>CM077126.1:4627500-5965000 GCA_039645545.1 Dendrolimus houi | reverse complement strand
GCACATTGCACTTGTGCAGGATAAAACGATGGCCTGATGGAGGGAGGAAGTCAGTCGAGCGAGAACCACGATTGAACGAGACGTGTGTACTACTATCTCGGGAACCTAATAGTGACAGACTTTGCGCGTTTTATTGAATTGCGACCTTCTGAATTACGTTTGGACTTCTTGTGTTCGGTTATATTTGTATCTGTGTTATACGTGTTTGTATAGTTCTAATAAACTTCATAATAATTTCAACGGCATTTTAATTCGAGTCTCGCACTCGTAACAATATTATAAATATATTTAAACACTTAATATTCTAACTTATCACCTATATTTAAAACTTATTATTAAATAACTCTGTTACACTGTAGTAGCTTTTTCTTTTTAGTAATTTTTAAATTGTGATTTAAATAATTTATTTTTCAGAGCTTACAGCTCTTTTATTATGTATTTTTGGGGCCATGCATACTATACTCTTGTACAGTAGAGTTGTTTTTGCAGAGTGCATACAAAGTTTTTCTTTATTACGTATATTCCTAACTGTAACGTCGGATGTATTCGGAAACAAATGTAGATTTTTATGTACAAACATTGTGACTTCAAATCAAATTTCAATTCAAACTACTTACTACCTGGTGATTGAAAAATCGGATCTTAATCAAATAAATAAAGACTAATAAGTGTTGCATTAAGTGAAAGGACTGGAAATATGTTATAAGCCGGCCGGCTTCCCCTTGTGTCTGGTGTTGTGGCGAACAAGGTGGTGAAGAAGGTGTGGTGAACTTAAGGTGATCTGACAAACGTACTGTGATAAGGTGAGTGGGCATATTTTCCTACCGCTCCAGTGGTTGTCGTTGGACCTGTCTTGATTGCCCGGCATCGCATACTTTCGTTTTATGTCACCGTAATTTATTTAGGGCTCGAACGCTTGTTCATCATAGTCCCTCTACTATGTATATATATTTTTGTACATATTTGGAAGTTATGTGAGGCACAAATATCTTGGGTATGTTATTCCTACTTCACTTGAAGTCGTATGGAATTAAAATTAAATTCAAAACGATTTTATTTAAAACAAGTTTTATAAAAATAATAAGTATTTCTAAAGAGATTAATGAAAGTTGACGAAAAGAAGAATTTGTTAGAATCTTAGCGGGTGTAGATTCAGAGTCTCTACCTACCTTAACGGGATACAGGCGTGATAATACGTATGTATGAAATTCATAAGTGGAAAATAAAACGTGAGAAAGCGTACCTAACGCGTCAAAGTGGATTATGGTACTTTAACTTCACTCTAAGTTGATGATCTAAATCCTATTTATCTAATAGGTTTTGGTAAATATTGTAAGCCCATGTAAGTTTACTTTGTCATAGTAGCGTATAATATGATGACTACAATTAGAATAAAATATAATGAAGACCTTTGTGAAGTTAGAAAAGCAAAACTTACAATACACATTGTAATAAATAGTTAAAGTCCATAAACGTCTCACTACTGATCTTGGGCCTTGCTATTATTAAGGGTGCACGAACAGTAGAGTAGGGTGGTATAAGATTGCGCGGTCGATAAGATTGCGCATACGTCATAATAGGACATCAGGCTGACATTTGAAACTAACCTGTGTTGTATTTATGTTTGTGGATGGAACCGAATTACGCTCCCGAAATTAAATGGAAATTAATTACAAAACAAAAGAGGTACGTAAGTTGAAAGTTTTTACTTGCCTTTGATCCTATTTTTCAATAATTTTAATGTAATATAGACAATAAAACTTTGAAGGTTTTGGTGATTAGCCAATATTATTGTATAATAACATAAGGCCAGTTTCGGATTCATACGACATACTTAAACAATAATATAGGAGATAGCAGTTGTATCTCGATTTTTAGAGTGGCGTTGAATTGTGTAAAAGTGCGCACTTTTAGTGCATATATATTCTGATGCGAATATAATAGATGCTCGCAAGGAATTGCCAATGACGAAAGTAAAAGACCAACGGCTCGGACTTAGGAATGATAAAGTCAGCTTTACATTTTCCTTTGGAACAAACACGATGTGCAAAAATATTAGCCAGATTTCTGAAGATTTTTTAAGAATTTTTGTTGGTTTTACAGCTAAAGGGTTGACAAACGCAGCATATGAATATGGAGAAGTGTTTAATATCCCGCACCAGTTTAATGTAAAGGTTCCGCATTATTATCAATCTCAATGCGCAATTTTACGCACTAGAATGGATAAAGTTGCGCAAATCCCGAACTTTTAATTTTATTTAATTGTTGTAATATTTGGATCTTTATTAATTGAATTAATATAGTTATTCATCGCCAAAGGAACAAGAGTACTAAATAAACAGTTGGTGTCAAATTTACTTTTGCATTTCAAATTTTATGAGTCGTTCTTTGAAAAATCGCCTAATCTTAAACCTCCTTATACCCACCACGGTTTCCTGAGGCGGAATTGTATGTTTCACATAACAGTTATTTCGATAAAATATGCATCATGATGTTTTCTTCCATCGTTAGCACGTAGTTATTATATATAATAATATGCACATTATGTCATAAAACTGCACATTTCTGAGTTCTTGTTTCCCGACCAATATTCGAACACATGTGGCTTTGGTAAGCGAGTGCGTTAGACACTAAACTACTACGATTTAATTTAGCGTAAGGATTATGATGGTTATAGTTTGATCATGACCTGCTCCAAACGACCTTTTTTATTATATTGTCTATATTCTACTACTTCTATTTTACACTTCTTCTCCGCAATATCCTATAACTGACATCTGATATATACTCGCAAACAAAACTTAATAAACGTCTCGACTAGCGACAGTGTGTCCTTAATTACAGTAAAGAAAATAATTATTACCGACAATATTTTGTTGATGGAGCGAAAAGATAAAAGGACGAGCCGTGATGAGGTTCTATCTAATCTTTAAGAGTTTCGATTATATATCTCCCCTTTGGCGCGGATAAAGACTCTTTCGGTCCCTAACTAACGAGAGGTGGTTAATCAATTCTTTGAGGCGTATTTATTTTGTCGAGACGACTTTGTATTTTCTTTCAATTTCAAGTCATTCATTAATGTAGAAAGAAATAAGGTTGTTATATAAGTCAACAAGCGGAAAGATATTGTTGAAAAAAAATGTCTGTGTCGCTCAAGTTTTCAACTATCCGAGAGGTGCTTATGAAAAAACTATATAAATAAATAAAAAATATAAAATAATTTAAACAAGATTTGTAAAGTATTTATTTGAGGACGGTGGTATTTCGATGAAATATTTTTCGGAGCATTTAGCAATGACAAATAGAGTGTATCCTTCATTGTTCTTGGCCCGATTTGCAATTGGTTTCATAAAATAAATTAATTTTACATAAGATTTGCGATTAAATTAATAACATAATAATTGTCTACAACAAAAAGTAAAATCTATACCCATATCTATAATATTATAAAATTGTAAAGCTGAATTCTGAAGCTATTAAGAAAAAACAACTAGAATAGACAATATAAACGACGGATAACACGATGCAACTTTTTTATTTGTTATCTGTTTGTTCGGGATTCACGTAAAAACTATGGGGCCGATTTCGATGTGGTTTTCGCTGATTGACAGTTTATTTTTAGACTTATACTCTGCGCTACGTTTTATCCTGGGAATCCCGCAGGGATATTTTTGGCAATGACTTAAAATGGCCAGATAAAAAAATCGTATTCCAATGTGATTTTTTTTAATGATCAATAGCAAATATTGTGTATTTAAAATGTGTGATTCTTTTTATCCCGGAAATCCCGCGGTATTTTCTCGAGAGTGGTTTGTAGTCGTTCGGGTGTGTAAAAATTAGCTTACTCCAACACAGTTTTCACTAAATCGATAGCTACATTATTTTTCAAATGCTGCGATATTTTGTGTCCCGGGAATTTCAAGTCAAGCGTAGACGAACTCACGGGCATATCCTAGTTGTTACATATATTTGTAATACCTATCGAGCCTATTACGAAAAAATATCGTAAGCGACAAAATTTAGGTATTCCACTATTTTATTATAACGTACAGCTTAAGTAATTTAGATACTAATACAGAGATCCATAGTTCTAAATCTGCGTTAATGGCAAAAATGTGACCATACTAAAATCTGAGTTTTATGAAGAATGTATAAAATAATTTGTAAAATAGTTCGCCTGTAAAATTGTATATTTGTTGCTTTCGAATTGATTCCATAAGAGGCTTGATATATTAACCTTCACGAGACTGCCAAGATTTATCAGGGTGAGTGAAGCAAGCCCTACACTATCCCACAATCTTATGGATTGTGGGATAGTGTAGGGCTCGCTTGCAAAAATGCATACATTTTTGTGGTATACTGAGAAAGTATCATACTTTCAGATTTGGGCTTTGACATAGTAATTGCAATTTATTTCTAGACATGTTATCTATCATAAATATATTATTTTATCCCCTAAAAATATATAATATTTAACAATTTCTATTAATTAGAATTTTATTGTATTCCTAACGCCATTTGTCGAAAATTATAAAACCAACAAGACATGTGTAATATCAACTGGACTGTTACTACTAACGCCATCTGTTCGAATACTAGAGAACTAGTATTAATGTAAACATGTAAACAAAATGTTTTTTACTTAAAAGTAAGCCGGATTTTTTTGTTAAAGCAGAAATAAATAAACAGTAATTAATTAATTATTTCTAAGTAGAAAACCTCCTAAAGCACCGATTTTTGCTAGTTTATGTAAATGTTCGAAAGTACATAACTAAAAGCATTATTGAAATAAATTTTATGTAATTTTCCATGTTGGTAATAATAGTGAAGGATGACTTTCAAATTTTATCACATTTGTGCGAAATAGAATCATGACCATTAAAGTCAAAGGTGTTGTTCGATTTTGAGAGGAGACATCGATCAACGACACCAAGTGACAGATACAACGGGGCGTGATAGATGGGTCGCCTTAATGCGGTACGGTACATCCGATATCCTTACTAAATAATTAGCATTTAATATGCTTAGCGTTTTTATTAGGACTCCTACGTATTATTACACAAGATCACATATTATACATGGTACAGCCATGCTGGAATTACATGTTTACAGCTCTTACTAACCGATTTTAAAAAAGGAGGAGGTTCTCAATTCATTGTGTAACTTTTTATACTTATATATATATATATATATATATTGAGCCATAACTTTGTTGTGTTGGATTGAACAAAGCTTTAAAATGATTCCGTATACATTTTATTGCTACCAGATTTTATGTTCCGAAGATATAGCAGAAATATCCTTGAAATCAGGCTGAAACGTGAAATTTTTGCGGTATTTCAGCCATAACTTTTTTATTTCTGAACCGATTTTGGTCATTCTTTTTGCGTTCGATTTAATATAGTTTTTGAATGATTATTTAGAAAATTTATTGCTATTAGGCTTTGAGTTTCGGAGATATAGCAGTAAATCCTTAAAATCAACTAGTAAACGTTGTTGTGATTGATGTCTGTAACTTATTTGTTTCTGAGAGAATTTTGAGGATTCTTTTTGCGTTGGATTCAGAGTACCTTCATTATAATCTGGTATATATTTCATTGCTATCAAATTTTGGGTTCCGAATATAAATCAAAAATTTCATATAAATTATGTAAAAATGTTTCGTTTTTGTTTTTGAACTGATTTTGATGACTTTTATGAGTTGGATTCAAAATAGTTTATTGTTATTAGACTCAGGGTTCCAAAGATATAGCACAAAATTTCTCAAAATTAAATGGAAAACGTATTGAAGTATCCTTAGGTTTATGACAATCGTAAAACCAGTAGATACCTAATTAAGATCAATAACGTGCTGTACTAGATTTGACTAGGACTAGGAAGGCGTGCAATGGAAATTCATAACCATAAACAGCACGACCGAGTAAATTGAGTTATGAGATCCGTAGTATTTAGAAAACATCGACGATCGGAGTTGAGATTCAAACGAAAATGCCCCTTGGTGAAACCAGACGACGGGTGTAATCATTTTATTAAACAATTTATCATTAAGCACTTTATACAAATCGGACTTTTAAAACAAGGCATAAAAATGGGTAGCGAGACGCGGCTGAAGATTGCGTCGAACAGTTGGTTTTCTGTAAACCAAAATGCACAAGCCACGCCGCGGTAGCGGTCGGCGAGTGCCAAAGCCGACTGATATATCTATATTCACTTATGAGCATGTGCTAGCGAAACTTCGTTTGGGTTGCCATGATAACGAGTGTTTGTTAGTGAAATTTGACGGCACTTATTTGAGGGTCATAAGTACATGTAATCTATCTACGAGCTGCACTCAACGTTTTCTAAATACGCTTCTGTTTCATCAGCTATCGTTTCCGCATTCGAGGAGCTACCTTAATAGGGATACCATATATGTAACTTAAAAGGGTAAAATGAAAAAATTTCTTTTTTTTTAACAAAAACAAAACCGACTTCACATTAAAATCCAAAAAAATAAATATGTAACCGACTTCTACAGCATCTTGAAGTTGATTCCAAGTAAAATATAAAATAACAACAACAAATTTACAAAATATAATATATTATTTATGATTTACTTGACACCGACTTCCAGGTGTTAAAGAAAGAAGTTTGTTACATATTTATTTTTTGGCTTTTAGTGTGAACACGGTTTAGTTTATGCTAAAAAAAATGCTTTTCAGTTGCCTAAATACTGCAATAGCTTTAGAAATAATATGTTGCTCTCGATTTCCTTGCGATCCATAAATACAGATACTGACTCGAGGACTATGTAACCATCTCGCGAGTTAAAAAATCAATTTCAAAATCGGTCCACAATTGACGGAGAAATCACGAAAAAAATGCCTACAAAAAAGTTTAAGCGTCCGTAGTCGACTTCTTTCTACTCGTAATCTCGTGTCATGGTGTTTGTGGTCGAACTCCGCCGAAACGGCTTAAGTGATTCTAATGATTCTTTTTTGTATATTTATATATACTAAGATATGCCCGCGACTTCGTATAAGCTTGACTTGAAATTCCCGCGGTGTTCCCGGGATACAAAGAAGAGAATGTAAAAAGAATGTACGCTATCGTTTTAGTGAAAACTGTGTCGGAATAGGATAATTTTTACTCACCAGAATAATTACAAACCGCTCCCGGGAAATTTCCACGGGATACCCGGGATAAAATGTCACACGTTTATTATATTAAATTTGCCATCGACCAATAAAAAACTCACATTGGAATTCGTTTTTTTTTTTATTTGACCGTTTTAAGCCATTCCCAGAAAACATTATAATATCTATATAAGTATATATATAAAAATCGGGTGGGGTATAGTTATAGGGCACATTTATATATTATGAACAGATCCAAACTTGTTTAATATAGGTTAGAAGGTGCAAAGCGGAGCACCCGCCTTAGCCTTCGTGGCTATTTTTTTTATAACCTCCCAAAATTAATTTTATATCTCAATAATAAATAAATATGCCGTATATCTATACCACACCCTAAAAATCAATTGCTGCTCGTTAGTCTTGCTAAAACTCGAGAACGGCTGCACTGATTTTGCTAATTTTGATTTTGAATTGTTTGCGGAAGTCCAGGGAAGGTTTAAAAGGTGAGTAAACATGAACAAAAATGCTTGGAATATATTAAAAACAACAATTTCGCTTTCCCTTAGAAACTGCGTATAGGCGGTACGAAGTTTGCCGGGTCAGCTAGTAATAGATAGATAAGCCTGGGTATCGTTAGATTGAACTTTCTTTATTATATTTTAACGGCATTTTGTTGAAAGATATATTCGTTTCCAAAGTCATAAATAATTTGTAACTCAAATTTATTTTCTTTTGAGATTTTATGAAACTATTCATATTAAAAATTTATTTTTCAGTTAATGTTCGACTACCCATGCGCCCCACTCGTAAACTACCTCTTTTTACCTCCTCGTTATAACAAAAACTAAACTCGCAATTGCTTCTTTTTTCGTTGTACCAAAACATATAACTTCAACTTTATCGACATAGACATGTTTAACGTACCTTTACATAGACTTAAAATTAAACTAAATCAAATTTTACAATAATTAACCTTCAAAATGTTTTTTTTTCTCAATTTTCGAAATTTAAAGTTGTGTAACGTACATTTTCACTGTTTTTCTGTCTCACTTTTAAAATTATATTTATTAAGAACAATTTTTAGGCACTGTTAGATTATAAGAACAAATTCAATGTAACTCTAATTTAAGTTGTAAAATGTATATATATATATATATATATATATATATATATATATGTTTGATGCCAAAATAAATGAAAAAAAAAACTATTATATTTTCATGTCATAATTGTCATCTATAAAGACCCAATAGTTTCTTAGAAATTTGGTTGTGATACACATTGACAGACGAGCCGACATGACGTTTGTGTAAGATTCCGTTTTTCCAAATGGCTATCTAACTATTATCGAATTTAATTTTTTTTATTCACACTAAGCTCTACCGGAAAACACTATTTGAAGGTCATACATCTCTCTTTTCTTCCACCATATCCTAATTGTTTGGGGTCGGCACAATATGTCTTTTCCTTCCACACTCCTTTATTCTGACATACATTTTCTGTCACACCACAAATCATCATGTCATCCTTCACACAGTCCATCCATCTCTTTTTTGGTCTATCTTTACATTGGTACCCATCCATCTTGTAGTTTAACATTATTTTTGTCACGTGACTTTCGTCCCTCCTCATTATATGCCCATACCACCTTAATCTTCCTCCTCTCAATTTTACAGTCACGTTGCAACTTTCAGAGATCCCCTTATGTAGTCTTTTCTCACCTTATCCATTCTTGTAACACCACACATCCGTGTCAACATTCTCATCTCAGCCGAGTGGAGCCGTTTGTGGTGTATCACTTTAGTGGCCCAACATTCGGACCCGTATGACCGGTCGTATGATAGATTTATATATCTGAGCTTTTAGTTTCAGTGGCATTAGTTCGTCGCATGTCACATCGGTTACATGTCTCCACTTTAGCCATGCTACATTTATTCTTCTCCTTACATCCTTCTCTATATCACAAAGTAGGTCATCGAAGGTCATACATATTAGTTAAAAGTGAAGTTTATTTTTCATTCTTTGTACACTGCATTGCAATGTGTTATCGCTGTTAAAGAAAATAAGCTACAAGAAACTCCCCAGCTCAAGCTGAATAATTATTTTACTTCATAAATATCAAGTCCTTTAATTAAATATATAAAATCATTAAAAATGAATTTTACGTAAGAAGTGTTAAGTTAGAATTAGTAATTATTATATCAAAAGAAGGCTATACCTGCAGCGACGTCTTCTGAGAGGCCAAGAATGCAAGAGCTGTACTTCGTGAAACTAGACATATAGTACACCGACAGGGCAGACAAATAAAGAAAGAATCACATATCATTCGCATAATAAAATCCATTATTATAGGCCTAAGATATTCAAATGTTTTACTTTCAATAAGTCATTCTTTACGAGCAATATTGTTTAACTTTTGGGTAGTTTATAAAACTTTAGCTTCAAATGGGAACAACAAAACTTTCTTAATAATGAGAATGTCGTAATCTGACGAAGATTGAAACGACGCATTTGCATATAAAAGCCGAATAAGTCGTCAATGCGTACAAATGGAGTTATTAACATAATTTATTCCATTATTTCTTATAACACGCGTTAAATATGACAAGGATATTAACACCAGTATTTATATAATTAAGGTACAATGTATATAACCAAGTTTAATTTTAAAATTAAGTAATAATGCAAAAAAGCCTTAATACTCTTTAAACTGCAACGCTTATAAAGTATAGTGTATTCCACAACACAAAACCCTTTATGTATATAACTATATTCTTCTGAATTCAAATTCAGAATTCGATTTCCAAATTCTATTTTTTATCTTTACCACCATTTTAAAAATGGAAGAAAAAATGTAATTAAAGTAAAAAAATTAATTTCATAAATCGAACCATAAACAAACCTTCACATTGTCAACACTGGCCACATTACAAGTTTATCATCTGTCATTCGAATGAAGAAAAAAAAGTACCACTTTTAACCACTCGCGGTAAACTTGTACGCGCGTTTCGCTTACGTCATGAAAGCTGCCGCGGGAACCGTGCTTTCAGCGAAGCGCTTTACAGTCGTCTGGCGGCTTGAGCCTGATTCGACCCCGAACTAATGTTCCTTTAACTGCATTGCGCCCGAAGCTTTGCCCATCACTAGTTAAGACACATTCTGTAGTTTAATGAAGCGTTATGAAGTGAGTTTATAGAGCGATGCAGTTTTAGGCGCTTTACGTAGCAGTCGTCGTATGACGTATAAAAACTGCTAACTATTTTTATATTTATATCCTGTGATTTTGGTGCCATTAAGAATTAAAGAATAGAATTTTGAATATATTATTAAATGAATTCTAAGTAACTAATATTATAATAGGGTGTTACTTTTATTTTTAAATTCTTTTCATGGTAAAACCGGTCTTCACTTTCCATCTTGAATGTATAAAATTATAAATCAAAACTTGGAAGAAAAATAATTTAGTTGTATTTTTCCAAAACGCAAAAAACAAATTTGATTAAATTTAAACAATTTATCTGGTATATAACTTCTTACTAATAAATTTACTTGCTAATAAACTAAATCCATTTATTTTTAATTTATACTTGATGCCTGGTAGCCTTTAGCTTATACATTTTAATACACTACCTTCTATATCCAATATATGGCTCATTTATCATACTAACGTAAAAACGATTTCGATCGAACAATATAAATAAATAAATCTTCTTATTTTAATAGACTGTGACGGCCGTAGTATATAACATATCTGTTATAGGTAAAACCTGTCTCTTCCGTAGTAGATAGACCATCGATAACAATGAATTTTGTATTTGCCTTAGAAAGCTCCTCTCCCGTGCGATGGGACAATAAATCATAATTATTACGAGCTGAAAACTTAATAGCTTGACAAGAAATCTGTCGTCTGTGTATCGGATTACTGGTCGAAGAAAGCTGCTTCGATTTAAGAATTAATTATCAATCATAATTAGGGTAGTAGAAGTTTATATTGTTTTTAAAAGATTAAACAATTGTTAGTCGTTTTTGAAAATACATTAAATATTCCTCATGTATATATAGGTAAGTGCATATAGTTATGTATATATAACACCTTTACTTTTTTCAAATTTTATCAATATGGTGCCAACCAGTCGCCGAGTAAAGTGGATATGTGGCGAGGTCATGGTAGCTTAGTGACTGAGGTACCTGTGTTTAGTTACCGTGACGTGGGCTTGAAGTGTGTCTTGGAATCAGTGGTACTTTTTCTGACCTAGTGTGCATATTGTTACAACTACCACATGTTGACCAAGAAGGAAAGCGTGAGAAAAGCTGCATATGCAGATTACCAATGTGTGAAACTTTTTAATCCTTCTCGGACAAGCGTGGTGGGTATTCCAACCACCCTCTAAAATAGTGAGACACTAGCATACTGATGGTAACGTTTTTAAAACAGGCGTGTTATATGAACTCATAAACATATAAACTCATTTATTCGTAACTATGTTACAGGTCAGGGTTATGTTGTGTATGGGTACATGTATTATTACTAATTTTTCAGTTATTAAGATTTACATTATTTGTCATCAATCTTTGTAATCCTTCAAGCTATAGAAGTGTGCTCGATTAGTCATTTAGTCGACAAATAAATTGCATTTAAACTGCCGGAAAGTGTGATTTTGTTCGGTAGTTTATTATATATGATCGGACTCATAACATGCGTTAGGGTGTTAGATTTTTCCAATCGCCTTGGCGACGGTGCAATCCTATCTCTGTTTGAGTCCGTTATGTATACAAATATAAAGACGGATGCTCATGACAAAATTATAAGGATTCCCTTTGTTTAATTGCTGAAGTTCTGAAATCAAGCTATAGATATTTGCAACACCAATGTGCTGCCGGCCTTCAAGAAAATATTTAAAGAAGTTTGTTTTAAAATCTTATGGAGTTTTGAAAATAAAAGTTAGTATCCCAGTATTAGGGTAAGCCTCTATTGAGACCTCATACCAAGTCTCTAAAGTCCTCAAGATAAATGTTAAGTGAGGATGACCGCCAAACTAATAGAGAGTAGTACGGCAATAGAACGAAAATGAATAGTATCATATTGAACAATTCCTTGCAAAGGTCTCAACTATATAGAGGGTAGTATTTACCATTTCATTCAACCCTAAAAACGCTCATTATGTAAAGAGCCCACTGCGTAAACTTAACCTTAATTCACTGGTGGGTCTAGGAAACGATTAAATTACCACAAAACGCTGGGAGAGGCGAATGACAGCAATAAAATCGTACACTGTTATGACGCCACTCAAATCTTGTCCATTAAGCGGAACGAGTCCCGAGGTTTATTCGCCTATTTTTTTTTAAAGCTTTTTTCGAATTGAGCATTTGGATCCACTTCTAGTGTGGCTCATTAAATGGCTGAGGGTGAAATGAGTTATTTGTGATTGTTGATGTTAAATGATAGTTATTAATTCGTTACATGTATTAAAATCGTGCATTTCTGTTCAACGTAGCTCTTATCATTGACACGATAGAGCGTAATAGCGGCTTATTCTTGACAGTATAATAAAAGTTTATACAAACAACTAGAGTTTACTGTCAAAGTCTAGTGCGTGCCTCTTGTTTAAACAGCAGGCGTTAATACAGATTATATTTTATTAAATTTTTATGTTAGTTCTATCTACCCCGGGAAGATTTACTTCATTTTATATCGCAAACTATCCCATCTCCCGGGATGAAAAATATTCATGTCCATTTTTTGTATTAAAACTACATTTAAACAAAATTACAGCAAAACTGATCCAGTAATCCTAGCAGTTTTTCCGTAAAGGCTTAACAGACAAACAGATCGAGTTACTGTCGCATTTTTTCATAGATGATAATTTTTTATATCTATAAACTTGAGAAATGATTGGTCTCCCATACAATCTTTCAACCTCTATTTCAATCCCTTTGGTTATCTATCCCCTGTCTATCTATCTGTAAACTATATAAATTACCAAATTGACCAAAATCACCAAAATAACCAAAATGGCCAAAATTACCAAAATTACCAAATTGACATTTCAAACTATTTATCAACTATCGACCAAATTAAAGCACAAAATATCATATCTAATCTATATATATATATTATATATATATATATATATATATATATATATATATATATATATATATATATATATATATATATATATATATATATATAGAAATCCACGTATATAATCACGATATCTCAGGAACTATAATACCTATAGACTTGAAATTTGGCATGGACCTTCCTTTCGCCAAGTAGAGGCCAGCTAAGAACGGATTTTACGGCACACGAAGCGGGCTGGTATCAGCTAGTAAAATACATATGCAAGGAGCTACTGTCAATTTATTTGCCTTACTACTTACTACTGATTAAAATTTGAAATAAACTCTATATAGGAGCTCCAAAGTGGTCGCTTTTGCAGCTTCGTATTACGAACGAATAAAGTGGAACTTTATGCTGTGTCTTACACCTACCAGTATATCTAGACATGACTGTGTCAATTTCACTAAGAGATTCTCCAAAAGCGGCCATTTTAAGCCTCCTGGTCATATCAATTTTCTACTAATGTTAGGTTAAATGAATGGATACATAATACAACTACGATTTAACGGTTCTAAGTGTAGTAATTTATTTGCTTTTTATTATTCCGACGTTTTAACTACTTTTTAGTAGCCGTGATCATGGAAGACAAAGATATCAAGTGTTAATGAGTACCTATTTTAAATTTTATTTAGCATAGCGCGAACTTGTTCATTTTTATTATTTTGTTTATTGTTATTATTTACTCTATAGGAGCCTAGTATAATTTACCACCGCTTCGCAACTCTTCAGCAACATGCCTAGCTCTAATAATTTCTAACCGACTTCAAAAAGGAGGAGGTTCTCAACTTGATTGGTATATTTTTATTTTATGTATGTACACCGATTACGCTGACATTTATGATCCGATTTACGTGATTCTTCTTTAGTTTGATGCGGAATAGTTGCCATTTAGTTCCCTAAAAATTAACATAATTTGGCCCAGCAGTTTTAATTTATGAACATTTTTTTATTAAAAATTTTCGTTCCCGTTTCTTGGAACCTATATTTTTTGAGGCTCACGGCATCTTTCGTAGCCTACCCATAGCTAGACACTAAAAAGTACCAATAAAAAAAGCTTCGTTTAAAAAACTGACTTCAAAAACTAAAAAGCATAAAATAACTTAATAAAGATTTTTGATTAAGTATTTATTTAGTTTATTAAAAGACAAAATGAACTAAAATTTTCTACATCTTGAAGTCGGTGCCAAGTAAACCATAAAAATTACAATCTTTTGCAACATTTTGTTGTATTTTTTATATATTATATAAAACTTTTATTCTTTATATATTATATAATAAAACAACAAAATGTCTCAAAATATTGTAATTTTTATGGTTTACTTGGCACCGACTTCAAGATGTAGAAAATTTTACATTGATTTCAATGGGTGGGAGGTAAAATGAAAAAATAATAAAAATTAAATAAATTTTCGCGCTTCAAACCGTTAAAACGTAGTTTTATTATGCATATTAGTCGCGTCAACTAAGAAAATACAAAATTAATTGATAATTTTATATTTAGAGGTTGTCGATATAGAACGATATAAGAATAACATATTTTTGAACTTACTTATATATATATATAATAGGTTGGGGAAAAAGTCTTTTCGCATATAGTGTGTATGAACTTGTAATAAGATCTCTTTGGCTATACCATTTATATCTGGCTGGTTTTGGTATCATTAAAAAGTTTTGATTTTAAAGAAGACAATTCCAAATTCAAACTAGGAAAATGTGTGATTTTCATTTGTTTTTCTTATTGTTAAAATAAGTGAATCTAATGACGAAATTCGATACATTTTAAAATTTTACTACAAATTCGTGATGTTTATGGACCTAATGCAGTATCTGTGAGAGTAGCGCAAATTTGGTTTAAGCGTTTTCAATCCGGAAATTTTGATATCAAAGATGAACGTCGCTCTGGTCGCCCTGTTACGGACAAAATTGATGCCATTTTTGAAAAAGTGGAGCAAAATTGGCATATTAGTAGTTACGATGTAGCTGGAGAACTGGAAATTGACCACAAAACGGTTTTGGTGCATTTGAAAAAAGCTGGGTACACAAAAAAGCTCGATATTTGGGTGCCTCATGAGCTCACTGAAAGAAACCTATGAACCGTGTATTCATTTGTGATTCTTTATTACGACGTAATGAAACTGAACCATTTTTGAAGAAGCTGATAACTGGTGATGAAAAGTGGATCACGTACGACAAGAACGTGCGAATAAGATCGTGGTCAAAGGCCGGTCAGGCTTCACAGACTGTGGCGAAACCCGGGTTAACTCCCAACGAGGTGGTGCTGTGTGTATGATGGGATTGGAAGGGCATTATTCATTATGAGCTGTTACCGCCAGGCAGGACCATCGATTCTGAACTGTATTGCGAACAACTGATGAGATTAAAGTAAAAAGTTGAGAGAAAGCGGCTGAAATTAATCAACAGAAGGGGTGTAGTTTTTCACCATGATAATGCAGAATTCCTTAGGCAGTGTCAGGTTAATGTCACGAGAGGACTGCGAAAACCACTTGTCGCAGTTTTTTGATCAGAAGCCCCAAAATTTTTATAACAATGGGATCACGTCCCTACCTACAAGATGGCAAAAAGTTATCCAACAAAATGGCACCCACATACTTTAGTCAATTGTAAATAAACTTTATAAAAAAACCTTTTAAATTTTTATATAAAATGCGAAGAAACTTTTTCCCCAACCTAATATATGTATATATATATATATATATATATTATATAAGTCGTGGTAGCGTAATGGCTAGCGCAAGCGTCCCAATCTCAAAAGCTGCAGGTTCGGATCATAGCCCGAACGCATGCACCACTTAGGCAGTTTTTTTACCTAATGTGCATATTGTTACAAATACCACGTACTAAATACGGTGAAGGAAAACATCGTGTTGAAGCCTGCACATCGAGTTAAGCGATGTGTTAAACCTGCCAAGCTGCCTTGGACAAGCGTGGCGGGGGTATACTGTCTGTTCCCCAATAATGGGAGGCCCGAGCCTTGCAGTGGAACGTTTATGGGCTGTTATTATTATATAACCATATTATATATACATACAACACAGTCTTTTTATTGTGAACCTGGCAAACATTTTTTATCAGTGCAGGAACGGAGAAAGAATACAATTTCCTGCGGCTGGGCGACCTGTCGTAAGAGGCTACAAAACTACCCACAGCTAGGTGGTAAGGCCCGTCTGGATGACTACCACCCCTGGTCTAGAGTATGCCCCCCTAATAAACTTGAGTTGTGTTCCGGCATTAGTGACCAGGTTCCAGTCTTCCTTTAGAGAGCAGCAGCACATTGGTAGCACTTTGGTGTTACAAATATCCATAGGCGATGGTAACCACTTTCGATCAGGTGGACCGTCTGCCTGTCTGCTGAACTCATGTAATAAAAAAAATAAAAAATTGTGCCTCTATAGACGGTTATAACACCAGGGAAGATGGGAAAAGATGCTATCGGAACTCTCACTCATCGTACAAAACACGATTAGGTCAAAGCTGAATGTTTGACGACGATTTTCTATGGGAAATAAGTTAATTATACCAGCACGGATATACCACATAAATTTATTCAACTAAGTAAATAAGTCACGTTTATGTTATATATAACAACATGATATAATATACAACGAACAACTAGGAACGATCCCAAATACTGACACTTGAATAAATAAGGAAAGTTCAGTGACGACATTTATACTGTAGGGAATCAAACTGTGGTTCACTGCGCTTTAGCGAATTAGGCGGGCCAATAATTTTCACCTTTAGAACTCAGAGTAAGTAAAATGTTTAATTGTTATGATAGCCTCGTGGGTACTCATGTAAACATCAGCAATGTGTACTAAGGACATTAATACAAAAAAATTATTGCACAAGCTCAGCAGACAGGTAAATGGCCCACCTGATGGAAAGCGGTTACCATCGCCTATGGACATTTGTAACATCAAAGGTGCTGCCAATCTGCTGCTGCTCTTTAAAGGGAGACTGGAACCTGGCCACTAATGCTGGAACACAACTCAAGCCATCCAGACGGGAAAATACCCTGCCACCCGGATGTGGGTTATTTTGTCGACTCTTAGGACAGGCCGCTAGGCCGAAGAAAATTGTATTCTTCCTAAATTTCTGTACGGATAAATCATTTTTGAGGTAGGTTTTTACTATAAATCGATTTATAGGAAACTCACTTTCATATTGGTTCAGTAAAGATGTTAGGCTGTACCAAGACAAAAGACAGGTATAAATGTATTTTTTGTTTCTGTTTTATGTTTTCATGTAAGCAAATTGGCACACGGTCCATCTGATGGAATGTGGTTACTACTACTAATGGACATCTGTAACACCAAGGTAGCCGATGCATTTTGAATTTGTGTACGCCCTTTTTAAAAAGCCCCATATTATAGCAGTCTGAGAAAACCGCGGAGGGAGCTCATCCCAAATCTTGAAGACATTATGGTATAAAGGAGCACGCTCCACGTACAGTTGAAAGTGTGGATGAACTCTCAGTCGCTGGCGAGTGGTGCGATGGTTGAATGGCAACGAAGACACCGGTATTAAGCATATCTTTACAAAGAAAATTTGCTATATAAGTACACAGACAGCTGGTGTGACGTAGGTACATACATATTGCAGTACAATGAACTCCCTTATGCGATTTCCCCAGAGCCTTGCATGCGGGGTGTTTCAAAAAACGAAACAGATATTTATAGTTTTTAATAATTTTCTGTCCCTTCTATATAATGTACTATTTAATCCAAAAGCTTCTTCTTATCTCAAACAGCGTATTAAATATCTACACCTTAGTTATACTCATCACCTCTTATCTTCGGAAAACATACGTCTGGAAACACCTGTAAAACAAAAAAAAAAAAACAGGTGTGCCCAGTCTCTTCAGGCGTTCAACGGACTCGTGAGGGATTATTACCTCGGGCTCTAAAGTCAATCATAACATATTTATCTCTCCGATATTTACGTAATTCTATACAATATTACTATGATTATTATTATTATTATATATATTGCTACAATTGGGCCACCTGCAGATTTGTAAATAAAGCACATTTATTACCCACCGTCGGTGTTTGAGCTAATAACATTGAAGCGCTCTTATGACCGTCTTCTCTTGTTTACTTATTTATTGGTTGTTGTGGATAGCAGCCTATTGTACTTGTTTATGGTCGTTCGCAGGCATAATTAGGCAGATGTGCAGATTACAATTTCTGGGAAATTGTGTCGATGCTTGCCAGGTAGACATATTGCATCGTGCATTATAAAGTAATGCCCCAATGGATCGATCGGCAGTCAAGCGATAACCACTAGCGATACAAGACGTGTGTACATTCGATCATCTATATAGTGACAGACTTTACGTTTGGACTATCTATCGCGCATTACGTTTGGACTAATTGTGTTCAGTTATATCTGTATCTGTGTTATACGTGTTTGTATAGTTCTAATAAATTCTATAATAATTCCAACGGCAATTTAATTCGAGTCCTGTAACTCGTAACAATATCAATATATATATATTTTTGTCTTATTTCTATATCCATTATACTTGCCATTTCAAAATTTTTTATATATAATTTTTTTTAAATTCTAGTTATATTGCAAAACCCACTTGTTATACATTTTTTCTCTAATCCATCCTACTGTTGTCTGGAAGAAATTGCTTTTAGTAATAAGACCGCCTATTGTCTTCTGAACTTAAACTCCTTGAATTGTATCTTAATGTTACGCAATAAAGTACCTACATTCTATTCTATAAGGTAGGTAACACATCGGCTCTCTTCATGTTGCAGATGTCCATGGGCAACAGTAACTACTTACCATCAAAGAATGTTTGGCAATTTAACTACGAGTAAACATAAAAGAACCTTCATTATACATTAATATGTTTCTCTAATATTGATTATTTGACACGTACAGACACACAAAATATGAATACTGAAATGAATTATGAATATTGCTGTGTAAGCTTGAACTTTTAGCGAGGGTTGATTGTTTATTTTAGCGCTATTGTATATGAGTGAAGTTTATAAAGGATTTTACCCTTTTCACGTAGCAGTTTAGTTTTAGGTGTGACATCGGTAGGGATTTTGACGTAGACAATATTTACAAAGGTGATTCAAAGTATATTTATGTATACTGTAGGGACCTTCTAAAAATCTCGTTAAGAAATGTTTAGCCAGCTCTTAACTAAGAACCTCTAGGTTCCTAATCGATACTTATCTTTTTTCACTTACATGTATATTTCAATTGGCTGTGGATTATCTAAGAGGCGAACAAATAATAGAAATCTGATCGGTAAATAAAATTGTAACCAAGATAATCGATTAAATAATGAAAAGCTTCAATTTTTGAGTTAGTATCTCTTAATTTTGACAGCTGACGTTTAGTATCTCTCATTTTTGACCAAATGTCGGTGATGATGAGTTGATCTAACTAAAAATCACCATCTTGCCTCTTAGCCATTGCTTAAACTACGTCTCAGAGTTGATTAATTGTAACAGTTATATAAACAATTCTCACAATTACAAAGCGTTTATATGTAAGACCATACCCAACCATACCAAGACCATAGAATTGTAGAGCTTGTTTTCTTAATATAAAATTTGGAAAAACATTTGAGAAACCAACTTAATAATTAAATAACTCTGCTTAACTCATTGTATTTAAGCCGTAAATTCAAAACCTGGCAAGCATTCACCGTTTACATTTCATTTTTTTTATCTAAGGTGTATATTACTAAAACTACAATGTGCTGAAAAGAATGATTGCAAGGAAACAGCCACAACACGATTCCTGATGTATGAAACCGCTTATCTACCTTGCACAAACGCGGTGAATATACGGTTTATTCCCCTAAAATAGAGAAATTAGAAACATTGATAAATTTATTTTTCGTCAGATAACATAACTCAGACTTGGAAGCTTAATATAATAAGCCAGAATTAGAAATGTTAATTTCCATCTTTCATTTTGTATAGAAATAAAAATTAAAAAAAAAACTTAATTTTAAAAAAAGGTTTCAAAAGTGAGTTTTTTAATTGTTTTTTGATTTTTATTTTATTGTAATAAGTTCCAAATTTTGTATTTGTATTATTTATTTATAACACAATAATATTTCGTATTTTCTTGAAAATACTACATAATCTAATCAAAATCGAAAGACAGAAATTAATCATCTATTTTCAGCATTACGCGTTTCATATTCTTTCTATCTCACGTACAAAATGTGTACGTATATATACAAAGAACTCGAATACCAGTTTTACGCAATCGGCTGAATAACGCGGGTGTGTAAATACACGGTTCTAATGTGCCTGACCTTCCGAAACAGCTCCTTTAAAATAAGTAGCGATACATTTCTATATTAGCATCATTTTTGTGATAAAGTGTAGGCGAATAAGGGGGCGAATTTTACGGCAATAGAATTTATTTCATATTACTGTAGGATTTTTGGAAGCTTTTAAGTGGTGAGATGAATAACTAGATGAATAGATCGTTGATCATTAAAATACCAACCCACAGCCAAGTGTTAGAGTATATGCCTGTCTGGATGGCTACCTGGTTTAGAGTATGCCACCATAACAACCTTGACTTGTGTTCCGGCATTAGTGGCCAGGTTTCAGTTTCCTTTTAGAGAGCGGCAGCTCATCGGTAGCATCTGGTGTTGCAAATATCTGTAGATGATAATAACTGCTGTCCATCAAGTGGGCCGTCTTCCTATCTGCTGAACTCATGCAATAAATAAAATATTAGATAAACCAAAAAACAGCGGTCTAGAACTAAGATTCCTATCTTAAGATTAATCTTCTTTGTATATAATTAGTCCATTTTGTGTTGTTTTATTGCTTATCTACATCAGACAGACTTGATGGAAAGTGGTTATCACCAAGACACTAACGGTGGTACCAATGTGCTGGTGGCCTCGAACGGGGGACTAGAACATAATCACTGATGCCAGAAAATAACTCAATGTTATTATGGTGGCATACTCTAGGCCAAGAGTGGTGGCCATAAAGACGGACAAATACGCTATCCCGTGACCGTTGGTTGTTTTGTCGCCTCTTACAACAGGTCACCCAGCCATAGGAACTAATATTTTTCTACGTTCCACACACAACACACACTTGTGATTCGTCTTCAATATATATATTAATACGTGAAGCAAAAACACGGCAAGAGCTTTGTACCCCTTTTTACGAAAATTGCGCGGACGGAGGAGTATGAAATTTCGCACATTTACAGTTTACATAGAGAAGGAGTGCAGAATGTTATTTTTTTAAATTATGCATTAAATATACATTGAAACAATAAAAAAACATTACACACACTACCATGTATTTGACACCCATGCATAATTATACTCTTTTGTTTATTGTTAAAGTCAAATTAACAGTGTAGCCTTGGAGAAATCTGTGATTATAGAAGTTATAGTCTTTGACTACAGAACCTTCATAATGTTCAAACTTATAATTTAAATTAATTATTATAGTCGAATTTCGACCATGGGCGACCACTAGTTGTAAAAATTAGTCCTAAAAAATTCTAATTAAAATCTATTCACCTAATTATGCAAAAAAGGCAAGTAACAATACCTTTTTCGTAAAACAATGGGCGGACTTATTGCTTATAGCGATCTTTTGCAGACAATTAAATTATAATATGTTCATGATAATCTACAACTTAAGTGCAGAAAACGTTATATAATATAATCTTATTCATTCGAACATTTTAGGGCTAAAATGTTTAAATGTATGATTATAATGATACACATACTTTAATTTAAATAACTGCTAACAATATTATTTAAGTTAAT
The DNA here is from genome assembly GCA_039645545.1 of Dendrolimus houi. Lineage (NCBI taxonomy): Eukaryota > Metazoa > Arthropoda > Insecta > Lepidoptera > Lasiocampidae > Dendrolimus > Dendrolimus houi. Next base: position 5,942,946 of record CM077126.1, on the reverse strand, counting down.
ATTGAATCCTAGCTTAAGTAACGGAATTTCATTCCTGAAACGAGTATTTCGTCACAAATAGAGACCATTGATGCATTTCCGTTCGACGCTGCACCGCCAAGTGCGACAAGTTCCTAGGAAATGCACGGCACTTCAGTCGAGTGGAACTTGTAGAGGCAATTCTATGTAGTTCAACTAGAACTAATCACGTTTTCAAATCATTATTGGAATTGGAGTATGTACTCATAGAATCTTAAAGATTTATTGTATTCATACTATGTATGTAGGTTGTAAGTATAAGTCTTAGAGCAGAGCGTTTTTTACTTATGACGTCATCACTTGCGGTACCAAGATGTGGCTACTGGAGGTAAGATTGGTTCACATAGGAGACGGATACGCTTTCTTACATTCTTGGATTGTAAAACATTGAGAGAAATTTTACAGTTTCTTTTTCTTGTGTTGATATTTTGTATGATTGTAGTGGGTTTAATTATTTATAATCCTGAGGTGTAAGTGTTTTCATATTATTAATTGATAAAATTCATTCACATAAATAGATTATGGCAATCGATAACTTGATTTGATATTTTCCATTTTATATTAAAAAATATGACGCTTTTTTGAAAACATGTCCCAAATAATTTCTGCGAATTTTTTCGGCTCAAAAATCCACGTCTCCTTCAAACTTACTCAGTGAGTTATGAACCAAGCTATGTTGGACGTTTTTCTTGTGGTTAAAACTCGCAACAAAAATATTAGTGACAGAATCTAGGTAACTGACATAACTCGTAAAATTAGTAATTTGAGGTGGCAGTAGACCATTCACGTATGTCGCAGGGTCGATGGTCGATGAAGCAGATGAGTCTCGGAGTGGAAGCCGCAACCAGCTCTGCAGACTGACGACCTACGTGAAGTTGTTTTCATCATAAAGCCCAGGACCAGAATATGTGGCGCAACCTTAGAGAGGCCCAGCAGGGAATTGTTGATTATATCTAATACTTATTTTTTTTAATTTTACCTCTAATTTACGATGGCCTCTGTATTTGAGCAGGCTAAGCCTTTACTGGCCGACCTCATTACAACGCAGAGGCTCCGGAGTCAATTCTTGGCGTAATAAATTTCGTAATCGAACTTTACGTTATTTACTATGGTCTAAGTGTCTGAAATCAGCTCTAGAGCGGTCCGTTGTATATTTCCTATAACCCAGGCATAACTTGCTTAACTTGGGGATATAGAAAGTGTGTATGTATTTCTGTCGATTATTTAAAAAAAAAGTCATGGAATTTCGTTCACAGATATGTTTATACGTTTCGATATGAAACTACATCAACAGTTTCTCCACAGTATATAAAACAAAGGACAAGAATAGAAAACGGTAAAAAGATTTAATATGAGAATAAAAGAAATACACGCTATAACATTTTATATTAAACCTGTCTTAAAGTTAGAGCTACTTACTGAACAATAAAGCAGTATTTTCTCAATAGTTCAACGAACAGACATCGGTTGGTTCAGAAAAGACATATCAAACGCTATATAGGACTTTACTTCATATATTGAACATTGGGAATCTGCATTTTAGAAACAAATTGGATCGCATAAAAGAACCGATCAATATATGCCTAGAGATTGCTGAATGGAATAGCCAAATTGTGAAAAGCACTCACCTATCATACAGAGAGGTCTGTGAGTGGCGTAGATACCTTACTGGAAAAGATATAACAAAATTTAACGATTTAAATTTTTTAAACTTTCGTGTATTTATAGTTTATCCTCTACAGAGTTAATTGAATAGATTACGTAAAATATAAAATCGGTCAAGTGCGTGTCAGTTTGTATACAGTCTATCACAGTGAAGGGTTATTTATTGGCAAATTACGTCTGCTGCTTTGTCTTTATGTAACCGAACCTTAAACAGGCATTTAAATGAAAACACCCATCTTTTTATTGCTGGAGTACAAAAGACAGGCTGAACATCCAATTGTTGGAGGTTACCGTCGCCTATGAATATTTGCAACACCAAAGGTACTAAAGGTGCAATAATCCAGCCTTGAAGTGGTATTGGAACGTAATTACACAGCTCCAGTTTGTTATGGCAGCATACTCAAAACCAAAGGAGTTAGTCATCCAGGCAAATATCCTACCACCTAGCAATATCAATATCTCGAAAACTAGTAAACGCTTTTATTAAAACCAATTATCGTTTAAGTATTTTTCTCGATATTTTACTCTATAGTTTATGAGATATACGCTTCTAAAGTAATCAAAGTATATACAAAATTGTTGACACTTGATAGGTGGAGGAGGTAAAAAATATTATTTAAAATAGTAAGAGGTCCTAGCCGACTCCTAAAAGTTGTTGATGCTTTTGTCTTTGAGCGTTCAGATTTGCACGTCTCTACTGAGAAATATTACTTGAGGCAATAACTATACTTTTAATAAAACAAAACTGTTTGTAATACAACATACACTAATAACAAATACTACGATACGAGTAGCGTCTAAGTAGATATCCGAAGGTACTTAGTCCGAGTATACTCTAATTATTTTAACGCGGTTTAAACCACTTCTAGAAATCTATGTGCATGGCGCGAGTAAAATGACATGAATCGGATTGGAAACCGTAGCAACGACACACGAGGCTTTGTGAAAAGTGATTTGGCGAGCAATGCTAACACAATGGTTGTATATAAATTTATTGTGTTAGTTCCGTTTTGTTGTCATGAGTCGGAGTTGTGTTGTATCAAAGTTATGAAGTATCTTTTTGAGTTTAAGATGGTAACGCAAATAAGCAAATTTATTACTTTTATTCAAAATGACTTACATTTACGTTTTCGGCATATGGTGTATATACACTCAATGTTTTTACAAAGGTCCTACAGCTTGTAAATATGATAAAATTATTTATTATCTCTATACAATCCTTTTTTTGTGTATTGACTGCTAAGACTCACCGGAAACGAGCAAAATTAAGGTTTTTATTGAAATTAAGTTCTAATCAAAATACATCTAAAAACTAAACAATTGACGTTCAATATATGGAAATCTTCATTATACAAGCCACAAACTTGGCTGTTAAGTATTATCTTTATATTTTAATTTAACTTGTCTATTTTTTATGAATTTCTCTTTATTTCGTAATGTATAAAATACACTTTTATAATCTGAACGGACCAAATATGATGTATAACTTAAAACTTTATATTTCCAATCATGTTCTGTATTTAAACTCTAATGTTTGAGAAAGAAGAAATCTTTATCTTTGACATCAGAGTTTTAAATTGGTCACATTTGGAGAATCATGCTGCGAAATTGAGAAGTGTCTAGATGTACTGGTAGTCGCAAGACAGTGCAAAGGGCACCATATTATTTTGACACTTCTCACATTTCGTAATACGAATCTATGAAAGTGGTTATTTCAATCCAATAGTTCTTTAGTAGAGAGAGCTCTCAATATGCACCATATATCTTCTTCATATACCATATACCTTCGCTTACCTCACCCAACGTTTAGCCTTGTACTACTTAAAATTTCAAGAGGGTTTCTGTGAAATCGAGGTTAAACTGCAGTTGAGACGACTGAGAGTCATTTAGAAACCTATTTCAAGTGGATCTGTTTTCATGCACAGTTTATTGTTTAATGAAACTCTGTTCCAAAAATTTTATCATGTCCTTTTTTTAATATTTGTTTCTATTGCAATATAGGTTCGCGTTTGACCTTAATCTCACCTGCCGTTGAGCGGAAATGCGGTCTAGGATACAGTGCACTTACTTAGAAGGTACCTATTCAGATTTATAAACATACGGGACTATAAATCTGAATCTGGGGTCAGTCTGGTCCATACACCCTCAATATGTACCAAAAGACTAAATGTGGGGCCAGTTTGGTTCATTATAGTAGATTCGGATTCAACCCATCAAAATAAATAAGAATATATGGGTCTGGTCAAAAGTACAGATCATTTTTCTTTTTTTGTGTACCAGTGTAATAAATAACCGACAGACAATTAACACACACATTGTATATCCCCAAATTAAGCAAGTTGCGCTTGTGATATGGGTATTACACAACGGACCATTCTGGGGCCACTTCCAAACTCCCAGACCACAGTAAATAACTGAAAGTTCGTTTAGGAAATTTATCATGCTAGGAATTGAACCCGCAGTCTTTGCGTTCTAATGAGATTGGCCAGCAAAGCAGCTATATCAACTATAGAGGCCGAATATTCATGATATCTCTAGTTAAAACATAGTTTAATTATCAATAATTTGTGACTGAAATATATACGTTTTTGAGTTGTTTATGTACGTTTTTTTCTTGCATGATTAGATGTTCGGTATTAGCCCGAATACTACACGGTATTTGGCCGAATATCGAAAAGAAGCGGAAAATTTATTTATTATATTTACTTATTTTATTATATTTATTTATTTATATTCGTGGTATCTTTACTTTACTAGCCTCTTAGCCCTGTAGTAACTAAGCTGCAGGATTTCATTAGACTTCTAATAAACGACTAAACTAATATTTGCTATCGAGTCGTGTAACAGAATTAATTTAGAGAGCATCAAGTTCTCTACTGGTTTTGCACTATATTTTAACCAGTTTATACCCTTTAGGACCTTCCGGAATATTCCGGTTTAAACGAGGTTTCAAAATATGAGGGTAGAATATAATTAGTGGCCCCTTTACCAGGTAAATCTGGTCGCCGTAATTCTATCCATCCTGACATAGGTTGCCTTAATCTATTGGGATTTTCGGTTTGGTTTATGTTGTGAGATTTATCTATACCACTTTTGAATTTATAAATAGAAAGGAAGAAAGAAAAGGCAAAAAATAAAGATACAATATAAACTGAAATCTGACTGCCTAAAATGCTTTTAAATTGAGCCAAGTTCAGCATTAGCCCTATATTAGGTACATGTAATTATGTAAGTACATATATGCATTGTTACGTACGAGCGGGGTACGCACTTAGGTTTGGAATGAAACACCAGTTTTTAAATAAACGCTTTTATTAACTTACACAGCCGCACATAATATCTCTCCACAGGGTTGCCCCTATACTCACGACTAACGATGCACTGTTCCAACGATAAGATGTCACACTCACAATACCGTCGCTGATATTGCGTAGACACACCTTCTGCTGCTGCAGTGTTTACCACAGAATTTACTGCGCGTAGCTCGCCTCTGGGCCTCCTTTTAAACTACACGAAACTCCTCCTACACTAAACTGTCCACTACACTTTTCACTAAATTCACCACTAAACTCGTCACTGTCTTCTATTAAACTCTTCTTCCAACTCTTTCGTATCGCACTTGTCGCTTCACTGTCTTGAACTGAACTCAACTCTAAACTGCCCGGTAGGCGCGCCTTACGCTGCTTATATACCCGGAAGAATTTTCTGGAACCCATAATTTCGTTATTCTTTTATTTACTATCTGTCCCTTTCTAAACATCTATCAACTCTGTCTTTTCCTTCCCGAACCTTCTATTCGAGAACTTTCGTTTATACATCTATCCCTTTCTAACATCTATCTATCTCTATCTTTTCCTTCCCGAACTTTCTATTCTAGTACTTTCGTTTATCGTCTATCCCTTTCCAACATGTATCTGTCCTTGTCTTTTCTTTCCAGAACCTTCTACCTTTTTCTAAAAGTCTTGAGACCGGCTTACGTTGGAGGAATGTTCTACCCTCTGTCGCCACAGTATGTATCTATTGATACATTAAGTACCTACAGCATATTATAATTTACTGTTTTTCCGTTAAGATAAATCTTCGGGTTTTTGATAAGAATTTATATATTCATAAAACTATTTTTCCTTATATTAGCCATTTGCCTGTTTGCCAGGTTTCAGCAATAAATGAAATAAAAACGAGCAAGTACTCATCAGTACATGTATAGTGGAGTTTCTTTGTTTGACTGCAAGCATTGAATTCAGATTAATTTAAATTTTATTGAAACTAAATTTTCTTGAAAGTATTTTGATCAGCAATTTTTTTTAAATTTTCGGCCTTATTTTTCTAAAGTTAGAGGGCAGACACATTACAATTCTAAAAAGGTTCAATTTTTGCCAAAATGACTAAAAAACCTTTAAAATCTTAAAAAATACATAACCGTCATACAATAAAACATTTGTTTTCAAATGTACTTGTCCACTTACATAACTAAGCTAGACTTATATAATATAGAAGGGTGAGAACTCAACGGCTTGGTTCTTAATATTTCGCTGTTTCTCCTCCGATAGAAATTTATTGTAACCTATTTATTACCTACCTCCCAATTTATTTCATAGACTACCTACAGAACTGCTTTTACGGCCCTTAATGGCCATGTTGTAATTAGTAGTATTATAAGAATAGTCTAAGCTAGTGATTCCCAAACTTTTCTGAACCGCCATATCCTATAAAACAATCTAATATATTGTTACACGCCGTCAAAGATAAGCCGCACAGCTGGCTATTGTAAGCGCAGCTTATTGTCCTCCCGGATTAGGGAATTCTTTGTGTTCTGAATTTGCAATTAAGAAAAACATGCTATTGTTTTTCTACTTGTTTTATAACCATCATTAGCGTCGAACTAATCCTTATTGTTATTGTTTTCGACTTTGTAGCCGTTCGCAAGTGTGCAAATTACTATTTCCCAGAAACTCAGTGTGCGCGGCCAATTTTTTGTACTGTGTAGTTAATATAAGAATATATAAGATACCCAGCGTAATAGAGTATTTTTCAGAATAAAAATAGTCTATGGCGTACTTCGACTCATAATATATTTTTTTATCAACAATGATGTCAATCTGTTGCTGTATCGCTTCATGAAAAGAGGACAAACTATCAAAAACGCGAAGAGTTTAGGATTTAAAATATGTGTACGTAATATTAGGTTGGGGAAAAAGTTTCTTCGCATTTTATATAAAAATTAAAAAGGTTTTTTTATAAATTTTATTTACATTTGACTAAAGTATGTAGGTGCCATTTTGTTGGATAACTTTTTGCCATCTTGTAGGTAGGGACCTGATCCCATTGCTATAAAAATTTTGGGGCTTCTGATCAAAAAACTGCGACAAGTGGTTTTGGCAGTCCTCTCGTGATGTTAACCTGAAACTGTCTAAGGAATTCTGCAGAGACCGAAACAGGTGAAAATCTGAAGGTGCAAGGTCAGGACTATACGGCGGATGCATTAACACCTCCCAGCCAAACTCTCGTAATTTTTGCTGAGTGGCTAAAGATGTGTGAGGTCTAGCGTTATCATGGTGAAAAACCACACTCTTCTGTTGATTAATTCCGGCCGCTTTCTCTCAACTGTTTGCTTTAATCTCATCAGTTGTTCGCAGTACAGTTTACGGACCTAATCCAGTATCTGTGAGAGTAGGGCAAATTTGGTTTAAGCGTTTTCGGAAATTCGGATATTTTGATATCAAAGATGCACGTCGCTCTGGTCGCCCTGTTATGGACAAAATTGATGCCATTTTTGAAAAAGTGGAGAAAGATCGGCATATTAGTAGTTACGATGTAGCTGGAGAACTGTGAATTGACTACAAAACAGTTTTGGCGCATTTGAAAAAAGCTGGGTACACAAAAAAGCTCGATATTTGGGTGTCTCATGAGCTCACTGGAAGAAACCTAATGAACTGTGTACTCATTTGTGATTCTTTATTACGACGTAATGAAACCGAACCATTTTTGAAGAAGCTGATAACTGGTGATGAAAAGTGGATCACGTATGACAAGAACGTTTGAAAAAGATCGTGGTCAAAGGCCCGTCAGGCTTCACAGACTGCGGCGAAACCCGGGTTAACTCGCAACAAGGTGATGCTGTGTGTATGGTGGGATTGGAAGGGCATTATTCATTATGAGCTGTTACCGCCAGGCAGTACCATCGATTCTGAACTGTACTGCGAACAACTGATGAGATTAAAGCAAACAGTTGAGAGAAAGCGGCCGGAATTAATCAACAGAAAGAGTGTGGTTTTTCACCATGATAACGCTAGACCTCACACATCTTTAGCCACTCAGCAAAAATTACGAGAGTTTGGCTGGGAGGTATTAATGCATCCGCCGTATAGTCCTGACCTTGCACCTTCAGATTTTCACCTGTTTCGGTCTCTGCAGAATTCCTTAGACAGTGTCAGGTTAACATCACGAGAGGACTGCCAAAACCACTTGTCGCAGTTTTTTGATCAGAAGCCCCAAAATTTTTATAGCAATGGGATCAGGTCCCTACCTACAAGATGGCAAAAAGTTATCCAACAAAATGGCACCTACATACTTTAGTCAAATTTAAATAAACTTTATAAAAAAACCTTTTGATTTTTTATATAAAATGCGAAGAAACTTTTTCCCCAACCTTATATTTTCCTTATTTTGTAAATTTCTACTCTTTTAGAACGAACCGGTCTTTTCCCGTGAATATGCCAAATTTAAATTTGAATAATGTTAGACTTAATTAGAGCACAGAGCCCAGGTTTCAAGACTGCAAGCACTGCATAAAAATTGTAGAGTAATATGCAATGTTAGTCTACATTTTCTTTTTTGTTTTTCAGTATAGCTTAAACACTTTTGTCATTGATTTTGCCAATGTTACAATGCTGGATAAATAATCGTTAATTAATCTGGAAAAATTTGTAAAGTTTTTATTAATAAGTTTTTCAAGTCAATTAATCAATCAATAAGTCTTTATTGTACACCAATACAAAAATAAAATTACAGGCCAAAATGTAACTATGTCTAATTATGTACAAAAGGCGGTCTTATCGCTAAAGAGCGATCTCTTCCAGACAATCCCAGGAATGAATTGAGATTATAATGGCGATGGTGGTATACATAATACATAGTACGATTACTTACATTCTATTAATAAATATAGCATATATCAATAAGTGTCGACGCTTTTAATTCAACCATTGAACAATTAACAAGAAAATTCTGAAAAAAATCAACCAAAAATTGGTTGGGATAAAATCCATTGAAAAATTTTTAGGTGAGGATTATTTTAATAAAATGACTTTTGGGTTCTGAGGTTAGGTAGCGCTGGTAGGTGATGGATGAGGAGAGCGGAGGATTGGAATATGTGGCGCAAAACTCGGGGAGGCCTACGTCCAACAGTGGACTGCAATTGGCTGACGACGACGGGTTCTGAGGCCAAATCATAAAGATGCCAAATCAGAAAGCTGACGTTGGTTATGCCTACAGAACTTTTTATTGATACGCCCTTAGCCACGATTTAAACGCTCGTGAAAAACTCTAATAATAATATTTTTTCTATGTTCTTCGCCACGGTCCCGTCTACGAGTATTTCTATAATATTTTCGTATACATTAACGTAAGTTACATTATATAAAAAAAATATGTAGGTGATATTCGCCCCCGAAAAACTTACTTAATTTTATCATAAAAAACTATTACATTTCAGAAATTAAAAGTATTCTATGTCCATTCTCTATATTGAAACTTCATATGTGCCAAATTCCAGTAAAAAAGGTCAGTAGTTTTTCCTTGAAAGCGTAACAAACAGAAAGACAGATAAACAAATTTAACATATTGTTATGGAAAACATCTTAAGCGACAAAATTTAGGTACGTCACTCTGCTATATTTGCAAAATTATTCATACACCAAAAATCAGAGATCTATGAGTAATATACGTTAAGAATAATTTATTAAGTAGCTCTCCTGTAAAATCTTGTATGTATCGCTTACGGCGTTCTTCTCTAACAACCTCGATATTGTGTTTAACCTTCTCTTGATCAAACATGCGACGGAAATAATCGAAAGACTTCACCATCTTCTGGTTTGTACATTTATCAAAAACTATTGATTTCTGCTTAAACTCTATTAAGGTGAAATTACTCCAGTTTCTAAATTAAATGACATATCCGCAAGACGATCAAAATGTTTCTGTTGTACAAAGGACTCTGATTACACAGCATCCAATTAAGCAAGTGAATCGAGCACTAACGCCTGTTCAATGTAACGTCAGAAGCAGGCCTGGTTTTTACACTGTTGTGGAGGGTAAGGGAGGGTTAAAGCAACCGTAATCTGATATTAGTTTCATCTGTTACATGGGTATTGTGTGTTATTTAGAGAAAATAAGTTTTTTTAAATCTACTTGAATGATGTTATGAATTAGGTTAAATTCGATTTTGTGTCTTGTGCAATTGATATAGTTCTTTCTGAAGTGAAACTTTTTTATCAACATTGTCGACAAATTTAATCTTCTAATATATAAAATCCTCGTGTCACAGTTTTCGTTGCCATACTCCTCCGAAACGGCTTGACCAATTTTGATGAAATTTTTTGTGCTTATCCGGTATTTATGAGAATCGGCTAACATCTATTTTTCATCCCCCTAAATGTTAGGGGTAGTCCACCCCTAAATTTTTTATTTAATTTTTGGACAAAATTTTTAATTTACATTTTATTATCATTTAGCATTTAAAAATATATACAACCCTAAATTTTCATTCTTCTACCACCAACCCCTATTTCTTAATAGCGATATGAGTACTTTAATAATTTTCTACTCTGTTTGTTCAAGTTAATTCGAGTTTAGATTAATATTTGGTCCCGGAAGATGACGCTGTAATCGGGTTTTAGATTTTTATTTTTTAAAGGCAGGACAACGTCTGCCGGGTAAAGCTAGTACGGTATAAAAATAAACAGCCTTACGTTTTAATGCACCATTTCAATATCACGAATGCATGAGTATATCAAAATTTGGTAGTTAAACAATTTAGCATTACTGCTATACGAGGATAGATAGAAGTAGGTATATATTATACTTTTTTTCAATAATTAATAAATCGGTCAAGTGCGTGTCGGTCCACGGACTATGAAGTGCTCCGTAGAATCGGCATCGACGGTTTTCGTCATTTGGCTATTAAACCTTATCTAAGCTATTTATTTAAAAAATAATGTGTGTTTGTGCAGTTCACATGCAGTTGAAGTGAAACTTCAGACAATATACTCACAAACAATTCTTCTCTAACTTTTATTAATATAAATAATTCCTTTAGCCTAATATCCGTCAACATATTATAATTTTAAAAAAATCTAAATTTTAAATCACTACTATAAAGTTCAAAATTCAATACACTGTTATGCATAATTTCCTTTGATCTACGTATAAAAGAATATATGTCTTAGGTATATACAGATAGAGCTAAAATTCATTTGAAATCTTTTAGATTTTATTTAAATAGAAAATTAATACTAACGGGTAAAGAGAAATGTATTTTATTTCGAATTAAATAAGGATCAATTTTATGTGTTTATCTCATTTTAGTGTTACTTTTTCGTCTCATCGTTTTTCAAATCACAATTATTCTAAATAATTTTCACTTCAATAAAATAAATAAGGTTTTTAAATAAAAGTTTTTGAGATCCTGAATATCATGTAGAAGCAGAGTGCTAGCCATGACAAGTAAAACGAGCCCAAACACGACGGGTCTATCTTGTTTAGCACAGGAGTTCCTATGGTCACCTTTCGACTCCATCATCAGATCAGCTCCATGGTACCATATTATTGCATTGTCACGCGATATACATTTGTGTGCAAAATTTCAGCTCAATCGGAAACCGGGAAGTTGGTCAAATTGAACTTTGCAAGAGTCCACCCGAACTTACATAAACCCATTGTAAGTTAAATAAAAGCTTGTAAAATTATGTCAAAAGGTTGCGTGTTCAAATCACGGTGGGGTCACCATTAATTACGGGTCGTTGTTGCAATGAAACGAGCGATATATTTAGAGAAACAAAACCAACTTTAGAAATAACTAAAAAGAAAAAAAATGTGTGTGTGTGCAGTTCATACCCAGTAGAAGGGAAACAAAGGGTGACAAGGGGTGGTTGGGGATTTTAAATTTCATGACGTCAATTTCATATATCGTTTTAATATATTTAAGTTTCTAAATACGAAATTTAAAGTATTAACAAAAAACTTCAAAACATTTCCAATTCTATCTGTATGCATAGTGTTTAAATTATTAAATATAATGTATTCTATCTCATTCTCACGCAGGCTTAGTCCTATAGATTTGTGTGTTTATCTCTTTTTAGTGTCGCTTTTTCGTTTCATCGTGTTTCAAATCACAACGACTCTAAAGAGGTTTCACTCTAAAAATATAATTTTTCTACAACATCTTAAGTTGGTGAAAAGGTTTGTTTCGCCACAGAAATTTCACTTCTTATGTGTATACAAATTGCACGCACATTGATTTTTTAAAATTAATATATCATGCCATCCCCTAAATCTGTACGTTTTTTTTTTAAATTTATTGATGCATAAAACAAATTACAATCATTACAGACCCTTAAGACTAAAATACAAACAAAAATCTGGATTGCAATCTACAAATAAGTGCATACATAAAAATAGTAAAACGAGACTGAAAATGACTTACTCATAACTAAATACTATAATTGTTTTAATCAAGTTTATCTTTAAATATATTTATGTATCTTTATTTGAATATAAGTACTATTATCTATTTTTAAATGTACTAAGTATCGAGGATATTTTTTTAATTTTACAATATTTATTGAAATTTGGTTCAAATATATCGAGCCATTCTGACAATGGGATTGAAATAAGATATATTGTTTTTATCGACTTCTAAAGCGAAAATATTAGTACTGTGTGATCTTCGGGCCATAAATCTTTTCACTAAAGAATTGTGTAATGGCATATAGATTACATATACTTACTAGCATTTAGTAATTTCTGAACTAAAAGACTATCACATATGGTAACGCCATCTGACGGTAAGCGTCATCCTTCCTCACGCCCACGCGCATACGCCGCTCGCTGACTCGCTGGCACCTACTGATAAGTGTGTAAATCGATCCGGCTCTGAACACACGCGAGTGATGTAATAGTTCCGTTATTGTGAAGCTAAGGGAGATCAGACCATAGCCGGCCGGCCAGGAAGCCTTCAGCAGCTGCCCGTCCAGGTAACCTAGGTCCCATTTTACAAAACGTTTGCTGCCCAATACAGTCCATTAGCCGCCGTACTGACATACATAGACAGTCGATGTCGTCATGTCGATTTCGTAAGGGTTTTGTTCTTACCAAAATAGATAAGAGATTATAAAAATATTAGAAAATCTGGGTCTATCTATTTATATGTCTAATTAAATTTACATGCTTTGTTGTTACAATTAACAATTTTTGATGAGAAAACTTTTCTAAAAATCATGAAATTTCAATGGAATGTCCTAAAAGTTTTCTAATTAAAAAGTGCTCTAACTAAAATTATTATTTTGGGTACTTATAAGTTTTGCTCCCCAAAGGGACAGTAACGATGTTTAGTGAATAACTTCATTACTGTTATGAAACAGTTATACGTGATTAAAATTGGATATAAAACTGTACAATACATGGTAAGAATAAAAATAGAGGGATTTAAAAAAAGTAATATTAAACTACACGCCAACAAAATATTTTTAGTAAGATCTTTGTCCATCCAAAGGTTACTTGGAAGAAATTGCTTTAAGCAATTAGGCCGCCCATTATACTATATTACCTTATAGTCTTAAGAAAAGGAAATGTGTGACACCAACTTAATGTATAATAGAGAGTTTTTGAAGTGAAAATTCTTTAGAATCGTTGTGATTTGGAACTTGATAATACGAAAAAGCTACACTAAAAAGAGATAAACACATAAATCTGTATGACTAAGCCCGCGAGAGAATGAGATACGAGTTTTACATTGTGCAGTACTGATTATAGAGTCAATAAGAACGATGATTAAACATAGGTCCAATTTGGACCGAAATAAAACTGATTATAATATTTTCTAGACTAAAACAGTGAAAAATTGAAAATTATAATTAAGAAGTTTATTTTGAATTATAATATATTGACGGATGTAGGCTAAAGGAAATATATTTATATTAATAAAAGTTAGTGCTACTGCGTGTGAACTGCACAAACACACATTTTTTTTATAGATGTATAAGGTTAGCGTTTGATCACTGTTTCACCTGATGTTAAGTAATGACGCGGTCTGGGATAGGGCACGCTTACCTAGAAGATACCTTACTCGTGACTTGCAGACTTCAAGATTGATTTGTCAGGAAAAACAAACTCCAGCAAATTATTACACTCTTCGGCAATGCGCACCAGAAAAAATGAAGCGAAGCGCTTGGTTCGTATTGTGAGTATTGTTGTTGTTTCATCACTTTTCCTTACATACTTGGGAATGAAATTATGTTTGTCACGTTGTATTTCGCGCCTTCCGGCACGCAAACGCGCAAGGCGGCCTTCTTAAATTTGTCACTAAATATCATACGATAATTGTCGAGAGCCTCCTTAATTTAGTTAAGTAAAATCACGCCACTATTTTAAAATGGCTTCTCCCCGGCACGGAACGGGCGTAGGGCCGACCTGTCCCCGCCCCCCGCGTCTCTTACCTAGGCTTTATAAGCCAGGGCGACCCCTGCGAGGCCTTTTTATTCGCCGAGCAGTCGTCGCACTCTTTTTGTTGAAATAATTTAAAAAATTGAGTAGAAGCAGTGACTTTAATAAAGATAAAGTACGTAGAATTCTTATTAGAATCTCCCTCCTCTTTCTTCTTCTTCTCCATGTTAGTGAGGTCCTGTTTACCTTTACAGACATGGCTTTACTCCGGTCATGCCAGACAAAGGGGTAGACCGCCAGATGAACCGGGAGGGTCATCCATAAAATATTAAAACCAGGACTTCTTCACTTCCCTTTTTAGGTAAGTGTTTTTTAACCCTCCCCAGAATTAGGTCTGTCCAATATATAGTAGTAGGCTGTGTGACGTTCTTCGTATCCATACGCCCTTCGAGCTCGTCTTGAAGCCTGCCATCACCGGAAGGGTTAGCTGACTAGCTTACCCTTAACCATATTTAATTCTCCTCATCTCCCCCAAAGCAGTGACAATAAATCAGCGACACCTCCTTCGTAATAATTACTTATACCCATTATTCACTGGAATCCGTTCTCGAATTCCAGGGGGTCACGTTCGGACGAGAACAGCCTCTCGTAATCTACGTGGTCGACCGGCAGTTGAGTCGACCCACCGACACACATTCGACATCACATCACACCTTCGTTTACCAACGTTTTCCACGGGCTTCCGACGCCTGGCGGCTGCATGACGAAGGCCTCGTCGGGCAGCGCCGCCTGGGATAGCGTCGGAGCAGACACTTCCTGCAATACGTGGACGGGATGGCGCCCTTTTTAAAAACTACTTAAATCAAATTTTATTTACGACTATGCTAATATTTACAACGTAACTTCATGGTATATTTCACGGTTAGGAACCGTCTAGATTCCCCACGCCTTGACAATCCTCCAGAACGGTAGTCCGTTGATTTCAGAGCAGGTGACCAGGGATTAAGACCCGCGAGTCTTCCCTATTTTTTAGAATAGATTAATTCTTGATCTAGATCATATGTTATGTTAATTCAGTGCGTTGCCTGACTCCCTAAGGAGGTAAATTACAGAGAAGAAGCCTCAGCTTTGGTTGTTTGATTTGTGTCTTCCCTTGTATGGAAATTGACGGCCTATTCCCGGCCGCCGATTCCGGCGTTTTTATATAACGATTCCACTGTTATATAAAAAATTGTGGGTTATATATATACATATATATATACACATATAACAGGGTTATATATAACAACGCGATTGTAATATTTGAAATTTGTTTTATAACCACGGCTAGTGGGATGGGAATCGGCGGCCGGGAATAGGCCGTCGATTTCCATACAAGGGAAGACACAAATCAAACAACCAGAGCTGAGGCTTCTTCTCTTTAATTTACCTCCTTAGAGAGTCGAGCAACGCACTGAATTAACATAACATATGATCTAGATCAAGAATTAATCTATTCTAAAAAATAGGGAAGACTCGCGGGCCTTAATCCCTGGTCACCTGCTCTGAAACCAACGGACTACCGTTCTGGAGGATTGTCAAGGCGTGAGGAATCTAGACGGTTCCTAACCGTGAAATATACCATGAAGTTACGTTGTAAATATTAGCATAGACATAGATAAAATTTGATTTAAGTAGTTTTTAAAAAGGGCACCATCCCGTCCACGTATTGCAGGAAGTGTCTCCTCCGACGCTATCCCAGGTGGTGCTGCCCGACGAGGCCTTCGTCACGTAGCCGCCAGGCGTCGGAAGCCCGTGGAAAACGTTGGTAAACGAAGGTGTGATGTGATGTCGAATGTGTGTCGGTGGGTCGACTCAACTGCCGGTCGACCACGTAGATTACGAGAGGCTGTTCTCGTCCGAACGTGACCCCCTGCAATTCGAGAACGGATTCCAGTGAATAATGGGTATAAGTAATTATTACGAAGGAAGTGTCGCTGATTTATTGTCACTGCTTTGGGGGAGATGAAGAGAATTAAATATGGTTAAGGGTAAGTTAGTCAGCTAACCCTTCCGGTGATGGCAGTCTTCGAGACGAGCTCCAAGGGCGTATGGATACGAAGAACGTCACACAGCCTACTACTATATATTGGACAGACCTAATCCTGGGGAGGGTTAAAAACACTCACCTAAAAAGGGATGTGAAGAAGTCCTGGTTTTAATATTTTATGGATGACCCTCCCGGTTCAGCTGGCGGTCTACCCCTTTGCCTGGCATGACCGGAGTAAAGCCATGTCTGTAAAGGTAAACAGGACCTCACTAACATGGAGAAGAAGAAGAAAGAGAGAGGGAGATTCTAATAAGAATTCTACGTACCTTATCTTTATTAAAGTCACTGCTTCTACTCATTTTTTTAATTATTTCAACAAAAAGAGTGCGACGACTGCTCGGCGAATAAAAAGGCCTCGCAGTGGTCGCCCTGGCTTATAAAGCCTAGGTAAGAGACGCGGGGGGCGGGGGCAGGTCGGCCCTACGCCCGTTCCGTGCCGGGGAGAAGCCATTTTAAAATAGTGGCGTGATTTTACTTAACTAAATTAATGAGTCTCTCGACAATTATCATATGATATTTAGTGACAAATTTAAGAAGGCCGCCTTGCGCGTTTGCGCGCCGGAGGGCGCGAAATACAACGTGACATGTTATTGTGGAGAAAGAGAAAATACCAATTCCTGTGGTCTGTCGTGAAAGCAAGGAGGTAGGGCATTTGCCCATATGGATGGCTACCATCTGTGGTTTGGAGTAAGCCGCTATGAAAACCTTGAGTTGTGTTCTGGCATTAGTCGCCTGGTTTCAATCTCCCCTTCGTGGCTGGCGGCATATTGATAGAGCAACAGGTAATGGAAATAACAATGATTACATTTCAAAGTTGTGTGTTAGCCAAGAAGCCGCTTAAGTCGTAGTAGCATAGTGGTTAACGCACATACGTCTCCTTCCAGTGATGTGGAGACGGATTCCGCCCGGAAAGCATGTACCGCTTAGACAATTTTTGACTTACATATTATAACAATTACCAAATAAAGAAAAGAGAAACAGTGATAAAATTACTTATAGATATAATAATAATCAGTGGATAAAACTCGTCAATATGCCTCAAAGAATAAGGCATGGCAAGTATACAGACGGCGTGTAGAGTATATAAAGTATATCGATCGCTTCTGTGGTTGAGCGGGCTAAGCCTTTGCCGACCTACCGCATTGCAACGCAGTGGCTTCGGGTTCAATTCCTGGCATGGCAAATTTCGGGAACGAATTTTCTGCGTTATTTACTATGGGTCTGGGTGTCTGCACTCGGCCCCAGAATAGTCCAGTATGTATTACCTATAACACAAGCGGAACTTGGTTAATTTGGGAATATACAATGTGCTCGTCTGCCAGTTATTATTATTAGTAATACTTAGAACTTTTATTCAAAAAGAAAATCCTTCAATTCCTGAATTTAGCATTGTAGCACAACCATTCACAGCGAAATAAATGGCTAACAAGAGTAGATTTATAGCTTTGCTGTTACAGAGCTCTTCGACAAGCAGATTGTTCAAGACTGGATTCAATTTAAATCCAACTGTATTTTAATGTTTTATACAGGTAGACATGTATGTGCTTAGGCACACTTTAGCGCAAATAACTCATAGTATCTTATAGTAAATATTGTTATTAATGTGGTGGTGTGGCCTGAGTGATAGTCTGCATAATTCAGAGTTTTTTGTCTTAATCTTGATAAAAATTTCTTAATAGTAATAAATAAATATTTTCTTAAGTTTTTCGATTAGTAGAAAAATTTCTTCATCAAAGTTTTCATTCATTATTTAATATGGACTGAAGAATTTTAAAGACACTGAAGTTTTCCGTTTGAAATTTCTTCACAGAAATTGATCCTTACAAGTAACATTATAGGTATAATAATACACTGGTTTTTTTTCAGCCAACGGTGCCTTTACAGACACTTTCCGGCTGTTCATAAAAGAATTCAGCGCTCCACCCACCTTGTTACCTGCTATTACTCTCCTATCAATATCACTTTGATGCTTTCGGTCTTTTAACAAGTAATTTTATAATTGCGAGGTATGGGATGGCAATAGTGGGGAGGTTCGAGGCCACCGGGCCAAGTCGGGACCAATTTTCCATCAAAGTACATATGTCAATATTTTACTATAAAAGTATTGAATAGAGTTATTCCTTTTCTTGCTTCTGGTGTTACTGTCTATGTATGTATTCATATATTTTGCGAAGACTCGACGTCCGTTACAATTGCGATACAGATTCGAAAACAAAAACAGGCTCTGCTGCAATAAATGTTTTGATAATTACTTTTTTAACGAATCCCAGGTTGCACAATACTGCAGTTTCCTATTCCCATTTAATACCGCTTTCAATAGATATTTAATTGGATTTTCCGCGTTCGCCACACAATATCCGGTCGGACCGCTGGTTCGGCCGCCAATCGCATGGACTTCTATTTGATGAATGTATATGTTAGTTCATAACACTAGGAAGAAAAATGAATTAGAAACTCTCGTATGTAGGCTTTATAAAGTTTACAATAGTTTTGTGGGGCAAAGTATAATGAATGCTCTTCAATAAAATCCCAGAAAACGTTCAACAGCTTCCATTAAACAAATTTAGTGAAATAACGTTTGTACGAGAAGGATTTAAAATTACTTTTTTAAACCTTGTATTAGTGTAAACTACCTAAAAAAGACGAATAAAAATAATTATGAAACAAAGATATGTTGCTGGGAAGTTTGATGCGACGCTTCTTCTACTTTAACAGTGACTAAAATGGTTTGGAAGCGGTGGTAGACTTATGACTTTCAAAAAGTAATCTGTAAGATTCCATTTTGAAATAGATACATTCATTTTTATTTTTTCAGAAGAGTATGGAAAACTCCCTTTCTTTTCAGGTAAACATTATATCTTATTCATCTCTGATATTTAGAAAAAATATATCTAGCAATAACATGAATAAAATTAAAAAAAGCCAATTGCGTTTCTTTCACGTATAATCCGTATTTCAAAAATGACTAAACGCATCGAACGACACCGCACAGCTATTTCTATTGTAAGTATTTTTTAAGCTCTATCTACTAACATAACTTTTTTTTTAATTTTGTCAGCAAAAATTGTTTAAGTCATCTATACGACTTTGAAATCAAAAATCCGCCCATTTATTGATTTGAATAAAACAAATCACTAAGCAAAATAAATATAAATAAACCTGTCCACCCCACATTGAAAAATCTATTCTTTAATTAAATGTCATTGTATGATGTGTACACCTAATTATTTTCTGTATAAACTCCGCAGTTTTTGGGAAAAATGACTATAATACGAAGAAAGACGGTAGATGGATGGACATTTATAACGAAGTATGATGTGATTGGATATTTATCCATTTCTGCCAAAAATGTTATAACTTTAAATAATTAAATATATTTAAAAATAAAATTAAACCTTATCAATAGTTAAGTGAATGTTGAATTGATCTAGCTCCTCGATAATATAGATATAACGAGGACGCTC
The DNA here is from genome assembly GCA_039645545.1 of Dendrolimus houi. Lineage (NCBI taxonomy): Eukaryota > Metazoa > Arthropoda > Insecta > Lepidoptera > Lasiocampidae > Dendrolimus > Dendrolimus houi. Next base: position 5,923,050 of record CM077126.1, on the reverse strand, counting down.
AAATGGACAAAACCAAATAAATTAGTTTTTGAATAAAGTGTAGTGTACTAATTATTATTAATAAAGAACACAATAATAATGTTTTCGCTTTAATGGAGACAATAAGTGAATTAAGCCCAGACCCCTAGTACCAACCACTAGCAGTTTATCAAATAGTCCGATACTTTTTGTTCTCATTTCCCACAATAGTTTTACACTGGCCGGGTCTTGTCCTTGGGTGCATTAATATATGATGTAGACAGGGATAATCGCCGGTCAGTGTTTCGCCACATTACATTAAATTTGTTAAGGGGCCTCTACGTGTTGGCCTCTCCATGATCCCATGCAAGCCCTCCAAAAGTCCGGGTAATTTTTATAGCCCGTGTTCTTCAAAGACATACTTTATAAAAAGATTTCGGTTTAATGGAGACAATAAGAGAAGTGTTAATTGACACGTTCTTAGTAACATATACTTTTTTAATGTTGTAATTGAACCTATATAAAAATTTGTAGTCAAAACTGTACCAGGAAACAGGAGGGTCAGCGCCCACAATAAAGCTGAAGGTGTATGACAACAAGAACAATTTTGTCTGTAACATTGATAACAATGAAGCACTTCTTGGGTCCTGTCCAATTGATGAATGAATGAAAACTCTTTATTGTTCACCATAAACTTAATTCTAGACAATTGATATGGATACATTTGCATTAGAACAATGGGCGGCCTGAATGACGAGAATACATTTCATTGATAACTTCACTCTTGTTAAGGCCTTGGGCGGTAGTGATATTGCTGAAAGGAAGTTTATACTACTTTTACTTTGGAAAAACGGTAAATTCCAATAGGTTTGATTGATCAAAATGTTTACTTACTAAGTATATTTAGTTAAACCGATGTTTGACGATACATTTCTATCCTCTAATTTGGACGAATTAAACAAAATGATCCTAAATATAAACGAATCGAAGTCTTTGAACACCGTCGTGTTCTATGCCTTTCAACCAATTTGATTGGATGATCTGTCTAATATCCGTATTAGGGGATGTGTAAATTACCTACTCTTTAGTTTAGATTGATGTTAACTCTCTTATCTTTCATTTTCTCCCAATTATTGGATGGGGTCGGCACAATATGTATTTACCTTCTACACTCCTCTATTCTGACATAAATCCTCTGTCATACCAGAACGAAATCCTTTACACAATCCATCCACCTGCTTTATAGTTTACCTTTACATTAGTACCCGCCAATCTTACAGTTTAAAATTCTTTTGTTACAAAAATAATTGACTTGACTTCCATCCCTCCTCATCAGATTCTAATATTAATGGGGTAGATTTAAAAACATCATATGTAAAAAATTGGCTAATCAATGTTAATATGTTATTATTTTATATTTGTTCAAAGTATTTTAACCTTAATTAAGGTTAAAATATTTTGAACAAATATAAAATAAGTACTAACTTGTTCAAATATTCAAATTCGTTTAGTAGCGGTACATTAGACCTAATGGACCGAAAACTAGTAGTTTCCACTCGAACGGGTTTCATCCGATTGGGTTATGTACTAGATATTTAGATAACACAAAACACCAAAGGATTTATTGAATTTTAGAGGTCAATCACCTCTTGTCATACAAATTGTATGTATTGGAGTAATTAATCCTCATGATTGTTGTTTTGTTATATCTGGCAAACAAACAAAAAAGAGTGGTAATTATTTCGGTAAAGATCACAAAAGATGTTAATTTCATAAATATCATCATTCCACGCCAAATCACATACATGCCATGCCATGATGAATTCTGATGAATAAAGCCTTCCTGAGCTTATACGGCTCTGACGAGCTTATAAATATATACATATTTCGTAGACAGTCAATTATATAATGTATGCTGTGTTTGCCTAAACAGAATATAGCTTAATAAGCTATGGAACGGTTTAGTCAATGAATAAAAAACTATGTTTAATAATCAATATTCAATTTTGCATACCAATAAAAAAACACACAGAATTCAATTCGATATACCGCACTATATTGCAATAAAACAATTTTGTGAAGTAGGAATATTTTCATATGATGCGAATACGTGATAAGACGATTTTATCGCGAAATAACCACAAAAGTGTCATAAAGCAGCCATCATGGTGACCGATGTCTATCACACATACCGCTGTGTTAATACCATCGCAATTTGGAAATATTCACTCGTTATCCTATTGTACAATTGTATATAGTTCATATTAATAAAATTAAAATATGTATGTATGTGTATTTTGAAATCACATACACATACATATTACACTACTAGTAGGATATCCTAGTAATAGAAGTAGTAGAACTTTTATTTTTTGATGTTGTGATTTCATAATATATAATACGATTTGTAGTTACGACAGTATATACTTCCGTAACTACAAAACAAAAAATATTGCTGTACAATTTTTTAGTAAGAAGTGTCTTAAAGTACTGCCAGTGTTGTCTGGCGACCTCATTACTGCACACACACCTTAAGAATAGAACGCATACAAAAGAGGTTTCTGTGGCGTCTTTCTTTTGCTGAGCACAGGGTAAAAAAGGAAACAACATAACAGAAAAGATTAATTTATTTCAAAATCGTTTCCCTGGAGACACGTAGAATTATTTTAGATGCCATGTTTGCTTATAAGTTGTTTCTTAATAACATAGATTCCCCTCAATTGTTAAGCCAAGTCCACCTAAGAGTCCCTTCGAAACCCTCGCGACAACCTCTAACATCTCCTCTTTCCCCCAGTAAGAACAATAATACTAGGTGCTAACTTTCCTTATCTCTAGAATGTGTAGAATTCTTAATAGTGGCAGTGATGTATCTGACATTTATTTTGACTCCAAAAAATAATTTTATAAACAGATTCGTTTAGCCCAAAAAGACACTAATTAGACAGACTGACGGATAGACTACTTTCATTACCTTACACATTTTTATTATTAGAGTTTAATTAAATAACATTGAAGAAATTAAATTGCAAGCTGTATTCACCTATAATTAGTTTTTACATCGCATTGTAAACCTTAGTTATAATAAGTCTAGTAACTGATCAAATGTACAAAACAGTTGGTGATCCATAATAAAATAAAATAAAATATACCCTCGACTTCGTCCACGCTTGACCTGAAATTCCCGCGGAATTCCCGGGAGGGATTCCCGGGACACAACGTACCGCTTTACAATTAATGTAAGATATCGATTTAGTGAAAACTGTGTCGGAATAAGCTAATTTTTATGCACCCGAAGAACTTCAAATCGCTCCCGGCAAAACTCCCGCGGGATTGTCGGGATGAAAATCACACATTTTATTACATATAATTTGCTACCGATCAGTGAAAAAGTGGGACTCATTGCTCAATCTGGCCATTTTAAACAATTCCCAGAAAAATTCCCGCTGTATTTCCGAGATAAAAAGTAGCGCAGATTTTCAGTCTAAGAATTTGCTGCCGATCAGCGAAAACCGCGTTGAAATCGGTTCAGTAGTTTTGACATGATTCCCAAACAAACGACAAACAGACAAGAAATCTAAAAAAAAATGCATCGTGATCTCCATCGTTTATTTAGTCTATTCCAGTTGTTTTTTTTATAGCTTTAATATAAAGACACGGCATTTTTAGAAAATGTTTATATTATAGATGACTATTTATAAATAATAGTTTTTAGAAAGTTTGTCTGTTAGTCTATTTAAAATATTTGTCTCGAATAGGCTTCAAAGCGGCTTAGCGGAATTCAATGGAAATTTGAATTTATAAAAACATACTGTCTTGAATGAAGCTTAATGTAATATTTGAGCTGTTTTACAATGTGCTAATAAATCTATTAGAGAATATCATTACGAACCAAAGAAAGAAATGTTTAAGATTAAGTAGCAATTTTTTTAAAGCTTACGTTGTAGTATGATCCGGTAGTCGTTCTTGACTATAAGAAAAAATGTTTACCTGTAACAAAAAAAATTACAATTTAGTATATTGTGAATAAAAATTCCACCAATAGCTTAGCGAACATAACTCTTTGGTTATATTGAATGTCTAAAATATCTATATATCTTTCGAAAAAAAGGTTCTCATTATATTGTCGTCAAGAATATAAAAATATCAAAACGCACAATACGAAAGTTACAATTCTAATTGTCTATAATTAAATTATATTTAATTATATTAAAATTTATAAAAAATTCAAAACATTAAAGCTAATTAAAAAAACAACTGGATTAGACTATATAAACGACGGAGAACACTATGCAATTTTTTATAGTTCTTGTCTGTTTGTCTGTTTGTACGGAATTCACCTAAAAACTACTAGCCCGTTTTTGATGCAGTTTTCTCTGACCGACAGTAAATTCTTAGACTTAAAATCTGCGCTACTTTTTATCCTGGGAATCCCGCGGGATTTTTCTGGGAATGATTTAAAATGTCCAGATTAAAAAAAACGAATAACAATGCGATATTTTCACTGATCGGTGGCAAATTTTATGTATTGAGATCTGTGATATTTTATATACCGAAAATACAGCGGAAATTTTCCCGGGAGCGGTTTGGAGTTGTTCGGGTGCATGTAAATTACCTTATTCCGACACAGTTTCCACTAAAACGATAGTTTACGGTCTTTTTCAATGTGATACTTTGTGTCCCGGGAATCCTGCGGGAATTTCAAGTCAAGTGTGGACGAAGTCGCGGGCATACCCTCGTATGTAATAAAACTAATATAACATTAAAGGACAGAAGAGTTATCTGTAGTACCATCTTCTTATGTAAAATTTTTAAATGTCCGTTTTATTTTGGGCTATTGTTAAGATCATATTTGTCACTTGGGGCTCATTTCTACCATTACTATCTCGTCAACATCGCTGGCCGCTGTCTCAGTCGTAGGTTTGCCAAACTTAGGTGTTCTGTAAATTCCAATGGGCGTACCATGTGGCAGGCTACTCTATAAACTCGCGAAATAAATCTTTAAAGTTTTGAAAGCTTTACAATATTAATTTTTGCTAACGGTAAGTACCGTTGTGGTACCTACTATTTTTTTACTATTATTCCGCAGAGACGACATCGAGAAGATATTGCGATTGTGATTGTATGTGATTGTGATTGTATGTGATTACGATTGTGATTGCGTGTGATTTAGTAGAATAAAAAATTTGAGACTATCGCAATAGAATCGTACTTTAAATATCTTCGCAATACCAAGATATTCAAATATCAGAATTGTGCCCTAGTTTGAATAACATTGGGATGACGCAAAACTTTTATTTTTATGGTAATATATAAAAATAAACGTCTCACTTCTATTTGAAAAGGGTTTATAGATCGCGGTTGTCACTGCAATTGACGTCCAATCGAAGTCTGTTTAAGATTTTACTCTAAGAGCTTTATTATTAGTGCGTAAAAGTATCGTCTATTACGAATGCTTCTGCAAGGGCATTCTTCTACTTAGAATAAATAATTAAATCTCTTCACTTAGATTTATTCAAGTTTTCGAAGTTGTTTAGGTAAAATATTGTATTATCTTTTATTAATTATATAGACAGTTATAGACTAGGGTCGATTTTTCAATCATCAATAAAAGTCATTGTTTAAGCCAATTATTATATGATCGGAATGAAATCGGTCACGCCGATATCTTCCGATCTGTGCCCTTCTAAGGAGGCTCATTGGCCAACGATATTATGTCGTCACGCGACGACACTGGAGGGACAAATCCGCACCACCACCCTAACACTTAAAAGTCGAATATCGCCTACCCGATCGCGCGCGCACGACCGACCCGCTCCGCAGCCATTTGTGCTAATTTTTAGTAATTTTCAACCGCTATATTGTGTGTGATAAAAAGACTTTAATACCACTGTGTGCAACCAATTGATCCTCGACGACCGCTGCCAGACGTCTCCAGGCTTGCAGAATTGGTAGAAGTGCAGTTTCGGGAGGTTAAGGTTAGTGGTTTAATTTTCATTGCCATATGATCAAACGGCTGCAACGATTGAACTGATTGTCCTGCCGTCCACTGTTCTTGAGTTATATTATGGAAGGCAGCACCAATTCAGGAGGTAGGGTAATTATATACAACCGCCGCCTCATGGTGTGCTATACGGGAAGCGGGGCAAGGACCTCAAAAATGTATACTTGGCACCACCAGTCATCAATGGAATAAATTGTAACCTGGTTGAATTTAAAAGTGAAACAATTCGGCTCAACAATGCGTTTTATTCACGCAACTGTCATTTTTAACTAACTTCAAAAAGGAGGAGGTTGTCAATTCGTTTTTTGTATGTTCGTTACTCGATTTCTCCGTCAATTGAGGACCGATTTTCAAAATTTTTGTTTTAATTAAAAGGTCCCGAATTAGACCCATTATAACCATGTCAGGATTAGATGAGTGGATTCCAAGGAATTGAGACACTCACGAAAATTTTAACCAACTTCTTCGTAACACGATACCTCTGTCAATTGTAAGCCGATTTTAAAATTGTTTTCTGTACTCGTAAGTATACTCCCGAGGTAGTCCCATGTTCACCAAATCAGAATCTGATGAGTGGATCGGATCCCAGGAATGTCGAGCATAACCCTTATTAAAGAACGCAGTGCGCCTAAATTCTTGGGAAAAAGCTGGTATACGCGTTATAGTATTACATTTTCTACAGGCACTTATTTTTTATATGCATGTTATGCAATTTCTCCGTAAATTGTAGATCGATTGTGCATTTGTTTTCTTTATTCTTAAGTATGTATGCTCCCGAGGCGAATCCATGGTCACCGAGTCAGTATCTGATGAGTGGATCCCAGAGAAATTGAGAGTAACCCTTATTAAAAAACGTTGAGCGCCTACATTTAAAAAAAAACTTTTAATATGTGCTAGCTAGTATTACACTTTCTACGGGCGCTTAATTTTTTTGTTGGCATATTACGCGATTTTTGTGTCGATTGTGGACCAATTTTTAAATTGTTTTTATTAACTCGCAGGATAGTCCCATAGTCATTAAGTCAAAATCTAATTTGTGGATCACAGGGAAATCTAGAGCAACCCTTGTTGAAGAGCATATACATCAAAGAGTGAGATAGCAAATTTATATACGCTTGCCAGTTGTACATTTTCTGCAGGTGCTTAATATATTATTTCTAAAGCTATTGAAGTATTTGCGCAACTAAAAAGTAAAACATTGATGGTATTATAGACACGAAACCTTTGCCTCCCTTTGTTTCACCACGCCATCACCGCTTCCACTCGTTCATCCGCGGCCTAAAACATGTACTCCCAGTTGTAATATTATAATTAATTGTTTAAAATAATTAAAACGCATATCTGAATAAATCTTTTTATTCCCACAAATATATATTTTTTAACAAAAGATGTTATAGGAAGAAGTTGGTTAAGTATTTATTTTTTGGTGATTAGTGTGAAGTCGGTATTGTTTCTTTTATTTTTTTTTCTATCTTGTATTTTAATTCTATGAATAACTTTTAACTGGTGATTGAAAAATCGGCCCTTAGATTAATAAATTTATTCGGGTCATTTTTGGTACACAACAAGAGAAAGGTTCGAACTGAAAATCATAGTGTCGGATATAACTCTGAAACAGCCACAAGCTGAGTGCAAACATTGTTTGCTAAAAATGAGATGTACAAATTTACAAAGACTTTTTTCTTTCTTAAAAGCTTTATAATATCATCACTTCTGAGTATTTGGAATGAGCTGTGTACTATATAAAAACCACAGCTCCCGCTGTGGTTTTTATTTAGGCGACTTTCCATAATATGGGCCGTTTATAGCATGAATAAATATTTTATTTAAGTTTCCGTAGTATTTAATAGTACACACTCGATTTTAATAGTATACAAATCGACAATGCCACGCATTTTGTCGATTTGTTTACAATTTCATTGTTCTATGTAAAATGCTAAGCTGAATGAATCAACCGATTATCATGATATTTAATATATGTATACATTTGATAACGAAGATCAATGATACATAAGTATAACATTTTTAACACAAAATGGGATAGTATCCACAGAATATGACTCCAAAGCTTAAAGTAAGTTTAGACAGCAGCAATTTAAAATTTCGCAGATAAATACACAACTCATCATTAACGCAAGACGTCCAGCCAGTACTTTAAGCATATAAATTACATTTCACGAGGCGCGTCAGGTTATAAACCGCAGACGCGTGCGCGGCGACCGGTGCAGTGGGTTTGTTAAAAAATAGGCTTAATACAGAAAACAGCACTAGATCGGTGAGTGTGGCGTTCTTTCCGGGAGGAATGTGTTCATCAGATGGCTGAAATTTTGATGATGATTGTGGTAAAAATATAGGCGAGCGAGGGCGGCATTTTTCAGTTTTTCCCCCCTCGGAGATAATCCAAGATCCGGGGCTGGCCTCATAGAAAACCTTGTGTGTAATTTAAGTCGATGTATTGGAAAATCATATACTTTTACGATAATTTTCTCAAGTGTCTCTTCGTCCGTTTATGGAAGGGTGAGGATGTTTTAAATCCTTGACCGTTAGGTTAAATCTTATCTTATACTATTACATAAAGCTAAAGAGTTTGTTTGCTTGAACGCGCTAATCTCAGGAACTACTGGCCTGATTTGAAAAATTCTTTCCGTGTTACATAGCCCATTTATCGAGGAGGGCTATATACTATATATCATCACGCTAAGACCAATAGGAGCCGAGCACCAATGAAGAATGTTTCAAAATCGGCGAGTATTTTTTAACTTACTTTTTTTAAACTATTCCACGCGGACGAAGTCGCGGGCAGAAGCTAGTTTAAAATATTCTTACATGCATAAAATAATGGGGAATAAAAAGCGTTTATTTGCTTTAAAAAGGTAGTGTCGTCGTCTCACTTCTAATAGTTTGTTATCTAGGAGGAAATATTCATTTTTTTTTTATGAAGTGTGTGTGTAATGTAGTGGTTGCGCCGAGGAACACCTCCTATGAATTCTTCCTTCCCATCCTCGCAATCAAGAAAAAAAAACTTTCAAATGAAGAATGCGCAATACAAGACAAATATTCAACTTCGTGTCAGTGCTGTCACCGCAATATATAGTCTCATTATAGTTGAAACACGACACAAAGAAAACATTTTAATTTAATAACTTAATTCTCCTAGCAAATCCTAGTGAGTATGTGAACCCCCGGGTGATGATTGCAGTGTGGCGGTGGATTGTTAGCGAGGTAAGTTACTCTTCCCTTGCTTCTTCATCCACGTCCCTTTGCCTTCTCCCGGCCATCAATAAAGCTGCGTTTTTGCTACAATTTACTTTACATAGATTATACGGCGTAGTTTAAATTGAAATTATTAGTTGCATCTAGCTATTTTAATACATACTTATATATTAGTAATCAAAAATTCAGTTAACATCATCCAAAACTAATTTAAACAAAGAGGTTTGATTTAAAAAATATCTAAAAATCTAATTTTATCCTTCCATACAAACAAACGTAAAAAGCAAATACATCTCTAAACATTAGGTAGATTTGAATCAAACGCTTTCAGGAAGTCTGCTATAACACTCGTTTTTTATGGGCTTTCGATACTTTTCCAAAACACCGATTGCAGGCCTTTTGGGGGAATGTTGAAATTCACATAAAAATAAATACCTATACCTCACGCGGGTTTTGCTCACGTCGGTTTACAGCGGCGTGGTAGGAAACACAGAATGGACTCTACACACGATGATACGCGTCTAACGTGACATTTTAACTTCAACTACCGGGTGCTATGTATACATTTACAAGTAGTAATAGCTGACACAGAGATGCTGTTGGCGCAAGGTTGATATAAATTGTATGACATACATTAATGATATGTATATATATATATATATATTTAGGCCATTTAAACAATATCTTTTTAAATTATAGCCTATGTGTAATTCTGATGCTATTAAAAAGATTCATCAAAATTTGTTCAAGAGTTTTTGTAAGAGAGTAACAAATATTAATCTTCACAATTGGAAATTTGACACGGATCAAAATTTTTTATTATCATACTACTTTATACAGTTGATTAGAGAAATACTTTTAATTATATTTTAAACAATAATTAATAGGCTATTTGACTTGTTAAAATAGTGACGTCATAAGCCAGTATTCTCATATAAAATCAAGGGGGCTGTGACGTTATGTGCTATATAAAAATTGTTTCAATTGATGTGGCCGTCAAATATCCAATTTCTAAGATAATAATACATTTGGCACCTAAAACTTTCCATTCTAAAATCAGGCCTTCCAATTATTATGTAAATGGACACTGTTAACCTAGCCCAATTCGGGTTTCACACATCGGCTATCTCGATTTGTGCAGATTCATCCACTATCTTTTCCTTCGTCATCAGCGCGTAGTAATTGTAATAATATACAGGTATGAAAAACTGCCTAAGTCGTACATGCTTCTAGTCAGTATTCGAAGCCAGATACTTTGAGGAAGATGTAGGTGCGTTTGTTATTGAGCCTCTATCAATTATAAATAATAACAATTTGGCAAACAAAAGATATGTTTAAAACGTGAGCAGTTATTGGTAGCTAAAATGCAAAACGTTTAATCTAAGAGCAGGAGTAAAAATTCAGATATGAATTTTTTTATTGCATGAGTTCAGCAGACAGGCACACGGCCCCACCTGAAGGAAAGCGGTTACCGTCACCTATGGACATTTCTAACACCAAATGTGCCACCACTGTGCTGCAGCTCTCTAAAGGTAGACTGGAACCTGACAACTAATGCTACAACACAACTCAAGGTTATCATGGTGGCATACTGTAGACCAGGAGTAGTAGCCTTCCAGACGGGCAAACGCCCTACCACCTGGCTGTGGGTTGTTTTGTCGCCTCTTACGACAGGCTGCCTGGCCGCAGAAAATTGTGTTCTACCTCCGTTCCTGTATGGAAAAAGATAATGAAACCGATTAAGAAAATGTAGCCTGAAAATGACTTAAGTATAATATTTTAAACCATCTCAAACAAAAGGGGAAGAAAAACAGTTTTGATGAAAATTATCGTTTTTTCAATGTAACAATGGATAACGGAGAAAAATTACATTTTGGGTGTGTTATGATTAATATTCAAAGGCTCTTGCCATTTTGAAAGAGGCCTGAGGCCAAGCTTGGCGAGTCTTGGGCCGTTGTAAGCTCTATTTTAATTATCTGATAAATTATTCAGGCTTCAAAAGGATTTGTTACGTAATTGACAATTTTTACATTAAGTCTCAGGATTTTATACAAAACCTGGGACAACCGAAGTTACATATAGTATTCGTGTTAAAATAAGAGCTCAGAAATATCATTTTATTCCTATGAAGTAATACAATATACAGGAGTGTGAGTGAAACACAAAATGTTTTACAATTCTATTGACAAACGACATGTACAATTTGACATGTTTTAATTTATAACATTTTGTTATAATTACGTTACTAAATTAATTTACTTACGAGGGAATGAGGAGAGGGAAGTTCCACTTCCGTCTTCCCCATCTTCCCTATAATTCCTTCCTTTCTTTCTTTATTCTTTATTGTACACAAAAGTTAGATACAAAATTATAGACACAATAGTGTCAAAAACTTAAACACAATAGTGGTGATGTCCAAGGCGAACTTAACCCTAAAAGAGTTTTCTTCCAGCAAACCTATGAGTCTAAGGAGAAACAAAAGGCAGGATTGTCTACACTAAAATATTTTATGATTTAACTATGTAATATATAATATAAACATATAAGGATAATTTAAGACAGATAGCATAACCCTTAAGAGAACAGTAGCGCATTTGTAGCAACTTTGGTATTGCAAATGTCCATAGGCGATAGTAACCGCTTTCCATCAAGTGGGCCGTCTGACTGTCTGCTGAACCCCTGCAATAAAAAAAAAGATAGTGCTCTTTGGCTTTTTTTTGAAGCTGCTCTCCGATTAACTATCTCGGATCGTATGTGGCAGGGCGTTCCATAGTCTTCCCTTCAAACAGAAATACGACCACCAAAAAATCACCAAAATCTCTCGCGCGTGTTGTCTTTATGTTATTCCTTTTCACGCCGATGTTCTGTGAGAGCGTGGTATCACACCGATCGAGCCAGGCCTAAGAGCTGTAATCAAGATAAAAGTTGCAGTTATTTCAAATAAGGCTTAATGAAACAGAAATATGACCGCCAAAAATTCACCAAAATCTCTCGCGCGTGTTGTTTTTGTGTTATTTTTCTTGTTTCAGCTAAAATAAAGCGGCGTGTCTAATTACTTTTAAAGCTGTCTTAGGTTTCCCTCGGCTTCTCGGTGGGAAAATCACGTTCGTCTTAAGTACCGGTTTACTTAACTTCACTTACAGAGCTTTTAAGTTTAACTTGGATAAAGCTGAAAGTTAAGCTTTTTCCTTGTACTTTTCAAGCGTTGTGCTTGCTTAGTTGTTGTATTTTAACGCAACCGCAACTCACTTTAATGGGCTACCTGAATGGATTTCGCTTGCTCAGGCATTAACATATCTTTGAAGATATAAATTGATAAAATTCACTTACGTCAAATCTGTATTAAACAAATCTCAACAATAATATTACGAATGTTTCACATAAATTTTATATTGATTATATGTATATATATATATATATATATATATATATAATTATATTCATATATAAAAATAAGTTCTTATAGAATAATATTATATGAAATCTTATCTGAAACAAAACGATTTCGATTTTTGGTGTAATACGTTCTTTTCCGTGCAAGAACGGAGAAGGAATACAATTTCCTTGGGCCGGGCGTCCTGTCGTAAGAGGCGACAAAACAAACCACAGACACGTGTTAGGGTATTTACCCGTCTGGATGGCTACCACCCCTGGTCTAGAGCAGTTCTGTTCCGGCATTAGTAACCAGGTTTCAGTCTCCCTTAAGAGAGCGGCAGCGCATTGGTAGTACCTTTAGTCTTACAAATGTCAATAGGCGATGGTAGCCGCTTACTATCAGGTGGGCCGTCTACCCGTCAGTTGAACTCATGCAATAAAAAATATATATTAGGTTGGGGAATTTATTTACATTTGACTAAAGTATGTAGGTGCCATTTTGTTGGATAACTTTTTGCCATCTTGTAGGTAGGGACGTGATGCCATTGCTATAAAATATTTGGGGCTTCTGATCAAAAAACTGCGACAAGTGGTTTTGGCAGTCCTCTCGTGATGTTAACCTGACACTGCCTAAAGAATTCTGCAGAGACAGAAACAAATGAAAATCTGAAGGTGCAAGGTCAGGACTATACAGCGGATGCATTAACACCTCCCAGCCAAACTTTCGTAATTTGTGCTGAGTGGCTAAAGATATGTGAGGTCTAGCGTTATCATGGTGAAAAACCACATCCTTCTGTTGATTAATTCCGGCCGCTTTCTCTCAATTTTTGCTTTAATCTCATCAGTTGTTCGCAGTACAGTTCAGAATCGATGGTCCTGCTTGGTGGTAACAGCTCATAATGAATAATGTCCTTCCAATCCCACCATATACACACAGCATCACCTTGTTGAGAGTTAACCCGGGTTTCGCCACAGTCTGTGAAGCCTGACCGGCCTTTGACCACGATCTTTTTCGCACGTTCTTGTCGTACGTGATCCACACTATTCATCACCAGTTATCAGCTTCTTCAAAAATGGTTCGGTTTCATTACGTCGTAATAAAGAATCACAAATGAGTACACGATTCATTAGGTTTCTTTCAGTGAGCTCATGAGGCACCCAAATATCGAGCTTTTTTGTGTACTCAGCTTTTTTCAAATGCGCCAAAACCGTTTTGTGGTCAATTCTCAGTTCTCCAGCTACATCATAACTACTAATATGCCGATCTAGCTCCACTTTTTCAAAAATGGCATCAATTTTGTCCGTAACAGGGCGACCAGAGCGACGTGCATCTTTGATATCAAAATTTCCGGATTGAAAACGCTTAAACCAAATTTGCGCTACTCTCACAGATACTGCATTAGGTTCATAAACATCACAATTTTTTTTAGCGGCTTGTGTTGTATTTTTACTTTTTTTGTAGTAAAATTTTAAAATGTATCGAATTTCTTTATTAGATTCACTCATTTTAACAATAATAAAAACAAATGAAAATCAAACATTTTCCTAATTTGAATTTGGAATTGTCTTCTTTAAAATTAAAACTTTTTAATGATACCAAAACCAGCCAGACACAAATGCTATAACCAAAGAGATCTTATTACAAGTTCATACATACTATACTGCGAAAAGACTTTTTCCCCAACCTATTACATACAGATTTTTCGAAAATATATTGTGTTAAATTATATCTTGAAAAATGTGATAACGCGTGGGTAAGGTAGTGAACTCACATTTAATGCCTTACCCTCGTTTAAGAGCATCGGTGATCTCGTTGCGTGAACAAAAGTTGTATGCAATGCGCCTTGGATATAAGTCTACTCCCAAGAAATAGAGTCGTTATAAAAGGCCCCGAGACTTGTAATATGTATATCTATTGTGCCAGTTGAATCACAAAATATGTAATTAGATATAATATATGTGTGTGTGAATTGTTTTTCATAAATATATAATATCTGTCTTTCATGTATGTATAGAACACAAATCACAGAGAATTTCTCTATATCTAGTATATAATTCGTAGCATATAAGCTGTAAATACGAGTATAACATAACATGGACAGTATGGAGATGGGCCAAATTGTTGGAAGACAATTTTGTGCGTATATATTTGCATAATAGACTACCCGCATTTGTAGTGAAATCAAGTAAGCAGTTATTTACGACAGAAATATATTTGTTTGCTATCGAATTGATTATTCCACGCGATTATTTATAAACTGATATTGTTTCATTCCTGAAATATAGTCTTAAATTTAATGGAAAATTATTTAAAAATCAATACACATCTATGTGAATATAATCTATGTTAATACTCTCTAGAGTACAACAGTCGTTGTATTATTTGTACTCCCGCTCCAAGCGATTGAGACATAGGCTCTCGCCTAGTGGTACATCACCACATCTAACAGGGTTACCTACATTGACGTACCACTCAAATTATAGGTACTTGATAATTTTCAATAAAAATTTAAAATCATACTTAAAAAAGCAATATAAGTAAGACAGTAATAATAAATAGAGCCCAAGTGAACTATGTCTAAGTAGTGGTAGCATAATGGCTAGCGCAGGCATCCCAAGCTCAAAAGTTGTAGGTTCGAATCCTGGTCGGAACACATGACCTAATGTGCATATTGTTATAATTACCACGTGCTAACAACGGCGCAGGAAAACATTTTGATGAAATCTGCATGCACATCGACATAACTAATGTGTCAAACCTGCCAAGCCGCCTTGGACAAGCGTGGCGGGTATACTGTTCGTTCCCCTATAGTGGGAAGCCTGAGCCCAGCAGTGGGACGTTTATAGGCTGTTATTATTATATATTACTAAACCCCTATTCCCTACTAATATTATAAATTCGAAAGTAACTCTGTTTGTCTGTCTGTCCGTCTGTCTGTTCCGTTTTCACGGAAAAACTACTGGACTGATTAGGCTGAAACTCAGTATATATATATTCGATGCCGAGGATGAACATGGAATACTTTTTATCTCGAAAAATGGAGTAGTTTCCGGTATAAAAATATATTTGTCTCTGTTTGTTATGCTTTTACGGAAAAATTATCTCACCGATTTGGTGAAATTCGGTACATATATAATTATAATAATGACGGTGGACAAGGACACTTTTCATCCCAGATAATGGTATAGATTTTGGGATAGATTTATGTAAAGGTAGGATAGGATTTTTTTGTGATTTGCCATTTTCGTCATTTTGGCCAGTTTGGTAAATTTAGTCATATCGGTCATTGTTGTTATTTTCGTCATTTTGTAGTTTTATTATCAATAATGGACTGAATGGATGCTTATTTACATATACTCTTCATACCGGGAAATGGGATAATTTACGATATAAAATGAAGTGAATCCTCCGGAGGCAAATAGCACTAACAGAAAAAATTTATATAAAGTAACCTGTATTAATGCCTGTCATTTAAACCAGAGGCACGCACTAGGGTTCAACCCGCAGCGGAGCCGCGGGAAAGTCTCTAGTGGACTATAAATGTTAGATTCCGCCCTTGTCCGAAATTATTTGAAATTCTTATATTTACGGTTACGGTTTCGGATAGATTTTGATATCGGATATCCGATAGTTTTGTCTACAGTTAAGGAACTCCATAACATCCCTGATCTTCATACAGCTAAATCAAAATGGTCGTGTCCAGTTGATACGTCAATATTGTGTCCGTCCAAATGTTGATTGTGAGTGGTCACGTTTTATTTTAACATCCGTCGTATGCGATCGTTTTGGCTCAAGTATGCCATATTGTAGAATACAAAAATCAGCCAAGTGCTTATCAGTCTAAGTATTATACAATAAAAAAATATTCACGTCCGTGTCAGTCCACCCAGTGAAGTGAGACGTAAAAATTATGAACGTCAAATATTTTGGATTTTTCTCTTTAAAAATAAAACCTTGAAGAATTCATTAATATAGAATACCTACTAATAACTTAATAGATCTAGTTGAGACTAATTTTCGTTGAAATATTGTTTGTTTTGCATTCAGTTACCTAGATTTTATTATTTCATATTATTTCATATTATTTCATTTTATTAAGCAAAAAGTAGTTTCAACTTTAATTCTTAAACTAAAATTCAATTAAAAACTTTTCTTCCTTCTTCTTCCCATGTCCCTAATTTAATATAATTGATTAAGGGTCTCATGTGAACTTGAATTCTGAACAAGTACCTACTTCGTCAATGAATACTTACAAATAGGTTTCGCATTTATTGTTCTAGTCTAATTTATTTGATGTAAAGTTTATTTTAAAGGTAAATAAAACAATGAAATTAACAGGCATTATGGTTGTATTTATATAACCATAAGCAGTCTTTCTTAAATAACAATCGATACCAAATTTTCTACTTCACAATGTTCTTATCTTTTTTATATAACAAATAGCGGACCCAGTAATCGTTATCCTGCCCTTAAAAATAAATTAAAACCTGATTGCAGCGCCATCTACCGGCTCCAATTTCAGATCTACACCATCCGGAGACCTACTCGAACAAACAAAAAAATGCATGAATTTCGGTTCAGGCGTTTGAAATCTAATGAATTATTTATTCTTGCATAGATGTAGATATATAGATACAGATGTTATTATTAAAAATAGTCCAGTTCTGGTGTTCAAGGTATCATTTTAACAGTTTTAATTTTTTTGTGTACCTATTATAATACATTATATCATGTATATATTACTTATTATTTTAATTATATATATTATACTAGGATATGCCCGTGACTTCGTCCACGCATGACTTGAAATTCCCACGGGATTCCCAAGGCACAAAGTATCGCAGCATTTAAAAAATAATGTTGGCTATCGTTTTAATAAAAACTGTATCGGAATAAGGTAATTTTTATGCATCCGAACAACTTCAAAGCACTCCTGGGAAAATTACCGCGGGTTCTCGGAGTAAAAATATCACACATTTTATTCCATTAAATTTGCTATCGATCAGAAAAAAAATCTAATTGGAAATCGTTTTTTTTAATCTGGCTATTTTAATTCATTCCCAGAGAGACAAGAAATCTAAAACAAATTGCATCGTGTTCTCCATCATTTATATAGTCTATTTCAGTTGTTTTTTTAAATAGCTTTAATGTACAGTTGCCAGGTGGACACATTTACATTTGTGAAGTGTAAAACGACGGCCTGATTGAGAGAGGAGTTAGTTGAGCTAGAACTACGATACGGGCGTGATGTGTATACATTCGGGAACCTAATAATGACGGACTTTGCGCGTTTTATTGAATTACGACCTTCTGCATTACGTTTGGATTTGTTGTGTTCGGTTATATTTGTACCTGTGTTATACGTATTTGTACCTGTGTTCTAATAAACTCTATAATAATTCTAACTGCATTTTAATTCGAGTCTCGCTAACTCGTAACAATATTATAGATAATTCCAACCAGTGCATGTCAATTATTTGTCTTCAATTTAAATATTACTATTAATTATTTATTAATATTAAATTTCAAAGTGATTAAGGAATTCGTTTGTCTGAGTAATATGATTTGTCCGTTAGCAATTTTTTTAGTCTTACTTCAAATATATACAGTGGTAATGTTTGAGCAGTTTTGGCAGTTTATGAAATATTGCAGGAGCCTTTTCGTAAACACTTTTCTCCAAGAGTTGCTGTATTATATGTATTAGCACAGAGTAAATCGGATTCTCTTTTTCTTAGTATAAAGATTGGAACGTTCTTTTAGGAATATACTCAACCCAAACCAAAATTGAGTAAATTATGATACATCGCAAGTCCTGGAATTGTTTAATAATTTCTTAAAATCATATCTTGGCAAATACAACTTTAACGGTGAAAATTAAATCATAATATTATGTCACGATAAGCAATCCTCGCTTACGAGTTCCCGAGGGTAGGATCTGATTCGACGTCGAGTACTCGTTTAATAAGGCAGCCGAAATCTCATTACCATATGCTTCTTAACATAATAAAATACAACCCCTTTACTTACGAGTAGAGGAATTTCATTACATTCACGTCTCTAAGAATAAATTTTTAGAACGTGACAAATGCTATGATAGAATGTTTTTGATACGATTTATATCTACAAATTTCTCACGTGCCAATGGTCTCCATATATTCAACGTCGACAACCACGCCAGGTGGAGCAACAAGAAAGAATAGAGAGAAATTCCTTCACAAAAATTGGCCCTTACAAGCTTTTTTTTGCCAAATGCTGGCCAACAGGCAGACGGCCCACCTGGTGAAAAGTGGTTGCGCCGCCTATGGGTATTTGCAACACCGGAGGCATTGTCATCGCTTTGCCGGCCGCGAAGAAATTTTATAACGCCCTTCTTAAATGACCCCCTGTCGCAGCGCAGAGGGAAAGCCGCAACGGGAAGTTCACTCCAAATCTTTATTGTACGCGGAATAAACGTTTTAGAGAACCGTTGCGTAGTTAAGCGTAGGTCAAGGAAATGAGGCTGAGCATGCCGCCGATGGCGAGCGGTGCGGTGGTGAAAATGTGGCGTTGGCACCGGTACGAACGATTCCTCAGAACCCTCCCCATTGTACAGATGATAAAATACGCAGAGATAGAATACGTACCAATCAGTAAGGGATCGAATACGAAAGGTGCGACGATGGATGAAGTCAAGGGGGTTAGTCTGGTAAGCAGGTGCTCCGGCCCATAGGTGTATTATGGTTTGGTATAGTGTTTTTTTCATAATCAGTCAGTTTGATTATTGATTAGAGTAATTCATTTTTCAGATATCTAATGGATACCATTTTAGTTGTCATCAAAAAGAGCCTTGAGACTCCTTTAAGTATTTGTCGCTATATCCTTATAGTTTCGAATATAGTCATAGAGGCCTACTTGAAAAATTCACACTGTATACTTACCAGTCATTGATTATTTATTATCCATGTGTTGAGTTAGATTCATATCTATCTCCGTAAATATTAATCTTCCATATTCATTTTCGTTATGTTCGTTTCGTTGGTTAAGCTGGAGCTAATTGCATGGAACACCAAAATACGGAGTTAATGTTAACACAAGTGCTACCTTGTGAAGACCCTAATACATTATCAAAGTACTGCCATAATTTATAGAAGCTTGCAATTTCTGTTAAGGAAAATTAAGTGGCTACAAATTTTGCATGTAAATTAGTTAATTTTCTATTCTTGTACGGCACGAGCCTTAAGGCTGATTTACATTGATCTAGCTACTGACTTCGGGAGCGGACTGACCTCAAAACATTTAAACCGGAATATTAGAGTCAGCACTTCCTTGATAGTGCTGTACTAACTTCAAATCAATTTACACGATGCCAGTATGATGTCAGCACTAGCTTACAGCTTCCTTCGAATTTGAAGTACTGACTTCAAATTCGAAGGAAGCTGTAATTAACTGTCTCAATGTAAATCAGATTTAATTCCATGTTACACAATATTACATATATATGTATTATAATTCTTAGAAATATCAAGCTTGATTTCGGAAGTGAAAATACCTGTTGATAATACCCGTCATGCAATCTAGCGAAAGTGGAACTAACTAAATATAAGAGCAACATATTAAAATTGTCGCTATCATTATCGTTGCCATAACTATGTATTTGTTGGTAAATCGCAACGGTGGCACCAATAAAACGCGGTTGGAGTGCCATCTCTTCGGGTTTATTCGTCTATCCCTCAGAAATAGTACTTTTTTCTGAATAAAAGGTACTCTATGTGCTTTTCTATACTCTTGACAACACGTATGCAAAATTTCGTGATGATCTGTTGCGTAGTTAAGGAGTGAAAACGTTACAAATGATCAAACAAACTCACATTGGCACTTATAATATTAGGGTAAATTTAAACATAATCCACCAGAAAAATCGTTCAATCAGAAGGGTTTCTACAGTGTAACGTGCGGTATACAATTTTTAGGAAATTGTAAAATCGACTAAGGTCCATAGTGCCCTTCGTTTACAATCTGACAGTTGGAAACAACGATATAACAAAGTAACAAAAATATACCTATAAAATATACGTTCTATTGTCAACTTTATGATCGTTTATAATATTACGGCGATTTATAGTATCATTATTTAAATTATAAAATTGTGATTCTGTTGGAATCAATCACTTTAGTTATTTTACTTTTTATGTTTCGACGTATGCTGTACCTACTTCTTTTGTTTTTTTTCTCTGTATTTGTTCTTACATTGTAAACGTGACGTTATTAAATAAAACATATTATTATAAGAAAAGTAATGTATTACTCCATGTCCAATTATATATCGTCGATCTTGTAAATATCGCACATTTTTTGGTTACATCATATTTTTAGTCAAAATTGTGATATATGTAACAATTTTGACGAAACAAATAATGTCACCAAAAACTGTACTTACAAGATTTTTTTTTATTGCATGTTTTCAGAAGACAGACAGACTGCCCACTTGATGGAAAGTGGTTACCAACGCCTATGGACATTTGTAAACCAAAGGTGCTACCAATGTGTTGCTGCTCTCTAAAGAGAGACTGGAGCCTGGCCACTAATGCTTGAACACAACTCAAGTTTGTTATGACGGCATAGTCTAAACCAGGGGTGGTAGCTATCCAGACAGGCAAATACCCTACCATCTGGGTGTGGGTTGTTTTATCGCCTCTTACGACAGGCCGCTCGGCTACAGGAA
Source organism: Dendrolimus houi (assembly GCA_039645545.1). NCBI lineage: Eukaryota > Metazoa > Arthropoda > Insecta > Lepidoptera > Lasiocampidae > Dendrolimus > Dendrolimus houi. The sequence continues at coordinate 5,901,801 of CM077126.1, read as the reverse complement.
ATTGTATTCTTTCTCCGTTCCTGCATGGATATTCCATCGTACACTGACTCCGACGATATACAGCTTACGTGCTCTCTACATCTACAAGTTTTGGTGGAATATGTAGACGCAAACATATACACACTTTAACGCCTAAAACACAATAACCTTTTGTGGCAGTTATCTAAATATCATGCTCGTTACATTAGTCTAAAGCTGAAATCACCTTTGGCAAAACTATGTAACATTTCTCAATAAATGGGTAGATAATTTGGTCCTTAAAAGTTTTGGTAGACTAACCTGATTAAGAACTGAAGTTAGTCACGGCTTAGTTACTTAGTTAATACTGGCTTACACAAGTTTGTTAGGTATACTAGATAGTGCTGTTATATCGTAATGCTGGATCTGCTTGAACAACTTTATTGACTGAAACCCGAATTGAATAAACTTCTCTGTGATTTGAGAGAGAAATGTTTCTGCCAGTACATGTTGAAAAGAGTGGTGTTGAAGTTATTGTAATAACCAAACCTCGTGTAGTTTTTTTAGATATATAGATAACACCTAATTGCTCACTAAATATACAATTACAAAAATGCACGATTACAATATTATGAGGGTAGAAAGAATAAGCGGCCTTATCACTTAAAGCAATCACTTCCAGGCAACCTAACTTAAAGAATAATTTAACCTAATCTGGTGATGTCGATGGTACAGATTATTAGGTAGAACTAACTACGTAGAGTTTTTTGTATGAATAATTTAAACTCGGTTAAAAATAAAACGCGTACCTAATTGACTTTTCAGGTAACCAATGCAGGTTCCTACTTAGAATAATAGATCAGTATGGCGATTCAGGGAGGTGACGTTTTGGGCAAGGTGCCCAAAATGCACTCATTGACTTTATTGACTTTGTTGATCTAGGCTCAGTATTCTTTTTATAGTCTTAAGGGATTATAGGTAGAATACAAAGTAATTAATGGGCATTAATTAATCATATTTTTCTTTTTTATACTAGTTCATAGCTATATACCTATTTTTATAATATTATAATCGTACTTAACAGTATATATTTCCACCTGCTACGATCCTGACAAACACTTTTCGCTTCATCAACTTTCATTAATCTCTTCATATTTTATTATTATCATTAGTATATTATTAAGCTGTATGCCAACAACTTATTTTTAACTAGCAGATGCCCGCGACTTCGTCCGCGTGGTGCGGTTTTTTAACTATCCCACTGGAACTCTTTAATTTTTCGAGATCAAAAGTATCCTATATGTTGACCAGGGATATAAGCTACCACCATACGAAATTTCATTTAAATCGGTCCAGTTGTTTCGGAGATTAGCCGGTACAAACAGAGAAACAAAAAAATTGAAAAAAATCTAAATTATTTCTATTTCACTTTTTACACCCCCCTGACTGGGTTTTTAGCATTTTTTTTCATTGTACAGAAATTTGACCTCTACAATTTTATTATATTGTTACATACCGTCAAAGATAAGCCGCACAGCCTATTGTAAGCGCAGCTTATTGTCCTTTTCTAGTAATCGACGAATCCTTTGTCTTTTGAATTTGTAGTTAAGAAAAACATGCTATTTACAGGTGTGCAAATTAGTGTTTCTTAGAAGCTTAGTGTGCGCAGCCAACTTTTTTGTACTGTGTAGTTAGTATAAGACGATGCCCGAATGGAGGGGCGGGCAGTTAAGCGAGGACTACGAAGCGAGTAAGACGTTTTCTAGTACTCTTGATTAGCGATATAAACAACGGAGTTTGTGCGTTCGAATTGTACTGAATAGTGCAGTGTGAACTGGTTGCATCCAGTGTTATTTGTATTTGTTTTATACGTGTTTGTACAGTTCAAATAAATTCTATAGTAGTTCCAACGGCATTTTTTAATTCGAGTCCTGTAGCTCGTAACAATATGTATATGTATAGATAAAATCTTGCTCATCCAAAGGTTACCTGGAAGAGATTGCTTTAAGCAATAAGGCCGCCCATTATACTATCTTATAGTTAAGACATTAAAGTGTGTTGCTTTTATTATTTTGCTGCACAATAAAGAGTATTGTTATTATAATTCATGTACAGTCGACTCTAGATAATTTGACACGCAAGGGACCAGAGATAAATTTCAAATTGTCAAGAGTTCAAAATAACAAGCGTTTACTTATGGAACTTATGCAAAGTTCTTTCTTGGATTAATTTTAATAGCACATGACTCATTAACGTTTGAAAGAAGACTGGAATGCGAACTTACTCATATCTCCTTTATGGTCTGTACATGTATGTAAACAAACGACAAGTATGTGCATGATAAACGCTTCAAATTATAGAGAGTAGAAAAGCCCGGACTTCAAATTATCGCATGTTTGCGAGCAAGATAATATTCCTTCAACTTCAAATTACCGAAACGATAAATTAACATTGATTTTATTCAATTTATCGAGTAATTTTCAAGAGACCGGAAAACATTTTCAAATTATCGAGAGATTCAAATTAACGAGTGTGAAATTATCGAGAGCAGGCTGTATCTATATTTTGATATTACGCACATATATAAATGTGGTGGGGCTTTACAAATGAATGCATGTTCTAGTACACCAAGATTATTTATTCACTCATATGTACATTACAATGAGTAACGCGTCGCGGGTATGGATGATGGAAGACAACTGCCACTCGGGGCGCGTCGCATGGCATTAGATGCAATTCGCTGAGTAGGCAGTGTCCCCGCAGATATAATTACTTAAAATACTCGTATGAAAGGCCCCAAACCAATATATTGAGAGTCGAAGAATCGTCGTCTTACAGCGGGAATCTGATAATAATCTGATCTGTCAATAAAGAAAGAATTGAAGAAGGACATTACATTGTATTCTGAGAAAGGACAACGCCTATATATTCTATAAAAAATATTTTGAAGAGGATGAAAAAAGCAACACAAAATTTCTCAAATTAGGAATATGAAAATGAATATTTAGAATTTTCCTAAAAGATATATTTGATAATTTTGCAATCATATAAAAATCAAAGAAAAAAAATTGGAACCTCGACTATTTTACTTCATTCAAAATATTCAGAGAGGAACGAAAATGCTAGCAGTTACTAGTAACAGCTAGTGTTATTATAATTTCAGATTATCTCCAAACAAAACTAAAGTGTTCGTTCAATACAGTTTTCGGTGATATTGCATACATAGCACAAATTCTATTTCACCAGATTAGGGAAAGTCACTCCTAGGCTCCAACCACTACCTTGGTATGTACTGAAATTTAAACTTATTCCTCCGTTTAATTTCAAAGTCTATTTGAACTGAAGTTTTCGAGTTCCCGCCAGCGACAGTAGAAACTCGTTAGCATAAAGTTCCCTGCCTACTTTGACGGGGCTCACGGATACAAAATGTACACTTATACATAATTGATACGGTGTTACCGGCAGGTACAGATATTATTTATTTAGCTTTTAGTATTTAAATAAAATTAAAGTTCTACTGCCGGGATTGGGCCTTCTACCATCGAGGGAACGAACAGTATACCCACCACGCTTGTCCAGGGCGGCTTGGCAAGTTTGACACATCGGTTATCTCGTTGTGCAAGTTTCACCACGATGTTTTCCTTCACCTTTGGTAACACGTGGTAATTGTAACAATAATATGCACTTTTTTGACCGTGCACAGAAGGTTTGCCGATAGCCTCGTGATATCACGCGTCGATGGTCAGTAGGGTTGACAAAAAAGGTTACAAAAATAGTTGTTGCAATAAATTTATTATTTTAGTTTATTATTGTATATACTTTACATAAGTGTATACAATAATAGTAAGTAATACAGTAAAATAATAGTAAGCAATCATCGGTAAATCTTCTGCGCGCGGATTATATATAGGTCCAAAAACTGTCCAAGTGTTGCATATGTCCGGCTAGGATACAAACCCGCGCCCTTTGAGTTTGGGACGTGTGCGCTAGCCATTACGCTATCATGACTTCTTTGATTTAAATATACTTTATGCATATAGTGCTATACAAAAATATACAAAAAGGTGATCAGATGGTTGGTGCCTACCGCGAAAAACGGACCAGTACCTATGGCAATCCAGCAAGAAAACGTAGCCAGATTTCTACGTACCTTAACCCTAGAAGACAGTAACCTAGGCTCAATATTCTACTTATAGTCTTGAGGGACTATGTATCCATAGTCCTCAGTTATATTGTATTCTATCGAATACAATATAACTGAGTTAAATTTTCTATTATTGTATTTAAAGTAAAATAAAACGACTTGTTTTAGTGGAAGCCAGGATTGGAGTGAGTATTTATTATTTTGTTAATTTCAAATATGACATGTACTTTTTTACATATCATATTGTTACAATTGGGCCGCCTGCATAATTGAAAACAAAGCACATTTATTACCCGCTCGGTGTTTGAGATAATTACATAGCAGCGCTTTTATTATCGTCCTCTTTTGTTTCTTCTTATTTATTGGTTGTTGTGAAGAGCAGCCTATTGTACTAGTTTATGGTCGTTCGCAGGCATAATTAGGCAGGTGTTTCAAACTAATTCTAAAAAGTTATTGTTTTGCGTCGAGGCATTCCTTTTATTCTATAAAAATACAATATTTTTTATAGAATAAAAGCAATTCCCGAACGGAGGGGGAAGCAGTCAAGCGACGAATACGATACGAGCTAGACGTGCACATTCGATAAGCGATATAGTGACGAACTTTGCGCGTGTTATTTAATTGTGCATTACATGTGGACTTATTGCGTCCGGTTATATTTGTACCTATGTTATACGTGTTTGTATAGTTCTAATAAATCCTATAGTAATTCCAAACGGCATTTTAATTCGAGTCCCGTATCTCGTAACAATATATTTACATAGCCAGTATTATTTTGATACAAAACTACAATAGTATTAGATGGAGCTGCGATCGCACTTTTTTTAGAAACTACTGAACGTATATATATGAATGAAACTCGACTAAGTGCTGGCTTATAACCTGAGTTAACACTTAGGATACATTTTATCCCGATAAATGATGTCATTTCTGTAAAATAGACAGATTAGCTAAATAACAAATACTTTATCATAGAAAACAATTCATTCATTGCATTATTTCAAATCAGCTTGGCTTCGACTCATGTCTATGTTTTGCTGGGCAGCTGTTTAAACTGTATGTACTTAGTTTCTTTGTTATTGTAGTGAATTGAACAAGAAACAGTACTATTACCTAGGGTTTTTCACGCAGCTATGCCGCGGGGAACCTTTAGTCTATATCAAAATACATAGATACATACACACACACACACACATATAATCTATCTTAAAATTACGATTAAAATATAAATTAAATAGATACATATTGTATATCGACAGACAAACACGTATATATTGTGTCCTCGAATTAAGCAAGATACGCTTGTGTTATGGGTAATAATACACTGACCTACTCTGGGTATTACTTTTACACCGTATAATGTAAATATAAACATAATCTTAATAAATAAATTTAAAGTTATAGATTACGTAGCAGATCACATTATTTTTGTATATATTTTTAAAAACATAGAAAGACAGACGCGTATATTCCGCGTACAACAATGATGTGAAGATAACTTTCCGCCGCGGTTTTACCTCTGCGCTATGATATCGGGTTCTTTAAGAAGGGCGTTGTACAACTTCTTAATAGTCGGCAACGCTTTGGAGACTTCCTTAGTGTTCCACACATCCATAACCACTTTCGATCAACTGAGCTGTCTGTCTGTTTGCTTTAAGCAGTAAAAAACGACACTTCAAATTAATTTATCGGGTTTAACGTCAAGAGTGGGTATGTCACTTCCTACGAGACTGGAAATAGAACTAATACTTCTTAAGCATCACAGATCCATTATTTCATAAGTGTCGTAAACACGCCTATTGCGGCACGTAATGGCCATAAACAATGTCCAAATCCGTCCTTATACAGGCTGGGAATCTCGCTAAGTATAGCTATCGTCGTTTAAGTTGCTAACCCCCGGATTATGGCATAAAACAACGTACAGTAAAACCCTGCATCCAGTGAAACTGCTTGATTAGTTAATAAATGTTTCATGAATTTAAATTATAAGTCATAATCGACTATTCCATTCCACCCGACTTGATTCGTGTCAGGTATAGGACTGTATTCCGCGAAAATTGCCCTATTTTTTATTGTTTCGCTTCCTCCTGTCACATTTTGAGGAAGAGGGTATTAGCTAATATATTATAAACTTATATTTATGTCATTATAAATGTGTGTGTAGAAGTATAAAAATGTCCTATTTTCTACGATATACCTAAGTGTCCTATGCTTGTTTGCACTATTGAAAGTAGGGCATTTCATTAGGTATAGTTCAACATTTAGCTCGTATTCACTTAATATAAAATGAGATTTTCGCAACTTTTTTTATACCAAAAATCTCAATTTTGGGATAAGAAGTGTTTAGTTTTTAAGCCCGCTTTTGAAAGTGCATATATACTAAATTTTATTCATAAACTGTTCGGTCGACTTCGCTCGCGTATAATATAATATATTTCTTGTGAATTGCTTCATTCCTAAGGTCGTGAATAAGTAACATAGATACAAATATAAAAATATACAAATGAAACAATGTAACATTTACATTTGTCCTCGCATAAAAGAATCTTCATATTTTTGTGAATGTATTTTAGAAATGAATTTGGCAATTCGTCTGAAGCCCAGTTCTTCTACGATATAATCCCGCGGGATTTGATCAGGCGATGAATTGTTTGGAATTCAGTTGTTTATGTTTATCTTCGTTGCTCATGTGTTGGACGGGAATTTCATTCAATTTTCTCCGAGGAACAGTTGCGGTCGTTTAGATAGCGACTTTGTCCGTAATTTTAATGGTGTAGTAAACTTACAAATATGTGACAGCTCTAATTGGTGGATGTACTTTTGTATTTTTTGCACAATGAACTTAAGACGCGATAAATGAGATTTATAGGTAAAAAATGATATGACGGTAACATTAAAAGTGAGTTTTGTCATGGAAAAATAGATATTAAGAATGATAAATGCAGATCTATTATCTATATACATATAATAAAATTGTAGAGGTCAATTTTCTGTACAATGGAAAAAATGCTAAAAACCGAGTCAGGGGGATGTAAGAAGTGAAATAGAACTAATTTAGATTTTTTTAAATTTTTGTTTCTCTGTCTGTCTGTCTGTTTGTACCGGCTAATCTCCGAAACGACTGGACCAATTTAAATGAAATTTTGTAGGATCAACATATAGGATACTCTTGATCCCGAAAAATTAAAGAGTTCCCGTGGGATAGTTAAAAAACCGCACCACGCGGACGAAGTCGCGGGCATCAGCTAGTAAATTCAAATTCAAAGTTTTTTATTCAAAATAAGTTCCACTGGAGAACACTTTTTGAAGGTCATATAAATATATAAGTTATATTTAAATTTTTCTTCCTATTCTATGTATACCGCTTCACAGCGTGTTATTGCTGTTAAGGAGAAGAAGCGGCAAGAAACTCCCCAGCAACACGTCTAGCTAAATAATGTTTTTCTTTAAGTTTCTTATTCTATTTATATCTCAAGTTGTCTTTTTTTTTAATAAGTTTTATACAGAAGTATGTTACAGAATTACTTTTTGAAGAATTAATGGAGTAAGTTATTAACATTTGCCTTGATAAATAGCTTAACATAAAATTTATTAAAATATGCCTAAGAATTAAAAATAAACTAAGTTCTAAATAAATTAATATAAACTAAAATTAAACTATACTATAAATATACTTACTAAATACAATCTATAAGTAAAAATAGACTCCAGGTCGCTGTCGGCGGTGAGCGTGCCCAAAATGCTGGCCGCATTTCCACGTTGGATGGCAACGCTGAGGCGTTACCCTAGGTGCAAACCAGCCTTTTGGTCACCCAAGACCTCAGTTTGGCGTGTTGAGAGGTCTCGATAGAGGTGAACAGCTCCAGGCCCCCACGGCCCTCGGGATTCCAACCCCGAAAGACACAAATATGTACCCATTACCAATGGACACATATTTGCGTTTGGAGGCGCTTCAAGGCCTCCTGGTGTGCGGCAGCAACCCCGACTGTCACGGCTGTGACTGGGAGATGGGAAACCGCCAAATTATCAACATAAGTTACGTCCCATACTAAGGGGCGTCCCATTTTCCATTGCGCCAATGACATTCCATCTAGTCTCTTGCCATCGTCGCGGCACAGCCCATTTGGTTCAAGAACAGCTGGTGCTCTGGCGGTGACAAGAGACCGACGGATAATGTCATTAAATGTCGCGTGCCGTGATATTCTGCAAGCGCTCCTCGCGCATGACAAGCTATTTATTTATTTATTTATCTATTTATAAAATCTTCCTACTTTTAAATCTGCCTTTTCTTTTTTGAAGAAAAGGACAAAGTACTGATATGCCGTAAAGGAACGGAGAAAGAGTACAATTTTCTGCGGCCGGGCGGCCTGTCGTAAGAGGCGACAAAACAACCCACAGCCAGGCCGTAGGGCATTAGCCCGACTGGATGGGTACCACCCCTGGTCTAAAACCTTGAGTTGTGTTCCGGCATTTGTGACCAGGTTCCAGTCTCCCTTAAGAGAGCAGCAGTGCATTCGTAGCACTTTTGGTGTTGCAAATGTCCATAGGCGATGGTAACCGCTTTCCATCAAGTGGGCCGTCTGCCTGTCTGCTGAACTACTGCAATAAAAAAAAAAGTTCCAACTAACTCGCCGATAATGCTAAGTCGCCTCTTGATTTTTTCACTTCGAGGTAGATAATAGATTCTTAGTACCTGGCTTTTAGTTTTAATTTTAAAATGATCTGTTTTTTATTTTATTTTTTATTGCTGGAGTGCAGCAGATAGGCGGACAGTCCAACTGTGATTGAGAGTGTTTACATCGCCTATGAATATTTTCAACACTAAAGGTGCTACCAATGTGATGCCGGACTCGTAGAACGAACTTGTCCACTAATGCTGGAACATAACTTAAAATTGTTATGGCAGCATGCTCTTGATCAGGGATGGTAGCCATCCAAATGGGCAAATATCATACGACCTGGCTGTGGGTTATTTTGTCGCCTCTTACGACAGGCCGCCCGGCCGCAAGAAATTGTATTATTTCTCCGTTTCTGCACGGATAATTATGAAATATGGACCATAAAAATTAAATAATAATTAAAGAACAAGACCTAAAAGTCCAGTGAGGTTGTGTTTAAAAGAAACTAAAACCAAAACGAACAGAAGCCCGCTCTCAGTCATACCGCGACTCAAACATCACGGCTGTGTTGATACAACAAATTTCGTCGATTTTCCCATCTATGTGTACCAGTTTGCCCGTACTTGCTTTTCCTTACAAATTCTTTGAAAATACACCACTGGGATTGATCCGAGATTGAAATTGTTAAGACAAATCGTCCATGAGAGTCAGGAATGGCGTGAGAATAGGATTCTAGGTACAGCTTGATAGAACTGGATTTTTACAAATATCTACAACAGAACTAGTCAAATGTGTGTTGAACCACAACTAAGGATTCCATAGAGTTAACTAATGTCCATATTTTTTGCCATTTGGCTACAAATCCCTAGATAAAGAATTTGATAGAAAATGACCCCTATCTCAAAAGCTACTTAACGGATTTTATTCAGACCTTGATTTTTTAAATATCATAGTTTAGCAGTCAAAAGGGAGAAGGGGGTGATAAAAGCTTATTAATTTTTCAATTTTTTAGGTCATACATGGTCACGCGGTGATGTAATTAAAAAAAGTCGTTAAAAAAAATTATATTTTTTTAAGATCTGACTTTCGATACCAAAATATATGAGTCTACTAAAAAAATATACAACCCTCAAAGACGTGTGGCGGCTACCTGCAATCTTTATTTTTCGCAATAACACTACGGCGTTCTCTACAAACTTGTAGATTACATAATTATTACTAAACATCCATATTCTAAAGTGTACATGAGCAACACAAACAGGAGCTGCGTGTCACGGACATGAATATGCTGCGGTGGATGTGTGGAGTTACGCGGAAGGACCGCGTCAGGAATTCCGCAGTCTTCATGTCCGTAACATAGTAGACAAACTGCAAGAAAGTCGCTTACGTTGATACGGTCACGTTTTACGGAGAACGGCTAGTTACGTGGGGAACAAATGTCTAACTATACCGCCTGCACCAGGTCCCAGTAGAAGAGGTAGGCCCAAGAAATGCTGGCTTGACGTTCTGAAGAATGACATTTGTACCAATGGTCTCAATACAAATGCGGACCCTGGGCGTCGAAGCGAAAGGAACCGGAATTTAGTAGTTCACTTTCCTCTCTACCCTGTCCCATATCCCGTATTACCTCGTCTCTTCTATCTCATCATCTCTGTCCCGTCCATCATCATAAAGGATTCTTATTTATATATTTTTTAATCGGCAGACAAACACACAATTTTTATATCCCCAAACTAAGCAACTTATCTAGATATCCAGACCATAGTAAGGAACAGAAATTTACGAAATTTACCATTCCAGGAATCGAGCCCGGGGACTTCGTTACAGTGAGTTAGGCCGGTAAAACTCGCTCAATGACAAAGGCCGTCTTATATAATAATGATCTTAATTATTTATACATAATTATTACGTTCTGTGAGTAATAGCACATAGGTCTTTTTATGTATTCTGAAACAGAGAACTAATCTGCAGGCCTTCTCTCTGGGGTGTGGTATACGTCCTGCGTAAACTCATCCAGATGTTGCAAAAACATTTTTTGTAGATATGGCTGAATTACCATTGGTCTCTTGGGTATTGTATGATGAGGACAACAGTGTGGTTTTGATGATTTGTGATGCCGGTGTAATTTGAAAACAAATGAGTTTAAAAATTATAATAGTAATATATTTAGTATGTAATAAGTATTTACTACACATGGAATGGAGCACTGGTGACCTGTAATACATATTTGCAATAGATCTACAATAGGCACCTGTCTCAGACAACAGATTTATTACTTGTAAATTGTTGTGTGAGAATTTTTTTTTTATACAAAAATAAAACCGACTTCACACTAAAAAGCAGAAAATAAATATTTAACCGATTTCTTTCTACAACATGTTGAAGTCGGTGCCAAATAAAACATAAAAGAACAACAAGAGATTTACAAAATATAGTAATTTGTATGTTTTACTTGACAACGACTTCAAGATGTTGTAGAAAGAAGTCCGTAATATTTATTATTTGGTTTTTAGTGTGAAGGCGGTTTTGTTTTAAAAAAATAATACTTTTTACTTTTTAGTTGCGCAAATACTTCAATAGATTTAGAAACAATATATTAAGCGTCTGTACGGGCACGCGTATACAAATTTGCCATCTCACTCTTCGGTGTATATGCTCTTCAACAAGGGTTGCTTTCGATTTCCTTGCGATCCACAAATCAAATCCCGACTTGGTGACGACGAGACCATCTCGGGTATTTAAAAAAAATTGAAAATCGGTCCACAATTGACGGAGAAATCGCGTAACATGTCTACAAAAAATTAAGCGTCTGAAGAAAGTGTAATACTTACTGGGACTCGTATATAATTTTTTTTTTGAAAAATGTTGTCTCTCGGCGTTTTTTAATAAGGGTTACTCTCAATTTCTCTGGGATCCACTCATCAGATGCTGACTCAATGACGATAGCACTACCTCGGGAGTATACACACATACGAATAAAGAAAAAAAATTGAAAATCGGTCCACAATTGACGGAGAAGTCGACTAACGAACATACAAAAAAACAACATATAGACGAATTGAGAACTTCCTCCTTTTTGAAATCGGTTAAAAATAAATAGTTTCTGTTCTATTTGTAAGCTCGTCAGAGCCATATAAGCTCAGGAAGTCTTTATTCATCAGAATTCATCATGGCATGGCATGAATACGTGGATATATTTATGAAATTAACATCTTTTGTGATCTTCAATAACTTTACTTTATACTCCATCAACATAATGTTTCTATTGCTTAAATAAGAATTATGTCTCTTGGCATTATCACTGATTACGCTATAATCCATTTCGATTAAGGTAATGGGTTCGTCGAACACATGGTGCGCTGGAGACCATTCTCCAGAAGGGATTATATATCCTCTTACTTTGGAGCCAAACCCGCTTCCTTAGACGACGATGACGCTCCACGAGAGTGACATTGACAATATATCACTCTTGACAATGACATTTCAATGAGCCTCTTACGTATTTAATACAGATAATAATAATATTACGTATTTTATACAATTATGACGCCTTTCCGTATTCAAGAAGTCATATGATAGCTACGCTCGCCTCATTTAAGGCTAATTGTCAAGAAACTTTACTAGTAATAGAACCAGAATTGTATTACATTTAACGCTGGTATTAATCAATCTCCGTTTTAACAGATAAGGCAAGTGATTAGTTAAAAATTTGTTTTGGATATTATTATCTCATTATATCATTTTCCTTTTTAGGATTCCGTAGTCATTTAAAGCGGAAATAAATTTATTTATGCATGCCACACTTACACATGGCCATTTGTTTGAACTTTGCTTTAATTTAAATTTGGTACTTACTGAATTTAATTTTAAATATCAACAAAAACAGATTGTTGATCAAGGAGACATTGGAAAAACGATAAGGCGCCCTGTCCGTACGTAGCACGATCGTCGTAGCAAAGTCGTAGTGACGCTGCATTTCGTAACGGAAGGCTACGAAAATTTAAGGAAAGATACCAGGGTAGCATAAAGTAATAGAAAACAAAATTGTGAAAATTTCAGGAAAACTTTCAGGGCGGTGGATAAACCAGAGCTAATTTCCACCTACCAGCTAAATAGATTCTGAAAATCCCGATTAGAGCGGAAAATGTCTACTCGGTACTAGAGTAGCATGGGCTTAAGGAGTTTTCATAAAGATTAGTCAGGGGTGAGAGTGAGAGCACTGCTAGGGGATGGATTTAATTTTCACGCATGCGCAGTTGAGAAACAGGCATACCGTAAAGTTTTAAGGCATTATTTAAAAATATTTAAAAAATTAAAAAATAATTTGTTTCCTTCTTTAGGTAAAAGAAAAAACAATATCCCATAGATAATAATCACGAGAAAACGCGCATAAGTAACACTTACATAATATACTTCGTACATTATATTCTATGTGCAATATGAGCTTACTTCACAAACATTATTATTTATTACAAGACAATATAATTTTCCCAATCTTTGTTGGCTATTTAATATTGAATATTTTTTAAAATAATGAATTAGTGTAGGTAGGTAATCTATTTTATAATTCAAATTAAAACATGCCATAGCGCCATCTAGATATTCATAACTATACTAATAAATTTAAATAAAACAATATCCGTAAACTTTACTTGCACAGGTTCCAGTAAAGGTTCCTATATGGAGATAAGGAGGACCATCTCAGACTTAATAAAATGTCTACCAAAAATCATTAAAATAAAAGCGGTACTGTAGAAACAGGACAAATTTTAAAGAAGGCGTTTGTAACAGTAATGAACTGAGCATAAAATAAGTTTCAAGTAATTATAGATAATTCATAATAATAATAACAAGTTTGAAATGTTAAATATTAATAAAATGTTAAATTAGTACACTTCACTTCGTCTGTAATTGTTAATATTATTAATTGTTATAGATGGTTCTTGTGTACACTAGCGCCATCTAGTCAGTTATTGAGCTATATTTACGGTTCACGACTGGACAGTTTAATTCTCATACAAGATGACCTTTTAATAGCAAAGAATTTTATTTATAGAAATTAAACACGTTAAAGCTCACTACGATAAGTAATTAAATATAAAAAAGTATATCTCAATTTTTTATTTCTAAATAACCATTTTATTTTGTAATTTCTTTTATTTTATTTAAAAAGAAAAAGTTATTCAGAAGCGCACTGTTCATAATATCTAAAACAGTGACATCTAGTACTATTTTTAGTAATCCTTACTTACTATGAATGTTCAATTTAGATTAATTCTACTTAGTTCATATAATTTTAACTAGATGGCACTGTTTCAAGCTTTTTAAAGGATTTTTTTATCGCAGGAATTCAGCAGACAGATAGACGGCCCACTTGATGGAAAGCGGTTACCATCGCCCATGGACATTTGCAACACCAAAGGTGCTACAAATACGCTGCTGCTCTCTTAAGGGAGACTGGAACCTGGTCACTAATGGCCGGAACACAACTCAAGGCTGTTATGGCGGCATATTCTAGACCAGGAGTAGTAGCCATTCAGTCGGGCAGATGCCCTACCATCTGGCTGTCGGTTGTTTTGTCGCCTCTTACGTCAGGCCGCCCGGCTGTAGGAAATTGTATTCTGTCTCCGTTCCTGCACAGATAAGAATGAAAAGAGAAGAAATTTAAAAATGAATTTTACATGTAATTATATCGCAAATTATCAAATTATAATACGCATCCTATCTGTCAAAAAACCGATTGACAATATCTTTCGAAGCTCTATTTTTAACATTAAGATATTCATTCCAAAACATTATCCGTACAGAACAGAGAGTGAATGAATAGTTATTCATGTGACTGGGCAGCCTTTTTTTTTTTCAGTCGGGGATATGCATTTCGCACATACCGGGTCCTTTGCTAGGGATTAGACCGTTGTTGATCATGGAGGCTTTCCACTGAGGCAATCCAAACAATAATCAACCGGCTTATGTGGAGACTCGACTAATCAATACTCCACTAAAACCACCCTCCTCCCATGTGCCCCGCGCTTATGAGTAGTAAAGTATGAGATACAGAACGTAGTTACGCCCACACCTATCCTAGCGCACAAGTGCTTGAGAGTGCCCCGGGAGAGGCAAACTCACTTCGTCAACAAGGGTGAAGACTCCTCAGCTCCCTAGATGCTAGAGGGCCCCTGCCGCGGTATATTCAGGGGGGGAAATCGTGCGCATACCTGCGCCTCCGGGCTCTCAACTGACGTCGGCGCCCGCGAGACGCATGCGTACTTCCATTTCTCTCCCTATCTTGTTCCGCGGCCTCCTTTTGAGACATTACAGTCTCGCAGAAATTGGCCGCGCCCACCCACCAATCGTCGCTGTGCAGCATGGCTTGCACTAGATCGCTCAGCGAATCGATCGGTCCTACTAGTGTCTCGAGTTCAAATCTCTGGGGTGCCCATGCTGCGCACTCGACTAGCGTGTGTAACGCCGTGTCCAGTGTGCCACACTGGCGGCATTGGAGTGAAGGCAAGGAGCCCGCAATCTGACACAGATACTTATCGAAGCAACCGTGCCCGGTAAGTATCTGTGTCATTCTGAAGGACAGGGTCCCGCGTTTCCGCGAGAGCCATCGCAACATCTGCGGTCAACTCGCTTCCATCGTGTCAATGCCAGCAACAGGTTTTTCCAACTCTACTGACCAAGATTGGATCATGGTCGCGGTTTCCCACGTTCTGATCACCTGGAGTTCGGCCTGGCCGTAGACCAGGCCACGGGCGAGGGCATCCTGTCGGGAGCGCCGAACTTTGGCAATCACGTCCGCCTGGAGAGGCCAGGGTCGATCGCCCGCCAGGAGTGTCGACGCCGTCTACGACACTGTACGGTATCCTCGGATGGTCCTCACCGCCAGGACCCGTTGTGCGCGGCACAACAAAGTCCTATTGTGGCGGTGAAGTGCAGTGGACCATACGGGTGCACCGTACAGGGCCATACTCCTAAGGATGTCCATGTAGAGTTTCCTAGTCGTCGTCCCCCGGTTCGCCCACGTTGGGAAGAAGCCGAGAGAGGGCGCCTGCGGACCTCAGGAGCTTGGGAACTAGCTACTTAAAGTGCGCTTTAAACAGCCATTTCCCATCGAGAATGAGCCCCAGATATTTCATCTGGGGACCTACGCAAATATCCACCCCTTGGAATGTGACGGACAAGTCCGCGGGGGTTTACGAAACCGCCTATGGAACATGGTGGCCTCCGTTTTCGCGGGGAAGACCTTCAAGCCCAGCCTACCTATTCTTCGGACCACGATCGCCAAACCGGCGATGGCGAGGTCCACGGATTCCGCGATTGACGCAGCGCATGCCGTGAGTAGGGTGTCATCCGCAAAGCAGATTAGCCCTATTCCGGGCAGGACCGGAACCCGAAGGATCCAGTCATAACCGACGTTCCAAAGAACCGGCCCGAGGACCGATCCCTGTGAGACGCCGCACTCGACGCATTTGTGACCACCGTGTCAATGCCAGCAACAGGGTTTTCCAACTCTACTGACCAAGCTTGGATCATGGCCGCGGTTTCCCGCGTCCTGATCACCTGGAGTTCGGCCTGGCCATAGACCAGGCCACGGGCGAGGGCATCCTGTCGGGAGCGCCGAACTTTGGCTATCACGTCCGCCTGGAGAGGCCAGGGCGGATCGCCTGCCAAAAGTGTCGACGCCGTCCACGACACTGTACGGTATCCTCGGATGGTCCTCACCGCCAGGACCCGTTGTGCGCGGCACAACAAAGTCCTATTATGGCGGTGAAGTGCAGTGGACCATACGGGTGCACCGTACAGGGCCATACTCTAAGGATGCCCATGTAGAGTTTCCTAGTCGTCCCCCCGGTCCCCCCACGTTGGGAAGAAGCCGAGAGAGGGCGCCTGCGGACCTCACGAGCTTGGGAACTAGCTGCTCAAAGTGCGCTTTGAACAGCCATTTCCCATCAAGAATTAGCCCCAGATATTTCACGTTGGCAATGGGCAGCCTGTCGTAATAAGGTTCGCTTATTACGGCCAAGTTTGCTTGCCACTCCGCCATCGCCTGCAGGCACAAGTCCTGGGCGTCGGGGAGTGGTTAACATTAGCTTGGAAGAGTGTTAAGGGTGTACTGGGCATTTAGGTGTCCATAGGTACCCCCTTCCACTCGCCGGTCGTTTATTCGCCCTCGGGTGACGAATTTACCCTTGACGTATGGGGGCTGGCAGTGCCTCGCCAACGTCGGGTGGGTAGCGCGTTTGCCCCCGCCGCGCAGACGGCGCAGTGGGGTCGCGGGCTGTGCAGTCCGGCTGCTTGTGTCCGCTCTTACCGCAGCGGAGACACAAGCCGGTCCGGTCCGGGCACGAGTCCGGGCAAGTCTGGGTGCCGTGGCCGACGTTGAAACAACGGTAACAACGTATGGGCCGGGCTTCCAGAGCCTCCACCTTCGCCGAGGTGAAGCCCACCAGAAGGTGGCCCCGCTCGGCGATGGCTTTGGCTGCAGAGACGGGGCACATCACGTATGATGCGCCCATCCCCCCAGGTCCTATGCCGATGTGCCTCGCCTTAACATCGTCGCGCGCAGGCAGTTGCCCACGCTGGCGATGGCACTGCGAAGCCCATCTACTGTGGCCGACTCATCCAGCCCTGAGACGTAAAGCTCCCCACGCTTTACGGGCGGATGACTTCGGCCATCCTTGAGCGCGCCTCGAAGGGCCTCGGCGACGCGGTTCGCCCTAGTCGCGCTCTCGGGTCCTGGGGAAGTCCAGGAGTCGAGCGTCCCGGGCGGTCCGCGTCACTTTCAGCCCCTCTCTGAGGCCTAGCTCGGTGATATTGACCACCGAGGCGGCCTTCGCGAAGACCTCCCGGTAGCCAATACCGTTTTGGCCGATTCCGGCAGCAACTTAATGATAATTGCTGCCGATCTCGGCTCCTGAAATACCACGGGCTTCGTAGCCCGTAGCTTGCGCGCCGGTTTCCGCCCCGATGGCGAAGCCGGTGCTTGCGCCGAGGAGGGCGGGGCGGGGCGTTTCCCCCGCTCCCCTGCCTTCTTCCTTCGGACGACCGTGGACCACGCCCCCTCCGGAACGGGGGCGGGGGCAGGGGCCACCGCAGCCGATGGTGGCGCGACGGCAGGTGCCGCGACGGCGCGTGCCGCGACGGCGGTGTGCCGCGACGGCCGGTGTCACGGCCGCGGGTTTAGCCATGAGTCTGGGGCCGGCTTGGGGCCGGTGGCCCAGGCTTAGGCGCCGGAGCAGAGGCGGCGGCGAGAGCTGCGGCTCGGCGCAGCTTCTTCGCCTCTCTGCTTTACTCCCCCTCTTCACCTTCTTCTTGGGGAGTACCACCACCTCCATCGGTACCGGGGAATTACTTCCCCGGGGCCCGGCGGGCGGCGGCGGCAGCTCCCGCCGTTTTAGGCAGCGGTTGTGTCTCCGCGGCCTTTTTCCTGTTCGCCGCAAGCGGCGGGCGAAGAATTGGCGCGGGCGGCAGCCGCTCTCAATCCCGGCAAGCCGAGCGTTCAACATCGCGCCCACCGTGCGGGCGATGATATGCGTGAGCATATCATAATCCACACCGGTGTGCGCAACGGTTGGTGTAGGAACCGGCTCCGCCACAGCGGCGGTAGCCGGAACCGTTCTGGGGACCGCGGCGGAGATATGAACCGGCTCGGGGCCGGGACTTTTTCCGCCGCGGCGGCCTTGGCCTTCCGCTTAGCGGGCACGGGACCCGGCTCCGCCGTTACAGCCGACTATGTCCGACAGCCGGGTCGCAGCCTCCTTCAGTCGGCGCACGTATGCGCCCTTCAGGTTGCCCGACGTCTGGGCGACCTGGAGGATGTCGGCGACCTGGGCGCTCGCCGCTAGGCGGAGCTCCCAGGGCCGAGCACACGTACGTCCCCTATCAGCGCGGCGCACTGGCTAGCCGCGGCCAGTGCGGCGATCGCGCCCGCGCCGGCGTGGAAGCACCCGATGTGCTTTCCGAGTCGGCGCTGCGGTCCCAGAACCGCTGCCTCGAGCGACAAAGCAACTCAAGGTTGGTCTAGTGGTCTAGTGAATGCCAACATAACCTGAAGTTGTGTTCCTGTGTTCCGGCATCAGTGGCCAGATTGCATTACCTTTTTTAAGGCCTGCAGTACATTGATAACACCTTAAGTGTTGCAACTGTCCGTAAGTGACAGTAACCACTTACCATCAGGTGGGGTCTACTAGGTATACTGCAGTAATAAATAAAATAAAAGTAATTTATTTTTCAATTACAGTTAAATTACCATCAAATGTCGTGGGTTGAACCACATTGCGTAATAATTTGTGGACTTTAGCGTTTGGTGGGTGAAGTTTTTGAACTTTCTAAAGTAGAAATTGTTAAGTACTTATCGCGTGAAGGGTTGAAAATTCTTCAGGAAATTATGAAATTGGAAGTTCTAAAGTAAACATTTATATTTGCATACTAATTTTAGGCTGCGACTTCGTGCATTATCAATTTAAAAAAATAAAAAGTTTATTTGAAGTAATAGTGAAGTATGTACTTCGATACATTGCTCACAGGTGGTTTAAAAAAACATATTTTGAGAATTTGTACGCGAACAAGGTTTGCACTCAACTTATTGCTGTTACGGTATGATATCCGACAAAACGCTGATTTTCAGTACAAATCTTCCTTTTGGCGTGCTATCAAGACGACTCGAGATTTTTTTGTTAATTTAATTTTAAAACTATTTAATTAGTAAATGATAGATAGATAGACAACACTTTATTATACACCAAAACACAGATAAAAAGAAATAGAAAAATACAAGAGATAGTACAACTTATAATTAATAAAAAAATTATCCTCTGTAAGATTATTTGAGCTGTTTGCTGTTGAAACGATTGCACCGGGAGTCCTGAGCCCATGAGTCTCTACAAAGAGCTATCATAAAAGCTTATCGATTCTACGGGTAATCAGTGCCTACTTCGGATAACGGATCAGTGTGGCAATCCAGCAAAGTAAATAAAGAAAGAACTAAGTAACTAACTAAGAAAGAAAGAAAGAAAGTAAAGAAAGAAAACGTTTATTTCTATAAATGCGACACTTAACAATAATTTATAATAATAACAATAACAAGCGCCTCCGTACTTGCTTTAGCCAGCCGGCACGGAGTGGAGATCGCTAGAGCTAAGACTCAAGCTCCAGGGGTGGAAGTGATAAATGGCCTAACATTGGAGGTAGCTTCGGTGAACCTGCAGCCTACCTCGCCACACCCCTTTGCCACTCACACCTATGTTGCCCCTCGTCAATCTTGTACGGAATTTTAGGGCCCATGCAGGGAGTGGCGAGTCACCATCTGCCCATTTTTCCATGTTCCCCTAACATTGCAACGGACAGACGCCATAGTCCCAGATCCCCAGTTCCACTAGCAGTTCACCCCAATAGCCTTGTATCTTTTGTTCTCATTTCCTACAACTGTCCTACACTGGCCGGGGGCTTGTCCTTGGATGCATTTTTATATGATTTAGGGATAATCGCCGGTCAGCGCCACGCCACATTTACATTTTTGTCTAAGGGGCCTCTACGTGTTGGTCTTCCCTTGGCCCCCACGCAAGCCCTCCAAAAGTTCGGGTCATTTTTATGGCCCGTAGTTTTCCAGGACAAAGATTATTATAACAATAATTATAACAGTAACTTAGCTAGCTTTTTGGGTAGTACCTTGTCCATAAAAGATCGTGACCAGCGCTATAATGACGCCCATTTGGAGGATTTGTCTGACCTATCCTGTACGTGTTGTGTCGTGTGTTTCTTTATATTGCGCTTGTTTTATTATAACTGTTTTAAACAATACAAATAATATTGTTACGAGTCGCGAGACTCTAATTAAAATGCCATTGGAATGATTACAGAGTTTATTAGAACTATACAAACACGGATAACACAGGTACAAATATAACCGAACACAACAAGTCCAAACGTAATGCAGAAGGTCGTAACTCAATAAAACGCATCCGTCACTTATTAGATTCCGATTGTAGTACACACGTCTTGCTTAGCTCGTGGTTCTCGCTTGAATGCCCCCCCACCAGGTCATCGTTTTATACTGCACAAATACAATGTCCCCGTATCTAAGTCGGCTTAATCCGCCACACCTGGCTAATGATTCGGTCGCAAACTGCCATAAAAGAGTACAATAACAATGGGCTGTTTTCAAATAACAAATTATAAACATAAAGTAAACAAAAGAAGGCGATCATAAAAAAGTTGCAATTAATTTAAATGCCGGCAGGTAATAAGTGTGCTTTGTTTCAGATATGCAGGTTGATTTTGTTGATGTCGGGACCTGAGTTGTAACAATATGTATTTAATCTTTTCACAATTGTTGTGGTATACATTTTATTTTCTTACTTTTTAATTTATTTGCTTCTGTGTCTGTGTGTGTCACTTTATTGGCCCTAGCGGAAGATCAGCGCTGGTTAACCCAAGCAGCAACATGCTGAGCTGGGACTAATTTAGAGCTACACTTGCTTCGTTTTTTTTATTTAGTGCATTTTACCTTGAACATTTATTTATTTATTCTAGTGTATTCTCATTTGTGTTGTAGTTCTAAATAAATCTTTTTTCTTTCTTTCTATCTATCTAGGCTCAGTATTTTAATTATAGTATTAGGGGATTATAGATAGAAACATTATAACTATGTTAAATGTTATTTGTAATAGTTTTCTTGAATAATACACATAATTAAAACTACGTGTCAACGGTTTTAAGCGCTGAATTTATTTGTCTTTTATTTCCACGATTGACAACTGAAAAGTGGCCAAATCTGTATAAACTAATTGTATTATTATTTATTAACATTCTTACGAATGTTCATTACAAGTCGATAGTCGGGACAATCGGCACCTCAAGTTGGTTTTAGTGGAGACGTTAGTAAACTTTGAAGTAATTTAGTATTTATCGCACCGAAAGGTGAGGGTTAAATAAATACGGGCTAAAAGGTCCAAAGTAAATAATTGGGGGGTTGAATAATGTTTTGAAAGTTTGACTTTACAATGTCTCTTTGCTAATTTAATTAGGGTGAAAATAAATTTGTTCTTCAGATTTATTTATTTTTATACAAGAATATCTTCAACAATGAGCAACAGAAGTGCAGTCACTTACATATTTTAATAAACTCCTCAAAGATCACTATCTAAATTTATAAACAGTAATTTATGTATGTGTATGTAACGCTACATATTTATATATGTATATAAATATGTATATATATTTTTGTTTACTATTAATATACATATATATATATATGATTGTGTATATTTTAAACTACGCGTACTGAATACCGACCCATTATTAGAAATATGAAATTATCTCCAGAAAGTTGTCTGGAAGAAATCGCTGTTAGCGATAAGACCGCCGATTGTACTACTTAAATGATTGTTAACTGATGTCTATTATTTTCTTGCGTGCAATGAAGAATATTCTATTCTATCTTTGTGTTCAGTCTTTAACAAGAGACCGTGTACGGGTCGGTCTTTCGCATGGAGTGTCTTCTATACATAACAATATGTATATTGTCTTACGGACTTATTCATATTGAGTTAAAGTGAGTTTGATGGCTTTTCTAAGAACCATAAAGAAGCCTTAACTCAATATGAATAAGAACTTAACTTAGTCAACAGTCTAAATGACAGCGTAGGTGACAATCAAATCAACTGAGACACTTTTTATCATCTTACAGAACGTCGCAGTTTCCGTAGATTTTGTACTACTGTACAAAATTAAGAGGTCATAATTTTGTATACGTAAAAAAGTCAAAAACGGCTTTATTTGTTATTGAAGAAAGTAGAATGATTTTATAGTGATATTTTAAAAGTAAGATTGTTAAAATATCATCTTATTTTTACAATATCACCATATCGCCTGTTTTTTATTATAATTATTTTGAATATGAAATTCAGTAGTTAGTGATGTAA
This sequence comes from Dendrolimus houi, assembly GCA_039645545.1. NCBI lineage: Eukaryota > Metazoa > Arthropoda > Insecta > Lepidoptera > Lasiocampidae > Dendrolimus > Dendrolimus houi. The sequence continues at coordinate 5,879,155 of CM077126.1, read as the reverse complement.
TTGATATTACTTGCTCAACTATGTAAAGAGCAATTCACATAGCTCATAGTGAATACAAATGGTAATAGAGGTCCCGTTATTAATTGGGTAAATTGTTTATGGCCTAGATAATAAAGCTACAGTTATTTACATAAAGGAGAATTTCGAGACCGTTGTTTCCCTGAAGAGATGTTAATATGTTGAGAAATTATATTCTGTAATTATAGGGCAAATCCTTATATTAATTATGTGTAATATAATACTTCTATACTAATAAAATTGAAGTGTCTCTCTGTAATTAAAAAACAAATGCAAAAATTAAAATACAACTTTTATTTATACGATGCGTATGACGTCTATTTTTATTTCTCAATTTTGTAGTGAAACACTTACAAGCCAATAGATGACTCTGTGCAATAATAGATGTCACAAACGTTTCCCGAAACATACAAATAATATATACAAATTTTCAACTGTAACAGGTGGGCCTAGGCCTGCGAGGTACAACACTAGCCTCGCGGGAAGATCTTTCTTTAAGTTCCTTTAAGACGGAGGAGCATTCCATCTCGCTCCTCCACCTTATACGGGTCCACCCCCTTCAGTATGTAAGAAAGTTTGTCTTGAAAAATCTACAAAACGACTCGACGGACTTCAACGATTTTTTTTATTGCAGTAGTTCAGCAGACAGGCAGACGGCCCACTGGCTGATGGAAAGCGGTTACCATCGCCTATGGACATTTGCAATACCGAAGGTGCTACAAATGCGCTGCTGCTCTCTTAACGGAGACTGGAACCTGGTCACTAATGCCGAAACACAACTCAAGGTTGTTATGGCGGCATACCTTAACCTAGGGGTAGTAGCCATCCAGTCGGGCAAATACCCTACCACCTAGCTGTGGGTTGTTTTGTCGCCTCTTATGACAGGCCGCCCGGCTGCAGGAAATTGTATTCTTTCTCCGTTCCTGCACGGATAAAAATTGTTCAGATCAACTTTATTTTATAATAAAAAATAAAAATTGACTTCAAACTAAAAAATAAATATTTTCTACCACATCTTGAAGTTGGTGCCAAGTAAAACATATAAAAAATAACAATAAATTTGCAAAATATGGTACTTTTTAGTTGCAAAAATACTTGAATAGCTCTTCAACAAGGGTTGCTCTCGATTTACCTGGGATCCATTCATCAGACCCTGACTTGGTGAAAATAGATCAACCTCAATACACTCTTTCGAATAAAAAAAAATTAAAATCCGTCCAGATTTGACGGAGAAATCGCGTACATAAAGTCGAATCGAGAACCTCCACCTTTTTGAAATTGGTTAAAAAGGGGAATTTTAGGTTAATTCCTTTCTTCTAGAAAAAGCATGGTCTTTTTATGTTTCCAAGTAAGTCAGCTGGCAGGCGGTACGCCTGATGAAACATGGTTATCACAGCTCACAGACATATACAACACCAAGATCGTTAAGATCGTGGCTCCGTGGAGTTCCATTGAAAGAAACCTACTTTTACGTGGATAAAGATTTAATCTCATACAGACGCGCTGCACGCATTATTGGCATATCAATTCTCTCTAAACTAATTACTGCCTCTCAACGACCCAAAATGAGTCATGGCCTCCGAAACAAGAATAATCCACTCTTCTTCTGTTCAGCGCTGTTTCCTGCCAGTCATAGGCTTGAAACTCGCGCAGATCAGCCTCCGTCTCCATCTCCTAAGTCTCCGTCGCTTCGGCCCTGATAGACACTTTTCACTCTACAATCCTCCTCTATTCTTTGTAGGTAGCCAAGCCATCGCTATATGTTTTATACAAAATAAGAATGCAACTTCGTCGGTACTTTGTGAACCAGTTTACGTCCTTTTTGAAGGGTCCCATGTTATTGTGTTTTGGGATAGCAGAGCTAATTTCACAATTTGCAAACATATGACATAAAGAATCAGGCGACACGTATTGCTGATGACTGTCAAGTGTCACGGAAGTGTGGATGAACTTCCAGTCGTCGGTGAGAGGTGCGGTGGTAGAATGGTGGAAAATATCAGATCATATAGCACTCCCTATTACACATTTTTTTTTATTGCAGGAGTTCAGGAGACAGGCAGACGGCCCACTTCATGAAAAGCGGTTACCATCGCCTATGGACATGGACATTTGCAACACCAAGGGTGCTACAAATGCGCTGCTGCTCTCTTAAGGGAGACTGGAACCTGGTCACCAATGCCGGAACACAACTGGAGGTTGTTATGGCGACATACTTTAGACCAGGGGTGGTAGCCATCCAGTCGGGCAAATGCCTTATCATTTGGCTGTGGGTTGTTTTGTCGCCTCTTACGAAAGGCCGCCCGGCGGCAGGAAATTGTATTCTTTCTCCGTTCCTGCACGGATAGATAGGACACATGCCTAATAAAATCAAAGTCATAGGTTCAAAGTTCACAACTAGTCTCCACTTTGATTGAAATAATTGATAATGTCATTTCGTAACCAACTAATCTATCACATCGACCTTTTAAAGCGAACTTTCACCTTTCAAGTTGACCCTGGACCACGACATCATGTCCGGTTCATTGGTCAGGAATAATTAATCCTAACTTACGTTGCCTATCTATTTCATACGATTATTAGCTTGTAAAATCTCTTATATTTATTAACATTTTCCAAAATTGACCAAAAATATTTACGAAACTCATGTACAAGTATGTATGATCTACAGATAGTTTATAAACTTTCTTGTTCGCCAAAATATATAAATTCAAAATTGCATATGCATTAGGTACACTATTTTCTTATCTTGACAAATTATCACATATAATACTGACAAAAAATCTTTCAAGCGACCTAACTTTAAAAAATCCTTAAAGGAAATAAATATTCAAAATATATTTGTTTAATTATACAAAACAACCCACAGCCAGGTGATAGGGTGTTTACCCGTCTGGATGGCTACCTCATAACATCTTGAGTTCTGTTCCAGCATTAGTGGCCAGGTTTCAGACTCCCTTAAGAGAAAAGCAACGCATTTGTAGCACCTTTGGTGTTGCAAATGTCTATAGGCGATGGTAACCGCTTTACATCAGGTGGGCCGTTTGCAATAAAAAAAAAAATCCAATAAACAGAAGAAACTGCTTAAATCTAAACCTTAATCAAATATGTGGTTTGCTTTACACGATAACGTTGTAAAGCTGAAATCTAACCCGCGTAGCCATTTTAAAGGAACAGCGATACATACACTCTTTCCTTCAACGTTAGGGTGTAGTAATTGTAGCAACAATTATTCCTCCAAAGGGTTTTTTAAGCTATACAATTTTGGGTGTTCTCAAGTCTCGTGTGATTAAGTATTATTTCATTGAGCGTGCTCCACTTTTGATCGCATCATCATCTGAAATCATGCGTGACCGTGATCAAACACGTACTTATTTACCATTTAAAAATTTGTTTTTTTTTATTTCCACTTCCGAGTTCAAAAGATACGGAGTAAGGAACTGGTATAAAAATCTCCTGACTTCCACCCTTCTTCTGGTTTATTATGTTATAGGCTGTTAGATGTTGCTTGCCGCTTCGCCCGCGTAGATTAAAATAGTCATAGTTTGAGCCAATTTTCATCCCTTTTTTTACGCCCTTAGAGGTCGAATTCCCAAAACTCCAATACACGTGTACTTTTATTTCCAACCAGAAACAGATATATCAAATTTCGTGCACTTACTTTGAAAATGACAGATTTTCACAATTTTTTTATCCCCTTAGGGATTGAACTGTCAAAAAAGCTTTCTCAGTACGCACTTATAGTATAGATAAAATCCGCATGCAAATTTTCACGTTCCTAGCCCTAGTAGTTTGAGTTGTACGTTGAAATGTTAGCCAGTGAGTGAGGCTAAGGAATTAAATATGATATATATATATTGTATAGATATGATATTTATAAAACTATTAGAGCTCCTTCATACTAAGTGAAAAGCAACGCGGCCGTAGCAGTACCACTGCTGCGTGACAGTCACGCTGCTCATAAGCGGCAAACTTCCATATTAAAAAGAGCAGCGCGATAGCCGCGCAACACGTGTTTGGATTGTCATAGCGGACGGCAGAGCGGCAACCGTTTTTTTTGTTAACGTAGGTGGAACACATTTCGTACCATACTGAGTCCCTCTGATTATGGGGGCGGGACTGACTCGCGGCGATAAGCGCCGTGCAGCGTGTGCGAAGACTTGTACAGCCGTTCCCAACTACTCCGCTAAACCTTAACCTGCGTTCCATACCCGCGCTTGTGTGGAAGAACATGAGGTCAAGAGCAAGGCTACTCCCATGGTCAACCGCGCAACAAGCTTTGGTCACCCTGGGAAGTAGGGCAGAGCGGCGGCCGTGTGTTATCAATCTGTTTCGAGTCAGTGTTGCAAAGCGTATGTACGTACAATTATTGCACAATAAGCGAATTCTACACAGAACCATTTCTCATTGAAGTTCAATTGCATCCTGCTTTGTGGGATTCGAGGACCGATGATTACAGCAACAGGATCACTATCCACACGCCGATTTCGAAACTAAGGATCAATCCAGTATTGACTTTTTTATTATTAATATGAAGTTGATAGCACTGAAGGAGAAACAAAAACAGCAGCAGCAACAATGATCTTTCCTCGTTGGAATCCATTATTGGAATGAAGTGCGCTACCCTAATCTAAACAAGTCGCGCGGCTGTGATCTTAATAAGAAGGCATGTGCTGCTGTCGCGCTGCTGCCGCATTGCTTGCGACCTAATCTGAAGGCGCTCTAAAGCTATCCATCCAAACGGCTTAGCTGGAGATTGGCAAATATATATTACGACAAACATTTTATTTGCGCTTTGAAAATAAAACGTTTGGAACATTTAATTAAACGTCACTCACAAGTTATTTCTGAAACATTTGACTTTGTCACGGCGAAAATATTTACGAAAATAAAATTCATAATTACATTTCTTTACTGTTGACGGTGATATGAAATTAATTTATTAATATTGTTTAGTTCTTAAACAAGATTCGGTCTAGACTACTCTAGACTAAAAGTAAATCTAGCTAGAGTTTGGCAGTCCACATCTACTGTTTTCGGTATTTGGCTAAAGATTTTGTTCAAACCATCAAATATTCTTTTATAGTATATTTTAATCTCTCTCGTTTTATTTTATTTTTTCATAATTTTCTGCTTTATAGATCATATGTTGCAGTGGATGACGCATAATTTTTACTACTTTGGGACCATATATATATATATATATATAGAAAGAAGACGAAGACACCATTCTGAATAGTTCCTCGGAACACTCCCCATTATACAGATCGTAGAATACGCAAAGAGACGTGAATTATCTTCGAAGACCACGCGTATCTAGGCTGTCTGTGAGTTTGGCAATGTCGACAACGCGAGCGGCTCGACGTTGAATACAGTCTAAAGGATTAAGCTGGTAAGCGGGTATTCCAATCCTTAGGTGTGGACCAAGTAATGCATATGCGGCCTAACTTGGACTTTGTAGATGCAAGGTATTTTTGAAATTCTGAACATTTTTGAGGTAATCAAGTGGCAAATAAAATATGAAGGTTTTAATGTATTTCAATTAGTTCTCAAACAGATAACGAAGTTGCATGTAATTAAGCTTTTCATTCAGTATTCCCTCTAGATTAATACCACAATGGGGTATTTAATTAAACACATCGCCCGGCATTGTTTTAAATCCACTGCCCAAATTAAAATTCCTTTTGTACACCACCCACAGTCGTCACGGTTTTAAAACCAGATGATTTTTTTACTACTTGGAATATGAATATAGAAGTTTCAATAAAGAGGTCGAGTATGGATTTTTGAGCGATAATGGGGCAGTTAACACCAATTAAAGTAAAACCTAAATCAATGCTCATATAAAAGAGCGAGCGTTTAAATACCATGTTATCATTATACCTTTAAAATATCGTAATGCTAGGATCGCCTTACTTGGGGTTGGAACGTCATTAACAATTAGAAATAAAATCGCATCACAAATAACGCATTACACCCATCGCAACATCTGCATGAAACTGCCTATAACTTTAACATTATCGCAGATAGCATTGCCTCTAATTTTACTTAAGATTAAAATTAGAATTATGTCTACAAATATTGTTATAATCACAAAGTTTAAATAGTTTTAATTACATGGGCCCACAAATAAAGTTTTACGGATTATATTTATCAGCTCGTCAAAGCAGTATAAGCGTAGGCTTTATATAAGAAGGCTTTTTTATTCATCAGAATTCATCATGGCATGAACATGTGGGCATATTTATGAAATTAACATCTTTTGTGATCTTCAATAGTCTTACTATAAACTTCAAAATAATGTTTCTATTGCTTAAATAACAACCGTCTCTCTTGATATTAACATTCATTACGTTATAATTCACTTTGATTGAGGCCAATGGATCGTGGTTCGTTGAACACTTGGTGCGCTGGCGGCCATTCTGTTTTCTTAGGGCCGCCTCGCTTCCTTAGTCACGACCCTCTTCGAGAGTGATATTGACAACATATCACTCTTGACAGTGTGACAGTGACGTTTCAATGAACCTCCAACATATTCAATAAGGTATTTATTTACACTTTTAACGAAGTGAACTGACATAACACCGGCCCACAAAAAAAGAAAGTGGTCTGTACTTTTGACCAAACCCATCTATTGTTATTTATTTTCTTGCGCTGAATCCGAATCTGGGATCAGTTTTGTGCATACACCCTCAAAATGTTGAGATTTTGAGGGTGATTCGGGTTCGGATTCAGCGCATCGAAATACATAATAATAGAAGGGTCTGGTCAAAAGTACAGACCACTTTTTTTTGTGGGCTGGTGTTGAATGTTTATCAATATCATTAAAAGCCTAAATACCTTATTGAATATAATCAAAGCCTCAAATCCGAACCCCATTCATAAACTTTCTGAGTAACCAGTGATTGCATAGAAACTTAGCCAGAGTTTCTCCAAAGTTAAATACTCGAATTACATTTACGTGTTTCGAATCGATCTGAAGCAATGTTTGGTATAAACTTCCCAAAATAATATTTTCGCTCATATAAATCTTCATTATCATATAAAGTAGAATTTCACACGGTTTTGCTCGTGTAACGTATTTTTCAAAATATCCAACGTTCATATCCATCACGTCATATACAAATATTTTAAATTCAATGATTATTTAGTTGATTATTAAAGTCGCAAAGAATGAATAAACCAACATTCAAAGTATTAAAAAAAATATAATTAATTATATTTTTATATATTTATGTTTATATTCGATACCGAGGGAGGATAAGGGATACATTTCATCCCGGATAATGGGATAGATTTATGTAAAGGTTATCCCAGAAAATAGGATAAGTTTTCTTTTTTTTGTTATTTGCCACTCCAGTCTTTTCGGTCGTTTCGGCCATTTTGATAATTTTTATCATTGTTATCATTTATGTAGTTTACAGATTAACGCCTGTTCTTTAAACAAGAGATACGCACTAGAGTTTGACGACTTTTTCCACAAACAATTAAAAAAACATTTGTAAAAAATTCGTCCAAAACGTATACTTAATAGCATTTAATTGTCAATTTATTTTTAAATCCTTTATGAATTTAGTGTCGTCGTCTGTATCTTTTAATTTAGCAGGCAATTTATTGTATATTTTTTTGAACAGCGAATGTAGGCCTAACCTAACCTAAATAATCTAATTGTATTAATAATATAATCAACTATGTTAACCCTGAAGTCATGTTGCATATTCAATCCCCGTAATTTGGTTTTCACAATTCGCAATTAAGCAAACAGCATTAAGAGATTAATCTGCCCCAGCATCAATAAAATCAATTACGCCGGTTCATTACCCCTGATTACTGTGTCACCAGTCGATTATGGACCGACGAATGGCATGATTACGAATCGGTTGATTGATTTGTTGATTAAAGTTGACAGTGAATGCAAATAGGATCAAATTTCAGGGGCCCAATTCTGCTATTACTATTTCGTCAAAATCACTGGATATTGTCGTCTCAATCGTAGGTTAGCCTGATTTCGGTATTCTGTTAATTCCATTGGCGTGCCCGTGACACGTCACTGCACTGCATCTTTGTGAGCGAAAACTCTCGAAATAAATATTTAAAATGTATGCTATCTTTTCAATATTCATTTCGGCTAACGTCATTCCTGCTAATGGTAATACTAGTTTTTGCTACGATTATTCCGCCACGACCATCAATAAGATATTTTGGATATAGTATAATACGAATTTTTGATACTAGCGCAATAGAATCGTATTTTGAATATCTTCGCGACGCCAATATATTATTGCAATAGCAGAATTGGGCCCCAGATCAATGGTTGTTTACTGTCAATTTTTTTTTGATACATATAACTCCTAAAAACATTAAAAATATTTTCGTATAAAATTGTTCGATTCAACGTGCCTTTCGTTCTGTAGTTTTTGAGATAAGTCTTTTGGATTAAATCTTGTTTTTGGGTTACGTAGACAAATCACAAAAAGGAAAATTGTGCACGTTTGTCACTACGCTAGAAACCTTCACTATGCGCAAACGTGCACGTACTTGACCAATTTTTAAAGTTAGCTAAAAATAACGGAGTAAAGCATAATAGTATAGCAGAAACCAATATGTATGGTATGGTGAATTTTTTTTGGAACATTAAACTAAGATTGTTTGGAACAAGAACTGTTGAATAGTTTTTTCAATAGTTTTGGAGTTCCATATTCGAATGATGAGGATGGTGAACTACCATCATCTCTATAATAATAACAACCCATAAACGTCCTACTGCTGGGCTTGGGCCTCCTACTATAGGGGAACGAACAGTATACCCCCGCCACGGTTATTTAAGGCGGTCTGGCAGGATAGCTACATCGGTTATCTCAATATGCAGGTTTCATCAAGATGTTTTCCTTCACCGTTTTTAGTACGTAGTAATTGTAACAATATGCATTAGATCAAAAAACGGCCCAAGTCGTGCATGCGTTCCGGCCTGGTTTCGAAACCCGCGCCTCTTGAGTCTGGGACGCGTGCGCTAGCCATTACCCTACCACGACTTCCTATTACGTTACCACTACTTCTCTATAGAATTTTTCAATGTGCCTGAATTGATGATTTGGGAGAAATTTTATTTACATGAATTAGTTGGAAAAACCTGTCTAGTTAACTTTTAGCACTATGGCGTACAGGAGTAATAAATTAAGTGCAAATAGGCACTCAATGCCCTCGTCAAACGTACGAGCCTTCTGGGTACGATACATCTGCCCTACTCACTATCACTGCTTGGCGGAATATACATCTGTTGTATTCTGAGAATAGACAAAATTACTAACTAGGTGTATTCAGGTTTTGTTGTCCGTTGTAATATGTAGTCTGGTTGCAGATTATTTCATCATATAATCTACTGTGTTGTGCAGGTTAATAGTACATACAATTTTATCTGTCTTTTGTCCGTTTTATGTTTATTATTATTCAACTGAAAATATTATATATGTTGTATTGCACTCCCGAGCTCAATACAGTAATACTGGTTGACCAACATTATGCTGTTTCCAATTTTACTTTTTTGTTTTTATTTTTGTCTGTTTAATTTATCGATTGCATACAATATATTCTTTTTCTTGTTTTGACGGCCTCTGTAGTTGGGCGGGATAAGCCTTTGCTTTGGGTTCGATTCCTGGTATAGTAAATTTCGGAAACGTATTTTCTCCGTTATTTACTATGGTCTGGGTGTCTGGGATCGGCCCCAGAATGGTCCGTTGTATATTACCCATAACACAAGCGCAACTTGCTTAATTTGGGGATATACAGTGTGTGTGTTTGTCTGCCGATTTATTATTATACTGTATTCATTTATTCTCAAAAATTTTACTTTTTTTTAAATATATAAAGCCATTTTTTTTATAAAAATTGATAAAATTATTCTTTTATAAAAATACATCAAAAATAAAATACATATTCAATAAAAAAATATAAAATCTTGCAGCTCACCGCCAGCAGGGCCTAGAGTCCAAACTACCGGTGGTTAGGGCTCCAGAGACAGGGACCTCCTCACAATTCGTGCCGTGTCCAAGAGTGCTGCCTTCTGTATCTGGCCCTTCACCCAGCTTCCCAGCGAAAGTCTCTCTAGATGACGGTCGAGGCTTTTCGCTATAAGACCATTGACGGTGACAACTATCGGCACAATGCTGGTTGACTCCAGACGCCACATAGCGGTAACCTCGTGAGCAAGATCTAAGTATTTACTTAGTTTTTCCTTTTCTTTCTTCACGAGGTTATTATTATTATTTCTTTCTAATAATTGAAAAACAACTACATTTTGTTTTTGGTTATTTTTATCTATGAACTTGTTACATTATATTTTGCAACATGAGTATATTTAAAATGTATTGCTCAATAACTCTAAATATGCATAATTGCGCATTCATCTATAAGATATTAACCCCCTTAAAACACTTTTTCCACAATCGTAAAAACACAACATTTTCACGGTAATCGAAATTAAATTTACTGCAATTCATTTGAAATTGATCCGTTGTGCAGTTCAATTGAGCTCTAAAATCAAATATTCTGCAAGACTAAATTCGTTTCAATTCTAAGGGAAGATAAATTGCATCGGAATCGCTTATTGACCTCTTCAATTTTACTATACTTTACTTCTTTATACGATAGTCAGAGAGCAGTAGGTACTGTTATTTAAGATTTTTCCAAATTTAATATGCATTCGCAACATTCTCCCAATTTACTAATTTTAAATAAAAAGCTATTAAGTAAAATCTTATAATTTTCAAGACCTATCTACTGATACCTTTCCACGTGCCTATAATCCTATACGCAGACAAAACACAACTTTCATAGTGGCTGTTTTATGAAAGGCTGTTTTTATATTTGTTAAAATTTATTTAATTCTCCGATGACTATTCAATTTTGTAATAGATATGTCGTCACGACAATGGCTACACTGGAAGAGAGCAAATTTTAGGTTATAAACATTAATAACAAATAAAGCCGCAGGGGCTTTGTGGTGAAGCCTTAGGTGAGTAACAAGTCTGATTCAACTCCAGGAGGTCAAGGCAAGGCCCCTCCTCCGTACATACCTTAACCAGCCGGAATGAAATGGAGATCGCTCGAGCTAAGACTCAAGCTCCAGGGGTGGAAGTGATAAATGGTATAACGTCGGAAGTAGCTTCGGTGAACCTCTAGCCCACCTCTCGACACCCCTTAGCCACTCACACCCATGTTGCAACTCGCCAATCTAGTACGTCATTTTTAGGGGCCCATACAGTGAGTGGCGGGTCAGAGTCTACCCATTCTTTCCATGTTTTTTGAACATTGCCATATGCAGACGCCATAGTCTCGGGTCCCCAGTTCCACTAGCAGTTCACCTCAATAGCCATTTTTTCTCATTCCCTATAATAGTCCTACACTGGCCGGGGCTTGTCCTTGGGTGCGTTTTTATAAGGTGTAGACAGGCGTAATAGCCGATCAGTGTCACACCACATTTAGATTAAATTTGTCAAGGGGCCACTACATGGTGGCCTTCCCATGGCCCCACGCAAGTCCTCGAAAAGTCCGGACCATTTTTATAGCCCGTGGTAAGCGGTTGGCATACATGTATAATAATAAGTAAATAATAAATGATGTTAAAAAACACATATTTACATAATAAAAAACAGTCCGTTGCTCTGCAGAAGTATTATATAAAACTGCTCCAGTGACAACTCATACCCCAAGATGAAAGTACTATTATAATAAAGTACAGGATAAATTATAAATATAACGCATACAACTCAACTGTCATTCGCGCTTATGAGCGCGCGACGTATTTTTGTGTGTGAGAGTGCGCGTATGTCTCTGAGTTGTGTGTGTGTGTGTGTGCGCGCGTGCTATGTGCCTACGTGCGTGCGTTCGTTCGTTTAATGTGTGTGTGTGTGTATGTCATATATGCGTGTGTGTGTGTGTGTGTGTGTGTGTGTGTGTGTACAATACAATAACATTGATACAGTTAGTAGTATTATCAATATGAATTTGAAATTAATAATTTTACACAATACAATTATTGTTTAATCATTAAACTGTGGCGTGTATATTTTCATTATCTGTAACATGCATGACGTTTACGTCTAATTATAAATTATTTTTTTGCGATTTTACTATCCACTGTTAGGAGTACCTAACTATTCCTTCTCTTCTCTTCTTTTCTCCATACCTGAAAGCCTTCTTGACTTCCATCCACATAGTCTATAGTTATTGAGCAAATTACCCGTTACATACGAAGATAAACGAATGAATGAACGAATATGATATTTTATAAGTGTTGGTGCCACTTAATTCCCAATTGGCAACTGTGCCTTGGGTTTATAGCGTCTTGCAACCCGCACGTGGCCGCCGCTCGCTCGGCGCGTGATTCAGTACGTTGCCAAACGCCACGCTACCGCGACGCACGTGACCTAGTATCGCACCCGCATAAATACAAGCTAGTTTAGCTATCGAAGATTTCCGCGTCCACTTACCTAGTAACTACCGCCTTAAACAATATAAAAACTTAAGTGGTCAGTGTATTTGCGTCCCTTGCGCCCCGGGGCTCGTGTTGAAGGACTTTGCCACCTGTATCGCCACGTGATAAGCAGCGGCAGACCCGCTGAACCAGCGCTGTCGTGGGCTGGTGGTTGACTGCGAGGTAAGTGCAGATTTCTATATTCTCCGGGCACCAGTTCTTAATTGGGGAATAAGGGATGGCCATACATTGAGCCCATAACCCGCGGAGATTGCCTGATTGCGTCTCCAATAAGTCTCTTTTTATTTTTTTAAGTGGTTGTATTCATTTTGTAATCTGTACTTCATACTCTTTCTAGAACGTATTGGAACCAAATGCCTCCAGATGGTATAAAATATTTAAATTAATATACGAATAAGCATAACTATATTCATAACAACGCCATATAGTGAAATAAAGAGTTATTCGGACATTAGTTGGTTCATTTATGTCTTTAAATTTTAATGACTAAATCAATCTAAAAAATATATCCTTTAACTAGACGAGAAACCAAGCATAAAGTTATGAATTGGCTAAAATCCTCGGATTATGACGCATCTAATATTTATTACTGTTTGTCACTATATATTCTGTTTTATACTTTACACAATTTTCGTTAATTCTGCACTCATGATACACATTCAATTACTTTATTTCACACACATCATCACTGTACGCATTAAAACACTCACAGCCACACACATACACACGCACGTATTATATATCTAAGAGCTATAATTACGTTGTTTAACCATATAGGTGAGGGCCTGTGTTTTGAGTCAATCAAAGGTATTGATTGATTCAAAACACAGGCCTTATTCCTAGTTTGAGAGTCGAAGGTATACATACCTACTTGTTTTAAATTCCATAGACGTATTTTAAACTAACACATCTTTACTGCTTCCTAATTACCTTTCTATAATGTCTCTTCTTTTGTTAAATTGTAAAATACTAAAGACTAATAAAGATTTAACTATATATTATTAAAAAAAAATGTGATCCATATAAACATAAAATTGAATAATTCAAGGTCATTGAATACAATCGTGGCCAAGAGCGGATACACCATGCTCACAACCTTAACAGACTTGTAACGTCACATTACCATAGTGCTATTGAGGTCGATAAGCTGTGCGTATTATATCCAATGCCTTAATAAAATTAAATGAAAACTTATACAGGTTTTTTTGTTTACTAGTGTTTGCCCCACGGCTTTGCCCACGTGGAACTATACACTGTACGAAATCTTGGTCAGGGCGCCATATGTTTTGTAGACATCTACTTTGTAGGAATGCACTATATCGATCCAGAGTGAGTTCATACTCCGACTCGCACTTGGTCTAGTTTCGGGTGGCTGTGATCATAACCTTTTCGGGGGCTAGATCCACTCCTGGTCGTAGCGTTTTAGTTCCGTAACTTTCAATTTTTTTTATTAATTTTGTTTGATCTGTCTAATATCAACATTAGTTAAAACACCTTGAGCTAAAAATATAATAGTAAATGCATTTTCCAGGGAACATTTTTCAAAGCGAGTCCGCTCTACGCTTTCAAAGGACCTGCGAGTGACACGTCTAGCGGCAAAAAGGAGTATGTAAATAAGGGCTTCTTGTGGCTTTTGCTTTTAGTCCCTCGCTTTTTAGTACTTAATATGTAAAATAAACCGTTGCAAATTATATAATACCACACGAGTCATATTTATTTTAAAATTTGCCATTTTTAGTTTTTTGGTAAAATAGTACCTAAATATACTATGAAAATGAAATGATTAAAAATGAGTATTTTTTCAACAGATTCTACGTACGGACTGTTGTGCTACGGCACAAAGAAAAAGGTACGCATTTTTAAAGTTAAAATTGAATTTGGAGAGTGTTGAAAATTACACGCTTTGATTATTGTTTTTGTGTGTGACGTATTTTGGGTGTTTGTATGTGTATTGCGGTGTAACGTAAAGTTAATTATCCTAATTATATTTCTAAATTATATTACTATGATACTTATTATTATGATACTTAGTGTGGAGTGTTGCTGTTAGTGATGTATAGTGATATTTGTCCACCTGGAGTGTGTTGATTATGTCTAACGGTATATGTGTTTTTTTTAATTATGTACAACAGATACGTAATATGTATATAATAACTGTGATGTTTATTCTGTTTGTTGTTCAGAGTTATAATTATGATATGAGTGACAAAACAAGTATAGAAAAAAATGGAACAGTTACTTAGATTAGTAGTGCTTTTTTAAGGTAAAAAAAAATCCTTAAGCCATGGACTCACCTACGAGCCTAACAGTAATCCTTGCAGTTACCGCAACTTAAAATTATAGTGTGTACGTGGCTCGCGAGTTCGTGGCGATCAGCACACGGCGCGCTCGCAACGAGCCGGCAAAGCGAAGTGTATGTGCAACCGTTTACTTACCTTACTATCGGTTAAAATTTGACATAAGCTCCATACATCTAATGTCAAAATTCAACATATTGTTACGAGTTTGCGGGACTCGAATTAAAATGCCGTTAGAATTATTATAGAGTTTATTAGAACTATACAAACACGTATAACACAGTTACAAATATAACCGAACGCAACAAATCCAAACGTAATGCAGAAGGTCGTAATTCAATAAAACGCGCAAAGTCCGTCAATATTAGATTCCCGAATATACACACGTCACGCCTAGACCGTAGTTGTAGCTTAACAGACACCTCTCTCAATCAGGCCATCGTTTTATACTTCACAAATACAAATGTGCCCACCCGGCAACGTCGACATAATTTCCTAGAATTAGCTTGTACTTATAATCCGCAACACGTGGCTAATGATACTCCTGAGCGCCCATAAACGAGTATAATAGGAAAATAGGCTGTTCTCCATAATAACTAGAAACGTATACCAATAAATAAGTGAACAAAATAAGACGATCATAAAAGGATTACAATTAGTTCAAATTCCGACAGGTAATAAAATGTGCTATTACAGATCTGTACGTGGAATTTGTCTTTGTCGGAGCCTAAGTTGTAACACTATGGTAGGGCAAGTATGAATAGTAAGATATAGGCCTCAACATCATGCCTCACTCCGACGTGGCGGGTCTGGGTACTTTCGCTCGAATTTAAAGTAAAAGTGTTCTGTTAACACATTTTAAAATAAACTTATAAAATATTTTCAATGTTTTAATTTCAAAATCAAAAATGTAAAAAACATACCGCCCCCTTATCTCCTATATGTACCTACCGACAATTTTGATAAAATCAAAGTATTTCCTCTTAATCTATATATTGAAATAATAATAAAATTGTTTTCTAAATATTTATCATTTTAGTAAAGAAAAAACCTCCTTGCAAATATTATGGTTAATATCTGTACCACCCAAAGCAATATATGTAATCTAACTTATAGAGTATATGTTACAAACTATAGATTTGTTATAAACTTAAAACAAACTACAACACTTTTTATACACACTTTGTGTGTGCAGATGTAGTAAAAAACCCCGGATATTCCGTACACACGAAGCCGCTGAAGATAATAGTACAATTTTGTTGCCTCCAGTTGTTGTGTATATGTATGTCGAATAACAATAAATAAATAGAATAGTCTATTATATAGACTCACCCGAACCCCTGTTGATTAAGAATCCGCCTTGGCTTCAGAAGTAGATATCACACAGTCACAGAAACTGAAACCACCTCCAACAATCATTCAAACAATAACAATCACTTTTCAGGGCGGCCGCCTTTTAGCTTGTTTCAACTACTCACTATCTATTGCCAAATTTTTTATTATTTCTTACACGTCTGTCTTTTTAACACCGCAAACGAATCCAACGATAAAATGGCGGCATCTTCCAAGTTGTAAGGGCGAAATTGGGGGGAAGGAGATAGATATACCTACATGCTATTATACAAAAAGAGAAGGCATATGTATGTATCAAGAATGTGTATTGTGGTTTGAACAAGATATGACGGTATCATGACTTAAAAACTATGGTTCTGCATTAAATAATAAACAGTCAATATAGTGGCAAAGCTGCAATGAATTCCTTTCGACTCGAACACACTTAACCACTGAAACCTCACATACACACGCAGACGTGTGGATCGTTCAGACTTAATATTAATTATGTTTCAGAATGTCTCATCCAAAATAAGGGCAGCCACAAAACCATGTGTATTTTCATTGAGAACAAATTCAACGAAAATACACAAGGTTTTGTGGGTACCCTTATTTTGGATGAGAAATTCTGAAACATAAATAATATTACGTGTGAACGATCCACACGGCTACGTGTCTTATGGTGATATTAAATGGACTGTAATTATATTACATTATATATACTTTATTTGTCATTAAAAGTATATATAATAATCTTGAAACGAGCAAGGTGACAACTACTTGATATTGATATATCTAGCTCCTTTCCAGTGACTTTGTCCGCGGTTTTCTTAGAGTGTTACAAGATGGAGACCTTCAAGAAGGGCGTACACAGATATTTTTACTTTTATTTTATTGCTGGAGTACAGCAGATAGGCTGACGTCCCAACTGTGATGGAAAATGGTTACCGTCGTCTATAAATATTTGCAACACTAAAGGTGCTACTAATGTGCTGCCGGACTCGTAGATGAGGCTGAAATCTGTCCACTAATGTCGGAATACAACTCATGGTTGTTATGGCGGTATGCTCTAGACCAGAGTGGTAGCCATCTAGAGAAGCAAACACCCTACCACCTGGCTGTGGGTTGTTTTGTCGCGTCTTACGACAGGGCGCCTGGCCGCAGGAATTTGTATTCTCTCTCCGTTCCTGCATAGAAAATACTGAAAGAGATAATGTAAGTCTCAACGAGGTAGACAACGCATCGACTCCCTTAGTGTTGCAGATGTCCATAGGCGACAATAACCACCTACCACCTAGTGGTCCCTACGCCGTTTGCCTACAAGGAAACATATTACATAGAAAAATAGTAGATTTCGCCGATGAAATGAAATGAAATTTATTTGCTTATACCATAATACATTAATAAACAGGTCTTAAATTATGATTAGTTCAACATGCCGTTACCCATAGGGCGTGCAAATATTAAATTGCTTTATTCTACTAAATATTGCAAAACTAGGTGACTATAAACTATTGACAAGCGTTAAACCGATAGACCTCTATGTAATATTTTGCAAGTACCAGTACTATACTAGCACACGTGTTAGACTTACACTACGATTTTCCACAAATGGCCACGGAGGTTTCTTAAAAATCTGCACACATCCAAGGTCATGAATAATGATGAAACAAATGTCAAAGGACATCTTAAGCAGAGACTCAAGCTTTGTCGTTTCCACTTTTGACTAGTCAGTCCGTAGGTCTGACAAGAAACATTAGTCAAAGTTTAAATTAATTGCGTGTATCCTTTGACTAATGAATATTCAATTAATACTAGATATCATTAATTCAGACAGTTTGAAGTGGAGGTAAAATAATCAAAGCTAAATTAGATACAGGAATATGTTTATGGACTAAAGGTAGGTGTAGGCGTAGGTAGACGTAGGTAACTAAGGCCGTGTCCATATTAGACGAACAGTGAACGGCTAATTGTTTGCTTCCAGTTTGCCTCCCTATGATTAATAATGGAGTGTCCATACAGCGCGTAATGTACGCAGCTTGCGGCGTTTTGTTTGCCGACTCATTCAGTGAGCGACCAATTAGTAGCGAACGATGCGCGCGGTCGGTGGCACAATTCGCTCACTGCGCCGGAGCGCTAACACACACTGATATAATATACTAACCGCTTGCCTTCCCTCCCAAGAGTTCGTAGGCGTTTCGTGGCTAATACGCTACAGTTCGCTGACTCGACATTGAATTAGCGACCGATACGCCGCTCACAGTCAGCCAGCGAACAGTCAGCCGCTCACTGTTCATTTAATGGGGAGATGGCCTAAAATATTTGCAGCGAGACTACGATATACATTTCGGAGAGTAGAGGACGAGCAAGCGAAAGGAGTGTGTAACGAAAGATGCAAGTGTCGAGACAGATTGATATTAATTAAAAACAAATAAATTCGCCAGATTGGTTACGAATTTATTTTATGCTAGGTTGCATGGAAGAGATCGCTTTAGCGATAAGGCCGCCTGTTGTTTTGCCAAGAAGTATAGTAATTATGCATTCATTTTTTGTAATAGTTTATTTTGATAAGCAATAAAGTGTTATCTATCGAAATTATTATTCATCTTTGTTTTTAACATAATTAAATTAAGCGAACACTTTACATAATAAATTATACGTATTACAAATACTAATAATTATTAAAATGAACAGTGCTATAACTTATGTAATCTAGTTTCTTATTGAACACTAGCTTTTGTCTGCGGCTTCGCTCGCATCAAAAAAGGTTATGTATATATGAAGTGGGCATGTTATAAATGTCGATCTTATTTTTTAATTCAAAGTACCTAATCATAAATACCCGTAATGCCATCTAGAGAACGTTGAACTAACTAACCGTGAGAGCAACTCATTAAAATTATCATTGTGATTGTCGTTGCCATGACGATGTATTTGTTAGGGACTTGCAACGGTTGCGCCAATGAAACGTGATCGGAATGCCATCTTTCCGGTTATATTTGTCTATCCCTCGAAATAGTACTTGTTGGATGAAAAGTACCCTATGTCCTATTCTATACCCCTGACAACGTGCAAGCAAATTTCCATGACAACCTGATGCGTAGTTAAAGCCGCGTACATATCTGTAAGATGTAACCATAACTGCATAGTGCTCTAGTGTGGACGCGTCATACGATCTTCGCTCGCGACGCCTAACGAGCCGTCTTTGGCCACGTACTCATCTGGGAGCCGAGCGGATACAGTAAGGAAGTTCTCTCTCTCGCTCTTTCTTTCGCGGAATTTTACCGGTCCTTCGACAGCGCCGACTGCCGCGGCCTTTGAGTCGCGGCAAAAACCCATAACTATCGGCACACTGCGGGCCGCTCGCGGTGCGCTCGAGAACCACGTCCAGACTCTGATTTTTGGTTACAGTAATTGCAACGGTTACGATTACAAAAGTGAGTACATGGTTATCGTCGGCTCGCTGCAGATTGCTCGCGGTGAGCTCGCGAGCCACGTGCAAATTGTGATTTTTGGTTACAGTAATTGCAACGGTTACGTTTACGGCTGGCAGATGAGTAGGCGGCTTTAAGCATGAAAATTTCAAAAACAAACTCACTTTCGCATTTATAATAGGTCTAAAGCTTTTAGTCCAAGTTGTTTGCAAACTGGTAAACACGCCACTTTTGTAATCTAGATTGAACCTGAGTCTCAGTAAACACTGTCGCTCTAGAGCCAACAGGTGACGTAATTAGTTTATTCAAGGTACTAGTTACGGAGGTATCATCATGCGGTACGTGTTAGCATAATTTTATCAACGGCTTGCTAACATTCTTGGAAGTAGAGAAGTGGTTTTTTTGGTGGCTATTGCGTATTATAAACGTGGTAAAACTAAAAAAACTGTTTTTTTTTTATTTTTCTTGTGTATTGTCGCCAGGACTGTACAAGCAGGTGTTAGTTCATTGTACTATTGTTAATTATATTACTGGGTAGATAAGATTGCAGGGTAGTTTGTATCGTTTACCCCACTACTCAGCTTATTACATGATTACTCGAATATAAAAGCGTGCAGACTGAACGACGAGGGAGTCTTGTCGAATTATCAGCCTCAGCGAAAAGCTCTCGTGCGACGACCGCATAACGTTCTCACGGACAGGGTCGACGTTATTACGAAAGAGGTCGTTATTACGAAAGAGGTGGCCTGGATCAGCCCGTCCCAGTTAGGATTGCAGGCTGGCATGCACGAACATTAGGACTGAAAGCTGGCATTCACAAACAGACAGATACAAACGGCGGCGTCTCGAAACGCCGTCAATCACGATCTCTCCAAGGCCTTGCGAAGGACGTCAGGAGACATAAAAAAGATAGACTAGGCTGGATAGTTTTTTTCGCCGTTTCTTCTCTCACAGCCATAACACATTGCAGAGCGGCAGTAAGGTTGTCTAGGTAGCCTCAGATCTCCAATCACGATCCTCCGCGATACTTCCCCTTGGGCTTCACATTACCCATCGCCCGTCATCAATTAGTCTACTGTTGCCGCCCTTTGGCTGACATCATTAGATTCAACCCTTCTCATGGCAACAGTCCAGCTGAGGTGATGAGGCCTCGCGAAGGCGCTTGCCCCAGAACCTCCGGTAAAGCTGTAAGGTTTTCGGACCAATAGCATAAAGTCAAGTCCATATATTAAGACGAGACAGTGTGACACCGACTTTGATCGGGTGCACATTCTCCCTCCAACTTTGGCCTGACAAACATGTCGTTGTAGCGCGTAGAGTAACTAATTATTGTGCGAGAATCATAATTTATAATTAAATATTCTTAATTATTAGATCGGCATTCTAAGAGAAGAAGCACGCTGATAATAAATATAGTTAATAAACGAGTATCCTCTTTTATTCCCTGATAATAAAACTGCCGACCTGTGTGCGCGGCGGCTTTACTGTAAAATTGAAAAGTACAAATGTAAAGGAACTGGGGCCGAAAGCAGTTGCCTTTGGAGAATTGCTAAGTAAAATTGACACGAGTCTAAATATACTGGTAGTTGTAAGATATAGCATAAAGTTCCATTTCATGTTGATACTTGTCATGTTTATCATACGAATCTACGAAAACATTTTCTCCTTAAAAGGTCCTCTGTTCTAATTCAGCTTGCAAGATTTGATCTAAACAAATTAACGAAAGTTGCAAATTAAATCTTGTAAAAAAACTATTCTTGATTGTACCCTTAAAACATCCATCCATCACCATTCGAGTTCACGCCAAAAACTCTAAAACGATTTATCTCTAAAATACGAGTATTCGTGCGTATGCACATATGTAAATGTGGTTAGGGTTTATAAATGAATGCGTGTTCTAGTAAACCAAGATTATTTATTCACTCATAAGTACATTATAATGAGTAACGCGTCGCGGGTACGGATGATGGAAGACAACTGCCACACGGAGCGCGTCGCATGACATTCGATGCAATTCGCTGAGTAGGCAGTGTCCCCACACTGCGAGATAGTGTCCGTTACCTCGTTTTGAAACCCAAACCAAGAAGTAGCCCCCCCGCGTATTCATTTTAGAAAGCAGAACTCTTATGAAAAGTGGACGAAATTTTTATTTAAATTTTTACGTGTTGTGTTATACCAGGGTCGCAAAGGTTGTTGGGGTTCTACCTATCTACCTATAAATTAGCATGCAACCTCGCTCGGGGCCGCAGATTTTTGCTAATGGAAAATGTATTATTCGTCGTAATATTAGGAAATTCCAAGGGTGCCGATGGAATTGTCTCGATTGGACGCTTTTAGAATTTGAATAAAGGGTGATCTGGAGCTCAATATTGTTGTTCAGGACTTCTATATCCGAAATATCTGATCAATATTATATTAGACTTGTCTTACAAGGGCGGCCTTTATGGTTAAGTAGGCTAAGCATTTGCCGGTC
This sequence comes from Dendrolimus houi, assembly GCA_039645545.1. Lineage (NCBI taxonomy): Eukaryota > Metazoa > Arthropoda > Insecta > Lepidoptera > Lasiocampidae > Dendrolimus > Dendrolimus houi. The sequence continues at coordinate 5,857,111 of CM077126.1, read as the reverse complement.
TGCCTCACTGTAACGCAAATTTTTAACCGACTTCCAAAACTCCTTTTGGAACTTTTACAATTCCACTGTGTTTTGATGTGAAACTTCATTGGAGTCGTTGTGATTTGAAATTCTATGAAACGAAAAATTGAAATAAAAAAGCGATACTAGTGTTTTTTGTGATTTATTATTTTCGTCATTTTGGTTATTTTGTTAATTTTGGTAGTTTTTATAGTATTGTTACGAGTTAGCGGGACTCGAATTAAAATGCCGTTAGAATTATTATAGAGTTTATTAGAACTATACAAACATGTATAACACAGGTACAAATATAACCGAACGCAACAAATTCAAACGTAATGCAGAAGGTCGTAAATCAATAAAACGCACAAAGTCCGTCACTATTAGATTTCCAAATGTACACACGTCACGCCCGTATCGTAGTTGTAGCTCAACTGACCCCTCTCTCAATCAGACCGTCGTTTTATGCTTCACAAATGCAAATGTGCCCGCCCGGCAACGTCGACAAAATTTCCTAGAATTAGCTTGTAATTGTAATCAGCAACACCTGGCTAATGATGCAGCCTGCAAGCGGCCGTAAACGAGTACAATAGAACAATAGGCTGTTCTCCACAATAACTAGAAACATATGCCAATAAATAAGTGAACAAAATAAGACTATCATAAAAGGATTACAATTAGTTCAAATGCTGACAGGTAATAAAATGTGATTTTACAGATCTGTACGTGAAATTTGTCTTTGTCTGAGTCTAAGTTGTAACAGTAGAGTAGTTTCCGTAGCCTCCTCACTCTTGTCTACTAGATATAATAATGTTCGCCTGTATATTCTCTGAAGTTTCACTTCTACTGCATGTGAACTGCACACACATATTTTTTATTGTATGTTGATTTCTACGTCAATTGTGGACCGATTTTACCAAATTATTTTCTTTATTCGGAAGAGTCCTAAGGTAGTTTCATTCCAACGTCACCAAGTCAGGATATAGTGATGGGATTCCAGTGAAATTGAGAGCAAACCTTCTTGAAGAACGCCGAGCGCCTATACTCTTCGAAAGACAAACTTGTATACGCGTGCCTGCAGTAGGCAGTAGTACAATTTGTACAGGAGCTTAAAATAATATTTTTAACGCTATTCAAGCAACGATGAAGTAAAAAATGTTGTAGAAAATATTTATTTTCTAGAAAATAGGTTTTGTTTTTGTTAAAAAACTATTTTTGTTCGAGGTGAATACGTTTACGGACACTGCACGGGAGGACATGAGTGGGGTAGTATGGGACTCGCCGTCTCATTTGCCGGAATGTCCAGTAAATATCCCGATGTTCCTCCTGACGTTATATACTACGGCCACGAAAACAGAGCGTGGCTGACGGCGTAGCCCTGGCTGACGTGAATTCGCCCCTAACGCAGAGGCTTCTAATTTGATTCTGGCATGGTAAATTTCGTAAACGAAGTTTCCGCTGTTTACTATTGTTTATATGTCGGGGATTGGCCCGAGAATGATCCGTTGTATATTACGCATAACACAAGCGTAACTTGGTTGGCTTGGGTATACGCAATGTGTGTGTTTGTCTGGCGATTATTATATTTAAAAAAAAAATTAGCACCAGCGAACGAAGTCACAGGTAACAACTAGTATGATATGAAATTCGTTTTGATAATACACTTAACAGAGAAATAAAATTGTGTTTTTCCTTACATATTTCAGCATTAGATAATATAATATAATTCCATCAAAAAAAATAGTGGACTTTACACAACAAAAAAATCTAAAATTATGAAAATAACAATTTTTCTTTATAAAACTGCTTTTTCATTTTTATTTTTGTTTTAAAGTAACTTAAACAAAAATGCAAATGCATACTAAAAAAACTAAGTTATGATATAGATAAATTAATATAGACTATGTAACAATTTTTTTCATTAATAATTTAATTAAAGTCCTTTTTTAAGCTCTGTGAGTATAGTCAGAGTTTACTCTTAATGAAGAATGAAAGTATTTATTTCAAAACGGAATCTTATCTGTACCGCTTCATATAGTGAAGTCTACTTTGTTGTGTATTCATACTGTCAACTACATTAAATTTTCTCTTTAAAGCTGAGTGCTTGAACGGTGCCAGACGTTGAGACCTCTTCATATTTAAATATGTTGAACATTCTCGTATGTAGGAGCTTTTTACATTATGCGTCGAAATGTTGTAACACATTTGCTTGATTCAAACTTACACTCTTCGTTTTGATACACTGATAAATTCAAATAAAAAACACAAATTTTAAAATAATTAAATGAGAATCATTAATCTGGTTTTACAATTTTGAAAAAAAACAGAAATACCATAACATATATATCGTCGGCTTCGGTGTAGGGCCGTGTAACTATTTTTTTGGAGTTATTACTTTTTTCTTCAAATTATGAACAAGTGCTAATATAATGTCACAATTATGAAAAAAAAAATACGTCTCTTGTTAATGGGGGGTCCATGAAGTGTGACATTATGTGACAAGGGATGGGCGGGGTCCTAAAGTTAGTGACGTCACATTTCAAAATTTATTTAAGCTTTAAAATACGAAATTTGAACTATTAATGAAAAGTTCTAAATAATTCCATCTCTATCTGATATATGAGCATAATATTAAATAAAATAAAAAATGGAAATAAAACTAGTTACGGAGCTGCTGTTTTAATTTAATAATTTCTTGGTGTAAAATTGCAAAATATGTAATGTCACGCTAGCGAGGTAAAAATCTCATGAATGTGACCTAAAAACTATGAAATTCGTCTAACGTAATTTGTGGATGGTCCCTAAGGTCTTGCACTAACGGCGATGATATACCTGTTCTATTGTGAATATGCCCTAATAGACTGCAAACATTCTGATTAAGAATATTAATTACAGTGGATTTAATTTATATAATACATCGGTTATCTTGATGTGCAGATTGCATCACGATGTTTTCCTTCACCGTTGTTAGCACGTGGTAATTGTAACAATGTGCACATTAGGTCAGAAAACTGCCTAAGTGGTACATGCGTTCCGGCCAGAATCGAACTCGCGCCCTTTGAGTTTCGGACGCGGACGCGTGCGCTAGCCATTACGCTACCACGACTACGATGTGTCAAACCTGCCAAGCCGCCTTGGACAAGCGTGACGGGTATACTGTCCGTTCCCGCTATAATGGGAGGCTCGAGCCCAGCAGTGGGACATTTATGGGCTGTTATTATTTATTTATATATTAATTTATAACAACCTACTTCGCAACGTCTTTTGGATTAAAGCGACGTAATATCTAAATCCCTTGATTTTAAAGTATACTTTTAGACGAAAATATTTTTGCTATAGCGAATTCGGATGTACCGCCGGTTTACGGTATAGCGAGTAATTTCATTGAACCATTTGTTCAACAAATTTCTAGATAGAACTCCCTTGCGACCGAGTTTACGCACAAAGACCGAAACAAAACTTAGACACACTAAAGTCCATTCATATGATATAAAAAGATAGAAAAGCTTTGTACCTTTCTTATCTTTTGTTTATATTCACAAATTGACAACAGATATATTAATACGTTTTTTTAATGTTCAGGTAGGTCAAGTTAACATTAAGAATTGGTATGGTAGTCATTACATGATATAAGCACATTATATAGTTCGGCCGGTCTATAGTGCCACATTTGGCATCTATCAAACTGATTTTAAGGGAACTATCAATAATGATAATGATTACCGCATCGAATAATAACGATTTATTATAGAAATAATAATTAACGACTTTGTCTTTTTAAAATTTAAATTGTAATAAATAAATATGCATAACTTAATTACGATTTACGTTTAAACTTTTCGTTTATATCACTAATATTTAAGCAAAGAAAGTGTTGGCAAGCATAATGTTGTCACATGTTATGTTTCTAAAAAAATTGTTAATTGTGGTGTTTTAATTTAATATAAATTATTTTGATTCTCTTACAAAGTTAGTTCGTCAGTATTTTATATGAAACTTTAAACGGGGATTCTTAGAACGGCTCAACTATAGGCGGCTATATTGTCTGGCAATAAATAGAAAGAAAGAAAGAAAAACTTTATTCGAAGAAATAGCGACGTAATTACATTCGTTATACATTATTATACACAGAGCATATTTTGAGAATTTGTACGCCGCATTTTCAACGAACAAGGTTTGCACTCAGCATATTGCTGCGCCGGAATTAATTAAATAAATTATATATAATAATTAAATATTGTTTTCTTTCCATCTACCTATGATATAACGACTTTCGGATATTGCAACGTAATTATAGTGGTCTCTTTACGTTCTTATAACTGGAGTCCACTGTATTATAAATTTATTTTAAAATATTTGATTAAAGTTAAATTACTGATTAGCTTTTATATGTATTAGATTGTAGTAATTAGTCCGGTAATTCTTTGTTTATTCTCACGTTTGAGAATAAAAAAAATACAGTCAAGTGGATTAACCGCTTGGCTTACTTTTTACCCAAAATAGCATGTTTTACAGGTAATACGTTTTACCGTATACGTAATTAACGTTTGTACCCAAGCGAAATAACCGACATATGCTCTGCTGCTACAAATTACATGGACGCCGCTGGGACTATGAAATTTAATTTGTTGACCGCGAGACGAATACCGCGTAGGTGAGCCTGTGTGCTAAGCGCAAGAGCGGAGCGATTTAATATTAGGTAGCATTTTGAGAAATTAAATTTTATACATATATATATATATTCATCAGTACGTCAGAAATACTGTAATCTTCCGTGATGTGGGCATCCCCAGTGTCGAGGAATTTGTGGCGATGTTGATCCGGACAATGTTTTACCGCGCCGACAACGTCACCCACACGTTGATCCACGGGATTGCCAACGGACCATCAACACACCTGGCTGTAGAACTTTCGTGATCTCATACGCTCGCTCGAACAGAGTGATATTACGAGATCGCGAAGATCACAATGCCGCTGAGGAACCACCGGACGCCAGATGGCCACCCAAAGACTAAGATGGCCATCGAACACCAACGAACAGCTAACTAAACCACACACGAAGCCAACGCAAACTCCACGAAAGCCATCGGATGCCGCAGTGGCCAGCAAGAGCTGTTGAGAGACCACCGTTATGCAGGAAGGCTTCAACGGCTCCAAACGCCGCCACCGACGGGTAGTCACTCACTGAGTAAAAGTCGAGGCAAAGAAGTTTTTTTCCTCGGGGCCCCAACCTCGTCGCCTCTAAAAGCCAAAGACGACGAAGATCACCAAAAATAACATTGTAAGAGAGCAAGAGACCAGGAGTCTATAAGATACGTCTTTCTCAATTTAGACCTCTATTGTCCTAAAGTGGTCGCTTTTGGAGAATAGTTTTATGTAATTAACCCAATTCCATATTATTTTGACATTTGTTATATTCGTGACACGATTTTACGAAATCGACTTTAGTGCTCCCAGTATTAAATAAGAAATCATATAATATATCTATAGAATAACTTGTTTGTAAGGATGGATACGATGACTTCATAAGAGTGTATTTTGTGTTAAAAGGGTTATGGAACACTATAAATAAATAGAAATTCACATTCAAAAGAGTAAAATTAAATTATCTTGAAATAAATAAGAGAGGAGAATTGAAATAAGCAGTGTAACAGAATCACATCAGACAAAAAACGGCAAATTTTAAAATCATAAAAAACTTTACTTTTGTCTAATTATAATTAACTTCCTCAGCTATGAAACGGTATCAAATAAATAAACAAACTCATTTTGACATTCCAAAATTACATACCTTTAACAAATAAATCGCCCCGTTTATAACTGGAGTACCAACTTAAACATCAAAAGGATATCAAATATTTACAAAATCATCCAAGCGCCTAGATTAGGGGTTCGTAGCGACTCCGTTTGTACGTAATCAAATCAAATTATGTAGACTGAGGGAGGTTAATAACTAAACAAACTGCAGACTATTCCAGCCAGAAGGATACACAAACAAACATAAATTAAAATAGTACGTTCATTACGCTGTAGAGGCATGCTGGAACCTTGATTACAGGGCCGGTTCGATAGGTGTGATACCACGCAAACACAAAATATCGATGTGAAACGATTGGCCTTGAGCTAATTGAGCTAATCGTGTTTCGTGTCATGAGTGAGGGTTCCAACGGCTTACCACCTCCCCTTATCCCATTTTCTCTAACCCACCAATTCAATTAAATATTACGATCGTATATTCCATCCCTATTTTTTTTGCAAGCGGGCGGTTTACGCAACTCGATGACATAGCGCCTATTTTGCGTGCAAGAGTGGATGAGGTGGATAAGATGTTACTCCATCCAGCCCAGCTACTCCAGGAAGTCCGCTCTCCACAGTTTCTTGACATCGCTGAAGACTTCACGGACGCTATCTGGGGCGTCCAGATACTTCGCCCTGTATTGGGCCACCTCTCCGCATTCAAGCAGGACATGGGTGGCTGTTACTTCTGTCTCCAGGTTTGCTCTGCACGGGGGCTGTCGGTGACACCTATATTGAAAGTCTGTTAAAATTGCCATGTCCGATGGCTGCACTAATAGCTAGCCTCAGCCGGGATCGACTAAGCCTTAAGATTCCATCCCTCTTATCCCATTCCTCTTGTCGATTTCTCTTCCTTTTATCCCACTTTAAAGCCCAGCTACGCGTTGGCATCACCCCTGGTGTTGCGAATGTCTATAAGTGAAGGTAACCACCATGAGCTGGGCTGTCTCCCTGTATACCAATTTCTCAATAAAAAAGAAAACAATAATTTAGGACAAGCTTCAGTGCCAGTGCGAAGCCTGTTAGGGTTAAGGGACTATCTAAATGTAGCTCACGCGTAGTACCACATTTTGGGAGATATAAATTGACAGTAAATTACTTACGATAAATATATATTGCATTAAATATGTATTTCACAAATCTTAACAATAAAATTACGAAACCCGCAGGGAGGCTTTGTGGCGAAGCCTTAGTTGAGTAGGGACACCACGGACCTGACTCCGGGGGAGAAGGAAAGGCAAGCCTCCGTGCTTGCCTTAGCCATCTGGCACGGAGTGGAGATCGCTAGTCCTAAGACTCAAGCTGCAGGAGTGGAAGCGATAAATGGCATAATTTCGGAAGTAGCTGCGGTGAACCTGCAGCCCACCACTCGACAGCCCTTAGCCACTCACACCCATGTTGCCCCTCACCAATCTTTTACGGCATTTTTAGGGGCCCATATAGTGACCGTCAATGCCCATTTTATCCATGTTCCCCGAACATTGCACGGGCAGACGCAAAAAAAGTTAAATTTGCGGAATCTCCTGGTCCGAATTAGCCCCCCCTTTTTTTTTACATTTTTGAACGCATTGTACAAACTCAAACATTTACAGATTTATTATAATATAGCGGGCCCAATAAACATTGTCGTGTCCTAAAGTAGTAAAATTTAGAACCCGGTTGTAGAGCCACTTACCGGGTCCAATTGTGAATCTAAACAACCCTGGCCCCTTACTTGAACATACACGAAAATTCATCAAAATCGTTCCGACCGGAGTTCAGTGACATACATATGAACAGAAGAATTTTATTATACTGTTACGAATTTGTAGGCGATTTGTAGGATGTAAATTCGAAAACGCAGTTGGAATTATCACAGAGTTTATTAGAAGTACACACAGATAATCCACAGTTCTTACAAGTATAGCCAAATACAACAAAACCAAAGCGTAGGGCAGAAAATCGTTATCACATACACATGCCACCCACTGGTTCTTAAAATCCGTAACAGGTTTTATGACGTCTTACGACGGCGTGAACAGAGAAAGAGATTAGCGTGAACAATAGATCACTCAAATTCAAAGGGGTAATAAGATACCTGCAAAGGATTAGTATCGGCTCGCAACAACACTTAAAGATAGATGAAAGAAATAACGTTTAAATTTCGAACGTTCGAAACAACCTTTGAAATTTAATTTATATTTTTTCCACAAATCTGGTAACTGGTTTAATTTTTATTGAATTTCGTGTCTCTCCAGTCGCTGAGGTAACACATACTAAGAAATATCCAGAAGCAATCTCCCGTAGGAATTTCAATACAGCTTATCAAGAAAGATATCTATTACAAAGAAAGAACTGATAAAGGAAGGAGGAAATTTATTGAGGGAACTTGAAAGATATCCGAATAGATTTTTTGGGCAGTATATTTTTTTCGGAGACGAACGTAAATATCGTGTTGTACCTGATTAGATTGTTGGCATTTCGTTTTGCTTGAATGACTTAATTTGTACGAAGGGTTTTAGTATTTACGCTTTGGTGGATTTTGAAACTTGGGTTTGGTTTCTTTTAGTAAACAATCATGTATGACATGGGGTCCATTAGCAAAGAAATTTGTAAGAGAGTCTTTGGTGCCAGAAGGCTGGTTCGTATTTCGTGCAACGAATCAAGCATTGCCATACGGCGTGGCAATGCAGCCAGCGGAAAGTGGTTACCATCGCCTATAGACATTTGTAACACGAAAGGTGCTACTAGTGAGCTGTCGCTCACTAATGCCGGAACACAACTCAAGGTTATTATGGTGGCATACTCTATACCAGGGGTGGTAGCCAGCCAGATGAGCAAATACTCTATCCCCGGACAAATTTATTTGTTACATAATTTATAATTAATTACTCAATTTAATTATGTCAAATAACAATAATTTATAGTCTTTAATGTCAGATGGTATCCACATTATATTAGATTATTTGTATAAGTTACTTTATTTTTATTATTTAAATTATTTTAGTCATGTATAAATCATGGTAAGTTTTGTCTGCCTGAAAGTTTATCATGAATAAACTGAGAATCAACTCAATGGATTTCATTGAATATTTTATGGTTTAAAACAACAATTTTAGTAATATATTATTATTATATGTATATCCTATTTAGATAGCTGATAGGGTTTTAAAGATATAAATTTACCAATATCCGTAATTATAAAAAAATCTGTAGAGCCATTGAGTTTATATAACGAATTTAAAAAAGATAAAAGGAAAATTCTGGGATTATTCAGAGCAGCTGATTCCAAATATATAGTTTTTAGAATTTCGGTCCGTCTCTCTGCTAGAGCATCACGTGAAAACTACTATAACAATTTCAATAAAACTGGACACAGCTTATATTTCAATTCAACGCTTAGGATACTTTTTATCCCGATATAAGACGTCGTTTGTGGCGACGTTGTTGTTTTTTTGCTAGCGCCTTTGCAATTCGCTAAGAAACGTCACGGCAACGCGAACGAAGTGTCATTCGTTTACGAGCATATCTAGTACAAAATCAAATCTGCAAAAACCTCCAATTGGCTTCTCATTAGCTTTCAGCTAATTGCCACTAAAAAAGCTTTGCATGGATCTACATTGAATTTGAGTAATAAAAGAAACCGGTGGAGCTCAAACGAATCCAGTGGGATATTTTAATTAAAAGGTTTAATGTTAGTAGTTAATACAAAGAAGCCGGTTTGCTCAGCGCTGTGTTTAATATTATAACTCTTTCCGCGATACAGGTGTGCGGGAAATTATTTTCGTAACGGCCGAAACAGTTCTATACGCGTTGGTTTTGGGAGGCGTTCCCTAATTTCAATTTGAAATATTTATATTTCTGTGCAAGGATATGTGCGAGACTTCGTCCACGCTTGACTTGAAATTCCTGCGGGATTCCCGGGCACAGGGTACCGCAGCAATTAAATAAGAATGTTAGCTATCATTTTAGTGAAAACTGTGTCGGAATAAGCTAATTTTTATGCACCCGAAAAACGTCGAACCACTCCCGGAAAATCTCCTAGAGATTCCCGGGATAAAAAGCATCACACATTACATAAAATTTGCTATCCATCAGTGGAAAAATTCACACTTGAATTCAGAATCCTTTTAATCTGGCCATTCTAAATAATTTCCAAAAAAAAATCCCGCGGCATTTCCAGGATAGACAGGAGCATAGATAAGTTAGGAATTTTCTGCCGACCAGCGAACACTATCGGCCTAGTAGTATTTACGTGAATCCCGAACAAACAGACTAGAAAGAAGAAATAAAAAAAAATTGCATCATATTCTCCATCTTTTATATAGTGTATTCCAGTTGTCTTTTTTTTAATAGCTTCAATATACAGACACGGCACTTTTAGAATTTTATAATATTATAGATATAGATATTGCATAGCGACTAAAAATGTTAATCGTTACAGTACATCTCCTGTGCTCCTAAAAATTTGGAGGTCCAGCTGTGCGACATTTAGGTAATGATATTGTATTTAAGCTAATCTTCCTATTTTTTACAGTAGTCAGTCCTTATACAATCCTAGACAACTATTAGCTTTAAACTGGTATTTTTAATAATACTTTTTTTTTGAGACGAGTACTGATTGGTAAATCATCACTTATTAATTCTGTCCTTAAAGCCTCGAGCCGTCCTCCTCGCCTCCGTATAGCGTTCTATTACAGCACATTTTGCAGACACAACGATATCGCGGTTACGAGCGATTAGCTCCTTCAATGAAAAATAATAAAGATTCGTCGCCTCCTAACATAAAAATATACCTTGTAATGTTTGTAATAAGGATGATTTTTTTATGAACGAATCAAGCCTTTCAACCTGAGCACCTTTGTCACGCGTGACCCGCAGGGTTTATCTCGTTTCAGTGGGGCTTAAATTTTTCATGCTCCAATAATTCGATGAGATATTGTTACATGCAACCACACTGTTACATGTAAGTACTAAAGAATTATACACATACATAAAAAAACAACAGTTCGAGATTGACATATATGAAGTGATAGGAGATTGTTACACGAGAGGTGACAGTGACCTATTCAGACATGAGATGGTTTGGCGCACGAGCGTAGTGAGGGCGTTTATATTTCGAGTGCCTAAATAGGCCTTTCACCCGAGGTTAACATTCTGCTTTTCATTTTGAAGATGAGGAATGTAAATAAAAACTAATTAGTTAAATAAACAACTACTTCTCTAATAAAATCAAGCGTTAAATCCATATCTAAATCTGATGAAACGTCATCACGTAGGTCACATACGAAACGTCAAGTTATTTTTTCTGTGGCATTCTACCAGCCAGTATTTTTGATGATAGTAAATATTTAGCTCAAGTAGGGAGAATCATTTCCCAGGGGCGAAAAGTACTGCTTTCATCCCTTTGATTTGGAAACTCAAAGCGTACTTTCAGTATATGAAAAATGAAAAAGAATTTTAAGCTAGACGTGTTACTAGGCAGTTTCTTGTAGCTGTAACACGTTTTGACGCGATGTACATAGAATAGGATTAAGAATTAATTTTTAACACTTATATGTACGACCTTCACAAAATATTCTGCAATGGAACTGATCTGAATAAAATCATTTGAATCTACTAGTAAAAAATATTGTAATCTAGAATCATATAAACCACTTAACTGATTACATACTATATACATAGGTATATACATACAACCCTCAGCCAGGTAGTAGGGCATTTGCACATCTGAATGGCTACTACGCCTGTACACCTAGTCTAGAATATGCCATTTTGAGTTTTGTTTCGGTGTCCAGCTAATCTCTAATCCCCTATTTGAGGCTAACAGCACGTAAGTAACACCTTTGGTGTTAAATATCTGTCTGCTGTACACCAGCAATAATAAGAAGTTAGTACCTTGGTGTTCTTTTGACATACATCTCTAAAATTACAGCCATCCAAAAAATCTTACACATCTCTTGAGATAAAAGCTTGTAAAACATATATCCAAGCCTGTATTAAGAAAACATTTGTACAACTACCCTCTGAGAGATGAATTCAATATATCGTACTCAATACGCCTCGAAGTGGAATAAAATAAAAATTGGCGAAGAAACTTCTTGTGATGAAGTATTCTATTTCTTTCCGAAATGAGTCTGGTAAGTGTATTGGGCTTTTAGTAAACGTAAGTGCTTTCATTTGAGTCTGTGTTCTTTGGGTTTGGCAGATGGAGCAATCAAGTCCCTTTAGAAAAGCGATGTAAGTAAAGATCACGTTTTCTTAGAGCATGTAAGTTTTATACAGTAAAATCAACAAAATGCCTCGGAGTGGGATCAAGTTTTCTTTAGAAATAAATTATATGTTGCTATTTTTAGAATTTCGTAGAAATAATAAAATAATAGGAAAATCGTTTATTGCTCATAATTCACTTTATTTAAGTTGTACATTGCTCCTCCAACTAAATCGATCTGTATTAATTATTTGTTCGTGTAATAACAACTTTTTCTTTAAATATTTTTTTAAATTTATTAAAGCAAGACTAGACTTTAACAATATTTTAATATATGTTTTTAACAAGTTTATGAGTGCATTTACTTTTATTTCCGCTGTAAATCAACAGAAAATCTCTTGGTTTATCCAAAAACCTCATATTACGAGCTTATATGTCGATTGCTCTTAAGTAAGACAGATAGATTGCTAAGTGCAAGGTTGAGAATGCGTAGACTTGCGGTTATTTTAAAAAACCGTCAATTAATAGCGTTGTATTTTTATTATCGTCGAAAACATAATAACGATCTTGACTTGTGTTCCGGCCGGCATCAGTGGTCAGGTTCCCTATCGAGGCCGGTAGCACATTGACTACACTTCTGGTGTTATTAGTGTCCATAGGCGACGGTAACCACTTTCCATCACAGTTGGACCGTCTTCCCTTCTGTTGTGCTCCAGCAACAAAAAAAAGATAAACAGACTGATAACAGTTTTGATGTTGCATGTATCCATAGGTGATCATAACCAATTTTTATTTCGTTAAAAGCAAAAGAAAGAAAAAAATATTTTAAGAAATAGCGACTTACTTATATTGCTGACATGTATCTTAAAAATAAAAACATATTTTGAAAATTTGCACGCCGCATTTTCAGCAAACAAGGTTTGCACTCAGCTTATTGCTGTGCCGACATATATCCGACACAACGCTGATTTTCAGTGCAAACCTTCTAGTGTGTATAAAACTCTGGCGATAAAGTTTTAAGCGCCCGTCTGCTGTACCAGCCCTCAAGCGCAGCTGTTATCGACCGCCTGCTCCAATCTGTTAATGGAGACGGTTCTACACTGAGAACATTAAAGGGATCAAACAGAAGTGAACATTAATGGGCTCCGTTATCTGTCACTCTTGGAGTGCGGTTTGGACCAGATCATTTTGCAAAAAGTTAAATTACCTTTTGATTATATTGATTTAGAATTCTTATTAGTTTTCCCCAATTATTTTAAAAGGTAGCTGAAATTTAAGATACTGTAAAAACGTTCCCTAAATTTCTATATTTTTGGTAATCACAGACAGGTATACGAATGAAATAATTTTATATGTACAAATATTCTTTAGGGCCTTGAATGCATACAGAAATCGTAATTTCAATTGAAATGTTTTGTTTGAAACAGTTTTATTTGAAAACAAAATATTTCGCATAGTAATAAAACTACGTTCTAACGGTTTATAGCGCGATAATTTATTTGATTTTATTATTTCGACTTTTCGGTCACTTTTCAGTAGACGTTATCACGGAAGACAAAGATGTCAAGTGTCATTGAGTATTGCTAAAGTTTTATTTAGCCTACCGCCAACTCATTCATTTTAATTATTTAGTTGACATCTTTGTCTTCCGTGGTCACGGCTACTGAAAAGTGTCTGGAACGTCGGAATAATAAAAATCAAATAAATTACTTAAAACCGTTAAAACGAGTTTTATTATGTATACTAGTTGCGAAAAATTAAGAAAAAATTATTCCACAGTATATAATACTCTATTCACGAATTTTACAACTAACAAAACTGATTGCTTGTAGCTGTTTGATTGATTGTAATAATTAGACAAAATAAGTGCAACTGGTGATGTAACAAACGAACTGTAATTGTATACGCTGATATTGCCGAGTTTTAAGGAAACTTGCCAGTTATGTGATAAACAATTGTCTGGCCATGGTGCCTCTACTAAGTCCCAGCAGAAAGAGTAGGTCTTGAAATGCAGCCATGACGTTGTAAGTGATTGTATGATTGCCTATGCACTCACAATAAGGAATGCTAAAAAACTGTGCGAAGTGAAGAAAATAAAGTAGGTAAGCCGAACCTAGACTGCGAATGATGGAATTATAAACTTAATGATGATATCGCAAAATTTTGTTCCTGAAAGACCGGTATTAATGCCATCCGTTTTTTATTCACGTAAAATGAAATGTGGCGACTCCCATCCTAGAATATCAGCTAAACCACAACAACTGATAGGAGCTATGAACACGAAACAATGCTTTCTCACAGCTCTACTAATTTTAAGTAACATTTTAGATTCTCTCCGTGCAGGAACGGAAAAAGAATGCAATTTCAAAAAATCACAACCAGGTGGAAAAAATCACAGCCAGGTGGTAGGGTACTTGCCCGTCTGGATGGATACCACCCCTGGTCTACAGTATGCCACCATAACAACCTTGAGTTGTGTCCCGTCATTGGTGGCCAGGGTCCAGTCACCCTTTAGAGAGCAGCAGCGAATTTGTAGTACCTTTGGTGTTGCAAATATCAATAGGAGATGGTAACCGCTTTCCATCAGGTGATCCGTCTGCCTGTCTGCTGAACTCGTGCAATAAAAAAAGATACCTTTTATTTGGTCTTGCTCGCTGAGCGCGCGATATGCTTCGTGGATTTCTCGCGTTATTAAATTGAAATTTGTTGTAAATGATAGGAAATTTTATATCTACTCTGATGGAAGGTAGGCTCTACAGCCTACGGGCGTTTAGAAAAGCAGCAGCGTTCTACATAGGTGTCGGGCGAAAGCCGGACCCGTGCACCAAAACCTAAGCTAAATTGTTCGTCTTTGATTGACCAGAGGGAATTGTTTGATCTGGTGCCAACGCCTCACTTCTGCAATCACACTACTCGTCAGCGACGGGATGATTTCATTTCCTTGAGCTCCCACGCTCAACTACGCAACGGTTCTCTGGAACATTTATTCCGCGTACAACAATTATCTGGAGGGAACTTCCCGCCGCAAATTTCCCTTTGCGCTATTAAATTGCGTTTTTTAAGAAGGGCGTTATAAAATTTTTAGAGCTCGGCAACGCGTTTGCATCACCCCTGATGTTGCAAACGTCCATAGGCGAGAGTAATTACTTTCCATTAGGTGTGCCGTGTGCGTGTTTGTCTGCTTCAGGCAATAAAATAAAAGGAGTTGTAGCAGCTCGAAAAGGCACACTTTACTAAACAATAGCGAATTTCAATTTAAACAAATATTTTTTGATGAAAAAAGTCAACTATTTTCGGCCTATCATTATGACTCTACCTTAAACTATCCATCTGTCTTCTTTATATATATATATTTTCTTCTGTTCGTGTGTATGTTCAAATGGATTCGAGAATGGTTTAGATTCCCAATAGAACTCGATAGGTGGCGCTGGAATCGGGTTCCAGTATTTTGACGATTTTAATGTTTTTATTTGAGGGGGTTCCCTCGGTAGTCTAAATCCACAATTGGACTCAGTAGGCGGCGCTACAATCGAGACCTAGATTTTTATCTTTCAGAGCACTACCTACAGAACCTGCTAGTGAATATATAAAATTTGACAGTCTAATTGGTAAGTAATACATTTCTAATATTCTGCCAAACGCTTCGTTCATTATTACACATGGGTCTAGAGGTCGTTCCGATAATTATTGTATAAAGTAGAATTAACAATAGAAAAGAAATTTAAGAGCAGAAACCCATAAAAAATGACATTAACATAATTCTCTGAACGTTGGTTTCGATCCTTTTAATTAGATTAAATTTCGTGAAAGAATTTCTTTTGATATTGTTACAACTTAGGCTCCGGCAAAGACGAATTACACGTACAGATCTGTAAAAGCACATTTTATTACCTGTCGGCATTTGAACTAATTGTAATTCTTTTATGACCATCTTCTTTTGTTCACTCATTTATTGGCATACGTTTCTAGTTATTGTGGAGAACAGCCTATCTTCCTATCGTACGCATTTAAGGCCGCTCAAGAGCATCATTAGCTACGTGTTGCGGATTATAAGTACAAGCTAATTCTAGGAAATTATGTCGACGTTGCTGGGTGGGCACATTTGTATTTGTGAAGTATAAAACGATGGCCTGATTGAGAGAGAGGGTCAGTTGAGCTACAACTACGGTCTAGGCGTGACGTGTGTATATTCGGGAATCTAATATTGACGGACTTTGCACGTTTTATTGAATTTCGACCTTCTGCATTACATTTGGATTTGTTGCGTTCGGTTATATTTATACCTGTGTTATACATGTTTGTATAGTTCTAATAAACTCTATAATAATTCTAACGGCATTTTAATTCGAGTCCCGCAAACTTATAATCAAAGTAAAATTACTTTAACAAAAGATATATAACTGGGAATTATTTGACTCTAATTATGTTTGATTACTTTTTTAATTACCGTAATAAAAATTAACGTTTTTTTACATCTTGAAGGACGGAGTAATTGCCTGTCATAACTTTTATAACAGTTTGATAACTGGGACTTAAAAATGAGATCTATTTTTTATTTATTATCTTTGAGGAATGTAATAGGGCGATAGAAAAAAGGTACTTTCTGTAGTAATTGCGTCTAATACTTATTGTTTGATAACCGGTTCATTATCCAAACTCTGATAAGCGAACGGGCAAATAGTATGTACACTAAAAGTGATACTATTAAAAATATGGATTTAATTATATCAAAATCGCTAAGAAGAAATAAACAGATTACAAAACTATACTAACAAACTCGTAATAAAACTAGGTTTTAAGCGCGGTAATTTATTCTATCTTTATTATTCCCATGTTTGGGCCACTTTTCAGTAGCCGTGTCTTCCGTGAGACAAAGATGTCATGTCACTGGGTAATGTTAAAGTTTTTATTTAGCCTACCGTCAACTTATTCGTTTTAATTGTTTATGGTTTGTTGTTATTATTTACATTGTGGGAGCCTTTTATCACCGCTTCGCAACATGTTGTGGCTTGAAGAAAAGAAGCAGCGTAAGAAACTCTTCAGCAACACGCCTAGCTCTTATAATTTTATATAATACTAGGATTTTTAATCTGGCCATTTTAAATAATTTCCAGGCAAATTCCCTCAGGATTCCCGGGATAAAAAGTACAGCAAATTTAAGTCTAAGAATTTGCTGTACACCAGTGAAAACCGCATCAAAATCGGCCCTGTAGTTTTTACTTGAATCCTGAACAAACCGACAAGAATTCTAAAAAAATGCATCGTGTTCTCTGTCGTTTATATAGTCTATTCCAGTTGGGGTTTTTTTTAATAGCTTTAATGTATATACATTATACGGAACGAAAATATTTCTCACCTTAAAGTCTACTTTTGCTTGCACGAGTACAAGAAACAATACTGCCAACATTTTAATAAATTTTACGTTTGTAAAATATAGAAACATGAAAAAAAATTGCAATGTTGACAATGACAGGCTCTGAGATGGACAATCAGAAACAAAGAGGATATATTCACTACGTTTAACATAAATATTAATACCAATAAAAAGGTTTTACATGTCTAAACATTCTCCTTAGACAAGATAGAAAATCAAACAATTTTCTTTGATCTAAGTAATTTTAAACTTTATAGTCAAAAAGTTAAACATAATTTTCAGTGGAACAGACTGTTCTGTGACTTAGTTAGAAAAGGTAACATGTGCTCGCGGAACGTTAAATGAATCAATTTAAAGTTTAAAGTTTAAATCGGCAGACAAACACACACACTGCATATCCCCAAATTAAGCAAGTTACGCTTGTGTTATGGGTAATATACAACGGACCACTCTGGGGCCGATCCCAGACACCCAGACCATAGTAAAAACGGAGAAAATACTTTTCCGAAATTTCCTATACCAGGAATCGAACCTGGAGGGTATTGCAGTGAAGTAAGCCGGCAAATGCTTATCCCGCTCAACTACAGAGGCCGTCAAAAATTTGAAAACTGACGAACATTTTCAGACACATTTTCTGTACAGACATGACATGTTTAGAATTTTATAATATTGTTAACGCCATCTATTATTTATTAGCTCATTTTATGTACACTTTATATTTACTCCCTCGCAACGATTCCCGCTCTTTTTTTCCATTCCCAATCCATTCAATGTCGCACCACTCCTCTCCGCGCTAATTAACCTCTGGTCTAACGTATCGTCATGTCGTGTTATCGTGTGAATTAATTAACAAAGAATTACCAAAATCTCTTAAACTCTTGTGAAAACGTGATTACAAAATGTCTAATAAGAACAAATTCAGCGACCACAACAAACCACAGTCCAGCGACCTATGTCAACTCAGGTTATTCGATGTATTGCCTTACTTAAAAATCAGCGTTGTGTCGGATATAATTCCGGCACAGCAATATGCTGAGTGCAAACCTTGTTCGTTAAAAATGCGGCGTACAAATTCTCAAAATATGCTCTGTGTATAATAATGTATAACGACTGTAATTACGTCGCTATTTCTTCGAATAAAGTTTTTCTTTCTTTCTTTACTTTTTCCTACAACCTTTTTTTGGTCCTTCGAGCTGAATAAAATACTCACGTTTCACACTACTCACAGTTATATTTTTGTCATATTTACATTTATTTTCATTCTTTAACGCATTTACGCACATTACACTATATTTTTATAATATTTAATAGTGTATTTTGTTAATATTTTCATCTCAACTCGGCACCCATTCAGATCATTTAATTTATAACCTATCAAGCTTATATTTCAACTTTATTTTCATATTGAGTGTCTACCCTCGGTATTAAAATTACATATATACCGAATTTCAGCCAAATCGGTATAACAGTTTTTCCGTAACAGCATAACAAACACAGAGATAAATATATTTTTATCCCGGAAACTATCCCATTTTTCGAAATAAAAAGTATCTAATGTTTATACTCGGCACCGAAAATATATATACTGAGTTTCAGCCAAATCGGTCCAGTAGTTCTTCCGTGAAAGCGTGACAGACAGACAGATAGAGTTATTTTCGCATTTATAATATTGTTACGACCTAAGCGCTGACAAAGACAAATTCCACGTATAGATTTGTAGAAGCACGTTTATTACCCGTCGGCATTTGAACTAATAACATTGAAACTATTGTAATTCTTTTATGATCGTGTTCTTTTGTTTACTTATTTATTGGCATACGTTTCTAGAGAACAGCCTATTATTATATTGTAATCATTAGCCAGGTGTTAAGAATTTTAAAGTACAAGCTGATTCTAGGAAATTCGGTTCATATTGCACTTGTGCAGAATAAAACGATGGCCTGATTGAGGGAGGAAGGCAGTCAAATGAGAACCATGATCGAAGCGAGACGTGTATACAACAACCGGAAATCTAATAGTGACGGACTTTGCGCGTTCTATTGAATTACGACTTTCTGCATTATGTTTGGACTTGTTGTTTTCGGTTATATTTGTACCTGTGTTATACGTGATTGTATAGTTCTAATAAACTCTATAATAATTCCAACGGTATTTTAATTCGAATCCCGTAACTCGTAACTATATAATAGGACTTAAAATGGGTGGGAGATAAACTATACTATACCTTATATATACTAGTCGCGAAAACATAAGAAAATATTATAACTAACTCGTTTTAAAATTTCTTACTCACTAAAATAAATAAATACTGCGTAGTTATAGTAGTTTCTTGGTAAAACTATGGAAAAATAATATTTAACATTGAAATTAATTTTAAAATTTTAAACTTTATCAATCATAAATTGAATTAGCTCCTTTACAGTGTTGCAAATTTCATGAAATTGAATAGCTAATTAGAACTAAAATATATTTAAGACATTGATTGAAAGTTTGAAAACACCTCACATCCAGGTGGTGGGGTATATGCCCGCCTGGATACCACCACCAGTCCTGGTCTGGTGTATGCCGCCATAAAAACATTGTGTTGTGTTCCGGCATTAGTAGCCAGGTTCCAGTCTCCCTTTAGAGTCTCCAGAGAGCGAGAGCATATTGCACATTGGTAGCAACTTTGGAGTTGCAAATGTCCATAGGCAATGATAACCGCCTCCCACCATGTGGGCGGTCTGTCTGCCTACTGAACTAAGGAAAAAAAAAGTTAAAAAGTTTTAATTTAGATTTTCTATGAAAACAAGAACGGACGGGTGACGCCAATTGTAATTGGACTCGTGTTACGAAATACATTTTTGTCCTGAGCGATGAATAACGAAAGAAGAAAATCATTAAAAAAACCATGGAGATGAAGCTAGACGGCCATTCCTTAGGCAGTTTTCTTATTTGTCGGTATAGCAGCGGTGTAGAATTATGTTCAATATATGCGCTACCGAAAGCTTACCGAAATTAGGGTTGCCAACCGTACTATATATATAGTAACGTATTTTATTTTCGCCAATTTTAATATATATTATAGAAAATTGATATAGTATGAAATGTACTATATTTTCATCGCTAATTCAATTGTCGCGCCTTTTGTTCAGACACTTATGATTATTTAACAAATAATAGACCTTTGTTGGTCAAAGCAAAAGGTAGTAATAAATACATACGGAAAATGCCATAACGAAATAATTAAAATATATTAAATAATGAAAAATAAATATGTGCTCTTTTTTTCACCTAAATTTCCCAAAAGTATTATACTTGTACAGCTTTAAAAAAAATACTATATTTTCCTCAAAAAAAGTGGCAACCCTAACCGAGGTTGTATATTTCTATGAACGTTTGCTGGTTCCCTTGGTGTGTACCGCTCCCGCACCGATACCGAGAAAATCAAGAAACGGTTGTAGAAGAGTATGGTAATTCCGCGCCGCTTTTACGCCGACAAATCAGAAAGCAGTATTCCTCTTCCAAGATAAAACTGTAGGCGGCTTTCTCGCTTAAGCGATCTTTTCTCATCAAGAACCAACTATACATATACATTAGCGTTTATTGTAATAAAGTCACAATTTGTTTAGGTTCTTTATATGTATTATTTGAAGGTCGTCGAAAATTTAAAACCATTCATTTCAAACGAAACATTACCCTAATCGTAATTCGGTTGAGCATGAATGACAATTTTACGTACGAATTAGCATCACGTTACATACATACACAGGTCACGTCCACATGTATCGATGTATATGTATGGTATAGATGCTTCGTCACTTACCGAATAATTTGTATTTGTTTTAAAACATGGTTTTACAGTCTTAACTATATAACTGTTAACATTAGTGTTTCCAGCGAGTCGTAACACAACTTTTTATCCGTGCAGGAACAGAGAAAGAATACAATTTCCTCCGGCCGGGCGGCCTGTCGTAAGAGGCGACAAAATAACCCCCAGCCAGGTGGTAGGCATTTGCCCGAATGGATAGCTACTACCCCTGGTCTAAAGTATATCGCCATAACAACCTTGAGTTGTGTTCCGGCATTAGTGACCAGGTTCCAGTCTCCCTTAAGAGAGCAGCAGCGCATTTGTAGCACTGCTTTCCATCAAGTGGGCCGTCTGCCTGCCTGCTGAACTCCTGCAATAAAAAAAAACTTATGGTTACAGATTTTAAAAGTATTCAATTGAAAACATAACAGATAATCTGAAAAACTCTATTTGATACTTTTGTATCAATTTAGAATAGAATAGTTTTATCCGTGCAGGAACGGAGAAAGAATACAAAGCCCTGCGGCCGGGCGGCCTTTTTTATTGTCTGAAGTAGGCAAACAGGCAGACGGCCTGTCGTAAGAGGCGTTAAAGCAACCCACATATTTGTCCGTTTGGATGGCTACCACCTTTGGTCGAGAGTATGCCGCCATAACAACCTTGAGTTGTGTACATTAGTGGCCAGGTTTCAGTCTCCATTTAGAGAGCGGCAGCACATTGTTAGCACTATAGTTCATAGACGATGGTAGCCGCTTTTCATCTAGTGGGCCGTCTGCCTGTCTGCCGAACTCAAGCAAAATATATATTTTTTTTTAATTTGATGTATATACTTTGTATTTGTGCGGAGAACACGACGACTATATTAAATAGAAGTTAAAATTACTATTTTTTATATTTTCTTTACTCGATTACTAACTGTTGGTAAATGAAAATTAATTAAGAGTAAAACGAAACCCTTTATCATCGCAAATTAAAATTAATGAAACATTATTCGACTCTGAGCGTGGCAGTTAATTAAATTCAGTAGATACGGTAAATGACAAAGTACTGTTAATTAAACCTCATAATGTAGCTGACATTAATTACATTGTTTTAAAAAATTGATTAATAAAAGTTCTTGCATAAATATTTCAGTACAGTGATATCAGGCGAAAGTCATAACCTCCAACGTCGGACTCATGCATACCAAGGTAAAAACTGATCGTATATTAAAAATTCGTAAAATAATACGTAAATTTGCATACACAAAGTCTTGATTGTCCAGACACGTAACTAGTAATGCTATCTATAGAAGTCCAGGAGCGCCCAAAAATAGCGGATTAGGCTTCCTCATTTTAGGGTTCAGGAAGTAACACTCGCCATGTTCGTTCAAATCAGATTTGCAGGTTTCATACATGTAATACATAAATAGATAGATATATAACATTTTATTGCTCACCAGATATACAATTTAAAAAATGCACAATTACAATATTGTCATGGTAGAAACAATAGGCGGCCTTATCGCTTAAAGCAATCTCTTTCAGGCAACCTAACTTGAAGAATAATTCAACCTATTCTGGCGATGTAGGTGGTGCAGATTATTATCTAGATCTTAAACAAACATGCTTAAACTACATATTTTATAAATTAAATACATATACTTAAATTACTTTTAGTTTTCTTTACTGGTACCACGTAGTAATCGTAACAATATTATGTACATTTGATTGAGATAAAGATCAAGCAGTATATGTTCTCTTTGCGAAGATTCGAATCCATATCATGCCATTAGCAATATATTATATACATGTATAAAATATAATGAATCATCACTATCATATTATTGTTACGTGCGAGCGGAGTACGCACTTAGGATTGGAAGAAAACACCAGTTTTTAACTAATGCTTTTATTGCCTTACACAGCCGTGCATTATTCCACTCTGCAGGGTTGCCCCTACACGTGCAACGAAAGACGCACTGTACCGACGATAAAATGTCTCTCACTCACAATACCGTCGCCGATATTGCGTAGACACACCTTCTGCTGCTGCAGTGTCCGCCACCGAATTTACCGCGCGTAGCTCGCCTCTGGACCTCCTCTTAAACTACGCTAAACTCTTCCTTCACTAAGCTGTCCACTACACTTTTCACTAAATTCACCACTAAATTAATAAAGGCTATATTTATTACTAGAAAAAATTAGGAATCCCTAATAAAACATCAATAATGTAAGGTTTAAAAAAATTTGCCATAAAATGTCTTTGATCGCAAGCACTGCGGAAACTATTGAAAATGAACAAAAGGATGTTCTACAATATTAAAGAACATATCAATATCTACAAAAAACTTCGCGATATGTCCTACTATTGTAGTTATACTATAACTACATTATTTACATTTTAAAAGTTGATTTAAATGCTGCCAAAATCAGATCATGTTATACATACCTTTGTATTAATCCTTATCCAAAGAAATTATTTGGTATTCCAGACTGATTCAATACCTGTAGATTACTTTTTGATTTATTCAAATCGGACATTCCATTCAAAAGATATAACGAATTTAAAAATGTTAATCTAAACAAAATTCTTAGCGCTGGAATCGGTTTCCAGGATTTTAATAAAGTTTTATCTGTCGTTAAATGGGTTCCGGGATGGCTTAGATTCAAGATTAGATCCGGTAGGTGGCGCTGGAATCCGGTGCTAGATTTTTATTTTTTCAGGGCAGAACAACGTTTGCCGAGACCGCTAGTATTATATACATTTGATTGGGATAAAGCTCAAAAATGTATGTTTTCTTTACCAAAATTCGAATACACGTCCTTGAATTTGAGCCGTTGCTCACGGAGCAATATATTATATACTACATGTAAAACATGACTATAAAACATCATATAAACAAATAAAATAAAAAGTCAAAACAACGATGGAGTTTGCAACACTAAGTTTATTGGAAAATATATAGTAAAAGTTAAAGCCTTGTTAAACAAGTTTCACATTTAGACGCGTGTGAACGCAACGTTGCATTTCCAACATCGTAGAATCTCCAATCAACTGATACCCTTATGAACGCTATTGCACTTCTGATATAAACCTTATATCTTACATACAAGGTGTATTTTACAATGCAATTTTTTCACAGGATTGGAGCGAAATTTTCATAAAGTTTAGATTATTAGCCATGCAAATATACAACATATGTAACGGAGAATGAGTCGTATTTTGAATGAAGCGATATTATATCTTCATTTTGTTTCACAGGCGAATGGATCTTACTTTAACGGTTATATTTTGTTCATATTTGTAAAAGGAATATTATATTGGAATAGTATCGTCTTCTTTTTTATTTGTATTTCAAAGTAGGATATGCCCGCGACTTCGTCTTGAAGTTCCCACGGGATTCCCGAGATAAAACTTAGCGTAGATTTTAATTCTAACAATTTGCTGTTGATCAGCGAAAACCGCATCGAAATGGACCGAGTAGTTTTTACATGAATCCTGAACAAACAGACAAGTATTTTTAAAAAAATTCATCGTATTCTACATTTATAGTATATTGCAGTTGTTTTTTTTTTTAATAGCTTCAATGTACAGACACGGCATGTTTACAATTTTATAATATTATAGACTTCACACACTTCATACGGGCGGTATATATGTTTTGTATAAAGATTTGATATTAGTTTTCCAAGCTCCTGCATTTACTTTCATATATTTCTAAATTTCAAAGGATTTTTAGTTAAAATGAAGAAAGTCAGTAGAAGTGTATGTGAAAACAAGAGAAGAGAGAAATCTTTATCTACTTTTTATATCTTAAAACAACCAAAATATTTTTTTAATAAATAAATGCTCTATCTTGGAATTTTCTAAACTAATCTAATAATATTTAAGCAATAAAATTATCATATGTGGCGCCCTTTTGTGTATAAATCTGGTCTCTCCTCACATTGAGGCCTAGGGTCCAAGATGCTTATAATGATTGAAATCTGATTCAAACAAAACTACAGCTTGAAAAATCTGTCAATTTTTATGTATTAGCCTCCGGAAGATTCACTTCATGTTATATCGCAAACTATACCATCCCCCGTCTATCTGTAAACTACATAAATATCAAAACTTGACAAAATACGTAAGATGAACAGCATGAACCGAGTGGACCCCGATTGGAGCCCGTGTGGACCCCGAGTGGACACCAAGTACACCCCGAGTGGAGCCCGATGGACCCCGAATGGACCCCGAGTGGACCTCGAGTGGACCCCGAGTAGTCCCCGGGTGGACTCCGATTGGAGCCCGGGTGGACCCCGAGTGGACACCTAGTGAACCCCGAGTGAACTCCGGATGGACACCGAGTGGATTCTGAGTGGATCCCGAGTGGAGACCAAGTGGACCTCGATGGACTCCGAGTGGACCCCGCGTGAACCCCGAGTGGACCCCGAGTAAACCGAGTCGACCGAGTGGGCGAAATGGACAAAATCACAAAATCTATCCTAATTTCCGGGATAACCTTTACATAAATCTATCCCAAAATCTATACCATTATCCGAAATGAAAAGTATCCCTCAGCCACCCTCGATATTAAAATTACATATGTACCGAGTTTCAGCTAAATCAATCCAATAGTCTTTCCATAAAAGGATAACAAACAGAGAGACAAATATACTTTTATCCCGGAAACTATCCCATTTTTCGGGATAAAAAGTATCCTATGTTTATTCTCGGCATTGAATATATATATATATATATATATATATATATATATATATATATATATATATATATATTTTATATACTGAGTTTCAACCAAATCGGTCCAGTAGTTTTCCGTGAAAACGGAACAGACAGAGTTACTTTTGCATTTATAATATTAATAGGGATAATCTACACAAATACATAAAATTTAAGTGGCTGTTTGTAATGTCAAAATAAGAACATTTTTGAAAAATCTTTTATTTTCATTTTGCCTGTCTGTCTATTTGTTTTGGCTAATCTCTGAAACGGCTGGATTGATTTTGACGGTACTTTCTCTGGTAGATAGCTAATGTTATAAGGAGTAACTTAGGCTACTTTAAAATTAGGGCACCGCGAAAAAAAACCACGTGGACGAAGTCGCGGGTGGCGGCTGTAGTCATCAAATAAATATATGCATGCATCAAACTAGAAGTGTAAACAATTTCAATCTAATGTGAATCTAATTATAGAAATTGACACATGCTTAACTGACAAAAACTCTGACAAATTACTTGTAAACCATAGGAAGAATGCAAGATTGGCTTGCAGAAGTTAAGAAAGATTATTAAACTGATTCTATTATGTGAACAGCTGTGCAATCCGGCAACATTGAATTCATCTCTGACGCCAGTGCTGAATCCGTGACGCCGGCTTGTGAAGAAGAAATCCCTACTCAGTCAACAGGTGACTAATATTAATTGACTTCCTAGCTTTGAGCCCACGTGCTTTACTTACAAAAATATCTTGTGCTTATCTCGGAGTCTGGGTATATAGCATCTTAATATAACCCGTCCGAAAACTTGCTGTCAAGTGACAATTTTGCTGAAACACGACATATGATGACCCCGACCTTATAAACCTTACACTTGAACACATGCCTTATCTTAATCAGGGATTGTAAAGGGCGATGCTAATCTACGTGCCATCTACATTTAGTGCATATATTATGTACTAGCTGTGCCCGCGACGTCGTCCGCGTGGAATCTGTTTTCAAAATCCCCCGATTTTGAAACATTCTTTATTGGTGCTCCGCTCCTATTGGCCTTAGCGTGATGATAAAGCCTTCCTCGATAAATGGGCTATCTAACACTGAAAGAATTTTTCAAATCAGACCAGCAGTTCCTAAGATTAGCGCGTTCAAGCAAACAAACAAACTCTTCAGCTTTATATATTAGTACGAGATAATCTTTGAGAATATGTTAAGATTAAATAAACCGATATCCGTGCAGGAACGGAGAAAGAATACAATTCCCTACGGCCGCGCGGCCTGTCGTAAAATGCGACAAAACAACCCACAGCTAGGTGCTAGGGCATTTTTGCCCGTCTGGATGGCTACCACCTCTGGTCTAGAGTATTCCGCCATAACAACCTTGAGTTGTATACCGGCATTAGTGGCCAAGTTCCAGTCTCCCTTTAGAGAGCAGCAGCGCATTTGTATCGCTTTTGGTATTGCAAATGTCAATAGTCGATGGTAACCGCCTTCCATCAGGTGGGCGGTCTGTCTGTCTGCTCAAATCATGCAATAAAAAAACTAACCTACAGTCAGGAATGCCTAAACCTACGAGAAGATAGGCAATATATTTTTTATTGCATGAGTTCAGCAGACAGGCAGTTGGACAATCTGATGGAAAATGGTCACTGTGTCGCCAGTGGACATCGGCAACACTAAAGCTGCTGCCAATCTGGCCACGGAAGCTGAAACACAACTCAAGGTTGTTATGCTGGTATGGCATGCAGACAGGCAAAAATCGTACCACCTGGCTGTGAGTTGTTTAGTTGTAATGAATACTTTCTCCGTTCCTGTACGGAATGGGCGTGTATGTTCCATTCGATACAGGTATTTAGATGATATATACTATGATTATTTATAAAATGTAAGTCAAACGATGTCATGGCTACAAGTAATTCATAACTCGATTTCAGAGCATTTTCTATTTTATTCTCATGAACTGATAATGTGGAGTGTATTACACCCCTAACATCCTCTTGTAAGGAAACAGGTTTGAAGATTATTTATACCATAAAGCGCAATACACACCAAAGGCGCCGACCCGCCGACCTGTGTCGGCGGCCAAGTTCTGCGGCTTGACTCATTGCAAATCTGAAAACTTTATTAGCCTCATGTCGGCGGCTCGAGATGAGAAACAAATACAGCACGTCATTACAGCTCGTGTACACAATCCGACGATATGCCGGGCGAGGAGCACGCGCAGGCGGGCGCATATTGCAGAGATGATTCTTTTCATATATACCGCCGGATCGTATCGGCGGGTCGGCGGCTTTGATGTGTATTGCGCTAAGATTTTAGTCCATTTACGGCAAGCACCGACCATTTATCTTACAAATTACCGTCAATCATTACGACTACCCAAGAACTAGTTCTGACGTCTTCGCATTACTTTCCTCGTAAAGAAAATGGAGAGACAGGAAGATTTATTTGATGGACATTAGGGTTCATTTAAAAAGGTTTTTATGTTCTTTGAATTATTAAACAAATAGTTCTAAAAACGTTACGTTTAGTTCAGATTACGTTCATTTAAAATTCAATTAAAACCTACCAAACGATATCGTTTAAAATACAATTTTTTAGACAAAATCAATAAAAAATGAAAATAAACTTATTAGGACTTTAAATTATCTACTTATCCGTGTAGGAACGAAGAAAGAATAATAATTCCTGCGGCCAGGCGGCTTCTCGTAAGAGGCGACAAAACAACCCAGAGCCAGGTGGAAGGGCATTTGCCCGCCTGGATGGTTACCATCCCTGGTCTAGAGTATGCCGCCATAACAACCTTGAATTGTGTTCCGGCATTAGTGGCCAGATTCCAGTCTCCTGCAAGAGAGCAGCAGCGCATTTGTAGCATCTTTGGTGTTACAAATTGTCATAGGTAACCGCTTTCCATCAGCTGGATCATTTGTCTGTCTGCTAAACTCATGCAACAAGAAAAAAAAGAAAGGATTTGAAGTCACTCCACTGACACGAGCTAAGCTCTTACAAATTATGATGACGATGAAGTATTTGAAGTAATTTTCAAAAGATTTTTCAAATTTAGGCTCTAAAAGTATTTTATATTTAGGGCTAATTGAATTTGAAATTTTCCGCGAGATATACAAACGCAGTTTACGCGATCAGAAAGCCTAAAGAGGTCGTTTTCACAGATTCGTATGATGAACATAACAAGTATAAGTTGACGGCCTCTGTGGTTGAGCGGGTTCGATTCCTGGTATAGTAAATTTCGGAAACGTATTTTCTCCATTATGTACTATGGTCTGGGTGTCTGGGATCGGCCCCTGAGTGGTCCGTTGTATATTACCCATAACACAAGCGTAACTTGCTTAATTTTGGGATATACAGTGTGTGTGTTTGTCTGCCGATTATTATTATTATTATTATTAGTATCAACGTAAAATGGAAAATAGACATAAACACGTGTCAATTTCACTGAACGATTCTCCAAAGATGACCGCTTTAGGCCCTCCCAACTGCGTTATAAGACCAAAAATTAAAACAAATAAATTAAAACTAATTATAGCACAGAACAAATGTTGTTAAAGTATCTGAAAGCTTTTATGAGTTTGTAGATCAGTTTTTCTGAACTCATCTAACAAGACCTCATTTGCTAAACGGCCCTTACATCGAGACATTTTGCACAAATAGCTGTCAACGCGTCATCCCTTGTTACAATAAGCATTTATCTGCCACATTTCAAAATATATCAACCATTTCTGCGTTTAGTCAAGTAGAAAATAGAAATTCATAGACACGTGAAAGCAAAAAATATTTGCCCTAAAATATCGTTTGGTATTTTCAGATATAGACGAGGTATTTTGCTCTCTAAAGTAAACTCTTCACACATTCTTACATCTCAACCAGGATTTGTGTCAATCATTAACATAGTCATTGTGGTGATTTTATTTTTTATTTGACTAATGCTGATGTTAGAAGGATCAAATTTTTTTTATCAACTTCGTTGAATGGCACGGAGCTGAATGGAAATAACGGCATTCAATGACAATAAATGTTTCAAGTTTATATTTATATCACTTTGGTTGATTCAGTCAAATCGAAAGACAAAAAAAATCGTCTAGTATGTTTTTAACTATACGTCACAGGTTTATGTACGTCTTCAGCCATTCGCAGTTCACTGCTGAACGTAGGTCTCCGCAATACGGCGCCACTCATCCCTGTCCTCTGACTTCCTTATCCAGCGCCTACCGGCGACGTTGCACGGGTCGTTGGTCCATCGGGCTGAAGGGCGTCCGAAACTACGTTTACCGAGACGCGGTCTCCACTCCAGAACTCGTCTGGTCCATCGGCCATCGGTCCTGCGGCCGACGTGACCAGCCCACTTCCACTTCAACTTGCTAATTTTGCGAGCTATGTCGGTTACCTTGCTCCTCTAACGGATATCCTCATTTTTAATTTTATCCATAAGAGAAACACCCAACATAGTTCGCTCCATAGCCCGTTGAGCGACTTGGAATTTGAGGACCAATCCTGCCGTCAGTGTCCATGTCTCGGCCCCGTAGGTCAGGACGGAGAGGACGCACTGCTCGAAGACTTTTGTCTTCTAGCATTGCGGAATGGTCAACGAGAAGACTTGACGAAAGGGTTTATGTACATTAAAAATAAATTGCATTCCTCAGTTACATATATGAATGCCACCACAAATTTTTCATTTTAGCGCATTTCACTAGATCAATGTAAAGAGAGCTATAAAATACATATTCCTAACATATCTTTAGCCATATAAACCCAGTATTAATATGTGAGAAAAATTACTGTGATACAAAGACAGACAGGCAACTATAAAAACATTTTTTTACCTCAATAAACTACAGAGCTTCGTTAAGATACGGACCCTTGTTTACGTTACTATCATGGGCGACATTTTAATTACTTAATTATTAGACAAAAATTCGGTCTACTACCACTAAGTAACCACAAAATATGAATTTAGAACCTGCAAGCAAAAACATTGTTATACAATGGATCCCATCGCGTACAGAGCTGGTTGGCGACGTACAAGTAGATAGATTGACGAAACAGGGTAGAACTGACGGTGTGCCGATGGACATTCTTCCTTCTTTTCCAAATTGTATTAATAAATTACAATGAGAATGTTACAATATTTAGCAAGAATATTTTAAAGTAAGGTCCTTAGAAAAAGGAATTTGTAACGACTAATCTTTTTAGTCGTCAAATATATCAAGAAATATAATTATTTAAATTTAAAATCGTGGAATGCCTCACAAAACAAAGGAGAACACAATTGTATCGGGCCGCGAGCGGAGAACATGATTGTAAAAGTGTCTTGTTTGCTAATATAAGCTATATACCCTGAACCAGTCTCTTATTAAAGATCCCGGTCAGCTCAGAAACCGCTGGCCGTTACAAGTACTGCACGATCCAGCCACAGCCTTTAAATTCTCCTTGGATTAGTAACACAACTTGGATTAGTCACCAATAGGTGAAGTTTTTAAGTGCTGTTTTCTTGGTTAGAATATGAAATAAAGTATTTATGAAGAATTTAAAAATGTAGGTAAGTTGTATTCTGTAAATTATTAATTTATAAAAAATGTTTGCTTGAAGTAATTTCAGTGTCAAGTTTGTAGACATCTTTATTGTATTGATTACTAAACTAACAGGCATACATTTAATTTGACTAGAAAGGAACTAATACTAGCTTTATGACTCCGATCTGGCCACATCCCAAGCAACAAATTTTTACACTTAGTTCGCATAATTAATTCCCCAAATTGTGTTACTTGCAACACTATCGATCATTTGTATCATATATTGATGGAATGTGTCAAAAATGACAGTTTTAGACGAAGTTGCGGTGTCAATTTAGACCCGTCTCCCGGTGACAAGAATTATATATAAACTAGTAGATAATATAAGATCTGTGATTCCTTTATTTTGTTAGATTACGTAATTTTACTTACCAGAGCAGCATGGTCTCTTAAGCGACAAAGCCAACCCACAAAATATGCGATGTGCATACAAATCTTTCCTAGCGCTAATTTCATCTGTTGTTTTCATAGCTTCTCATTACCCTTATTTTACGGTTTCTTACTTCACTATTAAGGTCTCAGACAAACAAAGAAAAATGTTAATGTAAACAATATATTAACATACAACACAGCAAATGCGCGCTCATTTTTTATGTCGTCCACCGACACCTCAAATATTATATTACTCCCCTTAAAAATGTATAAACGCCAAACATGCAGAACCTAATAAACCTAGAAGACAAAATTTAACCTTACAACCATTTACGTTACTTATTTTAAAAGTTTTTGAACCGTTTTAAATGGTTCTCAGTGTGTTTTGTGTCTATATATTTTTATATTTGCATGTAACTTTTTTGTTTAAGAACTGCTAGACTCAGGATAGCTCTAAAACGGTTTTTTTTAATTTGATTGGTATTGAATTAATATTTGATATGATATTATTTTTATATAATTTTAAACTCGAGCAAAAGGCTTACAATAATTGTAACTTGACACAGACTTCAAAATTATTTCTTGTTTTTACTTATTTATGAGATTTTTTAAAGTGGATTGTGTTTTTGCAGTGAAACTTCTTTCACTTCCAACTCTATCTGCTCATACAGATGAGTTGGAAACGTTTGGAAGTTTTTCGTTAATACTACAAATTTCCTGTTTTAAAGTTTGAATAAACGATATAATAATTATATGAAATCGGACGTCACAAAATTTAGAATCCCCTTACCCCAAATCACACTTTGTTTCACTTCTACCGCGTGTGAACTGCACTGCATACACACATTTTTTTTCTTATTTATGTTTAGCAAATTAAAAATAGTTCAAACCGAATACGCTATAAGATGAATAATCCACGACCTTCCAAAGCAGGAAAAGTTTGCAAGCGTTTTGGGTGAAATTCAATATATTTCCACACTAAGCTTGCCAAATTTTCCAAAGGGTATGCGAAGGTTTAAGACTAGGATTTCGTTTGTAAGTCCATATTTTAAATTATTTATCTTTTCATTATTCCTTCATGGGTTTGACCTCGTGACAGTTGTATTATTTGGTATATCCAAACAACGTTGCATTGCACTCATGCAGTTCTACTTTATCGCCTTTCAGTCTTATAAACTCATACGTGTTCTAGAAGAATAATTATTATATACAATTGGAGCGGTTACGCACTGTGTCCGATTCGAATCCATAAAAATACGTTCCGAAGTAGTTGTAGAATTATTTGTATGGTAGCAAAATTATAATTCAACCGATACCGCCATATATGTTTTGATTGGTGCTTCGACTTGAAAAACCACAAAAAGGCCATTATTATTCTGTTCAGAACGCTGAAGCAGATATAAGTGTCCTAAAATTACGATGCAGTTAAATTGGATATGTAGGAATTAGAATAGAAAGTGGATAAAGAGTCCATGACTAAGTTGTGGGTATTACAGAGAGAACCGTTTATTAAAATGTAACTATAAGCCATGCTAACTAAGTGTTTTGTTATATTGTATATTATTGTATTATGGTAAAGGAAATAGATAATTATGTTCGTAAATATTATATAGTTGTTTTTCTATTGCTAACCCATTAAACTTGGAACTGTAGATTACAAGTGTATGTGAGGGTAGTATAAAATCCTTTGTTCCATATAAGTCACAGGTGAATCTGTGCTGAGTTAGTTGACCGACAACCGCGAGCACAGAAGTATATAATGGTTCGCTAGCACGACGATTTAATAATAGTACGGCACATTGTACTGATGACATTCTAAGGATAAACGGAATATCCTAGACAGATTCAACTAAGGCACGGGTTATAAAGTTATATATAAAGTTTGATGTAAAGCATTGACAGATCTGGTTAGGTTAGGTTAGGTTGACCAGAGAGACATCTCGTTATTTGGAGACTAACTTTGCAGTACATTGGTGACGAATACTAAATTCAGTAGAAATTAACGGGTAGTTTGTATTTTCTACTGAATTTACTCTCTTTTATTTCACCTTCTTTCAATTATTTGAGCTCGGCACAATATGTATTTTCTTCCATACTGCTCTATTCTGACATAAGTCCTCTGTTACACCACATATCATCATTGTTAACCTTCACACAATCTATCCGTCTCTTTTTTGGTCAACATTTATATTTGTACCGGTTAATCTTCCAGTCTAATATTGTTTTTGTCACATGAATTTCTCTCCTCATCATTACATGCCCATACCATTTTAGTCTTATTCCGTTGAATTTTTCAGTCACGGGTGCAACTTTCAAAGATCCCCTTATGTATTCATTTCTTACCTTATCCATTCTTAAACATCACACATCCGTGTGTGTCATTTACAAACTACCTACATTGAAACTAAATGCGATGATTTAACAAACACAGACGAACATGGCGATAGTATACGGGAAAATAAGCATGGAAACCTAAAAATGACATGCCATTACATTAGCTCTACAATTTGGATTTTCAAATATCTGATGACGACAATAATCTGATGATTCAAGCTTTAAATCTATACACTTGTAAAAACTATAAAAACTGACATCTCCGACACCGAATACAGCACAAAAAGACGTCAAGAAACATCATTATGATTAATTAAGACCTGACATATACCACATAGGTCTGTGTACATGGAAAATGTTTTTTCATAAGTTAGTATGTAACTAAAGGATGAAAACGACGCTAGAGGTACTTAATGATAACAATATAATTAATATTGTATAAAAAAATAATCTTTTTAAATATTTATATAAAAATGATTGTAAAATGTTGAGAAAATAACGAAATACTTGATAATACTAATAAATATTTCTAGCAAAAAGTCCGATACAGTAAGTAATTATGAAAACCCTAATTCTCAAGCCAGGCATTAAGCCTGTGCTTTAAATAAAGGTATACAAGAACAGTACACCTTTATTTTTATATTTATCACGGTTTTATTGAATATTAGTACAACGACATCTAAAATACAACTTTATGCAATAAAGATCTCTTGACCCCAAAAGTGATTGGAAAAATAACTATGCCGTATAAATACAGACGATCCAAACAATAGAATAAGGATCTTATGAGCGCGGGCGGAGATAAAAGAGAAGGAAAGGACTTACAGGGAAGATCGCCGCACCAGACATGCTACGAACAATGCGGGCTTCGCAGCGGCAGGCACTTCTTCCTCGTGATCCTACCTTTGCGTCTTACGGTTCCTTCGATAAGTGAACCAGCTGGAACGCAACAGCGTGCACCTTTCCAGCGTGCAGGTTGATATAAGCGGGTGTATAATGCGGCACGACACAAAAAAGCGCGGCGAGGTTTGCGCGGAAGCAGCGGTGCGTTCAGCGGTCGACGTAGACTATGTCACATTACATAGTGACAGATGCGGCGAAACAAAAATGGAACCAAAGAGGCGATGACCAAAAATAGGTCGGCGTTAACAGATCTCATTTTGTCAAAAACAACTACGGAACCCTAAAAATAATGTTATTAAATAAAGTTTATTGTCCTCTTTTTATGCCCCAGTCTACCCCAGAAACAATACAATACAACAATAAATAAATTCATACACCCCCTTTTAGATTCTCTGAAATAATGGATACCCACATAACATGGGGTTTTGTGCCCTTAATATGGAGTAGCCCGCAATAAAGAAGGTTGATAACGTGCCGTCCTCGCATATAGGGGAACGTTCCAGTCAATAAGGATTTTCACATATGATAAACATACTAAAAACTTAATATTTCCAATCTCTCTTAAACACAGTTGTATAAATTTCAATAATGTATCTCTATCTCAGATTTTAAAATAAATATCAAAATCTATACATTGAAGAAAAATAAAATTGAAGTGTCTATTTGTAATTTCAAAATAACAGCTTTTTACTAAATGCACATTTGAAAGAATGTACGGTACTTATATAAAAAAAATGTCTGTCTCTCTGGATGTTCCAGTTAATCTCTAAAACGGCAGGACCGATTTTGACGTGATTTTCACTGGCAGATAGCTGATGTTATAAGGAGTAACTTAGGTCACTTTTTTAACTTTTTAGAGTTCCGCAAAAAAATCCACGCGGACGAAGTCGCTGGCACAGCTAGTTGACAATCGGTTATCATAAATAACCGTTTGCATATTTTTTGTCTGTCAATTTGTCTGATAGTTAGTTTCGAAAATGTACCGAAACGGTTCGATTTTAATGAAAATTTTGGAGAACAGAACATAACATTTTATTGTCATTTTTTGTGTGTTTTCATTTTCATAATCCTATTTTCATATCAAAATATATATGAATATCAAACATCCACATTAACCATGTCGCGACAACACCAAAAAATGTAAGATGAACATAATTTACTTATTTTTTCTATCTTCACATTCTAGTAAATTTTTAGTTTTATAAAATTTGACCAAAAGGTAGATTCCATCCTGATAAAAATCTATAGATATTCATTGACATGTCCGAGCTTTTAGTTTATTGCATCTAGTTTATTCAGCTATCGCATGTGATCGCAAAAATACCCGAGAGCTTACTTACTTCAATGGTACTCAGTTTTCCAACAGACCGACCACTATAGCACAAATTGGAACTACTCTATCCTTTTATAACGGAAAACGTGACCAGTTTTACTACATACAGATTTAAAAAATCCGCATACTATATACAAATGTGACATATTTCCGATCGTTCCGTATTTGAACCTTTTAAACGCAGCAAATTTCGTCGAATTAAAAAATTCCGAACGAAAAATCTGTCATGGATAATCTACCTAAACGCTTCTCTAAAAGGAAAAGGGAATTTCGGTGAGCGGTGGAAATCCGGCCAATATCCGGATTTATGTAAAACTGGCCTGGATAGTAAAAGTACTCAATCCATTACATTGGATGTGATGAATATAGACACCCAAACTTACTTATGAAAGTCGCAATTTGGTTTCCATATAGTTCAAACTTTGCCACAATATCTGATAGCAAAGTTAAATTACAAAGTTCTAATATAAGCCGCTGTGAAAACGATGCATGGAAAATGGTAGAAACAATAAAGCTAAATAATAGTCTACAGAATAATTGTATGTATAAATTAAAGATGTTTAGCATTGCTCTTGTATTGTGTATGGAAATAATTATGAGATACGCGGCGATTTCCGACTATCTGCTATTCTTGCGGTCGTGGAACAAAGAGAGAGAGAGCTTATTCAACACTACGGGCCAGACCTTAAGAGTTTACACTGGGATGGCCATCATGATCATCCTAGCATTAAATCCCGGTTGTCTTCGGAGTGTCTGTACTTTTTTCTTCTCCACTTTGCGCGGTCTTCGTTATCCCTAATTGTGAGACCATTGGTACGCATGTCATCCTTTATGACGTCAAACCAGCATTTCTTAGGCCTACTCCTTCCTCTAGGATCTGGCGGAGGCGGCATGGCTAGAGGTTTTTTCCCATGTAACTTGCCAGTTTCCGTAAAGCATGGGCGTTACAGCTGGCAGGTCCCGCCACTTTTTCAGAATTTAGTGCCCCTAATGTGTCTATGATTTTTTATATAAAAAGTGTAAGTATTTCTTACCTTATAATAATCTTTATAGTAACATTGTTATACTCTAAAAAAAGTGAATAATAATTTAAGTCCAATGTGGATTATTCGTAAATGAAATTTGATATTATTGTTTCAAGGGTTTTCTGTTATAATTTAATTACAATAGGTAGGTATCTAATTAACATATTATAGCTAATGTATTAAACGTAGACTGATAAAATAAAAATACAAAATTAATAAGGAGCGCACAAAAGAAACATATTTATAATTTGCTACTTTACTACTAATAACAAAGATTCAATTATCTCTGGCTTTTGAAATTATATATTTATTTACTTTTAAAATTTACTTATAAAAGTAGTCAAGAAAATATTATAAAAATATATTGTAATACTAATCATTCGAATATCGAATATAATAAACTGCGCTGAAACACAGGTGATCGTAGCTGAAGGCTTCAGCGCTACGGTACAAAGTACTAGGCTCACATAAAATCAAAGAAGCTTTCCAAGAGATCTTTTAGCGCTTTACAGTCCTTACATTAATTTCGCAAGTAGCATAACTTTAATTCAAAAGTTTGTTCTAAACTAACTTCGAATAAAGAACAAATACGTAAAAGTAGGCAACACAAGTGGAGATTTACTTCCAAATCTATGTACACCGCTTTCTCCCTGCCTGGTAAATATTAATTCCGGTTGTCTACTTTCCTATTTAATCGCTTTGTAACGTGTAATCGCTGTTGTAAGGAAATGAAGCGGAAGCACTCTTCTGCAATTTGTTAAAATTTCGTCTGATCATTTTTGTAGTACTGTACGCGTATATATTTTTTTTGACCTCTAAGCTTATCATACTAGATTTTAAACGCAGGGAATAAAACTAACCTGTATAACGTATTTTTTAACTAGTTACTATTGAACATATAAAACAATCATACCTAAAAATAGATAAAACACTAAAAATATTAAAACAATTTTGCTCAACGAATTAGCATAGTTGTCTAACTCGGTAACGCTGTCAGCGTTAACAGCGGGAACGTTTCCAATATATCATAGTGATTTGGGACCAATTTTTATCTATAGATTTATGCATTAAGATAATTTATAATATAGTCATTCGATATTAAATATATTCACTGAGAAATAGGACACTAAAAATAAACTATGTATACAAATTTAAATTAATCTAAAAAATCCAGTTCCAGGCCGCTGTCAGTTAAAAACAATCCCGAAAGACTGGCCGCATTGCCTAGTTGAATTAAGAATTAGATAAAGCAT
Organism: Dendrolimus houi; assembly: GCA_039645545.1. Lineage (NCBI taxonomy): Eukaryota > Metazoa > Arthropoda > Insecta > Lepidoptera > Lasiocampidae > Dendrolimus > Dendrolimus houi. The sequence goes on along the minus strand of CM077126.1, from coordinate 5,818,454 downwards.
TAAGTCTTCTTTTAGTACGTCACAAATTGGAAGGTACTTTAAATTATTTCAGACACCGGAATAATAGAGGTAAACGGGAGGCTTCAGTGCTTCAGGAAAATATACTAGGAATTCATAAACGTTAAGAGAGATTTTGTACAGGTAAAGCGAGGTGTTTCATTTCATTGTTAAGCATAAAGAGTTTAATGTAAGAGGCATTTACAGAATAGTATATTGTTGCATCGATTTTTAAATTTAATTATGATATTTAATTACAAGTTGAGTTTTTAGGATTACATACATATTTTGACAAAAACTGAACATAGTGTGTCCTTTTTCTGCAACTTTGAATTATTTATTAAAAAATTAAGAAAATTTTCTATAATTAAGTTCCTTCTGTACTTCAACATTCATCCTGGTTTAAAATGACAATATATTTACAATGACACATTTTAGATGTTCGTACCATCAAACAATAGAGCCGCTATACAATATTTTCACGGCCGCATAGCGGGAGGTAAGGTCAGTATTTAAAAAATAGTACTAGGAGACTATAAACGAAACTTGAGAATTTAACAGCATTACACGTTTTATACCAAATATTTCTCTACTAGATTATCATAATACAGAATAATATCGATCTTTTATAATAAAAGCTTTCAATTGTAATCAAAACCAATAAGTTAATACGATGTATATCATTGGCTTTAAACTTCACTGTAAAATTTATTTCACAGTCTAAAGAGGGTTTTGTTTTTACCAAAATGTTACGGAACTGGCAACAATCGGAAATGTATAAATCATTACTCATAATTATCTCAAAATGGCCCATTTCTATATGTTACCAAGCGTTCATTTTACATTTTTATCCGTTAAAATTTGATATAAGCTTTATAATACCTATTAATGACAAAATTCAACCGATGGTAAAGTAAGTGATGGAATAGTAAGAAGTAACATATAGGAATTGTCAACTACACAGACTGTCAATTGTGTAACGCCGCTGCTATCCTGAAATTCGGCTCAAAGTTTCAGCGCTAAGAGAAAAAGTGACTAGGTAAACAAAAACAGTAGAAGTTAAAAACAAGTAAGAGTGGTTTCCAATATTAATGACGAGTTATAATTAATTCATTGTGAAAATCGGGTTACTGGAAAATTGGCGCTAACATTTTAGAAAATTTTCAAATTCAATTAAGTTATGTAAATTGGAAAGTAATCTGAGACACCAATCAACGAATACTTATGTCACTTTGTAAGACAGCTACATTTTTGCAAACTTTGACCGTCAGTATTTGTTTATCATTACATAAACTATTTGTTTCTTTTTTAAATTTTGTTTTATTTCATTTGGTTTTTAAATTTAATTACATATTTTATCATTTTATATGTGCTTTTTTTGGAATACATTTAAATTAAGATAGATAGATAACACTTTATTGCATACCAAAATAAACGATTTATAAAATAAAGTTCTATATTTGTAATACTTTCTAGGCAATAAAATAGGCGGCCTTATCGCTTAAAACAAACTCATTCAGGCAGTCTAAATTAACGGAAATTCTTAGCTAATCTGGCGATGTAGGTGGTACAGGTAATATTAGTTTACTTTTTTATCATTTCACTGAATAGATACGGAGATACTGGTTTTCAAAGTATTTTAATAAGTACGTTTGCTACCTTTAACTTTTGAACTTTATAAAGGAAAGTCCAGAAAAAAATTAAAGTTGTAGAGCTTAAATAATATTTTCAACAGAAACAGGTTTAAACAAACATCCGTTGAGTAATTTTTGAGATATAAGGTAATTTAAATTAATTGCTTTTTTAAGGTTTTGATTCCAAATTATAAAGACAATGAAGTTTCATAGCTTCTACAGAAACCTTCATTCTTCGTAGACTGCGACGTATTTCTTGGCAGATTTTACTTTATATTGTAATTGAACAATCATTATGAAAAACACCCATGTATTCCGTAGCGGGAGCGAGTTCTACCGTAGAAAGTACTAGGGGAGCACTAGAAGTAAGAAAATTCGAATAGACTAAAGCTCATGTAAGTTGCACATGCGCAATGGAGATATCTTGAATGTCGTAGCAACCGTAGTGGAAAGCTACGCGCTACGGGGAAAATTACTAGGCGGGCATAAGAGGGTTGTAAGATAACTTAAAACTTAAAAGAATTCCGACAAGATGTGTGTATGTTTGTGTCATAAACGAATGATAATGAATACTTACTTATTTGTAGCCCTGATAATTGTGTTAACCTGCTAATTTAATTTTTAATCTAAAATATTTCAATAAGTTACAGTTTATACTAAAACTGAAAGTGAAAGTGATCATAATACGATGAAAACAAAAGTTGCCTGACCAGACAAGACCGAACATTTCTCTTCTGGAACCCCAAAGATTACAAAAGAGGTCGCGGGAGGCCTATTCTAAATTGGAGAGATGATATCAAGTCTGTCCCGAGGAGACTCTGGCGAAAACCGCGCGATATAAAATCAAATGGCGAAATCAAAAAGATGTGCCAGGCCTTCATCAAGAGATAAAAAACCTGAAAAAGTCCACGTATACGCAAAAAAAATTTAATGTATGTAAACCAAGGAATAAGTTCTGTTTTTATTTATATTTCATTAAGAGTGAAAGTACAGACGATTATCTCAAAGGGCAGAAGTCCTAAAAAAGACCCAATATTTAACTTTAACAACGTCTAAAAACTCGTTTTGGGAAAAGTATATATATATTTAAAATTATAATTTTAGACTATTAAGTGTTTTAATATTTCTATAAAGTAAGTCAAAACATTTAGCAGTTTAATATACTTACAAAATACTTATAAGCTACAGTGTAACTAATTTTAGTTTCAAACCATTTTTTTTAATTTTCTTAAAATTATTTAAAAATGAGAGTTTTGCTTTGCCTGTGTATAACTGAAAAAATTATATGAACAATAAACAATTAAACATAATAATTATTAATTTCAACATGACAGGCCAATGTTAAGCTAGCCTAGCTAGCTAGCCACAGCTATTTTTTAATGTATCAAAAAATATTGAAACTAGAATAGAAACAAGAAATACAAGTTTGTGGATGAGTCCTTATTTTTGTATTCCAGTTTTTACATTTTGATGGGCATACATAAAAGGGTAAATGAGGAGGGATGTAGTAAACGAGCCTCAATTTAGAGGTTATGTCGCAGTCATGTATGTTACACCAAACACGATCCTGCTTTAGGAAACATTTCACCTTTTTCCTGTGGTTAAAATATTTTAATTTACAAAATTGTAAACAAATATTAAAACATCATGATGATGCGGTGGCGCTGGATTTAATTATTTAAATGGCCTCTAGAGATATGAGGAAGACGGGAGACCGGGCTTATTTGGCACAAACATGGAGTGATCTACTTCCAGCAGTGGATAGGGACTGGCTGAAGAAGAAGAAGTAGTGGACTATATCAAATAGAGGGAAATTTTGGAAGATGAAAGTATGGGAGGAAGAGCATACACGTACCTGGATTCATGGGTATGAATGACACGCTGCTCCTCAATTCCTCGTTTAACTTCACTTATATGTTTGGAGACAGTCTGTTTATCTTATATATATTTGATTAGGCGGCGATGCGATGCGGTTCGACCCGATTCCAGCGCCACCTATCAGGTCTGATTGTGAATCTAAACCACCCCGGGACCCACTGTGTGTTTAACACATAAAATTTCATCAAAACCGTAGAACCCGATTCCAGCGCCAAGTATTTTGTTTAGATTGATGGGTTATTATGGTTAAGGGAGTTTTAGTAAGGATCCCTAATATTTATATAGCCTATATTAATGAGGGATAATGTGTCATTCGAATAATGAAAGAATTTTTGAAATCGGTCCAATAGTTTTTGAGGTTATTCCTTAGAAACATACAAAAATACAAATCTTTGTAATATTAGTATAGACGTGTACAAGCGATGCGGCGCGGAGCGGGCTATATTATAGAATTTATATATTGTTACGACCTGCCCGCCGACAAAAGTAGATTCACACCTACATACCATAAAAACACACTTTATTGCCTTTCCGCATTTGGACTTCTTTTGTTTACTTTGTGTTTAAAATTTCTAATTACAAAACAGCCCATTGTGTATTGTAATCTTTTATGGTAGTCATTAGCCAGGTGTGTTGAAGTGATTCTAAGAAATTTGGTCTACGCGGTCGGGCAGCCATATTCTATCGGTGCAGTATAAAGTAAAAAAAATGTCCAAATACAGAGATCGGCAGTTGAGCGATAACCACAAGCAGAGCAAGATTTATCTATTTAGTGACGAACTTTGCGCGTGTTATTGAATCGTGCTTTACGTTTAGACTAGTTGTGTTCAGTTATATTTGTAACTGTGTTATACGTGTTTGTATAGTTCTAATAAATTCTATAATAATTCCAACGGCATTTTAATTCGAGTCCTGCAACTCGTAACAATATGTTTTAATATTAAATTATTCTATTTTATATATTTACATTAGCGGAACGATTTATATTTAAAGATAATATGACTGACAAAACATATATCTAGCCTTGGCCTCACTGGATGTCAAAAAAGCTATAAATAAGCCATTAGTAATTGATAATTATAAGTATGTAGAGAAGTACATAAATAGTGAGTAACAATAGATAGATATATAACACTTTATTGCTCACCAATATAAACAAATACAAAAACAAAATGCATAATTACAATACTTCTTGGCAAAACAACAGGCGGCCTTATCGCTAAAAGCGATCTCTTCCAGGCAACCTGACTTAAAAGAAATTCTTAACTAATCTGGCGATGTAGGTGGAGCAGAAAAAAGATAGGACTGTACAATTTAAATATACATACTAACACTAATTTATAAATTTAATATATAAGAAGAATAATATAATATATAAGAAGTAAATTATATATTTTTGTGAGAAATAAACTAAAACTTTATTGTATTCTATTTAAATCAGAGATTAGACAAGAAATGAGGCAATTGGATTTTAGTATCAAATTTTAACAAACATTTTACATTTCTCAATTTAAATAATCTGAAATTAACATCTAATTTTAATTATTATTATTCAAGTAAATCCGAGAATTACAATGGCCATCTCAATATAATATAAAGTAGGGCTCTTTACTTGAAGACTCCCGACCCGATGACCTATTTTCCTTAATGGATAAATACGTCAGGAAGGCAATTCATCATCCAACGAAAAAGTGCATTTGCTGTGACAGCGAGATGAAATAAATACGAACTAGACGTGCTCGCAACTTCGTTCGCGTGGCATTACAATTTTAAATACCAGAACAGATAAATATATTTTTAGTTTGTTAAGAATTTGAACACACTTTATGTTATTTTAAATTATGTTACGTGTTTAACGAGTACTTTAAACTAACTTAAAAATGCAATTAAAATACTATATGTGGGGTTTTTTAAAAAGGGTGTCATGTTGTTTCAATATATTTTTCTTATTAGGCGTGCAATGGCGGAATACATGTCAGAATTATAAAACTAAATTACATGAAAAATGATATAAAATGTTGCAATAAACTTATATGTCTAGTTATAAAATAATATTAGTCATATCTTTGTCATTCTCATATTCATTTACAGTACAATGAACTTTGTTCAATAAAATTTTCATAAGAGACTTTGTAAACAAATTTATAGGCTGAACTCGTAACGTTTCTGGCAGTTTATTAAATATGATAAAATTTCTTCGAGACTGGCAGTATGTTAGTGACATCTCTGGTGTTCCAAACGTTCATAGGAGACAGTAAACGCTTTCCATTAGGTGGGCCGTCTGCCTGTCTGCTGTCTCCAGCTATAAAAAAAATAGGCTATGTAACAAATCGCTGCCAGAGGGGAGCGTGCCCAGAAATATGTGAAGTATTGCAATGTTGATTCGCTGGGCAAAATATGATCGAACGTTCTGATCACGGGTGGCGTCAAAGATTTCTTACCAATTTATTTGAAGAAACCCTTTGTTGATGTATAAGAAATAATGTAAGACTGTAAGATGTGCATTCTCAATATAATATTTAATTTAAATGTATGTGTATTTTTAATTTATTTTACATTTTCCTTTATATTTACGTATATATTAGTATATTATATGTATCTATTGCATACCTACGCCCATCCATACCGACTTACTGTCCACCCAAAGTTTGTCTGGAAGAAATCGCTCCCAGTAATAAGACCGCCCATTGTACTTATCATTACGATTGTATGTGTGAATTTATTTTGTAACATTGTGTACAATAAATTATATTCTATTCTATATGTCTCACTACATTGGTAATAGACGTTAAAGCGTTCTTACATTAGATCTCTCGCGGACTTTCTTATAGAAGTGTTTAAGAAAAACAATTCGATAATACACCCCTCCAGTTTCAAAACAAACATAAAGAACACAACCAGTGTTGATTATTTCGTAGATATTCAAAGTTGCATTTTTTACTAGTCCTTTGTCATTTCCAAAATTCTTTATACCTGGTAGCCCTTAGTATTTTATGAATAGTGACCGTAACGTCAGATTATTTTGAAAAACCAAATAAAATTGTGTTCTATAAAACTTATAAAGTGGTTTTAATTAAGGTAGGATTTTCTTTGCAAGTACATGTCTGACATTTTGCTTACTGTTTTATATAGTCAGAACAGACTTTAGTAGGTTATTACATAAACTCTTTTCATTTTTTCTTGGCAAGGGCAACTTAACTCTTGACCTATATCGTTATGCAGAAGTGCATTTGCCAAGACGGCATACCAAAACATAAATCACAAGTTTGCAATGTAACAGATCCGCTATCTAACAAGAATTTACTGGCTTTGCAATATTTTTGCTTTAACTGAAATCCTCTTAAGACTTTACTGTTATCAAGACCAATAAAGTAGGTAAAAGCTTCCGTATCTTCCTGAAATCCTCACAATGACATGACAGGAAACAAACACGAAGCATAAGAAATAAAGGAAAGCTAGTTTTACGAAACATTAGACTGTCGTTGTACAAAAATAATGTTTACTGTGTAATCTTAATATTGTTACGAGTTACGGGACTCGGATTAAAATGCCGTTGGAATTATTATAGAGTTTATTAGAACTATACAAACAGGTATAACACAGGTACAAATATAACCGAACACAACAAATCCAAACGTAATGCAGAAGGAACGTAATTCAATAAAATGCGCAAAGTCCGTCACTACTAGATTCCCGATTGTACACACGCCACGCCTTGATCGTGGTTCTCGCTTGACTGCCCTCTCTCCCCACCAGGCCGTCGTTTTGTACCTTACGAATACAAATGTGACTGTATCGTAGTCAATGTAATCCGAAACACCTGGCTAATGACTCGGCCGCAAGCGGCCAGAAACGAATACAATAAAAAATGGGCTGTTCTCTAGAAACGTATGCCAATAATTAAGTAAACAAAAGAAGACGACAATAAAATAATTATAATTAGTTCAAATGCCGGCAGGTAATAAAATGTGTTTTTACAGATATGCAGGTGGATTTTGTTTTTGTCGGAACTTAAGTTGTAACAATGTTTAATAAGCCCTCACATCTTAAATAAAATAAAAGTATCCGATTATTTAAGAGAAAGCTCTCAGAATGGTTGATTGACAGATGATTTTACTCAGTTACGGAATATTTCAATTTTAAATAGGGTTATATAAAATAATAATAGGACAAGATATGAGATTGAGTCTATAATTTAGGCTAATTTTGATTCCAAAATACTGCATACGACATATTCGTATCGCCATTCAATTGTAATTAAAAAAAAATATATTAAAAAAATGTTTAAAAAAATCCTTAAAACTTATTAAATTAAATAAATTAATTATTAGAATACACCTGTAGTGTAAATTATGTTATAAATGATTAAATTACATATTATTGACATCCTATAAAAAAATCTGTAAAAATAATATGCTTGTATAATATTAATGACAGTGTAGTGATTATTTAACCTATGACATAATTATTAATTGTAATTATGTAGGTAACAAAAGTTATTGTATGCTCTCATTGGACCAACAATTGCTTCTTCATTCTATTTATACCACCTTTATATACACAGTTTAACAATAAAGTATTATATTCTATTATTAATTTATTAGGATTACATCCCGGTTAGGCATGTATGATTTTTATATTTCTGGAGCATAACACAAAGGTTGACGGCCGACCTGATGCAAATAGAACTTTGTCACTAATGCTGAAACACGCCTCAAGGTTGTTATTGTGGCCTTTCATATTTCAAATGAGCCGACATGTAAATCAATTCTTTACGTGATTATCGCTCAATGCAACAATATGCATAACTATACTCACATACAAACAAACACATACACAAACTTAACTTACACACACACATCATACCACATTTCACTCCATCCATCTTCGTGCGCTTATTACATTTTTGACACTGACAATAATTTAATAACTACATATTTTCATACTTTTTTCTAGTGCTGATCACAATTGTATATTTTTTTTTAATGGCATGGCTTCAATTTGAATTATATTATTAAATTTAACGACGAGGTTTTTGTTTCGGTCTGTACTGACGATAAATTCCCCAAAAGCGCATTAGGACTGTCACAAGATCGTAAATATATGTGTACATAAATTAAGCCCATAATTCTAACTGAAACCGAGCGTAAAGTGGTAACATTACGTGGCAATATAAACCGTGAATTCTTTTTAGGGACTAATCGGTTTTTTGACGAGAGGCTTAAGGAATCTAATAGGATTGAGTTCCCATATTAAGAATGAAATCTCAATCTCAATACAATTTGTTCCTTACATTAAAGTAAATAGAGCTCTAATTTGTTTGCATATTGCTACCTCCTGCCTACCTACTAATGCCTTATTATTGCGTATAAATATTTGCAATATCGTGAAAGAAGACTACCTGGAATGACAATAGAAGTACTTCAAAGTGTAGCCATGATGGTTAATTTCAGCTTATTCGCTAGAAGTCTCTAGTATAGAATTTTTGTAATTTTACGTACGTATGTAAATGTCACAAGCCATTGTAGCTAAGTGGTTCGCGTACTTCGTCCCAAACTCAAAGGCCGCAGGCTCAAATCCTAGCCAAAAACTATGCAACACACAACGTACAGTCTTCTGACCTAATGTCCATATTGTTACAATCACCACATGCAGACAGTAAAGGAAAACATCGTGATAAAACCGGCACATAGAGAGATAACCGATGTGGCCGGTATACCGTCCGTTCCTCTTATGGGCAGTTATTATTATTTTATTATTACGTAGATAGCATTATATGTGGGAACTTATCGATTTAGGTCTGATATTTAATTTATATACGAAACTAGCTGCGTCCCGCGGTTTTACCCGCGTGATGTAAAATCGTTATATATTGGATAATTCACACTATATCTTTATAAATTATAGCCTATTGTGATGTGTAAGCTATATTATTGAAAAGTTTCATCAAAATTAATTCAGTAGTTTCTGCGTGAAAGAGTAACAAATATACATTCTTACAAACTTTCGCGTTTATAATATTAGTAGGATTGAAAATAAACATACGAAGATTTTCAATTTCAGACTTTGTCGAATATCTCGGTCCTTATTGATTTATTAAAAAAAGTCTTAAAAAAATCATTACGTTATTTTGTTTACTAATAACTCTTTCAAAAATCGACTTCAAAAATAATTACTGATCCAATGTTATTAATAGGTTGGGTAAAAAGTCTTTTCGCATATAGTATGTATGAACTTGTAATAAGATCTCTTTGGCTATACCATTTGTATCTGGCTGGTTTTGGTATCATTAAAAGTTTTAATTTTAAAGAAGACAATTCCAAATTCAAATTAGGAAAATGTATGATTTTCATTTGTTTTTCTTATTGTTAAAATGAGTCAATCTAATGAAGAAATTCGATATATTTTAATATTTTACTACAAAAAAGGTAAAAATACGACACAAGCCGCGAAAAAAAATTGTGATGTTTATGGACCTAATGCAGTATCTGTGAGAGTAGCGCAAATTTGGTTTAAGCGTTGTCAATCCGGAAATTTTGATATCAAAGATGCACGTCGCTCTGGTCGCCCTGTTACGGACAAAATTGCTGCCATTTTTGAAAAAGTGGAGCAAGATCGACATATTAGTAGTTACGATGTAGCTGGAGAACTGGGAATTGACCACAAAACGGTTTTGGTGCATTTGAAAAAAGCTGGGTACACGAAAAAGCTCGATATTTGGGTGCCTCATGAGCTCACTGAAAAAAACCTAATGAACCGTGTACTCATTTGTGATTCTTTATTACGACGTAATGAAACCGAACCATTTCTGAAGAAGCTGATAACTGGTGATGAAAAGTGGAACACGAAAAAGATCGTGGTCAAAGGCCGGTCAGGCTTCACAGACTGTGGCGAAACCCGGGTTAACTCGCAACAAGGTGATGCTGTGTATATGGTGGGGTTGGAAGGACGTTATTCATTATGAGCTGTTACCGCCAGGCAGGACCATCAATTCTGAACTGTACTGCGAACAACTGATGAAATTAAAACAAAAAGTTGAGAGAAAGCGGCCGGAATTAATCAACAGAAGGGGTGTGGTTTTTCACCATGATAACGCTAGACCTCACACATATTTAGCCACTCAGCAAAAATTACGAGAGTTTGGCTGGGAGGTGTTAATGCATCCGCCGTATAGTCCTGACCTTGCACCCTCAGATTTTCACCAGTTTCGGTCTCTGCAGAATTCCTTAGGCAGTGTCAGGTTAACATCACGAGAGGACTGCCAAAAGCACTTGTCGCAGTTTTTTGATCAGAAGCCCCAAAATTTTTATAGCAATGGGATCACATCCCTTCCCACAAGATGGCAAAAAGTTATCCAACAAAATGGCACCTACATACTTTAGTCAAGTATAAATAAACTTTATAAAAAAACCTTCTGAATTTTTATATAAAATGCGAAGAAACTTTCATTACATACTATGAAAACTACGGCTTTTCATTTTTTAAACGAATAAAAATGTATCGATTCAACGGCCCGCAGTTTGTACGGTTAAAATCGAATACAGTTAAAAACGTGCGGTGTATTGCCGTATGAACCAGGTCTAATGTAGCGTACATACGATGTGCGCGGCGCCTATATATCGTACGCCGCGTTCACTGTCATCCTTGAACATTCCAGCGTAAAGACGTCAATTAATCTGTCAAATAAATGTCAGGCAGGAAAAATGGAGGCGCATTTAGACATCTCCAAATTGACCGTCAGTATAACGTCACTCCCGTCCAACGTCGATTGACGCTAGACAATTATTCTGCATCTGTGGTGAACCACATTTGACGTAAGTACCTACGGTACTAATGATTCCAGCACGACTTTACCATGTCAATTTATAACATCAGTTAGCCTGTAAATCTTTTTGCACGAAATTCTTTACAAACCTGTTTTCTAAGTATCCTTTATAAGTTATAGACACGTTTACCTAATACCTGCGAAATATCCCAAATCCTCACATGAAACCAGCTACGAAATAAACGTAAGTGTTGCTTCCCAAGTTAAAGGGTGTAGGACATGATATCGATAGCAGGAAATTACGGCTTTCTACGATAATCCCTCTTTCCTCAAGGTTGTTATGAGGCCAACGCTCCGTTCCAATTATTATGGAAGTAATATCCATGCCGATTTCCTTACAAGATTTCATACATATTTAGGTTTTCCTTGCTATTTCGGCAATAACCTTTTAGTCTGCCACATAAAAGACATTTTTCTTAAAAAGTACTGAGTGTAGATGTATGCAGATACAGTTTAACAGAAATAAGTATTCTATGTGCAAATGTAAATGATATCGCAAAAAAACAAAAAGTTATGGTTGACCTTGTTACATGTTCTTTCCGTGCAAGAACGGAGAAACGTGGCCGGGTGGCCAGTCGTAAGAGGCGACAAAACAACCCACAGACAGGTAAGCCCATCTGGATTGTTACCATACTGGTCTAGAATAATCATAACAAATATGGGTTGTGTTCCGCAATCGAGCACGTCAGTAGCACCTTTAGTGATGCAAATGTCCTTAGGCGGCGGTAACCGCTTTCCATCAGGCAGGCCGAGAATTTTAAAGCAACCTTCGTAGTAAGAAATTACATACATGCAATGAAAGTTTTTCACTGTACATAGGAACGTGGGGAAGATACGAGTATTGAAAAATCATAAGGGTACTGTATAATATCGAAAGAGTATTTGTTTTCAGATACATTTTGAATATTACCAAAAAACTCATAATTAATGAACTATATACTTCTCGTCAACCATCCCGCAATGCTTCAAGACGAAAGTCTTCCAGCAGTGCGTCTTCCCGTCCTGACCTACGGGGCTGAGACATGGGCACTGACGGCTGGATTGGTCCACAAGTTCCAAGTTGCTCAACGGGCTATGGAGCGAGCTATGTTGGGTTTTTCTCTTATGGACAGAATTAGAAATGAGGATATCCGTAAGAGAACCAAGTTAACCAACATAGCTCGCAAAATTAGCAAGTTGAAGTGGCAGTGAGCCGGTCACGTCTGCCGCAAGACTAATGGCCGATAGAGCGGACGAGTCCTGGTGTAGAGATTTCTTTTCGGTAAACGTAGTGTCGGACGCCCTCCAGCCCGATGGATCGACGACCTGTGCGAGGTCGCCGGTAGGCGCTGAATGAGGAAGTCAGAGGACAGGGATGAGTGGCGCCGACTTGGGGAGGCATATGTCCAGCAGTGGACTATGAATGGCCGACGATGACGACGTACTTTGAATGAGAATGATATCTACAGATTTCAGATAAAAATGAGGTTGTTTATAATTTCATTTTTTTTTAATTTCCCGTCTTCAAAACTTGTTTCACTTTCAGAAACATGTTTAAATACGTTATTGATATAATATTATATTATGTGTTCTTTTATATGAAGACACAGCTCGTTTAGTTATGTATATAGCACTAAATTTAAGTAAAATACTAAATTAAATTAATTTGAGAACATTATGATGTATATACTCTCTGTGTAAATGTCGCTGGAGTCAATCCCTTTTATTCCTTAATTATATATTACAAATTGTCTATGTTATTACGAATATTTAAATAAATATGTGATGACTTATTAGCATTCAAAACTGAAGTCCTAAAAAATCTTTCCAACAAAATTATTTTAAAGAAAATTCGTTGAGTTTTTCTTGAGATTGAAGAAATTTAAATTACATTTTTTAGGGGTCTTCAATTAAATGCCAAAAATACTGGTTGTTGGGTTAGGTTAGCCCTCTACGGTAGTTTTCTTTGTGCGTGGGTTGTCACGCACTTGGCTACTTCTTAAGCCTAGTGTTTTTTGTATATCCAGTGCAGCGTACATAATTAAGTATTGCTTCTATTTACCCTGCTTATTACGAATATTAAAAGCTATCTCATACATTCAACAACAACATACAACCCTCGTACTTCAATATTGAATTGGATTCAGCAGATTGCAACGGCACAAAAACCCGTTTACATCAACCGTGTAAGTTTGTGTTGCCAGATATTCTAATTTAGAAGACCTGTACCAATTTTCGGAGTTTTTTGGCATCAAACCAAATTCATAAACTTCGATTCGGTAACATTTTTTACATCCAATAACATATCCATTCCTATAATCTTTATACACAAAAAACAGCTTCTATATGTTTGTATCCGTAAAACTTAAAAATTACTCTATATATTAACTTGAAATATTTACATAATATTGTATTGTAATAAAAAAGTATTTTGTTATACTTTTTGAAATGGGTGTCAAGTAATTTTCGAGGTCTACATAAACTGCGCCACAGGGAAAAGTGGTCAGGTTTAGCTAATTGAATATAGTATCCAACTTCTGAACCTTCCATTGCTAGTCACGGGTTAAACATGATACTACACATTGATAACCTCAACATACAAGTTTCCTACTGACGTTTTTCTTCACATTCAATATACGAAAATTGTTATTATTAACAAAAGAAAGCTTAAAAGTGCATACTCTCTGTAAGATTTTAAACTTACATCATTTAAATAAGATACACAAATACAGATTAACAAAAAAAAAAATATATATTTTTTGATATCACGATAAAAGCAATGTTTGCACTGAAAATCAGTGTCGTTTCGGATATAATTCCGGCACAGCAACAAGCTGAGTGCAAATCTCATTTGTTGAAAATGTGGCGAACAAATTTTCTAATCATATATTATATTGTGATTCGAAAAATTGTGAACAAATAGAAAACTCTCAATTTATAGTATATATTTATGTTACTGATTTTTTACATTTCCTATGCCTGCTTGTTAAATTATAAGTTGTGGAATGTAGCCTTCGTTTGGTTAATGGCTGCTATAGGAGACTTCTACTTTAAAGTTTAAGAGTGGGTTGCGAGACGCAGCCGAAGGTTCATCGAGCAATACGTTTATTTCCTGATTATAACTCTTCGTTACCTGTTTACAATCTATGGTTTAAGTTTAAGTTGATAATCTATTTTACAAAAGACTTGAATATTCATAGTCAAGAAGTATAAACATAGAAAAGGTAGATTTGCGTAAGAAGATTTTTACTATAAATAAAACAATATCCCCAATGTTAAGGGTTAAGGGAGGTTAAAAATTGATCTTGGACACATAGAACATGAATTAATTGGCACATACTAAGCAAATAGAATATATATTTTTAATTTAAATGTAAGCATGTCACTATTTTTTTACAGAAACATTTTCTCTCTTCTTTCTTTCTTTATACGAGTTGGCAATTTCTTTTAAAGATGCAGTACAGTAGGTAAATCAAAATGATCACCTAATAATAAGTTGTGCGTGTAGACATTTGAAACAACAGAGGCATTAGCAAATCCATACAGACCTCGAAATGGTTTATTAACACCAATTTTAAATGCCTTCTAGGAGCTTAATTATTATATTATATATTCTTGAAGACCACGGGCCATAAAAATGACCCGGACTTTTGGAGGGCTTGCCTGGGTCCACGGGAAGGCCAACACGTTGAGGGCCCTCGACAAAATCATAATAAAGCCCCGGTCAGTGTAGGACTATTGTAGGAAATGAGAACAAAAGGTACCGGACTATTGGGATGAACTGCTAGAGGAACTAGGAATCTGGGCTATGGGGACTATGGCGTCTGCCCGTCGTAAAGTCGTAATGTATACTAATAATAATAATAATAATTATAATTATTATTATTAGTGGAAAAAAAAAACGACTATTAAATATTATAACGATATTTAATACAACTCAATCAATTTGCTTTATGATACTCTGAAATACACATATTGTATTTCAGAGT
The DNA here is from genome assembly GCA_039645545.1 of Dendrolimus houi. Lineage (NCBI taxonomy): Eukaryota > Metazoa > Arthropoda > Insecta > Lepidoptera > Lasiocampidae > Dendrolimus > Dendrolimus houi. The sequence goes on along the minus strand of CM077126.1, from coordinate 5,803,152 downwards.
ATCATCAGATTTTTCAAATGTTGAACCTAGCAGTACTGCATGTAAGGGATGGTAGTAAATTGATTTAGAGACCGCGTTGGGACCGAGGTTTATCGATTTCCTGCTCCACTTCCCACCATTTAATCGACATAACTCTGCTGCAAGCTATCTGTCCGGCCAGCTCGTTTGTATTGCAGACTAGCTCTGCCCCGACTTTGCCGGCGCGGGATTTCTTCTTATTGTTATATTTCCTGCATTTTAAACAATATCTTCATAAATTATTATTGATCATGTTATTCTGATGTAAAATCTATATTACTGTAAAGTTTCAACAAAATCCGTTCAGTAATTTTTGAGTGAAAGTGTAATAAATATCGACCCTTCCAAACTTTAATGGGAATGTGGTTCCAAGATCTACAACTTTGTCTTATCCTTGACATCCGAAGTGCGGTTTTAAGGTATATTTCCAGAAATTTCAAATATTATATAACTTCTTGCTATTTTCCCGCCACACTCATGGTTATTTAATGGGTCTTTAACTTTAAATAATGTAAAGTTAGTTTTTCAATGTGTAACTTTCGTAACATTTAACCTTTCAAATATAATTTCAATAAGTGAGCAGTAGACCTATAAGGGCAAAATCTCGCTGATGGTCCTTTTCAATTTAAACATAGAGGAAGTCGCGGGAGGCCCCTAGTGCAATGATAAAACCGCAATCAAAATACAAGTCTCAAGTAATGCCGATTCACGAAGTCTGATTCCAATCATTAATCATATAGGCCCGATTTTATTTAAATGACGCTTCAAAAGTTTATTTCACAATAAATCAATAGCATAGCATTCCCAAGTTTATTTTTCAGACCAATGAATTGCGAAACTGGGTGGATCCATTACTCTCTTTACAATACATATTTTTTTATTTTCTTCAGAAATACCTAATTTTCTCACCTCTATTAGAAAGATAGATAACACTTTAATGTACACCATTACAGAAAACTTACGAACTAGTATTATTCTAATTGTGTACAAAGGGCGGTCTCATCGCTAAAAAGCGATCTCTTCCAGACCACCCGTGGCAAGAATATTGCTGATTAGGAGTGGCGACGGTGGTATACATATTGTACGATTACTTAAATTTTAATTGATTATATACAAGCATACACATAAGTTATCCTCTATCTATCCGTGCAGGAACGGAGAAAGAATACACTTTCCTGCGGCCGGGCGGCCTGGCGTAAGAGGCGAAAAACAACCCACAGCCAGGTGGTAGGGCATTTGCCCGATTGGACGGCTACCATTCTAAAGTATGTCGCCATAACAACCTTCTGTGTTCCGGCATTAGTAACTAGGTTCCAGTCTCCCTTAAGAGAGCAGCAGCGCATTTGTAGCACCTTTGGTGTTGCAAATGTCCATAGGCGATGGTGATGGCCTGCCTGTCTGCTGAACTCCTGCAATAAAAAAAAGTTATATGTATACAAAATATAGTAATAAAATTAAACTATGTAAACATATACCTATATGCAATATAATACTAATTATATAAAATTACAAATCATTATATTGCAGATTATACAGATATACTATTAATAAGTTTTTTAATTTAAAATTTAGGAACATCTAAATTTATTCACCACTTACACCGCCAGATTAGCTAAAAATGTCCTATAAGTTATATTGCCTGGAAGAGATCGCTGTAAGCGGTAAGGCCGCCTATTCTTTTACCTAAAAATGTTGTAACTATAGTATTGTGTCTCTTATTTTGGTGAGAAATAAAGTGGCAGCTATCTATATAGGTCTATAAATGTAACGTGTCTAACGTGAAAAAATTGTACCAATATATAAAGTTAAATTAACTATTAATTTCAAAATGAATGCCAAAATGTATATAAAAACTGCTTATATGATGATTAGTCATAAACAATATTTATTCTATATAATATTATATTATAAAATTGTAAAGGTGTAGTCTTTTGTTTTTTAGATTTTTTGTATTTGTCTGTTTGTTCAGGATTCACGTAAAAATGACTGAGCCGATTTCGATGTGGTTTTTTTTTACCAGGAGTGGTTTCAAATTGTTAAGTCGCATATAAATTAGCTTATTCCATGCAATGTTACGGTCACGGACGATCCTAGTTTTTTTTTTATAATTTGTGTGTATCGGTTTAAAAGTTTCCCTCAAATAGGTTTCAAAATTTTAATTTTTGTTAATGTTTTGAATAATTTAATTTGAGCTGCCACAAAAATCGCTTCCATTGGCGTCACTCTAAGAAAATTTATCTGAGTAGTGAGCATATTGTTTGAAGATAATTTAAAAACTCGTGTATTCATGTTGATTTGGCTAGACGTACAAATCTTGCATATAGTCTCATATTTAGAAAGAAGAAAATAAAAATCCTACGCGACTAAAATTGCGCGCACAGCTAGTAGATATAAATATAAAACTAAAAATACACCAACTACCCTCCCTAAATTTTTACTTAAAAGTTACTTTCCAAATTGTTAAAGCCGGTAAAAAACAAAGTAACATCTAAACAAAGCAGTCACAGGATAAAAACAAAAATCCCACTCTAAATGAATTTCAAATTGCGGTCACAAAGTCAACTAAATGAAATAAATAAAAAATACACACCAACTACCCTCACTAATTTTTTATTTAAAAGTTACTTTCCAAATTGTTCAAGCCAGTATAAATAGAAAGTCCCACCTAAACTAAGCGGTCACAGCAAGTTTGAAATAATACAAAAATTCACCAACTACCCTCCCTAAATTTTTTTACTTACAAATTACTTTCCAAATTGTTCAAGCCGGTAGAAAAATTTGGCTAATTTTATGTAAAACGCTTGCTGAGGGCACAGGTGCGTTCGATTTCGCTATCAAACTTTTAGATCGAATGCGATCCGTTTAGGTAATTTTATGTTGGCACCCTCCTTTATTCCCAGTTACCTAAATTGAATAAGATTTTATGGGAATTTATATTATTTTTCGGAAATGGTAGTCGAGTGTTCGTTATTTGAGAATTTAATTTTAGTACCAGGAATATTAACGGTTATTATGCGGAAAGTAAATGGTACATTTCTGTCTTAATGTTAATTCATAGGTTCATTTTTGTATGTACGGAAACGAGATGTTGCTTCACGTTTCGTCTACCAATTTATTGATGTATAATTTAGCACAGTTAAATTCTATTGTTAATACAAGAACGTGATGCTATGTAAATACAGATAGATGATATCGCTATTAGAGCTGCCGATATGATTGGGCATTTGTCTAAATCATGAAAAATGTCCAATCTCACGAACGTATTATTAAATACTGGTGTGCAGATCACGTAAATGATAATGTTCTGTATTAGTCTAATTAGGAACAATAAAGAAATTAAGATACTGCAAGAGTACAATCGTCGTCTTATTTTAAACACCCCCCCCCCCGCGATCTCTTCCTGGCAAATCGACCTAGGGAATTGTTTGAAAGGAATCGAGAGTGTATGACGGTAGTGTGCAAGTCGAATACATGTAAACAATAGGATAAGTACATAGATATTATTATAATTTATATTGATATTATATATACTAATAAATGGGATATTAGTATATATAGGTGAATTTTTCAAGTGGGCCTTCAGGGTCAAATCGTAAACTGTACTAAATAGCGAAAAACGCTTAAAGGAGTTTCGAGGCCAATTTTGACGAAAAATAAAATGGTATCATTAGATTTTTGCTAAATCAATTACTCTTGTCAGGAATCGAATTGGTTGATTTCTGAAAAAAATATACACAACCTGTATTATTGTACCAAATCATAGTGTGACTTGTAAAGATAAATTCCTGTAAAGTAATTTAACTTAACTTAAAGTCTCTCAGATCTTCGGAAAAGTTACTTTAAACTCCTCTACATACAACTAGCTTTTATGACAAATCCTTCACAGTCCAAACAGTTCGTCTTTGGAACGCGGCTGCCTGTTAATATCAAGCTAGCCAAGTCACTTCCTAATTTAAATAGACTTGTGAATGATTATTATTTATTACCTACCTATCATCAAATAGGTTAATTTAAGGATGCAGCAGCAGTTATTGTCAGCTTTTTCTCGTTTTACATATATTTATGTAAATGTATTGTATAATATTTTATTAATGTATGTATATATTTATAAGATACTGGTACGGTACTGAGAATAATGCAACATACCTCTGTTCTTATCAAATTTTTTTCCATTCAAAGTTTGGAAAATTGCTAATAGCGATAAGATATATTATAATGTAAAATTTTATTTCTGTTAACTGTATCTTTTAAAACACAATAAAGGATATTCATTCATTCATTCAGTCAAGGAATGTCAAACGGCTAACCAAGGGAAAGGTTGTTTTTGAACAAAACGTTCTATTTTCCGTACATTAATTAAACATCAAATTGCGCTGGTCGTTATTTAAAATATGTAAGCTAGTATGATTTAAATAAAATTAGAATCAATATATACTTATTAATTGTGCTAAATTATACATCAATAAATTGGTGAATGAAACGTGACGCAAGAGTGGTCAACAATCAAAAGTTTGATTGTTTCTATCTATCTATCTTAAATCAATGTTATGAAGAGGAAAGAAAGAAACTGTCATGTTTATATATTAGAGATTTGCCACAATACGGAAAACTTTCCATTTATACATTATTCTACTTCAAAAAACAAAATTAGACCCAAAAGTATTAAAACTCACGCCCCTCGTGCTCAACAATAACAAGTTAGTTGTACCCTTATCTTGTTAGAGACTTTAAACTTGTTTATTAGTTACGACATTTTGTAAAGAAATAATAATAATATCATGGAGATTTTTTATACATTGTAAAATCATGGATCTCTTATGTTACAGTTATTGAGTAGCATAATTGTTCTTGTCGTGTTTCTCTTTAAAGTTAATAATTGATTTTGTTATGTACCCTCTTATTTCTAAACGATACGATCGGCCATTTGCTTGATTGAATAATAATATTATGTTTTTATTTATTCTGTGATTAGCACCTGTTTTGTATAGAGTAAGTAGTCAATAATTTACCATAATTTTATATAACAATATTTATCTTTTATATGACGTCGTAACTGTGTAGATTATAATTCAAAATCTCTCAATTGTGTATAGACGGTATTCATTACATTTTATTTTCATGTTGGCAGACGTGATACATTTATACTGTGTTCGGTTTATTTTGTTATATGTAAAACTTTAAATATAATATTTTATATAATATCCAATATTTTTTTTATTTTTATTTTTTTATTGCAGGAGTTCAGCAGACAGGTAGACGGCCCACTTGATGGAAAGTGGTTACCTATTATCTAAAATTGCTGCTCAAACAAAGGTTGTTATCTATTAAATTCTGCCTGGCTGTGGGTTGTTCATAAGGCCGCCCGGCCGCAGAAATTGTATTCTTTCTCCGTTCCTGCACGGATATAAAATAGTTTATCAATGACTACAATCCGCTATCGGTTGTGCCAATTTGCTAAGATTAATATACTGTAAAATTGTTGGGGGGATGGCGAGGTGTTCTAAAAATGCTTGACGAGATTGAATAGTCAGTGTCTGTAATGTGTTAAAACCGTGAGGTTCTCTGATTATAAATATGTGACCAATTGCTGTTCTTTTACTACCATAAACCCTTCTGAGTTGTTGCAAGTACTACACTTATTTTTAAGGTTACATTGCCATTTTAAATATTAGAAATTTAAATGTCAATCAGTCAGTCAGTTTTTAATTTAAGCATTTCATTTTATATTAATTAATTATGAAGTTTATAAATTAGTACAGTGAGGTAAACTTAGCTTATTATATATGTATATAAAATATTTTTGTTTGGTTTAACTGGCTAGCAGTGAGCGCTATTATACTGTTTCTACACCTCAACAGTGGCCAAGAAATTTACAATGCGTCTTCTCCGGATAGCACAAAATCTGTGCAATGTGGCCTGGAGAAACATACTCGAGGCACTACAGTATCTTTTAAAACCAGTCACGCTTCAAAATATGTTATTATATTGAACACGTATGCTATCGAGAGAACGCCTTGTGTATTCCGTCCAGAGCTGACGTGTTATAAAATTAATTTTATAGCCAACTAACTAACCCGTGTCCACTTCGCTGGGCGTCATTAAACATACAAAAGCACGCACGTACACACGCCCACACGCACGTACGCACGTACGCAAATCAAGGTTTAAGTAAGTTTTGTAATCTTTAATTAACTCACTAACTAGGAAAGCACTCGCAGGGCCTCGTCCGATGATGTGCGCAATTCTCGCATGGAACTTTCTTGTTGTTACATATTTGATAGGCGTTCATGTACCCATTTCACCGGGGTCATTAAAAAATTAAAAATATTATTAATCACAATTAAATATAGTCTATGTCTTTCATGAATAATGTAGCTTTCCACTGGTGAAAGAATTTTCAAAAACGGTTCAGTAGTACCGAGGATTACCCCGGACATTTCAACTCTCAAAATTTACCTCTTTATAATATTAGTACAGATAGGTGGCAAGATTTCGTTTAAACTTTACATCAGTTGCATGGTCACCGTTCTGTACTCCAGCAATAAAAGAACATGATTAAATTGTGAAATAATAGTGGAATGAAAGTAAAAACCAATTTCAATATGAAATCATAACAAATTACAACAATACAAAGTCATCAATTTGATTTGGACGCAATATGCAACCGCCATCAGCGTAGCTTCTATTCTCACGTCCCGGAGATATCTCGCGGATGTGCGGATATTGCTTGCCGATTGCTTCTAAAGCAGCAACATATTGACAATATTGCTTGAATATGCTTTCAATTTTTTTTAATACTGGAACTCCATCCACATTAACTGTTTAATTTACATGGACTGATACACACTTCGCCGAATTCTTTATTTATCACGGAAAGTAACATAGCATTTAAACAGTACCAGGGTACATGAGAATAACGTCACGCTTAAAAGTATTTTTTTTTAAATATTGAATAGGTTTGCGTTTGACCGACAATACGCCTGATGTCAGATGGAAATGCAGTCTAAGATGGAGCACGCTTACCTAGAAGATAACTGTTCACGCCAGACTTGAAGGCACCTAAATTGTATGTTTTAGGAAAAAAGACGACGGTAAAGAGTTCTCTTAAGCGGTACGTATGATAAAAGTGGAAGCATAGCGTTTCGTCCGCTTTGCTGGTATTTCCACCGTATACCGGTGACGTGAGCTCAAACGTCTGCTTGTCCGGTGGTAAAAACGCGAGGGAGGAATTAATTTGTTCAATTCCGTGGCACACACGCCGAAGTGTATTCTATATAATACCAACAATCGAGCAACTTTCTGTCAGCGATCTAGGCTCTGAAGCCTCTCATCGAATAGTTTGTTATTGCCTATCAGCTTCTTAGCTCTTTTCTCAATTAACTAGAGTGTCTCGAGCTGGTATTTGGGTCAGCCATCCCAAAGATGAGAGCAGTACTCCATACAGTACCGTACTTTTAATTTGATAATAATTAAATTGACATAAAACCGATATAATTGATTCCTTTATTATAAGCTTTTGCTCGTGTCTTCGCTGACCTTAATGTAAATTTTGTAGATAAAGTGGAGAATTGGCCGTTGGGAGTTCCACACCCAAAAGAAATTAATATTTCTACATAGGGCTTCCTAGAAATATCATCGTTATCTAGCGAATGTTGAACTAATCAACAACACATCAAAATTGTCAATATCATTATAGTTGCCATGAAAACGTATTTGTTAGTGAATTGCAACTGAGGCACCAATAGTATATCCCTCGGGAACAGTACCTTTTCTCTGGATGAAAGGTACTCTTCGTTCTTTTTTATATCCCTGATAAAATGTATGCAAAGTTTCATGACGATTTGTAGCGAAATTAAGGCGTGAAAGCGTCACAAACAAAGAAACTCACATTCGCATTTGTAACACTAGCTTTTGTCTAAGGCTTCATTCGCGTTAATGTTATCCCATTTGAACTGTTTATTTTTCCGGGATAAAAAGCCTATGTGCTATTTCAGACTATAATCTATCTCTGTGCCAAATTTCATCGAGATCCGTTCAGCCATCTGCCGTAATTGAGAAATAAACATCCATCCAAACTTTCGCATTAATATTATAATAGTATATAGTATATTATTATACTATACTATAATACTGTATTATAATAATCTATACTAATATTATTTTATTTTATTTCTGTGTAGAATAGTATTGCGGAATAAACTTTCAGCTCAAGCACCATTATCAAACTATAATTGAACGCAAATGTTGTTTTCCCTTGCAGTTTGTATATTCCTAACAGCATCAACTTAATTTGCCTACTCGTCTGGGCTCGTGTACTCTACTAGCTTTGTTATAGACCGCCTAAAGCTAACTAAGCACTCTGCTATTTTCGGCACTAGAAGTGGCTTTGTGTTCTCAAAGTGGCCTATGTTTGCATCAGTCTGTTATTAAATTTAGAAACCAAAGTTATACAAGATTATACCGAATTCATTCATATTCTTTTCCTATAAATGTATTGTATTGTAAGCTAGACATAAGACCAGGACTAGAGTGATTTCAATTTTAATTTATTTAGTTGCTAAAACATGGTATATTTACATGACAACATATTAATGAATTTTACATGTTTTTGGCTGTTTTAGCGTGCAAATTTACAACATATGTCTATTTAAAAATGAATGGAAATGTAAGATATATAATATTACATTTTGTATTACAAAATTCAATAATTTAAATTAAAAAGCAGGGGGTGCTAAGGAGCCGTCGAGAGGAGGGCGCGTCGTATTCCGCGTGCACTCATTTCTCCGACCGTGGGGTGATACACTTAACCGTCCCAAGCTGGATAGAGGTTGACGATGCCAGGGGTCATGCTTCCCCGCGACAGTGGATGTGGCCCTTGGAGCCCCCGCCTGCCAGGGCACGCGGAGTAGGTTGAACTTCCGCTTTCCCGTACCCTGGCATAAGGCGCTGGAAAGATCACCAAGAGGTTTTAATGGATATCTCTAACTCGGGTGACAACAGTATTTCTTCGTAGGTATTAGTGCCACTGCCACTAGAACATTGCAAATCTCATATACCCCCGTTGCACTTCCCCCGCGGTGGTTAGTTCTCTCAATCGTATTTCCCTCGTTAAAAAAGGAGTGTCGGAATAGTTCTGATGCCGCCAGCTGCCAGTATAATGAGACCGTAGGCTTTTAGCAAGTACTAACTTCCAGTCACCTAACTTTTATCACAACCATAAAAACTTTACTTTAGGCTTCAGTTATAAATATTTAGATTCAGTATTGACTCAAATATTGCAAAAAAGATGTAAATATAAAATGAAAATAAATTTAAAACGTATCATTATACTGATAAGATATGCTATTAGCACATTCACAGCGACACTGCTTTGTCTGTACTTTTTGCGGTACGGGGTGTTTTAGACCTTGTACAAAACTATCATTATGGCGGCACTAGGCCTATTGAGCTCCGTAACGTTTAAAAAACTGAAATCTTTTTTTGGCTTATACATAAAACAGTTTATAGATTTTTGTTTGGTGTTGTGCGGTACTAGGTCAAAATAACCCCGTATTAAGGTAGGTATACCATGAAACTGTGGTTTAAGAGCACATCTTAGATATATATTCATACTTTTTCTACACTGAACCAAATTGAAGTTATGCTCTCCGTACCACAGAGAGGACTATGTTTTTCTTAGCCACACCACAAGCGAGACATGTTCAGGGCGATTTAGACCCCCTTTCGCAGTGAACGAACTTCCAACGATATATCGTTAAGTTTTGACGTGAAAACATATATCATTAAAGAATGGACCTAAAGTCAGTTGTATAAAGTTGGAATTTATTCCTAGCGCTTCTAGCCTTTTATATATCACAGGTGGTTTTAGTGACAACGGCATAATGACGCAGCACTCAGACGGGTATCATCGAAGCCGAGCTGTTAGCACCAACAATATTGCTAGTGGAGTTTAAACGGCATTGAGAATGCCTCGTAGTTATCTTCGCTTCATGTAATACTAGATTGTGACCAATAATGACGAAGTACTCACACAGATGTCATCAAAGTCGAGCTATTAGCACCGAGAATATTATAAGAGGAGTTTAATCGGCATTGAGAACGCTTCGTTTATTATCTTCGCTAAGTATACTACTTCATTATGACCAATTTCTTTTCCGATCCAAGTCAAATGAATTTTTTCTGTGGGTATCTATTTTTTCCAGATTAGTTACTCAGACGAGTGTCGTCGAAGACGAGCTGTTAGTGCCGAGAATATTGCTGGAGGAGTTCAAGCGGCATTGAGAATGGCTAGTATGTTATCTTCTATAAGTATAAAACTAGAATATGAGCAAGTTTCCCAGTTCACATCTAATACTTATTCGGCTGTTAAAATTTCCTAACGATATAGAAATATCTCCAAATTACCTGAGACTGGAAAGCGAATATTTTTTTCATATCTATACAGATAAATAAAATTGAAGTGTTTATTTGTAATGTCAAAATGAAATTGTAAAAAAATCAGGGGGAATAATTCGGACCCCGAAAATACAGTTTTTAGAATTTTTGTCTGTCTGTCAGGATGTTCCGGCTAATCTCTGAAACGGCTGGACTGATTTTGACTGAATTTCATTGCCAGACAGCTGATGTTATAAGGAGTAACTTAGGCTACTTTTAAAATTAGGGTTTCACGAAAATAAATTCCACGCGGACGAAATCGCGGCCACTGCTAATTGATTAAATAAAACTGTTATCTATTTGTTCGGGATCCATGTAGAAACTACTAAGCCGATTTTGATTTGATTTGCGCTGATCGATAGCAAATTATTAGACTATAATTCTGCGCTACTTTTTATCGTGGGAATCCCGCGGAAAATTTTCTTGGAATGATTTAAATTTCAAGTGAAGCGTGGGCAAATTCGCGGGCATATCCTAGTAAAAAATATAATTGTGACTTCAAGACTTAATTAACAAGACCGACCCCCGAAATGCCTGTGTACACTAAATTGTTTTATCGCAAGTTACATGCGTGGCGGCCACTTCTATTTTTGATCCTAATATTATCTTATAAAGATAAGATAATATTCTCTTACCAGTTTTTTTTAAATGGACAGTGATTTTATAATGAGAATTAAGTTACAGACAATGACTAACGAACATGACTAATAAAGTGATTCTGAATGTAATCCTGAGAAATAGTTGTCATCTGTGAGTTATTTATGTACGAAACGATTCCTGCACATAAAGGGTAATAGCGCAGTTCTATCATTGAGGCCGGCATAGAATTTCGATAAGGCACTATTAAACGCCCATTCTCACGTAGCCATTATATCTCACGGCTGTGAGGTTCTTTTGATCTCAAATACCTTGAATTCTTTGCACACTAGGAGTTTTATTAATGGGATCGATTGTCCTCTTAAAATCGTCTCTTTATTAATAAAATTTACTGTGCTCTTCGGTTTCACTCGTGTTGTATTTGCCTTAATAATTTGGGAGGTAGCATGATGTTGTAAAAGTTCAATGTTTCTTTGACAGTGACTTTTTAAGCTTTATTTATCCATGTAACGTTTTTCCTTTCAACTTTCATCGCCGATCATGAACAACCAAATTATAATCTGTTTGTAGTTATGAGAAAAATTTTAGTTAACTTCTGAGTTTAGATGGTTAACTTAACACAATTTTCTAGTTTAATATATAACTTTAGATGTTCTCTAAGTTGATTAGAGCCGCTTTTTCAATCACCAGATAAAAGTTACCCATAGTTTAAAAGACAAAATTAAAGAATTAAAAATGACAGTTGCATGAATAAAACAATTAAATTGTTTCACTTTTGAAGTGAAACTTCTTTAGAATTGTTGTGATTTGAAAATCGATGAAACGAAAAGTGACACTAAAAAGAGATAAACACATAAAATTCAACCTTATTTAATTCGAAATAAAACACATTTCTATTTACCCGTTAGTATTAATTTTCTATTTAGATAAAACTTAAAAGATTTCAAATGAATTTTAGCTCTCTCTGTATGTACTTAAGGCAGATATTCTTTTATACGTAGATCTAAGAAGTTGTGCGTAACAGTGCATTGAATTTTGAACTTTATAATAGTGATTTAAAGTGTAATTTATATTGAATTTTTTGAATTATAATATGTGACGGATGTAGGCTAAAGGAATTATATTTATATTAATAAAAATTAGAGACGACTTTCTGCGAGTATATTCTACGAAGTTTCACTTCTACTGCGTTTGAACTGCACACACACACACACACACACACACATTTTTTATTCAGTCTGGTTATAATTTATTCCACTGATAACTTTTATCGGATGATTAGAAGTCGTCGTTGTGAAAATTGTGTAAACAAGTCTATCTTGTACCAGCGTAACATATAGAAACAATGTTTTATTTAGCAAGTTAATGAGATTGTTTTAAACGGTCAGTTTTAACGATTTTTGTAGAGAATTTCAATAAAGTGTAAAAATCTTTCTATAGTATTTAAGGTTAATATAGTATAGTAACTTAATTCTCGAAACATTTCCGTAAGCGATTTATCTTTAAAAATGCGTTGTGTAAAATCATTGCTGTTGACGTTTCAATTAAATTACAATATACATATAATATGGTCTCTTGCAACTATTAGAACGTAGTCTAAAAGACTTCCATTACCTGAAACAAAAAGAAAGAAAAATTAATATATAATAGGTGTAAGTCGTGATAGCGTAATGACTAGCGCACGCGTCCCAAAGCATGCACCACTTAGGCAGTTTTCTGACCTAATGTGCATATTGTCATATTTACCACATGGTAACAACGGTCAAGGACAACATTGTGATGAAACCTGCACATCGAGATAACCGATGTGTCAAAACATGCAGTTTTGTCCGTTCCTCTTCTCCCGTCGCCCTCTCGGAGGCCTGAGTCTAGCAGTGTGACGTTTACGGGCTGTTTTTATTATTATCATTATTTAATAGCTATAGCCGTTTAGTAAAAAAAAACTATATTGTTTATTTCTTTGCCTTTATTTCCTCCTCCCGGGATCAACATTTTCGGAGCCGCCTATTTATATATTTTGAACTGAATCTTAATATTATGCAAAATATAATCTTATATATAAAAATCAATTGCTGTTCGTTAGTCTCGCTAAAACTCGAGAACGGCTGGACCGATATAGAGTTTATTAGAACTATACAAACATGTATAACACAGGTACAAATATAACTGAACACAACAAGTCCAAACGTAATGCAGAAAGTCGTAATTCCATAAAACGCGCAAAGTCCGTCACTTATTAGATTCAGATTGTAGTACACACGTCTCGCTTCGCTCGTGGTTCTCGCTCGACTGACGCCCCCTCCATCAGGTCATCGTTTTATACTGCACAAATACAATGTCCCCGTATCTAAGTTGGCTTAATCCGCCACACCTAGCTAATGACTCGATCGCACACTGCTATAAAAGAGTGCAATAAGACTGTTTTCTAATCACAAATTTTAAACACAAAGTAAATAAAAGAAGACGATCACAAAAGAGTTACAATTAATTTAAATGCCGGCAGGTAATAAAATGTGCTTCGTTTCAGATATGCAGGTGGGATTTTGTTTTAGTTGGGACCTGAGTTGTAACAATATGAAAAAAAATCTGAGGCGGTGCGAAGTTTGCCGGGTCAGCTAGTTTTAAATATATTATTCTGTTCTTTTCTATCGAATAGATACTTTGAAGAGTGCAAGCGATGTCGTGATGCAGCCGCTAATGATAATTTATTTTTGTATATATGATAGTTTACTGTTGACTATGTCAACTTTATGCTGTTTTTAGTTGAGCTCTTTAAGTGTAACTTGAGATACTGGAATTAAATAAACGAGGGTCGACGTCACGTCACTGGTATAAGAGAAATATGTGAAAATAAGTTATTTTTCAAGTAAATCTATAATATTATATAATTCTAAAAATGCCATATCTGTACATTGAAGCTATTTAAAAGAAACAATTGGAATACACTATGCGGTTTCCACTAATCGACAGCAAATTTTAGACTTGAAATCTGCGCTACATTTTATCCTGGGAATGCCGCAACAATCTTTCTGGGGATGATTTAAAATGGTCATATACAAAAATATCGAATTCCAATGCGATTTTTTTCACTGATCGATAGCAAATTTTATATAATAAAATGTGTGATATTTCTTATACCGGAAATCCCGCGGGAATGTTCCCAGAAGCGGTTTATGGTTGTTCGGGTACATAAAATTCACTAAAACCATAACTTCATTGTTTTTTAAATGCTGCAGTACTTTTCATCCCGGAAATCTCGTGGGAGTTTCAAATCAAGCGTGGACGAAGACAGGAGCATATCCTAGTAATATGATATTTCTAAAATGAAAAAAAGGATCCATGTTTACGTGATGGACCCAGACTGGAGTAATTATTTTGATTACAGTGCTTAGGACCGGCTTTATCGGTGTAATGTTTGTACCACGTTCTCACATAATATCAGCGTGAAACGGTTAGCCCTAAGCTAATCGTACTTCGTCGTAATCGTATTTATTTAAACATAAATTATATGACTGGCTAGTAAGCAAAACAATTTACAGTATCAATGAATTTTTGATTATAAAATAAATTGAAACACTATGTAATAATTATATATATAATTATTACATACTTTAGACACATTTAGAACATATAAAAAGATGACGTTCGTCGGCAGGGCCTAGGGTCTAGGCTACCGGTAGTTAGGGCTCCAGAGACAGGAACTTCCTCACAATACGTGCCGTGCTAGAGAGAGCTCCTCTAGATGTCGGTCGAAGCTCTTCGCTACTAAATTATTATACTATTATTATTATTTCGTCCGTTGAGTTTGAGTTCCGATGGCCCACTGCCCCCTCCATCTTCCCTATCCCGTCGCCCGTCATCCCCTCCCTCTACTCCATTCCTCCTATCTGGCCCCTCAATCCCATCCTTCCTATCCCGTCCCGTCCCCTGCCATCCTACGGCAGGCAAAGCGTTGGCTTCGCCCCTGGTGTTGGCGACTCGATGGTTTTATTCAACTTTAAACTTTAACTTTCCCTACATTTGTGTCAAATTCGCTCGTATCCGTAGTTATAGAGGTAATTAACTATGACATACAGAGAGACACCGAGAATTGAGACTATAGAAATTAAAATGAATGCACAACCTATCAAATTTGTATAACCTCCTTATATTTTTGTAACCCCGATACATTTTTGTAACCTTGTGTACTTGGAGCCTAAAATTAACGGCACTTTACAAATTTCAGCTAAGCTGAGAGAAATTCACAGTCTAATCCGGAAGAGGTCCTATTCCTAAAATAACAAATCTTCCCACCAAAGTTATTTTATACGAACAGATCGACCCGGATAACACCCGGTTAAGTGCTACGAAATTCAAGAAGACCCGGTTGTCCACTAACGTTAATACCTTGTCACGAGTAACTTATACGTATTGAGAGATCATTTTATTTGGTTACTATAAAATACATAGCACAGTCGTCTTCGCGATGTTTTAACATTTATAGTTACTTATACATACATACGTATATATTGTGTTATATAAGGTTTCCTGAGTGTGTGTTTTTAGATTGTATTAAGGAAGACATGATGATGGTGTGGCAGAGGAGGTATGTCAGAAATAAACGGAAGGAAAAGACATATTGTGCCGATCCCAAATAATTGGGAGAAGGTGAAAGAAAAGAGACACAGAGAGAGGCTTTCCTTTATTTATCTATTTAAAGCAACTCCAACGACAAGTTTAGATATAACAGCTTAATAAATGGACAAAAAAAAAATTTACAATTAGCTGTTTTTAATATAATATAACAGGAAATACGAGTTAATTTTTTCATGTCTTTATTGCTGTAGAAATTACATGTCTAACGTTATTTTTTATTTAATTCCTTTAATTTACAGATTTTAATTAATAAAATGGTTAAAATTCGCGGGATATTTAAAATCGCAACGCTATTGATCTAATGGAAACGCGAGGTCATTTTTCGCGATGACCAGAACAACCGTGGTCGGTATGTGGAACAGGAGCATTTTGAGCGTTCTGAGCCACTAGCAGAAGGCGCCCTGAGAATAAACTATGACGTCATCAAAATCTCGCGAAAATAATAGCGTCTAAATAGCTCAAATTCAAGATTTCATTTATTAAAACAAAATAATTTAAACATTTCCATCAGTATTTTCATTTTTTATTATGATGAAACCATGTAAATAATGATTTAAAAATATAATAAAAAACGTGTATTTTCCCTATGATCTGACCATGGTAAATCCTGATAGCTTAGTGATTAACACACTCTGATTCCAAACACAAAAGATGCTGTTTCCAATCTGACCAGTAAACATACACCACTTAGGCAGTTTTCTAACCATTCGACTACTAGTTATGCACGTTAGTACATTTTGTTACAAATATCACGGGCTGATGGTAAGCAAATTTAGTAATAAAACCTGCAATCAAAATAACCCAAACCCAACCAAGCCCACCAAGTTGCTTTGAATAAGCGTGGCGGGTATTCTGTCCATAAACCGTCAGTTGATTTAAATAGTCCGTCTAAAAATTTCTTTCATATAGTCTCCAAAACTTCAAGTTTTTAGTTTAACATTTCTTGACAGTGATTTATCTCTACAAGCTAACACTATGGATTGGTGTAATAATACAGAATGTTATTCTTTTTTAAGCAGCAGATTGGATTCCTGATTAGGGTAATTGATTTTACAAAAATCTAGTTATATCAGTTTAGTTTTGATCAAAATCGGCCGCGAGACTTCTTTCAATGTTGTTCACTATTTCGTGTAGTTCAGAATTTGGCCCTGTAGGCCCGCTTGAAAAATTTACCTATATACTTATACTATAATGTTTTCCAATATAATCCCGCTGTGTTGTGCAATATGGAAAAACCGAGCCCGCGTTCTTTTTAACATTTTCATAAAAAGAGCAAAGTGAAACTTGAAGAAAAGCTTAATTTCGGTACAGAAAATCTCCTCATAAATACAACCTTACAAAAACACGAAGCACACAAGCTCAGTTAACAATGTTATAACAAGATCACAAACTCGTTACGGCTGGTTTACATCGGCTTTTGTTACAAACGAATGGGACTAATGATCCCTAAAAAGTTATTTGATATTTTCATCACGTCTCATCTCGTGTTTCAACGTCATAATTGTGTTTACTTTGTCCGATTATTTTGTTGTCATTGAACGTATTTATAGTAGTCTAAGTTATAATTATACCTGTCCAATCGTTTATTTTACTTGTGATAAGTCCATCATTGATCAATCAGATTTGCTCTAGCTCTCTATGAATCAGACCGTTAATGTATAATTTGCATTTTAAATAACTCTAAATAAACATTATTTTCTTTCTTCACAATTAATAATAAAAATTGTCGCCAACGACGAGCAATGCTCGTTGACATCAGTATCCCGCATGACGATAACCTCGTGAAGAAAGAAAAAGAAAAACTAAGTAAATATTTAGATCTTGCTCACGAGGTTACCGCTATGTGGTGGCTGGAGTTAACGAGCGTTGTGCCGAAAATTGCATCGTCAACGGTCTTATAGCGAAGAACCTCGATCATCACCTAGAGAGGCTAGCGCTAGGAAGCTGGGTGGAGGGCCAGATACAGAAGGCAGCACTCTTGCTCACGGCACGAATTGTGAGAAGGTTCCTGTCTCTGGAGCTACCGAGCTAACCTAACCTAACCACCGGTAGTTTGGACCCCAGGCCCCGCTGCCGGAGGACATCGGGTTTTTAATTTTTTTTAAAGGGGGTTTTTTTATATAGTGTTTAAAGAAAAATGTTATAAGTTTGATATAAAATAAATATATGCATAATAAATTGTCGCCAATAAGCCTGATATTGTGATAGTCGGTCGCCGAGACTTGCTGTAATTTTCAGTGTCGCGATTCCCCGTGATAGTAACTTCCTAAATGCCGAGAAAGAAAAACAAATAAAGTATAATTGATCTTGTTCACGAGGTTAGCACCATATGAAACCTCGACTACAATCATAGTGTTATCAGTGATTGGATCGATAATGTTATCAGTGATTGGATTAATAGCGAAGAGCCTTGACCGTCATATCGAAAGGCTGTCACTTGGTATATGGGTGAAGGGTCGGATGCATAAGGCAGCTCTGTTGGACATGGATACAATGGGACCACCAGTATCTTGTATCCTAGGCCCCCAATGCTGGCGAATATCGATTTTTTATTCTTCTTTAAATTTAATTTTTCTTTATAGTACCATACCTATATAAAGAAAAATGTGAATAATTTGTCACGGAATAAATATGTCCGTAATAATTATTTATTTATTTCATTCATATAGACCCATAAAAACAATTTGAATAATTAAGTTAAATATTAGAAATTAAAATTAATAAATGTCAGTCAGTCAGTCAGTTCTTAATTTAAACATTTCATTTATATATATTTTACACTAGTGGTTCCAGCAGACGTTGTCCTGCCCTGAAAAAATAAAAATCTAGAACTCGATTCCAGTGCCACCTACCGGGTCTAATTGTGAATCTAAACCATCCCGGGACTCACGCAAACACTAATTTTTTTACACCTTGGGTTACATTATTGAAGTTTTAGTAGGGATCCCTAAATTTTTCTAGTAATAAATATAGCCTCTATATAAGTATAATAGCCTATATTAATTGGGGATGATGTAGCATTCTAATCGTGAAATATTTTTTTTAATCCATCAAGTAGTGTTTGAGTTTTTTCGTTACAAACATACAAAAATTCAAAAATACAAAATACAACTAAGTTTTAACGGTTTCAAGCGTGGTAATTAATTCGAATTCGAAACGTCGGAATATCAAAAATCAAATAAATTACCGTGCTTAAAAGCGTTAGACCTAGTTTTATTACAAAAATACAAATTTTCCTGTTTATAATATTAGTATAGATTAACAAATTTTTCTATGAAGCAATTTGCAGCCAGTCTCAATATATTGTAGGCGCAGACGTCCGATCACCACGGCGGCCGTTCGCAAATGATCGGCAAGCGTGCCGCTCCTAGTCGGGGCCCCGCGTGTTTCCCTCCGCGTACACCTCGCCTCACGTCACCGCGGCACGTGTAATCGCTCGAGTGCGCTTATTTTGATTAAATGTTATATTTTGTTTAGCAGCTAAATGTGTACTGTATTATAAGATATTAATCGGTATTTTTACCTAATATAGATGCATTCCAGAACTGCAATTCAAAGACACAACAGTATTTCATTTTCACTTGAAGACCTTCAAAATATGTTTGTTTAGTTTAACCGGCTAGCAACAGTTAGAATTGTTTCTACAAATATCAACCTTGGTCAAGAAATTTACAATGCATCTTCTCCGGATAGCACAAAACGTGTTCAATCTGGCCTCGAGAAACATTCTCGAGGCACTACGAAGATATTTAGGGATAGAGAGGGTAGATTTACGATAACTATGCTAATTATTATCAAATCAGAAGTAAACATTTGAATGATGATCACAATTTCTTGCCTTTGCTCGTATTTTTGATATAACATTAATATTGTGTAAATTTATTTCTAGCATGTCATTATGTATAATAATCGGCAGACAAACACACGTATTGTATATCCCCAAATTAAGCAAGTTACGCTTGTGTTATAGGTAATATACAACATACCACTCTGGGGCCGATCCCAGACACCCAGACCATAGTAAATAACGGAGAAAATATGTTCCCGAAATTTACTATACCAGGAATCGAACCCGGAGCCTCTGCGCTTGCAGTGGAGGTAGGCTGGCAACAGCTTAGCCCGCTCAACCACAGAGGCCGTCATGCATGTATCATATTTAGTACTTAATGTATTTTACACGACTCTCTGCGGTACGATAAACCCATGAAGTTTCTGTGCTGCAGTCTAATATAAAACTTTATGTATATGATTGTAAGCATATTGAAAAAAAATTAACATGCCGACAGTTTTACAGGCTGTCTACCTGTACACATCTGGCATATGAGACGATCCCCTTCCAGACCTAAAAGTTAGCATCTCATAGCACTG
The DNA here is from genome assembly GCA_039645545.1 of Dendrolimus houi. NCBI lineage: Eukaryota > Metazoa > Arthropoda > Insecta > Lepidoptera > Lasiocampidae > Dendrolimus > Dendrolimus houi. The sequence continues at coordinate 5,783,100 of CM077126.1, read as the reverse complement.
GGCATATCTCTGAGGTTCTTCCTAACCCTTTTCTTTTGAGGTAGGGGGAAATACATTTCGTACACTACCGGGTGGGTCCTTTTCTGGGATTAGACCAAAGCAATAAGAGTTATCCACTGAAGATGGCGCAGATAACAGAGTCAATTGCCGGCTTATGTGGAGACTCAGCCCCCTTCCTCCCATGTGCCCCGCGCACTGGTAAGAAAAGCGTGAGACTTAGAACATAGTTACGCCCACGCTGACCCTGCGCATCAGTGCTTGAGAATGCTCCGGGAGAGGCAAAATTGAACCCAACCCCCTGCCTCACACCGGCAGACAGCCTGTAATCATCAAAGAATTTATTTCCCCATCTAACATTGTTGGTCTGTTATTCATACTAACATGCAAGCAGACCATATATTTTTTTCCAAATTTGGCTTAGATCAAGAAAACAAGCACCCACGCTTGTATTTTGATCAACATATTTTTTTTACAACTGGAGTACAGCAGATAGGAAGACTGTCCACCTGACGGAAAGCGGTTATTGCGATTCGATTTTATATACAAATTGAGTCTATTTGTGAATAAATTTCAATCAATTTAATGCACCTATCATTTGCTAAAAGTATTGTATGTCGTAATAAATAATATTGTATGTCGTAATAAAGTGTAATAAAAGCAAAATTACGACTTTTAAATCTAAATAACTGCTGTTATTTTCTTTTAATTAAAACATTACCATTTCGATTGTTTATATCTGTGCATTATTAGATGACCCACAGCACGTCACTAATACGTCGCCTGGAAGATTGTAGTATGAGAATTGTAACCTCTGTAGCAGATAAAATTTACTGTCCAAAAATGCGAAATTGATAGGCATAAAAACGTGAAAAACAATAATAAATGGTTAAACAATGTATAATATGATTCTATTCTACATAACAGTATGTAATAACTACAACACCATTATTTAAGTTGCATATATGGCAATCGAGACTAGCATTTTTGGATAGATAACTCATTCCTATAGATCCAGTAGTTGTCGAGAAAAATAATTGTGATATACCAAATCAGAGAAACTGACGAACGAATGAGCATGTTTTCATAACGATTCAATTTTTTCCAAAACGGCTACGGAACCATAGACAATGATAAACTTATTTTCATAAAATATTCAAAGGCCTCGCTATTTCAAAGCGTCTGTAGACATCGGAATCACTCTGTACCACTTGAGAAAGGTTGGAGTGTCCTAAAAAGGGGAAACGTTTCCTCGTAGTATTGTATTTGAAATGGGAGTTGTTGCAAATAACTGACATACAAGTACCAAGACTACAAAAGTATATTGCTGTTAAACTACGTACGTACTGTATGTATAGTCGACTTCATTAAACTAGTATGTTGACATATCAAAGTTTCACCGCTGTTACCCTCTTGGGAACATTATCTATAGATGATGGTGACCCAGGCTCTGAACATTAGTTGTAATCTCGAATGACTGCAAAATATAGAACGTTATATATGTGTCTCTAAGTTTACATGAATAGAAAACTCCCAGACATCATTTCTTGCTTGCGTATTTATTATTTAATACTTATATTTTTTTACACCAAATCAATCAAAAATGTTGTAGTCATACATTAATAATACTATTATACAGTGTATTGTAGTATTCTTTTATCATCAATTTTTTAAATATACATAAGATATATTGCATTGTAAATAAAATAGAAAACTTGATAAAAAAAATATGTGAAACAAAATGGGTGGAAGGAAAAATAATATAATTATAATTTCTTTTATTTTTTCCTTCCACCCATTTTAATATTATATAAAATTATCAGACCTAGGCATGTTTGCTGAAGAGTTTCTTGCGCCGCTTCTTCTCTTCAAGCCACAACATGTTGCGAAGCGGTGGTAAATTAGATTAGGCTCCCATAGAGTAAATAATAACCATAAACAAAATTAAAATTAAATAATTAAAATGAACCAGTTGGCGGTAGACTAAATAAAACTTTAACAATACTCGTTAACACTTGACATCTTTGTCTTCCGTGATCACGGCCACTGAAAAAGGCCGAAATGTCGGAATAACAAAAATCAAATAAATTACCGCGCTTAAAACCGTTACTTTGTAGTCAAATGTGACGTTTCGAGTTATCACAAGAACTTCGTTGATTAGCGTCGGTCGAACACCTACAACAATTCAGCTGACCTATACCGAGGACTTAATACATCAGGCGAGGCTGTATAGATCAAGTTCCTTTGGCTGCCACTGTTGTGGTTCGTACTACTAGATACTCCGTTAGTGAGGCAGTTCAACCTACTTTTAGAGAACGCGCTTATATTTATAGAAAGAAAGAAAGAAAAACTGCATTCGAAGAAATAGCGACGTAATTATATTCGTTATACATTATTATACACAGAGAATATTTTGAGAATTTGTACGCCGCATTTTTAGCAAACAAGGTTTGCACTCAGCATATTGCTGTGCCGGAATTATATCCGACACAACGCTGATTTTCAGTTCAAACTTTCCTTTAAGCGTAAGACCAAAACGACCCAAATTTGTTAATTAAATTTATCGAATTGTGTATGTGATGAACCAGCAAAAAGGTACCGTCAAAACTTGTCTATTCGAAATCGCGCTATGATATCGTCATAATTACATTTTCTCTTAACCCAGGCAGTATCTTGGCAAACAATCATCTTCGTGAGTGAAAGGCCGTCCAATTAGCGCAGTTGTTCCTCTTTCCCTAATGATGCGCCTGCCGGAGGGCGCTTATCTTTGTTGCTCTTGGCATATGTGTTATAGGCCTTAGCTAAAGGTTTACTTCTCAAATTGTTTTAGGGACGGTTCTTATATCTTACCGACCATTCACTTGCCAAAATATCAGTAAAATTTTTGAAATAAACTTCCACCCAACTAATGTCAAAATTTAACCGATGATAAGGAAAGTGAATAAATAGTAAGATATAGGAACCGGCCATTAAACATACCCTAAAATCGAAAAAATTCAAAATGTACCATTTAATTTATACTAACCCAACCCTACTAGAAATGCCGTGATAGCTTAGTGGTTAGTGTATTCGCGTCTCAGAATCGAAGGGCGTAGTTTCGATTCTTCGGCCGAAAACATAAACCACTTAGGCAGTTCTCCAACCTAATGTGCATATCGTTACTGGAATAACGTGCTAAAGGTGAGAGTAAATATCGTGACAAAACATAACTACGAATATATTCAGATTCTTCACCATATGCCACGTGCACACAGAATCAACGAAAACCAATTGGATCACTCTATTACATCCCTAGTATGGCAGCTAAAATGCTGATGGAATGTTTTATCAGTATAGCGTAGCACTCATCCAACAGCGAGAGTTCAGTTCGGATCACGACACCTCCAGTGATAGTCATCTTTTAAAAATCCAATATTTTTAAGACAAATTGTATATAAAAAAAAACAAGGATTTGCCCGTGACGAAATACGCGAACACAAAAAATCTTAAAAAAGACTGCAGGCTTACAATTTTATAATATCATTTTTATCCGTTATAACAGTTCGTTGGTGTTTGCCCGCAAATCACTACGTGGAGATAACATCAAAGGAATTGAATTATTGGATAGTTCATCGAAACTTCCACATAGAGCCAACGAAAGCCAACGATTACCATATGTTGGCTTTTGTTGGCCCCATCTGTACGCGGCAGTAAAGGATTATGAACCTGTTGGGAATTTCATTATTTTAATTTCAAAGAAGCTTTATCGATGGCGATTTCTTCCGCCATTGAATTTCGTTGAAAAGTTTCTTTTGATTTCATGCTTTATAATTTCAAACTTATTAAAACTGTCTTATTTTATTTATTAATCCTTTTATCAGAGTTCCGTGAGACTACTTTAGTAAAACCAAAACCCTTATTTGTTACAATAATTATGTCCATCTGTCCATCTGTATATCTATCTGTATATGGCCCAGACATACTTTTACAGTATACTGAAAGAACTGGCCTACAACATACCAGATAATTACGCAGAATTATCTGGTATGTTGTCTGTTGTCTGGTATACGTCGTATAATATCGCAAAAAATGAAATTTTGAAGCCTACCATGAAATGATAGATTGTTACACGAGAGGTGAAGGTAACCTATTTAGGTACGAGATGGTTTGGCGCACGAGCGTAGCGAGGACACTAATAATTCGAGTGCCTAAATAGGCCTTTTACCCGAGGTTAACACTCTGCTTTTCATTTCGAGTATGAGGAAAGCAAATAAAAACTGACTAGTTAAATAAACGACTACTTCTGTAATAAAATCAGGCATTAAATCCATATCTAAATTTGATGAAACCTCAAGTAATTTTTTTTTCTGTGGCCTTCTACCAGCCAGTGTTTTTTTTGTTACTGATGATACTAAATAATTAGCTCAAATTTAGGTAAATTAAATTATAATTTCGTGAAAAGTAATTTATAAGTATAAAATGATATTACCAAATTGTTGATATTTTTTTATTACAATTTATGATGCAATTTATCCAGTGACTGTAAAATAGTTGGGACATGAGTCACAAATTTTTGACAGTAGGACAGTAGAGAATCATTTCCCAGGGACGAAAAGTGCTGTTTTCATCCTTGTGATTTGGCAACTCCAGGCGTACTTTCAGAATATGTAAAATGAAATAATATGAAAAAGAAAGAAAGGACCTAAAACTCTCAGTTCGCTTGTCGAAGCATCGGTTCCGTCAGTCCGCAAGACAAAGTGTGTCGAGCTCCAATAGTTATAATTCTTAAATTATATTCTTACTTTTTATAAAGACTCTATTTACTTGTAACATTATTTGTGCCTTTGTGTGCGTGTCAGCAAAAATAATTACAAGGCGCTCACGCAAACATTGATTAGTTTTGTGCTTCAACTTTAAATGTAATTTTCTAGGAAACTATCTCTGTATGTATTATTACTCTATGAGATGTATTCTCAAATGTGTGGGTCTAGACTATTTCAACCGCCGGTTACAAAATTGTCTAATTAGTCCAAACGTCACCGGTACAAGCCCGTTGCGCTTTAGTACTTTTAGTAGCTGGGGTGGAAAATTAATTAGCATTTGTGTCACTGCAAACGACAGCAGAATTTTAAATGTTACGATTATATTTTTAATATTTGGCAGACATTGTTTTAAAGAAGTTGTATTTATTTAATAAAGCTAATTATATTTATTTGGCCTATAATTTCACGGACAAAATTTTAAAATATTGAAATTAAAAAATTGGCAGACTAAATGACATATTATGTATCCCTAAACTAAGCAAATTACATTTGGGTAATAGGTAATATAGAACAGATAATTAGTGCTGATTCTAGTCTCCGTCCGGGCTGGAGGTGAATGCGCGACCGAGCCCACAGCCCGGACAAGGGACGCTCGAGGATCCGCCAGGGGTTTTAGTGGGTACCCCCAACCGTAACGTGGCAATAGCATTCCTGCGGGGATGCTAGTGGCCATTCCAACGGCACAAATCCTACACATCAGCCGCCACTTCTCCCCGTCACGCGCCTGATTGGACCTCAATCGGATTTCATCTGTTAAAAACAGGACTGATTCCAGGCAACCAAAGTAAACAACGGAAAGTTCGTTAACGAAGCAAAGAATCGAACTTGGAACCTGGATGTTCTAGAGACACGTGGGTAGAGTCTTAGACCATTTAACCACAGAAGCCTTCAAATAATATGAATGACAATAAGATTCTAACAAAATTCTAACATCATTTACACATATAAGAACAGGAACAGAATAACACCTAATCAAGGTATACTTTTATATATCATGATAGAAATCGTATATGAGCAATAATGAATACCTAACTTAACTCCTTTTATTTGTAGAAACTTATGACGTCATAAGTTTGTAAGTTTGGACAAAATCTATGAGGCTGCGACATATTTTAAGATGATATAATGTATCTCATTGTCAGTTAATTTGACTATCCTTTCCCCTATTACCCATTAAAATCATTAACCTCTGAAAAACTCCATAACTGTAGGTAATTAGGTGATGTCCCTGGAAATATTTCTCTAGCCTTTTGACAAATTATTATTATAGAATAAATATTACTACTTCATCAAATCTCTTAACTACACAGGTCCAAAAAAAGTTGTGTGTGCTGGGCGTCAGACTATGATTTTCTGGCGTATTTTTCCCACTGAACACGAATCAAAAGTCAATAATCAATTAATCGAGAAAAACTCAAATCTGACTCGATGACTGAAAAACAGATCTTGTTTTTTATCAGTTTTTTGGGACTTTGCTTTGCTTGAACTCCCGATTCTTACTTCAGATTCGTGCTCAGCAGAAAAAAAATACGCCAGAAAATCTAATGACCAGTCTTAGTCTGATATCCAGCACACAAGTTTTTATTGTTGCCCTGTGTTATTTACAATATTGTTACGAGTTGCAGGACTCGAATTAAAATCCCGTTGGAATTATTATAGAGTTCATTTTATTAGAACTATACAAACACGTATAACACAGGTACAAATATAACTGAACACAACCAGTCCAAACGTAATGCGCGAGATCGTAATTCCATACAACTTCATTACTTCAACTCCATACAACAATAGATTATCGCATGAGGTACACCCATCTTGCTTCGCTCGTGGTTATCGCTAGCCTGACGATCTCTCCATTGGGGCCTTGCTTTATGCTGCACCAAATGCACATAAGACCACGCGGATTGAATTTTATAAAATTCACATCTGGCTAATGACTACCATAAAAGATTACAGTACACAATGGGCTATATTTCTAATCACAAATTTTAAACACAAAGTAAACAAAAGAAGTCCAAATACCGAAAAGTAATAAAGTTGGCAAAGTAAAAGTATTAATAAATTTCTTGTCTATCTATTTCTGTTGTTGCTGGCTCCACCGCCATTGGCACTGATTTTAGCAATGTCACGGTAATGTGTTGATCTGTGCAGGAACGAAGAAATAATATAAAATTTCCTGCGGCCGGGCGGCCTGTCGTTAGAGGCGATAAAACAACCCACAGTTAGGTGGTAGTATATTTGCACATCTGGGTGGCTACTATCTCTAGTCTCGAGTATGTGGCCATAACAACCTTGAATTATATTCCGGAATTAGTGGCCAGGTTCCAGTCTCCCTTCAGAGAGCGGTAGCACATTGATAGAGCACCTTCGGTTTTACAAATGTCCATAGGCGACGGTAGCCGTTTTCCATTAGGTGGGCCATCTGCCTGCTGAACTCATGCAATAAAAATATCTTTTTATTTTTAACTGACTACCAAAAAATGTAAATGCTTTGAATAACAAAACTGAAAGAAGACTGAGGTACTATCTAGTTATGTTGAGTTTGAAATATTTTTAGATTAAATATTTTTGCTAGGCAATCACTGTCCAGTCCTCAATATTAAATTTAAATGGTGTCGTCCTATGTTTACATAGGGGCTATGTTTTATTCTTACTAAGCCCGCTTTAAGAATCTTAACGGTTTGTAAAAGCTGGTACCAGATCGTATATCTAGAAGTATGATAACTCAGAACAAGAATTCGTAATAGTGTTTCGAATTGCAGAAATGTTTTCGCGTTCTCGGACAAAATAATTCAAGATCCTATCAAAACATTTCATAGCAAAATCCCATTTCCTCGCCCAATCTAAATTATAAATATTCCCAAATTGTAACCAGCTACATTAAATTTATGTAAAACGTAGAGGCCAATTAGCGCTGGCTACAAACGACGAACCTACTGGGTCAAATTGCGGAAATGTTTTCGGGCGTCAATAATATGACTTTTAGTTGAAAATAAAATCATATTCCTTCTTTTTGGGAGCTTTTTTAAATTTATTTGTAGCCAAATGCAGACGTATAACCTGATAAATAATAATTGGTTACCTTAGCCCGTGGACATCTTCAAAAGAAACCGAAGGCTACGTCATTGAGACTTTAAGTATATTATTATGTGTTGCCCTCTTTTTGAAGAGCCCCAGATTCTTGCGCTCGGCCCTCTCTGAAAACTGCAGGAGGAGGTTCATTCCGCAGCTTTAACGCATATGACACAAGGAGCGCTACGTGCATTAGATGACTGTTACATGTCGAGGAAGTGTGGATATACCCAAACTGCCGACAAATGGGGTGATAATTGCACATAGAAAACGTTTTTCCGAAATTGTTTCATGATCATCTACAAATTTGAAATCAAAGGCAATTCCAACCATAACTTCCTTCATTAGAGCAATATTATATAATTATACTAATAAGTTGTTGTCTTATAAGGCAAATATCCCTTATCCAGGATATCCGGACTCTTGAACCGAGTTACGTATATGTATTCGGAAAGAACCGGCATAAATCGCTTATCATATATTGTACAGTTAGTGACAGTGGCGCAAGCTCCTCTCGCATCTCCATCAATCTCTATTCCTGTCTCTTCACTTGAAACATGAACATCCACACATATTTGTTTTTTTTTAGATTCAGACAAGGTTGTCGTGGTTGCAGATTATATTTCGGTATGCGACGATAGCTACTTATCATCATTAATCTCTTCGTACATGCTACAAAGAAGCTAATATAAATAACAAAAATGCCATCTCGATATACCCTTTATGATCAGAGTCAGGCATATAGAATTGTGGCTAAGCCAACGTAGTGACATTAAGATAGTACGCCAATAACTGGATCTTTCCGCTGGTTGACGGATTATCCCAACCACGTCGCGTTGGAAGCGCTGGAAATATATTCAAAAGTAGTCTATACACAACCCAGTCTTTGTGCTTTATGCACATGTCACTTTCCGAGGTATTTTCAGCAAAGAGGTAGTGTGGGACTTGCAGCAACTCCTGACTAGTCACCAAACGAACACGATTTGCTTCCATTGATTAGTAGAGTGGTCTCAGTCTTTGTTCGCCTAGCTTACTAGGAACATTGAAGTCCCAATTTCCTGTCATATTAAAATTTAGAAAGAAAGAACAAAAAGAGAGAAAAACTTTATTTGAAGAAATAGCGACGTAATTACATTTTTTATACATTATTATACTCTCACATGCACTCAGCATATTGCTGTAAATTTGTATACAACTTTTTATTATGATTTGAGAATCTCGGATCGACTCTAGAATATACATTGTAATAATTTATAACACCAGCTTAATTTGCTTAGCTTGAGAGTATTATACAATGTGTATATTTATCTGCTGGTTATTACTTGCTTTTAACTATGACCAATATTTCATGACTTATCCACCTCCGCAATCTGACAAAGCGAATTGAAAGCAATGAACCAATGAACTTCAAATAATAAAGTTCAGACTTATAAAGTTTTAAGTATGAAAAATGTATGTATTTTATAATTTGATAATATTAAATTCCTTTTTTCAAAGAGGAATTTTGGTATTTAATAAAATCTTAAGCTCAGACTACACTGTATGGTCTCGGTACGATAGCGATATTTTCATTCAATATTATTGTGTTGTGCTTATCGTTGTTGACCATGCACATTGGCTTTGTTATGAAATGTATAGCACATTTATCCGTTTATTTTAATTATAATTTATTAACAGTTATTAAGAACACTCATTTCGCTTTCAGTAGAATTTATAGAAAAGACAGAGAAATGGGTAGTTCCTGGTCGTTAAAATATAAAAGCATGATTACTTTTTACATTATATAAGTTACTAAACCTTTCTTGTGACTTTACTTCGACTTCTCGTGCATTTCTTTTTTACATCATAATAACATAGTAATTATCATGTTACTCAGGCCAAATTATCATATTTTCATAGAAAATATTGAATTTGTGTGTGAATGTTTATTTCCAAGATAGTTATGTAGTGTGCATATGGGCATCTGTTTCAGATATCTTACTGAACAGAATTTGTACCATTATACATTGAAATGAGTTACGGTTGTATATACTTCAACATAAAATATTGTATAACGTGTGCAAAATAGTCCACTCTAGTACAAATCTTATTCAAAAATATTGGTTGTCCACAATGCTAGTTGAAGTAGCTGGCTTTTAGGGCCCCGTAAGTTAAATATTCGTTTTCCCATTTAGGAAGAAGGTTTTAAAACAGCAAAGCAGAGATCAGAAAAAATTAAGTAATTTATAGATTTGGTACAGAATTGAGCGGTTTTTTTACTTACTTTTCACCTCGTTAATATCGCTCGATATCTTTGCGATTTCTGTAGCACCAACTTTAAGAAATGGTCTAAGGAATTTTGTAATAAGCTTTAGTTCGACTAATCCAGGTTTAAGGACCGCTTAATAGATAACGTGAGGTACGGTTATTGAAGCTTCTGCAATATTGTCTCATAGTTGATTGCTTGCCGAAGTTCGAGCGGAATTCTCAGCTTCTATCCTGCCACGATGGCGAGGGAAGTGTAACCTCAGAGGCTTTAAGAACAGGATTGTCAGCCGCCACTGGGACGAGACTGCAAGTGTTCCGCGGGCATCCTTCTCACACTATGAGTGAGAAGAAGCTTGATGAGTGGATCGTTCCTTCTCGGCTGTATGGAAAAAGCATGCTTACAGGCTCAATCCTGCCTGGATCGTTGCACTGGCTAAGATGTTGTCCAATCACCTTGGCGTAAGAAGACAGAAGGAATTTCGGAGTAGTTTTAGTCGATATCCGTCAGTCGCTGCGAGTCCTACACTATCTTACAGTCTTTTCCTGAGCTGTGGGACTTGTACATGCACTTCCATATCACAACAAAAAATATAAACAAATAACAGCAGTCATACAGTTTGACTAAAAGTATATCCCGTGCAGGAACGGAGAAAGAATACAATTTCCTCTGGCTGGGTGGTCTGTCGTAGGAGGCGACAAAACAACCCACGGCCAGATGATAGGGTATTTGCCCGTCTGAATGGCTACCACCTCTAGACTAGAGTATGCCGCCGTAACAACCTTGAGTTGTGTTCCGGTATTAGGGGCCAGGTTCCAGTCTCCTTTAAGAGAGCAACAGCGCATTTGTAGCACCTTTGTTGCAAATGTCCATAGGGGATGGTAACCGCTTACCATCAGGTGGGCCGTTTGCCTCTGCTGAACTCATGCAATAAAATAGTAAAAAATAAAAACTATAAATTATAAAGTCTCTTCTTAAGGTGTTAGTATTTGAGTCTTTGAGAGCTACCACTACATTCAATTTAAGAAACATACCTTTGTGTTAGAACTGGAGTGTAACAGAGAAGCTAATGGCTCACCTTGGAAACTAGTTACAGTCGGCTATACACATTTGCCAATACCATAATTGTTATTAACGTGCTATTAGCAACAGCAGAATTAGAACTCACGTTATTAGAACGAGACGCGGTTATTCATATAGCTATTAAGCCTTACTTTATATTATTTTTAAATTAATTAACGACTCTGATTAGTTTTAATATCAAACGTACGTTATTGGGAAAAATATTAAAATAAATAAGCGAAACCCGAGGTTTTATGATAAATAAAACAAGCTCGTTTGTTAAAAACCAACCTTTTGTCTGTCATAAATAAAATTAAATTCAGTTGTTATACACGAATGTCGACGTTTAAAACATTCCATACTTATTCAGGGGCAGGTACCGTGAATAAACACGCAGCCGTTCTATTTTTAATCAGAAAACGCAACCCTAAAGCTTTACTGGAAGATTATGAAGGTATTTTGCTGAAATACTCACATTCAAAAATATTGGCCAATTTTATCTCAATCCAGGCAAGTAAAGTGTTCCGTAGAGATTATGAACATCAACTATTTATGACGTCGATGTAGTTATTATTCATGACGTCATAAGTTGCAATACTGTTAATAAATCTAGATGGCTTCGGCGTTTTGAGAGATGATAGAAAGTATCTATCGGATACACTTTAGAGAGTGTGCAACTCATAGGACAACCAGACACACTAGCATGCGGCATCGATATATGGTGGATATTTTATCTATACGAAGGAATGCGCACCACAAAATAGTGTAACTAATTGCTAGAGTCTATCTTGGCATTTGATTGTAAAACCCTAATAAAGCATTGAAGATAAAAAAATCCTTTAACTCAAAAAAATGTGTGTGTGTGTGTGTGTGTGTGCAGTTCACGAGCAGTGGAAGTGAAACAAAGTGTGACAAGGGGTGGGAGAGATTCTAACTTTCGTGATGTCACATTTCATATATTATATCGTTATAATATATTTAAGTTTTAAAACAGGAAATTTGAAGTATAATAATAATAGTGTATTAACGAAAAACTTTAAAACAATTTCAACTCTATCTGTATGAGCGTAGTGTTTAAATGATTAAATAGAATGTATTCTATCTCATTTTCTCGCAGGCTTAGTCCTATAGTTTTATATGTTTATCTCTTTTTAGTTTAGCTTTTCGTATCATCAAGTTTTTTCTTTTATTTTAAGATCTTGGCGATAAACGTCTACACTATAATTTTCACGCCTTCACCATAAGGTATAGCGGCCATCTTCACTATACCACTATATGTACAAACTTGTAGAACGTATTTGTCAAAGTTCATCTAAAAAATGGCTATAATATATGGATGATGTGACATTAAAATGTGTTAAGAGCATTTTTTTTATCATTTCACTACTTTTTGCTTTTTCTCTATCGGGCTCTCCATCTATATTCGACACGGACAAAATAAAGGTTGGGGAAAAAATTTCTCTCGCATTTTATATAAAAATTCAAAAGGTTTTTTTTTATAAAGTTTATTTACATTTGACTAAAGTATGTAGGTGCCATTTTGTTTGATAACTTTTTGCCATCTTGTAGGTAGGGACGTGATCCCATTGCTATAAAAATTTTGGGGCTTCTGATCAAAGAACTGAAAATCTTAAGGTGCAAGGTCAGGACTATACGGCGGATGCATTAACACCTCCCAGCCAAACTCTCGTAATTTTTGCTGAGTGGCTAAATATGTGTGATGTCTATCGTTATCATGGTGAAAAACCACACCCCTTCTGTTGATTAATTCTGGCAGCTTTCTCTCAACTTTTTGCTTTAATCTCATCAGTTGTTCGCAGTACAGTTCAGAATCGATGGTCTTGCCTGGCGGTAACAGCTCATAATGAATAATGCCCTTCCAATCTCACCATACACGCAGCATTACCTTGTTGCGAGTTAACACGGGTTTCGCCACAGTCGGCGAAGCTTGACCGGCCTTTGACCACGATCTCTTTCGCACGTTTTTGTCGTACGTGATCCACTTTTCATCACCAGTTATCAGCTTCTTCAAAAATAGTTCGGTTTCATTACGTCGTAATAAAGAGTCACAAATGAGTACACGGTTCGTTAGGTTTCTTTCAGTGAGCTCATGAGGCACCCAAATATCGAGCTTTTTTGTGTACCCAGCTTTTTTCAAATGCGCCAAAACCGTTTTGTGGTCAATTCCCAGTTCTTCAGCTACATCGTAACTACTAATATGCCGATCTTGGTCCACTTTTTCAAAAATGGCATCAATTTTGTCCGTAACAGGGCGACCAGAGCGACGTGCATCTTTGATATCAAAATTTCCGGATTGACAACGCTTAAACCAAATTTGCGCTACTCTCACAGATACTGCATTAGGTCCATAAACATCACAATTTTTTTCGCCGCTTATGTCGTATTTTTACCTTTTTTGTAGTAAAATATTAAAATGTATCGAATTTCTTCATTAGATTCACTCATTTTAATAATAATAAAAACAAATGAAAATCACACATTTTCCTAATTTGAATTTGGAATTGTCTTCTTTAAAATTAAAACTTTTTAATGATACCAAAACCAGCCAGATACAAATGGTATAACCAAAGAGATCTTATTACAACTTCATACATACTATATGCAAAAAGACTTTTTCCCCAACCTATTATATAACACTTGTATAAAGCTTCTATTTCATAATTTCTACGAAAACTTAACAAACAAACAATGCATTATGGAATATAGTGACGTATCTAGTATCACTGGTTTCAGGGGCTTAGATCTTCAATTTTTCATATGAACATGAGTTACTCTTATCTCGGTTTCTATCGCGCAATATGACTAAAGTGTTTCAGTATTTGCTGTCGCAAGGTCAATAGTTGAGACAGTCTTATTATTATAAAGTACTAGCTGCCCGTCCCGGCTTCGCACGAGTGGTTTATGGCTGTTTTTTTTACACCTTGGGTTACATTAATGAAGTTTTAGTAGGGGTAATAAATATAGCCTATGTTATTCAGGGATAATGTAACATTGAACTGCGGAGGGCAGTCCGCAGAATCAGCCACAGGCTCAAACGCAGCAGAGCGCGTCGTCCTCCAGACTATGTTGAAGAGAATGGACTCGTGGGGGAGTTCAGAGAGGCCAGAAAGGCCCTTTCGATCGCAATTCTGCGAGCGAAAGCCAGGGCTCGGGAGGAGCTCCTCGAGACACTGGACCGGGACCCTTGGGGGCGTCCGTACCGTGCGGCCTGCAACACGTTGCGGCCTTGCACCTCCACGGTTACGGAAACGCTCGAACCCGAGGTCTTCCGGTCGGTTATCGATGGGCTCTTCCCGGACCCGGGATCTTCACCCCCCCAAAATATGGGTCCAATCATTCCCGACACCTCGGAGGTGGAGCCTCACTCCATCACCGAGGAAGAGTTAGACGTCGCCCTGGACCGGCTCCGGGGCAGGAAGACGGCTCCGGGACCCGACGGGGTTCCGGGTCGGCTCCTCTTCCTGGCCGCCAAACACCTACGCGGCCAGCTGCGGGAACTGTTCGACGCCTCGACGACACTTCCTGGAAAGCCTCCATGATCAACAACGGTCTAATCCCTAGCAAAGGACCCGGTAAATGCGAAATGCATTTTCCCGCCTTAAAAAAAAAAAAAAAGCATTCTAATAGCGCCAGGTGCGCATGCGCCTTCACGGGTACCGACGTCAGTCGGGGTCCCGGAGGCGCAGATATGCGCAAGATCTCCTCCCGTAATACCGCTGCAGAGGCCCTCTAGCATCTAGGGAGCAGAGGAGTCTTCACCCCTGTTGACGAAGTGAGTTTGCCTTTCCCGGGGCATTCTCAAGCACTGATTCTCTAGGATCAGCGTGGGCGTAACTACGTTTTAAGTTTCACGCTCTTCCTGCCATAAGTGGGGGGCACATGGGAGGAGGGTGGTTTTAGTGGAGTATTGAGTAGTCAAGTCTCCCCACAAGCCGGCGATTTGACTCTGGTGCCCATTCGTGGTGTCACCTCTCGTCGCTTTGGTCTAATCCCTAGTAAAGGACCCGGTAGTGTGCGAAACACATTACCCCTGCCTCACAAAAAAAAATATTCTTATTAGAATGTTTTTTTGAAATCGATCCAGTAGTTTTTGAGTTTAATCGTTACAAACATACAAAAATACAAATCTTTCCTCTTTATAATATTAGTATAGATTTTAAACATCTACTCAGTCTACATATTTTTAACGTATGAATAACAAGGCTTGTGACATGGCTTTGCCTGTATATCTACTGGTGAGTATTATTAAATAAAATATTTATTTATTACATTTATTTAATTACAGAAAACCTATACACATGAATAAACATACGAAATTGTCAACAGGCAGCCAATTACAGGTTTTCGCGAGTAATATCTTGATTAAGTAACACAAAAAATATATGGCTTAGATACCGTTTGGCTCCCGAAATATTGATCCCAAATAGGTCAATGTTATGATGGTTACTTATATTATTTAAATAGTTGCTTGTTGGACTAGGAATGCATTTTGCTCGTAGTTGCTAGAACCAAAAGGTATATTTATTGGTAATCTGATACGCACAGACTTGGCCACAATATTAAAGTTGATTTTACTTAGGAGATATTATCAATCTATATCAGTAAATCTATAAATATACACAGTTTCTGTGGTTGATGCTCTAAGCCATTATGCACTTATCTCACTGGCAGTCTTTCATTTTTTTCAACCATCAATATCAACATCATCTTGTCAAACCTCAACGTGACCAAATCAATGTGAATCGCGTTGGAGCCATAGCCCTACAAGAAAGAAGATTTTGGAACATCAATTTTGAATACCACTTCAACGACTGCAAACTAACTACTACTTCTTTATAATCCAACAATAAATTATAGTATTCTCCAATAATTAGCACTTATGTCTTCCTCTGCGAACCCTGGAAGCTGAAACAGTCGATCCTCCAGTTTGTCTACAAAATTTACATGATGTCCCTTTTAGGACAAATTTCTTTTTTAAGTTTATATTTGTTAACGCTTAGTTTTATAGTAGTGTAATTGATATAAATAGAATGTATTACCTTTCTTTCTCAAACATCAAAAACCGAAAAGTGACAGGTGGCGCCATGTAATCAAGTACAATTTAGAATCTTTTCAGAATTACGTTTATTCTAGGCGATTGTCGTTCCTAGTAATTTTTCATTTATGCGTATAGGTCTATCTATCTTTAATCCATTATTTAAGCACATCAGCTATAACCATCAACAAAGATTGTAAACGTTTCAAACAATCATGATTAATGTGAACAATAGTCGCCGCTCTATTACACCTTCAGAAATAACTATTAATTAAGTTATTGGTTCCCCAGCACTGTGTTTTTTTTTGTTTTTAATGAGTACATACAGTCAATTTACACATAGAAAGTTAAGACTGTGTGTATGAAATAAAGGATTGCCCTAAAAGATATATAGTATAAGAAAAGCCAAGGAATAGAAGAACACTTTCCGAAATCGATAGTATATTACAAACACCTTAAAGCTTAACCTTTCCCTTTATGTGACTTGAGTTGTAAATATAGAAAATAAAATAAAGAAAAATGTGTGTGTGCAGTTCACACACAGTAAAAATGAAAGTTTAGAGAATTTACAGGTGGACATTATGTTACGAGTTGCAGGACTCAAATTAAAATGTCGTTGGAATTTTTTTATTGTAGGAGTTCAGCAGACAGGCAGACATTGATGGAAAACACCATCGCCTATAGACATTTGCACACCAAAGGTGCTACAGTTGCTCTCTTAGGGGAGACTGGAACCTGGTCAAAACACTACTTAAATCCAGTCGGGCAAATGTCGTTGGTTGTTTATTACGACAGGCCGCCTTATTCTTTCTCCGTTCCTGCAGATATTATTAATATTATAGAGTTTATTAGAACTATACAAACACGTATAACACAGGTACAAATGTAACTGAATACAACCAGTCCAAACGTAATGCACGATTCAATAACATGCGCAAAGTCCATCACTAAATAGATTACCGAATGTACACAAGTCTTGCTTCGCTTGTGGTTATCGCTCGACTGACTCATCTCTCCATTGGGGCATTGATTTATACGGCACAAATACAATATGTCTGCCTGACCGAGTAGACCGAATTTTTAGAATCACACCTGGCTAATGACTACCATAAAAGATTATCATACACAATGGGCTGTTTTTCTAATCACAAATTTTAAACACAAACTAAACAAACGATGCCCAAATGCCGAAAGGTGCAAAACAGGTATGCAGGTGTGAATTTGTCTTTGTCGGTCGTAATAATAATTATATCTACAAAGCTTAGTAGACAAGTATGAACTGCACACACACATATTCGCATTTCTATTCTATTATAGACGTATTTATTCTTAGGAATTATGTCCCTTATTCGTAATAATTCAATCTAAATTACACTTTAAATCACTACTAGCATAAAGTTCAAAATTCAATGCACCGTTACGCACGTATGTGTATATACGTATCTGTTGATCTACGTATAAAAGAATATCTGCCTTAAGTATAAATTTCTCAGATAGAGCTAAAATTCATTTGAAATCTTTTAAGTTTTATTTAAAATTTAAAATGAACATTAATACTAACGGATAAAGAGAAATGTGTTTTATTTCGAATTAAATAAGGTTTAATATTATGTGTTTATCTCTTTTAGAGTCCCTTTTTCATTTCGCTTTTTCAATACGTCGAGTTTCAAATCATAACGATTCTAAAGAAGTTTTACTTCAAAAAGAATAACAAATATTCTATCTTATCTCGTGATGGAGGAAGGCGATTAGAAAAAAACACCTTAAGGCTGTGCATGCTTCAAAAAACTAACTTTTACACGGACTTTTAATATATTATAACTTTATCATTATTGGAGCCTCAAACTAGCGGGACCCAAAGTTCTACCGAACCCGGTTCTTGGTAATGTAGGTAGAGAAGTCTAACCGGCAGGCAGAAACCAGGTCTGGGAACAAATGTCTACCATGCCGCTTCCGCCAGATCCCTGAAGAAGGGGAAGGCCCAAGAAACGCTGGCTTGACATTGTTAAGGATGACATGCGTACCAATGGTCCCAAAACGGGGGATGCTGAAGACCGCGCGAGGTGTAGCAGAAAAAATAGGATAGCGGACCGTGGGCGTCGGAGCGAACGCTCCGAACCCAACCGGGATTTAACGCTCGGATGATGATAATGATGGCATTTGTTTAAGATGTTTAAGAAATGTTAATTAAACAATTAAAATTTCATCTACTTAAAATCTTGAATAAACTGACAAGATGACAATAATGGTATAGTTTACCCTACATTACGATTCATTAAAATCACGGCATACTAAATAACACATTTATCTACAATTATGTGTATGTACTGTAGTCATGTACATTAAACTGGAGGCGTTTTGGGTTGTGTCCAAGTGAAGCCTAAAGTTTACTGCAATGCATTTGTTAGTCTATTATAAATTACAACACATTGAAAGTAGGTATAGAATACTTAAAGTAACATTACTTTGAACAAGCTGCTACCCGAATTTAGCCGCATGTATTTTTTTAATTCTAAAATCTCTAATTTCTACGTCTTCAAAATCATTTTAGGGACACCAGATTGACTATGTCGTTTTTCAGAATACAATATCTTTGGCAAATTTCATTAATATCCGTTCAGTTGTTCAACCTTGAAAAGATAACAAGCTAACAGAGTTATTTTCACTTTAATAAAGAAAATATAATTTATTTGTCATGCCTACTGTGACTGTGGGCGAGAATAAGAGAAGAGGAAAGTAATGACTTACAGGATAGATCGCCACACCAGATACCTACGAACGATGCCGACTTCGCAGCGGCAAGCACGTCTTCCTCGTGATCCTTGCTTCACGCTTTGCGGTTCCTTCGACGAGCGGACCAACTATGTACGGCACGGGTGTATCTCCCAGCATGCGGATTAAGCGGTCGAATGTAGACTATGGCTACGTTCCAGAAGAGGCTCACAACGTTCACGTTCATGACCGCGATTTTTTTCGTTCCACTTGCTTGCGGACGTTACAATCATACACCCTAGTGGAACGGATTATGGAGCGATGATGTCATAAACGAAGAAATACACAAATGTCATTGGTTGATTTGAAAATGGCACCTTTTTCAATGTCAATCGATAGAGAGTTCAATCAATTAATGCTCTGTGGTCAACGCCCACTTCGACCCACCTCTTGACATGGGTCGCTGTGAGCGCTGTGTGATCGAAAATGATGATGACATTAAAGACGTTTTCGCCACGACCATAACGACCGTGGTCGCCATGTGGAACGGTTGACACAAAATAGTGACAGATACGGCGAAAAGAATAAGAAACAAAAGAGGCGGTGACTAAATAGGTCAGCGTAAAGCACGTATAAAATATCAGCGTAAACGTCATTTTAAAATAGACTATACAATATGAATTATCCCACTTACTACATCACATTTATTAGAACAAAGTATGTTCTATGTTTAATAACTACTAGCTGATCCGTGCGCACTTCGCTGGGCGTATTAAAAAATATTATTAATCTCAATCACATATAGCCTATATCACTCAGAAATAATGTAGCTTTCTGCGGATGAAAGGATTTTTAATATCGGTTCAGTAATTCAAGAGATTACGTCCTACAAACAAACTCACAAACTTTACCTCTTTATTACTTATATATTAGTATAGATTAAGTACACGTACTCGTATGACCTCCATTACAAAGTACCGCGGTAATGGGTCTAATTAATTTATTAGAATAGCAACACTAATGGAATAATAAACATTCCCTTTCAAAATGTTCCCGGGATTGTTATTTCGACTTCCACTGAATATTCATTCGCATCCCTATCATAGTCACTAAGGTCTAAAAAGTTGTTTAACATAATATACCCACAGTATATCAGACGGCCTAAAGCAACCGTTCATTGAAAATACTTGTCTAGATATTAAATACTATAGTCCGGCTGCTCTAAGAATGTATTGGCGTTTTGTGCTAAACCAATTTAATTTACCGTAACTTGTTGTAGTGATATTAATTTAAAATTAATCTTGAATCAGTAATACGTACAGAAACCAAATAATAAAAATGTTTTTATCGTAAATCGTTCGTCACTACAACGTTATCCGCCCATATGTTCATAAAGTTAGGAACGGATTCTAAGAGCGGCCGAACTAAGTAGACGTAAAACATAGACAGCCTGTGTGGTTGAGTGGGCTAATTTGCCAGCCTACCTCACTGCCACGTAGAGGCTTAGAATTCATTCCTAGAGTGGTAAATTTCGTAAACGAACTTTCCATCATTTGCTATGGTCTGGGTGCTTGGGATCGCGGCCCCAGAGTGGTCCGTTGTGTATTACATATAACATAATCGTAAATTGCTTAGCTTGGGAATATACAATGTCTATGTTTAGTTGCTGATTATTTATTTATTTATAGCTTAAAGATTCACTTTATTTGGATACTTTTTATATTCGTAATCTGAATTTGCAAAAGCAGCTATTTTAACCCTCGGCTGGGCTTGCGACTAGGTTCGAGTAGGATTACAAATATTTATATCAATATCCTGGAAATACTGTTGGACAGCGAAATGAAATATGCGCAAGTGCTTAAAATATATTTGCTGAATTTATTTAATTTCTATTGAAAATCATTCAACCTTTTCGTGACCGATTCAACACAAATATACCGATAGATAGGATTGGTTTTCTTATAAATATCCCATACCTCCTATAACATCTCCCAATCCTATCTTCTATGCCATCCTAAAGGCTGGTAACGCGTTGGCATTGCCTCCGGCGTTGCTAACGTCCGTAGGCGGCGGTAACCACTTTCATGTCATTTACCGCCTCTGTGGTTGAGCAGGCTAAGCCTTTACCGGCTTACCTCACTGCAACGCAGAATCCGGGTTCGATTCCTGGTATGGTAAATTTCGGAAACGAATTTTGTCTATTATTTACTATGGTCTAGGTGTCTGAGATCAGCCCCAGAGTCCGCTGTATATTAATTACCCATAACACAAACGTAACTTGCTTAACTTGCTTTGGAGATATACAATATGTGTGTTTGTCTGCTGGTACCCCATAAAAGCGCATAGGAGAGGGGCGCAGGTTTGGTTTAGTCAGTATTTTGACAGCCGACCATCAGGATCAGGAGTCCCACACATCCCTCGGCGAGACTTTCCCCTCAGGTCCGAGGATGGTGTTCCAAGAAAAGACATATCACTGCGTCATCAAATAAAAGGAGGGGATAGTATAGATGATATCAGAGTGGAGGAGTGGAATATAGGGGATTGGATAGGGGAACGAATTAGGAACATGGGATATGGAAGTGGAGTTGAGGGGAGGGAGAAGTGGGTCATTGGAACTCACTCATCGCACACAACACGATTAGCTCAAGGCTAGCCGTTTTACGCCGATATTCTGTGAGAGCGTGGTATCACATCGGTCAAGCCGGCCCTAAGAGCTATAATCAAGATAATGGTTCCAGTATGGCTGGCAACATGACATTCCTGTCTCATTTATTGGTAAAGATACTCCTGTACAAGAATATGTACAGAATTAAACACATACAGCAACATCCAAACAAAGTAAATTAACTTTATTTATTTATTTATTACATATCCAATATTTATATCATAAACAATAATCTCTGTTTAAAATGTTTTTTTCAATTATTGGATACTTTACACTTTACATTGTTTTTATACTGTTGCAAGCCGATACTAATCCTTTGCATGTGTCTTATTACCCCTTTGAATTTGAGTTATCTATTGTTCGCGCTAATATCTTTGTTCACGCCGCTGTGAGACGTCATAAAACCCTCTTTCCTCTATTGGTATTTCATGCGAATTCTTTTGAAGTCATTAAGTTGACCATTTAACGATTTCAAGAACCAGTGAGCAGCATGTTGCTAGGAGGCCGTCTAGTTTACAAATGGATGTGTGTCGGTCAGTCGGGAAATGCGCCAGTCGTGTTCTGACTGCGAACGAGGCGTTACCTAGTGCACTTTCCGAGCGAGTAGCTATACATCTTATAAAGATGATTTTTGCGCGATTTATGTGATAACGATTTTCTGCCCTACGGTTTGGTTTTGTTGTATTTGGCTATATTTGTAAGAACTGTAAATTACGTATGTGTACTTCTAATAAATTTTGTGATAATTCTAACGGCATTTTCAAATTTACATCCTACAAATCCTCTACAAATAGGTAACAGTACAAAAGCAAGACTGATTTAAAGAGTACACGATAAGCTCTGATATAAATTTAATTTATTTATTAACATAATTCCTGCGAAGGTGTCCCAGTATAGTACGTATTATATAATTTTGACTAAAAGACTATTTTCAAAGTCCTCAAAAAGAATTCCCTATCTACAGTACTATCGTTAATTAAACATGCCGAAGCTACGGTTTTATCTAAAAATGCGTCAACTACCGAGAAAGCACTACCGTAAAAATCGCAATTGAAAAGTTCCAGTCGTTTCCGACAGTAATTAAAAGATTTACGGCAAATTAGACTGTAGTCTATGTTGTTTTAGAACCAGTTCAGTCTGGACAATAATTCGGAAAATGCACGCATTTGTGTACTAAGGTTGGGTTTAAGATATTTTCATTGGTATATAAGGTCTACTAGGCATTAGAGTCATAGTTTATTGGGTTATCACCCGTGAAGGAACAGAGAAAGAATACAATTTCCTGCGGCCGTGCGGCCTGTCGTAAGAGGCGACCAAACAACCCACAGCCAAGTGGTAGGGTATTTGCCCGACTGGATGGCTACCACCCCTGGTCTAAGGTATGTCGCCATAACAACCTTGAGTTGTGTTCCGGCATTAGTGACCAGGTTCCAGTAACCCTTAAGAGAGCAGCAGCGCATTTGCAAATGTCCATAGGCGATGGTAACCGCTTTCCATCAAGTGGGCCGTCTGCCTGTTTGCTGAACTCCTGCAATAAATTCACACGGCGTCCGACAGACATTACCGTCCACGGCTGAACGCCGCCTTGTCAACTAGTGAACCTCGAGTGATCATCGAGTGAAGGTGATCGACGAATGGCGGGTTGGCATCGAGAGGTTCACCGCAGTCCGCACGTAGACAGCGAGCGAGGCGATCCGCCACTGATAAGATGCCGCGGGTGGTTCTAATGAGCTATGAGTTCATAGGAGCGATACTAGATATATTTTTTTTATTTTTATTGCAAATCTTATTTCTGACTATTATTTTACTTTAATACTTTCATATTTTGTTAGTCTATATAGTTAGCTTAACAAAAAATGTCAGTTTTAGGCTGGTTTCTGAACTGACGGTTCAAATAAAATAATCGCTGTGTGGACATATAGTTTTTTGATTATTTCCTTTTGACCATCAGTTAAATGTCTTTGCACACCAACCCTAGAAAGTAACGGCTCGTTATACCCTATATTAAAGTTAATAATTTATATTATTTCACAAAATATACTAGTTTTGGATCATTTTGAAATTTCCAGATTATGCAACTCTTCGAAAAGGAGTTTTGAAATACAGATAACAGAAATTAAACACAAAATAATATCAGTGTTTAAATACAATACTGCGTTATCACAGTGACTTTATAAGATTTCATCTCTGTTACAGTTCAACGAACCGTAAATTTTCCCCAACCACGCTTCATTTCATCCATTCTCTCAATTTACAAAAACATTCAATTGTTATGCCTGGCAACATTTTCACAATGGGATTCAACAGTAACTTTTTTATACTGATAAAACCCTGATTGTGTTCTGTTTCGTAATTTTGTGAAAGTATTTTTGAAGTGAAACTTCTTTAGAATCGTTATGATTTGAAACTCGATGAAACGAAACAGCGACATTAAAAAGAGATAAACACATAAATTTATAGGACTAAGGCTACGAGAGAATGAGATAGAATACATTATATTTAATTATTTAAACACTATGCACATACAGATAAAGTTGGAAATGTTTTAAAGTTTTTTGTTAGTACTTCAAATTTCGTGTTTTAAAGCTTAAATATATTATAACAATATAATATATGAAATGTGACGTCATGAAATTCAGAATCCCTCCCACTCCTTGTCACACTTCGTTTCACTTCTACTGCATGTGAACTGCACACACACATTTTTTTTTTTGTTGAACTTTATAATTGGTCAAGGATAAGTAAGGGAGAGAATCTTATACGGCAAGTTAAGCAAGTTACGAATATTTAATATACATTGGACAATGCTGAAGACGAAACCAGACACCCAGACCAGAGTATATACCTAATGGAAAGAAGAGAAAAGTTTCTAAAACACGTTTAAAAACATCGATTCCGTGATCACAATTCGAAGATCATTATTTCTTAATAATGTTTCTTTTAATGAATTAACTGTATACCTTATACAGTCATTTAAAGACATGTAGTACTTCCTGAGTAAATTTCTAATCTTATAAGATGTTTAAAACTCGCTGACTGTACATCCAGTAGTACGCAGACTAAAAACCTGTTTACAATTTAATTTCATACGGAGTTACGAGAATTTTATACCAAAACAGCACTTGAAACATCTAAATTTGAGCTAAGCTCTTTAAGAGGTCATTTGGCACCCGGCACCCACAGCGACCCACAATTTGGCGAATTCACCTCTAAATCCAAATGAATTTATGAATATTCAAATTTTCCGGGGAATATTAGCTTAAGCACGTAATAAAGATTTACGGTAGTATAGTTTGCAATTTGGACAATTTGTTAGTACTTTTTCGTAACTTATGATATTAAGTCGGTTCAGATAGTTCCTAAGGTTCTAATTTGTCCACAGTTCCACCTTGTTATCAGCGTATGATGACGTTCCTGAGCTACATCAATATAGGAGAAATCATACAACTGTTTTAAACAGTTTAGGATTTGACCCTGAAGGCCCACTTGAAGAATTCACCTGTATATCGAATTATTGTGAGCACAATCGAACAGCTTTATTAAATTTAAACGAAGTAAAGACGATAAATATACGAAATCCGTAAATACCAAAACAGCCAAAGCCAAATATCCATAACAATACTTCATTGTTGTGAAATTTCGTGAAAGCCTATTAATTTTTCATTAAGTTAATCAATTAATTACGAAGGTAGGTATGATTAAATTATTGGAGTAATTTTCATTATAAAATACGTCGAATACCTTTGAATCAATATCCAACGGCCTTGAAGATTAATTTAATACCAGACAATGAGTCGATGGCGTCTGTCATAAAGCTTACCTATAAAGCTTTCGGCCCTATCATGCTCGCTGACTAAGGTGATTAAGACGGTATATGAAATGGGCCCTTTAGTGTACAAATAGACTGCCAAATAAAATTAAAGAATCTAGAAGTCGCGGTTCTTTCAAGAAGAAAGCAGACGCCCTATTTAATTGAGGATTTTTTAAATTCTAATATTATTATTTACATTGTGTATATATATATATATATATATATATATATATATATATATATATATATATATATATATAATAGGTTAGGAAAAAATCTTTTCGCATATAGTCCGTATGAACTTGTAAGATCTCTTTGGTTATACCATTTGTATCTGGCTGGTTTTGGTATCATTAAAGAGTTTTAATTTTAAAAAAGACAATTCCAAATTCAAATTAGGAAAATGTGTGACTTTCATTTGTTTTTCTTATTGTTAAAATGAGTGAATCTAATGAAGAAATTCGATACATTTTAAAATTATGCTACAAAAAAGGTAAAAATGCAACACAAGCCGCGAAAAAAAATTGTGATGTTTATGAACCTAATGCAGTATCTGTGAGAACAGCGCAAATTTGGTTTAAGCGTTTGAAATTCGGAAATTTTGATATCAAAGATGCACGTCGCTCCATTCGCCCTGTTACGGACAAAATAGATGCCATTTTTGAAAAAGTGGAGTAAGATCGGCATATTAGTAATTACGATGTAGCTGGAGAACTGGGAATTGACCACAAAACGGTTTTGGCGCATTTGAAAAAAAGCTGGGTACACAAAAAAGCTCGATATTTGGGTGCCTCGTGAGTTCAGTGAAAGAAACCTAATGAACCGTGTACTCATTTGTGATTCTTTATTACGACGTAATGAAACCGAACCATTTTTGAAGAAGCTGATAACTGGTGATGAAAAGTGGATCACGTACGACAAGAACGTGCGAAAAAGATCGTGGTCAAAGGCCGGTCAGGCTTCGCCGACTGTGGTGAAACCCGGGTTAACTCGCAACAAGGTAATGCTGCGTGTATGGTGAGATTGGAAGGGCATTATTCATTATGAGCTGTTACCGCCAGGCAGGACCATCGATTCTGAACTGTACTGCGAACAACTGATGAGATTAAAGTAAAAAGTTGAGAGAAAGCTGCCGGAATTAATCAACAGAAGGGGTGTGGTTTTTCACCATGATAACGCTAGACCTTACACATATTTAGCCACTCAGCAAAAATTACGAGAGTTTGGCTGGGAGGTGTTAATGCATCCGCCGTATAGTCCTGACCTTGCACCTTCAGATTTTCACCTGTTTCGGTCTCTGCAGAATTCCTTAAGTAGTGTCAGGTTAAAACATCACGAGAGGACTGCCAAAACCACTTGTCGCAGTTTTTTGATCAGAAGCCCCAAAATTTTTATAGCAATGGGATCACGTCCCTACCTACAAGATGGCAAAAAGTTATCCAACAAAATGGCACCTACATACTTTAGTCAAATGTAAATAAACTTTATAAAAAAATCTTTTGAATTTTTATATAAAATGTAAAGAAACTTTTTCCCCTACCTAATATATATATATATTTTCCAAACAATAATTTTATTCTCTAGAAAAATACAATAAAATACTAAAACTAAACTAGAGTATGAAAATAAACTTAAAATTAAAAATTAGAACTTATTAAAAAAATAGGGCATAATTATAGATAAAATATTGGTCCCAAACCATTGTCACTTACCGGGAACGCTCTCAACGTTTTTTTTTTAAATGACTATTGCGATGTAATGGAATGACGTGTACATATTTTATGACAAACTGCGGTAGCGGCAGTTTTCGTCCTTCTTTGAAAAAATAACAATCCAGGACCCATTTCTAGTGCCTCCTACCGGTTCCAATTGTGAATCTAAATTCTAAACCATCCAACCCACTCAAATATACAAAAACAAAATCATCAAAATCGGTTCAGGAGATTAGTAAGATCCTAGAATCCTAGGTACCAAATGTGAATCTAAACCATCCGCAGACCCACTCAACTACACACAAAAAATGTTATCAAAATCGGTAAAGTCGTTCTCTAGTAATGCACATTCCTACGATTCATTTTTATTTATATAGATAAGAGACTTATGACTCTCGGCCAAAAATTTTGGCAGAGCTTTAGCTACAGATTGCTAAGTAGCAGATGGTTTTTAATACAAATGCAATTATTGCGTATCCTACACAAGTTAATCTACAAGCCATTAGGTTTGGCATAGTAAACTCATCCTGAGAAATATAACAATAGTAACATCTCTCAATTTATGGAATAAGAACCTACATATATTTCCTTGTTTGGGTGAGTAAAGAAAACGGAGCATGCAATATTTAGCCCAAAGTTGTGCAACATTTGTATTCAACAAAAAACGACAATAGTTGAAGATATAACAAACCAAGAAAGTGACAATGTGCATATTCTGGGGGCTATTTAAGTTGTGTGGTACGTCTATGATGAAAATGAAAACAAGAAGGGATGGTGGCGCCAACTGTGTTGCTGAATGTGTCATGTTGTTACTTATGAAGTACCTTTTTTACTGGGCGATAAATCTTTGATATTCGCACGTAAACATACAATTAACTAGATTTTGTAAGGGTGTGTAAAACTTTACGATTAAACTTTATATATTCATTTCAACATATTGGCGAAATAGATTCATGCTGGAACACTACCTGGATCACAATTCTTGGGGAATGGGATTTTCGATGGCACATTTTTCTCTCCATTTTTTTATTGCATGAGCTCAGCAGACAGGCAGAAATCTCACCTAATGGAAAGCGGTGATACCAATGTGCTGCTATTCTCAAATGGGAAACTACAACCTGGCCACTAATGCTGGAACACAACACAAGGTTGTTATGGCGACATTTTTTTATTGCTGGAACACAGTAAACAGGCTGACGGCCCAACTATGACGGAAAGTCGTTATCGTTGCCTATAGACATTTATAACACTAAAGGTGCTACTAATGTACTGCCGGACTCGTAGATGTGGCTGGAACCTGGCCACTAATGCCGGAACACAACTCAAGGTTGTTATGGCGGCATACTCTAGACCAGGGTGGTAGCCATCTAGACGGGCAAATACCCTATCACCTGGCTGTGGATTGTTTTGTCGCCTCTTACGACAGGCCGCCGGGCGCAGGAAATTTATTTTTTCTCCGTTCCTGCACGAATAAGCTCCCTCCCTCTTTTCTATGCCCCTATTCCATTTCTCCTGTACAATCTGTCGATTCCATGCGCTTTAACCTATCCTTCCTATCCCATCCTAAAGGTTGACGAGACGTTCGCATCACTCCTGGTGTTGCAAACGTTTACAGGAGACGGTATCTACTTTCCATGAGCTGGGCCGTCTACCTGTTTGCCAGCTTCGCAAGAAAAAAATGTATTTATACCAGCAAAACAAATACTTATACACTGAAAAATTAAACGTTTATCTTCTTTACATAGTATAAAACAAAGTCCTTTCCCGCGTTTGTCCGTCTGTCTGTGTATATCCGCTTACTCCGCCTAAACTACAAAACAGATTTTAAGTGGCGGTCACCATCAGTTACATAATTCAAGAAAGTTAATATATATATATATATATATATATATATGTGTGTGTGTAACTTTCATGAATTATGTAATGTATGAGCCCTTGATATATGAGAAACCTCTGTTACTGGGAATATTCAAATCTTGTATCTGAAACTTGATTTCTTATATTTTTACGATGTTTACTTCTATAATTGGGACTTTGTAGCTCAGTAGCCCGTATAAGTGAGACAATTTAACAAATTTAGGCAATTTATGACACGTTTGTTTGACATTTCACATTTCGACCTCTAATAGTGGGACCCTCTATAAATAAGACAACTGTCATGTTAACCTGCCTATTTGTGAAACTGGGTAAATGCAAAGCCTCTGTAAGTGATAAAAAAATATAAGTAGGTCCCTTCAGATACCAGTTATACCTACAGTTTTCCCTGTACTAGCCTTTACCCGTGGCTTCGCTGGCGATATATACGAATCTACTAAAATTTTATCTAAGTAAAATAGAACTACTCACTAGGGTTTGACCCGCGTAGCCGTGGTGAAAACTCTAGTTATTGTTTACACCGGTCTTTAATATGGGATAGTGGGATGAGGTAGAGGGATCATACAGGAGAAATGGGGTAGAGGGAATCGGATAGGGATTAGAATAGAAGGACAGGATAGGGATTAGAATAGGAGGATGGGATAGGGATTAGAATAGGAGGACGGGATAGGGATTAGAATAAGAGAACGGGATAGGGATTATAACAGGAGGACGGGTTAGGGATTAAAAAAGGAGGACGGGATAGAGATGACGAAATAGGGGAAGGGGGAAATGGGTAATTCTACTATTACTACCGCGTCAAAATCACCGGACACTCGTCTCAATCGTAGGTTTGCCTGATTTTGGTATTCTGTTAATTTGAATGGCGTGCCCGTAGCATGTCATTCTATCCTTATATATATTTATAAGCGAAAACTCACGAAATAAATGTTTAACATTTTCGGGAGCTTTTCAATTTATATTATTAGTAAAAAATTGTATTTTTTACTATTATTCTGCCGCAAGGACATCGAGAAAATATTGTAGGTTTAGGAAAATACGAAATTTTGACACTATCTATTGAAACTTTTTAGGACATTATTTTTTCGTATTTTAAATTTATTTTCATAGGAAAAGATTTGTTTTTGAAATGTCACTTGTGAAAATTTTCTGTAAGAGCAAGTCAAATATAATGGTTTTATAGAAGTGAAATATTATGATATTAGATTCGCTAAATTGTATTAAAAACCGCAACACTATCGCTGTAATAGAAACCGAACGCGCCTGTCAACGTCATTGGCAGAGCAGTTGACAGGCTTGTCTACCCTGACATTTACAAAGGACACCCGTGTGGTGGTACGGAGAGCCCTCGCCAAGTAGACATTAATATTAATTAATTATTGGTCCGTTGTATATTACCCATAAAACAAGCGCAACTTGCTTAATTTGGGGATATACAATATGTGTGTTTGTCTGCCGATTTAATTTTATTTTATTTAATTAACATTGCTAAATTAAGATACTATATATCTTCAAGTTTCGTGTGAATAGGTACTATCTAGGTAGGCGTGCTCCATCTTCGACCACATCATCGTCCGGCATTGGACGTGATCGTGGTCAAACGCAAACCTATTTATAATAAAAAAAATATATAACAAAGATAATAGAAGAGAGATGTAGTTTAAAATAAAAACCACTGAAGACTACAAAATATCTTTTATTGAAAATACTACAATCGCAATGGAATCGTACTTTGAGTATTGTCTCAACGCCCAGATATTGAAATAATCAGAATTGGTTGAAACTCAGTGATACAGAGCTCATCAATATTCAATAATGACCGAAGCCTGTTCAAACTGAGTATGTTAATTAAGATTAAACTGTGGCAGACCGAGGTGATCTGTCCACACGCAAACTGTCCACCCCGTGCACTTTGATAGATTGCTTCCATAAATGTCATACGCCAAATGGGTTTTGGCGGATTCAAATTTATAATTGGACGTAATTATAAAAACCGGAACTAACTTACAGGATAACAGTTTTCGAGATAATTAAGAGGTACATAAATGTTGTATTAAACACAAATGTACTTTGCTGTCTCGCTCATACATTACCATATACTAAGAATGTGTCACAATTTTTTTTTATTAATATAAGGTATATAAGATATAATAAAAAAATATTAGTATAATATTACAGTTATATAAATATAGGCTAGAATTATTTATTTACATAAATCTCAACAGTAAAATAACGGACATATGTTATGTCCGTTATTTTACTGTTGAGATTTAAGTAATACAGATTTGTCGTAAGAAAATTCTATCAATTTATATCTTCAGAAATATGATACGTGAGCGAGACAGCGAATTCCGCCTAGGCAGCCCGTTAATACAGATAAATTAATATTGTTATCAGCTCTTGGCCAATCTGCACTACATATTATTTGAACAGCCGGGCCCAACGGACACTTAATCTGAGATTCGACTAACTTAAGTTCTGTGTTAGTGTGTACTTTGCTCTCGAAAGGAGAGGATAATGACATTTCAGTTGTACAACTTCAAAACTTAGCAACTGCCATTGTTTTTAACCGAGTTCAGAAAGGAAGCGGTTCTCAAGTTGGCTATATGTTCGTTACGCAATTTCTCCATCAATTGTGGAGCGTTTATCTCCATGCATGGGTCTCGTCCATCATCAGGATGTTTTCCTTCACCGTTAGTTAGTGGTGATTGTAAATAATACGCACATGAGGTAACTGTCTAAGTGGTGCATGCTTCCGGATCAGGATTTGAACGCATGTTATTCGAAACGGGAGCCTGTAAGCCACTAAGTTACCATAGCCGTGAAACTTGAGTGACTGCAAGAAAAGCCATGTTTGCGAATCTGGCCATAACTAATACACAATAACACAAAGCCTCTCTATCTCTCATTTTTCTTTTAACTTCTTAGCTCAATTATTTGGGATGGATATAATACATATTATGTCTTTTCCTTCCATGTCCTATATTCTGGCATACATACGTTCGCTATCACATCAAAAATTATCATGTCATCCTCCACACAGTATATCCATATGTTTTGGTCTACTTCTCCACATATATTTTGTCTCATGACTTTCAATCCCTTCTCATTACTTACCTACACTACTTTAATCTTATTCCCCTCAATTTTTATTTACTAATTTCGTACCATATCTATTCTTATAACACCACACATCCATCTCAATAATCCCATCTCAAATGAGATGAAAAATGAGTGGCCAAGTACCAGTTTGCCTTTACAGAGTGGTAGTACGTTGATAGCACCTTTAGTGTTAAAAATATCCATAGGCGATGGTAACTGCTTTCCAACAGGTGGGCCGTTTTCCTGTCTGCTGAACTCATGCAATAAAAAAAAGAATATATCCCAAAATGATTTCCAAAATTAAAACCCCTAACATTCTCCAAAAAGTAATATTTCAAATGGTTCCTTTCACTTGAGATATATTTTAGGGATACCGCCGAGAATGTTCAAGTCCCATTTGTAACTTGTACAATGCGCTCAAGTCTCGCCTACTCTCGTTTTACGACCGTTCCAAGATATATAGAACACTGCGACTGATGTATAAAAAAGTTTCACAAGAAGGACTTTTTATGTGGCAGTTTTATTTCTTGAAGTGTGAAGTGAGATTTGTGAAATCAAGTATTTATATTTCATTGCATGTCTCATAAGCGGCTGTATTTTGTGCATTTATATATTATATAATAGGTTGGAGAAAAAGTCTTTTCGCATGTAGTATGTATGAACTTGTAATGAGATCTCTTTGGCTATACCAGTCGTATCTGGCTGGTTTTGGTATCATTAAAAAGTTTTAATTTTAAAGAAAACAATTCCATAATCAAATTAGGAAAATGTGTGATTTTCATTTGTTTTTCTTATTGTTAAAATGAGTGAATCTAATGAAGAAATTCGATACATTATAAAATGTTACTACAAAAAAGGTAAAAATGCATCACAAGCCGCGAAAAAAAATTGTGATGTTTATAGACCTAATGCAGTATCTGTGAGAGTAGCGCAAATTTGGTTTAAGCGTTTTCAATCCGGAAATTTTGATATCAAAGATGCACGTCGCTCAATCCTGTTACGGACAAAATTGATGCCATTTTTTAATAAGTTGAGCAAGATCGGCATATTAGTAGTTACGGTGTAGCTGGAGAACTGGGAATTGACCACAAAACGGCTTTGGCGCATTTGAAAAAAGCTTGGTACACAAAAAAGCTCGTTATTTGGGTGCCTTATGAAAGAAACCTAATGATCCGTGTACTCATTTGTGATTCTTTATTAAGACGTAATAAAACCGAACCATTTTTGAAGAAGCTGATAACTGGTGATGAAAAGTGGATCACGTACGACAAGAACGTGCGAAAAAGATCGTGGTCAAAGGCCGGTCAGGCTTCACAGACTGTGGCGAAACCCGGGTTAACTCGCAACAAGGTGATGCTGTGTGTATGTTGGGATTGGAAGCGCATTATTCATTATGAGCTGTTACCGCCAGGCAGGACCATCGATTCTGAACTGCACTGCGAACAACTGATGAGATTACAACAAAACGTTGAGAAAAAGCGGCCGGAATTAATCAACAGAAGGGGTGTGGTTTTTCACCATGATAACGCTAGACCTCACACATCTTTAGCCACTCAGCACAAATTACGAAAGTTTGGCTGGGAGGTGTTAATGCATCCGCTGTATAGTCCTGACCTTGCACCTTCAGATTTTCATTTGTTTCTGTCTCTGCAGAATTCTTTAGGCAGTGTCAGGTTAACATCACGAGAGGACTGCCAAAACCACTTGTCGCAGTTTTTTGATCAGAAGCCCCAAAATTTTTATAGCAATGGGATCACGTCCCTACCTACAAGATGGCACCTACATACTTTAGTCACATGTAAATAAACTTTATGAAATAACCTTTTGAATTTTTATACAAAATGCGAAGAAACTTTTTCCCCAACCTAATATTTTCCCTCCCACGCCTTGTCATACTATGTCACATTTCGTCGGACTCCACCCCCTCAACGTGTGACGTAATTTATTCATGGCCCCTAATGAATTGTAATTGCGGCGATAAGAAAATATAACCGCAGCGCCAACTCTTTGGTTTTCTTCGTATATACCATGGAAACGATGAAATTCACCGGGATAAAATGTATCCTACGTTTTGACTAGGAATATAAGCTAGCTCTATTTCGAGTTTCATTTGAATCCGTTCAATAGTTTTGCATGAAAAAGCAACAAAAATCCATCACAAACTATTGTATAGGATATTAACTGTTGCTGCTGTTCTGTTGCTTCAAATACAAAATAAGATTATTTTTTAACATAATATTATATTTTTAATGTATTTAAACATGTTTCTCAATGTGTTCAGTTTTAAAGACCGTAATCAAAAATAAAAAAAGAACTGTATGTCATTTCTAGTGAATTAATCAAATAAACTTACAAGCGCTATATGCCTTGCCTTTACAGACTTCATTTTCCGTTCAGTCGAGCCTGAAACCTGAAATAGCTCAGCTGAAAATAGACAATATCCAATAGCAGGCCTCTCACTGCCTCTTCAGAGAGGATCGAAGAGGTTACTTCCAATCAACATTTAGTATACTTATGCTTAATAATTTTAGTGTTCGTTTTATTGTAACCCATTAAAAAAATCGGCCAAGTGCGTAGCTACCTACAAACAACTAAGGTTTCCAAAGAGGTGACAAACTTTCAGATTTCTTCATTAGGCTACAGATCATAATAAATTTAAAAAAAAAACACTCAGCTTCAATTAAACACAACTGATCGGCACAACCGATCAGTTGGTCGCCCCAGAGGGCCTAAAGTGGCCGCTCTAGGAGAATCTTTTAGTGAAATATACACGTGTGACACTTGTCTGGATAAACTGGTAGTTATAAGACATAGGATAAAGTTCTCCTTTATTTTACACTTGTTGTATTCGTCATACGAATCTGCGAAAGCTTTAAAACACTAGCACTCAATAGAACTAAAACTTAATGTATTGTAAAACAACGTAGTAAATACTTATGTTTTACGAGCATTTGTTACAGAAAATTCATTCGCATCGCTCGTCATCGCGTCATCGTTATGATGATGTATTTGTTAGCGATTTTTTTTTATAAATCAGCAGACACACACACTGTATATCCCCAAAATAAGCAAGATACGCTTGTGTTATGGGTAATATACAACGGACCACTCTGGGGCCGATCCCAGACACCCAAACCATAGTAAATAACGGAGAAAATACGTTTCCGAAATTTACTATACCAGGAATCGAATCCGGAGCCTCTGCTTTGCAGTGAGGTAAGCCGGCAAAGGCTTAGCCCGCTCAACCACAGAGGCCGTCCAATTACAAAGTGGAAACAAAAAAACGAATGCAACGCCATGTTTTTGACTACATTGGTCTATCCCACGGGAACGAGGTCAATTAATGTTATGTAGATAAAAAGTATTTGAAAAGCTGACGCGGAATATAAGCTAGCTTTGCGTCAAGTTTCATTTAAATCCATTTAGTATTTTTCACGTGATACTTCTAATAGACACCGACAAATATTCTAAAAGTTGCACTTTTGGGTACTGCTGGCTTGAATAAAGCCTCTTATTTTTCCGGATTTGAAGTACATTATAGAAACATGACACCGGCAACAAATTTATTATAATATAATTTACTAGAGATTTCACCGTGGCTATACCGCAGGTCAGGCCTTCGGAGGCAACTCTTTTTCACTTGATACTCTAATAGGAGAACCGACAAAAAATCTAAAAGTTGCACTGTTGGATACTGCTGGCTTGAATTAGGCCTCTTATTTTTTCAGATTTTAAGTACATTATAGAAACATGACAGGGCCAGCAAATTTATTATAATATAATTTACTAGAGATTTCACCGTGGCTATACCGCAGGTCAGGCCTTAGGAGGCAACTCTTTTTCACTTGATACTCTAATAGGAGAACCGACAAAAAATCTAAAAGTTGCACTTTTGGATACTGCTGGCTTGAATTAGGCCTCTTATTTTTTCAGATTTTAAGTACATTATAGAAACATGACAGCGCCAGCAAAATTTATTATAATATAATATAATATAATTTACTAGAGATTTCACCGTGGCTACGCCGCAGGTCAGGCCTTAGGAGGTAACTCTATTTCACGTGATACTCTAATAGGCGAACCGACAAAAATTCTAAAGGTTGTATTTTCGGGTCCCGCGGGCCCGGAATAGACCTATTATTTTTCCAGATTTTTAAATTTATTGTAGAAACATGATACAACCAAAATATTTATTATATGCCCGCGACTTCGTCCACGTTTGACTTGAAATACCCGCGGATTCCCCCGGACACAAAGTATCGCAGTATTTATAAGAAGAATGTAAGCTATCGTGTTAGTGGAAACTGTGTCAGGATAAGCTAATTTTTATGCATTCGAACAACTTCAAACCGCTCCCGGGAAAATTCTCGTGGGATTCCCAGGATAAAAAATATCACACATTTTATTACATAAAATTTGCTATCGATCAGTAAAAAATCACATTGAAATTCGATTTTTTTTCTGGCTATCTTAAATAACTTTCAGAAAAATTCCCGTGGCATTACCAGGATAATAGTAGCACAGATTTTAAGTCTAGTAATTTGCTATCCTGTGAATCCTGAACAAACAGACAAGAAATCTAAAAAAAATGAATCGTTAATATAGTCTATTCCAGTTGTTTTTTCAAATAGCTTTAATGTACAGACACGGCGTGTTTAAAATGTTATCATAATATAGATAATTTAATAGACATTTCACCTCGGCTATGCCGCAGGTCAATCTCTAGGAGTTAATTCTTTTTTACTTACATGAAAACTTAATTAATTTTTAATATATATACCTAAACCTTCAGTGAAAAACGATCTAACTGAAAACCGCTTAAAAACTGTCACGTGGTTTAAGTTGGAGGAGTTAGCGGATATACAGACAGAGAAACAGACGCGGAAAGCGACTTTTTTTTATACTTTGTAAGTAATATGAGTACGAAAGATCTCTTTCGAAGAATAAAACTTAAATATAGATCTACACCAGAATCTAGTCCATAATG
This sequence comes from Dendrolimus houi, assembly GCA_039645545.1. NCBI lineage: Eukaryota > Metazoa > Arthropoda > Insecta > Lepidoptera > Lasiocampidae > Dendrolimus > Dendrolimus houi. Next base: position 5,746,002 of record CM077126.1, on the reverse strand, counting down.
GTCGTTCGAACACACAATGGCGGTCCATAACAAGCGATTATGATTGGCCCTCGGGTATACAACAAGAATATCCAATACTCAATTTTACGGTGAGTTCTTAAGACGTGACTGAAATAACATTTTGGAGGAATATCTTTGGTATTTTTTCGAATATTCGAACTCAATGGTGAAGAAAGATGTTCATTTGGGACAAAGAAAATGGACATACTGTCACAACTTATATTCCGACAAAAAAAAACAAATTCCACACGCATATCTGTAAAACACGTTTTATCATAAAAGAATTACAATTGGTTCAAATGCCAACAGGTAGTTGGCATTTGAACTAATTCTAATTCTTTTATGATTGTCTTCGTTTGTTTACTTATTTATTGGCATATGTTTCTGGAGAACAGCCCATTGTTTTATTGTACTCGTTTATGGCTGCTTGCTGCCAAAACATTAGCCAGGTGTTGCAGATTACGTCGACTACGATACAGGCACATTTGTATTTGTGAGCTATAAAACGACGGCTTGATGGGAAGAGGGGGCAGTCGAGCGAGAACCACGATCAAGGCGAGACATGTATACATTCGGGAATCTATTAGTGACGGACTTTGCGTGTTTTCTTGAATTACGACCTTCTGCATTACGTTTGGATTTTTTGTATTCGGTTATATTTGTCCCTGTGTTATACGTGGTTGTATAGTTCTAATAAACTCTATAATAATTCTAACGGCATTTTAATTCGAGTCCCGCAACTCGTAACAATATTTATGTGTATGGAAAAGACGTTGAGCTCCATGTTACGACACGTTTACGAAAAACAAAATGATAGGAATAAAAGTGGAAATAATAGAGGGAAATAATATTGAGTTCAAACGACTGGCTCATAGACATTTTAAAACACTCCACACCACAAACAAAATCTCAACTATTAAATAAGAAAAGAGATGGTAGGTTGGTCGAGTTAAGTAGCCTGCGTGAGTATCAAATGTTCAAATAAATTGCGTTTTAGATTTATTCAATAGCACCAATATATATAACACTGTAATTTAAACATAAGTCAAAATCTATCTAAACTATAACAAGTTTGGACATTGCGTTTAAAAATGTGTAAAAAAATCAGTAGGAATAATTTGAACCAGCAGATGCCGAAAATGCAATTTTTGGAATTTTTGTCTGTCTGTTAGCAGCATTTAGCATCACGTGAAAACTACTGAATGTATTTAAATGAAACTCGACATGGAGCTAGCTATGAGCTAGCTCCATTACCTAGCTACCTTATATCATCATATAGTTGAGTGAGCCTTTGCTTGCCTACCTCACTGCAACTCAGAGACTCCGGGTTCAATTCCTGGCATGGTAAATTTCCTATATCCTAAGCAAACTCTGCATTATTTACTAAGGTCTAGGTGTCTGGGGTCGGCCCCAAAGTGATCCGTGGCATATCATCGATAACACAAGCGTAACTTAGCTTGGAGTTATACAATATGTATGTTTGTTTGTCAATAAAAAAAACACGTGTGCCTTGACCTCTGTGTTTGCGTGCCATTTTTATACGAAACAAAACAAATAGTAAAAATATAGCGCAGTTATATTGATGACTCATCAATTCCAAAACACACATCTGGTTTGTAACACATGCTTTCGGATATCCCGAGATCAGATTGAATACACAAATTAAAGTTCTATCGTAAATCATTTAGATATTTAAACATTTATTTTGTCCGAAATCGTATAAAAACACGCGTCATTCAATTTTACGATTTTTCGTATAAAATTTACGTGTTCATTTGAATATTTTTATAAAAAAAACGTTTGTGTAATGTGTGGGAATTTTTGAAGTAAAACTTCTTTAGATTTGAAACTCGGTGAAACGAAAAAGCGACACTAAAAAGAGATAAACATATAAATCTATAGGAGTAAGCCTGCGAGAGAATAAGATACGAAATTCACATTGTGAAGCACAGATTGGAGAGTCAATAAGACCTATGATAAAATATAGGTCCAAATTGGACCGAAATAAAAGTGATAATAATATTATTTAGACTAAAACAGTGAAAAATTTAAAGTGACACTTAAGAAGTTTATTTTGAATTATAATATATTCACGGATGTAGGCTAAAGAAATTATATTTATATTAATAAAAGTTAGAGAATAATTATCTGTGAGTATGTTCTCTGAAGTTTCATTTCTACTGCGCGTGAACGTGTGAGGACACACACACACAATAATTTCTTTTAGATTGAAACGGAGAATGACTAATATTATAACAATATTGAACTGTACAAGAATGTATTGAACGAAATATTATTAAGGATAACACCCATATACACATTTTATAATACATTACCGGTCGCCCGTGACTTCGTCTACATTTGTCATGAAAGTTCACAATATAGACAAAATCGTCAACGACGACTGCCTGCTTTCGAATCGCGCACCCGGTAATGACGTGTGTTATTTGCCTTTCTCACCGCGCCTCGTCCACTCTGTGCGCCGCCGGACACCTCGACATAACCCATACATACATATTATGAAGTTATATTTTATTATGTATGCATAAGACAATTATATTACCTATTCCAAATTTTCAATAAATTAATGGCTGGTTCCTATATCTTACTATTTTCAGTTACTTTTCTTACCATATATAGAAATGTAATGTTATTTGTATGGAGCTTATGACCAAATTTTAACTGATGGTAAGTCTAAGGAACAGTTAGTAAGATTATTATCATCCGAGCATTAAACCTCGGTTGCGTTCGGAGCGTTCGCTCCGACGCGCAGGGTCCGCTCTCCTAATGTTTCTTCTCTTCTTCGCGCGGTCTTCATCATCTCTCGTTTTGAGACCATTCACAACGTCAAGCCAGCATTTCTTGGGCTCTCCTCTACGACCGGAACCCGGCGGAGGCGACATAACTAGACATTTGTTCCCCAGGTAATTAGCCGGTCTCGGTAAAATGTTGCCGTGGCAGCGTGAGCGACTCTCTTGGAGTTTGTCTGCTATGTCACGGACATGAAGACTGCCGCGGATGCGGGTCTTCCTAATACGGTCTTTCCGCGTGACTCCACACATCTATCGCAACGTATTCATCTCCGTAACACGCCGCTTTTGCTTGTGTCGCTCAAGTACAGGTCACGTTTCACTGTCATATAAACGGATAGGTCTAGTGATAAATGTATAAACCTGTCCTTAATGAACGGTTATTAAGATATTTTATAGGACATAGACATGAATCCGTTCTCCAAAAAACTGTCTCATTTATGATATGAACAGTTTATAATTATACTATGGTAGTTATAAAATATTATAAAATCCCCGGATCTCACTCCCGACATTGAAAAACTAAAAACTTAGTTAACGTTCACAAATTTTCAGTAGCAAAGAGAAAATTTCGCTGGGCTGAAATTGCGCATTCATTCTCGAATAGGGATGCCATACGTTAGAATTTTACCGTGTATGTCCGGATTTATCATCTTTGAGTTATTCTGCCTATTCTCGATTTTTTAATTAAATTCATAAAATCATGAAGAAAATATGTTTAAATGTGCATTAAATTACATAAGTAAACATAATACTCGGGTGTAATAGTTCGGTAGCTAAAGCAGCAGTGTTAGCTGCATCCAGATGATCAAATGCACAGATTTGTATTAAATTTAACGGACACCAGTGATAATATTCCAATATCTATAACAAACGGTAACAGTAGAGAAAAAAGATATAACATATGTGAAACATTTGAATCCGTCTTAGATAAGCGTGACAGACCTCCTAAACAATAAAGAAGCTTGAATCTAACAATAGGGCTTATGTATGCAAAAGAAAGGAAATATTTATTTCAAAATACAACACAGAATGGTGGTAAAAATGTCCATAAGCGATGGTAACCGCTTTCCATCAAGTGGGCCGTCTGCCTGTCTGCTAGACTCACGCAATAAAAAAAGGCAGTAAAAACTAGCGCGACGACGCTATCTGACATTTTATCATTTAAAAATATGTATAATATTTAAATATATTATACATTTAAATATATAAGTGAAAATTATTATATTAATCGATGAGTAAAATGCCTTTATTCAGATATCCGGATTTATAGTCATTTAATTTTTTTATATGGTAACCCTATTCTTGAATGAATTAGCGTTTCATTTGAGAGTTTGCATGTGAAATAGGATGTGCAGTTGAATCGATTATTGGATTCCTCATTTTGGAATCACAAACCGACAGAATAACAATCAAAGCGAGAACGATTCGCCTGGACGCTTGTCGTGAGATATTAGCAATTCTTTTATCACACGCTTTTGCTAGTGATATTTCTTCAGTGGCCTTTTAAATTTTTTCTATATGTCCCTGGTCCATCATTTTTTTAACGAGGTGTAATGCGCCGTGGATACTCTATCGCCCAGAGATAATAGTAAGGTTTATCCATGCAGGAATGGAGAAAGAATACAATTTCCTGCGGCCAGACGGTTAGCCGTGAAAGGTGACAAAACAACCCACAGCCAGGTGGTAGGGTGTGTGCCCGTCTGGATGGCTACCACCCCTGCTCTAGAGTATGCTGGCATAACAACCTTGAGCTATGTTCCGTCATTAGTGGGAGGTTCCAGTCTCCAATTAGAAAGCAGCAGCAGATTTGTAGCCCCTTTGGTGTTGCAAGTATCCATAGGCGATGGTAACTGCTTTCCATCAAGTGGGCCGTCTGTCTGTCTGCTGAACTCATGCAAAGCATGATGCAGCAGGTTCGGACCTACCAACCAAATCCCCCGGTGCTCCATCATAAGGGCGTAATGTCAGGATCTCGGCAACCGAAAATACTTTCGATAACCCTGATGGGGTCGGTTCATTGAGCCCTTTCTCTTGAAGACTAGTTGTTAATCTCTGCTTACTTCACTAGACGTGCGTGAGGGAACACATCGCAGCGTTATCTCAGGGCCTTTATAGAAGGCCACCTCTGCCCAACTTTTTTTACGACGAGAAACCTGGTTAAGAGCCATTAGCCGCGCGTTGGTGGATTTTCACGGCCGTTGTTTGGTATCCGCCAGGACGGGGTGGCACTAGCATCTCTAGACATAACTAAAAATGCTATTGCCACACCACAGCTAAGGTGCAGTCTTATCCGTGCAGGAACGGAGAAAGACTGGATGGCTACCACCCCTGGTCTAAAGTATGTCGCCATAACAACCTTGACTTGTGTTCCGGCCATTAGTGACCAGGTAGCAGTGTCCCTTAAGAGAGCAGCGGGCGATATAGTGCGATATATCCATAAGCGATGGTAACCGCTTTCCATGAAGTGGGCCGTCTGGCTGTCTGCTGAACTCCAGCAATAAAAAAAAGGAGACCCACTAAAATCCCTCAGTATTCCGTCCTTCGTCCTTAATACCAGGGACACGAGTATATGACCTAGCCCTCTCCACTGGTCCTGGCAGGCGGTGGCGCGGGTTTATCCACTGCCACCGGAACTAATTTTGACCTCCCGGCGTCTTCATGCTTTCATTGAGTGGGGCAGTCTGTAACGCCCCCCACGGGAGGAGAGGTGAGCGCGCGCGGAATGAGTCGCACCCCCATCTCGACGCGCCTCTGCTCCATCTGAGTTAACGTTAGTGTTAGTGACTGCGTCACGCAGATATAGCCAAGGGTTTAATACGTTATTTGGGATGCGACATTGTTAATATAATGTTAAACATTGGGAGATAACTCTTGTATATACACTAATCTAACTAATCGTTACAGTCGACACTTTTTAACGCTATAAGTAAGTCGCATTTCGTCACACTAACGCAAGTAGGCAGGGTCGTTAGAAAAAAAAATGTTTTTATTTTTCTCATTAGGTGATTGTACAAAACCGTGACAAAAGTGTTATAGTGCTGTCGTCTAGCAGTAATCTCTTTTAGTATAGTAGAAATTGCGATTAAAGACTTTTCTACTGCAGGGCCTAGCCAGCCTATCGTTTTGGCAATTTACTTCTTCGCAGTTAGCTTTAATTACGGATTGTGACTTTATTTTTATTTAGACAAAGTGAGTTTTCTTTTGAAGTCACTGGGTTTTTTTAATCATTGCGGTTACATTGTCTAACATGACAAAGTAAATTTGCATGTAGTTTCCAGCAATTTCGGTTTTCATATATTTTGTCCTTTTCTTAATCACATTTATAATAAAACTAGCTTCTGCCCGCGGCTTCGCTTGCGCCAATCCCACGGGAACCGTATATTTTCGGAATAAAAAGTAGCCCATGTGCTGTTTCAGACTTTAATCTATCTCTGTGCCAAATTTCATCCAGATCTGTTCAGCCGGTTTGGGGTGATTGAGTAACAAACGTCCATCCAAACTTTTGCATTTATAAATTTATAATATATATTCATAACAAAGTGTTCAAGATATAAAATATGTTAATTTTAGAATTAAGTCTGGCAACACTAAAAATATCTTTCATGTGTGCCAACATTGTTAATAAAAAATTCTCTTCAACTTCAACTTTCTGGGTATACTTTGGTATAGTATAGATTAATTATATTTATTATGCAGTAAATCTTATGATTTCACACTTTATCTACGTCACCCTAACGCTGCTACCTGATTTCTCGTTACAACGCCGGTATGGAATCGGTATACTCGTTATACGAGGAATGGAAAGGTTACCGAGCGCGTCAACTTCTCGCCGCTTTTGCACCGATACCGAGCGAATCAGGAAATCCTTATAAAAATATAGTCGCTCTGTAAGCTTATGGTACCCCATATATCGAGTATAGCGATTCCACACTTTTGCTGCGTCGAAAAATCAGAAAGCGGCCTAAATACAGAAAATTCTCTAAACATATATGTTTAAGTATGTGACGGATCGTATGATTTCACCGTTTGAAATTTCATGACTGTGGCACGTGCGCTAAACACGCTACGCCTAATTATGCTGCGGCCTTTTCATATAATTTGTATTTCACCTCATTAGGAAAATATCAATTATATAAATTATACAAATTGAATTAATACACGTAACGTATTCATATAATTCTGATACGATATAGGGTGAGGACAGTCAAAACAAGTGAAATACTTTTTACTATCTTACAAAACATCAGTGACTCGTAGATTTTGTATAAGCGTACAATCTTGTGACGTTATAAGTTTATATAAGCAAAAGAAGTTAAATGAATTAATTTTTATCTATTGTATTACTGGGGAGTTGCTGTTTCTGGTCGCTTCTTCTTCTTAAACAGTGATAATACGTAGCGAAGCGGTGTACTATAACAGCTGACCTTTAGTCGTATATACTATATATATTAGGGTGGCGCAAAAGAAAATGTTAGTTTTAGATGTTTTAAGAACTCCCTCCAAAGGACAGCTCATTGAAAAAAATTTCAGAGGTCGATCCAACGTTTTTTAGATTTCAAAAATTGCCAAGAGTAGATTTTTTTTGTTCAATTTTTTTTCTCGATACGCTATAATTATATAGACCAAAAGAAATATATATTTATATATATGTATATATATATATATACTCGTATATGTGTGGAGAACGTACCGTTTGACATTCCTTCGCACGAATTGAACCATAGAAGCTACACTGTAATTTGGTGTAAGAATATAGATGTGCTTGCTTATTTTCCAAAATCAGCCGATTCGATTTCCGACAAGGGTAATTGATTCTACAAAATTTAATGATAGCACTTTAGTTTTTGTCAAAGTCGGCCTAGAGACTCCTTTCAGCGTTTTTGCTATTTCATGTAGCTTAAGATTTGAGCCTGATGCCTTAAAAAAATCATCTGTATATCCTTACAGACATCACATGTATATTATCTAAGCATACTAAAATAAGAAATAAAGCTATCATGCTTTCAACCAGTTTATCGTTTTCAACTGCAAGATCCCGGTCAGCTTTACCCCAGTGTGGCCTCTATAATAGATAGAATAGGAGTTAGTAGATTTAAATTTTAACTTATATGTATCACGTTCGGCAAATGTTCTCCAGTGGAACTTATCTCTATATAAATAAAAATAAATCGTATGTAATGTATATACGCTCATAACTTGAGAACGACTGTACCAATTACGATGAAATTTTTTGTGTGTGTTTAAGTGGGTCCACAGATTATTTATATTCACAATTGAAACCGGTAGGTGGCGCTGGGATCGGGTTCTAGGATCCTCCCAATCTCCTGGACCGATTTTGATGTTTTTATGTGTTTGAGTGGGTCGCTGGGTGCCATAGATTCCCGATTGGAACTGGTAGGTGGCGCTGGGGTCGGGTCTTTGATTTTTATTTTTTCAGGGCAGGTCAACGTCTGCCTGGACCTCTAGTTTAAAATAAAAACTTATGAATTTGAATTTATTAAAATATTTTTTTTTAATTAAAATTGTTTGCAGTGTGTTACGAGTCACGTTGTTCATTGGTCAATCGTTTTTCTTTTGTTTTTTCCTTCCACGCCTTTAATAATACTATTTTACTGTAATTTATCGTTATTATTTATTCATTTATCACAAAGTTCCGTTAACAAAGTTCACTTTTCACCAGACGGCGTTATAAGGGAGGGGAGCTCCGTATCCGATAGCACCAAGCCTGCCGTAATTCAGTGCGTAAGGAGAGTAAGCTAAGGCAGGCAGGACTGGAGCAGCTGCAAGCAGAGCAGGGTCCTTCCTCACGACGGCATTGAAGCCATTGGCTCCAGCAGCATAGTCCACGGTTCTCTTCGTACCATCGGATTCGAGGAGGGAGTATTGGCCGGCAACGTTGTTGCCGACGCGGGTCTCGACCTGGTTCTTGAAGTCTCCGGTGAAGGGGTCCGCCACGCCGTAGGAGAAGCTGGACAGGTCACCAGCAGAAGCGACTGCCACCAGGGCGAGGAGTGCGACGAACTGATTGATAGTAAAGTGTAAATAATACGATTATCCTTAAGCAAAAAGGTCACACTGTAAAGCTATGTTTTTCCCAAGGTATAAACTATAGATCGTGCGCAGAAGGTTTGCTGATGACAACCTCCTGCCGCCACCCATAACCGCGAGCCGCCGTCGTCTAGTTTTTAGTACTACTTGGACAAGCCCCGTTCCCAGTCGTAGGAAGCGGAAGGGGCGACCATCGGCAAACCTTCTGCGCACGTTTTATAATTTTTTAACTTATAGCTGTGCAAGTGTTTCCTAATGTTTTCTTTGCGGAACTGAATCCCATTAAAATAATTTGAGTTTGTTACATTTGACAGGCTAGCTTAATTACATGTTTTTTATTGAAAAATGGATGGAATTACATAAGAATGAATAACCGTAACTTATAATTGTAAAATTATACATAAAATTGAAATTATTATTAAAAACATAAATAATTAAATGTATTAATATCTATAGACCTTAATAAGTAATAGAAGTAGAGTGTTTAACATGTAATTTCTTATAAGGGAAACTATTCTATTGTTGACAATGTTTCTAAACCTAACATAACCCATATACATTTGGCACAAGTCTGAATATTTTTTATGTTATAGCCGTTCAAGGATAATAATAGTACTATCGTATGGCTACAAAACAAATAAAATTAAAATTCTTTTATATATACACAATAATTACTAGAGAAGAGAATAAGAATAAGTAGAACTATTACGAGATGCTAATAATGGTATAATTATTAGCATCTCACCCAATAATCAGCACCCAGTCATTTTATTCAATATAGACTTGACAATATATTATTGTTATAAAAATGCACAACAAGACGATAGTTACTTAGTAAAATAAAAGGCGGCCTTATCGATTGAAGCGATCACTTCGAGGCAACCTGACTCAAAGGAAATTCTTAATTTATCTGTATAGCATATCGCGAGTAGGGTAAACTATACAGTTTACCCTACTTGCGATATGCTATAGTCAAAATTAAATAATTTTAGCTCTTTTAGAATGATAAAAAAAAAAGTTAGAAAAAACACATTGTACGAAAATTACCTTCACAACCATATTGAACTAAGTACTTGCTGTGACTACGTCAACTGATGCACTATACTCTGCTTGCATCTGTAACTCCTTTAAATACTAACCTATTCCAGTTTGGCTTAAGATAAATCAGGAAATCAGAACAGGCTATACATACGCTTAACATTAAAAATTGTTGTTGAATAAATAAGTACATTTAATTTTACTTTCACACTAACAACGCGTAAATATGACCTTGGCTTAATAATATCGAAGATAAACTGTGAACAGATGTATGCACAACTAGTTGTAGCCGCTACCTCGCTCGCGTGGGACGAGAACTTATCTTTATACATTATATTGTTACAACCTAAGCGCCGACAAAGACAAATTCCACGTACAGTTTTGTACAAGCATTTATTACCCGTCGGCATTTGAACTAATAACTAATTATATTGTAATTATTTTATGATCGTCTTCTTTTGTTTACTTATTTATTGGCATACGTTTCTAGAGAACAGCCTATTGTTGTATTGTAATCATTAGCCAGGTGTCACGGATTTTAAAGAACAAGCTGATTCTAGGAAATTCGGTCCACGCGGCCGGGCGGACACATTGCACTTATGCAGGATAAAACGATGGCCTGATTGAGGGAGAGGGGCAGTCGAGCGAGAACCACGATCAAAGCGAGACGTGTGTACTACAATCGGGAATCTAATAGTGGCGGATTTTTCGCGTTTTATTGAATTACGACCTTCTACATTACATTGCATTACATTTGGACTTGTTGTGCTCGGTTATATTTGTACCTGTCTTATACGTGTTTGTGTAGTTCTAATAAACTCTATAATAACTCCAACGGCATTTTAATTCGAGTTCCGTAACTCTTAACAATATAATTCTTCTGTACATGTGAATGCCACTGAATTCCCCTCTAAACAGTTGGACCGATTTTGATGTGTTTTTGTAATCAAGTGGATTCGCGAATGGTTTAGATTCACAATTGAACCAGGTAGGTGGCGCTGGAACCGAATTCTAGGTTGACAAAAGTTTTTGTGTTATTTGTGTGGATGCCTCAGCGGCTTAAATCCACAATTGGACCCAGTGGGTGGCGATTTTTATTTTTCAGAGCAGGACAACGCCTCCCGGACCCACTAGCATATGTACAATCATGTATTCATACTAGCTAGCCCGGCAGAGGTTGACCTACCCTAAAACAATTAAAAAATAGAACCTAATTGCAACGCCACCTACCGGATCTAATTGTGAATCTAAACCATCCCGGGATCGCCTCAAACATACACAAAAAAGGTTTCTGAATTCATTAAGATTCTGAAACCCCCAGGGCTTAGGAGAACTTCAGTGATAAATCCGCGTACAGAAGAATTATATAATAAATATACAAAAATCTCTTATTCATAAAAAAATTATTGAAAGCTGTTGAGCCGTTTCTAAGATTATATTTGAGACGAATTTTCAGAAGGACAGACATGAACACTAGTTATGTTCATTTATGATTAGATATCGTATGAGAAATTTTCACTTAAATTTTAGCATTTAATTCGAAATCACAGACAGACACTTTAATTTTTTTTACTGGCGTAGATAAAATGATGTGTTAATGTTTTATTCAAGGCTTTTAGGGTTGAATGCCACGTAGCTTACAATTTTTATGACAGGAAAAATATTGGATAAGTATATCATTTTACGTATATAGAAGAGTTGCAGAGGTGACCCAAGTTAACTGCTACTGTAATTTGACTACGGAGCTCTATAGGGCATTTAATTGAAGACTCATATCTCAAAAACTAATATTTAAGGGATCTTGTTAATTTTTTTTCTTATATTTATCCTATACCACGTTTTTTCTTTTTATTTTCCACCCAATAATCTAAGAATTAAAAAAAACGACTCTTTACGTAACAACAATATTGTTATGAGGTAGCGGGACTCGAATTAAAATGCCGTTGGAATTATTATAGAGTTTATTAGTACTATACAAACACGTATAACACAGGTACAAATATGACCTAACACAACAAATCCAAACATAATGCAGAAGGTCGTAATTCAATAAAACTCGCAAAGTCCGTCACTATTAGATTCCCGAATGTACACACGTCACGCGTTGATCGCGGTTCTCGCTCAACTGACCCCCTCTCTCAATATGCCATCGTTTTATACTGCACAAATGCAAATGTACACGTATCGTATCGTCGAAACAATTTCTTAGAATCAGCTTATACTTAATCCGTAACACCTGGCTAATGATGCCTGCAAGCAGCTGTAAACGAGTACAACATAACAATAAGCCGTTCTCCACAATACTAGAAACATATGCCAATAAATAAGTAAACAAAAAGAAGACGATCATAAAAAGATTACAATTAATTAGTTCAAATGCCGACAGGTGTTAAAATGTGCTTTTACAGACTGTACGTGGAATTTGTCTTTGTTGAAGCCTAAGTTGTAACAATATAAAATAATTACTCCTAACATTCTAGGCATAAAAACACTTTAGCAAAGACATTCCATTACAGTGATTAATGAAAAGTTTTATTTTCTCGGGATCAATTTTGAATTAAGTTTCGTTAGGTATGACAATAATCTAGTTAGAATAATTTTAAGAACTCATAATTATTATGAGATTTTAATATTAATATTAAGATGATCCGCATCCACTTTTCAATTTTCCAATAATTTTCCTTGTATTATCCTTACGGGTATCGAAAGGTGCGACACGGAGAATACTAAGCCTAGATTTCAACAGTTTTATTTTCATAGACAATCGAAACTTTTAAGCCTGTTTGCAAGAAAAAGAATCGCCCTGATACATAAATATATTTATAAATATTAAGTCATTTTGTATAACTACTATGTAGTAGAATGTACTGTGCATCTACAATAACACCTGTATAAACTACATTCTTGCAAATAAAGATATCTATTGATTGATTAAGTAGTAAAAAAATTGGCACTTAGGACACAGAACGATAATATGATCTTAGGTAACTTTATTCATTCCGCAATACTCAACTTTTGTCTGTGAGACTGACAACACATTAGCTAACGTTTTCTCTATTTAAAAATTAGCTCACCACACTAAACGACACATTTCAAACTTCAAAACACTCCAACAATTTCCAAATGTGTACCACAAAACATTTTGACGACTAACCAACTGTGAAATTTCCACAGATTACGCAGTACAAGTACCACCTTTTGAGGCCAGTTTAAATATTCAAACACGTTTGTTATTATCCTTTTAACTGTCGATCAATTCCGACCCTGAGCTGGCCTTACTTTACAAACATTGGGGCCATCGTATTGGATTTACTGTCAAGTAGTTCATACATGAAACGATGTTTCTTTGTTTCATTTGAACTGAAACCATTTCACATTTTTTTTAACCGATGCCCTGCGGGTCGGTTTTCTTTTGCGTTCTGATACAACATAAAATTTGCTAGCAAAAAAGGAACCGATTTCAATAGTAACTAAAAAGCATAATATAAATATTTTGAGTTGAAGAAAATATAGTTTATTAGAACTATACAAACACGTATAATACAGGTACAAATTATTTCATTCATTATTTAAATTTATTTATCATGTATTATTTATTATCAAGACATAGCGAAACGCCTGGTAGACGTCTCATGTGACCAAAAGACTGGTCTGTACTTCGGACAACGTTACAACATTAGCGTTGCGATACAGCGAGGTAGTGTGGCCAGTCTTTTGGGCACGTTTCCAACTGACAGCGGTCTGGCACTAGATTTTATAATTTAATTTTAATTTGCATATATACTTATTTATAATTTAGTTTAGTTTTTATTTAATCCTTAATATGTAGTTATGTTGTGTTCTCTTAACTTCATGATTTCATTTTCGATGTGTACAGTATTACACATTAGAATAATAAGTTTAAGACGTATTAAATAGTTTCTAAAAATGAAATATTTAATCATATTATCTAAAATTAATAAATAATACAAGAAAATATTAATTTATATAATAATAAAAATTATTATTATTTATTTATTTCAAGACAACACAGTCCAATACATATTCACAAAACACACAATAATGTTAGTAGTAATATTTTTTCCTTATGTCTATGTTAGTTATTAATTACTAGCGCTGATTTAATCCTCTTAATGAAGGACCCAATCAGTGGGCAGTCAAATTTATCATTTATTCCCTTCAGGCTGCTGTTGGTTTATGCTTTTTGTTTACTATTGAAATAGGTATATTTTGTCTTAGTATTTTTTATTTTTCACTTTTAAGTTACGTATATGGTATACAATAACAATAAAATTTATACGGGACAATTTTAAAGCTTTACTGAATCCACCGCAAGAAGAATCGTCAAAGTTGGTTCAGAAACAAAAAAGTTATCGCTGAACATACATAAAAAAATATTTACATGACGAATTGAAAAACTCCTCACTTTTTTGAAGTCGGTTAAAAAGGGCAAAAGATTTTATTATTTAACCCAGTCTATGTCATCTGAAAAATGGGACAACTTTCTCGGGATATCAAAACTTTCCGTTGGCGAAACCACGGGGAAAATCTTTTTAATCTATATATTAATACGCGAAGCAAAAATTTGTACCCTTTTTTACGAAAATTGCCCTGACGGAGGAGTATGAAATTTCGCACACTTATAGTTTATATAGAGAACGAGTGCAGAATGCTAATATTTGTTTTTTAATTATGCATATAAATACATTAAATCAATAAAAAAACATTACACACACGCATATATACTATTTTGTTTATTCTTCAAATCAAATTAACAGTGTAGCCTTGGAGAAATCTGTGATTATAGAAGTATAAGTCTTTGATATTAATTATTATGGTCGAATTTCGATCACGGGCGACCACTAGTTTAGATAGATAGATGACTCTTTATTGTATATCATTACATAAACTTAAAACTCCTAGTAGGTACTATTTTAACTGAGCACGTACTGTTAAAAAGCGAGATCTTCCATATAACCCATGACGTTCCAGAAAAGACTAAAATGAGATTGGAAACAGCAATGGTGGTATACATAATAATTATTGTAGGATAACTTACATAAAATTTTTGTTTCCGTCTAATATATTTGTAATGTATATTTAAAATGACTTTATAAACTAATACAATGAAAGAAAATTTAACTTAGTTATATTGTATTCTACCCATAGCCTCTCAAGAATATAAGTAGAATACTGAGCCTAGGTCACCGTCTGCCATGGGGTAAGGCGCTGGATCGCCATACTGATCTGTTGTCCGAGGTAAGCACCAGCCAACTGGTTACCGGAGGAGTCAATGAGTCGTTCGGATAATTTTTGTAGAGGCTCGTGGCCTCAGAACCCCACGGTCCAATAATGTAAATAATTTTGCATATATTGTTACAACTTAGGCTTCGACAAAGACAAATTCCACGTACAGTCTGTAAAAGCATATTTTATTACCTGCCGGCATTTGAACTAATTGTAATCATTCTATAAATAAATCTAACTTAAAAATATATATACAATGGTAAACAAACTATTGTAAACTATAAAATTGTAATCTCGAAATTCGACCATAATTAATTTAAATTATAAGTTTGAACATTATTAAGGTTCTGTTGACAAAGACTATATACTTCTATAATCACAGATTTTGCCAAGGCTACACTGTTAATTTGACTTTAACAATAAACAAAAGAGTATATATGCGTGTGTGTCAAATACATGGTAGTGTGTGTAATGTTTTTTTAATTGATTTAATGTATTTTGTATGCATCATTTAAAAAAATAGCATTCTGCACTCTTTCTCTATATAAACTATAAGTGTGCGAAATTTTCGCTTCACGTATTAATATGTACACGACCAATAGCAAAATCAAATAGAAAATTCATAAACCAAAAGCATTGAATCTAAAATCCTTTAATAAACTGGTTGCAAATAAAACAGGAGAGGCTCTTTGCATATCGGAATGAGTTTCAAAACGAGGTTAATTCCATGCATTTCAATGCGAATGGTTGTTAAGAGTTTCTCTCTTTAAATAACAAATTGTTTCCGCTTTTTGCATATTTTTATACATTTTACCTATATTCGGTTCGATAAGCAAAGAAAATGTTTAAACACAAAGTATAACTTTTTTTTAATGCTGAAGCACAGCAGATAGGCTGACGGCCCAACTGTGATGGAAAGTGGTTATCGTCGCTTATGGACATTAGCAATACAAGAGGTGCTGCCGGCCTTCAAGGAGAAACTGGAACCTTACAACTATTGCCGGAACACAACTAAATATTGTTATGGCGGCATACAATAGATCAGTGGTAGATCAGTAGATGGCTATCTAGTCGGGCAAATGCCCCACCACCTGGCTGTGGGTTGTTTTGTCGCCTCTTACGACAGCCACCAGGCCACAGAATTTAGTATTTTTCGTTCCTGCACGGAGAAATTTGTCAGAAAATTGTTTAACAAAGATAATTTTAATCTTAAAATAAAAAAACTCAAATGTTCTTAAAGGAACTTATCTATAATTTAAATAATTAAAATATTAATGAATCTCGAGTTAGTTAATATATTTATTGCACACCATGAAAATGGCAGAATATGTAGAGTCTAAAGTTATTGTTTTTTGTACTACATTCTGGCAAAATAAAGAACTTTTTTCATCTATACAGCACCCTTGAGTGTGAATAAAGTGACACGCACTTAGCCATTTTGACTAGTCTTAAAAAGAAGAACTTCTCTACTACTGCTTCTCAATTGTTATGTAAATATTTTATTTATATATATTCAGCCATAACTTTTGTGTTTCTGAACTGATTTTGATCATTATTTTTGCGTTGAATTCAGTAAAATTAAAATACTTTAATAAATTTCATTGTTATTGGACTTTGGATTCACATCAATATCAAATGTGGTAGCGGAATGGCTAGCGCACGCGTCCCGGACTCAAAGGGCGCGGGTTGGAATCCTGGCCGGAACATATACTACACATAAGCAATTTTCTGGCCTAATGCGCATATTTTTACAATTACGTCGTGCTAATAATGGTGAACGGTGAGGCCAAAGCCCAGCAGTGGGAAGTTTTAGGGCTGTTATTTTTTTATTGATAATATGTACGTAGTGTTTCAAATACTATTAGGTTTCAGACAATCCTAAAACGAATAGGTGCCAAATTATGATCAAGGACGTGCTATACTGGAGTAGGAATAGGAAAGCATAGGCGAGCGTTTCTGTTTTGCTAGAGAATATTTATTGTCATGTTTCCTAATAGGACTTTAAATTACACTAAATCAAGACTTATCGCTTTTAAATAAACAATATATTATATATAGTACCTAAATCCCAAATCCTTAAAGTGTTAACCGCCTTACGTTTCGTTTTGAAAATAAGTTCGCAAAAAGTGATATTAAAATTTACTTAAAAACTTTTTATCTCCTTACAGACCGGAATAGCAGCTGCCAAGGAAAGGAAAATGTGAATTACGATGTTTCTTTTAGAATTACGCTATACGTTTTCAGATCAAAAACGTGCGTAATCCATATTATTATTCGATAAATGTGAATATAAGTTTTTGTGTGTTTGTTTGTTAACTGTTGACGGCCTCTGTGGTTGAGCGGGTTAAGCCTTTGCCGGCTTACCTCACTGCAACACAGAGGCTCCGGGTTTAATTCCTGGTAGGGTAAATTTCGGAAACCAATGTTCTCCGTTATTTGCTTTGGTTTGGGTGTTTGGAATCGTCCTCAGAGAAGTCCGTTGTATGTTACCCATAACACAAGCGTAATTAGCTTAATTTGGGGATATATAACAGGTGTATTTGTCTGCCAAATAATAATAATTATTATTATTATTATTATCAATCAATTATTTTTTTTTATTAAATTCATAAAATATAATGTTCTGAATTCATCTGTATATGTTTTGCATTTGTATGTTAGTTCGTTCTTTCCCTTGAATTTAAAAGTAGGTTTTTTGGAACTGAAGATGGCCATATTTTTATCACGTGAAATACGTTAATGTTTTTATTGTAGGACATGTTACCTTTGACCATGATCTTGCCAGGTGTTAATCGAATATATGCTCTAGAATAGAGAACGCTTTTTCCACCTATTCACTCGGAGCTTGAAAACAACCAGTTAGATATCGAGAAATACAGACTGCGCCAAAGAATGTCACTCTTTTACAGTACATATAATGAAAGTTGACCCGAACCATTCCGTTCGTATAGCCACATGCCAGAACTTCTGGTTATTCGATGGTGAAAACAAGACGATAGGGTTAGATCAAAAAAAACTCTATTACACACTACAAAATTATAAAACAGTGATTCCCAAACTATTTTGGGTAACAGACCCCTTGTCCAAAATAAACTGATATCTCAGACGCCCATAGCCAAATTACTTTAAAAATCCTATCTCTAGTTTTTTTTCGTATAGACACAAAATACTTATCAATTTAAAAACTTTGCAGTTGGTTTAGTGAGTAAACTTGACATCATTTGCTCATCAAAATTTAATGAAATAAATAGACATAAAATTTAGTAAATATGAAGTGTAATTAATAATTATTAATACAAATTAGGAAAAATCTTAAATATGTAATTACTTTTTGAAAAAAAAACATACATTTGTACATGTAATACAACTTATACAGTATTTTGAGAGTTTCAAATAAGAACTTGTGTTAATTAATAGTTTTTGATTTTTAGACCTCGTCGACCCCCAAAATCAGTTTTCGATATGTCGACCCCTGAGAAATCGAATTCAACTCCAGAGGGTCGACATCGACCACTTTGGGAATCCCTGGTATAAATGATATAGAGTGATTTTTATTACCTGGTTTTTTATTACCTGAAGTAGGCAAACAGGCTAAGAGCGAACCTGATGGAAAGTGGTTACAGTCACCTAAAAATATTAGCAATACCAGCAGCGTTGCCAACGCATTACCAGCCTGTAAAAAAATTTACAACGCCCATGTCAAACAATCCCATGTCGTAACGCAGAAAGAAAATCTCAACAAGAAGTTTTGGCTGGGGTCCTAATTCTGCTATTACAATATCGTCAGAATAGGTGACCCTTAGCCTCATAATTGCTGGTTTGTGATAGAAAAACAATCATTACGATGCCAATGGTTGAGCATTCTGATGATACTGTAATAGCAAAATTCTGGCTCAGATCATTGTTGTAGGCAAATTAAATGTTCTAGAGAATGATTTCAAATTTTTGAAGCATAAAGTCCAAAGCTGTAGCTAACAAATGAAAATAAAACTCACACAACATAAGACTTTACTAGAGCCAATCGCCAATGTTGAGAAACTGCCTTTCAAAAGTCGGATTCTAAGAGAGGAAACGGGAAACAATCAGTGGTCGGCAAATAAAAGATTAGGAAAAGCACTCAGTACTTCCACACAACTGCAATAAAATGGAGATCCGCACATCAAAAATGTCTTGGGCCCAGGAAGGAGGGGAATTATGTATAAAGGGTCAAAGGGCCCTGACGTTCCTCTTTGAAGTCGTAATGTTAAGCCGAAAGTCGTGTTTTGATACAATGGAATTTTGGGCTTTCTTTTATCTGAAGTATTTTTATTAAATTGTATCCGACGTCATTTCCTGGGCACGAATAAAAGGCAAACTTTATCTTGAGGGAATTCGAATCTTCCAATAAAGATAATCTGACAAGTACGTTTGTCCACGTAAGATTTTGTAGAGGTGTCAAACATCTCTTTTTTCATCTTTTAACTATGAAACCATAAAAACATTTGATTTAAAGAAGTGTATATCTTAAAAACACTTATCGGACATTGTAAAAAAAAACGGTTTGCCTGTTTCTATATATATCGGCTAACTCCTCCTAAACCTCACCAACTAGACCAGAGAATATACAGGCGAACATAATTATGTCTACAACGCTTAGTAGACAAGAGAGAGGAGGCTACGAAGCAACGCACTAAAAGGAGACCGTGTCGTGTGAAACGCTATATAATGTATTCTATCTCATTCTCTCGCAGGCTTAGTCCTATAAATTTACGTGTTTATCTCTTTTTAGTGTAGCTTTTTCGTTTCATCGAGTTTAAAATTACAATGATTCTAAAGAAGTTTCACTTCAATAATGAATTGCCGAAGCACAGCAGACAATCTGAAGGCCCAACTGTGATGGAAAGTGATTACCGTCACCTATGGACATTAGCAATACCAGAGCTACTGCCAATGGGCTGCCGGCCTTGAAGGAGAAACTGGAACCTGGCCACTGATGTCGGAACACAACTCAAGGTTGTTATGGCGGCATGCTTTAGACCAGGAGTGGTAGCCAACCAAACGGGGAAATGCCCTACCACCTGGCTGTGAGTTGTTTTGTCGCCTCTTACGACAGGCCGCAGAAATTAGTATTCTTTCTGTGTTCCTGCGTGGATAATAATACCTAATTTTACCCTCGTTTATTTTGGGAATAAGCACTCACAGAGGCTATTCATCTCCGGAAAATTTCAATCCATCCCGCAATAACAATCCAATTTTCCGGGATAAAAAATATCCTATGTCCGTTGTGGGTATTGACACTATATATAAACTAAGTTTCAGCCAAATCTGTGCGGTAGTTTTCCCTTCAAAGCGTAACAAACGGACAGATAATGTTACTTCTGCATTAATAATATTACTATGAATATACTCAATAGTATAATGATCAATTACCTCCCAAGGCCGCGAAGAGGTAAAAAAAATGCTACATAAAACACTATTATATTTATTGTCAAATCAGGATCCATGGTTAGTAAAAAGGAATTAATTGTTGTCTTTCGTCATTTATGGCATCAAACCAATATAAACATTCTAGGTTTCCAAACTAAGCAACTTACGCCACCAGTTTTCGGATGCTTAATTCTTCTAAAACTCATCCGATAGACAGTAAGCGTTGACCCAAGATAGCTTTATGACAGCAAGCAATTAAGCGATAACTCATCAAATGATACAATAACCGTATATAGAAAGTTTCGTGTATGCGGTTTTAATTAAGAGACGAGAGGCGGTTTTGTATGAGTTTCTTTAGTATTGCACTTCACAAACTTTGTTCTCAAGTAAATCTTTATAATGAGACAGTAATGTCAAATCAAATCAAATCATTTATTGCATAAAAACATGGTTATACAATAGGTCTTGTTATTTTATACAGAGTACATGTTTTTTGCCGGTTGGGCGTACAATTTTTTTTTTTTAAATTTATATCATAGAGGTACACTTATTTGGTTTTAATTATTATCACTAATATTTTATCTTTATCTTATAATTATGTATAATTATGTTATCTATTTTATCTTATAATTATGTATATCCTTAAATTTAACAAATACTAAATGACACACAATTTAAATTTATATATGTTTCTAATGATATTTACATGGTACAAATATTATAAATATATTTAAACACTTAACATTCTAACTTATCACTTACATTTAAAACTTATCATTAAGGAACTCAGTTACACTGTAGTGGCTTTTTCTTATTAGTACTTTTTTTAAATGTGATTTAAACAGTTTAGTTTTCAGAGCTTTAAGCTCTTTTGGGATTTTATTATATATCTTTGGTGCCATGCATACTATACTCTTATACAGTAAAGTTGTTTTTGCAGGGTGCATACAAAGTTTTTCTTTATTACGAATATTCCTAACCGTAATATCGGATGTATTTGGAAACAAATGTAGATTTTTGTGTACAAATATTGTGACTTCATATATATATAGCGATGGAACAGTGAGTAAACTATGTTTGATGAATAGCGGTTTACAGCTTTCAGTTATCTGTATTTTGAACATTGTTCATATACAGCGTTTCTGCATTAAGAATATAGTATTTATATTGGTTGAGTTACCCCAAAATATGATACCATATCTTTCTATCTCTATCTGTCCCTCCTCTATTTGGAATAATGTTAGTGTTAGTAACTGTGGCCAAATGCCTCTTGTTAATAGCGTTAAAAATAACGCTGTTATTCATTAGCTACATTGTATTGTTTCCAAGCGTTTATTTTACTTTTCACGTTTGCACGTCCATCAAGTTACATATTTCTTGACAGTAAAGCCCACATGAAACAAATGACATAATTGTCGTACTTTATTGCTGTGCGCAACGTTATAGTGATGTTCTGTGAGTCATGTAACGCACAGGCTATTAAATCATGGCCACTAGTAAACAAATCGAAAGTCGAAGACTTGAAAATAAAGAAAGTTCTATTTTAATAAAAAATAATACCGCAATTATAATAAATGCCATTTTAGTGGCTTATTTAATATGTGAAAATATGTCAATTGAAATTTGGGTATATTTAGCAAAAATATATAGATAAGTTAAATTGATTAAAACTTATTTATAAATAAAGTCGATTTTTATAACAAATCGAGTCGGTAACGCATTAGGACATTACTAATTGATCCGTCATCGAGCTGTCAAAAATGAAATAAGTACTTCGAAAGACTATAGTTACGTTATCTGGTAATCTTTAACATCATTAACAATTAATAACAGTCTCGCATAGCATTAAACCCACCGCTACACCTGCGTGAAACTGATACTAACAAGTAAAAGAAGAAAAATAATTATTATGGTTCTTAACGCATTCTCACAATATACAATTTAGAATAATTAGCAATGAATACATCTTACAAACATTTGATTTTTCGTATAGGCAGAGAGCCTAATGCCAAGAAAGCTGCGTTATTACAAAAACGCAAATGACACTTACCAACAGAGGTAGAGGTACGATTGTTTAGGACGGCTTCGCTATTAGCCGAATCCTTCGCTATGTGATTTTAAAACTACAATTCTTACGTATGTGTACGAGGGGCGCAGGGAGCCCCTTCTGCGAAGTAAACAACTGGCACCTCAACAAATTGAGGGGGCAGATTACCGAAGACCTCGAGGATCTCGTGATGGAGTAAAATAATAGAATCGCCTACCTCAATGCGGGGCAGACTAGTGTGAAAGCTAAAAGACTAAACCTAGAAGATGTCACGGCACCCTGCACTCTAAGACTTCTATTACAATTGTATCGAAATGTATTTTAATCCTATCTGGTAGGCAGGTGTGATTCTAAAAAACCATTGTTTACACAATCGTGACATATTGTAAGTTGAGTATAAAGGGATGCCCGAACGGAGTGATCGGCAGTCAAGCGACGATTACGATACAAGCAAGACGTGTGTACATTCGATGAACGATATAGTGATATATACGGACTTTGCGTGCGTTATTTAATCGTGCAGTTTGGACTTATTGTGTCCAGTTGTATTTGTACCTATGTTATACGTGTTTGTATAGTTCTAATAAATCCTATAGTAATTCCAACGGCATTTTAATTCGAGTCCCGTAACTCGTAACAGTATTATTACTCTAAATCACAGAATAATTTGTAAGAAACAATTTATGTGAAGGATTAATAATAATAATTTAATGTAAAAAGCCAGATCCAGTGACAAACATTTTTAAAAATTAATTTATATCTATTTATACCTATATAAGTTGACAATGTCGTTTCCCTAACCCCCAAACTAGGTTTGCATCTGTGTCTTGGGGGTTAGTAACAGTTGTAGGTTCACACGGGTGTATATTACAAAATATTATTAGGTAAAATTGTGAGCAGATGAATGTTAAACATCAAACTATATAGTTATATACAAGTTATATTTGACAGTTCATGACATTTTTGTAAAGACTCTTCTGACTTAGGCCAGAGTATATGTCAACAACACAGAAAATATTGTTATAGCTTTTGTCACGACTGCTCGTATGATATTATTACTAAGAACACGTGGTCGGACCATAAAAACGTCGGCCTACCCGTTATATGAACACCGGTATTACTGGTATATCATATTGTTTACACCTTAAGAACTTATAATAACAGTATTAAAATATCAGTATTCTTTTAAAATTATGCCTTTTAATTATCACTGGTCCTCTCAGGTATACTAGTGCTACTTATTCTGTATTATGACATGTCGGTGTTTAAATAATATATAGTAAAGACTTTTATTTATTTATTTAATATGTTTTTAAGGTTTTATATTATTTATTGTCTACACCGCCACTGTTATGTTTTAATGTTTTCCTTACTTTAGAGGGTTGCCTGGAAGAGATCGCTTTAAGCGATAAGGCCGCCCTTTGTTCAATATAGATTGTACCTAGTTTTTAAGAACGTAGTTTTAATTTTGGTGAACAATAAAGTGTTTTCATTCATTCATCAGTCAAAAATAAATATTTTAATATAAAGCTTTGCCGATGACTACTTACTATTATTGTATTGTTTTTCATTTTCATTCATTCATTTCATATTATATAATTTAGTAGTTTCTAAGAAAAATAACTTTAACGTACAGAGGCAGACGAACATAATGAAAGCATTTTAAAAATAATGGCAAACAAACGCACGTATTGTACATTCCCAAGCTAAACAAGTTGCGCTTGTGTTATGGGTAATATGCGACAGACCATTCTGGGTATGATCCCAGACACCCAGACCATATTGAATAACGGAAAGTTCGTTTCCGAAATTTACCATGTCAGGAATTGAACCCAGACCCTTTGTGTTGTAGTAAGATAGGCTGGCAAAGGCTTAGCTCACTCAACCACAGAGAGCGTTGAAGTGTTCCGTTTTTGCGAAAGTAGTTAGGGAACCCGAATAACTATATTGAATATATATAATTATTATGTGTATTTCTTATTTATCTATAAGAAACTTGTAAATTATTTAGCGAAGTACTTGTTATATAAAAGGTAAACAAAAGAAATACACGAAACATCGGAAAAACAGTGAGCAGATACGGAACCCCGAAAATCATAAATGTATAATTAATATGTGTATTTTTTGTTTATTTACATATAAGAAACTTGTAATTTACTTAGCGAAGTACTTGTTTTATAAAATGTATTACAAAAAATACATGATATATAGGAAAGAATAGTGAGCGGACATAGAACCCTAAAAATCATGAATGTATAATTATTATGTGCATTTGTTGTTTATCTACATATTATATTATAAGAAACTTGTAAATTACTTACCGAAATACTTGTTTTATATAAGACATAAACAAAAAAATACATGAAATATTGGAAAGAAAAACGAGCAGGTACTAAATTTTAAAATTCATGAATCTGTTTGTAGTTTATGTATAATTGTAAATTATTTTTCAAAATAAATGTTTTATAAAACGTAGAAAATAGAATAATAATACAAAAAAATGTTGGAAAACATAGTACGAGCAGGTAAATTATATAAAGCTGCTAACAGATGACTTACTGTTTCACACTAGAGTGGTGTGTAAATAATAAATTCTAAAAACGTGTCTAGACATAACATTAAGCAATGTCATCGTATTCCTTGCGTCATATACCTTTATACTCTGGCAACGCCACAAAAACCATTTCCCTAATAAGAAAAAAAAACTCCATAAACTGGCATTACTTGTGTCATAAATTCACGAATCTCATAAAGTCTCAATTTATCATGCATTACTTCACTAGATTTACAACTGATAAATTATGTCAAACGATTCATAAAACATAAAATCTGTCAATTAAAAGTCCTATAAACTTTAATGACAATCTCGTTTATGCGACATCAAACTATATATGACCAATGTTTGGCCAATAGTTTGCCTAGTTTTGCTTACATGTCAAACGTTGGTTGAACCATTAAAATTTTTCACGAGTCATTTGCGCAATGTATAAACTAGTGTTGTACATAACATTCGAAATATTCTAATTTAATACGATAGAAAGAAAATTAGCTAAAAATGAAGCGACATACACAATTGAATATTATGTGGAGAAATAATTGAATTAAGTGGGTGTAGTTTTAATACAAGTGAATAGTTACGTCGTTGTAACGCTAATCTTTTGTTTTGGCTCTTTGACTACAGAGTCCTAATAGACATAAATAAAACGAATTTTGTTAAGAAGGATAAAGGCATACTGATTTTTAACGCTGACCTCCTTCACTCGTCGCGTTTCATAGTAACCCATCCCATAACGAAGTAGCCGTTGTCCTTAGCTTCTGTTCCCAATTTATAGCATTGAAAATATAACAGAAAATAATTAATTTAAAGAATTTCTCTTCTAAAAAAATAAGTTTTGATAAAAAAACATTAAAAAACGAGCCAAGACCTGTGGCACCATGTAGTCTTGTAGAATTCTAATTTTCAGAGCTACATTTTTTGTCTTCTAATGATAATTCTAATGGCTCAATTGTTGAAACATAATACAATACCAAAGTTTGCTATCAGTTTTTTCACGTGAAATCATTATATTTCACGTGAAAAAACCGATAGGACAGGTACCGATAGGAAGTTTCTTGAAATATGTTTCTTTTATTTTATATAGTATAAAACATTTCATTAGAACGTACCTACTTTTTATCCAAAAGAAGTAGAGATACCAACCGGGTTACGAGCCCATTATCATTCCCAGTAATATTTTTCCATTAATTAATTTTAGGGATTAGCGGTGTACGTAGGATATCTTTATCGTCTTCGAGAATTTTCCTCCATTATATCATTAAAATTTTCATAATAATAGAATTATTCAGTCACAATAATAATAAAATTTTCAAAGTCTCGAATACTTCCATCACTAGTATGACTGTAGTGCTGTAATAAAAATATTTAAGACAGTTCGGGGCAATCAATTTCACCAGCACTTAGGGGTTTACTGGTCGTTAAAGTGCCTCTTTATGGCTACGACAGATTGACGCACGTCGAACCCCCTTACAGCAATTTTCAATATGAATATTAAAGGAATTTGATTGACGTTCAATATTGGCTAAAATATCGTTTGCTGTTATGTCATTTAACCAATAATGACTTCATTTTAAGATCTATTTCTTGGCTTAATTTTTTAACCTTACTGTTTCATCTATGATAGAGAGAGAGAGAGAGATAACACTTTATTGCACACCAAAATATACAATTACAAAAACAGACCATATTTACAATATTTTCTAGGCAATACAATAGGCGGCGTTGTCGCTCAAAGCGATCTCTTCCAGGCAACCTAAATCAAAGAAATTTGAACCAGGCGATGTAGTTGGTGCAGGAAAAAAAGCAATAGATACATAAACTCAAACTAATTTAAGAAATAAATATCCAAATACATGCATAAATAAAACTCATATTCTTTTTCTTCTGTACACTATCTCACTTGTCCCAAATACTCCTCATTATCTTAAAGAACGCTTTGACTTTATTTCTTGCTCCCATAGCTTACGCCCTTCCACTAAACTGAAACTAAACACCCCTGTGCATAGTTCAACTTTCTACAACAATTCTTTTATCGTCAAGGCTATAAAGCTTTGGAACGCGCTACCAATTGCTATCAGACAAGCAAAATCGCTACCAATATTTAAAACGATGATCAGAAAATATTACCTGTCCTTGGAATATGTTGATATTTAAATGTATGTACTTATATTTATCTATAAACATTTATATATATTTTTTAGATATGTATTTGTATGTTATGTATATTAAGTATATATCTATTTAATATATAAAACATCAATATATACTGCATTTATATATATATTACTAGAATGTAAGAAATTGTACTATGTATTACGTATACCACCATGGTCATTATAATCTCAATTCATTCCTGGGGTTGTTTGGAAGAGATCGCTTTTTAGCGACAAGGCCTCCTTTGTGCATAATGAGACATAGTTTTAGTCTTTAAGTTCTTTTTGTATTGGTGTACAATAAAGAGTTATTGATTGAATGATTGATACATATATACATAGTGATATATATACACATATATTAATGTTACCATGATTATATTGTGTTAATCAAAAATAGCTATTTGTAGCCAAATAATGTTTTCTGAGTAAATTTCTAAATATTGGTAAGGATTTGACCTCTCTGACAGTTAGAGGCAGTATATTCCAAGGTTTGACAGCCTACACTGTAAAAGAATTACCATAATATGTTTCACGCAGATGTAGCGATGGGTTTAATGCATTATTAACAGATAACGTACTTGTACACTAATGTTGCTATTCGTTAACAGTGTTATTTTTAACTCCATAAATAGGATGCATTTGGCCATAGTCAATAATTATAACATTACTCCAGATGGACCCCGAGCGTAATGGAGCTTTCTGATCTAATCCTGTTGTCTTCCTTGAATGAATAGCTCATTATTGTATATACATACGATCTCTATCAAAATTTAACGTCACTAACAATCAATAACAATATCGCATTACAAATTATCTACATAGCGTGTGCAGCTACATCTGCGGGAAACGGCCTATAACTATAACATTATCCCAGATGGAGCAGTAAGGTTACATTATCGCAGATAAAGCCCAACGGTAATGATAACTTATTTATTTTTGGACACGTGAAGTTATTCTGTGTCAAGTCAGCCTAGCACTCAATTTAGATACACGCGTATGTAAAATGCAAGGAGAGATTTGGGTAAGAAAGTACCAACCATTCCAAATATTAACTATTTGGGCAGGGTTTCTCCTTTATTGTTCCGCCTTTGATGTGAATGAATATTCACACAGCACAGTAAGCAATGAACGCCGTCGCCACTACGCCTTTTATACGAAAATGCTACCCTACAAAACAATAATATTGTATCATTGCTAATAATAGCAATTAATCATAGTGTTGCCAGGATCATAAAAACAATTATAATAATTAGTTACTGATACACTAAATTATCTAGATGATAATTTAGTGGGCTTATAAAATTAACTAACCGGTAGAAAATGGTAATTTAATTATAAATCGAATCATCTGATAAATAGACTAAAAATATTATCTATGACGATTGTCTATGTCATATTAATATACACTATGATTCTCATGACTACTGTGGTGGACATCTTGTAACACGTATTATCGGTTTTAGTGTAAACACAAATTAATTTATTTAAATTATCATTAAGGATAGAACCTAAATCAGTAACTAGTATAACTAATGGTAGTTATACTAGTTACTGATTTCGGTTATAATAATAATAATACCGCAGGTGGGCTTCGTGGCGAAGCCTTAGGTGAGTAGCGACACCTCGTACCTGACTCCGGGGGCCAAGGCAAGGCCCCCACCTCCGTGCTTGGTTTAACCAGCCGGTACGGAGTGGAGATCGCTAGAGCTAAGACTCAAGCTCCAGGGCTGGAAGTGATAAATGGCATCACGTCAGAACTAGCTTCGGTGAACCTGCAGCCCACCTCTCTACACCCCTTAGCCACTCACACCTATGTTGCCCCTGTCTTCGATGGCATTTTTTGGGGCCCATGCAGGGAGTGGCGAGTCACCGTCTGCCCATTTTTCCAAGTTCCCCGAACATTGCGACCAGACCCCTAGTACCACTAGCAGTTCACCCCAATAGCCCGGTGCTTTTTTTCTTATTTCCCACAATAGTCCTACACTTATTGGGGCTTGTCCTTGGGTGTATTATTATATGGCGTAGACAGGGATAATCGCCGGTCAGTGTCACGTCACATTTTTGTCAAGGGGCCTCCACGTGTTGGCCTTCCCATGGCCCCACGCAAGCCCTCCAAAAGTCCGGGCCATTTTCATGGCCCGTGGTCTTCAAAGACATACACTACAATAATAATAATTTTTTGTATTTTACTTATGCTGACTATGGAGTGTAAGTATATTTTTATTTACAGTTGAGTTTAATTTGTAATTAGATTTATATTGAGTAGGCAGAAATTGTCTATAAAATTCACTCATAGTCTACGGCCAACCGCCGACATTTAAAAATCTACTACAGTACGCATGCCGAACCTTTGTATGCGCAGCCAAGTTTATTAAATTATTGTAATATGCGCAATATATCGCTTCATTGAAGAATTCCTGCGCTGTATACAATAAAATCTATATATTTTGTACTCTATATAGTTTTAATTAAGCCTAGGTTAAATTTAACTACGTAATCAGATTTTAAATTTTAAAACCTAGCAGGTTAAATAAATAAAACAGTTTACTGATTTATTTTGTATAAAACAGTAAATTGAACATTTAGTTAAAAACAACCGTTTCTTTTAGTTTGAAGTTAACATTCTTTTACGGAAATTGATCCTTAGTTAGACTATGATTTGGTGTAATAAAACAGTATGTTTTTTCTGAAAAGTTTATTTATTTATTGAAAAAGACCAACAGCGCATATCAATAATACAAACAACAAACAATTACTTATAATGTATGGCTATTAACAGGTTTTTCTGGATTTAATTATGAGCAAACGAGCGAACTAAAGTTTAAAAATGCAATAAATATATACATAAGTATATAAGTATATACACACATACATACATACATACACATATACATAATAATAAATAAATAAAATAAAACTAAATAAAATACATTGCATTGATAGATAGATACATCTAAAAATATATATAATATACAATAACATTTAAATAATAGGTTGGGGAAAAAGTCTTTTCGCATATAGTATGTATGAACTTGTAATAAGATCTCTTTGACTATATATACCATTTGTATCTGGCTGGTTTTGGTATCATTAAAAAGTTTTAATTTTAAAGAAGACAATTCCAAATTCAAATTAGGAAATTGTGTGATTTTCATTTGTTTTTCTTATTGTTAAAATGAGTGAATCTAATAAAGAAATTATACATTTAAAAATTTTACTACAAAAAAGGTAACAATGCAACACAAGCCGCGAAAAAAATTTGTGATGTTTATGGACCCAATGCAGTATCTGTGAGAGTAGCGCAAATTTGGTTTAAGCGTTTCTAATCCGGAAATTTTGATATCAAAGATGCACGTCGCTCTGGTCGCCCTGTTACGGACAAAATTGATGCCATTTTTAAAAAACGTGGAGTAAGATCGGCATATTAGTAGTTACGATGTAGCTGGAGAACTGGAAATTGACCACAAAATGGTTTTGGCGCATTTGTAAAAAGCTGGGTACACAAAAAAGCTCGATATTTGGGTGCCTCATGAGCTCACTGAAAGAAACCTAATGAACCGCGTACTCATTTGTGATCCTTTATTACGACGTAATGAAACCGAACCATTTTTGAAGAAGCTGATAACTGGTGATGAAAAGTGCATCACGTATGGCAAGAACGTGCGAAAAGATCGTGGTCAAAGGCCGGTCAGGCTTCACAGACTGTGGCGAAACCCGGGTTAACTCGCAACAAGGTAATGCTGCGTGTATGGTAAGATTGGAAGGGCATTATTCATTATGAGCTGTTACCGCCAGGCAGGACCATCGATTCTGAACTGTACTGCGAAGAACTGATGAGATTAAAGCAAAAAGTTGAGAGAAAGAGAACGGAATTAATCAACAGAAGGGGTGTGGTTTTTCACCATGATAACGCTAGACCTCACACATCTTTAGCCACTCAGCAAAAATTACGAGAGTTTGGCTGCGAGGTGTTAATGCATCCGCCGTATAGTCCTGACCTTGCACCTTCAGATTTTCACCTGTTTCGGTCTCTGCAGAATTCCTTAGGCAATGTCAGGTTAACATCACGACAGGACTGCCAAAACCACTTGTCGCAGTTTTTTAATCAGAAGCCCCAAAATTTTTGTAGCAATGGGATCACGTCCCTACCTAGAAGAGGGCAAAAAGTTATCCAACAAAATGGCACCTACATACTTTAGTCAAATGTAAATAAACTATATAAAAAAACCTTTTGAATTTTTATATAAAATGCGAAGAAACTTTTTCACCAACCTAATAATAAAAAGATATTTATGTTAACTAAACATATTACTTAGATATATTGTTATTTTTCATATGATGTGGTGGTATCTGTTCCAACAATTGTTTTGAAGATTAGACTCTTGAATACAGTAAGTTCGATTCGATTCCTGACACGGGTTATTAATTTTTCAAAAATCTTATGATGTGACTCTTTAAACTACTTTTCACTATATCTTATGAAATTTACTCTCTATAAGGAATAGTAAAGAAATTTACATAATACTCTTAAAGATCCGTTATGTTCTGTGAGCGTGACGGTTCGGATACAATTAAGTAAATGGATCCTACAGTGTCCGTGCATCCATATTAATGAACACTGTCACTAACTTGATTGGATTTTGAAGAAACAAACGTCGCAAAGGCTTCAAACATTCAAATACATCCAGTAGACTGGAAAAGTTCCTAAGTAAATAACTGATTATACAGAGTCACTGAGAGTTTATTCGTGCAGGAACGGAGAAAGAATACAATTTCCTGCGGCCGGGCAGCCTGTCGTAAGAGGCGACAAAACAACACACAGCCAGGTGGTAAGGTATTTGCCCGCCTGGATGGCTACCATCTGGCCTAGAGTATGCCGCCATAACAACCTTGAGTTGTGTTCCAGCATTAGTGGCCAGGTTCCAGTCTCCCATTAGAATGCGGCAGCACATTAGTACCACTTTGGTGTGGCAAATGTCCATAGGCGATGGTAACCGCTTTCCATTAGGTAGGCCGTTTGCCTGTCTGCTGAAGTCATGTAATAAAAAAAAAAATTAAAGGCCCATATTTTCAACAGATTGTTTTCTAGAAATTGATAGTTTTACAGAAAACTAGGAAGAGGAAAGAAAAAATTATCTTCTTACTATCATCTCTATGTAGACGATTTGCAGATTTATACATCTAGGCTCCCAAGGACAACTTACATAATGCTATTAAAGTTATTAATGACCTGGGGTCCAATTCTGATATTACTTTCTCGTCAAAATCGCCGGACACTATCGTCTCAATCGTAGGCGTGCCAGATTTCGGTATTCTATTAATTCCAATGGCGTACCCGTAGCAGGCCACTGTCTTTTTATAAATATTTATAAGGAAAAACTCGCGAAATAACTACTTAAAAATTTGGTAGCTTTTAATATTAATTTCGGCTTACGCCATTTCTGCTAATGGTAATACCAAATTTTAACCGACTTCTAAAAGGAGGAGGTTCTCAACTTGATTGGTATATATTTTTTTAATGTATGTACACCGATTACGCTGAAATTTATAATCCGATTTAAGTGATTCTTCTTTAGTTTGATGCGGAATAGTTGTTATTTGTTCCTTAAAAAATTTAACATAGTGTTACGAATCGCAGGACTCGAATTAAAATGCCATTGGAATTATTATACAGTTTATTAGAACCATACAAACACGTGTAACACAGGTACAAATATAACTGAACGCAATAAGTCCAAACGTAATGCAGGATATCGTAATTCAAATACACACGCAAATCAGTCACTAAATAGATTACCGAATGTACACAAGTCTTGCTTCGCTTGTGGTTATCGCTCAACTGCAGATCTCTCCATTGGGGCATTGCTTTATACTGCACAAATGCAATGTGTCTGCCTGACCACGTGGACCGAATTTCTTAGAATCACATCTGGCTAATGACTACCATAAAAGATTACAATACACACTAGGCTGTTTTCTAATCACAAATTTTAAACACAAAGTAAACAAAAGAAGTCCAAATGCCGAAAAGGTAGTAAAATATATAATAAGGTATGCAAGTGTGAATTTGTCTTTTGTCGGCGTTCATCAGGTCGTAACAATAGTTTGGCCCAGTAGATTTCATTTTATGAAAATTTTCCGTTCCCGTTTCTTGGGACCTATATTTTTTAAGGCACGCGGCACTTTCGTAGGCCTGCCCATAGCTAGACACTAAAAATTAAAAAAACTTCGTTTCAAATAACCGACTTCAAAAACGAATAGGTATAAAATAACTTAATAAAAAAATTTGACTAAGAATTTATTTTTTAAGTTTATTAAGAGACAAAATAATATAAAATTTTCTACACCTTGAAGTCGGTGCCAAGTAAACCATAAAAATTACAATATTTTGCAACATTTTGTTGTTGTAACAGTATATATGGTAGTTTTTATGTTTGCTCGGCACCGACTTCAAGATGTAGAAAATTGTATATTATTTTGTCTCTTAATAAACTAAATAAATTCTTAGTCAAAAATCTTTATTAAGTTATTTTATACTTTTAAGTTCTTGATGTCGGTTTTTTTAAACGAAGTTGTTTTTCCTACTATTATTCTGCCGCGACGATAATGAGAGGATATTGTGGATTTAGTAGAATACGAATTCTTGGCGTTATCGCGATGGAATCATGGTGTGAATATCGTCGCAACGCCAAGATTTTGAAATTTCAGGATTAGGCCTCTTAATCGTATATATATATATATATATATATATATACTATACAACTGGAGTAAAGTACTCCAGTTGTATAGTATATATATACATATATACGGATTTGAGTCAATTCCAGTAAGACTCAGGCTATCTATCTATCTAGGTTTTTCCTTTAACACTCCTTTTTGCAGTGACAAATCTTACTTTATTTATACAGTACGTATTCCCACAGGTTACATTACATTCAATGGTTATCTAGGCGCTATCAGTCTTCAGAAAATGCTATCTATGGCAATAGTTAAACAATCATTCCATTTTCTGGGATGAAAAGTATCTTATATAAATGTTGACTCCAAGCTTCGAAGTGTATGCTCCGAACGCAACTGGGATCTAGCACTCGGTTGTTTCAAGATTTTCAGTTTCAGTTAGATTAGACGGTACTGAATCAAAAACTGCAAATCTTAAAACAAAATAATAGTTTAAAATAACTTTCGCAACCAAAAAATTACTTAGTTCCAAATGTCGCTTACGCTAAAAGGCGGTAAAGGCTCGATGTAGTAAAACTAAATTATAATATGGTCCTTAATAAAATTTTGTGTATGTCACTTACGATGTTCTTCCATGACAGGCTCAATATTTCAATATTGTCTGTATACAGACCTTGTTTACATTCCGCCCTTCTGTCTACGAATTGTTTGAGAAGACATTATTGTTTGCCACCAAACTTCTTATTTGCTTAGTACCAAATTGAGTTTTAATAGACAAGTTTAATTAATATAATATTTTGACTATATTAATTTATATGTTCACACTGATGTGTTCGGGTTTCTTTGTTTCAGAGGAATGAATGGTATATCTACCACGCTTGTGCAAGAGGGATTGGTGGGTTTTATGCTTCGATAGCTCAAGATGTTCTGAGTCAACGTCACCTAGGTATTTGATATGTTTTTTTAATTTTTTTATTCATAATTAAAGGGCTTTGTGGCTTAAGCGACCATGCTGCTCTAGTAAGTACAATTACTTAGTATAACAAAACATCACTGATTTCTTATATCTACCAGTTTATATAGAATTCTGGCGTCATTCGAAGATGGGTCTGCCAGAATACTATTAATTTGACCTAATAGCCTTAAATTGACACCACAACTTTGTCTAAAAGTGTCATTCTGGACACATTCCATCAATATATGATACAAATCATCGATAGATTTGATATGTTCTATGCCAAAATTTGAAGCCACGTCAAATAAATGGCAAGCGCGTGCGTTAGTTTCCGCGATCCACCACACATATAGATGGATATGATATATAGAAATAGCAAGTCATACTTCTTAAATTAGGGATATGAAAATTCGTACTTAGGCGTTTCGTAAGAAGTAGAAGTTGCAACATTACAATCGTATTTTCACCTACTTTATCCAAAAATTTAAAAATATTACAGACGTAGTCGCGATTAACACCTTCTAAGCTATAAAAGACTCTCAAAAGACTCAAAGAAACAGAGCAATAACCATAAATGTGAAACAACCTACAAAACTTTTGGCATTTAAACAACTTCATATTAACTTTGAAACAAAAGTACTCGTTTGTCTCAAGTTAACGTGTTATCTTATACGAAAAAAAAAACAATCTGCAGAGAAACACATACATCGTATCGAGCCTTTACAGCCACTTTATCGTAAGCGACATTTGGATCCAAGTATATTTTTAGTTGCAAAAGGCATTCTAAACTATTTTTCGTTTTAAGACTTTCAGTTTTAGTTAAATAAGACCCTACTGAATCAAAAACTGATAATCTGAAAAGAAAATAATAGTTTAAAATAACGTTTGCAACAAAAAATACATTTATGTCCAAATATCGATTACGATAAAATGGCAGTAAAGGTTTGGTATATTCCCAAGCTAAGCAAGCTACGCTTTTAGGGATCAATCATATAATTCTAGACTAATAGCTGATTCCTACATCTTACAAATGTTCATTTCATGTAATGGCAAAACTCAAAATGATAACACAAGTGAATGATTAGTAGGATATGTGAACCAGCCATAAACGAACCTTTATAAAAGGTATGGAAGCAGGTATGTATAGGATACGTTTGATGCTCGGAAATTATTTGTTTTCTTGGAATATGGATGCCGCTGATAAAACCTCAGATTCTATATAATTCGAAGACAA
Source organism: Dendrolimus houi (assembly GCA_039645545.1). Lineage (NCBI taxonomy): Eukaryota > Metazoa > Arthropoda > Insecta > Lepidoptera > Lasiocampidae > Dendrolimus > Dendrolimus houi. The sequence goes on along the minus strand of CM077126.1, from coordinate 5,709,823 downwards.
CAAAAATTATTACAAATAATTCTTTCTATCCAAATCCCAGCCCGAGGATGTAAAGGCACAAATGAATTGGAGTATCATCTATCTTAAATTGATCAAAGATGTCGAACCCCGTTGACATTAAGCCCCAGACAATATTGTCATTGAAAATCAATCGCCTATAATCTTCTCAATATTAAACCCCGTTTTCCTAAATCTTTGACAAGCGGTCCTTGGAAATAACGCCTTTGTTTTACAGTTAATGCAAATCAGCGGTGAAAAGCTTCTTACTGACGCATTCAAAAGTAAAGAGCTTATGACCCTGTACGTGTCATTAATATTTATAATAGTTGTTGGATTCCCAAGGCATTATTGAAATATTCAAATGATACATATAATAACAAATCAGGCTGATTATCATACACGCGTCTCATTGCAATAACTTAGTTTTAAATCCAACACTATCAGGAGAATATGCACTTGCTAAGAAGTGTCTCGGAAAGTTTTTATTTTTTTTAAATACATAGGTAATCATTACCTCGTGTTGAAGAAAAACATTGCGAGGAGACCTACAAGTATAAAAATAGTTAATCCGCTTTGGGCAAAGGTGACGGGAAAGCCGGCCCTTCCCCTGACATAAAAAATGTGTTCTGGGACACATAGTAGAAGTGAAACTTCAATGGACAAGTGGAAAAACGAATCGCAACAAAATTTTAACTTAAATTTTTACGGGCAGATTGTTAATATATTTGTCCAATTTGAAAACCGTGTATTTGGACGGCTTGTGATTGATCGTTCCGTCAGACATGTACATTATCGCAATGAGCATGCACACATTCTCTAAAATCGCTTTCATGAATTGCGAAAACTATAATTGCTTAAATGTACATGTATAAGAATCTTAGACAATCTGTACTTTCCATACTATTCCACCTAAACTGTGGTAACCACAGCTATATTACGCGACACAGCCCCGAATGTCTAATATTAGTAATTAACTTATAACTAGGTAAACTTTCGCAATAAATGTTAGTAATAGCTGTCATGTTAGGCAAGTTTGTTAAACCTTTAAGATACCAAGGAACGTCTTTAATTAAAAATCACTGTTGAACTATGTTTTAAGTTATGGTTAAACTCAATGAACTCAAAAAAATGAACTAGTTGGCGCTAGGCTAAATAAAACTTTAACAATACCCGTTGTCGCTTGACATCTTTGTCTTCCGTGATCACGGCCACCGAAGTGTCCGAAACCGTTAAAACACAGTTTTATTATGTGTACAAGTCACGAAAACTTAAGAAAATATTATCTCAAGTATTAGTTTGCACCTAAGCATTGTTCTAGAAAAGAGTGTTTGAGGAGTTGAAAACTATTCGAAAACTATAAAGCATTCGCACATTCAGAATAACCATCTTCACGAGAAAGTTTTCATATATGAGACAAAGTTGGAAATTTTATCACTATTTGAATTGACGTCCGCGAACTTTCTAATCCCGTTTCCTTGGTTAACTTTTTTGATTAAACGTTTCCCCGTGGGAGGATTCTTAATATTGTAGAACGTAGATATTTGACTTTTTTTCATTTGTGACAGTTTATTTCCTTCCTCCTTCCTTCCTTCCGTCCTTCTATAGTCATGTTAGTTACCTGATAGAGGAATAACACAATAAGAAATACTGAAAACAGCCTGACGTAGAGAAAAAAAGTCTGTAAGCTGACTTCGGGGTCAGGAATGAGAGATGCAACGCAAACAGAAATTGATGTTAAAATGATAATGAGTCGTAGTAGCTCAGTGGTTAAGGTAACGGCGTTTGCTTCCAATGATATTGATTCGAATCCTAACCAGAAACCAGGTGTCGAAAAACTTTGTAAAAAAACTTGCATCAATGGTAACAACGTGTAAAACCCGACAAGCGTGAGTGACCGCGTGATCTAATAGGATTTAATTTCGATGTATATACAATTATATATATATATATATATATATATATATATATATATATATATATATATATATATATATATATATATAAAGGCCATTCAGACCCGTACTCTTCATCCGTAACATAGGAAGGGCCTTTGTACAGCTATTTTAATATTAGCTATTCTTTTCCAAGTCAGAAAATGTTCGAGTTCTTTCAAGAAAGTAGTACAAGGCTCTTGAGATCATCAGCAAATCTGCGACTAATAACGCCAATACATTCTACGCAATTTTGTCAGAAATCTTTTACTATGCAGGCTGGAAGCTTGTGGAATGCATTACCAATGAGCATCAGAAGTGCAAAGTCACTTACATCTTTTAATAAACTCCTCAAAGATCACTATCTAAATTTGTAAACAGTAATTTATGTATGTAACTCTATGTACATATATTTATATATAAATATGTATGTGTATTTTTATTTACTATTAATATATGTATATATTTTAAACTATGTGCACTGAATACCGACCCATTATTAGAATATAAAATCATCTCCAGAAGGTTGTCTGAAGAAATCGCTGTTAGCGATAAGACCGCCGATTGTACTAGTTAAATGATTGTTAACTCATGTGTACTATTTTATTGTGTGCAATAAAGAATATTCTATTCTATTCTATTCTAAAATGTACATACTATTATAATAGAGAAGTAGATAAATAATTTGTAGAGTTTCTTCATATCGCTTAGTCTTTCGATATTCAAATACTATTTTATGTAGTCAACCTAACAAATTGAATGTAAGGAGGAGGGATGAAAATCATATGATAAGAAAAAATGGATGGATTTTATAAAGGATGACATAATGATTTGTGGTGTGACCGAAGGCAGATGCCAGAATAGAAGAGCATAGAAGCAAAATACATATTGCACCAACCCCAAAAAAACAAAATAATTCAGTCTACCTAACAAAATTTGTTAATTCTCTGTACGTTCTATTCTGTAATCGATATGATACGGACGTCTGCTTTCCGTTAAGCTGATATTAGATACTTCATTTCTCTTTCATTTTGGATGAATCAACCAAATTATTCCATAAAAACATAAGATTGAATCTTCTTAAGTTTTCGCGACTAGTACACATAATAAAACTAAGTTTTAACGGTTTCATTTTATTTTTATTCCGACGTTTCAGCCGCTTTTCAGTAGCCGTGATCACGAAAGACAAAGATGTCAAGTGTCAATGAGTAATTTTAATGTTTTGATATAGCCTAACGCCAACTTGTTCATTTTAATTAATTAGTTTTAGTTTTTGTTTATAGTTATTATTTATTCTATAGAAGCCTAACCTAATTTAATTAATTAGTTTATAAATCAAACACAAATTGATTATATTATTTGGTTAAACCGTCTATTATCAACATTGCAACACTACCCTACTTTTGCAACTTAAACGTTGGAAGATAAGGGTCGCTTTCGGTGTTTGCATCGACCCCGTAACTGAGTGCCCTGAACTCAGGGGACCATAAAGGGACCTCGATCCCTTTACTTATGAATAATAATTGACGGATCGTTACCCATTCAAGTGAATCAGCAGTATCTGTAGAACTTAGTACAAATACCTCAGCAGCTTTAATGTATAGGCATGTATATTGTGACATTTCACTCTTTAGTAATACTCATATTAAACGAATCAACCAAAATGCATTTTGGTTGAAAGGCACAGAACTGCAAGGACAAGAAGATGTTTATATGAATCACTATGATTGATTCATCCAAACTGAAAGACATAATGAGCATGAGCATTATGTCTTTCAGTTTAGCATGAGTAGTGTAATATCGGCTTAATGTTTTATAGAAATGTTCTACTATTATAGATTGCTTAAAATAGTTGTAGCTGAAATAATAAGTTTAAATTTTAATAGTATAGTAATAAAGAATAAACAGAAATAACGTTAAAATCTGTCGTATTTTATATCCGAAAAAAACATAGTTGATTAATTTAAAAAAAATAGTTAGTGCATTTTTTGTCGTTCATTAACTTAACTACATTTTTCCAAGAGTATTGTTGTGGTTTCTACTTATCTATCTCTTACCTGGCACAGAGGCGTATCTCCTCATGTCTGCGAAGTCAGCTTAGAAGCCGAAGATCATCAAACCACCACACAATCACAGACACCTGTCCAAACACACCAAATTAATTACAACTTTAAATATGATTAATGAAGGCTCTGAAATTAATTTATACGAGGAGGAAAAGGGTGAGGAAGGATAATTAAACACTCAGAACACTTTCATAAAGTTTACACGTTCAGCAATAGGGGGGATTAGGGAAGGGCTGTATGATAAAGAACTTCGAATTCGCGCGGTTTTGATACAAGAGACGCTTCGGGAACGAACTGTATCGTAGGCGGCCGGAGTAGCGTCTGGGCGGGCGTGAAGGCTTTCGCTGAAGCTGGGCGGCGGCGCGACGCTGCCGCCCTCGGCGCGCCTGTTACCAGGAGAACACAAAACACTAGTAGTTATCCAGCACGTGCGTCGGGACGCACTGCGCATGTCCGAAGGAAAGCTGAAGGAAAGCAATGAGCAAATAAGACAGGGGCATTCTAAATATAGGGGGTTGAAGCGAGATGGATACAATCTAAATTTGGAAGCGCCAAGCAGTCTGTAGTTAGATGTTTCAGATGGAGTGGATTTGTTATAACTTTCTAATAAGTTTTAAAAGTTATTTCCGATAACGATTTATAACATGCGTTATACAAAAGTAATATTAAAAGTAGGCACATTATGTTCTTGAGTTATTGATCCAGATGTAGTAAAGGCATAAAGTTTATTCATTTATTAATTTATTTAATAAAGCCGATATCAGACGGTTCATATCTGTCTTTCAATTTGAATGACGCAACTGAAGTGATATGTATCCATGAACATGTGTTTACATGTTCATAGACATGTTTATGTCGTCGTAGTCTTTCTGCGTTCTGTGAGTTCTGCGCTATTCCAATCTATTTGATTCAATTTGGTTGTTCGGCCTAATATTAGTATAAAGGCTTATCTGCCTTTTGAGATCATCTTAACTTATTTAATTAAACATTATTATTTTGTTTTTGTTTGTTACGTTGAATTATAACCTATGGTACTTAAAGATCTAAGGGTTCTAAAGAGTGATTAGAGAGAGATGTAAAGGTGTAATACCTGCCGTGACGATACCTTATGGGCTCAGTGGAAGATCAACGAAGCTCGACAGATTAGCATTGTGCTGAGACTGATGCTCCTTTTAGGACCAGTTTTGTTTTTAAGTCTATTTTTGTTAACACTTTTTTTATATTACTGTTACGACCTAGACGCCGACAAAAACAAGTTCACACCTGCATACCTATAAAACACATTTTGTTGCCTTTCGGCATTTGGACTTCTTTTGTTTACTTTGTGTTTAAAATTTGTGATTAGAAAACAGCCCATTGTGTATTGTAATATTGTATGGCAGTCATTAGCCAGGTGTGCCGGATTTAAAGTACAAACTGATTGTAGGAAATTCGGTCCAAGCGGCCGGACAGACATATTGCATCTGTGCAGTATAAAGCAATGACTCAATCGAGGGACGAGGCAGTCGAGCGATAACCACGAGCGAAGCAAAACTTGTGTACATTCGGTAATCTATTTAGTGACGGACTTTGCGCGTGTTATTGGATTACGATCTTCGGTATTATGTTTGGTCTTGTTGCGTTCGGTTATATTTGTACCTGTGTTATACGTTTTTGTATAGTTCTAATAAGCTCTATAATAATTCCAACGGCATTTTAATTCGAGTCCTGCACCCCGTAACATTACTTTAACTGTCCTAAATAGTATTTTATTTATTTTTGATTTATATTTAATTTTTAATAGTAATATGTATCCTAAACTGCTACGATAGAAAAATTAAACCAATTTCAGGATTAAGGAGCCAAAAATAACTAGTTTATTGGCGTTTGACATTTGAATCACGAATTATGAAAAATTGCCTAAATGTGATATTACAATGACTATTGAAATAATTATCGGGCATTAATTTAATTTCTAATACATTCAAATTCAATTGTAATTATCGTGTATTGAATGATTACTAACCGACTAGAGTTTTCATACGGCTTCGTTAGAATAGGTTTCGTCTTATAAACTATAAAGCGCGTCTTTAAACTGATAAGCTTATATTAGACGGTTCATTTGTCTTTCAATTTGCATGAATCAATTAAAGTGATCAATATAAACATATTATATAATATTCAATGTCATTGAATACCATCGTAATCTTTCAGTTCTGAGCTTTTCAACCAAATTAATTCTATTTGTTTGATCCGTCTAATAATAATGCTGATATTGCATTATTATTTGAATAGATTGTAAATATATTGACACACAAAACTAGACGCATACATAATACACTTGACTACACGTGCGTAATAAGACAATGTATGACATAGAGAAAACATATAGGAAGAACATAAATTGACATATATATATTAACATAAGAACATCTATGTTCTAAAAAAATACATTTGTGGCCAGTACCATATCGAATATATTAAAAAACTTTTTATTGGGAACTTCAACCAAAACACTCCCATTTTGCGGTCAAATAGTTTCATGTTTTCCCCGTTACCGTGAGTATATCATTTATGATTAGGCAAAGTATACATTGCAGACTTTACTCTTTTGACATTTATTTTTATATCAAAGATTTTATTTATTGGTGTTGTTCATTACCAAGGCTCTAAAAACGAAACAAAAAAATACAAAAGTCTAAGTAAAAAAATTCACTTTTAACTCTTATCTAAATATAAGTTTAAAATTATTCCAAGCAATTACATTCTTACTTTGCTGAATTTTATAACCTTCTTTGTTTTCCAAATTAAACTATTGAATTTAACTATGTTATAAACACTTTTATCTTTTTCTTATTAATTTCAAACAAACTTTGATCATACAGGTGTCTAATAGTTCATTAACACATACATTCTACACACAACCAAAACTGTATTGGTGTTCACGCAACAATGTTCCTTATAATTTCCTTATACTTCCTGCTGTCCTAGTACTTCTAACCTTATTCCTCAAATTTCAAGGAAAACCGTTTTTATATGATGTATGTATTCAGAACTTTTTAGAAAATTATAATATATTTTGTGCTTTTTATTTTTAATTTAAAATCCCTAACTAATATGTCTTATGATGCCTATATATCGCGATATTTACGAACTATTTATTCATTATAATATAATAATTATCAGTTATATCAATACTTTTAAAGAAAATATAGGGTACAAATATTTTTCCTATATTATCTAGACCTATTTTATGTTTATTTATATTATTAAAACTTAAACATAGAGTTCTCTACCATATAGGTGGTGTGTTCATGTGAAATGTGCCATATACGAAGAAAACTTGAATTTGTTCAAAACAAATAAGACTAATCAAAAGAGCGTCTCAAGATATCGTTTCAGCAAACGTCAGTATGCCAGGTGATATTGACAGTGACGGCTGTACGTCCGTTACGTCACACCCAGTCAGTTCTCGCATCCGAGTACTAGGCAGGCATAAAACACAAGAGTTCGATACTTCAGGTGTGAAAATAGAATTAGCTCCCACATCGAATAAAAATAGATACGACGCTGCGCTTGTTGCTAGTATGTATGGGTGCGCTTTTTATAGAATTTTGTATTTCGAACGACTGATTCGAAACTTAAATTTAATTTAGACGCGACGTTGCCGCTCAGGTTGCTTTTTATTTTCAAGTTGTTTATTATTAATTTATTTTTAAAACTATAGATTTAATTGTGTTGGCGGGAACTCGAAAAATAATATTTTCTAAATGTGTTTTTTTTTATTTTTTCATTGAAATTTGATCTTATATGAGAGTTTTATATTAATAAAATCCATTTAAGTAGTCTTGAATTATCAAGACTACTTAAATGCATTTAAGCCCAAGCTTGTTATCACAGCATTTCAAAAGAGACATGAGAACGATTAAATAATTTAATTATAAATATAGAGTTGCCATTGAGGTTTTAGCCGGAACTGGACAGGTTGTTTTGCTGTGTAGTTTTCAATTAGAAAATGTTATAATATTGGTCCAAAATTATTATTACTTATAGAATATTGATAGTTTTAAGCAATTACACTAACCCTGAGGCCTACATCACAGGGTGGCAAAATAAAGTAGAAAACAATAGGGCCGCCACTTTCGCAAACTTGTCTAAACTCTAGCAACTCCATTATTAGGTTAAGAGTAATTTCGATACTTACTAGTGATTAAACGATTCACGTCGATTAGTACGACATCAAACCTCGCGCAAGTATCAAGTTGATTTAAGCTAATTTCAGAGTACGTTATACTATTGTGCTATATAGTATAGCATAGAAGGACCTAATGCTATACTATATAGCATGGCGTTCACATTGCGCGATATTATCGCAAGCATTTGTGTCCAGCACTCTTGTCAGGCGATCCGCCCTGGCCTCTCCAGGCGGACGTGATAGCCAAAGTTCGGCGCTCCCGACAGGATGCCCTCGCCCGTGGCCTGGTCTATGGCCAGGCCGAACTCCAGATGATCAGGACGCGGGAAACCGCGGCCATGATCCAAGCTTGGTCAGTAGAGTTGGAAAACCCTGTTGCTGGCATTGACACGGTGGAAGCGGTTCGACCGCAGCTGTTGCGATGGCTCTCGCGGAAACGCGGGACCCTGAGCTTCAGAATGACACAGATACTTACCGGGCACGGTTGCTTCGATAAGTATCTGTGTCAGATTGCGGGCTGCTTGCCTTCACCCCAATGCCGCCAATGTGGCGCGCTGGACACGGCGTTACACACGCTAGTCGAGTGCGCAGCATGGGCACCTCAGAGGTTTGAACTCGAGACACTTGTAGGACCGATCGAATCGCTGGGCGATCTGGTGCAAGCCATGCTGCACAGCGACGATTGGTGGGTGGGTGCGGCCAATTTCTGCGAGACGGTAGTGTCTCATACGGAGGCCGCGGAACGAGATAGGGAGAGAGATGGTAGTGCGCATGCGTCACGCGGGCGCCGACGTTAGTCGGGAGCCCGGAAGCGCAGGTATGCGCATGACCTCCCTTTCTGAAATACCGCTGCAGGGGCCCTCTAGCATCTAGGGAGCAGAGGAGTCTTCACCCCTGTTGACGAAGTGAGTTTGCCTCTCCCGGGGCATTCTCAAGCACTTGTGCGCTAGGATCGGTGTGGGCGTGTTTTAATGGGGTATTGATTAGTCGAGTCTCCACACAAGCCGGTTGATTATTGTTTGGATTGCCTCAGTGGAAAGCCTCCATGATCAACAACGGTCTAATCCCTAGCAAAGGACCCGGTATGTGGAAAATGCATTTCCCGCGCCTTAAAAAAAAAAAGCATTTGTGTCCACAGATCGTTGTGTCGCTCGTTTCGCTTGCGGGACGGCCGGGGGTGAGGGGGGAAGAAGAGGGCGGCGCGTGATATATCACAGCATGAACTTGGCGCATCGCACCAATTTATAGCGCATATGTAGTAAGCCAATAAAATATGGTACAGTACAGTGTGAATGTGTCCTTAACAATGTATGGTGCGCGTTATTGTTGTGCTATGAGCTATATACTATATGCTATTATATTATAGCGTAGTCTGAGAGCCGCTTTAGTTATGACGATGCATTTTGTCAACATAGCATAGTATGTTTACTTTATAATAATAATTATTATAATTTTGTAAGCAAGAAGTTTAACACCTTGTGGTAGTTAACAGAACAATTATTTGATTAAAAGAAGCTAAACTAACTAAACAAACCTATCATGCCAGCTGTTCTTTGGTAAATATCGTCGAATTATAACGAAAAGATTTTTGCTTTAAATTCCCCTAGACATCCTTAGTAAACTTTAAAAATCATTGCTCAAGTCAAAGTCGGTATTGTGACATGCGTATTTTGTAGTTATTTTTAGCGTATTTTAGACTCGGATTAACGTTATAATTAAAATAACAGGAATAAATTCGCTTTGTTTATTACTTAATGACCTTTGACTATTGACTTCAGATAAAATAGAATATTGCTACAAGGCAAATAATTAGTTCTCTTTCTAGACGTTATGGTCAGGTTATACGTGGGTTTTGTACCCTACTCTTACTTTGTGCCTTTTTTCTTAAATAATATTTACATTGGCTAGATACACAAATCGTGCAAAATCACATATAAAATGTAAAAAGAAGAGTCTTTCCACTTTCTTTGCGAAGCAAAAAGATATCATATTTTTTTTGTCGTCCTGATACATTTCCAAATGCAAATTTTGCACATTCTGTCACGAGAGTTCCAACGATTAATGTTTTATAACTCTTTCAAGGTTTTGTTTGGTCCTACTTCATGTAAGTCAGTAATTATTTCCAATTTCTAATTTCTATCGAAATTTTCGTCAAGTGGAAGTGCCTTTATTGCATATTCCTCCTCTTTAACCTTTGGATTATAAGGTAAAAAAATCTAAATATTTCGAAACGGAGTAACCTAAGAATACTTTGAACAATAATAATTAATTGATCAGAATAATATCTGTTAAACAGTTCTTGTGAGACGAGGTATAGTGTAGGAAAAATATGTTCTACAGGTCCGTAGCTCAATCACAAAATCATTAAGAGTTCCTTAGTTACACGGAATCCTACTCTATGCGTAGACTGACAAGCATTTTTTGCGCCTGCTATTATTTAACGCCAAGCACTATATTGCATCGTTTTGCTATTACCTTTTTAAAAGGCTCTTGACTATAGAAATTGTTATAGTTTACATACCACGTGTGTACCACAGTGGATCCTTCTTTTACGGGTTTCGTAGATAAAATGATTTATAAAAGGACGCTTCTTAGTGAACATAAATGAGAATAATAAAGATGTTAAACTAAGAAATATTTTTTAATAGCAACGTGTCGCGCAATGTGCTAAGTAAGCATTTAACAAAGAACACATAATGTCTCTTGTATTTTCTATAGACAACTACAGTTTTCACAGGGGCTACATCCCAGTGACTATTTTAGTTACATAAAAACTTAATTAGGTTATTTATATATCGCGAGCGAAGCTGCGGGCTAGTATATACATAAACCTTCCTTGAAAAATTATCTAACTGATAGTGAAAACCGCTTAAGATCCGTTTCGTGGTTTAGGAGCAATTAGCGGATATACAAATAGACAGAGGGACGCGGAAAGCGACTTTATTTTATACTTTTGTTACGAGTTAGCGAGACTCGAATTAAAATTCCGTTAGAATTATTATAGAGTTCATTAGAACTATACAAACACGTATAACAATGGTACAAATATAACCGAACACACCAAATCCAAACAGAATGCAGAAGGTCATAATTCAGTAAAACTCGCAAAGTCGGCCACTATTAGATTTCCGAATGTATACACGTCACGCCCGTATCGTAGATGTAGCTTAACTGACTCCTCTCTCAATCAGGCCATCGTTTTATACTGCATAAATGCAAATATGCCCGTCGACATAATTTCCTAGAATTAACTTGTATTTATAATTCGTAACACCTGGCTAATTATGCAGCCTGCAAGAAGCCGTAGACGAGTACAATAGAATAATAGGCTGTTCTTCAAAATAACTAGAAACGTATGCCAAAAAATAAGTTTAAAAAAAGAAGACGATCATAAAAGGATGACAATTAGTTCAAATGCCGACAGGTAATAAAATGTGTTTTAAAGATTAGGAGTGGAATTTGTTTTTGTCGGAACCTAAATTGTATCACTATGTAAATATAAGAAATGTTTTATTAAACACATTCTATGAATAATTATAGGTAGGCAAGTATTTGGGTATTTATATTTGGACTTATAATTAATCGAGCTGATGATTTTTATGATAAACGAAACCATCACGAAAGTATCTGACGGCCTCTGTGGTTGAGTGGGCTGTTTTAGCGGGTCGAACTCGTTAGAATGCAGAAGCTCCGGGTTCGATTCCTAGCATGGTAAATTTCGGAAACGAACTTTCTGTCATTTACTATGGTCTGGGTGTCTGGGATCGGCCCAAGAATGGTTCGTTGTATATTACCCATTACATAAGCGTAACTTAATGCAGGTGTCTACAAGCTCGATTGTGAGTGTGGATTATCATACATTGGGCAAACAAAGACGAGCATAAAAACACGAGTAAAAGAACACATTGCTGGCATGATACACACAAGGCCTACGAAGTCTACGATCAGTGAACGCACGCTGGATAAACCCAACCTCTACATCAGATTCGATAACCCACAAATCCTTGCGAAAGAGAATCGTTTCATACCTAGAATGATGCGTGAGGCTATTGAAATCAAAAAACACCCAAATTTCAATAGCGAAGATGGTTGGCAAGTACCACCTGTTTGGGATCCGATCATCAAAACTATCAAGACCAAAACCCAGCAAAAACCAACTGCTAGATCTCAGGACACTGTGGGCTCTTTCTGAGTGCACCGAAACACAAACCAACTTGACTGATAATTTCTTTTATTTTCCTTCCACCCATTTTAATATTATATAAAATTATAGAGCTAGGCATGTTTGCTGAAGAGTTTCTTGCGCCGCTTCTTCTCTTCAAGCCATAAAATGTTGCGAAGCGGTGGCAAATTAGATTAGGCTCCCATAGAGTAAATAATAACCATAAATAAAATTTAAACTAAATAATTAAAATGAACAAGTTGGCGGTAGGCTAAATAAAACTTTAACAATACTCGTTGACACTTGACACCTTTGTCTTCCGTGATCACGGCCACTGAAAAGTGGCCAAAACGTCGGAATAACAAAAATCAAATAAATTACCGCGCTTAAAACCGTTAAAACGTAGTTTTATTATGTATACAAGTCGCGAAAACTTGAGAAAATATTATAAGCGTAACTGGTTTAGCTTGGGGATATAAAATATATGTGTTTGTTTGCCGATTTAAAAAAAATCTATTTAGAAAATTAATAAAAATAAAAACCAATATGTGACTGATTGCATTTGTCTTTAATACAAGGAAATCAGAAATCATTGCAAGGTTACCGTGTGTCGTATACTCCAAATGTCATATGATCCTATATGCAACGCCCTCGTAAATGGAAAGGCCGGCGCACTGACGGCACTCTTATCACGTCGAAGGGCTAGATAGATGTTTGGTAATTTGAATTAAAAGCTTTTTCTAGGCTTTCGTAGCCAATTTACTAAAACTTTCAATCTTATTTACTTCTACAGAACCGTTTATTATGCTTGAAAGGGCATATACTAAGCAATGTTTTAACTTTAACGTTACAGAACTACGGCGTCTGTCTAGGAACTTGCAACTAAATTTTTTGGTGATATTATATTTTTCGTCAAATGATTGACAGGTAAATTAACAATACTAGGTAAATGTAACAATTTTGACGACCAAAATAATATGAAAAATTAAAACTTTGTTTTAATGGTTTTAACAGCAACATTTTATTTGATTTCGAAGTTTTGGCCACTCTTCTAGCATTGCAGCCACTTTACAGTAGCTGTTCATTGTGTAAAATAGTCCGGACTTTAATAAATTGAAAAAACAATGTTAATCACGCACTGAACTGGTTAAAAACCAGTTTTGATTACCTTTACCACTTATCACATTTGGCCTTGTCTACGATCCTTGAGACCAATAAATAAAAATACCAAAACTAAAAACCATCAATAAAATAATCAAAATATAAAAAAGCCTTTAATCAAACCAGTAATATAGACAATCAATATTAATCAAATTGCTATGTTAAAAACAATTTACGACTTCACTTTGCAGTCGTTAAAATTTTAATTTTGTAAATGTCAGTTGTTTTATATTAGTTTTGAAGAAAAAATATAATTATAAAGTACCTTTGCAGTGTGTTGTGGGTTGAAAACCTACAAGCAAACAACTTATCTCTATGTTACGCCTACGAAAGTTAATAATTCGGCTGAGTGTGTCGGTTTGCACACAGTGAAAGGTTCCGTATTAATGATATACGGTCAATGTTTTCGTCATTTGGTTTCAAGACCCTAAAAACATTGAATTGAAAACATCCAATAACCGTTTGGAGTCACCCACGCGTACTTTATATTTAACTATTTTAAATATTTACTTAGTTCCTACTTCATGTGCCTGAATTAACCTTAATCTAATATACAAGTTTATATTTTTATCCGTGCAAAAACGGAAAACAAATACGACTTCCTACGCCCGGGCGGCCTGTCGTAAGAGGCGACATAATAACCTATATCCTGTTGGTAGGGTGATTGTCCGTCTGGAAGGCTATCACTTCTGATCTAACGTATGCCGCCACAGCAACCTTGAGTTGTGCTTCAGCATTAGTGGCCAAATTCCAGTTTCACTTTAGAGATCGGCACATTGATAGCACTTGGTTTTACAAATATCCATAGGCTATGGTAACGCTTTCCATCAGGTGGGGCGTCTGCCTGTCTACTGAACTTATACAATAATAAAAATATATGGCAGAGCTCATAAATTTTATATGTAACTCTTCTAACCCACATATAAAGATAAAATGAGATAATTAATACATTATAGAAAGGATCTAATTAACACTTTTTTTGTGATAATCCTGGTATCCGATAAACTACTTTGTTATTATATTTTTGTTGCGTCCATAGAGTAACAGCGGCGGGTGAAAATCAGAGCCGCCGATTGTGGCAATGTAATTATGAATATTAAAAAAAATCAAAAACGTTCCATTTTATATTTAAATGTAGAATTACACTTTTCATATCCGTCTTTTTGTTCTGTTTAACAACATGCCAATGCACGCTAAGATGTTTTCCTCATATCTCAGTTACAAATCTTTCGAACTATATAAAAACTAAAGAACAATAAACATTGTGTCTTCACCTTAATAGAGTCAGTAAGAAAACTGCAAAGGTACATTTTTCTTAATATGATATTTATAGTTAATTTAGGTTATATTTAAATTACTTGTAAGTCTTTTTATGTTAAATTGATTGTAACGCCTATTGAATATGACGGAGATACTCTTCGGGTAATATTTTAATGAAAAAACTTGATAAAGCTAAATAGATTGAATCGGCACTGAAATTTTGTGAAGACGGGGAATTCCCTTAACGGTCGCAACTGTCAATATATTTAAATCACGTGTTCCGTTCGTCCAGTAATTTGCGGGTATTCTTAACGTCGCGAATACTATATATTAATGTGGTATTTTTTAAATGCTTCACATACATATAAAAAAATCCTCAGTCACAAGCATGGTGGCTTTCCCTACATTTACTTTATTTCTCAATTTCACAATATGTACATACTACCTTGTTTTTTCTAACGAGATATTTTTTTGGATAAAATTTTAGTTAAATTTTGTCTTTAGATGATTTATGTACAACATTTTTTACTGTAATATCTAACTTTTGATGTGGCTTAAGTCGTCTAAGATATTTAAACATCATTAAGTAGTATAATTCATAGCAAACATCCTGTTTGTATTGTAAAAAAAATATACTCAGAGCAAAATCAACATATAGCTGCATATGTGCATAAATAATATACTGTCCTACCAAATCTCTTTCTTTTATAGGTAGTTTTTAAAAAGTATGTCTCTGTCATACATACATATAGACAAACGAACAGACGGAAAGAAGGATGAACGAATATAACGGTTTTAAAAGATTCTGTTTTTGTCCAAATGTTCCCTAAAAATGCTTCCGTGTCGGCATTGTATTTCAAAGAAAATGATTTACTTACCGCAGTAAGTATGATATTAAATAAATGTATTTTTTCCATCCAAAACTTATGTGAACCACTTCAAACATGCCCCGACAAACTTTTGTGATATGCTGTTGATTTCCGCCAATTGTACAATAGGTCATTGGCTATATCTTAATTATATCTAGATATATAGTTATTTTGTAATTTTATATATATATGTGTGTATATATATATATATATATATATATATATATATATATATATATATATATATATATATATATATATATATATATATATGTGGTAATGTTTTTATATCGCTAGGGGAATGTATTTACACATCCCTTCGGACCTCGAGCATGGTCAGCGTGTTGTAAATACTGGTTCCTAATATTAGTTCTTTTATATTTAAATTATTTTCATAGTATTGTTACATGCCCTCAAAGATAAGCGCACAGCTGCCTGTTGTAAGCGCAGTTTATTATGTTTCCGGATTAAGGAATTCTTTTGTGTTTTGAATTTGTAATTAAGAAAAACATGCTATTGTTTTTCTACTTGTTTTATAACCATCATTAGCGTCGAACTAATCCTTATTGTTATTGTTTTCGACTTTGTGGCCGGTCGAAGGTGTGAAAATTACTATTTCTCAGTAACTCAGTGTGCGCGGCCAATTCCTTTGTACTCTGTAGTTAGTATAAGACGATGCCCGAATGGAAGGGTGGGCAGTCAAGCGACGACTACGAGACGAGTTAGACGTTTGTAGTACTCTCGGTTAGCGATATAGACGACGGACTTTACGCGTGTCAAATTGTATTGAAGCGTGCAGTGTGAACTGGTTGCATCCAGTTTTATTTGTATTTGTTTTATACGTGTTTGTACAGTTCTAATAAATTCTATAGTAGTTCCAACGGCATTTTTAATTCGAGTCCTGTAGCTCGTAACAGTATCATAGTATCTAGGCAACCTTTGTTACCCATCTTTAAGTAAAACTCTTCATATCAAATGAAGAAGTTTATTTTTTTTTTTCATTAAAGAGAGGTATGTGGGGCTCTTGAGGGCTGAGTCTATACACACCTTCCCTGCGGAAGGAGATGTAAGATACCGACCGCTAGACTGCCCCACTATAACTACCAGCGTTCCTTCTCATCTGATGAAGTGCCATCGGATCAAACCATAGGTATTCGTGCCGAAACGTCGATATCAATTGTGGTGTCCCACAGCTTTGGGTGTGGCTCGCTAAGGAGGTACCAGAATGGGTCAAGTGAATTCATTTAGCTTGTACGATTGCGCAATTTGCATGTGTAACCGTGTGCCTATAGAACGAACACAATAAGGATATTAAAAAAAACGTTATCTTAAAAATATAATAAAAAATTCATTGTTGCAAAAAATTTAAAAATAGTCCAATCAGTTCATTTGTCGATTTTATAACGAATCAGATTTAGACTAGTTTTTATTCACACCGATTAACTGCGGTCGTTGTGACCTTGGATGCGCGTACGCAACTTCGCGGCCGTTTTGTAGCGATAGCATAAAAATATCCGCATTTTCAGTTTGGTATACAAAAAAATCTTTCATATAAGTTAATTAACAAACATTGTCAGCGAGTTTCTATCGATACTTCTAAGCAAATAAATATTTATTTGTAAAATCTCTACTACACCTGGTATAATGTCAGTGTTAGTGACAGCGTCACGCTGATGTAGCCAAGAGTTTAGTGCACTAACGCAGTTGGAGCAGGAGCCTCAAAAATATTTTAGTATAAAAAATTAAAAAGTAAAAAGAGATTCGTGTTGTTTGACTATTTGGTGCATAAATCTTATCCTGCAGACATTTTTGCTATTGAATGACACTACTATTAAATAACATTGTGTACATGTCTACAGATTCTAATAAACTTTTCAAATTATAGTTAAAGAGCTCTTTTGTCTTATAAGTTTGTAATACAAAATAATATTAAGGAATTAATAAATTACGTGTTTGTTCAGATTTGCTAATTTCCATTTAATTTCTAAACAAAAGTTTTCATGACATTTGTATTCAAGCAAAATTGCCTGACGAGTTGTTCTGACTATCTTTTAACACCTTTTACTCGTATAAAGATTGTAGGCCTTTCCTGGCCTCTGGATCTGGCCTCGCTTTTATATACTGATTGTAACCGTAAGGATATAAGTACCTCTATAATAGAGAAATAACTTATACATTAGATGATCGTTAGTATTTTTGTATAAGAATATACATACGAATGTAGTATTTACAATATTGGCTTAACGATCGGACCTTTATCCAACTTTGAGCGCACAAGTAACTCTGCCTTTAGAAAACTTGTAAGTAACATAAACTACCACAAATGATATAACTAGGGCCTTTCACACAGCTTTTCTCGCGTGTTATTCTATGTTCATTCCAATTATCCATAGTACATTCGTAATCCTATTCAATTTTAGTTCGTAATGGTTCATTCTTTAATAAAAGAAGGATTACATATTTTCACTTTCACATTTTAGTAAGTTGTGGTGGGATAGTGACTAAAGTTTGTTTAATTTTAATGACACGTCTCTAAAATGAAACAAAAACTTTAATCGAAATTTTTCAAATCCTAATTACAGAACATGTACCGCTTAAGCATTTTTCTGACCTAATGTGTACATTGTTTCAATTACCACGAACTGGCGGTCTAAGGAAACACTGAATATATCTGCAGATTACTATTATTAGTATGTGTAAACTATCAATCCACTTTAGTTTATTAAGTATACCCGAGTCCAACAGTGGGACGTATATTGGCTTTTATAATATAGATAAAGAGATAACAGAAATTAAATTTTAAATTACACATCTGCAAATATCATAAAATTACGTTTTCAACATTCCCGCAATTCTGATATTATATTATTTATTTATCTGAATATAACGTCACGTACCACGATAACTGTTTAGGTAATCGGAGTTTATCCGTTGTTATTGTTTCAACGTACGTGATACGATTTCTATCTTTAACTTTCACATTAAAGTATTTTATAAAAGCCTTTTTTATCCTTGGATTTACATAGACCTAACAAAAATATTGGAACTTATCAGGCATAGAAAAGTAGCTTTGTTTTCTTGTAATCTTTCGTAATGATAAAATGATAAATATGTATCATAACCACCCATATTATTCTAAATTTAAGGCAGAAACTGTAATAAAGAATATTATATTAGTGGAAATATGAATTTATTCAAAAGTAATAATAGTAAAGAATTATGATTATTACAAATAGTGGTAGCGTAATGGCTATCCCACGCGTACCTAACTCAAACGGAGCGGATTCGAATCACAAAAAACACTTAGGCCGTTTTCTTACCTAATTATACATAGATATTATAAATATTTTTTTAGAGAAGAATAAAGTAAGTGGTTACTGTGGCTCATGAATACTTGCAGCACCAAAGGTTGTCTTAAAGAACTTTTCTGATATCTTTCTGTGTACTATACTGTTAAAATTATTAAAATACACATAAAAGTTATCCTTGTTTTACGTAAACACAAAAACAGTATCTCAAAAAAAACTTTTGGGTTTTTTGGTTTAAAAATATAAGTACTGTTCCAATTTCTGGTCTCTATTAATGAGAGGAACATTTATATCGATTTTTATTAAAATCGCTATACACTCAAGATCATGAGGATAGAAAAATGATATAGACCAGTAACTATCATTACTTTTGTAAGAACAGGAGTATCGAAGTTTTTAGTATCTTCAAGAATTTTCTATAGTAGGAAATATAAACATTTTAAATCTATACTAATATACGAATCTGTTTGAATTTTGAAAAATATTACTTTTCTCTACATTGACTTAATTTTTTACCGAGCGGACAAAAATACTCTGGTATTTTGGAAAACGACACTGAATGTAGAATAATTTGAACTTTATAAAATACAGGGTTACTGAAGGATACGGAAGGAATTTACGACGACAAGCGAAGCTATATGGAAAATTTAAATTAAAAATAATTTTCAACATGGGATCATTCCTGAGAAAATACCTTTTCTTCCGAAATAAAATATCATCCAGGATGATATAAATTTTTGCTAAGGAAATTAATTATAATAAGCTGACGCTACTTTAAATTGTTCTGTCTACCCACTATCCGCATTCCGGTCGAAATCAGCCGACTCATGGCACCCTACGTAATCGTGAATTTGTACGTTTTTGATGGAATGTACAAACTCACAAGAACTTCGTTTTCAGACAAATATTTTCAAGGTCTCATTATAATTATTAACCGCTGACTAATCCGCTAAAGAGGTGAGTTTTGGATGGTACTTAAAAAATTAAGGAGTTAAGGCTTCCCATCTTCCAAATACAGCCGTCACTGCCGAAGGAGCTGTCACACTTCAAGGAACCCTGAAACGCCACAAATATGCGTCCATCGGTGACGGATACATATTTGTGGCTTTCGGGGTTGAGACTTTGGGGCCATGGCGACGTGAGGCTAACCAACTTTATCGAGACCTTTCAAGGCGATTCAAAGAAGTCTTACGTGACCAAAGGGCTGGCCTATATTTAGGGCAACGGACTAGTGTTGCCATACAACGTGGGAATGCGGCCAGCATTTTGGGAATGCTCCCCACGAACAGCGATCTGGACTACATCTTTTACTTGTAAATATGTTTATAATAGTATTTAATTTTTAAGATGGTTTATTTAGTTCATAATTTAGTTTTATTTTTTTAAACTAGATTTATTTATAATTTAGTTTATTTTTAAGCATTTAATTTATTATAAAATGATTGAATAAATATATATAGGAGATAACTATATTCTAGACAAGTGAGCTCATTTCTAGTTGTAATTTTTATTTACACGTCAGATGTGGTAGCAGTCCAAATGGCTATGCCAAGTTTATGCTACAATAAAAAAATATTCAATTAAACATTTTTACGACAAATCTTGTACTTTAAGGGAGGACCTTAAAGTACAAGTGTATTTAATACGATACGATACGATCAGATAAAAATAAATTTCAGACAGGATGTATTTAAGAAATTGTTTTGTTGGGATATTATTATGAAGCAAATTGTTAACACTTTGTCGTTATCTTCTCTCATAGTACTTTCATTTACATTTTTAAAAAACATAAAAATGAAGCTAAAGAAACATTAAAGATTTTTGACAAATTAAAATATGAGAGTCGCCCAAAATGGAATGGAACAAAAAGTAACTTTTGAATCTCAAACTCTCTTATATTTTTGCCAATAACGAAGCTCTCTTAATTTCGCTTTTTAAGCATTTCTTTACTTCTTTACAATTCAATAAACATAACAGCACTATTATAAAGATATGTTACTTTTATATGCTTAATCAATATAGTGTATTTTTTCTTTCGTTTACTTATGTAGGTGTATGTATATTTGTATATAAATTATGTGTATTTTTTATTGGCTATTAGTATATGTATGTATATTAGGGTGATTCAGAAAAAGATTTTTTCTTTTTCTGAAACAATCCTCAAAAGTTTCTGTTAGGTGCCAAAATGGGCCTTGTAAAATAATTTAATAGCCATTAATACTAATATTAAGAGGCCATTAATAATAATATTATAACACTAATATTATTTCTCATAACACAGGAAAAATTGTTTTTTTCCTCTAATTTTTGACCGCCAATTGTACTAGTTCAAAGATTATTAATTCTAATGTACTGTTTTCTTGTGTGCAATAAAGAATATTCTTTTCTATTATATTCTTTTTTTTATTGCAGGAGTTCAGCATTGAGGCAGACCGCCTACTTCATAGAAAGCGGTTACCATCGGCTATGGACATTTGCAACACCAAAGGTGCTACAAATGTGCTGCTGCTCTCTTAAGGGTGGAGACTGGAACCTGGTCACTTATGCTAGACCACAACTCCAAGGCTGTTATGGCGGCATACTCTAGACCAGGGGTGGTGGCCATCCAGACGGGCAAATACCCTACCACCTGGCCTAGTTCTTATAGGAACTACCCACTAGTCTTATTTATTTATTATATGCTTTATTGGACAGGATTTAGAAATAAAACTATAGTAACAATATAAAAAAAGAGCACAATAATAGTAGCTAAATAAGTATTTATAGCGTAAATACATATATAGTGTTTTTCCTTAGAAAATCATTTTCGTACGTTACAAACAGGATTTTTGCAATGAATTACACTATTTAATGATATTTAAATGTCTTATGCCCGGTTTCTGAGGTTACCAGTTATGAGTTCAATAACAATCGATCCCATAAATTTATGTAATAGATAAACTTAGGTTAACTGTTAACCTACAACTAGTACCAAAACTCGCCACTAGATAGAGCTATTTAAGAAGGACTATCTAATATTTATTTACATCAAACAAAAACGTCAACAACAAGACGTCAAACAAAAGATATGGAATAGATAAACGCCTAATATTGGTCACTTAAGTTGAACCTAGTTTAACTATCGTGCGATGGTGAGTTCAGAAACGCAATTTTATAATTTATTGAACCGATAGCGCTAAGGAACAGATAAACTACAGTTAAAAGTACCTCAAAAACCGGGAATTAGACAACTTAGGCCATATCTAAAGTTACATATTACAGTAGAAAATGTTTTTAACTACAATTTTATAAAAAAAAAACTTTTTTGTAAAAAAAGAAGGTATAGAATTATTAAATACTTTATTACATAAACTATAGTACTGATTTTTCAATTCTTGTTTATCGTATTGCATAAAACTAGTTTGGCCCAAAGTTAATTATCATAGGCGCCCGTGTATTAATCATATGTGCAATATTCAATTAATCATTCCACATAAATTGTTTCATGATCTCTCAGAACACCATATGAGAGGAGCCTTATGCAACAACGTTCATTCACTCCCGCGCATCATGTCAATGACCAATGATGAGCCGATGCAATAATGACTGGCCATTATTCCTTTATGTTAATTTTGTTTGAATATTATGATGATCTCGATATCATGCGGATGAGTAATGATACGTAATCTGTTTAGATGGTTTTGTTTATATTATTAAGTGGTTAATTTTGGAGGGCGTCGCTCTTTGGCCTTTGACTTCTGTAAGGCCGAGATGGTAATGTCAAGGTGAGGATTACCTCTAGAGATGATACGTGTCTGTAGTAAATGTTGTTGTTGTTTTGTATAAAACACATTTTAGGATAAGATTATTATTTAATATATTGGATAACATTCTTAGAATAAGATTTGTTTTATCGGTTTAAATTTTCTTAACCTATTTCATTTGCTTTACTATCGATTAAAATTTGACATATGGCCCATACAAGCAATGTCAAAATTTAACCGATGGTAAATTGAATGAATTGTAATATGTAATGTTAAAATTTTACATTAATAAATAGTAAATAAATTACTTGTATGGAGCTTATGTCAAATTTTAACCAATAGTAAGACAAATGAACGGTTGGTTAGATATAGAAACCGGCCCTAAGAGAAAGAAAGAGAAATCGGCATATTAACACGCACACTATCTATCCCAAGCTAAGCAAATTACGCTTATGTTATTATACGCTTATTGGTACAACGAACTATTTTGGGGCCGACCCCAAACACCCAAATGGAGACATCCAATTGTCCAGACAAGACGAATTGAACTCGGAGCTTCTGCATTCCAGTGGACTAGGCCGGCAATGGCTTAGTCCAGTCAACCATAGAAATCGTCATAATTTAAAGGAAATGTTTCATTCAATTTGAGAATGTTATTTATGGTTTTTAGAAATTGGTTTACAGTTTTATAAACTTTTTATATTATTGACTAGAGATTTTTCTCGTTATTTCACCCGCTTTACTTTTGGTACACAAGTAGGTAGGTAACTCTTTATTGTACAACAAAGTATATACAAACAGAAGTAGAAAAATACAAACGATAGTACACCGGGCGGCCTTCTCGCTAAAAAGCGAACTCTTCCAGGCAAACCTTGGCAGGGATTTATTGATTTTTAAAACTGACGGTAGTGCAGTCTGTAAATAAACGATATAACTACATATACAAATGTATATACACATACGTATACACACACGTATATATAAAAATAATAATAACAGCTCATTAATATCCCACTGCTGGGCTCGGGCCTCCCATTATGTGGGGAATCAAAGTCCAAGGCGGCTTGGCAGGTTTGACACATCGGCTATCTCGATGTGCAGGTTGCATCACGATGTTTTCCTTCACTGTTGTTAGCACGTCATAACTCTGGCGGCCTCTGTGGTTGAGCGGGCTAAGCCTTTGCCGGCCTACCTCATTGCAACGCAGAGGCTCCGGGTTCGATTCCTAGTATAGTAAATTTCGGAAACTTATTTTCTCCGTTATTTATTATGGTCTGGGTGTCTGGGAACGGTCCCAGAGTAGTCCGTTGTATATTACCCATAACACAAGCGCAACTTGCTTAATTTGGGGATATACAATATATGTGTTTGTCTGACGATTATTATTATCATTATTATTATAACTGAAACAATATGCAAATTAGGTCAGAAAACTGCCTATAAGTGGTGCATGTGTTCCGGCCAGGATCGAACTCACGCCCTTTGAATATGGGACGCGTGCGCTAGCCCTTACACTACCACGACGTATATATACATATGAGAATATACACATAAATATAATTATATAGTAATTACTATATACACTAGAAAAGTAATGCTTCTGAACACCATTCTTAAAGCATTGTAAGGATTTTGGATCTGTGTTCCGCAAAGCTATTCACTTATTCTACTGGCACATATTATATCAAGTGACACATTGTTTCTAAATGTCAATATTTAGGTTTACACTTTCTCTTGACAAATTCAAAAGATCTATTTTGTCCGCATTAACCGAGTTCGACAGTACACTAGAGCTAACAGAACAGAATAACAATTCATAAATTTACTACATTTTGTATCATAAAACAATCTTATAATTTTCTATTATTTCTCTATAATATGTTTTGTGTATTTTTTTATCAGTCTTATTTATTATTTGCTATTGTTTTCGTAGCTCTTGTCTTTGTTGTAAATCTTATATTTTTTTATAGCTGGAGTACAGCAGACAGACTGACGGCCCACCTGGTGGAAAGCGGTTACCGTCGCCTATGGACGTTTGCAACATCAATGATGTCACCAACGCGCTACCGGCCTCGGAGAAATTGTATGACACCCTTTTTGAAAAACTCCATATCGTAGCGCTGTGGGAAAACCTCGGCTGGGAGCTCATTCCAAATCCCCACGGTACGCAAGATAAATGTTCTATAAAACCGTTGCGTACATGAGCAAAGCGGCTCAAGGAAGTATAAAGGTTTTTTCAATGGACATCGTCATGGGCTTCAATATAAAAAGACTGCCAGACCTTTACTCTTTCTGCGTGCGTCGGGAAATTTTTGTTTTACCTCCCACCGCTGTCATATTGTTACGAGGTACGGGACTCGAATTAAAATGCCGGTGAAATTACTATAGAATTTATTAGAACTATACAAACACGTATAACATAGGTACAAATATAACCGGACGCAATAAGTCCAAATGCACGATTTAATAACGCGCGGAAAGTCCATCACTATATAGCTCATCGAATGTACACACGTCTTGCTCGTATCGTAATCGTCGCTTGACTGCCTCACCCCTCCGTTCGGACATTGTTTTATACTAACTATACGATACAACAATCGACCGCGTGGACTGGGTCTTCCAAGAACTAAATCTGGTTAACGACTATCATAAAGGATTACAATACACAACAGGCGGCTTTTCTAATAACAAATTCTAAACACAAAGTAAACAAAAGATCTCTAAATGCGGGCGGGTAATAAACTGTGCTTTATGGCCGGCAGGTGTACATTCACATTTATCGGCCTGCTTCGTGGAATTTTGGCTAAGCTGTAACAATATTATAAAATTGTTAGAGCTAAGCATGTTGCTGAAGAGGTTCTTTACCTTATGTTATTGTAATTTTTATAAACAATTTTTTTCTAGTAGAATAGAATAGATAACAGTTTATTGCTCACCAAATATACAATTTCAAAATTGCACAATTACAATATTATCATGGTAGAAGCAATAGGCGACCTTATTTATCGCTTAAAGCAATTTCTTCCAGGCAACCTAACTAATCTAGCGATGTAGTTGGTGCAGATTATTAGGTGCATCTTAAACAAAAATACTTAAACTACATATTTTTAATGTAGTGTTTGTTGTTCCTTCAATAAATAAATGGGCTACGGCCTCGGTGTTCTTTGCCTTCACCTTCTATGTTCGCGTTAATAAAATTACTCCATTTATATTTCTACGCAATCACCTTTTGACTAACGAATTTGACATTTGTATTCAAACACGGTATAATATGACCACGAACAATAAAAATATTGAAATCTTAAGGCTTTATCTAGATTAAACAGCATTCATCCAAGGCTATCTAGACATAATGTACATTACGTAAATGGTACCATTATTGCTTACACATTGCTCTTATTCTATGACTCACTACATGTAATGGACAACTCTTTTTGTTATAAATTATTATCATCTGAAAAGGTTATTCGACTGCAATCGAGCGTGTATAGATATTTAGAGAATTCCTAAAAAAAAAATCTCCCTATCGGTTAAAGCATCACTTGAAATCTGAACGAATTTCGTTGAAACTTGACACAAAGCTAACTTATATTCTGAGTCAATACTTCTTATCCCGATAAATGACGTCGTTTGTGTGGGATAGACGAATACAGCCCAGAAGGTGACGCTGTCGTCAGGTTTTTATCATGTCGTTGCAAGTTCCTAACAAATATCTCATCGTTATGAGAACACATGCGAAGTACACATACTAATATAGTATACGTATTTTTACTTAAATATTGCTTTATAAAATCATCAATCAAATCAACTTTATTAGTATAGATACACTATAAAACCTCTTGGAACTATGAGCAAAATAGTGTTGCGTTCTTCGTAGAACTCCGAGTAAAACATCATGTTTACATATATAATTAAAGTGAACCAGACCTTAAAATTAACATAATAATTACAGTCTCAATATAACAGAACACAAATCGTGCGTGTATTACCGCACAGTTGCGTAAGATGTTATGAACTCATCAGGTAATCTTATTGACCGTGGCAATGAACTTGATGTTCCGCTTGTCTTGTGTTGTAGAAATCAAATTACGATGGTGATTCCAATACGAAGGTAAGTAATTTACCTATTCTCTATTATTTTTTAATCGTTATGTATTCCACATTTTTATAATACTGGCTGGTACTCCGCTGCCACGGGATCGATACTAGTCGTTATATTTTGACCAATTTAATTATAATTAAAAATATTCATGTGTTATTCTGATATGGTGTTTTTATAGATATATAGATAAAGTTTTGTTAAAATCCATTGAGTAGTTTTTGTGTGAAAGTCACAAACTAAACTTTATCGTAAATTCTTCCGTTCCTCTTCCATTAAATAGTGACGAGAGTGGCCGAGCTCAGCAATGGGATCGGATGAGCTCTTGTTATCAAGGACTCTACAATGTGCAGGGACTGACACGTTATCAACATGGCCGATTTTTTTGTAGTTTTTGCTGACTTCAAAAAGGAGGAGGTTCTAAATTCAACTGTACGTCTTTTTGTATGTTTGTTACGCGGTATTCTCCGTCAATTGTGAACTGATTTTTTTTTATAATATTGAGAACAACCAACAAGTCTTACACTAGTACATACATCTGCTTATATTATTACATTGAGGTAATGGTCTAAGTGCAAATTGATGTTTTTCATTGTGAAAAAACATTTAAAAATATATTTCTGAGATTCTATTTGGCAGTTCCTTCCATTGTCTCCAAGTCAGGATCAGATGAGTGGATCGCAGAGAAGTCGAGAGCAACTCTTGTTGAAGGGCGTATACACCGAAGAGTGAGATGGCAAACTTGTATACAATAATAAAAATAAAATAATAAAAACAAAACCGAATTCAAACAAAAAAGCAAATATTTTCTACCACATCTTCAAGTCAGAGCGAAATTAAATATAAAAATTACTATATTTTGCAATTTTGTTGTTGTTTCTTTATGTTTTACTTAGAATCGACTTTAATATGTGGTAGATCGTTTTTTTTATTTTTTAGTTTGAAGTCGGTAGTGTTTTTTTTCTTTAAATACAATAAAAGACAATATCATTTTATGCTTGTAGGCCAATGGGAAAACTATCCACGTAGCAGCAAGTGCAAGCAAACAACAGCAAGCTACCGTCGCCTTTTTTCCTCTCCTTCATCAACACCTTAAATATCTGTTTACGTTCTTTTTGAAGGGCCCCATATTGTAAGTGCTCTAGGAAAAGTAAAATTAATACCACAGCCTGCCGTTTTTCTTTTATTTGTTTTTTAACGGGGGAAATACGTTTGAGGACATACCATCGCGGGGGAAACGTATCGAATTCGCCACGCCGGGCTGGTACTAGCACCACGCAGGAATGCTATTGCCAACCAAGGGGGATACCCACTAAAGCCTCTGGACGTTACTCTAGACGTCCCGTGTCAGGTCTGTAAGTTCGGTGAATGATAAATACACCTCCATCTAGGACGGAATATGTACTACTCCAAGTCGCATTTACTACTCGTAAATTTTATATTTTATATATAAACTAGCTGTCCCGGCATACGGTGTCCTGCCCTGAAGAAATAAAATTTAGAACCCGATTGCAGCGCCACCTACCGGGTCCAATTGTAAATCTAAACCATCCTCAAATCTACCTGAATACACACAAAAAATTCATTCAAATCGGTCCAGCCGTTCAGGAGGAGTTCACTGTCAACACACGTACAGAAGAATTATATTAGGTTGGGGAAAAAGTTTCTTCGTATTTTATATAAAAATTCAAAAGGTTTTTTTATAAAGTTTATTTACATTTGACTAAAGTATGTAGGTGCCATTTTGTTGGATAACTCTTTGCCATCTTGTAGGTAGGGACGTGATCCCATTGCTATAAAAATTTTGGGGCTTCTGATCAAAAAACTGCGATAACTGGTTTTGGCAGTCCTCTCGTGATGTTAACCTGACATTGCCTAAGGAATTCTGCAGAGACCGAAACAGGTGAAAATCTGAAGGTGCAAGGTCAGGACTATACGGCGGATGCATTAACACCTCCCAGCCAAACTCTCGTAATTTTTGCTGAGTGGCTAAAGATGTGTGAGGTCTAGCGTTATCATGGTGAAAAACCACACCCCTTCTGTTGATTAATTCCGGCCGCTTTCTCTCAACTTTTTGATTTAATCTCATCAGTTGTTCGCAGTACAGTTCAGAATCGATGGTCCTGCCTGGCGGTAACAGCTCATAATGAATAATGTCCTTCCAATGCCACCATACACACAGCATCACTTTGTTGCGAGTTAACCCGGGTTTCGCCACAGTCTGTGAAGCCTGACCGGCCTTTGACCACGATCTGTTTCGCACGTTCTTGTCGTACGTGATCCACTTTTCATCACCAGTTATCAGCTTCTTCAAAAATGGTTCGGTTTCATTACGTCGTAATAAAGAATCACAAATGAGTACACGGTTCATTAGGTTTCTTTCAGTGAGCTCATGAGGCACCCAAATATCGACCATTTTTGTGTATCCATCTTTTTTCAAATGCGCCAAAACCGTTTTGTGGTCAATTCCCAGTTCTCCAGCTACATCGTAACTACTAATATGCCGATCTTGTTCCACTTTTTCAAAAATGGCATCTATTTTATCCGTAACAGGGCGACCAGAGCGACGTGCATCTTTGATATCAAAATTTCCGGATTGAAAACGCTTAAACCAAATTTTTGCTACTCTCACATATACTGCATTAGGTCCATAAACATCACAATTTTTTTTCGCGGCTTGTGTTGCATTTTTACCTTTTTTCTAGTAAAATTTTAAAATGTATCGAATTTCTTCATTAGTTTCAATCATTTTAACAATAAGAAAAACAAATTAAAACTTTTTAATTGTCTTCTTTAAAATTAAAACTTTTTAATGATACCAAAACCAGCCAGATACATTTGGTATAGCCAAAGAAATCTTATTACAAGTTCATACATACCTTATGCGAAAAGACTTTTTCCCCAACCTATTATATATAAAGATAGCGGTCCCGGCAGTCTATGTCCTGCTCTGAAAAAATAAAAATCTAGGATCTGATTCTAGTGCTTCCTCAGGGTTTCAATTGTCTAAACCATCCGAGGACCTAATCACACAAGAAAAAAAAAAAAAAATTTCACCATAACCGGTAAAGTCATTGTCACATTATGCGTGTATATACATATCTATAAAAAAATATATACATAGATAACTAGGATACGCCCGTGACTTCATCCACGCTTGACTTGAAATTCCCGTGGGATTCCCGGGATACAAAAGAATGTAAGCTATCGTTTTAGTGGAAACTGTGCCGGAATAAGATAATTTTTATGCACTCGAATAACATTAAACCGCTCCGGGAAAATTCCCGCGTGATTCCTGGGATAAAAAGTAGCGCAGATTTTAAATTTTAGAATTTGCTGTCGAATGGCGAAAACCGCATCGAAATCGGCCCCGTAGTTTTTACGTGAATCCCGAACAAACAGACAAACCGACAAGGAATCTAAAAAAAATGCATCGTGTTCTCCATCGTTTATATAGTCAGTCTATTCCAGTTGGTTTTTTTAATAGCTTCAGTGTACATATACGGTATGTTTAGAATTTTGTAATATTATAGATAAAATAATAATAATAATAACAGAGCATAAACGTCCCACTGCTGGGCTCGGGCCTCCCACTATAGCGGAATAGACAGTATACCCGCCACGCCAACACAAGACAAGCTCAGGCGTGTTGCTGGAGAGTTTCTACCACCGTTTTTTTTTCTACCATCTATAACACATCGCGAAGCGGTAGTAAAGATAGACTAGGATCAGCTCCGTCGGCGGAGTCGGTAACTTATCCCCACTAGTATCACTTCAGCCTGTTAACTTAGCTCATTCAGCCTTCATGGCTTAATCTGATAGAGCCGAGGTCGAACCTCACAGGAGGTGCTTCTTCCCACTGATTCGGGAAGCTCACAACGCCCGGTATCGCTGAAACAGCCATATGCGGCTATTCAGCTGGATCCTGCACAAAAAAAAACCCGCCACGCCTGTCCGAGGCAGCATGGACGATTTGACACATCGGTTATCTCGATGAGCATGTTTCATCACGATGTTTTCCTTCACTTTTATTAGCACATGGTAATTGTAAAAATATGAATTACATTAGGTCAGAAAACTGCCTAAGTGATGAATGCGTGAACCCGCGCCCTTTGAGTTTTGGACTCGTACGCTAGCCATTACACTACCACGACTTTATATGCTCTCATTTTATTGTCGTTAATTGAAACTAATTTAATGAACAGATCAAATTGAGCAAGTCAATTTGTGGTTATAAAATGCAGGAAATATTTTTAAGACCTCTCATATATATGAGTATAGTTGTTAAATTAGAACTTGTTTTGAACTGGATATTGCGATCTAATTATAAAATGCCAATAACAAGGTGACTTGCTAGTCAATGGCAGTATGAATGGTGAATTATTTCAATAAAATATGTTTCAAGTTAATTAAATTTTTATTATTGGTTGACATACGTTCATAGTATTTTTATGGTTCCGTTGCCATTTTGGCAAAAATGGAATTCTTTGACAGGCATCACATTACAAGCACTATCTGAAAAGCTATCCGAGTTCAATGTTTTTATTTAGATTAGAATCCACGCCGATTGTTTAGTCAAATTAATCAACTTGGCATTGATTGACTTTATTTTATAAAAAATTTCGAATGATACAAATATGACATTTTTTTAAACGACAAAGCTGTACTTTTTATCGTGTGAAGTAATTTTCAAATTGTTAATTACAACAGACGTTGTCAACCATTTTATTAACATGTTCCTAGAGGTTTCCAGTAACATGTATAAATCTATCAATAGTAAACAGATTTTTTTTGTTGTTTCGATAAATAAATTTCGACATTCTTCTTGGATTTACCCTTTGTTTATTTGTCTACTTCCACGGCAGGGAGGGAGAAAGAAAACGACAAGGAAAGTAGGTAGCGCGACACTCTCATGCTGCTATTGTTGTTTTTCGTGCGGAAGTTAAAGGATGGGTAACGCGAGCGCAATTCCGTGTTTACATGTTGATTTCATGCTCCCTTGCTGCAGAGCAGCGTTCCGTTACGGCGAATTTGAATAACGATGAATCATTCTTTTTTTGTGTGATATAAATAATCCAGACACTCAATTAGGTAAACTGCAATCGTTTTTAACCGAGTTCAAAAAGGGAGGACGTTCTCAATTCGTCGTGTATACATGCTTTTTATGCATGTTCAGCGATAACCTTTTTTGTTTCTGAACCGATTTTGATGATTATTTTTGTATTACATTCAGTACAGCTTTAAGATAGTATAGTATAAATTTTATTATTAATCAACACCATAATAGTATATGTAACTTAAAAGTGAAAAATAAACATTTTCTAGTAAAAAGGAAATCTTCAAGAGTAACTAAAATGAATAAAATAAATATTTTTGACAACATCTTGAAGTTGGTGCCAAGTAAAACATAAAAAAACAACCACAGATTTATAAAATGCACCGATTTCAAGATATTTATTTTATGTTTTTTAGTTTCTCTTGAAGTCGGTTTCTTTTTGCTAGAAAACTTTTATGATATAATATGCCATCGTCCGCAGTCATGCGCGAAGTGAATATAGAAGCAGCATAAAAACGCTCACTACCTTCGATGCTGCTACAGAAGTATTTTAATTAATTATTACGGCAGTGTAAGCAGCAGCGAGAGTGGCTGAGAGCCTAAAGAGGTCGTTTTTACAGATTCATATGATGAACATGACAAGTATCAACATAAAGTGAAATTTTATGCTAAGTCATACAACTACCAGTATAATCTAGACACGTGTCAATTTCACTAAGCGATCCTCGAAAAGCGACCGCTTTGGGCCCTCTGATCATAAATTTTATATAACAATCTTGCGGAGAATCATCCAAATCATTAATTGAAAAGTTAGAATGTTCTAAACTTAATGCAATAATACATTTCCCCTTTGTTCCAAAATTGCTGGTTAATTTGGCCGGAGCTATTAAGGTTGTTTCGATATTGAGTAGAAGGTATTAATTTTGTTTCCCGGTCATTTAATTTGTTTCTTATTTATTACGATAAATTAATAAAGGTTTTGCAATTACTAGTCGAGTAGTGAATGGGTTCATAGACTTTAAAGGAGAAGTTGATTGATAGATAGCTCTTTATTGCTGACCAATAAACAATTGCAAAAATTCACGATTATAACATTAGCATGGTAAAAACAATAGGCGGTCTTACCGCTTAAAAGAAACTCTTCCAGGTAATCTAACTTAAATTGTAGTAAGAAGTATTTAAATTCATGGGTGGAGGTCAGAATGGGATTCAAAACAGTGCGTTGATGACGACCATTTCCTTTTAAAATATTTATTACTTGGCGATCCTTGTGGCAGATCAGAGCTGATTGTGAAACTAGATTCTAATTATTGTGTTTACTATTCTGTATATAATTGTCCTAAATAAACATTTTTTCTCTTCTTTCCGTGGTTTTTTCAGGGCGCTACAATATGGGACCTGCATA
Organism: Dendrolimus houi; assembly: GCA_039645545.1. Taxonomy (NCBI): domain Eukaryota; kingdom Metazoa; phylum Arthropoda; class Insecta; order Lepidoptera; family Lasiocampidae; genus Dendrolimus; species Dendrolimus houi. Next base: position 5,676,589 of record CM077126.1, on the reverse strand, counting down.
TTGTTGAAGATATGATGATGATGGTAATCACTTATCATCAGATGAGCCGTCTGCTAGTTTACCTAAAAGAAAACATAAAAAAGACCACACGAAACTTTATGACCACTCTTAGCAATATATGGCACCGTATAAACAGTTTTGTTCACAAAAGCAGTTACTGCGCGAGTTTTCTGCTCCTAATATAGAGAGATCCTAAAGTATGGCACGATTTATACCAACGAGTAGTCTTGTGTAGTACATAAGAGATGTACTACTAGGAGCCGACTCTCTACACTAAAAGAAACGTTTCACATTATTAAACACTAATTAAACGGTCTATTAGTTCACTCGGTTAGTATCAGCGCGCCAGTCATCGATTCGACAGTCTTGTGTAGTTGATGAATTATTAGAGACCGTGATTCGATTGCTAACAAAGAAGCTTGAAGAGTACTAAAGACAAATAGTTCTATTAAGGTGAACTAGTCCAGTGACCGAATCGTATTATAAAGGAGCGCTCACTTGAATAACCGAATAAGCACAAGACTACCAACCAGATGATTAATCAATTGAAAAAAGGAGCAAAGCCAAAAAGTTCAATAAGGCTGACTGAACATGAACCGAATATAATAAAAATTACTTTAAAAAATAAATGTATCGAATAAATTATTGCTACGAACATACCCGCAGTATATATTCGAACCGGATCTGTTGTTACAATGAGGGCTAATATACTATATGAGAATTATATATGGGTAACGCCCAATGGTCAGGTTGCACGTAACCCGGCAACAAATTGGTTTCCGCGTACGTAGGTTTATTATTTCTGTCAAACGAAATGTAACAGCTCGTTTCACTGTGGCATTATTTTGTCATCTTAATATTCGTCATTAAATAATCGTATTGAAAGCTAAATTAAATTATGGTACACTCGCTGTTGCTCATTATATAATATATAAAAATATATAAAACTACCACAACTACTAACTCTAACAAAACTACCAAAACAACCAAAACTGCCAAAACTACCATAACTACCAAACCAACCAAAACTACTAAAACTACCGAAACGAACAAAACTATCGAAACTTCCTATATGACCAAATTGACCAAAATAAACAAAAAGACAAAAATGGCAAACCACAAATAAAAAGCCCATGAAGATTAATTTTGCTTCAACTTCTTTTGCATAAAGCCGGGGTAGCTTAGTGATTAACGTACTCGTGTTCCAAACTCAAAGGGCACGGTTTCGAATCCTGGCCGGAAAGAATGTACCTCTTAGGTAGTTTTTTGACATAAAGTGCATTTTTACATAGTGACAATTATTACATGTTAGCGGTGAAGGAAAATGTCATGATGAAATCTGCGTGATAATTGATGTGTCAAATCCGCCGATCCACTTCGGACAAGTGTGACTGCTATACTGTTTATTCCGTTATAAATGAGAGACCTGAACCTAGCAGTGGGGCGTTTATGGGCTGTTATTATTATATTACAGTCTATTGCATCTATTTCGCCTTATATTGAAAGATATTCTCGCCAATAAGCTGATAATATTTGTCTTCCAAAAATCGAAGGACCATCGAATCGAGACAGGTGATCAAACATTTGTAAAGAAAGGGTAGAAATTACCCCAAATAGGATAATATTAACTTATTAAAATTTACAGCATTATGCCGAGGGCTGATAAGTATTTGTTTTAAGCGACATTTGGAAAATTTCTCCGCATAAGTGTTTAATGTTTCAGATGACCCAAAAAACGCGTCTATAATAAACCATGTACTTATTATATTAGAAAAAAAAGAATATATATCCTTAATTTTGAGACATTAGGATGAAAAGGACCGTGATGTTAAGTCTACCTCAAAATATCGCGTAAAACAAATAGACACTGTCACCTCTTGAATATGCGTTTTCAATTCTTAAAATAATATATCGAACAATTCTTGGGCCAATCCCGGACACCCATACCAGAGTAAACAACGGAAACATCTTTAAAAAATATATCCTCTTGTGACTCGATCCCGGGACTTTTGTGTTTCAGTGAACTAAACAGGCCAATTTGTAAATCACTTACCTTAGAGGCCGTAACTTATATTTATTAATATCAAAAACAATTACGAAGAAAACTTTCATTTATGTACGTATAATTTCAGACAATTTTGTAGATATACCTAAAGACAATAGATATCAAATTATCTAGACTATTCGAAAGGCGTTTGTCAACGCGGTTGACTTCTTAAGGAAATTCGATACATATTGCACATTGGTGGATCAGTTTTCATTTTATTGGCATATAAATCGGAAGAGGCTGACTTCCAAATCATAGTTCAGTTGACAGTTCACCAACAATCATCTAAACCTACATCATCATGCAAAAGGTAAGAAGACATTTGTTTTGGTTTTAGTTGCAATAAATTTAAATGTTTCAAATACAATAAATAAGTGTAAAGAAGAACGTGAGCAACATTTTGGTCCTAAAATTTAGCAGAGGGGTGAAATAGGGGATAGAAATTCATATGGATAACCTAAAATTCGTCAGGGCTTAGAAAGATATACAAAAATACATATTTAAGCTTTTGATATGAAATAAAGAAGTATATAATTTTATCTTTTATATTTATCGACAGTATAACGCGAGCATTTTAGTCTTTATTTACTTTTAAGGGATTCACGTAGGTAACTACTGTACTGTACACTTACTCTCACTTCTGTACAATATCCTTTTTGCCGTACAGGCTGTTTGCCTGTGGAACTCTCTCCCCTTGAACATCAAACAAGCTACATCCATTTCTATATTCAAACACTTGATCACTGACCATTATTTGTCCATTACATAAAATTTAGGTATGTGTAATTTATATTATTATAATCTATTTAATTATGTATCTCTATAGTAGTTTACTATTATTTTTTTTTTTCTTTAATTATATTTAATTAGTTTTAATTTACTTAAACCAACAAATATTATTTAATTTTTCTTTTAATGTCTCCTTGGACACCGGGTTGCCTGGAAGAGATCGCTATAAGCGATAAGGCCTCCCAGTGTTCTAATGGAAATGTATTCATATTAATTTGTCTAGGTTCAAGTTATGGTGAACAATAAAGAGTTTTCATTCATTCATACTGTAACAATTTGAATGCGGTTTTCACCTATACTCTGCGATATATATATATATATAGGTATAGTATCCCGTGGGATAGTTCGCGGGAGCGGTTTCAAGTGTGTGTGAAAATTGTCCGTTAAAATTTATTATAAGTTTTGAACTGATTTCGTCGTTTATATCTTCATCAATAGATAGCACAATGGTTTGATAGTTTTTCCAAGTAGACAAAGTCGCAGTCAAATACTAGTGAGTTTTACAGGTTTATCTATCTTTTCCATATTAACCCACATAAATGAAAAGATCAATATTATTAGATTCAACAAAGCCCAAGTTGGTTCTGCTATTGTGTATATAATCATGTAAAAAGCATAAATATACTACCTACTGTAAGATATTTTTTTATTACATGAGTTCAGCATACAGGCAGACGGCCCACCTGATAGAAATTGGATACCGTCTCCTATGGACATTTGCAACATCAAAGGTGCTATAAATGCGCTGTTGCTTTGTTAATAGATACTGGAACTTGTCCACTAATGCCGGAACACAACTCAAGGTTGTTATGGCGGAATACTCTAGACCAGGGGTGGTAGCTATCCAGACGGGCAAACACCCCACCACCTGGCTGTGGGTTATTTTGTCGCCTCTTAAGACAGGCCGCCTGGCCGCAGGAAATTATATTATTTCTCTGTTCCTGGAGGGATAGAATTGATAATAATAGATAATAGTTACATAGCTCTTTTATTGTACACTATTACAGAAAAACGTAAGTAGGTATAGGATCATATTCTATAGTGGTCCAAGATCCCAGTCACCCCAGACTTACGTGATTTTAGGAAAGATGAATTTTTTAGGATCGGTACTTCAACATAAACTTAGAAAGGAATGGATACTCGCTAAGTTGAAAACGGGGCCGTTTTTCAGGTAGCTAGTATCAAGGGTGGATAAAAACCATGCTAACTTACGTCGAAGTAGCAAGGCTAGTTTTTACATATATCATATATGATATTGTTATAAACAAAAATTTACAGTTGCCAGACGCTTCCTCACACAGCGGAACTCTTAACAAGTCTGGGAAGATGTTTGCCCGTCAGATTTGTCTGCCTCATTGGAAAATATTTTAAAATATTATACTTGATAATATATATAAAATTCAGCCTTCCTAAAATGACGTAAGTTCCCAGATTTTTAAAGCGTCTGTCAAAAGCTATGGCCCACAGGAAGTGTCTGGTAACTGTATATCTTTGTTTATAACAATATCATATATGATATATTATGTAAAAACTAGCCTTGCTACTTTGACGTAAGTTAGCATGGCTTTTTTCTACCTGTGATACCTGCTACTTGAAAAATGGCCTCGCTTTCAGCTTAACGAGTATCCAATCCTTTCTAAGTTTATGTTAAACTACCGATCCTAAAAATTTCATTTTCCTAAAATCACGTAAGTCTGGGGTGACTGGGGGATCTCACTCTATAGGAATACATTCGTTTTTGAAATATATAACACTTTATAATATTTGAAAAACTTTTTAAATAGTTTTATAACAGGGTAACTTATATGTATCGTGTTAAAGATAGGACTATGTAAGATTATTACGTTTTTCGCTTTTTTCTGTTATATATATACCTATATATTTTCTCAAGCGTATCCAAATATTTGCATCGACTTTATTAACTTGGCAATTTTTTTTGAAGGGTAAAATATTACAAGGATATTTGAGTGTTTCCGTAGTATAATGCCATATTTTATAAATGTTTCTAGGCCAATTAAAATGAAGTTAATAAATAAATTAGCAAATATAATTTGCAATAATCAAATGTAATTTCAAAATTTGCAGTCAGAATTAATTAGGTCTAGTTTCTTTTGCAAGTCTTTATCATAGTCTTGGTTCTAAATTTCTATTTTTTTTTTATATATTCAAAAAACAATTTTTTATTGAAATTCCTCAGTTCATTGCTGTATATATGAATTCCTCGAATCTTAGTCCGCAAAACAATCGGAGAACATTATTTACCCTTCTCACTACACTTAAGAGTAGGTATTATTTAATCTGGAAAACAAGACATTACCTCTTTCGATTTTGAGTGTTAAATCCCGGCTGCATTTGGATCGTCCCCTTTGAAGCCCTGGGTCCGCTTTTCTATTTTTCTTCACTTCGTGCGGTCTTCGCCGTCCTTTGTTGTGAGTTCATCAGTACGCATGCCATGCCTCTGGACCACAAGCCAGTGTCCCTCAGGCCTGCTATAGAGACCTGGCGAAGGCAGCATGGCTATAAATTTGTTCCCCATATAACTAACCAGTCTCCTTAAAACGTGGTTCTAAGGAGTGTTCTATTACAATTTTCATTTTGCATTAATATTATTACCTGGAAAAGATATTAAAATTGGTTGTCTCAACCCATAAAACCTTTAATATGTAAATTTTGGTATAAGTAACCCAGTGTCTTTAAAGATACATTTTTCTTCCAGCTGGCAGTCCTCTCTGGTTTTATCCTATCAGCTAGCTGTATGCTGCTGCATCAGTCACCTCTATCACCAATAGTTGGAGTCCAATATGATAATCCAAACTACAACTTCGCGTATGACGTCAGTGATCCTCACACAGGCGATATCAAGAACCAACATGAATCTAGAAGGGGTGACTCGGTTCTAGGACAATACTCCTTGCTCCAACCTGATGGAGTTAGAAGAACCGTTGACTACAGAGCTGACGATCACACCGGTTTTACTGCTACAGTCAGCAACGATGGAAGACCAATCACTCATGTTAACACTCAAATAAACCACGTAACTCCATCAGCTCATGCTAGTTTTGGAAATAATGGATACGCTAATCTTGGTTGGCCATCTCCAATTCCTACTGCTGCTACGTCACCCTTAGCTTTATCTAGAACTTCTATAGTCCATACTGTTTCTAATGGCCATCCATCGAATTCTTGGGCTTAAGATTTTAAAGTTTTTTAAATCACTTAGTACTCAGTTTATTCAAGAACGCAACAGATGTTAAACTAAAACATATCTTTGTCTCTTCTATTGATAACTTAGTTTAGATTAGAAATTTGATGATCTATGTTAGAACCAACATCATACCGCCCTACCTGCAATATTTTTGCGAAGTTATTATCAAAAGAAACTGGATGGATTCCTCTGACGGCGTAGAATTTTCCAAATCAATAATAGCAGCCACTAAACACAAATTAATTTTAGAAGCCCCAGATTTACAGTCTGGTTGAAACACTATAATATATAGTAACATTTGCGTGGCTATAAATATTTCTGTAGGATAAAGTGTTTAAGTTATTGATTTATTAAACTTATCTATGACTTTTGTATTACAAAGTACTGAGTGTTCAGAAGGAACTTACATGGCATTCATAACCGGACTTGTTGACACAAAATTATCTAGTTTGCATTTATAAGAATTTTAAGTCTATTTTATATCATGAATATCTATGACTAAGTTAGCGTTAATAAGACGTAATTGGTAGTCGGAGCTTGTTGACCTTGTGTGAGCGTTGGAAGGAAATGGACTTATCCATGGTGTTCCTATGTCATAATTCGCGTTTCTATATTTAGTGTTATGGATTATATGTGTATCGTACATATTTATTTATAATAAACTATTGCAACTTCATTTTATTTTTATTTTAATCTGAATTTGTCATGTTTAATTAAATGGAAATCTATAGAACGTGTACAATTAGTACAATGACTTGTTTGGTCAAATACATTGCGTAGGCTGTTTGAAAGTCAAGGTTGATATAACAAGATCAATAGTTCGCTGAGGTATTTGAAAAAGATAAATCAGATTTTTAAGTTTTGTACGTAATTATTAAAAAAATTGATTCAACTATCTAAAAACTAGACTTATATATTTCGATTATCTTCATATCAATTACTTATATAGATTCCGATTATGGTGCCACATAATCCACACTAAGGCTAATGTCTAAGAATAAGTATGAAATGAGCTATACCAGATTATTAAAGAATTAAAGAATTTATTGGTCTCCAGTATTATAAAATTATATTATATATACTGTATGTCTTTGAAGACCACGGGCCATTTAATGTAAATGTGGCGTGACACTGATCGGCGATTATCCCTGTCTACACCATATAGTAATGCACCCAAGGACAAGCCCCGGCCAGTGTAGGACTATTGTGGGAAATGAGGACAAAAAGTACCGGGCTATTGGGGTGAACTGCTAGTGGTACTAGGGATCTGGGAATATGGGGACTATGGCGTCTGCCCGTCACAATGTTCGGGGAACATGGAACAATGGGCAGACGGTGACTCGCCACTCCCTGCATGGGCCCCAAAAAATGCCATAGAAGACAGGGGCAACATGGGTGTGAGTAGCTAAGGGGTGTAGAGAGGTGGGCTGCAGGTTCACCGAAGCTACTTCTGACGTGATGCCATTTATCACTTCCACCCCTGGAGCTTGAGTCTTAGCTCTAGCGATCTCCACTCCGTGCCGGCTGGCTAAGGCAAGCACGGAGGTGGGGGCCTTGTCTTGGCCCCCGGAGTCAGGTACGAGGTGTCGCTACTCACCTAAGGCTTCACCACAAAGCCTCCCTGCGGGTATATATATATATATATTATATATTATTATTATTATCAATCAAAATTGACTAGAAATTTTCTATGATATTTATCACTCGGCGAAGCACGGTATTTGAACAACACTACAAATTTATCCAATCTTTTCCGTCTACGGACAAATATTTCTAAAATAGAACAATCAAAAGAGAATAACTTGTCTTCTGTATTATATACATACATATAATAAAACTGTAGAGGTCGAATTTCTGTACAATAAATAAAAATGCTAAAAACCGAGTCAGAGGGATGTAAGAAGTGAAATAAAACTACTTTCGATTTTTTTCAAATTTTTGTTTCTATGTTTGTCCGTTTGTCTGTCTGTTTGTACCGGCTAATCTCCGAAACGTCTGGAACGATTTAAATGAAATTTTGTATGGTGGAAGCTTATATCCTTGGTGAATATATAGGATATTTTTGATCCCAAAAATTAAAGAGTTCCCGTGGGATAGTTAAAAAAACTTTCCACGCGGACGAAGTCGCGGACAGAAGCTAGTTTCATATAAAACAGAAAAATGAATTTTAATACAAAGAGTTTAACAATATTCATCAACTCGGAATAAATGTTTTTAGAGCATTCATTACTTAATATAACAAGAACAAAGAAGAATTAATATTTTGTTACTACATATTATAAACATATTACGCTTAACTGCATTCAAATTAACGTAACTGTTATAATAAATTGATGAAGGCATTTAGACTGCTCACTAATACTAGTTTGTTAAACGTTTTTGCATCGCTAATGCACTTACATTAACGATGCAAAGACCTTTAACAACGGTAGGTGCATCGTCCTCACGTACTTGACTTTTAGACATTTCCTGAATTTCTTTGCAACAAATAGAATAAAAGTAGAACTCGAACAATTGGTTGATGATATATAAAGCAGGTGCTGTGATACTGAAGACATCAGATTCTAAGGATTCACTGAAGTAGTAACAACTACAGCACTACTGCAAAATGGTTTCAAAGGTATTGTAAATTCTAATTCTACTTTAGTTGCCAAAAAACATGACATAACAGATAATTGTTTAGTTGATAATTCATTGTTTATTCCAAAATCAATTTCATTAATCTATTTTTTTTATGTCGTTTCAATACAAAATCTCATAATGACTCTAGATTATTCTAAAGTTTCAATAACATAATCTTACACTGAGTTAACTGTTGTATAAGATATTATTATATTTTCTGATGGTTTTGAAGGAATCATCAATTAAATATTTTCGCAGGACCTTCTCAATTAAGGCATGCTAAATATGAAAGCAAGTGAATTCGTTATTAAGACCTGCTAATTAACTAGACCTTGACCAGTGAGGCTCGTACTTCTAAAATATTGCACAACATCAATCAACTATTGAAAAATGCAACATGTATTGAGAGTGATAGGTTTCTTAGATCTGATATTGACCTTTTTTCACTTATTATTTGTATACAATAACAGTAAAACTAAAAGGCTTTTCATTTAATATCAATTTTATTTTCCCACATATTTTCTGGTGTCATTTGTCAGGATTAAATTTTTTTTTTATATGCTACATATTACATTAAGATAACTGATTCCAAAACAACACTGTCCATTGTATCGATACTATTATACTTATTGTTTTATCTTTCAGTTTGTAGCACTCTTCGCCCTCGTGGCAGTCGCTTCCGCCAGTGACTACTCCAGCTTTTCCTATGGAGTAGCGGACCCTTACACCGGAGACTACAAGAACCAGGTCGAGACCCGCGCTGGAAACAACGTTGCTGGCCAATACTCCCTGCTCGAGTCTGATGGCACAACGAGGGTCGTTGACTACGCTGCCGGTGCCAATGGCTTCAACGCCGTCGTGAGGAAGGACCCTGCTCTCATTGGTGCTGCTCCCATCGCTTCCGCTCCCATCGTTGCCGCCCCCATCGCTGCCGCTCCCATCTACCGATCTGGTTTAGGCCTCTCTCCTTATGGCGTGAACTACGGAGGCATCAGCCCCCTTGGTCTTGGTGGTGTTGGCCTGAGAGGCGTTGGTCTGGGTGCCGTTGGTCTAGGTTATGGTGGTTATGGTGGTTATGGTGCCATTGGTTATGGTGCTCCCCTCGTCGGTCGTTACGTGTAAAATACTAACTAAACTGTTTTAGAACCTGTAAATAAGACTTTGTGACATATGTAATAAAGAAATATTCATCATTATGTTTTTTGATGTTTGAACATAATAACCTTGTCCTAAGACGTAAAAAACTTACAGAACTTCAGAACATACTCGTTATGATTTCATTATTAAAAAACAATGATTAAAATAAGTAATAAGATGTAAAAACTATAAACACAAAGTTCTAAAAGATTTAAATATTTACTATTGAGCAAACCTATTGAAATTAAATTAAATACATGAATTATTTATTGGTCTATTAATATTACAAATAATAGGAAATGAATTATTTAAATTCGTTTCCGAAACTGAGGTCCATAGGTATATGGACTTTAGTTCCGGACAACTTTTTGCAACTTAAGTAGCAATTTTTGTAAATTGGCGCTTATAACAATATTAGTCCTAGTTAAAAAGCTTTTATTAAATATATGAGGCTCGTGATTAAATACCAACCTCCTATAAACGGTAATCAGTGACAACAATTTTTGATTTTGTCGGATTATCATATAAAATTTAGAATCGTCAATGAGTACCAATTGTTCTAAAATACCTTGGACCCCTAAACACGCTGTATTAGTTAAAAAACCAAAAACAAACTGTATCCACTTAGTCGCGAGTTAGCCTTAAGTAATATACACGCATAAAATTATGCCTTAATAATTCATAGTTCATGCAACGAGTCTAACAAAGGCTAGTACTTAACACTAAATAAGATTAATTCATATTTCAAAGGATGTGCCACAATTAAATTTTTAATTAATTTTTTAACGTAACAAGTTACTGTTATATTCAAAACTACAACAAAGTAAATGTTAATTAGAAGTAATTAAAATATTTAATTTATTTCCTTTATATTAATGTTATTTGTAAGACAAGGTCAACTTATATGTTTATTGTAACAAAATATTTTCATTAAATATGGTTTCCCGTTATTTAGGTAATTACACTTCCTGTGGGTGGTCTATGAATCTAAAAAAAATGTAGACGAAGTTGCGACCTATATGTGCTATATATTATGTTTAACGTTTTCATTCATTCAGAGTAATTCATCCTAAGCCTGACGACACACTTGCGGAAAGTTAGGCTAAATCTGCTCGCAATGTTTTTAAATAGCCTATGACACATCAGCGGAATTTCCGCCGCGTTACTCTGCGTACCGATTAGCGCCGATTCTTCAGTTGCCGAACTTTCCGCACGATACGTTCCGCAGGTGTTTCGCTATACTTACAAGCTACACTATGATTTGGTATAATCATACAGAATGTGTTTATTATGTCTAAATCAGTCGATTCGATTCCTGACAATAATAAATGATTTTTCAAAAATGTAATGATATCACTTTAGTTTTAAAACTACAGCTATTTCGTATAGTTTAAGATTTGGCCCTGGAGGCCCACTTAAAAAATTCACCTGTATAACACGCGACTTCGTCTACATTTTTCTTTTATATTTATATGAACTACAGTATATATAATTATGTATATATTTGATAATATATTAGTATATTATTAAGGTACTAAGGTCCTGGAGAGGAATTGTCTCCGCTTGCTTGGAGCCCCCATCCTGGATGAGGCCATACCAAATTATTAGTCGGACCAATGAGCTAAATTTGACCTATCATAATAATAGTCCTTTATTATACATAATCGGCAGGCAAACACACACACATTGTATATCCCCAAGCTAAGCAAGTTATGCTTATGTCATGCACCAAACTTTTCGACATTCACTATCAAATAGTATTTATCATTATTCGACATTGCCTGTACGTACCAAAATTGACTTATGTCTTAAGATGTGCCCCTCTTTGGAGATTTCCTAATCTTATAAAACCACTGGATTAGCGTATTAAAGATGTCCTTACCAAAATTCTAAATTCCGAACTCTCTGATAACTCTTGGACCCAAGCTTCCTTACCCATCAGGTATGGAGGTTTAGGCATCTGCAAAATCTCTAGCATTGTTCCACCGGCTTTGATTTCTTCGGCTTACAGCATTACCGTATTATTTCAACAAAATATGTAACTCTGAGATAATGTCAGTACGCCGTTTTTGAATGTAGCATTAAACGCCTGGAAAATGGCTTGCCCTGGTGAAGACATTCCCGCGGCCCTGAATTCACAACAATGCTGGGATGAACCCATTTACAGAGGATTAAATACAGAACTTTTAAGTTCAACTAACTCTGCAGAGTGCGCCCGCATCCTTGCTGTCTCTCGTAAGGAGTCTGGTTTTTGGCTCCAAGCTATCCAATCCCCAAATATTGTTACACTAATGGATAATACATCCTTTTCATTAGCTGTAAACCTGTGCCTGGGATCTCGCATATTTGTACCACACAGATGCGTCTGTGGGACAGATGTAGTCTGTCCAGAATACAATAGTTTTTCCTGCCGCCGTAGTGCCGGCAGATGGTCACGCCACGCCGCTTGGAATGACGTCTTACGGAGGGCGTTTGCCACCGATAACGTGCCGGCTCTTTTAGAGCCGAACGGTACTGCACGTGACGATGTTAGGCGTCCTGACAGAATTACTCTAATTCTCTGGCGACGTGGTAAACCTTTGGTAAGGGATACAACTTGCGTGGACTCTTTGGCCGCATTCCATTTACCAAACACGTTTAGATCGGCCGGTTCAGCGGCTGAAACAGCTGAGTCACTCAAGTGGAGCAAATATGCAACCCTCGGTGAGAATTATATGTTTGTGCCGTTTGCTGTTGAAACGCTTGGACCGTGGGGTCCTAAGGCCATGAGCCTCTACAAATATATTTCAAAACGAGTTATTGACTCTTCGGGAGATCAGAGGGCTGATTTCTATCTCGGACAACGGATTAATATGGCGATCCAGCAAGGTAATGTAGACAACTTTCTAGGAACCTTACTCATTGACTTCAATGACGTAGGCTCCGTATTCTACTTATTAATTTAAGACATTATAGGCAGAATACAATATAAGTAAAGTTTACTTTCACTGTACTTGTTTATAGTTATATTACGTTAGATTGTATATATATATATATATATATATATATATATATATATGTGTGTGTGTGTGTGTGTGTGTGTGTGTGTGTGTGTGTGTGTGTGTGTTAACTTACCCTTCATAATACTCATTTAATTCTTAAAACTTGAAGCAAGAACGAACAGATACCGGCGCTTTCGTATTTATATAGGTATTTACTTCAATCAATTTAACTCTAACGGTCTTATTCATATTGACTTAGAGTAAGTTTGAAGGTCCTGGTAGCGTCAAAGGACGCGGGTTCGAACAGGCACGTTCGAATAGCACGTGGTAATTGTAACAATATGCACATTAGGAAAACTACCTAAGTAGTATAATATGCTTCCCGGCCAGGATTTGAACCCTCACGTTTTTTGAAACGCGATATTAAGCTATGTATGCATTACATATTTTTTGTGGCACAGCTAGTTTCATAACAATAATCATTTATTATGTGTAATATTAATATTATTTTGTAAGTGAAGTATTATTTATTTATAAGGCTGTTTAATTTATAATTTAGTTACCGTTATTTTAATAAATAAATAAATTACTGAAATATTGCAACAAATCTATAACAGATATTATAAAATTCTAAACATGCCTTGTCTGTACATTGAAGCTATGTAAATAAAAACTGGAATTGACTATATAAACGACAGAGAACACGATGATTTTTTTTTAGATTTATTATCTGTTTGTCGGTTAGTCTGTTTGTTCTGAATTCATGTAATTGATCGACAGCTAATTCTTAGACTTAAAATCTATCCTACTTTTTATCCCGGGAATCCCGGGAATTGCAATACGATTTTTTGACTGATCGACAGCAAATATTATGTATTAAAATATGTGAATTTTTTATCCCGGGATTTTTTCTGTGAATGATTTAAAATGGCCAGATTAAAGAAAATCCAATGTATATTTTTGGGTGCGGTATAGTTATAGGGCACATTTACATTTATTATTATTTGAGATATAAATATAACTTTGGGTGGTTATAAAAAAAAATAACCACGAAGGGTAAGGCAGGAGTTCCGCTTCGCTTCGCACCTTAGCCTTCTGACCTATATTAAAAAAGTACGGATCTGTTAATAATAAATAAATGTGCAGTATAACTATACCCCACCCATATTTTTTCACTGATCGATAGCAAATTTAATGTAACTGTAAAATGTAAATGTAAGTTTAATGTAGTGTGATATTTTTTATCTTGGGAATCCCGCGGAAAATTTCCCGGAAGCGATTTGAAGTTGTTCGAGTGCATAAAAATTAGCTTACTCCGACACAGTTTTCACTAAAACGATAGCTTACATTATTTTTTAAATGCTGCTGTGTTTTGTGTCCCGGGAATTTCCAGTCAAGTGTGGATGATGAATTTATCCGTGCAGGAACGGAGAAAGAATACAATTTCCTGCGGCCGGGCGGCCTGTCGTAAGAGGCGACTAAACAACCCACAGCCAGGTGGTAGGGTATTTGCTCGACTGGATGGCGACCACCCCTGGTCTAGAGTATGCCGCTATAACAACCTTGTTTTGTGTTTCGACATCAGTGACCAGGTTTCAGTCTCCTTTAAGAGAGCAGCAGCGCATTTGTAGCACCTTTGGTTTTGCAAATGTCCATAGGCGACAGTAACCACTTTCCATCAAGTGGACCGTCTGCCTGTCTGCTGAACTCCTGCAATAAAAAAAAAAGAATGAAGTCGCGGGCATATCCTAGTAGAGTATAATGTTGTTTAAAAGGGGCGCAATTTAGACAAGTAACAATCAGTACAACACTTTTGCAAGCTACATAGTATCTATAAATCACAAGGTTATCTGTAACTTTGTTAGCTAGTCAGAATATGTAATTAATTTGTAATCGTTTCCTTTAACTTACGGCTTGAATGACCTATTTTATTACACGCACATAGGATTTTAAGAGTCTTACAAGAGACTAAAAGTGTTTTTGAAGTGAAACTTCTTTAGAATCGTGATTTAAAAATCGATGAAACGAAAAATTGACACTAAAAGGAGATAAACACTTAAAATTCAACCTCATTTAATTCAAATTAAACACATTATTTCCCTTTGCTCTTTAGTTATTAATTTTCAATTTAAATAAAACTTAAGATATTTCAAATGAATTTTAGCTCTATCTGTATATATTTAACATATTCTTTTATACGTAGATCAGAGGAAATTGTGCGGAACAGTGCCTTGAATTTTTAACTTTATGGTAGTGATTTAAAGTGTAATTTAGATTGAATTTTATGAATTATAATATGTTGACGGATGTAGGCTAAAGGAATTATATTTATAGTAATAAAAGTTACACAAGAATTATTTGTGAATATATTCTTTGAAGTTTCACTTGTACTGCGTGTGAACTGCACACACACACTCATGGTATTTAAATAATTCCTCAGCCACGATTACACATCTTAAGCAATTAGGAGAAGTCTTGATTATAAGTGAAACCTTATTATAATGAACCTCAATATAACGATTTTCACGATTTAACAAATTTTTAGTAATCTTCTAGAATTAATACAAAATATACCTTTTCACTGCGAATACTTTTGTAAAAACCTCTTTATAACGAAATTTCAACCATTGTCGAACAATGGATATATATATATATATATATATATATATATATATATATATATATATATATATATATATATATATATATATAATTAACCTCTGTATAACGATGTTTGTCAATCTACAACCTTTACATTAAGTATTCTAGTAATCCATCTAACAAATATTTATATCTCGGCAGGATACTCATTTCCCGTAAGACAATCTAGAATTTAAACTTTCATACTAAATTAATATTTATGAGACCAAATTAACCTCGATATAACAAACCTCATTGTAACAAATTTCTTGATATAACGAATATTTTTTAAACTTCTTCAGATTTGTTATATCAAGGTTATACTGCATTTCTTAAAAACATACTTTAGTTATAACGCATTTTTCCTTTCAGAGAGGGATGATGGGCTGAGCTTGCCCCCGGCAGTGGAAGAGGCCCTTGGGCCCCCGCTTGCCAGGGTACGCGGATTTGGTCGAACTTCCACTCTCCCGGAACCCTAGCATAAGGGAAAGAAAGAAACACCGAAGATTTTAATAAGTATCTCTGACTCGAGTGGCAATCGTACTTCTTCAGAAGTAATAGAATCACCCCAACAACGTGGAGAATCCCATACCCACCGCCGCGTATCCCCCGCAGCGGTTAGTCCTCAATCGCATTCCCCTCGTTCAAAAAAGGATTTTGAGGGGGTGAATTTATTCTCTACTCCTCATTCTATTCTGGAGTGCTTTGCGCCCGCGGCGGTAATAGACGAGCCTACTAGAGTCTACGTGAAGTCGACAATAGCCATTTCCCACGACTCTGACTATAACATGTGGTGTTTTAGTGGCAAGGCC
The DNA here is from genome assembly GCA_039645545.1 of Dendrolimus houi. NCBI lineage: Eukaryota > Metazoa > Arthropoda > Insecta > Lepidoptera > Lasiocampidae > Dendrolimus > Dendrolimus houi. The sequence goes on along the minus strand of CM077126.1, from coordinate 5,660,356 downwards.
GACAATGGCAACCTACCTGGCAAAGAGGCCGTTGAAACCCACACGCCCTCTGCATGATCCACAGTGTGATAAGTTGTTAATCGGAATTCTTCTCGTCAAAAAGAGTTTACTTGTTTTACTCTTCATTAATTTGTCTTAATATGTATTAAAATTTAACATAAACATCATATAATATTAAATAAATAACAGAAATTCTATATATTATGTTTTAATATTTTCCTTAGTCTAGGAAGTTGCCTAGAAAAGAAGGCCAAACTATGTTCAACATTTACTATATTTTAAGAACGTAATTTTCGGTGAACAATTAAATGTTTTCACTCATTCATTCATAAGTAACATCAATGTACTATAAGGCAAAATAATGGATATTAATCTTAATATCCATTATTTTGCCTAGAAAACATGGAGCTCATGCTTACTATGTCTATATTAAGCATGAGCTCCATGTTTCCTTAGATAACGAGCAGATATTCCCTTGTGGGATTAATAAACATTATGTCGCTCTCAGAGAGCCTTAATAGGGCGAAAAGTCCCAAATAATTAATAATAATTAATCAAGAATTCCTCATATAATACTATATATATAGTATATTATACATGGCATAGCAGAGAAATATGTACATTTTAATAATATTATGAGCGACCTCTATTCGCTAAAACGCATTTTCAAATAAATAATTTTCCCGGTGGAGAAAAATTGCCAAGACAAAGCTTTAAACACGCGCTTCTAGAAAATGCAAATTTAAGAATTTATGTCTTTCTGTCTAGCTGACCTGAAGAATAAGATTACTAAAATTAAATATTATCGTTATTTATTGCCAGTAGTATCAATGAAACTTCGTTCTAGCCACTAGTGACTCTCATAAATAATGCCGTATATTCTTTATATGTAAAAAAAACAGTTTCCATATGTTTCTGTTCGTAAAACTCGAAAGTAGTTAATGGATTGACTTTTATTAATATCTGACTGAGCCACAAAGAGTGTTCCAGTTTAACTAGTAGTTAAAAAAACTAGTTAAAAATTAAGCAATTAAATGACACTTTTCTGTCTCATTTTGTCATGACTTATATATATATTATAGTATCTCCTGTAGAGTTTTTTAATTATAGGCAAGTCCTCTTTTCAAGAATTCATTTTTTTTAATGAAACAGATAACATCTATTTGAAATTAACATTTGATATTTTTGCTTGAGACGTCTATAGTAGTTCCCGTTTTTCAAAGCAAAAGAATAAACATATAATTATTATTACTTATCTTAATATCTAATAGCTCCTTTAATTGACACTTACATGTGAATTTTTTTATTGTTTTAGTTCAGCAGAGGCAGACGGCCCACCTGATGGAAAGCGGTTACCTTCGCCGATGGCCATTTGCAACACCAAAGGTGCTACAAATGCACTGCTGCTGTCTAAAGGGAGACTGGAACCTGACCACTAATGCCAAAACAAACCTCAAGGTTGTTATGGCGGAATACTCAAGACGAGGGATGGTAGCCATCCAGACGGGCAAACACACTACCACCTGGCTGTGGGTTGTTTTGTCGCCTCTTACGATAAACCGCCCGGCCGCAGTAAATGTATTATTTCTCCGTTCCTGCACGGATAGGATTTTTAATGTTCTATTAGGTATAGCAGAAGTGTATATTTTATGACGTTCAACAGAAACGTTATGTTACTTATACACTACTATTAGAAAAAACTGTTAATATTACTTCATCAATTTTACATCAATACTATTTGCTGTCCAAATCTAATTAAAATTTTCTCATCTACCACCAACATTATTGATAGTACGCATGTTAATTTTACACATTGTTATATATCCTTGTAGTTTGGTCAAATTCCACACAACTACTTGACCGTCAAAACTGACCTAAAAAACCCTCGGACACGCAGTGACCTAGAGTGGTTAACTCTTTTACTTCCTATTATTTACTACTAACTGCAGCAATTGTATAAAAAGACCATTCGATACTGTAAGTATATCATTCACAGCTAACTGTGCAAGTAAAACATTACTTACCAAAATGGCAGCTAAGGTAATAAAAGAGTTTAAATATAATAATTTAATTTATAAAGTTTCAAGGAGACAGTTGTCAGTCAGTGATTATTTTGTTTCAAACAAGTGCGTTATTTTTACATATTACTGTATTACATTGGAGTGTTTTGTTTTTTACAAATTATCCTCTAAGAAGCGTCCTTAGTAGGGACTAACATTTAACCAGGATCTCATGTTTATGAGGCTCTAAGAAAAGGCACCACGACACAGCAAAACTATAGACACATACAGCTACTATTTGTTTTACCTAAAAGATCAAATTCTGTGAGGGATTTTCTACACGAAAAATCTGTTGGATTGCTTAAATTGTAACTTACAAATAGGCACTCATAGTAATAGTTATAATTTGAATATCATAAAGTAAAAATCATTCATAAAGGGCTTTAACAGATGCTTAAAGTCCCAAAGCGATAGATAACCTATCAACTCCTTTGGAGTTGCAGATGTCCATAGGTGGCGGTAACCATTCACCATCGGGTGAACCGTCTACCAGTTTACTTACATACAAACGTAAAAAACGTAATTTTAATTCCATAATATTGTATCTAGCAATCAATGGAATAATTGTGTTTATAATTCATTGTTAAAAAAATTCACATTCGCTTAAATAATATATAGTTTTATTAAGACATTTAATTCGCAATAAACTTTTAAGTTTGACTATATTTATAAACGTATTATTTGTTTAATCGATTTTCTGTTCTTTTGCTTTTTATGAAATATATAAAAAAAATAACGGTTATTTTTCAGAAACTCATTGCAAATAACATTAATTTCCATTGCGTTTCTGCTCATTAAACAACGGATCTGATATGTGTATTTAGTAACACTAGTGAGTGATACGCCTTGTAGAGATGTGTTAAAAGTAGTTTATATTAACTTCGACTTTACTACGAAAGATAACATTCTTTATCAAATTTCCTTTCATTAATATTTTTGTTTGCACTTTTTGTTTACATTGATGGAGATCATGCAATACTTTAATAGCGTTCCCAGGCCCAGCCATAGCATTTTATCATTGTTACGTACGTTTGTTGTTGTGTACGTTTACATTAGTTACTAAACATCACAAAGAATAGAATACTTAACAAAATTGTAAGTCTTCGTATTAAAATACTTTTCTGGGTTATTTTTATCAATTTTCTCATAACCATGTTTTGAGAATTGTGAATAAAATTGAAATTTATGTTATTAACAAGGATTATTAATATGTGAATAATCATGAAATAGAATAGAAATATAGAATAGAAACTAAAATATTCGTGTTGGAAATTGATGAATTTTTCAAATCAAATATCTGTGTGTGTTCAAATTGTGATGATATTTTTTGTACTGATAGGGAAATTGAAATGGCCTTTATAAGCGGACATGGTTTCAGTTTTATTTGCTTATAGACAAACGTGATCCCACTGTCGGTATTTCGGTCACGTACAGAGCCCAACTTAATAATAAAGGGCTGAGATCCGACAGTATTTCCATCATCATAACTAAATTAAAGTAGATAATATAACCAAGTTTCCTTTACGGTCAAACCGCAACTTTAGATTTGATTCTGGGCATTATGTTTTGATAGCTTCGGCGAACTTATGGTGTCTAAATTCGGTTACAAAGTTTAATAAAATAATTTCTTTGGAATTTAATAAGATGAATATTTATGAGTTTCTTTAATTATCATAAAATCAATATGAAATATCATATGGGGTTTTATTTTCGAATTCATAGACAGTAATATTACTTAAACCCACACGCCGCAATTGTAGTAGTTGTTAACTATTTCAAGACTCAATTCATATTGAAGTAGATAACACCCCAACTCCTCAAAGTAAAACAATTAACCAAACTCAGAGAGGTTAAGGGCCAACAAACTGAAAGATAATTATAACAAATTTATAATTACTTGACTAACAATTTATTTTTATCTTGGCTATTAAAAGACGTACATCCTTAACTCAATAACTAAAACGGGGAATATAATCATAATTACTTTCAGAGTGGCTAAATGTCTGTAGATTTTTTTGATGTGGTAGAGGTATATTGGAATGTTTATCTTGATTATAATTCTCAGGCCTGGTTCGATCGGTGTGATACCACACTCTCACAAAATATCAATGTGAAACAGTTAGCTTTAAGCTAATCAAATTTCGTACCATAAGTGAGAGTTGTGATGGCCCGTTTCTTCCTGCCCTTATCTCATCTTATTCCGTATTCCATCCCTCCTATTCTATCCCTTTATTATATCCTAAATTCTGGCAACTCATCGCCTTTGCCCTTGGAATTGCAAATGTCTATAGGCGCCGGTAACCACTTTCCATGAAATGGGTCATCTGTCTTCTTAAAAAAATTCAAGTGAGGCTAATAATAATTTATCTTTTCTAGTTCGTCGTTGTCGCTTGCTTGGTCGCGGCCGCCTCCGCTAGCGCGATTAATCGTGACTACACTAGCTTCTCCTATGGTGTAGCTGACCCCCACACCGGCGATGTGAAGAGCCAGCACGAGACCCGTGTCGGCGACAACGTTGTAGGCCAGTACTCCCTCTTGGAATCCGATGGTACCAGACGTACCGTCGACTACGCCGCTGATGCTCACTCTGGTTTCAACGCTGTTGTACGCAAGGACCCCGTTCTCCTCGGACACGCTGCTCCCGTCGCTGTTGCCGCCCCCGTGGTTGCCGCTCCCGTTGTTAACAGCGCCATCGGCTACGGTGCTGGACTCGGTGTCCATGGTATCGCTTCTCCTCTCGCCTATGGTGCTCGCGTCGGTTCCTGGGGCTACTCTTCTCCCGTTGCCCACGGTGGTATCGGTTATGGCGCTCCCTGGGGTAACGGCATCTACGGCGCCAACCTTGGCGCTAACCTCGGCTATTCCAGATGGTACTAACTTTAAATAGAATTTATTTAAATTGACAAACCAAATGCTGTGATTGAAATATAGTAATTCTATAAATTTACTGTCTGTTTTATTTGGTGTATATTTAAACAATGGGACATCGCGATTTAACTCGTTTAAAAATCCGAATTATATTTTGACATGTTGATACATTTTTGAGGATAAAAGTGACGTATACATCTTCAATATCCAAAATACATGTATATTCATCTACTAAATTTTACATAAGTATAGGGCAGTAAAGAAGAAATAAATGTTCAAATACCCAAACTCGTGTGCACACAATCTATATATGTCCCGAATGCACACGAGCCATAAAAATGGCCCGGACTTTTAGAAGGCTTACGTGGGGCCAAGGGAAGGCCCACACGTAGAGCCCTTTGATAAATTTAAAGTAAATATGGCGTGACACTGACTAGCCATTATTCCTGTCTACACCATATAAAAATGCACACTAGGACTATTGTAGGAAATGAGTTCAAAGGGTAGCGGGATATTGGGATGAATTGCTAGTGGAACTAAGGATCTGGGACTATGGTTACTATGGAGTCAGGCCGTCGCAATGTTCAAAGAACATGGAAAAATGGACAGACGGTGACTCGCCATTCTCTGCATGGGCCCCAAAATAATGCCGTACTAGATTCTCGAGGAGCAACATGGGTGTAATCGGCGAAGGGCTGTGGAAAGGTGAGCCGCTGGTTCACCGAAGCTACTTCCTTACTTCAGCTTGAGTCTTAGCTCTAGCGATCTCCACTCCGCGCCAGCTGGCTAAGGCAAGTAAGTACGGAGGCGGGGGCCTTGCCTTGGACCCCCGGAGTCGGATACGAGGTGTTGCTACTCACCTAAGGCTTCGCCACAGAGCCCTCCTACGTACGTAAAAACATATCTATATTATTATGGATAGACTTGTATAAGATTTTTTTATTTGGGGGGCTAACAGCTGTAGTCTTACAATCTAAAGTTATAGAGATAACTAAAGAATAGATATTCATAAACCTTCACAGATGACTAATATATTTTCAATAGCAGTAAAATAACTTTTATACTTTAATAAACGAATGATAAACTAAAATTAATAAGTATTCATAGCTATAAAAAAACTACTAAAAATAATATGTAGGTATCATCAGTTTATGATACCTACATATTATTTTTAGCAGTTTTTATAATGCACGATAATTATAGAAAAACATCGTGGACGAAGAATACAACGAATGACATCGTAAAAATGTACTTCAACAACTCTTAAGTCCTGCAGCACATTTGTAAAGAACAATCATTCAAAAATTTATAAGAAACTTTAAAGGACTTTAAAGGAGACGGATACACTTTCATGCATTCTTGAGCCCAGATTGTCTAAAAGATGATAAGGTTTCCTTTTATTGTGCTCATATTTTTTTACAATTGTAGTGGGTTTAGTTATTTTGGATGAATTATTAGTGTGGTGTAAGTGTTTCATATTATTAATTGATGATATTCATTCACATACATCGATTATGGTAATCGATAACATATTTTATTTATCTACCTTGTTTTTAAGATTTCTCGTCTTCCAGATACAATTTTTGGCTGATGTTTTCCATTTTGTAATAGACAAATATAACGCTTTTTATGACATCTCAATTTATAATATCTCTTTGGCAGAAAAGTCCTCACCTCTTTTCGTGCTGATTAGGTTTTAATTAATAGAACTCCAAAAAGCGACAGAAGAAAGACACGTGGCGCCATCTAGCCAAGATTGCCATAGAATCTTTTTATAGTTACGTCTACATTGACATTGTCATATGTAGTATTTTTTATGGTAATATGTAAGGGCGTCAGAAACACATTTGGGTTCTTATGAAATATTTATAAGACTACTTGTATTACTGGGTCGTCAACCGTTTCGACAGACAAACAAAAGAGGATCACTAGGCTAATTCTCACGAGATAGAATGAAAATAAATAATAAATATTACACGCAAACTGTGCCCCTTTACAAAATTCAATGAACTCCAAATTAATTACGACCATGTTTTGTGCCGAGTTTACACGAGCCGACATTTCTTTTATACATTCAGGCACACATACAAAAACATTGGTGCAAAAATCGGTAAGTCTAATTAACCTTTCCGCCATATGTTGACAAAAATAAGGGGTTGACGTCTTAAGGTATGATTAAATTCAAAAGTTTTGTTCAAACTAAGTGCCACTGGAGGAAATTTTCCAAAGGTTACATATATGTAAGTTGATAGTTCATTATTAATATACAAGGTTTATCGGCGGCTCGTTAAAAAACGTGTTTATCATAACCGAATTGCAATTATGAATATCCTTTTTTTAACTTTTTCAACGAGTTATGAACTATATCGTCGTCAACCAATAACCACCACTGCTGGACGTAGGCCTCCCCAATTCGGCGCCACTCATCATGGTCCTCTGTCTTCCCCATCCAGCGCCTACCGGCGACCTTGCGCAGGTCGTCACTCCAACGGGCTGAAGGGCGTCCGACACTACGTTTACCGATGATGGACCATGAACTATATGGGGTAAGTCTATTTACTTTTATATTTACACCATTTCAAAAAGTGTTATTGCTCTTAAGGATATCTTATGCTTATTAAATCCAACTTTTAAAACGAGTAGAGTTCTTTTGTATACGTTTAAGTATTGTTAGTTACGTCAAATAACATTCGCTGAACGTCTTTTTAGAATGTTAATTATTTTTCCTTGCCATTTTTTACTACACATCGATACACAGACAGAATGTTTTTTTAATTTTTATTGCATGAGTTCAGCAGACAGGCAGACGGCCCACTTGATGAAAAACGGTTACCATCGCCTATGGACATTTGCAACACAAAAGGTAGTACAAATGCGCTGCTGCTCTCTTAAGGGAGACTGGAAGCTGAACACTAATGCCGGAACACAACTCAAGGTTGTTATGGCGGCATACTCTAGACCAGGGGTGGTAGCCATCCAGTCGGGCAAATGCCCTACCACCTGGCTGTGGGTTGTTTAGTCGCCTCTTACGACAGGCCGCCGGCCCGCAGGAAATTGTATTCTTTCTCCGTTCCTGCACGGATAAAATGATGATTAACACCAGAGTATGACCATAAAGATTCTTTTCTATCTTTATGTGTCAAAACTAATCGATTATTATGAGTGATTATCGATTTAAATATATTTTGATGGTAGAAATCCAAGGCTATAGAGTCTATCAATGTAAACCGTGCATTAGTGATATTATACATCGAACATGTCGAAATGCAGCATAACATGCGTACAGTCATTACGTGCATGTTTCGTATATCTAAAAAAAATAATTAATTCAAATAATTTTAATGAGATAAATGACGTTTAACATGCTTAGTTTGATTAAAAATTTTCTCTAAATTTCAAATGCTTTTCATGAATTCATAAGTCGTTAATAGAATTCTTAACATTCGTTGCATATTTTAGATTTTTGTTTGTTGTTTTTGCATGTGTACATTTATTAATCTATTTTTGTTTTATTGTTTTAATCGTATATTAACAAAAGTAAACGAATTATTAAGGTATTAAGCCTTTGTTCTTAAGACGAAAGATCGACTATGAGGGACTACTTTAGATCCACTTACCAGATAAGTTGATGTTTTATTTCAACTTATATGTCAAGAGTAGTGACTACTATATTATCTAATGAGTTACTGTAAATTGATTCTTAATGAGATGTGGTGGTAGCTTAGTGGTTAGCACACGCGTCCCAATCTCAAAGGGCGCGCGGTTTATTATTTCATTGTTTTGTTAGGGTATAGGTACATTATTGTACGATTCTTGTATGTTATATTTTATTCATGCAATAGCTTAAGGTTACCTACTACTTGGTGTCTTATGACATTTATGTGATTTTGGAGGTGGGCACTAAAAACCAGTGCTGTGTCAGACCAAGCTTCGGCACAGCAAAATACTGGGTGCCAACCTCATTTCTAAAATTGCGCCATTAAATTTTTGTGTGTAATATATTTTCTGATATGTTTGTATTGTGTGTGTCACAATTGGAAATAAATTTTCTCTCTTTCTTTCTTTTAGGTTCGAATCGTGGCCGGAATGCATGCACCACTTAAACAGTTTTCTGGCCTAATGTGCATATTGTAACAAATACCACGTGCTATCGGTGAAGGAAAACATCGTCATGAAACCTACATATCGAGATAACCCATGTGTCAAACCCCCCTAATCCGTCCTGGACAAGCGTGGCGGGTATACTGTCCGTAACCACTATAAATGGGGCCCAAGCTCCACTGTGGAACGTTTATTGTCTGTTATTATTACTTTTAAAACAGAAAATGAAAACTTGCCTATATTCTTTTTAAATTAAAAAATCGTTATAATTTTTCAAGGCTTAACTAATGCTATCCCTCCCACATAACTATTCATAAAAAATATTTGGATCATTCAGCTTAGACATGTTTTTATTGCTTTAAACTTTTTTACGATGAATATTTTTCTTATTTTTTTTTATTGCATGAGTTCAGCAGACAGGCAGACGGCCCACCTCATTGAAAGCGGTTACCATCGCCTATAGACATTTGCAACACCAAAGGTGCTACAAATGCGCTGCTGCTCTCTTAAGGGAGTCTGGAACCTGGCCCTAATGCCGGAACACAACTCATGTTGTTATGCCGGCATAATGTAGACCAGGGGTGTTAGCCATCCAGACGGGTAAATGCCCTACCACCTGGCTGTGGGTTGTTCTGTAGCCTCTTACGACAGGCCTCCCGGCCGCAGGAAATTGTATTCTTTCTCCGTTCCTGCACGGATAAAAATATATAACGAATAATAATAATAATAGCCAAGCGACTTGGCAGCTTTGACACATCGATTATCTGGATGTGCAAAGTTTCATCACGATGTTTTCCTGCACCGTTATTAGTACGTGCTAATTGTAAAAATATGCACATTAGGTTAGAAAACCGCCTAATTGTATTCCGGGTAGGATTCTAACCCGTGCCCGCGCTACCACGACTATCGACCATTACGCTACCACAACACGGCAGCATATCAAAATTACCTCACAGATGAATTTCATCCATATGGCCAGAATAGTCTAAGGCTGTATTCTGTCTCAAATGCTGTATAGGCTACATTTGGCGTGACGCTGAAAATGCGCTAGAGTAGTCTCTCTCGAACGTCCGAAAGAGTATATACTTCATACGCCTCATCCGCTGTCATTCTTGAGCAAGCCAGCGTAAAAACGTCGCTTTTCTGATGTCAATTATTGTATCAATCCAATCTGTCCATTCGTAGAGTGCACTGAAAAAAATGGCACTTATCTAGACCTTTCCAGAGTGACAATCGGTATAATGTAAGTCCGACGCTGAAAGCGACATCCATCGTCGATTGGGGCTAAACGCCTCTTTCAGCGTCTGTGACAGATCAAGACCTAATAAAAATATCCAAGTATAATAGGGGGCCTATACCCAAAGTGGGGCTTTGAAGGATAAAGAAGAATAATATTTTAGTAGTTTCGAGTTTATTTGTATTATTATGTGTTATCTTTTAAGGAAATAAATGGCTTTATTATTATTGCCATATTTATTTAATTTTAATTTTTTATACATTTTTCTTACAAATGCCTTATAAAATATATACATTTATTTATAAAATAAAATATAAAAATATATATTATTATTATTATAATACACATAGACCGACGAAAATGACAGTTGTTGTAAAGTTGTGTTTTTTTCCAAAATGTCTATGGCACCAATAAAGGTGAAAATGTTGGGATAATTACACTTCTTCCAAATTATTAGATGTTTACTTTGTTTCGCTAAGTCTAGACCTAGTCCATTATAAGATTTAAAAGCACTTCGTCTAAGTAATACTGTTGTTAATGAATCAAATACGTAACCCTCATTAAAAAAAAACTCTTTACCTAATCACATAATGACAACATAGAAATTCGAGATAATTTCTGGCCTCTGAAAGCATTTCAAGAGCTGCGCAACAACTTCTTAATTTGACCCCCTAAAACAACAATACTGTGTCTTTGTGCGAATATAAATAAGAAGATCAAGAAGGAGCCATCATTGTATTCGAGACATAGAACTAAGTAACATGGCGGAACGGATCGCAGTTAAGGTAATATAAGAAATTTCAAGCACCATCCTATTTTATATCATATCATATCCTTTAAGGAAGATCATTCCGTTTATGGAAGAAGAGACTTCTAATCTTCTAAGAGTGTATTAAAGGAGTTATTTTCTAGGGATGTTTGGATTTACATTTGCTCTGTAGAATTAATTTGGTTTAAAGATAGTAAAATATAAGAAGATATTGAGTGAAACCCGGTACGTCTGGATGAGACTTCCTGGGGGGACCATTTAGCCTTGGCCCAAGAAGAGGCCTGTCACAAACAGGAGTGGCTCTACACCAGTTAGGGTTGTGACGTTAGCACTGCATTGTTCCTGTGGCTCTCGCTTTTGGCGAAAGGATAGAACACCGATGTGTTGTAGTGGATATTCCGGCAAGTTGCCGACAAACCCCACCTTACTGTTATGTCCCAGCAGTGGAGTGTCTGTAAATGGATTACATCTTAAAAATATGGATATACATAACAGTGACTGGTTATTAAGAAATTTTTTTAAAAGTTTCTTATACCTCTAAACTTAAAATAAATCTTTCCTTCTGACACATAAATAGCCGGAGAATTTTCCGTAATTTTGTTATTGTTAATAAACCCGGGTTACCGACGTACTTTTAAATCGAATATGGATCTATTATATTACCACGTATCTCCATTAGCTGTTGTCAATGACTAATTAGCCAAAATGGTAACATATTAATTAAAATTCTCTCATAATTAATTTGATGTTTACTCCAAACAAAACAATTGCGTATAATGCTTCGTCAGAGCGTTATATTTTTTTAACTAGCTTTTTTACGTTGCATTAATTTCTTATTTTCCTTCAACAGTTCGTCATACTTACACTGCTAGTGGCATCACCGCTTGGCAGCACCGGTTTCACCAGCTTTTCATATGGCGTGTCGGATCCAAACACAGGCGACTTTAAAGATCAGCAAGAGAGACGTGAAGGAAGCAATGTGATCGGCAAATATTCACTGATTGATGCTGATGGAACTAAAAGAATAGTTGAATATTCAGCAAGTGATGCAACAGGTTTCAAAGCTGTTGTCCTTAAGGAACGAGCAGGCATTGGTCCAGGGGTGACTGGTGCATTTGGCCATGGTGGGTTGGTTCATGGAGGTTCAGTTTCGAGGCATTTAGTGCATCCTGGAGGTGCAGAAGGCGCTGAACATATACATCATCCCACACCTGCTGCAGCTGGTTCTCCATTATCCTATGTCAATCATCCTGGAATTCTTGTTGGTCCTTTACCACATGGTACACATAATAGTTTACCCTATGCTAATTCTCCTGAAAATCGCGCACCTCCACAGGGAGGTTTCGGGTATGGTTATGGAGTGCCGTTAGCTGGTGGTCCAACTGGCAATCCCGTTGATACTTTCCCTCGCCGTCCTCTTCCCGCTATTTCTCACTACTCTCACACCATCGTCCATGATGTCCGACCGTATCGTGGTCCGTATGCTGGTGGTACTCCAGGTGGATATAATGTTTACGATAGATATGGTGCACAAGCACCTTCAGCTCATGATGATGCCCGTAGTCAAGGAGTACTTGCTCAGGGCGGATTGAATCCTTCTCAAAACCATGGTCCTTTTGTTTTACCTTCACCTCAACAAGGATTAACGCCATATCCTGCTCACGGTCACTTTGGTTTGCCAGCTCATAACAGGCAGATCGTACCTCAAAGTCATGGTGTACTTTTTTCACCTCAAACTCAACCTGGACCACCACTCGCTAATGGAGTCTTCGCTTCATTTATTGCCCCCCAGGGCCAAGTTCCTCTTGCAAATGGACCTAGCGGTCCATCACCTCCTTACATTGGGCTACCCTCCTCTGTATCCTATGGCGGGCTAGCATATCCTTTAGCTCATGGCGTGCTGTTATCTCCTCTAGCTCCCGGAGGGCCTCCATTATCTCATGGTGGACTACTGAATACGTTACCTCAAGGAGCATTAGATAATGCCTTAAACCAGAACAAACCTCTTGGTCAAGGTGACTCACGTCATGGTGGCCCACGATCACCCTTTTTTAATGGACCATTAGCTCACGGAGATTTACCTCATAGTACATTAGCCGAAAGCCCTGTATCACAAGGAGCAGAAACTCAAGAAAGGTCAGGTCCTTCTCTTGAAAATCAACAACCTCATGAATTTCAATGAAGAAAGTATTCCTGGATCAGGGAATGTAGAACAACGTTCTATTGGAGTTGCATGGTGAACAGTAAATAGTTAATAACGAACTGAACTGTGATTTGTTATAGTTATTAATAAATTAGATTTAAACATTTTATTTGTTTTGTATTTTTAGGGTTCCGTAGCAATTATTGTAAAAAAGGAATCATTATATCCGTCCATTTAATTGTCCGTTTTCCTTTGAACATATATTCTTCTCAGAAACTACTGGGTGCCTTCATGGCTGATTTTTGATAGAAAAATATAAATATATTTTATAACTAGAACTAGCTCTATTATGCAGTAGAAAAAGTATACTAAGTAACGCCCTGAGATATAGGCTCCGTTCAATAGTTTTCACCTGATGTTCTAAGATGCTCTAACAGACAGACAAAAACTCTAAAAAGTCTTTTTTAATCTGCTGAGCCCAATTGGGCCCCCCTGATTTTTTCATATTTTTAAACGTATTGTACAAAGTCGAATGATTTAGTTTTATTATAGTATAGATAGATAGATACGCTGATTTTTGGTTTGCTATTTGATGTTGTGGTAATACTGAAAAATTTATTAAACGCGGAGTATGAATACTGAACGCGCACGCTCTTTCATACCATACGTGAGTACTCTATGGAATGATCTCATTCACGTCCACGGTTTTCAAAGATCGTTACAATTTGGGGCTTTTTAAAATGGCCGTAAACAGATATTTAAAGTCTCAACGAGATGTCAACGTTCGGCTCCCTTAGTGTTGCGTCTTGAAAATTTTCAAAAAAGTCAATAGTCACGCTCAAAAACCGACCAAAAAAAGTTTTTATTAATGTTAAACCACATCATAATTAAATTCATCTGTCGCGAAGGGCTTAAAAATGTTTATGAATAAGAGAGTAATTTAATAGTGGAATGAGTGAGAGTGGTGGAATTTTGATTGTTTTTAAAACAAAAGTTTTTTGGATACCAATTAGTTTTACTGACGCGTTTAATTGATTTTCCAGTATTTCTTATCCATGCTTTTGACACTTTAGAGAATATATGACCTAGGAATATTATTTATAGGTATAGATGTTTTTATGTCTTGAAGAAAGATGAATACTAAAAATAACTATCGTATAGTAAAAAACGTAAATCTGAAAGGCTCCCATAAGTCACTCTTCTCTCAAAAAATATTGAATCGTGTTCTCCATCGTTTATATAGTCTAGTCCAATTATTTTTTATACCTTCAATGTACAGACACGGCATTTATAGAATTTTGTAATATCATAGATTATTAAACTCATAAAAGCGAGAGTATTAGACAAGTTAGAATACAGAGTATTTCAGAGTTACACCTTTCACCTAATAATCGTCACTCATATCACTTTTTGCACGATTAAAGTTGCTGCTAAATACTCCGGTGTGTTATTTTAATTACTTTCATGATAACGCACATTACTTCGAATTGAAATTAAATCTAAATATTTGCACTTTAATTTCTGAAATGTAATTGCTTGCTCATGTAAAATACATATGTTAAATATTTGAGCTGAAACAAAGGTAAAATTAAATGCATAATTGCGACATTCCGTCATTCTTACACACATTATTTTATAGAACTATTCAAATAAAATGACAAGTGAAAACCTACATAACATATAGGTATATTTTGAAACTGAGCAAATTACGCTTTGCTATTTAAAACTACCCGTGCCCGCCAATTTGTTGGACCTGAGCTTGGACTTATATTCATATCTAATAGACACTGCAAGATTTTGAAATAATATATGTTATGTATATTACCACTGTTAGGTATTATGGCACTGTTATTTGTTGTGAGTTACTACTACTACTCTTCTGACTCCAATTAGGCGTGTCGGGCAGATGGAGATAAAATTAAACAAAAAGTTAAATTATATAACTGTATTTAACTTACTTTGTAAGTACGACTCGACTCGACTCGACTAACGTGGGGCGACTAACAACAGTGCCATGAATATCCAAACATTACAATTTTTGCTGACTTGCAACTATCGCTAGCCGGCACAATATATATGTACACTAAAATCGATACTATATTTTGTTGGGGGTTTCGAGTTAGTGCAAATAATTTAAAAACGATAAACTGAAATTAATTTCCATTGAAAGTATTTTAGAAGTTCTACAACTTCAACCTGTTTCATAATTTTTCACTTCATAGTTTAGTTAGAAAGCAGTATACAATTTTTCCATATTTGGGAACTAATTTTGATGTGAAACTTCTTTAGAATCGTTGTGATTTGAAATTCGACGAAACGAAACTAAAAGAAATAAACACAAATCTATAAAACTAAGCCTGCGAGAGAATGAATAATTTAAGCCCTATGGTCACACAGATAGAGTTGGAATCGTTTTGAAGTTTTTCGCTAATACTTCAATTTTCGTGTTAAAACTTAAATATATTATAACGATATAATATATGAATCGTGACGTCAAAATTTAGATTTTCTCCCACCCCTTGTCAGACTTTATTTCACTTCTATTGCGTGTGAACTGCACACACACACATTTTTTTTAAGGATAATGTATAAGATCTGCTTATTCGTGAAATGTCCATGAAAGTAATAAATAATTCCCAGAAATATTCCCGCGGGATTCCCAATATAAACAGTAGCGCAGATTTTAAGTTTTAGCATTTGCTGTCGCTCAGCGAAAACCGCATCGAAATCGGCCCAGTAGTTTTTACGTAAATCCTGTACAAACAGACAAGTAAACTAAAAAAAATGCATCATGTTCTCCATCATTTATATTATATAGTGTATTCCAGTTTTATTTTTAATAGCTTCAATGTATACGGCATGTTTCGAATTTTATAATATTATAATACACTAGCGGGCCGGCGCGTTTTCACCCGCGCTCTGTCCCGTTCCCGTGGTATATAGCATCATTTTATATAGCCTATAACACTCCCTGTTAACGTAGCTTTCCAACAGTAAAAGAATTTTTAAAATCGGTTTATTAGTTCCAGAGATTACCCCCTACAACGTCACAAACTCACAAACTTTACCTCTTTATAATATTAGTATAGATATATTTTTGAAGAACCGCATATAGTAGCCCTGGGGGAGAACCTCAGCTGCGAGCTCATACTATACGCTTACTGTGCGCAAGATAAATGTTCTAGAGAAGCGGTGCATACATGAGCAAAGTGATGCATAGCGAGCGATGTGGTGGTAGTATGAAGACGAAGGCACCGTTCTGAATAGATACTCGGAACACTCTCCATGATACGGACACTAAAATATGCAAAGAGATGCGAAGTCTCTCCGAAGGCCGTATCTAGGCTGTCTGTAGGTACGGGATCATCTACAACGCGAAAGGCTCGACGTTCAATACAGTCCAGAAGATGAACCGTCAAATATCGCTTAGTTACTGGAATCATAAAACATATTATAGAGCCGTGTAATTGTAAATTCTCATGCTAGACTTAGGCCATTTCAGGTAAACGACTGGTAATTTTCATTACAAAACTGAGCATTGTTATCTCGAATTAATTGAGCTTTTGTTTGACGTCTACTTTGATCTTATCTCTGTTCGGAATGTTGAAAGATGTGGAGGAATATTGTTAATTAGCTGTTTGTACTATTAGTTAAGAGGAGATAATTTTATGCAGATTCTTAATTTAAAATTGTTCAAGGCCAGCTTTTATACTGCAATTGTAGTTACGAAGACAATATTACTTTTAAAATGGCAGTCTTTTGTTTTACAAATTACTGAAACTTATTTTTTATTTTATTTATGAATTAAGATATAAGTAGGATTTTCCATGTGCAATAGAATTCGGAACCCACATAAAACCTACTTATTTTTGGGGTTAAGGATATATCGGTGATCATTTTTAAAGAAAGTACGTATTGATAATCAACGCAGTTCGAAGGACCTCAAAAATAATGAAATAAACACCAATAAAGTCACCTATGCATTTACATATTATTTTGTGTATCAATATAGAATTAATGTGTCTTGAATTAATACATGAAAATTATATTTTTGACCATTATTGTAAAAAGTTATTTAATTTTATAAAGATTTTATACGAATGTTCTAACCATATTTTTGAAATAGTTATGTTCGAAAGTCGATATATTACAATAGACGATTCTTTATAATTGTTCATAAATTTCGTTATATTCAGTTATAATTAAAATATATTGTAATACATTTGAAAATATTTTATACCAAATAGTCGGTGCAATAATGTAAAACAAGTGAAACTGCGGAGCATATTTAGTTTCAAATGAAAAAATATTTCGTACAAAATTTAATTTATTTCGTTTAAATTAATGATCACAGTTTATTCCAGTTCGGGTTTCTTTCACTTCACCATCTCCAGCCCGCGTTGGCACCAAGGGCTCCATGAGCCAAAGCTGGAGCTGCTGCGCCGAGATCGGGACGACCTAGAGCTGAGTTCCATCCGGCATTAACATTTGGTGAGGTCCATCCAGCATTAGCAGTAGGTGAGGTCCATCCAGCATTAGCAAGAGACGAGGTCCAGCCAGCATTAGCCAGAGGCGAGGTCCACCCAGCATTAGCAAGGGGTGAAGCGAGAGCTCCATGACCAAAAGCAGCACCATTGGCCGAGGAAGCCTGAGCACCATGTCCGCGATAGCCACCAGCATATTGTCCAGCGTATGGACGGACATCGTGAACGATAGAGTTGGAATACTTAGAAACAGTTGATGCACCTTGGCCAGCATAACCACCAGCTAAATTACCAGCTAGACCGGCTTGATTGAGAGCCAATCCACCAGCCAATGAACTTCCGTGACCATAGCCGAGAGAACCGGAGGCAAGGGCAGCGCCATGGGCTAATGAAGATTGAGCGCTGATTCCTCCATAGGCACCAGCATATTGGCCAGCATACGGACGAACATCATGTACAATAGAGTGGGCATACTGAGAAACAGCTGGTTGACTTGCTGCATGGCCAGCATAACCGCCAACAAGATTACCAGCCAGACCACCAGCCAAGGCGCTACCGTGACTAACAGAGCCATGGGCGAGGGCAGAGTTTATAATATTCGAGTTGGCATAAGATATGGCGTTTTGAGCACCGTGGGCTAAGGGACTTGCTGTGAGGGAAGCTCCATGAATGGCTGATGCGGCAACACCCAAACCTCCGTGAGCAGCTAAACCTCCATGAGTAAGACCAGCTTGGCCGAGAGCGTTCATTGCTCCTGCTGCTGGCACCTTGTGTACAACAGCGTTGAATCCAGTAGCGTCACTGGCGGAGTATTCGACAACTCTCTTGGTTCCATCCGATTCTAGCAGCGAGTATTTTCCGACTACATTGCCGCCGTCGCGTTTCTCTTGCTGGTCCTTAATATCACCGGTATTCGGATCTGACACTCCGTATGAGAAGCTCGCAAAACCACTGCTACAATGTGCTGTTGCCACCAGCAGGGCGAAGACGGTGAGCTATGGAAAAATAATTTAAATGTTGTTATGTATTCGATTAACAGTTAATCCTTTCACGCTAGAAATTTGAGTTCGCTTAAACACTTGACGACACTGGACTCATTTGCTCGATAAACTAAGAAGGATATTTTATACAACACGTTCATTTATAGCACCTACCGCTTAAAGATATAAAATTCTAATAGAACTATTCCAGAGATCAACCTACGAAAGTTCACTTTTTTTATTGCACGAGTCCAGCAGACATGCAGACGAGCCACCTAATAGAAAGCGATTACCGTCGCCTATGGACATTTGTAACACCAAAGGTGCTACCAATGTGCGGCTACTCTCTAAAGGAAGTCTTCATACCTATGCGTAGGGGTGGTAGCTATCTAGTCGGGCAAAGACCCTATCACCTAGCTGTAGGTTAATTTGTCGCTTCTTACGACAGGCCGCCCGACCGCAGAAAGTTTTTATTCTTTCTCCGTTCCTGCACGGATAGATCACTAGTAGATGATGAACTACAATAACGATTGACTAATATAATGTATTTACTGTCTAATAAACGAACCATAGATGTTATATTAACTAAATTATTTAAATTAAGACAATATTCACCTTAGCTGTGATCCTCGCTGCCATGTTTGTCTGTTCTCAACTCCGACTGGAATGATGATACCCTGCTCATCTCCATATTTATATTCACGCGAACTAATCGCTTTGTTGTTTTGGGGGTCATAGTTGGAAATTGTAACATCATGTCGAAACATCTCCTTTCAGAGGTTAATTAGAATCTGAAGCCATTATGTAAATTATTTAGACATAGTTACTAAGAAAACGTGTAACTTTGATGCGCAGATAGTAATTATGATCGAAGTATTTACGTACTAATTGAAGGTGTTGTTGTACTTTATGCTTAAGATAATAAGGTTTAAATTACGAATGCTTGTGCATAAAGCCGCTAAATTTATCGACTGTGTCATTTATTATTGTTAAAATATAATTTAAATAGTGTTACATTTATTTAGTTGCATAGTTGTTGTCATGTTTAATTAATTTTATGTACCCTCTTATTTTTAAGATACAATTGGTCATTTCCAATTGAATAATAATGTTGTATTTTTATTTATTCTGTGATTAGCGCCTGTTTTGTATAGAGTAGTTGTCTATAATTTACCATAATTTTAAGTAATAATATTTATCCCTAATATGATGTGGTAATTGTGTAGATTACAATTAAAAATCTCTCAATTGTATATAGACGGTATTCACTAGAATTTTTTTCATGTTGGCAGATGCGGTAGATTTATTTACTGTGTTTGTTTTATTTTATTACATGTAAAACTTTAAATATAATAATATCTGATACAAAATATTGTCTAAAATTTTCAAACAATAATGTATTAAATTCTTGTCATTCATAAGCCTTTTAATTAAAACATTTTATCAATGACTTCAATCCAATTTCGGTTGTGCCAATTTGCTAAATTTCTTATATTATAAATAAAAAAATCAAATTCATTTATTCATAGCCACAAGAGACAACAATGGGGAAAGAATATATAATAATTTTGTGCCGTCCGTCAGCTATCAAAGTCCCGAACTAGGATTCAACCTGTAAATTACGGTTGACTTTGACAACTTTCAGTTGCAGCGAAATACATTAAAATACAATAAAGTAAACAAACATTGTAAAATTTTGAAATTCTCAACCCTATCCTAGATTACTATACTAATAGACTGTAAAATTGTTGGAGGGATGGCGAGATATGTCGAATGTGTAGAGTAAACCGTAAGGTTCTCTGATTATAAATATTGTGACCAGTTGCTGTTCTTTTATTACCATAAACCCTTCTCAGTTATTGCAAATATTACAATAGTTTAAAAACAATGCCGGAAAGAAATCAAGGATTTCTAGGTACTTGACAAGTACTAGAAAAACATAGATAGACAGATAGATACCACTTTATTGTACACCATTACAGATAACCTTATAGCCTAAAAATATTCTAAATGTGCACAATGGGCGGTCTTATCGCTAAGAAGCGATCTCTTCCAGACAGCCCGTGACAGAAATTAAACAGATTACATTGGTCAAAGGTGGTATACATAAATATTAGAGGATATGCAGTTACTTACATGTGTACCCTTAAACATGTTAAAGGATTTTTTATTATGACATATAATAGAGTGGAATATATTTATTTCTACACAAATTTAAAGGTAGGTAATACAAGAACTCGAATTTATCTACACAGAAAAACTATAAGTAAAATATTTTCCAGTCGAAACTTCGAAAAGATATAAAGTTCTAGCAAAACTTTAACAGTCAGAGGGAGAAGAAAAAAAAACAAATTACGTGATATTGCTTGTGCAGAGTCGAAGAAAGTTTGTTTGAAAAGAAAATGAGTAAACTGTTTATAATAATCACAAAACAAAATCCCGATTTAACAGTTCTCATCACAACATATTTAGTGATTGAAACCTCCAAATCGTTAACCAAGTTAACCGATTATCATGGAAAATCGATTTAAATTTATCCGACTCTGTAATCGTTTGATATATTTATTTATTTACTTTTTGTGTCAAATATGTCTCACGTCGCTTTTCGCGTACCGCATTCATTTATCACGCACCACAATTAATCTATTGATATTTATATGATTTCACTCGTATAATATATATTTATTCAATCGTTTTTGTTTTCAATACATAATTTACATGTACAATTAATACGACGCAACACTAAAATTAAAAATAAGACGTCTTAAAACATAACTGTTTTTGGGAGTTCTTCATAGATTAATAAGATAAGACATAACAGAATTGATAAAAATTTCATGTTATTTGAAAGAAAATAATAATTGAAATATGTTTCATAACATGTAATGTACCTGTTATGAAACATATAAAAAATATGTAATACTAGAGTTTGACCCGCCGTAGGGTAAACTCTAGTTACATACGAGTATATACCGAATCTCAGCCAAATCGGTCCAATAGTTTTTCCGTAAAAGCATAACAAACAGAAACACAAATATATTTTTATCCCGGAAACTATCCCATTTTTCGATATAAAATGTATCCTATGTTCATCTTCGGCATCGAAAATATATATACTTATGTACTGAGTTTCAGCCAAATCGGTCCAGTAGTTTTTCCGTGAAAACGAAACAGGCAGACGGACAAACAGACAGACAGACAGAGTTACTTTCGCATTTATAATATTAATAGGGATGTAAAAAGTTATGTGTATTATCAACTAAATAAATTAATTGTATTTGTCTTTCAATTTGGTTGATTTCATTCAAAGTTACGTACTATAGACATTCTTAAGTGTCAAATCGGGCTTTTTATTTTGTAATTATTATAAGGTTTAAGGTATTTAATCCGTATATTTCAAAACTAATCAGAAATAACTTGAAAGTATAATAATTTTCAAGGAAAATATTTTTAGATTATAAAACCTAGAACTTTTTCAAAAGTTTCCATTAGATAGTTTAATATTCAAATTTGGAGAGAAGGAAACACTTCATCAATTTGGAAATCAATATTTCAATGCTTTTTGTTTTAAGTAAAGGGGTGATTATAATATTTCAAGAACTAGATTTTTTTTTCCCTCTCAATAGGTTTGACATCTACCTATCAACCAACTATCAACTGAGATACATTTTATTTTCTTACAAAACGACGAAGCCGCCTATTCATTGTACGACACTACAAGTTAATGACAAATTTCTTTAACGAGTCAAATGGCGTATAAATTATTATTTAGATATTAATTAAAATTATTTCTATAATGATATTTTAAAAATATAACGATATAATGTTTTTAATTTCTCATATTCTGAAAGTATGCTTGAAGTTGCCTAATCATAGGGATGAATACCGCACTTTTCATCCCTGGGAAGCGATTCTACCTGCTGTCAAGAAATTTAGAAAACTATGCGAACCGTAGATAATACACACGACTCATGTCCCAACTTTCTTACAGCCATTGTGAAATCGCGACATAAATTGTCATAAAAAATATTAACAATTTTGGTACATCATTTTAAACTTATAAATTACTTTTCATTAAATTATTAATTGATTTACATAAATTTAAGATAATTATTTACTATCATCAGTAATAAAAAAAATACTGACTTGTAGAATGGCACCAAAAAAATACTTGACGTGTCGTATGTGACGTACGTGATGACGTTTCATCAAATTTAGATATGTATTTCACGCCTGATTTTATCAGAGAAGTAGTTGTTTGTTTAACTAATCAGTTTTATTTATTTTCCTCATATTTGAAATGAAAAGCAAAGTGTTAACCTCGGGTGAAAGGCCTATTTAGGCACTCGAAATATAAGCGCCCTCGCTACACTCGTGTGCCAAACTATCTCGTGCCTAAATGGGTCACATTCACCTCTCATGTAACAATCTACTATTAAAGCCCTTTGATATGAATATTGTTGTCGATTTTATTGTGGCATCTGTCAACCACCTAATTACTTATATGGTGGCGATGGGATAAGGAATGGTAGAAGTGGAAGGAGGAGGAAATGCTCCACCAGAACTCTCACTCATCGCACGAAACACGACCAGCTCAAAGCTAATCGTTTCACGTCGATATTCTGTGAGAGCGTGGTATCACACCGATCGAGCCGGCCCTAAAAGCTGTACTCAAGATAATGAGATGGTTCCAGCATGCCTCTACTACCTAAAATTACTCGGTATACGCTCGATACTTAAAAAAAGCAAATGTAAAGTGGAAACACTACCCTGCTCGTCTCTGCATACCGCCTCCCCTGTCTACTTTGGAGCAAACCAGACTATATACGGCTTTCTCAGAACTTGACCGGTATTCCTTAGTAACAGACCACACCAGCAACTTCCCACCACGTCCCATAGATACTGTTTATTATTAAATGTTGAACTATGGTTTTCAAGTCATGGTACCGCCATCTTTTGTTCAAACAACAATATACATTCTTGATGCATACACGTTCCTTCTCTTTTTTTAAATAGTATGTATGTATAACTATCTCTGTCCCCCCCAATAGACGTCGCCGTTTTGTCGTCGGATTCGTTTGCGGTGTTAAAAAGACATAAGATTTTTGGCAGGTGCAGTGAGCTGTTGAAACCAACTAAATCGTGGCCGCCTTAAAAAGTGGTGGATGTTGGTGGAGGTGCTTTCAGTTTCCGTGTATGTGTGATGTCTGTGTCTGAAGCCAAAGTGGACATTTTTAGTAGACGAGGGTTTCGGTGAGTCTATGTAATTATTCTATTTATTTATTGTTATTCGACAAACATTTACACAACAACTAAAGACAAGAAAATTATACTACTATTTTCAGCGGCTTCGTGTGTACGGAATATCCGGGGTTTTTTTTTACTTTCTGATTACGCTCATACAGATACAAAAACTATTATGTAAAATAAACACCATAAAATCGGCTCCAGTATCAATTACTTGGACAGCTTTAGACTTAGAGCAGTACAATTTGTTGCATATTTCCTGGTACAACTAGTTTCGTGATTTCATTTGCAAATAAATAATATTAATTACTATTCCGATAAAACAGTTTGATCACTAAATTATTTATTAACTTGTTTTTGGTACAATTCTATTACAATCAAACTGATTAATCTTAATGTACATTAATGGTCGATAATGTGAAGGATTTATTTTCAAACTAAGACAATACCGCCGTATCACTTGTTTGCACTTCGATTTCTTTACATAACACTTATAAGCTTTTCCCACCATTTCAGGTAATGGGATAGTATGTTAAGCTAGTGCAAGGTGGATTGACGTGTTGTACACATCTTTAATCTCAATATACAGGATTCCTTACAATGTTGTATTAAATTCAGTATATTAATATGTACGTTAGGTTAGAAAAACTATATATCTAAGCGATACAAGTCTCCTAGCCAGGTTTTGATAAAACTCATACAACTGAACTATTTATTAAACCATGTTTTTAAAAAAATCGTTGTTATTGTATTTGTACTAATTTACCTACCTGTAAAGTATAAATAAACAACGCCATTTTCTGTATTTATAAATTTTGGTTTACTAATAAAGGTTTTCTCATATATTTTTTAAATATTTTAGATTAATAAATATTCCATGGAAAGTACATCGTTTTTCTGGATAAAAGTATTCTATATGCATCCCTGTTGTCAAAAATGAAGAAAAAGAACAAAATCTTGTAATAATCGCCTAGTAATGGTGAGTAGAAAGGGTAGGTAGTAAATACCTAGGAATGACCTGGACCGCGTAAAATGAACAAACAAACATTTAAACTACACTATCACATTAATATTTATATCTATAATTTTATAAAATTCTAAGCATTCGATGTCTGTACATTAAAGCTATTTAAAAAAACAACAGGATTAGACTATATAAACGACGGATGTTTGTCGGTTTGTTTGTTTGTTCGGGATTCACGTGAAAACTACTGGTCCAATTTCGATGCGGCTTTCACTGAT
This sequence comes from Dendrolimus houi, assembly GCA_039645545.1. Taxonomy (NCBI): domain Eukaryota; kingdom Metazoa; phylum Arthropoda; class Insecta; order Lepidoptera; family Lasiocampidae; genus Dendrolimus; species Dendrolimus houi. Next base: position 5,635,225 of record CM077126.1, on the reverse strand, counting down.
CCACAGCAAATTCTTAGCCTTAAAATCTGCGCTACTTTTTTTATCCCGAGAGCGGATTGAAGTTGTTCAGGTGCATAAAAATTAGCGTATTCCGACACAGTTTTCACTGTAACGATGGCATATATTCTTTTCTTATGCTGCAGTACTTTGTGTCTCGGGAATCACGCGGGTATTACAAGTCAAGCGTGGACGAAGCTGCGGGCATATACTAGTATTCCTATAATGTCGAAATTTGTAACACATGGTTGAGTGTGAATCGTACTCTCGGATGGAAGGTTCCATTATAAATTCCCAAGGACATCTGCAACACTAAGAGCGCCGATGCGTTGCCTATCTCATTGAGACTAAATATTTGATTAAGCGCTTTTTAAGATTCACATGTTGAAGCGTCCTGGGAAAACCGGGCTAATTTTTTCCATAGCTTGCACACGTATGGTTTGCACACGTATGGTTTGCACACGTATCTTCTCCCAATCGTTTAGAAATGGCACAATATGTGTTTTTCTTCCGCACTTCTCAATTTTGACAAACGTTCTCTGTTACGTCACAAATCATCATGTCATTTTTCACATAATCCTGTCACCTCTTTTTTGGTATATCTTTACATTTATGTTCATCATATTTTCCAGTTTAAGATGCACTTACTGCCTTAGTCATCTTCCCTCCATCTTTAGTCACGGACGCAACTTTCAAAGAACGCCTTATGTACTCATTTCCCATCTTATCCATTCTTGTAAGATCCGACATCCGTTTCAACAGTTTTAATCTATGTCGATGAATTGTGGATGTCCAATTGCCGGCATGTGGTCTGTTTTTGGAAATCAGATTGGCTGGTTTCACACTTGGGTGATTTTAAAGTTCCTGTTTCCAAAAATAAAGATGGCAGAGAACAACTGATGGGGGAGTTGGGACTGAATCGTTTTGATGTAAGTATCATTATAGAAATCCTGCTCATTATTCAAAATTTAATATATAAGTTATTGTATGTTTAGGAGATGATGGGGCTAACATGCCTATGTGGCAAAAGTCCTAAATAAATAAAGAGTAAAAAAAACTATGTTTTCTTTTATTTCTCCCACCAGGTATTGAATTTAAGCTTTAAGAATGAGGGTCAGGTAAATAAACTATTAATCTGGAATAAAATATAATTTATCTACTTTATTTGTACACTCACGGAATTAAAATGATCGTCTCCTTAAAGTCGACTTTTGCTTGCACGAGTACAAGAAACAGTACTATCAACATTTTAATAAATGTTACGTTTATAAAATACTAGCTGTGCCCGCGACTTCGATTTTTTTCTTGGAATTCAAAAAATGGTAGCCTAAGTTACTAAACATAATTTTCTGTGGAACAGTCTGTTCTGTAACTTAGTTTGAAAAGGTAACATGTGCTCGCGGAACGTTAAATGAACCAATTTGAAAAGTGGCGAACTTTTTCGTTCTGCCACTGTACGATCAAATTATTATAACAATACTCAAAAATGGTTTAGAAATAGATACAAATGGCGGCTTTATCGCTTATAGCTATCTCTGCCAGATACCTAAGCATTAATCTATCAATTCGTATTTATGTCATTTGTATGAAATTAATGAAAATAGTTATTAAATATTTTAATTAATTTTTGGCCCCTAAAATTAAGCTATTTTACTAAATAGAGCAAGAATGCTGGTAATTTGTGGTATTTAAGATACTTGACCAATTAAAATCAAATGTTTCCGCTATTAAAATTAAAATATAATATTATGAATTTACATATCAAAGAATGACCCATATCCAAATTAAACTATACCCAGTTTGACTCGAAGTTTTGTAAAGTATAGATTACAATCGTAACGAAAAGTTACTTACGAATAACGATTGCCATTTTTTTTTATAATATGTGTTCAGCAGACAGGCAAACGGCCCACCTGATAGAAAGCGGTTACCATCGCCTATGGACATTTGTGACACCAAGGGTGGTACAAATGCGCTGCTGCTCTTTTAGGGGAGACTGGAACCTGGGCACTAATGCCAGAACACAATTCAAGGTTGTTATGGCGACATACTCTAGACCAGGGGTGGTAGCCATCCAGACGGGCAAATACCCTACCATCTGGCTGTGGGTTGTATTGCCGCCTCTTACGACAGGCCGCCCGGCCGCTGGAAGTAGTAATCTTTCACCGTTCTTGCACAGTTAAAATTACCTGCAATTATAACACTTAATTTTGAAAATCTATTATGTTCCACATGAAAGTCATGTGACAGAACGAATATTAATTTAGAAAATGGATGGGTACAAATGTAAAGGTAGATCAAAAAAGAGATGGATGGATAAAATGAAGGATAAGATGGCTTGTGGAGTAATAGAGGATGTTTATCAGAATAATCTATTACGATCTCAATTATGAAATACCACACTTAAATCCACTTCTATAGCCAGGTTGTTACACTTAAACAGACCGTTCCTCCTATATGCTAAAAGTATTATATATTCTGATTTTTAATTACCTGGAATAAAATGACAGCTGCGATCGACTTCTCTTATGTTGCAAGTTTAAAGCATAGTCTTGTAGTATGGCTAATTTCTTAGGGAATTTCTATAGGATTCAACACTCAGTTGTGAGTTGTTGATTCAACTCACAGAACTCACTTATCAATGAGCCATATACAACAATATGCTCCAAGTTTACAACATAAAAAAAGGTCAATCGCAGTTGTCATTTTAGTCCAGGTAATTAAAAATCAGAATATGGACGAATAGATACTTACATACGCTCTTAATAGGGACGTAGACATAAACATACTTAACAAAGAATTGTTAAAATAACATCTCATCATCTTACTTTTAAAATTTCATGATAGAAATAATTTAAACAATTTTTTAAGCAATAATTAATTTTCCTCATTTTACTTGTATCTATTTATGGCTGCAACGTATTGTAAAAGTTATAAAAATAATATTTTCTTAAGTTTTTGCGACTAGTATATATAATAAAACTACGTTTTAACGGTTTCAAGCCCGTTATTTTATTTGATTGGTATTATTCTGACGTTTTGGCCACTTTTCAGTAGCCGTGATCACGGAAGACAATATAATAAATAATTAAAATGAACAAGTTGGCGGTAGGCTAAATAAAACTTTAACATTACTCATTGACATCTGACATCTTTGTCTTCCGTGATCACGGCTACTGAAAAGTGGCCGAAATGTCGGAATTAAAGAAAATCAAATAAATTACTGTGCCTAAAACCGTTAAAACGCAGTTTTATTATTTATAAAAAGTATCTCAATTGATTAGACTGCCCGCGCGCTCTCCTATTGTCTGTGCATAGACTTTTAAGGCTATGGACCTTATTGAAGTAAAATGACGACAGTGCATTAAACGCGTTCACCTAAACCCCATTTATGGTGATCTCCTTTTTTGCAATTACGAAAATGTAGCACAAACTAAATCACGACTTGAATTTTTTTATAAGATGACGCTGGACTCAAATTCTACACTTGAGCGACACAAGCAAGAACTGCGTGTTACAGAGATGAATATGCTGCGATGGATGTGTGTAGTAATGCGGAAAGGCAGCACCAGCGGCAGTCTTCATGTCCGTGACATAGTAGCCAAACTTCAAGAGATATGCCTACGCTGGTACGGCCACGTTTTACGGAGACTGGCTACAAGTGGGGAACAAATATCTGTACTCTGATTTTTAATTACCTGGACTAAAATGACAGCTCCAACCATTTTTTTGATACATAGTGAGTTGAATCAACAACTCACCGCTGTGAGTTACATCCTACAGAATTTCTATAGGATTCAACACTGTGGTGAAGTACACCAAGCTTGCAACATAAAAAAAGGTCGATATCGCAGCTATCATTTTAGTCCAGGTAATTAAAAATCAGAGTATAGCTATGTCTTCTCCACCAGGTATAGAAATGGCAATCCTCTAAATATAGGGAAACCCTAGCCCAGCAGTGGGATGGTTATGGTTTGATTTTAGTTTATGTTCATACATGATTAATTAATTCATGAACAATAGTTTATAAAGTCTATTATTTACATATTATTTATTTATATTTTGAATATTTCATATTATTTATTGTATTCACCGCCACTGTCATGGTTTAATATTTTGCCTTTAGTAGAGAGTTGCTTGGTAGAGATCGCTTTCAGCGATAAGGCAGCCCTTTGTTCAACATTTATTATACCTAATTTTTAAAAACATTGTTTTAATTTCTGGTGAACAATAAAGTGTTTTCATTCATTCATAGAAATCATAAACTCATTTAAAATATTTATATATATTAAAATCACATTAGCTCTTCCGTAAAGAAAGTCCTATCATATTTAACTAGTGTATTCAAGCCTACAATGTTTCATCTTCAATCATTAATCAAAAAGAGTATAATGTTAAAAAAAATAATACTCATATACTTTTAAATTGATCTATATATCTTGCCCATTTCTTCCCGCGACCTTGCTCTTCCGGATCCATTAAAGATCATGGTATGCGCGTACGCCTACTAGACGAAGCTTCGTATATAAAAGCTTTGGACGAGTAACATTGGCATCATTCGAGTGGACAACTCAATTCTAACGCAATGGCAGCTAAGGTGACATATCGTTTCGTGTGTGATACGTGTTTTGTACATAATCTGTGTTTTCGTCGTTCGATATCCAAATATTTCTTGAAAAAGACAAAATATTAATCCTTTATCGATTCGAATCCGATTTGAATTTAAAATTAAATCTTTAGTCTGTATCATTAAAAAATCATAAATGGAACCTACGAGTAAATATTATTTAAATAAAAATTTGAATTTCGAATAAGTTTTACAAAAACTTTGTGCCGCGCATACCAAAATGGAACGTTTTCGAATTGTTTGAAATTAAACAATAGGGTAGTTGATAACCAAATCAATTGAAATATTTATTATCAGATAACAAAATGCTATACAGCCTCCTAGATTTTGTACGAGAGTAGCAAATTATGACACCAAAACTTCAATGGGACAAACAAAACATTAATTATTATTTAACTTATAACAGTTAAATAATAAGTTAAAATAATCCCAGCGATATTGGTCTGGTGGGGCTGGACGGGCTTTAACATAGGTTTTTTTTACTATTCGCACATGGAAAAGTATATTTAGGTGAAATAAGTGGCCTTGTGCGAGTCGGAATTGCACATGAAAGGACGTTTAGTTGAATCACGTGGTCGGATGCGAGTCGGGATTGCATAGAGGAATCTATGAAATAAAAAGTGAATAATAAAGTGCTATTGCATTCTGCTTTGAAAATGAATATTTTTTAAGTTCTCGCGACTAGTATACATAATAAAACTACATTTTAACCGTTTGAGGCGCAGTAATTTATTTGATTTTTATTATTCCGACGTTTCAGCCACTTTTCAGTAGCCGTGATCACGGAAGACAAAGATGAATAATAAAAATCAACTAAATTGCCGCGCTTAAAACCGTTACGTAGTTTTATTATATATTGAAAATGAATCTAAAATTTTATATCAGTGCTTTAAATATTTTGGTCAATCTATAGCCAGCTTTTTTACTTTTTTCTGCAATATTCAACAACATTTAAATACGATAAACGAATTATCTAAATTCCGTAAATATACGATATTAATTTAAAAGTATGCAAAAAGCCTTCTGGGCACCTTACCCATAGAAGACGGTGATCTGGGCTCAGTATTCTACTTATAGTATTGAAGGACTATGAGTAGAATATAATACGAATAAGTTAAGTTTTCTTGCATTGTATTGTATCAGGTATATTCGATTGATTAAAAAAAAAAAATAAAAAAAAAATGCTAAAATATAATATTTTCATGTAAAAATAAGGAAATATCAAAGTATACATTAAATTGGCTATATAGAGCTATTTAATTGTATAGAATTTTCATAATAATTATAAATGATTTTCGGTTGGCAAATGAAGATAAAAAGAGGATAGTCATTCTTGTAATTTTTTTATTTTAACTCAAAATTTAATAAAAATACTTTGTATCAATCAGACAGGCGTATAAATATGAAAGTAAGACCATAAACTATTGCTACCTTACAATGTGGCAACCCTAAAACGAGGACTTCCATATATATTTAAACTTGGTAGCTTTGGATGGTATACTTCTACAATTACCACTTACAGTGACATTGTTTTTAGTGAAATATTTTTCTTATGTTTTTATAATAAAGTTAGTAGTATTTTTAATAATGTAAAGGTTTGAAGCCACAATATTTCTTGTATGAAGTTATGTTTTAATTTATCCGGGCGGGAACGGAGAAATAATACAAATTCCTGCGGTTAGACGGCCTGTCGTAAGAGGCAACAAAACAACCTACAGTCAGGTGGTAGAGTATTTGCCAGTCTGGATGGCTACCACCCTTGGTCTGGGGCATGCCGCCATAACAACCTTGGGTTGTATTCCGGCCGGCATTAGTGGCCAGGTCTTTCTTTAGAGAGCGGTAGCACATTGGTAGTACCTCTGGTGTTAGAAATGTCCATAGGCGACGGTAGTCGCATTAAAAAAAATGCATTAAAGAATATTCATTTATGAGAGTAATGTAGATCTCAGTTTTTTTTGTATCAAAATTTAACGGTTCCTTTTTGTTCGCAGTTCGTCGTAGTTCTCGCGTTGGTCGCCGCAGCCCAGTGCTCGGTGGTGCCAGTCGCCAATGTAGACACGGACTACTCCAGCTTCGCGTATGATGTCGCCGACCCCAACACCGGTGACTACAAGAGCCAGGTCGAGACCCGCGTCGGTGGCTCCGTCACTGGCCAATACTCGCTTGTTGACCCTGATGGCACTAAGCGTACCGTCGACTACGTTGCTGATGACGTCAACGGATTCAACGCTGTTGTACGCAAAGACCCCCTCGTCGCACCTGCTGTGGTAGCCTCCGCTCCCGTGGTTGCCGCCGCTCCCGCTGTGGTCGACGCTCGCAGCGTAGTTGCCGCACCCGCCGTTTACGCCACCAGCGCTCCTGCTGTTGTAGCCGCTCGTACCTTCGGACCTGGCCTGGTCTCTGCCCGTTATGCTGCTCCCACCGTTTACAACAGTTACGCTCCATCCATCTACAGGAGTTACGCTCCCTCCGTATACTCCGCCGGCGTAGTACCCTCAGTTTACACCGCCCGTGCTTACTCTCCTTATTATGCTGGATCTCCTCTGGCGTATTCCAACTCTCTCTCTTACTGGTAAAAGCCTCGAATAGGCATTAGTGTAAGACCGCGACGTGTTTCAAAATTTTCGATACGATGTAAATATTTGTTACTAGTCTGTACATACGTGTATGTATAAAGTAATAAAACAAATTTAAAAAAATATGGTTTTTAATTAACACCTGTGATTCTTTGTGAGTAAATATTGCATGATAAGTATCGTAATATCATAATACCTGTGTTATTTAACACTGTCGTTACATTATATTTGTATTCATTTAACATAGATGTTCTGTGATGAAAGTTATTTAAAAAATCCCTGGCTAATATATATTTGAATCAAATACAACACGGACAGACGATAGACAAGAATATAAACAATAAAACACAACATTTACATATATTTATTGCAAATGCTGACTGAACGAATAATGAAAACAAGTAGATTAGAATGAGACAAATTTACTTAATACAATTGTTATATTCGCATCAAGGCTGTAATATTTAAGATTTTCTTTTGTATTATAATAACTAAAGATTCTACGCGGCTTTGTACCCGTAAATTTTCCAACACACAAAAATATATATTCGTTATTACACACCAAATTTTACTATAACCGCTTTATTTTAAAGGTTGTGAAATAGAAAGAAACAAATAAAATTGAAACAAAGCTCCATATATATATGAACATAATTCATGCACGTCGTTCCCTAAATCTTCCGCATTTTTTTTAACATGACAATGTACTTGAATTCTAATGCATATACTCATCAGTTACATAAAATCTTTAAAACAATGAGTCAATTTAAAATATTAAAAAATATTATAATGAGTTTTTTTCTATGAGACGTTCAAAGTTTTGGGACATGTGTCAATTTAATTTTCAAGTCACATAGACTTGGAGCGAAATATATTTTTAGATCCCGGTACTAGAAACATTGTTATGTGATGCAAAAATAAGCTTAATGAGGCTGGTAGTTGCTACCTTATTTTCTGGTAACTGGCCAGAGTACTCCGAACCTCTTTTGTTGCAAGTAATAGAAAGTGGGTCAGAAAGAACAGTTAGAGGTTAGATAAAAAATCGGCTAAGTGTGTGGTATCCCACCAACCTACCTAACCATAAAAAAATCCCAAATACATTAGGCAGACAGATCTTCAAAAAACCCTGACGTTGATTTTTAGAATACGTAGGGTAGGATAATTAATTAATATTAGCTTATAAAGTATTAAATATTGTGTCTCCCTCTAAATAAATTGAGGTGTTAGAATTTTCAAAATACCCTCAATAACAGTTTGAACAATATACGTTAATCAGTTTTTGAGATGGGGTTTTTCGATTAAATGCTATTCATGGTTCTGCAGTAAAATGACGATAATAATCAACGCTTGTAACTTCTATAGAATCTATATATTATAGGCGCACTGCCAATGACTTCCTCAACTCTTTAAAACATATTTTTAACCCAAATGAAAAACAAATTAAAAGGCTTAATAAATTTATTTTGTATTTGAACATAGTACAAAAATTAAATCAACATGCAACATCAGTTGTATCAAGTGTAAAAATTACACTAGCACACAAAAAATAAAAGTAGTAAAAAGTAAAAGTAAAAACTTCAAACTTTTGAGTAAGTTGCGAAAATTACTAAAAATGGCTTTTACTCGAAATTTTAAGGTTATACAAGCCAAACGGGCCTCAGATTCTAATTCAGCACGTCAAAATACATGTAAGTAGATAGGTCTAGTTAAATGTATACAAGTTACACCACTTTTCTATTTTTGTGTGGCAGTGATACATTTTGTAAGGGTGGGTCCAGACTTGTAACATTTCATCGAATAAACCTCCATGACATATTCACAGACTTGTTACGCTAAATGTGAATGTATGACACAGCATTGAACCATGTCACAGCGAAACAAACAAAAGAAGCCGGTAGTTATGGTAAAAAACAAAAACCCCCACTAGAACAGAGTCAATGAGCGAATGAGAAAGCGAGTGAGCGACGACAAATGAAGGGGTAGCTGGTGAATGCACGTCGCAACACGATCCTGTGACCACAGCATCAGCGTACTTGAACGCGTGACATAAATACAAGGATACGTCCACGTATTCTAGATACGTTGATAGTAGTGAAAAACTTTTGAACAAACCGACATGTATCATTAATGCGTAACAGTCAGAGATCAGGGATCACACTTATAACTTGTTACGCCGTATGTATTTCGCTCGTTAAACCCTTTTCTTTCGAAAGTTTGGATTGGGCCGCATTGTAACATTCTATCGTGACAGTTGTTTGCGTGACAAATAACGTCCACATTACAGGTCTGACACGCGCTATTAAAACAGTCACGGAGTCTTGTTCGATGAAATGTTACAAGTCTGGACCCACCTTTATATACTTCTTGCATACGTAACCATTTGTAACAGTCAAATAAAACCAAACGTCATAGTCTAAAAGATTTTGTATGGATGTACTGTGTTACGTCATAATTTTAATGAGTTAAATATCTTGTCATCGTTGTCGTCAGCCAATCGCAGTCCACTGCTGGACATAGGTCTTCCCAAGTCGGCGCCACTCATCAGGGTCCTCCGCCTTTTTTTTTTACTTGGGGAAATGCTTTGTCGCACCGTCAGCCGCACCGGGGAGATCGCGTCCGGTGTGTGGGGCTCCCCCGACGCCGATTAATCAATACGACCGGCGCCGGGTATACCCACTATAAAAAACTCCAAGGGAGCCTTCTTCCGTCTGGGTGCCGGGTCACGGTATATATATCGCTCGAGCATAACCCGCGACCCGGCGGGCGGTGGGCCGCCTCGTAAACAGAGGCGGCCTCTCCTATGTGTGAGCCGGGGAGGTGGAACTTCCCCGGGCGTTTCACCACGGGCGTTACTCCTTGCCGCTGGGCGCGGCGGCTGATGGAGGTTCAGCCGCCGCGGCCGCGGCCCTGTCCGGCGCCATCCGGCTGGCCTGACCTTTTCTCCTGGTGGGCTTGACCCCGCAGGGCCTTGAGCCCAGCTGGTGACCGGCTGGCCTGCCCGAGGCCTCGCACACTGGACAGTGTGGTTTCGCAGAGCAGGAGCCGGTCACCAGGTGCCCGTCTTTGCCGTAGCGGTAGCAGTTGCCGCTGCGGTCCACCTCCGAGGTGCATTTCGCCGCCACGTGGCTAGCCTCGTGGCAGCGATCGCACCTCTGGGTGCGATGGGGGAGGGCCTCTACCGTAGCTGAGGCCCAACCCACCGGGAGTTTTGTCCCAACAGCGAGGAGCTGTTTGGCAGCCGCCACCGGGCAGGCCACCACCGTCTGGCCCATCCCGTCTTTGCCGGAACGGACCTTCGACACTTTGATGCTCCCGAGGGAGCATCGAGTGGTCCGCGCGATGGCAGCGGCCACATCCTCCTCGTGTGCGTGGTCATCCAAGCCCGAAACGCGAAGACACACGGTCTTCTCGGGCCTGGAGACACGCACGTCCTCGGGGTAGAGGACGGTCCTCAACTGTTCGGCGAGGGCGTCTGCCTTGGGGGTGTCGCTGGCACTAGGGAGCACCAGCATTCGCGCCTCAGTGCGCGCCATCTTGAGCCGTAGACCACCCTCTATCCCGAGGTCGGCCAGCCGGATGTTGGCTTTCGCCTTGGACAAGAGGTACGCGTACGTAACCCCTCGGTCCGCCGCGCCTGGCTGTATAGTCAGGACGACGGCAGCGGACTTCGGGGCATGCAATCGCGGAGCCCTCTTCTCCTTAGGCGCTTTCAACTTTTTGTTAGACGCTGGGGGTTCAGGGGGGCTGCGAGGCCTTAGCCTGCGCCACTTCCCCCTTTCCTTTACCCGCGCGTCCTCTCCCTCCTCGCTGCCTGGCGCGGGTGGGCTGCGCTTCAGTGGCGGCCGTGGTCGGCTATATGCCGGACGACAGTTGGTTGGCCTTTCTTTTGGCCTTCCTCTTCCCGACCGTCATCCAGCCCTCTTCGGCGACAGCCGGGAGAGGGAGGGGCGTCGGACAAGCGGGCGGTGGCGGCACAGAAGCCGATGTCACCGCCGTCTCCATTGATTTCCTTCGTGAGGGAAGTGGGGGGAACTCCCCGATCGAGCACTCAAAGATGAGCGAGGGGCTCGGTGGGGGTGTGGATCTGGCACAAGGAGCAGGGCTCGATCTGTGAGCTGGCCCTGGTAAGGGGGTCAGCTGAGCCGAGCGCATCTGCTCCTTCATGGTCGCGAACCTGCTCTCCATCGCGAGAGTAAGTTTGTTCAGGCTCGCGGCCATCGTCTTCTCGATGTTTGGCGGTGGTTCAGCCGGCGACGGCGCAGGAGCGGCAGGCGGCCGGGTGAGTTCCGCCTGAAGGCTCCTCAGCTCCTTCCGGAGGTCAGCGGTCTCTATCTCCATGCGGCTATTCGCCGCACGGAGGAGGGCGACCTCCTCGTAAGATGTCCGACTGAGAAGTTCTTCAGAGGCCTCTTGGATGGCCGCAACCGCATCCTTCAGGGCCTTTTGAAGGCTCCCTTTTAGACCCTTCGACACCTTGGCCACCTTGGTGACCACAGTCCTCCGCCTTCCTCATCCAGCGCGTACCGACGACATTGCACAGGTCGTCAATCCATCGGGCTGGAAGGCGTCCGACTCTACGTTTATTTTTTATTAAGTTAAATAACTTATTGATAAATTGTTGTTTAAATGGTAATTAAAATTATTTCATTACAAACATTGTTTGAATTGGTATTAATTTTGCTTGAATTTGTAATAAATATCGCAAAATGGAAAAATAGCAGTTTTATTACGAAATAATTATGATTCACGAAAATTTTATATAACAAGATTAACAAGTAGTTTTTTAATTCATCACAGTGGCAGGCAAAGGTACTTGGTCCATACAACTTAATGTAAAATATTTCAATAGACAAAAGTTGCAAATGTATATGACATACATTGTTTTCGAGCTTATTGTATAAAGTGTCAAATATCCAATTTTGTTTAGAACTTGGTACAGAATCCTCCTTCACACAGTTCAACTCGCTTCGACCAGTCGTTTACGGCCTTTACGGGAATCTAGCTACTGATCAACAAAACTATGTTTACTCAAGTGACTCACAGAGATTGTGGCAGGAAATTAAAGGTTATTAATTCTTAACAAGTCACTTCTATTGACATACTTATTATGAAAATAGGAATTATTATTTCTCATTTATTGGCGTATATAAATGAGAAATTGTGGGTCGCAAAATATGTAAGGCTAAATACAAATGTAAGTATTTTTATACTGATATAACAATAATAATCAGCGGACAATCACAAACCTCCTGAAATTAATTAAGTTACGCTTGTGTTATGGAGAATATACAACGGACCACACTGGAGCCAATGCCAGACACCCAGACCATAACGAAAAGTTCCTTTACGATTTTTACCATGCCAAAAATCAAACCTGGAGCATTTGGGTTCCGGTTTGCTAGGCTGGCAAAAGCTTAACTCACTCAATCAGAGAAGTGATCATAAAACATATACTGACATAAAAACTTGGATTGTATATAATTTATTATTTAATCCGGGCAGGAACGAAGAAAGAATACAATTTTCTGCGGCCGGGCGGCGTCGTAAGAGCCGATAAAACAACTCACAGATAGGTGGTAGGGCATTTGCTCGACTGGATGGCTGCCACCCCTGGTCTAGAATATGCCTCCAAAACAACCTTGAGTTGTGTTCCGGCATTAGTGACCAGGTTCCACTCTCCCATTACAGAGCAGTAGTGCATTTGTAGGACCTTTGGTGTTGCCAATGTCCATAGGCGATGGTAACCGCTTTCCATCAGGTGGACTGTCTGCCTGTCTTCTGAGTTCAAGCTATAAAAAAAATTATAGACGTATTATTGTATTTATATATAAAAAAACTGCCACACGACGACTTTAAAAAAAAAAACTTCTCCGCCATCAGGCTTCTTTCAATGGTATGTATGTACTTAGTTAGTAACTAATTTTATATAGACTAAACATGTTTAACTATTAAAATACTCGTTATCCTGCACCCACATGGCGCAAGTATAGGCAAACGTGTATTTTAGTCCATAAACTAGTTCCTGTCCATGACTTCATCAAAATTGAATTAATCAGATCAATGACCTTGTGTAACGTCTGTCTCCGCGAGACTGATTTTACAATGAAAGGAAGATTGCGGGATGATAAGGCAATGTAGTGTCTGAAATGCAATGTGTCAAACCCCCTAATCTGTCTTGAACAAGCGTGGCGTGAAGATACTGCCGGTTCCTGCAAAAAAAATCACACGTGGTATTGTCACGCTGGAATCATTTATTTTGATTACAGCTTTTAAGGCCGGTTCGATTGGTGTGATGCCACGCTCTTAAAGAACATTCGCGTGAAACGGTTAGTCTTAAGCTACACTTCACACCCAAATATTAATTTGAAGCACAAAAGTCGATCGAGCGGAGAGCCATGAGGCTAATTGGCAACGACCAGCTCTTTGAGGACAAAACTCGCGCTGTTTATATCGTCGACGATCTCATACTAACAGACGGTTTAGATTCACTTAGCATTCGGAGAGACTTCGCGTGGGGAGTGTTTTGAGGAATTGTTTGATCTGTTGCCAACACCTCACTTTTACAACCACACCACTCGCCAGCGACGGAAAGTTCACCCCCATTTCCTTGAGTTCCCACGCTCAACTACGCAACGGTTCTCCAGAACATTTATTCCGCGTACAACAATGATTTGGAGGGAACTTCCTGCCGCGGTTTTTCCTTTGCGTTATGACATAGGCTTTTTAAGAAGGGCGTCATAAAATTTCTTAGAGGTCGGAAACGCGTTAGCGACACCCTTGATGTTGCAAACGTCCATAGGCGACGGTAACCGCTTTCCACCAGGTGGGTCGTCTGTCTGTATGCCTACTTCAGGCAATAAAAAATAAAATAAGACACGAACATCGACGAGAATTGTCGCACCGATATATAATGGATGTTCTACCTATAAGAAAGAAACGCTTTGAGTCCACCTTCATCATGGACACCGCAAAGGAGTGGAACTCATTGCCGGATCTGTCTTTCCCGATACTTACAATTCGGGGTGCTTTCAAGTCCCGTGGGAATAGGTACCTTCTACGTAAACGTTCTCCATCTTAGACCATATTTTCGCTTCACATCGGGCAAGGAACCTTATACTACTATAAAAAAATTACCCTAATCAAATTTTCTAACCAATAGGATTAAAAAAAAAAAGTCAAAAATAATAGGAAAAATAAAAATGTAGTAAAATGTAACAAGTAAGAAGATGTATATAACAGAAGTAAGAGAAAAATATAATAATACATAAGGACCTTTATAAGATTTTTAAAAATAAAGAATATAAAAGAAAAGAATAAAAACACAAAAAACCAAAAAAGAATAATAAAGAAAAGAAATATGGTAGCTAAGGTCGGATAAATATCGTTCGTCCGGTGGACGAGATAAAAAATCTCATAATTATTCAATCTCCTCTATCACATTGTTACATTTTATTACTATATCTTGTATATAACTTATGTGTATATTTGTATATATAGTATAGTTATATATCTATTATTAAAATATAAGTAATCGTACAATAATTATATTAACCCCCCCATCGTCACTCCTAATCAGCAATATTCTCGCCACGGGCTGTCTGGAAGAGATCGCTTTTTAGCGATAAGACCGCCTACACAATTAGAATTTAATTTTTCTCTAATGGTGTACATTAAAGTGCTATCTATCTATCTACATGTCTCCTGTCTGAATACTTTACTCATCTACCTATTCCATCATAAAGGCTTGGCAATGCATTCGCTTTGCCTCTGGTGTTGAAAATATCTTCAAGGCGGCAATAACCACCTTGCACGTTTACCAGCTTTGCAATTAAAAAAAAAAATATAGACCCGAACCCAACAGTGAAACGTTATGGGCTGTTATTATTATTTAACATTACTTGTTTATCTAAATAAATGTACAAGTAATGTACAATGTAAAATATACTATTCTGAATACATTAACATTCAAACACCATGTTGTCGTTTGTTTGTATTTTCCAAAACATAATGATGGCATCTAAAAGAACAGAGCATTTACATAATTTCATGGTTGGTGGTTTGCTATTGAGAGAAGAAAATTAGCTGTTTATAGCCTTATTTCTCTATTATGAATAAATGGAACTTTAGCGACTTCGCACACATAAACGTTTTGTCTCGATAATTTAGTTTGGGTTGGGGTATTTTATATAGAACATTATTTTAAAAGTTGAATATTGTTACATGCCGTCAAACGCAATTCTGCCTGTCGTAGGCGCAGTTTATTATCTTCCCGGATTTAGGAATTCTTTTGTGTTTTGAATTGTAATTAAGAAAAACATGCTATTGTTTTTCTACTTGTTTTATGACCATCATTAGCGTCGAACTAATCCTTATTGTTATTGTTTTCCGTTCGCAGGTGTGCAAATTACTATTTCTCGGATTTTTTTTTGTACTGTGTACTTAGTATAAGACAATGCCCGAATGGAGGGGCAGGCAGTCAAGCGACGACTACAAAACGAGTAAGACGTTTTGTAGTACACTCGATTAGCGATATAGACGACGGACTTTGCGCGTGTCAAATTGTATCGAATCGTGCAGTGTGAACTGCTTGCATCCAGTTTTATTTGTATTAGTTATATACGTGTTTGTACAGTTCTAATAAATTCTATAGTAGTTCCAATGGCATTTTTAATTCGAGTCCTGTAGCTCATAACAATATTATTTACTATGATCAGTCTATGAAATAAAATGAAATATATTTACATAACAAATACAGGGAACATAAGATTATTTTACAATACGGGGATAGTTTTATAGGAGCGTTCAAAGTAAACTGTAAACTGTGTTACCCGCACTAATGCTCTATAATATAGAGCCTGTGTCGCAGGACGCCAGTGAAGTTCGCTTCGGTTATAACAGTTAGGATTTAGGTAGATTGAATGTCAATATTTGTAGCCAGACTGCAGCTAGTCTGAGTGAAAATATCGCCACAGCAAGAACTTACGTGGACAGCGAACGTATTCCAGGGTCTATATCAAAAGTGGCTATACTGCAGATCCATAAACCGGGCTTATATTAATAGAAAATACACCGGGATGTTTTTGATGGAGATCCGAGAAATTGGCGACTCATAAATACTGTCGACCTCGTGTGGTAAGGCATGTGTTCACCATTCATTCATCAAAAAAAAATAAGTATTGTTTAGTTTATTTGGCTGGAATTTCTATAGACTGTACTAAAGTAACAGTTGTTCAATTGAGGTCATTACCGTTCAGATTCCACATTCGGCAACATAAACAAAGTACTATATTAAATATTAGTCTCTTTAAAGGACCCAATAAAACCCAAAAAAAAATGTAGATCGACAGTAAAAAGGTGAAAGTAAAAGCATTATTGATACAAGAAATCAAACCACAAAATTTAGGTAGGTAGTTTCACTTTTATTATTCGTACTTATAAATACATGATTTATTTACATGACCAGAGAACCAGGGCGAAGACGCTTGTTTTGATTACCAGACGGAAATGGGGCCATGGCCGTAAGAGTACACTGAAGGACCAGCGATGACTGGAGAAGCGAGGTAAGGACTGTACGCACGAGCAGCGAGTACAGAGGGAGAGGCGAGTAGAGAAGGAGCGGCGACTACAGAGGGAGTGGCGATTAAAGGAGCGGCGTAGGAGCGAGCGGCAACAACAGCGGGAGCTGCGGCAACTACGGCGGGAGCAGCGGCAATCACAGCGGGGTCTTTGCGTACAACAGCGTTGAAACCGTTCACGTCATCGGCGGCATAGTCAACAGTGCGCTTAGTGCCGTCAGCGTCCAAAAGAGAGTACTGGCCGGCGACATTGCCTCCGACGCGGGTCTCGACCTGGCTCTTGAAGTCGCCAGTGCTGGGGTCGGCGACTCCGTACGAGAAGCTGGTGTAGTCCGTGTCTACTTTGGCGAGTGGCACCACCGAGCACTGGGCTGCGGCGACCAACGCAAGAACTACGACGAACTGGAACAAAAATTTACCGTCAAACTTTGACACAAAAAGTGAGATCCATAATCTTGTCATTAATTAATGGTTTTTATTGCATATAAGGCTGACGTCTCGCTACAATTAATATATTCCAGACCAGCTTAAGTCATTAAAAATAAATTTTATTTTCTTATTTAAACACAAGAAAAAACACACAAAAACAACTAACTGGGTATTCTTATATCTGGATGATATACAGACACGAACCGCGTATCCTTATATCTGGATGATATACAGACACGAACTGAATAAAGTTCAAACTTTCAACTTGCATAAAAACGCCTCGTTACAATGAATTGTTTAAAAATTTTAATAGATACAATACAAAACTAGACAAATGAACTTTACTGCTATTTAAATAATCTCAAATCACATAGTAAATTTGAAATATATGAAAGATTTAATGTATCTTAAGATAATCCTTAAGATAGAAGATATAATGACGAAACATAAAACATTTGATGAAAACTATAAAGAGCGGATAAATTCTCCGACAGTATTTCGCTCGGATATAAAGATTTTATTTTTATCTAGGATTTTATCTAGACAGGTTAGACCTACCTTAGCTGCCATTGCTGATCTTTAGGTGATCACTCAATGAATGAATGTAGATCTGGGTCGGCATTACGCTTATATACTGCATACATTGTACATTCCTGTACTTACCGTACAGAGCGGTCACTGGTCGTACTTGAAAATAGGCCGGATCGCAACTTGCGTAATTAAGTCAAGATAAAAAGTGGATCACTTTTAAACATACAGCAATGAAACTTTCACAGTGTGCTTTTTGAATGTCACTGACGTCGAACATCGCTTAATTGCAGTTAATAGGAAAACTATTTCAAGATTTTTTTTTATTTGCTTGTAGGCAAACTAGCAAATAGGTCGACTTTTTGGCAATTGGACCCGTTTGCCACTTGATGGCGAGAGTTTAGGATAAAATCGTTCCTTTATGTTTAAACAAACTAATGCACGCATTTTTAGAAAGGTACAGTCAAAGACTAAGTATCATGTACCATTTGGGTGTAGTGGTTTAGATCTTGAGTTGTAGTTATTTAGTTACTAATTGACTCGCAGCTCAGCTAACCACAATCTCTCCATTAGTGGCTCCTCGTAGCTGTTGTGTGCGCAGCGGCCAACCCCGGTAACCACGTCATTGCGTGGGCTAAGCCTAATGGAGGGGGCTGTGATCACCTATCTGATCACAGCTAATTTATGGGAGGTCCCCCTGAAGTACTTGAAGTCTCTTACGGCGCGGAAAGCGAGCACAGTCGATAGAAAAACGCTATCGGTGACCGCGGCGATACAGCAAGGTGATGTGATGTGCCTATAAGGGCATCAGCTAGGACCCTTGTAGTAGCTGGTGGCCATATCACTGCATCCTTCTATCTACCGGTCGTACCGGGCAACCGGGCCATCGGACTCTGATAAATGGACAAGAGAGTGGGTTTGTATCAGCGCAACTGCTTACTCACTTAAATCTATTCACGCGCAGATGAACCTTGGCATAATTTATGGATCATGTACCAGAAAACACAGTACCGCAGCGCCATCTTCCACGGAAATTACATCACTTAATCGCCATCAAGTGTCATAAGTGTTGACCCGGGATGTATTCAATAGCTTTCACGTAATACTTACTCTAGCAGATGGATAGACTGACAAAACAATATTAAAATTGCAATTTCTGAATCTGCCTGTCCGAATACTAAGTCCACTAGTGATGTTTTTTTCTTTGTTATATTCATTGTACAAATTGAACACCTTTACATACAGATGTATCTATTATATTTTAAATTTCTTGTATTAAAACTTAAATACATCCTCCTAATATTATAAACGCGAAAGTTTGTATGTATGGATGTATGTTTGTTACTCTTTCACGCAAAAGCTACTGAATGGATTTTGATTAAACTTTATTATAATATAGCTTACACATCAGATTAACACATAGGCTATAATTTATAAAGATATAATGTGAATTATCCAATATATAACGATTTTCCATCACCACGTGGAAATCGCGGGGCGCAGCTGGTAAATTCTAAGCTAGTACAATGAAGAACTTTATAAATAGTCTAATAGAATAAAAGAAAACTTATTTCTATTGTATTCTACCTATTGTTCCCCAAGACTATAAGTAGAATACTGAGCCTAGATCACCGTCTTGTATGGGTAAGGTGCCCAGAGAAGGCTGGCTACGTTTCCTCGCTGGATCGCCATAATGACCCGTTGCCCGAGGTAGGCACCAGCCCTCTGATCACCTGAAGAGTCAATGAGTCGTATTGATAAATTTTAATATAGGCAGGCTCATGTCCTCACGACCCCATGGTCCAAGCGCCTCGACAGCAAACGGCACAAACTTATAACTCTTACTGAGCCGCCGCCGAACCGGGTGATCTAGACATTATTTTTTATTTGAATTTATTATATTATACATAAACATTTATAATATAAGTAAAATTTATAAGATGTTATTGTAATCATCAAAAAAACGTTCTTCGTTACAAAATTTGGCTTTTGGAAAGTTATTCAAATAGTAGGTAATTTTCAACATTACGGGCCAGTATGGCTTTATGGAGTGTCTCATTTAAATACTTCTTTTAGGATTGTGGAGGACAAAAATAGTGGTACTCAAAGATCACTATTTTTTTATCACCTCTACAGTACCCTTTCTTGTACGTGGATTGACACGCACTTGGCCGATATATTTTAATATAAGTAGGTACATTACTTATTATATTATTTGTTGGTCGCCGCATTCCATCAGATGACTATCAGCCTATCTGTTGTAATCCAGCTATAAAAAATATATGTTCCAAGATTTTTTTACTTTAAATATTAATTAGAAACATAATATCACAACCAGTTTAGTTGCCATGCCAAAAAAAACAAGTCGTATATTTCTTTCCTGAATTAAACATGATCCGAATTCATTTCCGAGTTTTGATTACCAGTATTGATTTTCTTTACTTTATTCGTACTAATATATAAAATGCATAACTCTGTTTGTATGTAAGCATTCCGCAATGCTTGAAGACATTGAGTCTTCGAGCAGTGCGTCCTGCCCGTCCTGACCTACGGGGCCGAGACATGGACACTGACGGCTGGTCCACAAATTCCAACTCGCTCAACGAGCTATGGAGCGAGCTATCTTGGGTGTTTCTCTTATGGATAAAATTAGAAATGAGCATATCCGTAAGAGAACCAAGGTAACCGACATAGCTCGCAAAATTAGCAAGTTGAAGGGGCAGTGGGCCCGTCACGTCTGCCGCAAGACTGATGGCCAATGGAACAGACGAGTCCTGGAGTGGAGACCGCGTCTCGGTAAACGTTGTGTCGATGGACCGACGACTTGTGCAAGGTCACCGGTAGGGGTTTTATGAGGAAATCAGAGGACAGGGATGAGTGGCGTCGTCTTGGGGAGGCCTACGTCCAGCAGTGGACTGCGAATGAATAATATACAATAATAATAAGATTTTTATTGACACCAAAATTAAATTTACATATTGTCTTAAAACTAAGACTGTTTGGGTACTAACACCTAAACTACGCCAAGCCTGTCTCTTAGGTGTTAGTCCCTTCCAGCGACTTAAGAACTATGACGTGAGTATGTAACAATTTAAATAAGTAAGTAAGTTAAGTATTCGAAAACAAAGAGTTACAAAGATAATAATTAAAAGGTAAGTTGAAATTATTTAAAAACGAATGAGAAGTACAGTACATATATCTATAATTGTCAATAGAACGAAAACACTGCATACTTGGGACTTAGGAACATTTACTATTTTAATGAGTTTATTTGTAGCAAAAAGAGTAGTTTTAGGTTTTAGTTTAGTTTTTAGGCTTTATATTTATTATAATGTTGATATATCATATAAAAATTATATTAATTTGTATTTACTTTTATATCAATAAACATTTAGTTACTTCAAATTATTTTTTAGTTTCGTAAATTGAATTTTTATTTTATATTTTATAAGTTAGCAGTTGTATATATATCTACAGAGTGGATTTTCTTTTCAGAATACAATGTATAATATTCACCACAACACATTATTAAAGGTTACTAGATATGAATTTGTTAAAAGAATAAATTTGTGTATCCAAGAAAATGGAGCCCATTTCGAGCAACTAATTAGTTAGTTTACTATTTTTTGTGAATAATTAAAATAATCGAAGATTTCATGATTTTCCTTTCATTAAATTTACCAAGTATGCTAGGGAGATTTCATCCTTGTGATTGACCCTAACGATCGATGCAATAAAATTACAGGGTGTAGTTTTTACAGATTTTAGTCGGTTGGATTCCCGAGTGAAGCAAGAGAATTTTCGAAAATCTTTGAATACAGTTTTATTTCTATTCAAAAATAAAGAATTATTTCTTTGGAGTAAAATTTGCTATCTCTATTATTTAGAGTACTTTCATGTGGCGTTAAAAATTCCACCTTGTATATTGTATTTAATTTTATTGGATGAATTTGAATGTTACCTTTTAACAGTTAAACGGTTCTTAATGAACTTTGGTCGGAGATAACACGCTCTTATATTACCGCTGATAGTCACCGATGGCGAAAAACAGTGTAAGAAAAAAATGTATGATGTGCAGTTCACACGCAGTAGAAGTGAAACTTCAGAATATATACTCACAGATAATTCTTCTCCAACTTTTATTAATATAAATATAATTCCTTTAGCCTACATCTGTCAATATATTGCAATTCAAAATAAACTTCTTAAGTATTACTTTCAATTTTTCACTGCTTTAGTCTAAAAAATATTATTGTCAGTTTTATTTCGGTCCAAATTGGACCTATGTTTAATCATCGGTCTTATTCACTCTCTAATCTGTGCTGCACAATGTAAAACTCTTATTTCATTCTCTCGCAGTCTTAGTCCCATAGATTTATATGTTTATCTCTTTTTAGTGTCGCTTTTTTCATTTCATCGAGTTTTAAATCACAACGACTCTAAAGTTTCACTTCAAAAATAGTGGGGAAATGTCACGACCCTCAGGAATGAGGAATACGACTTAAGGAGGAGGGCTACGCTCTCACAGAACTAATATTATAAATGCGAATGTGAGTTTGTTTGTGACACTCACGCGTTAACTACACAACCGATTGTCACAAAATTTTGCATGCACGTTGTCAGGGTTATATATTAGGATATATGGTACCTTTCATGCAGAAAAAGCACTATTCCTAAGGGATAGCCGAATATATCCGAAAAGATGGTTTTGCGATCGGGTTTTATTGGCGCCACTATTGTAATTCACTAACAAATACATCGCCGTGGCAACGATAATGACATTGACAATTTTAACACGTTGCTTTTATAGGTATTTTTTATTGGGTACTTTGGATTAAAAATTAAGTACGACATTTCTAAGAATAATAACATGCCCACTTCATAAAGTACATCTTTTTTTAACGCAAACGAAGCCGCGAGCAGAAGCTAATTTCATATAAATCTGTTTACAATCTTTGTTATCATTTATCAGACTGTTTGTGAAGCAAAAATGATAATTAAATATAATAGCTGGTGTATAAGTAACATCGACCTAAAATGGGAAAGAGTATGGACGTTAACGACCTGATTTTAAACCTTCCGCATATATAAATTGTATGGAGAATGTATTTATTACCAACGTACAAGGCTTGATAATAATCTGTTTTTTAACATCAATTACTTTGTATTTGCGGAGCTTATTTAGTATGGTCAGATTTAAAACACGGAGATAAGCCAATATTAGACTGTTCAATTTTATCTTTCGACTAGCTGTGCCCGCGACGTCATCCGCGTCCCCCCCCCCCTGATTTTGAAACATTGTTCATTGGTGCTCCGCTCCTATTACTCTTAATGTGACTATATATAGCCTATAGCCTTCCACGATAAATGGGCTATCTAGCACTGAAATAATTTTTCAAATCAGACCAGTAGTTCCTGAGATTAGCGCGTTCAATCAAACAAACAAACTCTTCAGCTTTATATATTATTATAAGATATGAATGAATCAACCAGTGATTCGTATAAACATGAAGTTGGATCATTCAATCACTGAATACCGTCGTAACCTTTTTATGTTAGTTCTGAGCCTTTTAACAAAAAAGATTATATTTGGTAAACTCGTCTAATATTAGAATTAGGTATTTAGAAAACAAATACCTAGCTTATATAGCGCCCTCTGGGGTTGAATGATTTGAGCTTTTACTCACCTAACCTACTGGATCGCAGAGGTCAAAATATGTTTTCTACAATATTATAAAATTCTAAACACGCCGTGACTCTACATTGAAGCTAGTTTAAAAAAAAACAGGAATAGATTATATAAACGACGGAGAACAAGATGCACTTTTGTTAGATTTCTTTTGTGTGTGTTCAGGATTCACGTAAAAACTACTGGGCCGATTTCGATGCGATTTTCGCTAACCATCAAGTGGGCCGTCTGCCTGTCTGCTGAACTCATGCAATAAAAAAAACCGACAGCAAATTCTTAGACTTAAAATCTGCTCTACTTATTATCGTGGGGATCCTGCGGAATATTTCCTGGAAGCCGTCGAAGCCGTTTGGGTGCATAAAAATCAGCTTATTCTGACACAGTTTTCACTAAAACGATTAAATACTTTGTTTTTTAAATGCTGTGGTACTTGGTGCCCGGGGAATCTCACGGGAATTTCAAATCAAGCGTGGATGAAGTCGCGGGCATATCCTAGTAAATAATAAAACGGTGATGAAAAGTTTTGGTTGAAATTTTGTAAAAAGCAAGAACGGATTGATAGCGCAAACTGTAATAGGGATGCGAACACATAGTTAACGACGGCTTCCTCAGAGCTTGTAATGTTTTTAAATTAAGATGCTCTCGGTTGCTAAGTTTCAATTATTCACAAAAAGGAAAAACTATTCCAGCAAGAACCAAGAAACGTGCGTTTCGCAGTTACGATTTTTTTTTCTAGTATTCGTTGGATATAAATGGATAGAACCGTTGAGCCTTTTTCCCACAAGTTTCAATAAATTCTAATATTTTACATGTTTTTATATATACAATCGGACACAGGCAGTTTTTTGATGTAATTGTGCAAAACTGTTGCAATTACCATGTGCTAACAACAGTGAAGGCAAACATCCTACTGAAACCTAAACATCGAGATAACCGATGTGTCAAACCTGCCAAGCCGCCTTGGACAAGCGTAGCGGGTATAATACTGTCCATTCCCCAACAGTGGATGGTCCGAGCCCAGCAGTGGGTCGTCTATGGGCTGTTATTATTTATTTATTTATTATGGACCATCAACAGGTCCATCTTAAATCTAAACAATTCTCATGCTAAATATACTCCCTATGATAGGTGGTCACATCATGCATTATGTCATATATTATAAGATGTCAAATGAAAAGTTAAATTTGGATGATTGATGATATTATAGAATATTAATTTAAAAAAAAACAATGAAAAAATAGCAATAATTAAACTTATATTACTTAATCTATTTGGGATATTATTTTGTAGAATATATGAGGACTGTCGTTAAATATATCGATGTTTTTAGATTTCTCAACATATGAATTGTACAGACGTGATATTCCAGTTATAGGTGAATGTTTTCCAAGATTAGTTTTAAATCGTTTTGTCTTAAATATTGGACAGTGGTGACGAGAATTTATTATTATTATATACCTGTTCTATAGTAAAACGTTATATTGTAATAACATAAATGTATCTCACATACACTAAGTTCAGTTTAAATGTCAGAATTTAATGACTTTCAACTTTAAATGACATTTCTTAAAACCTATTAAGGCAATTAGACGCTTATAAATAGATCAAAACTCAGATTAATCATTGTGATTTATTAGTTTTTATTGACCGCAGTAATGAGTTATAGTAATTAATCAACAACTTCGTTAAAGTTGTATAGAAAAATTAGTCAAGTGCGTAACAATTTAGGGACAGTGAAGAGTTCTGTAGAATTGATGATTTTCCAACTTATTTCATTATATTGCAACCCATCAACCTAAGTTCCAAAATTGTAATATTTACAAACTAATATAAAGGTAAGATTAATTTATAAAGTAGTTTAAGTATATCTATTTAAGTTACACTCGAATGCTCTGCACCACCTACATCCCCAGATTAGTTTAAAATACATATTTATTCTTTAAGTTAGGTTGCCTGGAAGAGATTGCTTTGAGAGATAAGGCCACCTATTCTTTTTACCAGGATAATATTGTAATCGTACATTTTTTGTAATTGTTTATTTGGAGTAATATAGTGGTATCTACTCTACTTTAAGTAAGGACATCAATACATTTCCTCATACATCACAAATACCATAAATTAGTCTTTTAAATCTATAATATTATAAAAATAAAATTCTAAAAATGCTATTTAAAAAAAACATCTTAAATACACTATATAAACGATGGAGGACACGATGCATTTTTTTGTTTTATATTTCTTGTTTGTTTGTCGGTTTGTTCGGGATTTATATAAAAATTACTGGGTCGATTTCGATGTGGTTTTCACTGGTCAACAGCAAATTTTTAGAAATTCTGCGCTACTTTTTATCCCGGAATTTTCTCGGAATGATTGAAAAAGACCAGATTGAAAAAATGCGATTTTTCACTGATCGATACCAAATTTTATGTAATAAAATGTGTGATATTTTTTATCTCGGGAAACCCATGGGAATTTTTCCGGAAGCTGTTTGTTCGGATGCATAAAAATTAGCATATTCCGACACAATTTTCAGTAAAACGATACCTTACATTCTTTTTTAAATGTTGCGGTACTTTATGTCCCGGGAATCCTGCGACAATTTCAAGTCAAGCGTGGACAAAATCGCGGGCATATCCTAGTATGTATATAAATTTAAAGATACTTGCTCCGTTGGTTTAGCGACTCAAAGTGAGTATTGGTCTCCTGAAATTAGAACACGCCATTTTTCCCTGTTCTTTCATTAGTAGCCCAATTATCAGCCCAAAATTTTAAGATAATTTTCCCTTTTAAAATGTATAACAATCGAGTTGTTTGGATGTAGGTGCTAACAACTGTGACATAGTATTACATTACAGCAGTTATTTGCGATACCATATTGTTTTCTGTGCACTTATGTTAATGATTTTGAATAAATTCTATAAGAAACGTCGTCGTCGACAACCATCATCATCATTTCAGCGGTAAGACTCGGTTACATTTGGAGAGTCCGGTTTGGAACCTGGTTCGCATTTCTCTATTAAGCGCGGTCTTCTGTATTCTTTAGCGTGTCACCGTCGACACACTTCATCCCTCACGACGTCAAGCCAGAACTTCTTGGGCTTACCTCTTTTGCTAAGATTTAAAATAATAGGAACTAAACAATATGAAATAAAACGCCCGTAGAAATATTTTAGCAACATTTTTTTATTAATTTAAGAATTCCACGATGGAACAAATTTTTCATCAATATAATAATATCTAGACCTAATTCAGAATTTAGGTTGTGTTGTGTGAGGTAGTTAAACGGCTTATTTTGTTATAAATACGCAAATACAAAAGAAGTTCTTTGTTTATTGGTATTTTCTATAACCTGCATTCTGTATCCAACTATATTTTACGATGATAAAATCTCAAGTAAACCGCTAAGTTGGTATAGATAGCCTTATATTATAGACGACATGAATATATTTTTGATAACATACCCGACGAAATTAAGTGGTGCTCTCCCTACACGTGTGGTACTAATGCTAAACGAATAAAATGAGAATGTATGGGAACGACATATTACTTAGTGTACCGATATGTCATTATCATACATTTTCTATTATATTCATTAAACGCTAATGCCACTTGTCTAGAGAGACATAGTCTATTTTTAATGAGTATATTATGTGCTGGTAGGTCTTCTTAATTTTTTCGTTTATCTGTAAGTCTAGATTCAAGTCCGGGTGTTTTTTTTAAATTTCAGGCGTTGAGATTTAATACCAAAGTAAAATCCCACTTTAACTACCAACTTTATAGAAGAGAATGAGTTCGAATACACGTATTACGTACACACCTACTATTATAATTATGAAAGTAAGACTACTAGTTTGAACTTAATTTTCTTAATTTACGTTATAATAACATAGAAATAAATATGGATGTATGCTTCAATTTTTACAAGTTCCAAACGAACGAAATATTTTTAGCACAATATATTTTCAAATAAAGAACACGTGTATCCGAACGCAGAAACTTTGCAACCGAGGAACATGAACAATACATTTATTATAAAATAATATTTAAATATCATTCGGCAAAAACTTGAATACTGTCATTTTGCTAGGATATTAGAAGCCCTAACGATGAAATCAACAGGTGCGAGGAGTAAGACTAAGAAGGCGTTTAATCCTATTTAAGTCCCATTAGTGTTCAGGCTACTGTTATACCTCTCAAGAGATGTCTGTTTGAGCGGGGCCGTGAT
Source organism: Dendrolimus houi (assembly GCA_039645545.1). NCBI lineage: Eukaryota > Metazoa > Arthropoda > Insecta > Lepidoptera > Lasiocampidae > Dendrolimus > Dendrolimus houi. The sequence goes on along the minus strand of CM077126.1, from coordinate 5,607,579 downwards.
GCCCATCAAGTCTGATATCGGCGACTTTAGCCATCTGCGGTTACGCAGCTGACACTAGTTACAAAAAAAAATGTCAAGAATAAAACAGTCTGCACTCTCGGTACATAAACAAAAAGACTAAGATGATTTGTACTCAAGTTCCTTGCCAATAAATCTGTTGTATATTTTAATAATTTCACTGAACTATGTTGTGAAAACTTGTATCTGGCTCTATTTAACGATTAATGAAGCTCAAACTTACGTATAGACTTTACAAATTACTGATTCTTAATCTTAATTTACATGATGACGCAATAATTGTATGATAATGTTCCCCGATGCAAAATTTCAGACAAAAGCAAAATATAACACTTAAAATAATTAAATATTACCACGTAACTAACAAAATATGCCAAAATGTTACCACCACTAAAAATTCGCTAGAATGCGGTAATTAGTACCGACCACAGCCTATTTTAAACATGACAGAAATTACACATGTATAATATAATGTTCTAAACTTTAGCTGATACTAAAACAGATGAACTATTTAACTGAAATTAGCTCTTTATTAGCAACAGACGGCTGTGAGGTGTGGGTTTTTATAATAAACCAAATAATCCGCAGCCTTCTACAACTAACCTAGTACGGTCTTTTACATATTGAGTTAAAATAAGCTTGTAGGATTCTTTAAAGATCTTAAAGAAGCCCACAAATTTACTCTATTTCAGTATGAATAAGACTGGTAGAGTCTATCAAACAGTCGAACACGGTGGTACTTTTTATTCATCTAGTATGTTAGCACCCAACAGAATTGGGATAAATACCTACTGTCATTGTTTAAAATATAAGTGGGTTTACACATAATGCGTAAATTAATTTACTAATTACATTGAATCCCGTGCTCTAAAATAGTACTAATAATTCGGTTAATGGCTTTATAAAAGGGCTACCTTAACAATTTAGAAGTGAGGAAAAACGCCTGATAATATTTATGTAGCAATACATAGATGTGCATCTTTGATAACAAAGGTCAGGCGCCTGCAAAGATAATATAAGCAAGTAATTCTAAATGAGCACTTAGTAAGAAACAATATTAGTCAGTATGTCTTAGGCCTGTGCAAGACATAGAACATAATTACACACATTTGAACAGCCACTTTTCGTTGGACTAAACTGCGAATAAGCTATAATAATAAGCAAAGGATGTGTGTGACGTCCATCTATTTAAATCTGATTTAAAAAGCAAATATAATAAATACTTGCAGACGTAAACATGTTTGTAAGTGTTGTAGAATTTTGCTTTCTGCATTTGCTATTTGGCAAAAAAGTGAGAAAATAAATCGGAAAGACCGACTTAGAAACATAGACTAAGTAAGGAAATATCACTAGAAATCAAGATGAAGGCGATAACCAGTGCAATACACACTAAAGCCGCCGACCCGCCGACCTATATCGGCAACTTTTAGTCAGCGGGTTAGCTGACGGCTTCACTCATTGCAAGTCAGAAAACTTTGTCGGCGGCTTTTTATTGAGTTTTAGAAAACATGTATCAGGTTTCAATATAATACTACGTATTTGTTTTCATAACTTTAAAATTTGACATCAAGTCCATACAGGTACCATTATCTCATTTTAACTGGTCGTAAGGCAAATAAATGCGCAGTAAAATATGGAAAATAAGCATTAATAATATTTCAGTGCTTTCTTTATCAGAGACTAAAATTCTTCACAGAGGAGTTTACGAATTATTCCATAAATTTATCAACACTTTTAAGTCACGTAATCAATGTGCTAGGCGCTCCTGTCAGCCAGTCCGAAGAGCACGGGAGACGTAAAACAAATAAGCATCGCATGTGGTCTTACCATCTGCCAAACATTACCCGATGTATATTACCGTAGAAGTATAGAAGCGGGATTAATAAACTCATTTGATTGTTTCTTATTACAATTTTTTTGAACCAGATAATCTTGATACTTACAATTCGTATATTATATTCGTTTTTGAATAATAAACAAATACCTATTTACTATTTTTTAGCATATAAAAATACATACGTATGTATGTATATTTGAAACTGGATATGAACTATATTTCTAGTTAAAAGTCACAAAAATTAAAAGCTTAGTAAAAAAGTATACTTTTAGGTCTCAACATTTGAAACATAGAAAGTACTTTTTTATTAAAATGAAAAACCTCTACGGAAGATTAATATTTGCTTCCATACTTCACGGGCACTTCTCCATTATACCAATAATTTATTTATACATTATGTATAGTGTTATGTACATTCAACCCGCACCATCCCTGCTACACCACACTAAATACTTCCTATATAATATAGTACAAAAAATGAAGTCCAACCAATAAATTTCTAATGTAAAATCACAAGTAGTGCTATTCTTACTGTTAAAGAATTATATATTCTTCCATATATATAAAAAAGTCGCTTAAAAAAATCACAGACAATCACTTTTCCTTTACAGACATAGACCACCGAATCGACGACCATTTTTATTAAGCATAACCTTTTCTACGTACAAAACCCTACTTAATTAGTTTTACAACCATTCTGGTTTAATTACAATTGTTAATTTACCGTCCATCATCCTATTACGACCACTTAGGTAGATGCCTGCCTTTGGTATACCCTCACATTCACTTTAAAAAACATAAATACATAAATCAGGTGCCCATTGTCCATTCTAGCGCATTGCGGGCTGTTGTACATTTATTACTGAATTTTGAACCAATTTTGTACTTTCTTCAATAAATCTACACTTAAATTATTATAATCGTAGTTAATGATGCCCCAAAAAATACAATTTTGGCAACATTCACATAAAAAACTGATTTCACCACAGTAAGTTTATTTTAATAATCATTATTACCATTATTTTTTCTTTTAATTAATTTGTACTGGCAGTAACTCTTTAAGACTTAAGAAATTTGTACTTTAGTTCTTGTAAGACAGAGTGCTCGTTGCATGTATTTTTATTATTATTAAACTTGCGTAATAATTCCTTAATTTTTATAATCTAATATATTTTTGTATGTCTTGTACACTTACGCAAAAATGACACCAAGAAAATAGTTTAATTTGTAAGTGACACCGAGATTTGCCGCATTTGAACTTAACGAGATGTAAAGATATTTAAACATGCAGTAATTTTATGAATTACAAATGTCATATGTACAGTCATGAACATGACTATAATATTCCTGGCGATATAACATTTTAGACAATGACCAATAATAAATTTAATGAAAAGTGAGAAATTTTAAATGCTATGATCAAACCCGTTTAACCGCACTGTTCTCAACGAATCGTTCAGATATCGTCAACTTGCCATTTTCATTCAATTAGTGATTTATTCTAGTGAAGGAGTGAGCATATTTTTATAACTTACGTAACATTAAATGCGAGAGAACATTAATATTTTTCATTATCAAATTCGTAGAGATCGCGAGGTAATCCCGTGATCGAATTAAGTGCATCCTTAAAATATAAAAACATTCAATGATTACTTTAATATTTCCTGTCCAGTTAAGTGCAACTATTTATGAATATTAGGTACTTAAATGTCAATTTCTTAAATAATGTACTTAAATTTATTATAATAAACATTAAACACGATGGACGGGTGTAACTTGTTAATGGTAAAATTAACAAGGAAAACAAAAACTGAAAAGGAATAAAGAAAAAATAAAAGAACCAAAGAAGAAATAAAATTTTAGTACAATTTTTAATTCGCAGAAACCTAACAAACAATAATTTTCAATTTTTTATCATCTTCTTAAAACATAGTAACATCTATGCAACACAAAAAGTAACTGGGAAAAATTAATAATAATAAAAATTACGAATAATAAAAAAATTTATACTCCTGGGAGTGAAGGAAAGGTACAAATAGATTACGTTACTTTGACTCGAGACCGATCCCCCTTTACGTTGTGCTTAAGTGAGGTACATCCATGAGATTACAAGCTAACCTAATTAACTCTTACGAACTAAACTTTAGACCGTCAACTCAGCCCGTACAGAGCTCGCAGAGTCCCACAAATAATTGTCGATGTCATTCCTTTGAGCATACACTGAGTTGAAAACAGACTACCTTGCAGAGATTCAAATAAATGTCAAACCATTAATTTATCGGCTTTGTTATTACATTATCAAATATTTGCTCAGCAACAATAAACTGTTTGATACCATCGACATTCTATCCATTGTATCCACTACGATCAATTCACGAATGTGTAAGCGGTTGCGAATATCTGGATAAATTAGACATGTTATGTCGTTGGCACATAATTGATCGTAGTTGTATCAACATTATTAAAAATATCTGCAAGAGTTACAGAATCCTGAGGTAGTTTACATTTTGTACTTTTTATTTTTTTATTATTTTTCCATTTCACCTTACACTCTAAACATTTTATATTTTTTTTCTTTCTTCATATAAAAATCTACTTTTATAGCTTACTTAAGACTATTATGTTATATTCCTCGAGGTAGATAAAATAAGTTACAACTAGAAGGGCCTTGTAAGAGATTACATTCATGTTGCTTTTTTTTTCTTAAATTTTATAGTAGTTATATCGTCCAGCGAATGTGTCTCTTTTATATCACTCAAGACACTGAGGCGTCGAATGTAAAGTTCTCATAAGGCCCGTGTGACGGCAGAGGGTCACCATACCCGTAACAATCTTTGGCTTTACCATCACGACAGCTCGCGATTTATTAACATATAAGAGATAAAAAAAAACCTTACACTAAACACCTTATTAAAAACCAAAACGGAACCAATACACTAGAACATAAATGTTCGATCTAGCAAAGTACGCTTCTAGCCTGAAATAGCGAAGTAATTTTTTAATTAAAATTAAATTTTAATATATGAAAAAATCCACGGAATATTTTATTTTTTTGAAGAAGCAGTTGGGAGTTTCTTTGCGTGCTGTTACCGCCAATATAAGAGTTGGCCAATTTTTGATGGAACCTATACAAAAACCTTTGCCAAACCTTCGCCATACCAAAGTTACAGCCACATTAAGAGATCGGTCTGAGTCATAAATGGAGAGGGAAATTGCAATACACCGACTAAATATATGAATCTTATCACATCAAATGTAACATTACAATTATTAGGGACGACTAATAAATTGTCCGCTAATTTATTTTTAACAATGTGACAATTAAATTTAGACGTATTACTTATCCCAATGTATACTGAAATTTTGTACAATCATCACTTGAACAGTGTTATTATTTAAACAATCAATACACGAATGATACGAGAATGTATAGACTGCAATTGACATTAAATTATTAATGTATTGTAATCTAAGATTTGTACCTTAAAGAGTTAGAAAGAAGCAAATCTTATTCTTGATTTCAATTTTCATCGTTCTCAATATGCCATTAAAAGGACCGTAAACATACTTAAACCCCTCATTCTAAAAAAGAGAAAAAATCGATTAAAAAGCTATAAATAAAAACGTGATGCATTAATGCTATTCTCTTTTGTGTATCACAAAAAACATTTAATGTCCAAAAGAAATCACAACTATATGAATTTTGAATTCATAAGAAAAATAAAACCGAAAAGACAAAAAAATAGAACAATTTCTTTCCAATAATTGATTAATAAAAGGTAATGTTAACAATTCGCATTTTGATTATAGCAAAACATTGTTCCTTCTTAACAATACACTTACCAAAAAAATGCCAAAAGACCTAACCAATTTGTTCAATAATTACAAGAAACGATCAACAACGAAAAGTTAAATGTTTTGACTCAATAAAATACAAAAGGCACTGAAAACTAAACTAAACCAGACTATTTCGAGGCTATATTATATAGATCATATGCTCTTTTGTGTGCCATTGTTAATGCCAGATAAGGCCGATCTTAAGCTGGTCATAGCTTAAGCGGATGATAGACGTGCGAGCAAGTAAGCGGACTTGTGGCCCAAGGAGCTTTTTAGCCCGTATTTGCTCGCACGTTTATCACTAAGAATGCCAGTCATATTTAAGTTTCAATGGCAAATAGAAGGCCACTTCGAATTACTGATAAGGCGCGTAGAATAATCAGCGCATTATGATGTTATATCCCTGGCATTCAGATCTTGTCATTTTGATATCTGATACCTAGATACAGTCGACTCTCGATAATTTGAAACTCAAGGGACCAGAGATAAATTTCAAATTGTCAAGAGTTCAAAATAACAAGCGTTTACTTATGGAAAGACATTTGTTCTTTCTTGGATTCATTTTAATAGCACAAATCAAACATTAACATAACTCATTAACGTTTGAAAGAAGACTGGAATGCGAACTTACTCATATCTCATTTATGTAAACAATGGACAGGTCTGTACATGTATGTAAACAAACGACAGGTATGTGTATGATAAACGCTTCAAATTATAGAGAGTAGGAAAGTCCGGACTTCAAATTATCGCATGCTTGCGAGCAAGATAATATTCATTCAACTTCAAATTACCGAAGGGACCAATTAATATTGATTTTATTCAATTTATCGAGTATTTTTCAAGGGAGTTTTTAACGAGTGTCAAATTATCGAGAGTAGACTGTACCTGGTACATAATTACCAGCTTAATAGATAACTGGTGCATAGATGCCTGTATGGAACATATGTTACTTGGAACATAGATACCTGGTACATAGAAAAATACCTGATACATACAAAAATACTTGGCAATAGAATTATCTCAGTACAAGGGTCTTCTAAAAAGTCTAAGCGCCTATACGCACTATGCGGCTAACCGCAGTCCTGAGGGCCGTCCAGTTAATCGAATTACATAAAACTCATTTATGTACATCGATTAGTCGGTCGGTGCTATACGCACTATGTGGTACTGCGTGATTCTGACGGTCACAACCGTCTAGTTGTAGGGTCAATCGCATACTACGCGGACAGCCGGCCGGATGACTAGACTCCAACTAACCGTATATCGCGCATGTGACCTAACTCTGTCTATCTATCTATCTATCTATGTTACAAGTTGCTTTGTTGTCAGTCACATTTCTTAGTTTTAGAAAATATAGATGGCACACAAAAAGTACATGTAAGCCCCAAATTAAGTCACTTCCCATAGCACTGCACTGCGTCCCTTTACTCGAATAACTACTCAATTTAAAAGCTTCCTATTTCAATCAAATTTTAAAATACCAAATCCAAAAACTTTTAGAGGCCACAGACGTAAAGATGGCTACTATTACAATTTCTGTGCGATAATTATTGTCTAAATAAGATTACAAATAATTTTTTCCCCGCTACATCCATCTTCTTATGTGTAAAATAATAATAAATTTTAACCAAAAAAATTGTGCAAATCAATACAAAATAGAGAAACTAATAACCAAACTGCGCTTTATCCATGACCATAGATTATTTTATATTTCGTTTGTACGAAGTATGAGTTACCTCAATTTTTTTTGTCATTTTAAAATGACACTACCTAATACGTCTTGGTACATGCAGGATTTTAAAAATTACACCAAGTATAAACTGACATTTTATTCTTTATATTGCTGATAGAAGAAAAATATGAGTTTTGTATTCAAATGACTCAATGACAAAAATGATTAAAGTAATATTTTATAACATCAAAACTATGTGCGAAACATTTGATGATAACTCACTACTTCGTACAGTTAACAGATTCGTTGCGGGAATTAATTCGCGAACGGATCTTCTATGCGTACTAATGCCAGGGCATACTCTCAAACGGATTTCTTCATTCGTTATTCGAATCCGCACGAATAGCTCGAGAAAATTCGACGAAAATGAACGACGAAAGGTGTCTGAGAGTTAATCCCTGAGACATTTTAGCTTCGCCAAAAAAATGATAACATATACAGCAGGGGTGGTCAACTTGATTAGGCTCTAGATCTACTGTTTGCTGAAGAAACCCTTTACATACGTCTTGAAATTTGAAATGACATAGTATATAGTCATGTAGTTTTTTTATAGGTTTTTGATTTGCCACGATCGACTGGACTAAAAGCCGTGATCGAGTAGTTGGCCAACCCTGATATATATATATAGTACATTTATAGTAAAAAATCCGAATTTTTTTTGAGTCTCGAGTGAAAAATATTAGTTTTTAATGTTTTACGAACTCCCTCCAAAGGACAGCTCAAAGGTCGCTCCAAATTTATTAAGATTTCTAAAATCGCCAAAAACTGTTTATTTTAATTCAAATTTTTTTTTTTTTTATTCATATTTTTACTTTAGATTTTTTCGAGCGAGTAATGCTCTAGTAAATTTTAAAAAATTATGAGCGATCTTTTAAAGTTCAAATTTTGAAGTGAAACTTTCAGAAACGTATTACTTTTTGGTCTTTAAAATTATACCGTAACGAGAAAAAAATTAAAATAAAAAAAAATTGTTGTTGGCGATTTTTGACATTTTTAAAAATTTGCAGCGACCTCTTAAAATTTTTTTTGAGCTGTCCTTTGTAGGGTGTTTTTTAAAACATCAAAAACTAACATTTTTTCACTCGAGACTCAAAAAAAGTCGGTTTTTTGCGCCACCCTAATATATAGGTATAGTCACATTATATTTTGCACCGCAACAAAAACGTTATGTTTAATATAAAATCCCCATCGTGTTGAAAAACATAATTTCCGATTCATTCATACATCCGTGCCCAAGAAAGAAATACGTCAATCCACTTAGTTTTACAGTAAATTATTATATCGCGTTAAAAAAAATTGAAGTAATGCTCTTTGCCACTATGCCTCTACCACGATGTTATTTACTACTGTTTTTATAGTTGTCCCTTTCACTTTACGGTGCAATGGAATTGATCGAAGATGTTGAATTATCGTTACAATAACCACGAGGATTAAAAAGGCAACTTATTATATATAGAACCGTATAAACAAATGTCAAGAGTTAATATTCAAAGTGTTCTTTATAAAGTAGTGTGATGCTTCCAATCAGCATTTATTTGAACCACATCATACATAACAATCAATGTAATGCAAGTCGGGTTTATACTTTGAAAATGTAGTGAGTGCTTTCAAAGAAGTTTTAGAACACAGCACAAAAAAAAAATATGAACTACATGCCTTTTCAAAACTATGTATGAAGATTATTGGGAGCAATACTACTTTTTTACAGTTTTCACTGTTTTGGCAGACACAATACATCTGCAAATGCCTAGCAGAACAATGAAAGCATAAATATTATTTTTAAAATGTAATGTCAGTTGCTAGCATTTGAAATGGCATTGCTGAAGTAGACCGCGTTAAGCTGTATGGAGCAATGGACGGTATTACATACAACATCTGTATCTTGCGCAACCGTTAAGAAATATACGGCAAATTCTTTTATAAGTTGCTGATATAGAAAATGATTATGGGTTTTATATTGCAAACTTTCAATATGAACAGTTGATTTGTAATTCGATACTATACTAGTAGTCATTTTAAGTAGATAAATCCAATTTAACTTCAACGTCTTTAAATGAAACGGACAAGTATAAACTAGCCTAATGTCTTAGAAATCAATACAGATTTACTCTTCATATCAGTTATCCGAGACGAATTATGTATATTTAATAGAGATTATTAATAAAAAAATATCATCTTTAGGTATATCGTACGAAAAAGTATTGGTTTTAAAAAAATAGCCTGTATATTCGATTGTAATAAAAATAAATCATTATTTCACTGTATCTAGCTTCTATTTGGAATTATAGTTTGAATAATATTCGTATATTACATTAAATTAGGTATATTTTGGATTCAGTTTAATAGTAACTCTTTGATAAATTCCTCGCCATAGATTACCACAGTGTTAGATATGACAACGTCCCGTACAAAATGTAGTAAGAGCAAAACTAAAATGCGTGTCGAGTGAAGTTAGTTTAGTGAGTTTGCGCAGGTCCAGTCAAATATTAACGTTTATTACTCCTTACGTTGTGTTGTGGGAAAGAGATGGCGTGCGAGACTGGATAGCGGACGAGCGAGAGCGCGATACTCTCCCTGCTCTGCTGTGCCTATGAACCTTATAACTGTTTTATGCAATGACGTGTACGAACTTCAAGAGCGTATTTAAGTTTTACTCGTACTATAACTCTGTAAATTTCCTTAGTCCTAGGTGGCTATACGAGTTATTATTCTCTCGGTTTTCAATTAAACGCATTATTGCTTATAACACAATTTTTCCTTTTTTGGGATAGAAAAAAATGTTTTAAATAATAAAACGTCAAAAACCAAATATGACCTGCAGCGCCATCTAATCGTGTGGGATTTAGGAGCTTTCAGAGTTGTGTTTCTTACTGGGTCATTGTCATTCCATGGTCCTCACTATAAATACAAACTTATTTCTACCAAAGGAGAATACATACATGATAAGTGTATAACGAAACTACTATTTTTATGGCAATAAAAACAAATGTTACATTTAAGAAATTATGTCATTGAAGAAGTTCTGTTGCATTATTTCACAAAAGATTTTTTCAATAGAAACTTTTCTTTTAAACTTATTAAAATTACATATTGTGGAACAAAGTTTATGCATATTATAAACTAATCGTTGTTGATTGATGATGCTTCCAAATTAAGAAGTGTTTTCAACCACACGAGAAATTACGAAGTAATAATGCTTTATAATTTCTATTCATTATCATTTCTTGCGTAGTATTACGTAGAAGGGTGTTCTATAAAGCCTAAGTCTTCTTTAATTATTTCTGTTCTGTAATAATTCTAGTTAATTATACTTTTTAGTCTCACGTAGGGAGTAATCAGCACGTAATTCCAGTGATTTGAAACAAACTGGTTGTGGAATTAGCTTCTTTACTCTTAAACAATATTCTCCTGTTTGGTAAAATAAGTCTGTTTGAAAAGGTTAGATATCCAAACGTTAGTCAAAATTTAATACCGTCGCAAGCATTTTATAACTTTATTCCATAACTCGACATCAAAGAGAAATGACGCACTCGACGTCGAGGCATGATTCGAAATGATATAAAAGATGGGTTTGTAAGTTTGACTGATGTTTGAATATCTGAAAAAAACATTCGCTGAGCAGAAATTATCTATTATAAAAAGATATATAGTACACGATAAATTTTATGGCTACTCTTAGTAATACATACCAACGCAAACGCAATTTATTACACAAAATTGTAGTATTGCGCAGTATTTTGCAACTATACTTAGGAGACTATAAACTTTAACGTGGCCTATATTAAGAGGTAAGAGTTTATATACGAATAATAATTCAAACTTTGAGTTAAATTCTAAACAAAAATGAGGTGTCCATTAAAAGAGAACTAAAACGCTGTCTTTAAAATGGTAACATAAAAGAAAAGTTAAAAAGTCACTGAGCCTTGATAAAGCATATTCATAATATATAGTTCAATAAATCCTAAAGTATAAATATAATAATAATAATATATGAATGTAACACATTCCTAAATATCAGGAATAAACACACAGTCGCTACATCCACACTTAAACGTTAAAATAAAAATAATAAATAATAAAAATGTGAACTTAAATTGAGGATATTTGGCACTGAACCATCTGCTATATGTAACTAAGACCATTTATTGCAGCTGTTATGAATTACACTCGACGAGTGCAGGGAGTGGTCACTCAACAAAATATAATACAATTACCACCCCCAAGCACCCTTACATTTATCATTAAATAATTATTTTCTTTAAAAAAATCTCAACTGGTTGCACTTGAAATGACTAGGAATATACAAGTAGTGGCTTTGCCTAAATGCGCTAAGAAGAAAAATAAAATAAAAACGGAATGTTAAAATCGACACCATCCCAATGAAACATATAATTTTTGGTCTCAATAATAACACCCGCGAACATGATACGACGGTTATGGATTTCACACATTCACACCTCCAATCTTACATGCGAATTTTAATAACACGATTTTTTTTACCTAACTACTTATGTATCTAGGGCAAATTGTACTTTGTACAAAACTAAAAACCGTTTATCCGCTGTACAGTAAAAAACTGCTGAAAACTTCATATATACGCACTTCTCTATTTTTTTTCTTAAAAACGACATTGTGGCAAAATTCAAAAAATAAATTATACAGCCTGTATTCTATTGTATCACAGATATGTTCAAATATGCAACTTAAAACATTACTCTTTATACTATTGCCATTAAGGTATATGTAACTAGTAAATTAAAATATATACGTTTAAGGCTAATAAACGTCAGAGTCGATTTTCATACTACGGTAGGTCAACTTAAATACCTACATTGAATAATACAAGACGTGTTCAACAACTAATACATTTGTTCTTTTGAATTTTGATACAATTTTTTTACATATTCTAAAAGCATAACCTTTGGATCAATTGGGATTGTACTGCATTTAATTTACTTTACTTTATGAATAATAGTTACACTTAAAATAAAATCATGAAGTTTTTAATGTTGGTTCTTTTAATATCAGCCAATACGCGTCTTCCTACTGGACTCGGGTTCTGTAAATTTTATGGAAACGGAAATTAACCCACCGCACCTTTACAAGACAGATGAATAAGAAGGTTTCTTGACCATTTTTAAGTCTTCCAGATGTGGATTGCTTTTATCCTGGATTTGAATCTACATTATTGTAATAATACACCGGTACGTTGAGGTTAAATCTGTCTAAAATGAAAATCAACTGTGACGTGTAGCGTTAAAGTTGGTAGTTTTGCCACAGTATGCCGTGCGCATGTCTCAACCTAGGCCAAAGGCGATTTACAACATTCTCCTAATATTTACATACACTTAGCCTATGACCATCAGTCTCAACACCATTTCTAAGATTCCCTAGCTCAGGTATAATAATATAAGCTATGTCATTTATTGACCGAGAGCTCAAAATAAATCGTATATAAGGTAACTTTATCTCACAGTCAACTGGACATGATATTACTAAACTTGCAAAAAATTAAAATACGTTTACGCAATGAGGGTGCAATAGGTACTATATTTTTAAAACATCGTACCAGACTGAAACGAGTACTGAGCAACCATTCTTAGTCACACTTGAATTACTAAATTAAGTAACAATTATCGCACAATTTCAAAACCTTAAAAATCTTAAGATCAATATATGAGGTAGATATTGATATCATAATATGCATCAACGAGGTATTTTATTGTACGCGTGTTACATGTACTCGGCGCGATGTGGGCGCCACGCCATTTAAAAAAAGAGACGCGTTCGAATTTTTAATTTAAATTTGGAAAATTCGAGCGTGTCTTGCTCAAAAATGGAAGTAAAGAGGTAGATAGAAGGCGCCCGCGTCGGCCGGAGCGTGCGGAGGTAGTTCGGTTGAAATTATTGAGAACTAAATGGGTTTACTGCGTGTGATTAGGGAGTGGTCCTTGGGGGAGGTGCGGGGTGACCTGGTGGCGGTGCTCACGGGCAATGTGCCGGCGCACAGTGTTGTTGCGCGTGAATGTGCGCGAGCAGTGCGGGCACGGCACTCTGATACCCTGATGCCGTTGCCTGATGTGAGCGCGCAGATTCGTCTCATATCCGTAAAGTCTCTCGCAGTATGGACACTTTAGTTTTTTACCTGAAATGGATATTAAAAAAATTAAACAGTGCTATTTAAAAAAAAACGGTCTTTCACTTGGCGTCGCTTTCCACTTAAGACCACTTAAGATGCGTCTTCCCATTTTGTTTCTTTTCTTTTGATGTGCATTTTTCGCTCTCCGTATTTATACTCTTTTTTCGATTGGAGAAACCAAGAGATGGCCAATTACGTTTTTGTATTTTGCTCTTGCGGAACTAAGTATAATTTAAATACACAAAAATCAAGTGTCTTTATAGAAATAAGATTTTTAATAAAACTGTGTTATTGAATATTTGGTGCCTATTATTCCAGTCTAACATATTCATTACCAGTCGCATGATGACTCATATCATGCACTAATATGAATGTAGCACATCACGCGTCGTCGAGTGATGACAAGAATAGTTAGTAAAACAATATAGACACAAAACATTAATGCATATATTTATTTTGGCTATGCGAGTATTCAAAATTGCAGAACAAACGCTGTAGATCATATTAAGGGGCAGTGTAAATATATCTTGTTATTGTCTGAAAAAGTCAAACTGTCAGACGGTCCATCTGATGGAAAGTGGTTACCATCGCCTATAGAGATTTGCAACACCAGGGACGTTGTCAAAAAGTTATTGGCCTCGAAGGAGTTTTAAGATCCGTCTTAAATGAACCTATGCTATAATTCAGAGGAAAAAGTTTACTGAAAAACTTGCCGATAAGGTTTTCCATCTGCATTAAAACAAGGAGGTAACTACTTCTAGGTTATTGTTGTACTCGGAGTAAACGTTCTAGACAACAGCTGTGTAGTCCAGCGCGCAAACTCAAGGAGTTGGAAGGGGGGAAGTATTCGTCGGTCCACCTCAGAATATTCTGTATTGTATAAGCGTTTGAATACGCAGACAGACATAACAAGGTTTCAACAATACAAGGTAATTACAACAACTTGCCTGTATGTATACCAAATAATAGTTACAATAAAGATAATATCCTTCCTAACAGAGAAAACCAAGTCTGTACCTATCAATGTGCTTACCGTCAATGGTAGCAATAAAGAGAATATGGCTCCTAACAGAGAACGCAAGTATTTTCCTATCACTATGCGTGACATCAGCACTGTGCTTACCATCAGTAGTAGGAATATAGAGAATACTACTCCTAACAGAGAATGCCAAGTCTTTACCTATTTTTTTAAATATAGATAATTTTGAGTTAGGTTCCCGTTTGACAGCTATCTCACCTGATATTAAGTGAAGATGTGATCTAAGATGGAGCACGGTTACCTAGTAGATACCTACTCACTCGTGACTGGAATACCACTGGATTGTATGAACCGGGGAACACAGACTCCGGCAAATTGTTCCACTCGACAGCGGTGCGCAAACGAATGGTGGAGGCAAAACGTTTATTTCTAACCAATGGTATGTCTACCATGTAACAATAGCGCAAACCGGTTCCTCTAGTTGTCCGATGATAGAAAGGGGATGGGGGAACCAAGTCGTGAAGTTCCTATCCTATCCTTATTAATGTACTTACCGACAGAAGTAGCAATAAAGAGTATACCACTCTTAACGGA
The DNA here is from genome assembly GCA_039645545.1 of Dendrolimus houi. Taxonomy (NCBI): domain Eukaryota; kingdom Metazoa; phylum Arthropoda; class Insecta; order Lepidoptera; family Lasiocampidae; genus Dendrolimus; species Dendrolimus houi. Next base: position 5,592,440 of record CM077126.1, on the reverse strand, counting down.
GAACCATCCGTGCAAGAACGGAGAAAGAATACAATTTTCAGCTAGCCAGGTAGTAGAGCCCATCTGAATAGCTACCACCCCTGGTCTACAGTATGCCGCAATAACAACCTTGAGTTGTGTTCCGGCATTACTGGTCAGGTTCCAGTTCTACCTTAAGAGAGCACCAGCGCATTTGTAGCACCTTTGGTGTTACAAATATTCATAGGTGATGGTAACCGCTTTCCATCAAGTAGGCCGTCTGCCTGTTTGCTGAACTCTGCAATAAAAATAACTGCTAAGTCTTTACCTATCAATATGCTTACCGTCAGCAGTAGCAATGCCACCAGACTTGCTGGTAATGGCTTTGGCGGGCCAGATTTCTGGGCTGGGCTTCGGCGGCACCGGCGACGTCTCCATCGTCTTGTCGTGATAGTTCATCCCAGTTATGGACGGTGCCGGTGGCGGCGAATTGTTGTATCCACTTGGATGGTAGTCGTTCTCATTTTTCACCCGTAAATCTGAAAGTCACGTATAAAGCATTAGAATTTTTATCCGTGCATTAATGGAGAAAGAATACAATTTCCTTCGGCCGGCCTGTCATAAGAGGCGACAAAACAACTCACAGCTCTGTGGTAGGGCATTTGGTCGACTGGATGGCTACCACCCCTGGTCTAGAGTATGCCGCCATAAGGTGAAAATGCTTTGTTGTACAGTTTTATTTAAAAAAAAGTGTATTCACAATATGAGTAAACGAAAGATAACAAAAAAGCCATATTCAAAAGAAACAAAATTAAAGTTTTCAAGCCAAACGCCAAGAATCGAATGCCTTCAGTTGCTTGACCGCCTGGTTGATCACAGAATAAGAGAGGCGATAGTGAAATCAATTGAGATCCTTCACAATCTCCTGGATTTTGTACGAGACTACCTGTTTATAACGTCATAACTAGGTACAAGTAAAATGAGTCAAGTAGCGCATTGTTTGTTGTTCGAAAGTAATTCAAATTATATCATGAAAGTTTGTTATTTTAACGCATGTTTGTTAACATGTTAGAATTTATTATTGTATTACTAGCTGTGTCCGCGACTTCGTCCTCGTGGATTATTTTTCGTGGAACTCTAAAAAAAGTAGGCTAAGTTACTCTTTATAACATCAGCTACCTGCCAGTGAAAGTCCCGTCAAAATCGGTACATCCAGACAGACAGACAACAATTCTAAAAATTACATTTTCGGAATTTCCTGGTCCGAATTATCCCCCCTGATTTTTTTTCACATTTTTATTTTGACATTACAAACAGACATTTCAATTTGATTTATTTGTACTGTATAGATAGAGTCTACAAACTTGCCGAAATCCGGCAAGCAGGCAAACGGCCTACTTGTTTGAAAAAAAGAGGTCATCGCCGCCTATGGACGATCGCTACACCAAGGGCGCTGCTAACGTGTTGCCGGCCCCGAAGAAATTTTATAATGCCCTTGTTAAATGATCCCATTTCGTAGCGCAGATGGAAACCCACGACGGAGAGATCTCTCTAAGTCGTTATTGTACGCGGAATAAACCTTCTAGAGAACCGTTGCGTAGTCGAGCGTGGTAGCTCAAGGAAATGAGGGTGAAGTGTGAACATCCCACCGATGGCGAGCGGTGCGGTAGTAAAAATGTGGCATTGTGTATTAAGATTTAGAGTGAATATTTTGACAGAAGATCCGTAGAAAAGAGCATTTGGTTTAAGACAATCCAGCCACAACTTCCAGTCCAGATGTGGATAAATGAGTGTTCCATGACGCGAAAAGAAGTTGTAACATTGTTCAGATTACGTTCCGGACACATTCCTTCAAACAAGTTTGGATATCTCATTAAGAAAGTTAACTCTCCCAACTGTGTAATATGCAACGTGACTGAAGATGTCCAACATGTTCTAATGGAATGTGTTCGGAACGAAGGAGATACGAAAAGAGTTACTTCGAGAGCGAAATTTATCTGCCGTAGGAGAATGCAATAGCATTCTGGCATATCCGTTATCAAGAGATGCCAAGATGTTTTGTAAATTATATGATTTAATTTTTAGTTTATATTAATTAGAGATTAGATTAGAAATGTTTTTAGGATTTGTGTTCTTTACGGGGTGACATGGCCGATAAGCGGCAAAGCCCTTTCTAAATAAAGATTTAAAAAAAACACCAGATCAAACAGTTCCTCAGAAAACTTTGCATTGGCTATACCAAAGTTCACACACCTACGCAAACCGTAAGGGTACCAAGGTTTCTCTTCAAGACTATAATATTATAAAAATGTAGGCTTTTGTTTTTTAGATTTTTTGTGTTTGTCTGTTTATTCGGGGTTTATGTAAAAACTACTCGACCGATTTCGATGCGGTTATCGCTTATCGGTATCAAATGTCCGGACTTAAAATCTGCGTGCTTTATATCCCGGGAATCCCTTGAAAATTTTTGGTAAGACAACTTTGATCTTTCTGCTCATTGTCCAATGTGGACGAAGTCGCGGGTATTAACATATATTAAAAAAAATATTGAAATATTTTATTGATCTAAAGACACATGTTTACATAATAACCGAACAGTCCGTTGCACTGCAAAAGTATAAAACTGTGCTGCAGTGACAACTCCCACCACAAGACAATGAAGTATATTATACTATATATAGCACACGATACATTGCAAATATAATGAACTTTAAACTAAACAGAAAATAACAAAAAGTAACGAACTCAAGTGTCATTCGCGGCTATGAGCGCACGACTCAGATCTTTAATCAGTCACCTTCAGCTCCTTGGTCGTTGGACAAACGTTCAATCATCTCATCGTTAGCTGAAGCGCTTCTTTCATAGCCGTTGTTCTTGATTGGGTTGCCGAGGGTCGATGTGCAGTCAGGTGGGTTCTCCTCATATCTCGCCCCAGCACCTGGTGATGAACGCGTGTCCGGCTCATCAGCTACGCTCCCACAATGTGACGATGACGAACTTTGCCTGTAACACATTTTTGTTATTTTAAATAACTTCAACAACATGATAACCACAAAATGAGGTGCACGTTGGCCGGTACAATAGTTACATATATGTTCATTATTAATGAATATTTATATTTTTTGAATTATGTTAATGTTATGTTTTCATTCAATTCGTTATAACTCTGTCATTATTTAACTATATTGTATATTATTATTTATTATGTGCTGTACTGTCCTTCGTGACTTCACTTGCTGCTCCTAGAAAGAAGAACAGCGGTCTTAATTGGCCAGTATATGCTGAGACTGAGTCCAATTTTATTTAGGACTTGTTTTCTTTCTTTTGTATATATTGTATTATTTTTTTACCTAAATAAAATATTTCCTTCTTTTATTCTAGATTTAATTCTTCAAAAAGTAATTCTGTAACATATTTCTGTATAAAACTTATTAAAAAAAAGAGAACTTAAGATATAAATAGAATAAGAAATATAAAGAAAAACAATATTTAGCTAGACGTGTTGCTGGGGAGTTTCTTGCCGCTTCTTCTCCTTAACAGCATTAACACGTTATGAAGCGGTGTAAATAGAATAGGAAGAAAAATTAAATTTTAACTTATATGTATGACTTTAAAAAGTGTTCTCCAGTGGCACTTATTTTGAATAAAAACTTTTGAATTTGAATTTTGTACTTGAATTTGAGACTGGCTATTTAAACAAATCGTAACAGCCATATTTATCAAGTTGTCCTGTTTTTTATTGGTGGATTACAGCAGACAAGCTGACGGCCCACATAGTGGAAAGCGGGTATCGTCGCCTATGGATATTACCAAAACCAACGGTGCTGACGGCCGTAAAGGGGGCACTGGAATCTGGCCACTGATGACATAACAGAACTCAAGGTTATTATGGCGTCATGCTCTAGACCAGGGGCGGTTGCTATCCAGGTGAGTAAATACCCTAGATTTTCTTGACATATATTTGAAATTTATAACATAAAATTATAGCTAGGCATGTTGCTGAAGAATTTCTTGCGCTGCTTCTTCTCTTCAAACCACAACATGTTGCGATGCGATGCTAAATTAGATTAGGCTCCCATAGAGTAAATAATAACCATAAACAAAATTAAACTAAATAATTAAAATGAACAAGTTGGCGGTAGGCTAAATAAAACTTTAACTATTCTCATTGACACTTGATACCTTTGTCTTCCGTGATCACGGCTACCGAAAAGTGGCCGAAACGTCGGAATAATAAAAATCAAATAAATTACCGCGCTCAAATCTGTTACAACGTAGTTTTATTAAACTTTTGTATTTTATTTATTAGTAGGTGTAGGTTGTGCCCGCAAAGCCTCTAAGCGCACAATATATTGACCGGACTCAACTATAAAAGGGTGCGATGATGAAAACTTGATTGACGAACCCAGTGCACGCTTAGCTCTAGAGGCTTACTGAAACCACACTATTTTTTCTCCTGGCGCACAAGTTTCTCAGGGTTTTGTTTACCAAGACTTATTCTAATACAATGCTTTATTACTACTTACTTATGCTTCTCTTCAATACCAATTTATGAAACAGCAATTTTTATATATGAAAATAACTCCCTCAGACTGTTGGTGTCGGAATTTTATTTTTCCTTATACTCTAATCTTTAGGCTTTTTCTTCTTTTTTAAAGGAATTGAAACGGCACTTACGGCACCTATAAAAAAATCACAACTGACCTATAATTCCTTGCGTGCGGGCTTTGTGATGGCGAAGGCTTAGGTGGGGCAGGCCTGCGATGGGAGGTCGCATGCAATGGCATATGGTGAGCTGGTGGTGCATATCTTCCCATCGCACCACTTGAGCCATGCATGGGTAACGGGTACTGCGGCATGATAGGCGCGAACGTCGCTGCATGAGACTGCGGGGGGGCAGACTCCTGGACTTCGCAACTCGCTGACCCTGATACCGGGCTTGTCTTTATGCGGGCCTGGTGGCGATTCTCTGTCGACTGCTGTGTTTGTTGCTTCACCCACGCGTCTTGGGACATCTCCATTGAGAGGCCTTTGACCTGGAATGCGAATTTAAATGTTTATTATTCTATTAATCTATAATATCTATTTTTTTTGTATGAGTTCAGTAGACAGGCAGACGACCCACCTGATGGAAAGTGGTTACCATGTAACACCAAAAGTGCTACCAATGTGCGTGCGCTCTCTAAAGGTAGACTGGAACCTGGTCACTAATGCCGAAACACAATTCAAGGTTGTTATGGCGGCATACTCTAGATCGAGGTGGTAGCCATCCAGATGGGCGACCCTACCACCTGGCTGTGGGTTGTTTTGTCGCCTCTTACGACAGGCCGCCCGGCCGCAGGAAATTGAATTCTTTCTTCGTTCTTGCACGGATAAAAATTATATAATAAATCTGTAGAAGGTTCTAGTTAGTACAAAGGGTTTAAAAATGTGAAAAAAAAACACGTGGGCTAATTCGGACCAACAGATTCCGAAAATGCAACATTTATAATTGTTGTCTCTATGTCTGTCTGATAGAGCATCGCATGAAAACTACTGTTCGGATTTAAATCAACAACACAGAGCTAGTTTATATCCCTATACCGGGCCAACACTATTGACTACTACTGATTTTTATCCCGGTAAATGACGTAATTTCCATGGGAAAGACTAATATAGCCAAAAAGGTGGCGCGTTTATTACGTGTTTTTGTTTGCAATTCACTAATTAATTGGACGTAGTTACACGAAAAGGATCCAACCCACAATATTGTAAAAATTTAGTTAAGTGCACCAAACTGATGCTACATATCGATATTATCGGTCAGTAAAAAAGACTCACGTAAAAACAGTTGTTTTTTATTGATTATTAACATTGGAACCAACCAACATCAATAGGCACATGTATATTTGTTTTCACTTATATCGATCCAACCATCGTGGTTCTTAACCAGTATTAGAAACTAAATCAGTAAAACAATACTCTGTGTGATAGTAATATATACAATAAAAATAATAATAATATTCCAAGATACCATTATACTCACAATCTATTTTATAATGAACACTTATGAATAAATACGTTATAAACTTCAAATGTCAATATCTCGAAAATTACTTTGTGTGGATTGGATCCTTTTCATTTAACTACGTCCAATTGGTCATCGTAATGACAACGACGCGAACGAAGTTTTGCTGGTACTTACTAGTGTTATTTAAACGAGAAAAATTTCTGACTATGGTTCTTATTGTTGTTACTCTTACACATAAATACTACAGAATTGATTTAAATGAAACTGCAGTAATACAGCTTGTACCAGAGTAACACAGAGGCTATATATTGATTTATGAAAATATTGTTTAAATTAGCCAAGATGAAATAAGATGGATCATTAATATTTATGGTCATACCTTCTGAACACTGCAAAGTATGAAAATGGAACATATATACGTAAATTAAAGATAAAAACTTCTCTTATAATTAAAAAAACATGCATTAAAATCTTATGAGTGGTTTTGGACGACACTTTCAGACGCATGAAAATTTTAAAAACGACCATTTTGATTAGATGTCTTATAAATAGTAATTAGCACGTAATTTTGAAATTTATTTTAATATCATAAACACTTCCATTTTCTTCATTGATATGGATTTACCAAATCCAATTAATTCTCTTTAACAACAAATATGCACCTGACACTTGTGTAAATTCAAAGATTCCATGTGAATTGTTGTGTGCGCGGATCCGCAGTTAGAATAAACCCCGGATATTTCGTACACACGTAGCCGCTGAAGATACTAGTATAATTTTGTTGCTTTTAGTTGCTGTGTAAATGTTTGTCACATAACAATAAATGAGTACAAATTAGATAGGCTTACCCAAACTTATGTCCAAACACTATGTCTGCCTTTGGCATCAGAAGCATATATCTTGCACATATATTGAAACCAGCTCAATCAATCACGCAAACAATAATAATTATTTTTCATGGCGGCCGCCATTAAGTTTGTTTCCACAATTAACTGCACTTGCCAAAAATCTTATTATTTCTTTCATGTCTCTCTATTTAACACCGCAAACGAATCCGACGACACAATGGCGGCATTTTCGTGAAGCAAGCCATAATTGGGGGGAACAGAGACAGATATACATACATACCAGTATACAAAAAGAGAAGGAAATATCTATGTATCAAGAACGTGTATTGAATGAAGTATGAACAAGAAATAGGGTTACCATGACTTAAAAACCATTGTTCAGCATTAAATAATAAACAATTTTAAATACAATTTTCTTTCTTTAATTTCAACATCATATGTATGTCTTGATTATTATATTGTATTGATTACATAGTAACAAATCTTTTTAGGTTCCGTAAGCAATTTAGCCAAAATAGAAGCAATATCAACAGTATGCAATTGCCATTTCCATCCGTCAGTTTGTCATTTTCCTGAGATACAACTTAATGGGTCTAAATCTTAGACCACTAATAGAAAGACGGAGTCTCGGAGTCTCAAAGTCGAGGCAATCCAACTACTTGACACTACAACCGTGGTGCGAAGACTCAAAGGAACTAAGCCCTTTGAGATAGTATAGTGTACTATAGACAAAAGTTTGTCTTCCGTGATCACGGTTACTGAAAAGTGGCCGAAACGTCGGAATAATAAAAATCAAATAAATTACTGCATTTAAAACCGTTATAACGTAGGGGAAAGGCGTACATAATGACACACCCTTAGCAAATCTAGTCGTAAATCTTTATTTATTAAATATTTTCTATATAACATTCTGTATTATTATACCTTGGTTTATTGTTTATCAATAATGATGAGATCAAATTACTAAAACTAGTTTCCATTAAAAAAAAAAAAGAATCTTCTAAATTTTGTACAAAATCCGTTTTGTCCGTCTTAGGTGGGTAAGATGACATACAGTGTGTGGGTAGGGTAAAATGACATATCATAATTGTACTATGAAATTGTTCTTTATTTCCATAATTCGCAAATAAAATACTTCGTCTTCTCTGGAACATCTGCGCATGATGCATGGGCCCATTTTCTACACGTCATGCATTTTAACCAAACCTCCTTTGGCTTGGATCTAGAGTACAAATCATTGCAATAAATACAAGGGCAATCTTCGTCATCATTATTGGCACTGTAAGTTTTTAGTGAACCAAAATCCTCCTCGCTGCTGGAACTGAAATTTAAAATTTTCTTAACTTTTCTTTTTGGTTTCTTTGCCACAGGAGGTGGAGCCGATTTGGATTTCACTTCTTCCATATTTGGTGTCGAAGTTTAACGGCAAAGTACTGTGACTTTTTTGGGAGGTTTTCTTTTTCCTTGGCCTGCCACGTAGGTGTCTTTGGGTACAGGGGATAATACACTGACTGGAACAGTAGAAGTTGTGGAGGGAAGATGTATCGTTGGGTTTCGATAGTTTACTACTCGAGATACAACTGGTGTCGGTGTGTCTATTTAAGTTATACAATCACGAGATGTTGACGGTATCATTGGAATTTCTACAGCAGTAGTATTTACTTCAATCTGGGATCTTGACAGTGTTTAATGTTTCTACAACAAGTGTATTTTCTGTAGCTTGAGACTCCAATATAGCTAAATTTTCTGCTCCCAAATTTTGTTCTAGGGGAATGTTAGTCGTTTCAGCTGGCTCAAATAAATGATCAGGGAACACATTAGGATCAAAAGGCCATAGACCTGTTTTATGAAACCCATTGACTGCATTCTGAATGGTAGCAGCTCTGCAATAGGCTTTGTTGAATATCAGACCTATTTGAAAGTGGGTGACAACTCTGCCTGGGTGGTTTTTAGCCAACTGGTGACCTCTTGATTGAAATATGTCTTAAGTGGTCCGTAGAAGGACACATCAAAAGGCTGCATCCGATGAGTGCAATGAGGTGGTAAGCATAATAAAATGATACCATTTTCTTTTGCAAATTTGAGGCTCTCAATTCCTTTATGGCTTATGTGCCCATCCACAATCAACAACACTTTATCATCAAGGCTTGCTTTCACATGAGTCTGAAAATGCATCAACCATTTGTAAAATACAGCTGTTGTCATCCAACCTGATTCTTGCGCAATGCCCAAAGTGCCAGCTGGTGCTTCATCAATTAATTCTTGTTTCATCAACTTTCGTGGATAGATTAAACACGGTGGGATGTACTGTCCACTGGCACTCATGCAACAAACAACTGTGACATGAGACCCCTTTTCGGCACTAGTTAAAGCCCCAACCTGCTTCCGTCCTGTAGTAGCAAATACCTTTTGTGGTCTTTAAACCGTGGATAGAGCTGACTCATCGACATTATACAGTCGATACGGTGGAATTTTATAGATTTCAATAACGTTTTGATAAGCGTAAAAAAAACGTGCCACTTGTGGACGGTTAAAAGCCTGGGCTCTGCAGAAGTTGCTTCAGGTTTTCTTAAAGATATCTCCAGATTGCGGCTCCTAAATCCCGCTAGCCATTCCTTACCTGCCATTTTCGTTTCCTTGTTGAAATTATTCGGGAGTTTATTGGCTTCTGCGAATTGGTACGCTAATTCCAAAACTTCTTTACGAGTAAATCCGGAAAGGCGTGTTTCTAATAGCTTAATATGCTCAACCAACTCTCTTTCCATCTGCAGAGTGAAAACACTCTTGTATCTTCCCATACCTTTAGCTGTAGGCGGTATCATTTTATTTTGTTCCAGTGCGTGCCGTCTGAGCGTGGCCTGCGGTATACCACACACTTTTGCAGCCATCAGCCAGCCCATTTCATTTTTGTTTACAGCAATAATGGTCTTCTCCATTGAGATTTTATCCCATCCTTGGCGGTCCGTTTTTCTAACATAATTTAGCGGCATCCTGACAATTAATGAACTGAAACAACAAAAATGAATGCTGGGTCAAACGACATATTATGTAATTTTGCCCAATCGAGCGATATGCCATTTTGTCCGCCTTAGAAGCTTATAACCGTCAAACGAAAAACCAAAAAAATACTAAACTATTTGAGATTTCAATACATTCCTGTACTTATTTAGTCCAATGAGAACAAATTAATACAAACGTAACTATAAAAAAGTCAAAATTTACTTACTTTTAGGCCAAAACAAAATCCGTTGAGAGAAAACTCGCAATTGCATAAAAGTTTATTTTCGCTGTCAGTGCCGAACAGTTGCGTGTACGTGACTGACGAAATGACAAGATTAGTTCGGTAACAAGACGGCCCTCTAGCGATTATTATGGGAACTTAAGCATTTTTGGTTTGAGAGAAAAGACGGGTGTGTCGTTTTGTCCACCTATGTCATTTTGTACGCCTCTCCCCTACTGCACGGACAGTTTGTCAGCATTTGTCAGCTCAGCAGTATTACGGTTTGCGTGTAAATGCGCCTGCGCCCGCAAGCCCTTTAAGTCGCGAATAAACTCTAGTACTGTGTACAGATGTTTCGTGGTTTCTTTTCTTGCACGTAACCCGATACCGTCTCCAGCCACGTGCCACTAACTCGTCACCCAAAACCGTTCATGTAGTTTCATTACTTTTTTAAAGTTCTGTAGCTAAATAACAAAATACTACATTTTGGTAAATTTTACGGAACCCTTCACTATGTGTGGACTAAAACGCACTGTGCCGAATTTATATTTTCAAACTTTACGATCTACCTCCCAAACATTAATGCATATATAATTCGTTTTTTTTTTCTTTCTCTATTCAGAAGAAAAAGAAACAAAATTGAAAATAGAACTAATTTCAATAGAGTTGAATAACTTGCCACCAACATTTCCGGTACATTAAAAAAATCTAAAAATCAAGGCCCATTATAATCATGCAAATTTTTGCAACAGGAAAACCACTATCAGATCCAAGGTTAATGACACAAATTGTTGCGCAAAATGTCAACTGCATTTCTGACAATAGACCGACAATTTAATGATATGAATCGCTAGAGCTTTTCATGTGGCTGCGCTCGTGTTTTAGAATCCACATATGGATTGTGGAAATTCAAATATCGTAAGGGACATTTTGTATACTATTTATAAGACATTTTGTATACTATTTAACTAAGTTTTTTGTACATGTACATTTTTATACTATTGTTACGACTTGCCGGACTCGAATTAAAATGCCGTTACAATTACTATAGAATTTATTAGAACCATACAAACACGTATAACACAGTTACAAAATATAACTGAACACCACCAGTCCAAACGTAATGCACGATTCAATAACACGCGCAAAGTCTGTCACCATATAAATTACCGAATTTACACACGTCTTGCTTCACTTGTGGTTATCGCTTGACTGCCGATCTCTCCATTGGGGCATTGCTTTATGCTGCCCAAATGCAATATGTCTACTTGACCGCGCGGTCGGAATTTTTGAGAATCACACCTGGCTAATGACTACCATAAAAGATTACAATACACAATGGGCTGTTTTTATAATCACAAATTTTAAACACAAAGTAAACAAAAGAAGTCCAAATGCAGAAAGGTAATAAAGTGTGCCTTTATGGTATGCAGGTGTGAATCTACTTTTGCCGGCATGTAGGTCGTAACACTATGTATTGAACTAAGTATTTTGTACATGTACATTCTTTATACCATCGAACTAAGTTTTTTATACATGTACATTTTTATATTACATAGTAAACTAAGATTTTATTCTCCATCAATCTGTATTTTTAAAACTTTGATAGCTCTTAATATGAAGGTGTTTTCAATTGTATATAATTTTATGTAAAATTTCTTATATATTTTGTTTATAAACTTTACAGTAATAATAGAGACATAATTTATGCCATTATTTAAATTGGCCAAAATATAAAATATAAGTCTCAATATCCCGTAAATGAAGACGTGGGTATAGCTAAAACGTCTAATACTAACCTGTAAATTCTCCCCGCTCTTAAGGAAACTGGAGAGGGCGTCCTGGCTAACGTGGACCTCTCCCTTGTACATGAACTCAAGTAACGCCTGCATATTGTCAGCCGTTGTGGCCTCCAAGAACACATAACACGCACCCGCATGGCTAGGTGGCGCTGTGTCGAATAGCTCTTGGAAATGCTTACTGCATGCTGCCAGGATCACCTTGTGTGCTTTGAACTGGCGACCTGGAACAAATTCAAAGTATGATTAGACTTAAAATATAGTCATGTTGTTTACAGTACGAGCGACACCTCTTTTTAACGAGGATAAATCCACTTACGATCATCTCACCATGTGGGGATCACGGTGAGGACGTGTGGAGACTCGCCGACCTGTTGCCGGAACACTCACTCTAGTCCCTCTAGTCGCCTATAACCAGGGCCGCGGGAAGTGGCTATCACCCGCCTGCATAAGCCCTGGCAGACCTAAATGCGCCCTTTCCCTTAGTTTGTGGTTTGTTCAATTCCTTCATAGAAATTTCTTTATAAGCTACTCTATCTACTGGTGTAATAATACAAGATATTATGTATTGTTTCAAAATCATCCGATTCGATACCTGAATAGACTGATTTTCATTGAAAAATAGAATCTTAAAAATAGCATAAAACAATTCCCGAAATATTTTTACATTGAAAATCGGCATAGTATAAACTTCGTAAACACAATAAAATTTATGGATTCATTCAAGCCGCCGTTATGGGGTCATTGTATTTTAAAATAAATACATATTAACTCTATCTATTCTGAATTTTCTATTTATTCTTTAGTTTAGCATTTTAAGGAAAACAACATAAAACATTCAAGAAAATTTTACTAGATGGCGCTAGTAGTTTTAACGAAATGTAATGAAAAAGGTTACAGAGCAAGCTACTCCTGTATCGGATCGTTCTCTTATGACCCATCCTCCACCTGCGTTAAAATAACGCTGTTTATTTTAGCTACATTAGTGTATAACGAACATAAGTTATGGTAGATGCAACACCAAAGGTGCTACAAATGCGCTGCTGCTTCCTAAAGAAAGACTGGAACCCGGCCACTAATGCCGGAACACAACTCAAGGTTTTTATAGCGGTATACTCTAGACCAGGGGTGATAACCATACAGACGGGCAAACGCCCTACCACCTGGCTGTCGGTTGTTTTGTCGCCTCTTACGACAGGCTGCCCGGCCGCAGGAAATCGGATTGTTTCTCCGTCTGTGCATGGATAAAATTGATAAAAATATTATCTGCCAATGTTTAACGTCATTAGCAATGTCCCATCATAAATACCGCATAACATTCTTGGCTACATCCGCGTGACGCAGTCAATAGCACTGACATTATCCCAGGTGCAGCAGGTGCATTATGAATACAATCAGAAATGATGATATCCATAAGAGAAAAATTAACAAGTTGAAGTGGATACGGGTCTGACGTCGCAGGACTGATGGCCGTTGGAGCAGACGAGTCCTAGAATGGAGACTGCGTCTCGGTTAGCGCAGTGTCGGTCACCCTCCAGCCCGATGGACTGACGACCTGCGTATAAGTCACCGGTGAGCGCTAGGTTAGGAAGGCGGAGGACCGGGATGTGTGGTGCGGTCTTGGAGAGGCGTACATGCAGAAGACTATTTTTTATGTTTAAACGTTGCTTCCCATCATTTATGTATCCAGCTAGTGTGCAATGTTCATGAATTCGACGGTCTCTGGGCCAAGGTTCGGACCGTTTACCGCGCACCAATCTACATATGTACGAAAATAGATTTTTAAATCTTACTTAATCTTTATATCTCCATTAAACTATTTTTGTTGTTTTCATGTTAAATTTGGCATACACACGTCCCATACAAAAAACCTATAAACTCAAATCAAGGCTACATCACTGGTGGTCCGGCCGGCATCTGAGTTCTAAGAATTTATTCATCTTAATGCACAAGTATCATGTTTGAGTCTAAATATTTTGCTCTTGATAGGTTAGTGTCAGGTATTTCAATATTGTCTCTGACAGTAATGTAGATGGTAAAGTCAGTGTCAGAAGACCGCGATGCACCGAGCATAACTAAGTCACAGATATTTCGAATAAAGATAAAGTAAACATCAGCATAAATAAACGTGTGTGTAATGTATGAAGAGATTAATGAAAGTGTTCGAAAGGTAACATTTGTGTCAAGATCGCAGCAAGTGGAGATCTATCGTCTCTACGACTCCTATGAGAAACAGACCTGGTAATATGTATAGGTCTGAGTATATTTGATATTCTTGAGCAGTTTTAATGCGATCCGATAGTTATTGCATTGTACCAACGTATTAGTTTGTGTGCAAAACTAGATCATTTTTTACTAAAATCAAGTTGAGTTCCAGATTTGTCACTTTATAGTTCAATATATAATCTAAAATCTCGCAAGGGGTGCGTGAGACTCGGGCGCAAGAACCTGGGGGCGCAAGCCGATCGCCATGTGGATATAATACTTACATACATGTCAGCTGTGCAGATTCAAAACCTAGCAACCAACTGAGATTGTTTTTTAAATTTGTGTTTGTGCATCTATTGTCTTACTAGGCATTTGCTAATGTATTGTGCTTGACAAAACATGCAAACACTATATCAAAATATGTTATCGCCTCCAATAAGCTTCATAAAGAGTTTTGAAATGGCGTATCGTTGAAGTTCATGTCACTCTTATGCTTTATGCTGTGGTGCAAAATTTCTTGAAATCTACTTGCTTGGTTTTAAAATTGCATAGCTGATATACATAAACTGCTAATTTTAGATAGTTTGCGGACTTTAAAATTATACAATTGATTCCATCGTTTCAGATTGTACCTAATTTTATTATACTTATAATAATAACCCATAAATATCCTACTGCTGGGCTCGGGCCTTCCACTACAGGGGAACAGACATTATAACCACCACGCTTGTCCAAGGCGGCTTGGCAGCTTCACCGTTACCTCCGTAGCACGTGGTAATTGTAACAATTTGCACATTACTTCAGAAAACTGCCTAAGTGGTGTATGCGTTCCGGCTAAGATTCGAACCCGCGCCCTTTGAGTTTAGGACGCTTGCGCTATGTCATTACACTACCACAAATAGCCTTGACGCTCTGTACCTTGAGCACGACACGATTATACCTATGTAACTTTAAATTTAATTGTTTGTTGCGTGGGGGTTGCCAATTGATTTTCACACCCCGGCGCCCAATAATAATAATAATAAAATGATTTATTTGCCTCAAAAATAAGTAACAATGTTAATTATAATATAAAAGACACTACAAATTTGCGGTCTTAGAAACTAAATTGTAGTTAAGACGGCCCTGTGACTAGCGTTACCCCTAGAACTATGCTATATATACTATACACTAGCGTTTTCCCCGCGGCTACGTTGCATTAAAAACCATAGTTAGTACCTCTATGTAGCTATAGAAGTATATGTATTACTTACATAAACACTTAATTATGTTTTTATATATAAGTATAAACGCTTAATCAAAATTTATCTAACTGATGGTGAAAATCGTAGCGACATTATTGTATGTACATAAGTTATTTGTAACGTCAATATTTAACGTCATTAGCAATTAATAAAAATATAACATCACAAATAACGCTTTAAACTCATCGCTTCATCTGTGTGAATCGGTCAATAACTATAACATGATAATAACATTTTTCATCTGGGATACCAGATGAAAAAGTGGCGTAAGCTAAAAGCCCATGAACTGAACTGATATTTTTATTATTTAAATAATGTATAATAACAGGCAAAGGAACTATAAACACTTATGGATGGTAAAGTAAAAAAAATATGAAATATGAATGATGATTTCTAATGAGATGTTATTAATATAAATAACATACTTGGTTAAAGGAGGTTATATTCTATAATTTTTTAAATTTAGAACTTTACTGTTTCTTGTTAAATTCATTCACTACAATAACAAAGAAACTAAGTCCATATAGTCTACACAACTGCTCAGTAAAACATAGAGGAGAGTCGAAGCCAACCTGATTTGAAATAATACAATGATTGACATGTTGCTTATGATAACGTAATGTAATGTTTGACAATGACAATGGCAATGTTATGACAATATAATTTTTGTTAGTGAATTGAAAAAAAGCGATTGTAGCGCCATCTATTTTGCTAATCCGTCTATTCTAAGGAGACGACATCATTTATCGGGATTAAATGTACTCAGTGTTAAATCGGATTATAAGCCATCATTATATGGAGTTTCATTCATATACATTCATTAACTTTAAAAAAAGATGCGACCGCAGCGCTATCTGTTTCGCTATTATCCTCTATACTCTATGCCATGGAAAAAACGAAATTTATTGGGTCAAAATATCGTAAGTTAAAACCTGGGATATAAGCTAGCTCAGTTTCGGGTTTCATTTAAATCCGTTCAGTAGTTTTCATATAATGCTCTAAATTCAAATTCAAATTCAAATTCAAATTCAACAGACAGACAGATACAATTCTCTAACAGACAGATAAATATTGTGAGTTGCATTTTCGGAATCTACTGAACCGAAATAAAAAGAGAAGAATGTACCGACATAGCGAAATCATGAGGAAATTAACACTTCAATTTTATATTATGCATTTCAGTTCTATACATATATAATAGATGGCGCTAGTTGGTTCTAAGCAAATTTAAATTCAAGACCATGGTCAAATAACGATCATCATTTTTGTCAATTCTGTAAATAAATACTTTTAGTCACGAATATAATGTAGGACCTGTTGTACATTATGTTTTGAAATAGTTTATTGGTGATAAAGAGGTCCATTCACTATTCCGCATGACAGTCCGTCTCGCCGTTCGCCGAATAATCCAGGACTGTGAATGATCTTGCAGCCTGTATTGCATCCGGGAAAACAGAGCCGAATGCCTTCTAAATCCTCTAAGCTCCACCCACTGCAGGATAGTGAATGGGCCTCTTTACAGTAAGAGAAGTATAAAAACATTTGTTATACCCATTTGAGCTTTACAGAAAACTATTTTCGAGTAACAGTTAACACAATTACAATTCATTTGTCTTTTAATTTGGATGAGTCAACTAAAGCGATTCATGTAAACATAATTTTGAGTAATTCAATGTTATGGAGACCATCACGTCGTATCAACTCTGTCCTTTTCAATCAAATTCATCCGTAGTACTTTCTTAAGTCTTCGCTACTAATACCCATAATCAAAACTACGTTTTAAGGGGTTTAAGTGCATATTTTTCTTTGTCTTCCGTGATTACAGCTACTGAAAATTGGCCGAAACGTGAAAACAAAAATTAGATGAAATGCCACGCTGAAAACAGTTAAAACATAGTTATAATAACATTGATTCAATTTAATATTTTCTTAAGTTTTCGCGACTTGTACACATAATAAAACTACGTTTTAACGGTTTTAAGCGCGGTAATTTATTTGATTTTAATTATTAATACGTTTCGGCCACTTTTCAGTGGCCAAGATTTTTCGATAGAGAAGATGGTTGGCAAGTGCCACCTTTTTGGGATCCGATCATCAAAACTATTAAGACCCAAAGCCAGCAAAAACCAATTGCCAGACCTCAAGACACTGCGAGCTCTTTCTGCGTACACCAGAACACAAGCCAACATGATTGATATATTCTTTTATTTTTCCTTCCACCCATTTTAATATTATATAAAATTATTAGAGCTAAGCATGTTTGCTGAAGAGTTTCTTGTGCTGCTTCTTCTCTTCAAGCCACAACATGTTGCGAAGCGGTGGTAAATTAGATTAGGCTCCCATAGAGTAAATAATAACCATAAACAAAATTAAAATTAATTAATTATAGCGAACAAGTTGGCGGTAGGCTAAATAAAACATTAACAATACTCATTTACACTTGACATCTTCGTCTTCCGTGATCACGGCCACTGAAAAGTGGCCGAAACGTCGGAATTATAAAAAATCAAATAAATTACCGCGCTTAAAACTGTTAAAACGTAGTTTTATTCTTGATGCAATTTGATCGTTCCGTCTAATATTGGTGTTAAATATCTAACTAAAATAAGTATATAATTATTTAATTCCTTCAATATGAACACCCAGTTTGTGATATACCAAAATACTGCGTAGAGGAAAACCACTTTGAAACGGTAAGTAGGTCAATGACTCGACTATATTACCTACACACCTGCAGGTATACTAAAAATTATAAAAATAAAATACTTTACTATAATAAGTATATTGGTAGTGTCTAGTTTGTACAATGTATTAGTAATTTTCGGTTAAAACGATGATGAAGGGACCACTACAATTTCGACGCTATATGCGGAAGTCGTTATATACATTGGTAGAATAAAAAACATTTTTTACTATTCCTACGATGACGAAAAGCGCGTACATATCGCCCAATGACTAATTATTTTAATAATAATGATTCTTAGATTTTTTAACTTTATCTAGCTGAACACTTATAAAAAAAGGCTATTGCATCTGTGGATATAAACAAAACATAATATGTTTTTTTTACAAATGACTCATTTGAAAATACATCATAAATATTACAATGTAATCGAAAGAGACTAGTAAGTAATTTAAATATAACCTAAGCTAATTAAAAGAATTTATATTAAGAAAGTATCTATTAATTAGCATTTCTCATATTGTCTCTATTAAGGCGAAGACCGTTTGCTCGTGTTTCTTTATTACAGCTAGCACATTATACTAAACTTTAGTATTATCTATAGCACTGATTCAAACAGTTTTGTCCTTTTGAGCCTTTTAATTATGCCTGTGTTATTGAGAAGCTGGATCGCTTCCGTGTTAATATGATGATGAAGCCGATGCTCATTGAAAACTTTATGATACTATGAATGAACCTGTGCCTATGTTTGTTGACTCCTTGTGTATAGACTCGGTCGCAATATCTGTAGACTCTCTAGGAACTTTTTACAACTGATTCATAAACACTGGTCGCTATAATCGAAATCGACGTTACCTTCGAAGGCGCTATAGCCAAATTATTTTCCTCTAAAAGTAGTCTAAATCTAAATTCAAATATTTTATTTAAAAAAAATATAATGTTACTTACATTATATTTTTTACTGCATCTCGTATAATATTTATGTATACCACCTTTGACAAATATAATCTGTTTTATTCCTGCCACGGGTCGTCTGGAAGAGATCGCTTTTTAGCGATAAGACCGCCCATTGTACACATCTTACACTATTATATAAAGCTGAACAGTGTTTGTTTGCTTGAACACACTAATCTCAGGAACTACTATTCTGATTTCAAAAATTATGTCAGTGTTAGATAGCCCATTTATCGAGGATGGCTATAGGCTATATATCATCACGCTAAGACCAATAGGAGCGGAGCACCAATGAAGAATGTTTCAAAATCGGGTGGATTTTTTTAACTATTCCACGCGGACGAAGTCGCGGGCAGGAGCTAGTTTAAAATATTTTTAAGCTATGAATTTTTCTGTATTTTCTATAATGGTGTACAATAAAGTGTTCTCTCTCTCTCTCTCTCTCTCTCTATTTAAATTCAAGCAACTGAAATGTTACGTCGCAATAACCAAAAAGTTGTTACAACCGAAGTCACGTTAAATCGGTGCGCGTTAAATCTACTGTATTTAACAATGTGAAAAAAACCAATGTGGTTAATTCGTACCAAGCAGATTTTTAAAATGCAACTTTTAGACAGTCAAACGAAAACTACTGAACTAATCTGCACTACCATATTTGTCAATAATTCGCTAGAACTGCGGGCAAAGAAACTAGATCTAACTGCAGAATTACACTTTATACCAGTCTAGTTGAAAATTTCAAGTAATTTAATAAATGTCTTATGAATTGTATATTGAAATTTGACACAGAGTATCAAGAATCAATACGATTAAAACATTTTAAAATTATTTAAATCCATAACAGCGACATCTAGTAAATAAATTGGAACCATCATTCGTATTATAGTTGTTCCATGGTAATAGGCAACGTTTCTTGCGCAATGTTATCATTGTTTTTACAAAAAGTCGATATTCCACCGCACGACTAACGTATGCGCGACGCCGTCCTATAGATAGCACATCGTAGTACTTATTACGTCACTACGCAACGAATAGCGCGGAACAAAATACGAATAGCCTTGGACCTGCTGCCGTATGCGCCGCGGAAGGCCGGTCGCACGCGATGCGTTTCGGAGGTTATAGTGCCTAGCGTTTAATCGCTTTGATTCAATATTTTACATGCTCTCCCGACCCACAAGTGCTTGGATAAAGATGAAAGAAAAGAAAAACAAGAAGAAGGGAGTTCGTAATGATTTAGGTAGATGAAAGAGATGACTGAATATTATGAACTAGGCAAAAAGGCAATGATAAGAATAATGTTGCAATGGTAATAAATAATTTCACAAATTAACAAAACTGATTAGAATGATTATTCCGGCAGATATGGTATTGTTTTTAATTGTCAGTAAAAATTGGATTGACAAGTTTCTAATTTAAAATTTTGATTAAAGGGTATAACCGGGTTTCTATTCCCCCAAGGTGTTTCCTTTTTTTACTATGTGGATCGTTTTGTTAGCAAATAATAATAATTCACCCAATTTTTCAACTTTTTATCTTAGTGTATCTATTTCTTGTTTTATTTTAGAAAACGCTGTTTTTTAGTTGTTTTAGTGTTCAATAAAAAAACTACAAATTAAACCATGGCGATTTTTTCACCAATATTTGGAAGTGAAAGGCATAATTTTTTTTATATCCTGGGTAATTCCCGATTTAAAACAAATAAAATAAAAAATATTTTTATCGAGTTTTAGAAAACATTCTATCACCTTTTTTTTCAGCATACATGTTTTACAATCCTTTCTACTTATTATATGAATTATTGCGTGAATTCGTCCATATGCAACCGACCTAATAAAGAGGCACATCGCTGCAGAGCGTTCCGCTCGCACGAAACTTCGCCCACGACACTGTATCGAATACTTCCTTGTACTCTTAACATGTACGTTAACTACAATTTCATTGCGCGCATTGATATGCTTGTTTAAATATGTTGACACTAGTGATGGGACTGACGAGTAGTGATGAGTAACCGCTAATAATGTTTAATAATGATTATTTACAGTAGCCCGGTTGTTAAACACTCTTTTTTATTCTCAGATTGATGATTCCAACGTGGCTTTGCCGCATTAAAACATTTACTTTTTACACTAAAACCAGGACAACCGTCGTGTCGTGAACTTTTTAGCTACCCTCATGTTGCGTGCCCACTGTTGGGAAATGGTACAATTTCTAATTTTGCCACAGATTACGTTCCTTGCGAAACATAATCAAGAATTCAACAGTTTTTTTTTATATAAATAACATTTTTTACTGTTTATCTCATTTTATGAAAAAAAGGACAGCCTTTCAGGTGAAAGAAAAAGATTACAAGAAATTATGTTATTGGAAGTATGGATATTTTTTTTTATTCATTATTGCGAAGATTGCAAACAGGCAGATGGCCCAGATAATAAAAAGTGTTTAAGTGTTACATATAGACGTTTGCAACACCATGCGCGTTGCGAACGCGTTACCAGCCTATTTTTGTTTTGTCTTTAAGGAGCAGTAAGCTGAATATAACAGTCTTAATAATGATTCGCTAGGAAGCTGGGTGAAGGGCCAGATACAGAAGGCAGCACTCTTGGACACGGCACGAATTGTGAGGAGGTTCTTGTCTCTGTAGCCCTAACCACCGATAGTTTGGACCCCAGACCATATTGGCGGTGAAATACAAGATTTTATATTTTTTTTAATTAAATATGTATTTTATTTTTGATGTATTCTTATAAAAGAATAATGTGATCAATTTTTTTAAAAAGCAATATCTTTATATATTTCTTAAAAAAATGTTAAATCTTTGAAAATAAATAAATACCAATATTAATAATAATCAGATTTTAGTCGATTTGCTCTTATTTGATAGATATATCTCTTGACTTCAATTAGTTCCACACTCTACTTCTAGAAGGCCAGAGATGTAAACTCCTTGTATTGTTACACTAATATATTTCAATGTCTTACATGGCACCTAAAGGTTCGAAAAGTTTGAGAATTTGATATTCAGAACCCCATACGTACGAGCCTTAAAAACTGGAGAAAAAAATTAGTACTTAAATCATATTATTCATCGCGTAAAATGTAATAATTCGTACAAATTTAAAAGAGACACTTTAAAATGATTTTGATACTAATATTATTTCGATTTAAATATTTAAAAAAATATGTGTATGCGGTTCACACGCAGTAGAAGCGAAACTTATTACTTAAGGTATTTTGATCCTTATTCGTAACAATATTACGCACAATTTCCTTTGATCTATGTTTAAAAATGATTTGCCTTAAACGTATACAGATAGAGCTAAAATTCATTTGAAATCTTTTAAGTTTTATTTAAATTGAAAATTAATACTAACGGGTACAGAGAAATCTGTTTTACTGCGATATAAATAAGGTTGAATTGTGTGATTATCTCTTTTTCGTTTCATCGAGTTACAAATCACAACGATTCTAAAGCAGTTTTGGTATATTTCACAAAAAACATTTTTAATAAAATCTAACGCCAAATCCCGAAACAAATATAAATTTATGCGTGCGTGAGTCTCCACATAAAAGTATATTTTAAATGTATAAATTTTATATTTATTACTAATTTTATGTATACCGGTTATATAGTAGATTTTAATTAAAAACAGTTTTTTCTTAGCTTACTAATTAGTTATTTTTGACACTTTTAAGTAAACAGATACATTTTTACCTAAATAATGAAGAAAATATTAAATGTATTAATTTTATGTGTTGTGATTTTATTAAGCGATCATTGGTCTTTATATTGTTACGACCGACAAACCTGCCTTACCTGCAGTTTATTACCTTTTCGGCATTTGGACTTCTTTTGTTTACCTTATGTTTAAAATTTGTAATTAGAAAACAGCCTATTTATTGTGTATTATACTCATTTATGGCCGTTTTCAGGCATAATTAGGCAGGTATGCAGATTACGAATTCTAACAAATTCGATCTACGCGGGCGGGCAGCCATATTGTATCGGTGCAGTATATAGCAATGGCCCAATGGGGAGATCGGCAGTCTAGCGATGGTCACAAGCGAGACAAGACGTGTGTACATTCGACAAGCTATATGGTGACGGACTTTCTGCGTGTTATTGAATCTCGTGTATTACGTTTGTACTGGTTGTGTCCATTTATATTTGTACCTGTGTTATACGTGTTTGTATAGTTGTAATAAATTCTATAGTAATTCCAAACGGCATTTTAATTCGAATCCCGTAACTCGTTACAATATAATTATTCTTACATTTATAACATTATTTTTGTACTATATATTTTCTATAAATCTATAAATATATCTATATATATTATTTAATGTTGACACGAAATTATTGTAAAGTATTTACTTTATGTGTATGTGGTGAACAATAAAGTATTTTCTATCTCTTTTGTTAGAGCGTGGTCATATACCCCATTTGTCCGGATTTTCGATTACCCAATCCACGATAACAATCAATCCGGTTAAAAGTATTCTCTATAATGCTCGTCACTAAGTACCGGGAACTGTGGTAGTAATATCTATGTGATAAAATAGACGAAGATAATATCATAAGCGACACGTACACAAATTCGCTATTATAGATAAAAATAAATCTACAAACTAATATCACCGAATCCCTACCTTTATCTACTAGATCACCTTCGAAAACAAGCCCTACACTACCTCGTGTTATATAACATATAAATAAATATTGCTGTTTAATTTATGCAAATTGGTAAATCACGTGTGATGTATAGGTATACTATGGAGATTTTTGTGCGTTTCTGAATGGCGCTAGTATAGATATATATTTCATGTATAAATATTGTTATTATAGAAGGTTAGCTATACGCTATGTATTATGCTATATATACATAGCGTATATACAATTATACATATAATAACAATATTTATTTAAAACTAAAAATAAACTTCGTTTAAAAAACCGACTTCGAAATCTAAACAGTATAAAATAATAAAGATTTTTGACAATATTTTGCAACATTTTATTGTTGTAACAGTGTATATGGTAATTTTTATGGTTTACTCGGCACCGACTTCAAGATGTAAAATATTTTAAACATTTTTTTTATTAAATTGTCTCTTAATAAACTAAATAAATTCTTAGTCAAAAATCTTTATTAAGTTATTTTATACTTTTTAGTTTATGAAGTCGGTTTTTTTAAACGAAGTTTTTTTTATTTTTACTTTATAAAAAAATATAGGTCTCAAGAAACGGGAACGGAAAATTCTCTTTAAAAAATTTTCATAAAATGAAAACTACTGGGCCAAACTATGTTAAATTTTTAAAGGACTAAATGGCAACTATTCCGCATCAAACTAAAGAAGAATCACGTAAATCGGATCATAAATCTCAGCGTAATCCGTGTACATACGTACAAAAATACCAATCAAATATAAACATTTTATTACATATATCAATGGACAATAGAATGCAAGAAAATTTAACTTATTCGTATTATATTCTACTCATATTCCCTCAATACTATAAGTAGAATACTGAGCCCAGATCACCGTCTTCTATGGGTAAGGTGCCCAGAAGGCTGGCTACGTTTCCTCGCTGAATCGCCATACTGATCCGTTGGCCGAGGTAAGCACCAGCCCTCTGATCACCTGAAGAGTCAATGAGTTGTTTCGATAAATTTCCAATCAAATTGAAAACCTCCTCCTTTTTAAAATCGATTAAAAATCATGCTCTAAATTGTGGAAAGTTTAATAAAGGAAAGATACAGTACAGGGGCGTCTTAATCACATTGGGCGCCGTTTGTTGTTGTTGCTGATTATTGTTGCAAACGTATATATGCAATGGTAACCAGTTTCTACCAGGTAAACCAACTGCTTGTTTGCCTACTTCATACAATAGAAAAACATAGTTCTGTCGGATGGACCTTGAAAAATCATGACCATGTTCTATAATTACTTTTTATTCAAGTTCTCGGTATTTTTTAGTTCCCTGCAGCTGGATTGACACACACGCTTCGCACGTCCGACATTGACGGCTCTGTCTACAAATATTCGTAAAAGTCATCATGGATATTTCCAATTCAATTAATTCCCCAGGTGCATTTAAAAATCGACTACGTGAGTGTCGATAAATGTTTCTTAAAGCTGACCAACGTACATTTACCTTCAGACTCCTAAGATACTAATTAATAGACATTATCCCATATTTAAAAAACTAACATCCGTGCAGGAACGTAGAAAGAATACAATTTCCTGTTAGGTGGTAGGATATTTGCCCTTCAGGATTACTACCACCCCTGGTCTAGAGTATGCCGCCATAACGACATTGAGTTATGTTCCGGCATTAGAGGGCAGGTTTCAGTCTCCCTTTACAGAGCGGCAGCACATTGGTAGCACCTTGGTGTTATAAATGTCCATAGGCTATGGTGATTGCCAGAAACAGAATTAATTTGTTGAAATTAATTGCCTTAGTTTTTTCAGAATTATCCAATAGAGGATACAGCAAAACGACGTGTTGCTGGAGACTTTCTTGTCGCTTAGAACTAAACAACGTGAGAGTAGGAAGAAGGCCTATCTCTTAACTTATAAATATGTAACTATTTCAAAAAACGGTTTAGCAAACTTAGTTTGGATAAGCTTTAGAGTTTGAATCAACTTGATAGCATCCAATAAATGCAGCAACGTTTACACAAAAATGTGTTAATATGTGGTTTCGTTGTTTCATCGTTTAATGCGTCACTCTAACCTATTGCGTGATATTGACAGAAATCAATGCATATAGCCCACTTACGATTGCAACATATGCGTCGAAAATGCGTCGAATACGCTCACAATTTGTAGAACGTTTTGTCTGTGAAACAGCGTCTGTTCAACGTATTGTATCACAATTATCTATACTTCACTACATACTATTACTACTACATTTAGATTTTGAGTTGGTAGAGCCATGGTGAAATAATTATCTATAATATGATAAAATTCTATACATTGAAGCTACTTAAGAGAAACAACTGGAATAGACAATATAAACGATGGAGATATGTCTTGTTGTTCGGGATTCACGTAAAAACTAATAGGCCGATTTCGATGCGGTTTTCACTACAGTCAACAGAAAATTCATATACTTAAAATCTGCGTTTCTTTTTATTCCGGGAATCCCGCGGAAATTTTATTCCGACACAGTTTTCACTAAAACGATAGGTTACATTCGTTTTACAATGCTGCGGTACTTCGTGTGCCCCGGGATTCCGGCGGGAATTTCAAGTCAAGCGTGGACGAAGTCGCGGGCATATCCTAGTCTTGAATAGAACTGAAATCAGTACTTTAGAGGAGGCTCGATCTGTATTACACCACGTTCTGGCAGAATATCGGCGTGAGAGGGTTAGTCTTGAGAGAGTTGCTCTAATCGTGTTTCGTGCGAGGAGTGTGAGTTTAGATGACCGACTTCCACTTCCCCCTATCTCATCCCTCCTATCTCAATGTTTTTACAGCATCTCTCCTATCCCATACTCTCTATCCCATCTTAAAGACTGGGAACGCGTTGGCTTCGCTCCTGGAGTTTTTTTATTTATTTATTTTCGCCATCCTCTATCTCTGTGAGCAGAGCTCATATCTACTAACTTTTTACATACTTCTACTTACTTATTACTTAATAAGTAATACTTATCATATGCGTATCCTACATGATACCGTTTCTTATCTATTTTATTTATACAATGTTATATTCTTATGCATAACCTTATATATCTATATATTTAAAAGTAATATAATCTATAAGTCGTGGTAGCGTAATGGTTAGCGCACGCGACCCCAACTCAAAGGACGCGGGTTCGATCCTGACCGGAACGCATGCACTGCTTAGGGAGTTTTCTGACCTAATGGTGAAGGAAAACATCGTGATGCAACCTGCACAACGAGATAACCGATGTGTCAAACCTGCCAAGCCGCCTTGGACAAGCGTGGCGGGTATACTGTCCATTCCGTTCTATAATGGGAGGCCCGAGCCCAGTAGTGGGACATTTCTGGGCTGATATTATTATGATATTATATATATTGTTTCTACTTAGTGTACCTACCTATTTTCAACCCTAATGTTGAAATGGTTTTTATAATTAATTATATTCTAATAATAATAGTCGGCAAACAAACACACATATAGTATATACCCAAACTAAGCATTTTTGTGTTACGGGTAATATAGTAAATAACGGAGAAAATTCTTTTCCCAAGTTTACCATACCGGGAATCGAACCCAGAGCCTCTGAGCTGCAGTGAGGTAGGCCGGCAATGGTTTAGCCCACTCAGCCGTTTATTCTTACTGCTATTTAAAATTATGCTAACTTGATATATAACTATACATGTACAGGTAACATATATTATATACTTTTGTTTCTATTGACAACCTGTTGTGTAATTTTACGGCAAAATCGCAAGAATCCTTCGAGAAAGTTCTTTGTCATCAACACTCGGATGTTATCCTCCGTTATCTCGATACCTAAATCTATCCTGGCATTGTACCGTGATGTGATGTCTCAATTGAGGACACTCGATTATTCAAACGTGTATAGGCGATGGTAAACATTTTCCATCCGATGGGCTGTTTGCCTGTTTGACAGCTTCGCAATAAAAAAACTTCCAACGTGGATGAAGTATACTAGAGATCTCAGTTCTGTAATAAAATAGCAGATTGTTAAACGAGAGGTGAAAGTGACCTATTTAGGCACGAGACGGTTTGACGCACGAGCGTAGCGAGAACGCTAATAGTGCGAGTGCCTAAATAGGCCTTTCACCCGAGGTTAACACTCTGCTTTTCATTTCGAATATGAGGAAAGTACATGCAAAATTGATTAGTTAAACAAATAATTACTTCTCTAATTAAATCAGGCGATAAATCCATGTTTAAATTTGATGAACTCATTTAATACGTCACATATGAACAAGTAAATTCCTTTTTCTGTGGCATTCTACCAGCCAGCATTTTTTTGTCACTGATGATAATAAATATTTAGCTCAAATTTATGTAAACTAAATAATAATTTACTGAAAAGTAATTTGTAAGTATAAAATTATGATACAAAATTGTTGATATTTTTTTATTACAATTTATACCGTGAGTTAACAGTGGTTGTAAAAAAAGTTGGAACATGAGTCGCTGTATTATCTATAGTTCACATAGTTTTTAATTTTTTGACAGCAGGGAAAATCGTTTTCCAGGGACGAAAAGTACTGTTTTCATCCCTGTTATCAGGCAACTCCAAGCGTACTTTCAGAATATGAGAAATGAAAAAGTCTTTTTTTCAACATTTACCAATATTTAGGGGTCGACACAATATGTCTTTTCCTCTCACACTTCTTCTATACTGGCATACGACCTTTATCACATCATAAATCATCATGTCATGCTTAAAAAACCCACCCATATTTTTTTTCGTCTACCATTACTCTTATATCAAGAAATCTTCCACTTTAACGTTTTTTGCCACATGATTTTGATCCCTCCTCATTACACTAAATCTTTTTTTTATTGCCTGAAGCAGGCAAACTGGGCCACCTGGTGGAAAGTGGTTACCGCCGCCTATGAACGTTTGCAACACCTCAAAAAAATGTATAAAGCAAAGGGAAGACCGCGGCGGAAAGTTTCGTACAGATCATTCTTGTACGCGGAATAAATGTTTTAGAGAACTGTAGTGTAGTTAAACGTTCCCACGTTTAACTACACTACAGTTCTAGAAAATAGGGTTGAACATCTCATCACTGGCGAGCGGTACAGTAGTAAAAGTGAGGCGGTTGGCACCAGATCAAACAATTCCTCGGGATACTCCCCGTTGTACAGGCGGTAAAATACACAGAGGTACATATGGAATCGTCGACGATACGAGCGATGCGACGCTGAATGGAGTCGAGGGGGTCAGTCTGGTAAGCGGATGCTCCAGCCCATAAACTTAAAACCGACGTGTTATCTTATATATAAAAATCAATTGCTGTTCGTTAGTCTCGCTAAAACTCGAGAACGGCTTTTTGGTTTTGAATTATTTGTGGAAGTCCAGGGAAGATTTAAAAGGTGAATAAATATGAAAAAATATTGATTCTGAGGCGGTACGAAGTTTGCCGGGTCACCTGGTTTTTTAATATATTTTTAAGACCTGAGTCATAACTTCCGAGGTCTCAATAAATTTCGCTTCAATTTTGACTGATTTTATATAGAAAAAAAATGTTTTTAAATGGTATTATTATTTATGATATCGGGTACTTAAATATTAATAAAAAATGATTTATCCGATCTCATAAGAATTTTTAGTATTCTATTAAAACACACATTACAATGGCGAAAAGGTGAATGAAAAGGAGCAGCGCTGGTGCTTCTGTCCATTAAGTATCACATATCGGGGATATACATTATAAACTTTAATTTAAACGATCAACAGTTTTGAAATAAAAAAAAATGTTAAAAAGCAAAAGAAGAGTGATTGACCTATGGCGCCATTTAGTTCTATAGGTTTGGGTGATTTTATTTTAGTTACATTATTACTATGCAATACTGCCTTTTTATTCCAAACTGAATAAAGCTAGATCTATACAAATGAATAAGAAATCCCCAGAGCACCGATTTCGCAACCACTGAAAGATGATCAATGCATCAAACGCGCTATTGCAACACACATGCGCTCTGTTAACGAGGAAATGGAAGAACGACATTGGTCGGTTGCAACATCGACATTGGCCTCTTTATAAGACCCACTAACGCTTATCTGACAGCGGCAGCGCGGGCGCACGCGGCCCGTTTGAATCGTAACACAATTTGGAGTATTCTTTGTTTGAAATTTGAATATGGAAGGGGGAATTTCGAGAATTGTGCGTCGTATGTTTGTTGTGTGTTACGTAAGTGGGTTGGGATATAGGAGCTTTTGTTCTAGGGCCTACTTAGAAGTTCATTCCCGTGGCACTTTAATCAAACAACTACTGGGTCACAATTCTGCTATTAAAACATCATCAGAATTATCGACCACTGGCGTCGTAATGGTTAATTTTTAATAAAAATATAACCATTATGCCGCCAGTGGTCAACCATTGTGACGCTATTGTTATAGCAAATTTGTGGCCCTGGAAGTAAATTGTACACTTATAATAGAGATGTAAGATTTCCTAATAAATTAAGAATTTAGTAATAAATAAGGCTGGCATTTATATTGGTATATATAAATGTGTAATAGTAAGTTTTAGGATAATCATAACATAAAAGGTGTATATATGAAAAACTAGGTATTATAAATACTATATACTTTATGGAATAAAGAAGGTATAATAGGCAAACACATACATAGATGTAATCTATACATACATATAATAAAACTGTAGAGGGCGAATTTCGTGTACAATGAAAAAAAGCTAAAAACCGAGGCGAGGGGATGTAAGAAGTGAAATAGAACTAATTTAGATTTTTTTAAATTTTATGTTTCTCTGTTTGTCTGTCTGTTTGCACCGGCTAATCTCCGAAACGACTGGACCGATTTAAACGATTTTTTGTATGGTGGTAGCTTATATCCCTGGTCAACATATAGGATACTTTTGATCCCGAAAAATTAAAGAGTTCCCGTGGGATAATTAAAAAATCTTTAATTACTTAAACAGCTTATTATACAACTTATGCACCTCATTAAGTATTGATATTACCAGTATCATCATCATACAATAAAACAATTTATACATTAAAAAACAATTAAGCTATAAATCATTACGCTAAGTCCAATAGGAGCGGAGCACCAATGAAGAATGTTTTAAAATCGAGAGGGTTTTTTTAACTTACTTTTTTTTAACTATTCCACGCGGATGAAGTTGCGGGCAGAAGCTAGCAATAATAAGGATATAACAAAAAGATAGACTATTAATACTATTAAAACTGGAAAAATGACAAAAAGAATAAAACATATTAAAAATAAACTAAAGGCTATTAGAAAAAGTAAATACAGATAACACTATTATTATATCACCAATATCCAGAAAATTAACCTACTAAAATTAATTTTTAACAAACTTGTATTGTTTAAATAATAAAGTGCCAAAATAATAACCTGCAGCTCCATATAGTTATGTAGGTTGGTTTTTAGATTTTTCGACCATACAATATTCGGCGAGTTTCAATTCGAGCATTTTTCTTCAAAAATCATCGGTTCATTCCTAAGGTCCGTGAAGAAGAAATAAACAGAACAGCCCCATATCGCCACATTCTTTAATATTTACATATGGAAATTTCCATATATTGTAATATTTATAAAATGAAAATATAATTTAGTCTATTGATATAAAATTATTGATACAAGCTTACCATTCTTTCAAATCGACCACAGACAGCCGTTATTCACAGAAAAGCCGTTCAATTGATAATCAAAACTACGTGAAAAAAAACTAGACAACTTTCAAAAAAAGAACATCTTGAATTAAAAAGAAACCAGTTTATAAATACAGATAATAAGAAATTCTAATTTATTATTATGACACCAATTTAAATGGTTGCATGGTGACCTACATACGTTAACAATTTATCGTCGACCGAAAATGTGCGCGTAGTTTTTAGGGCCCCCAATGACCACTGCAGCGGGCGTCCGCGTATTTAGGTCATCGGGCAAATAGATTATTTAGGTTTTGTGAGCCGTTTCTTGTGTTCTTTTGTGCGTGAAATTTGAAAAAAGAACTACTTTCGTTTTGTGCCAGTACTTTTAGTTTTGATACCCTTAAAAGGTTCATAGTCTTTTTTTAACATATGCTAATATTATAAAGAGGTAAAAGTTGTGAGTTTGGATATATGGGGTAATCTCCGGTACTACTGATCTCATTTTGAAAATTCTTTTAACAGTAGAAAAATAAATTATTCTCGAGTGATATAGGCTATATTGATTGTGATTAATGTATCAAAAGTCTGAAAATGTTTTACGCCCAGCGAAGTGGGCACGGGAACGCCTGTTAAATATGTTATAACAATAACGTTCCACGCAAGAATTGCACACAACCTCATAGGAGGCACTGCGAATGCTTACTGCGTTTATGAATTAATTAAAGGTTATAAAGCCTAATTAAACCTTGATATGCGTACGTGCGTGCGTGTGTACGTGGATGTATGCGAATTTTTAATGACGCCCAGCGATGTGGGCAAGGGTTAACTATATTTTAATAAGTGATCAAAATTAGAGTGCGTGTCAAGGAAAAAGTCCCGCGGCAAAAAATGAACTAATCACACCGATCAGCCCAGACACGTTGTTATGTTTTTTTTATCAAGTGTTTTAGTGTAAATGTTGCATTATATGATTATTCAATTTACTAATACTATTAAATCGGAATTTTTCTACAATTAATTATCTTTCTAACATTCTGTTGCGGGACCGTAGCGCAGCGTATGCGAGAATTATTTCATGAGACAGAGTCTGTGTAAAACATTAGAGTTGCATTCTCAAAACTAAAGCTACAATGTATAAGTCGTGCGCAGAAGGTTTGCCGATGACAACCCTTCCCGCTTCCCAAAACTGCGACCGGTCGTCTAGTTCTTAGTACTACTTAGACAAGACCCGGTCCCAGTGGTAGGAAGCGGGAGGGGCGACCATCGGCAAGCCTTCTGCGCACGACTTATAAACAATAATATTTATATTTAAGTAGCTTCTGCCGGCGACTTCGTCCGTATGGAACAGTTACTTTGGGCTAACGCTAACTTTGACTCGCGATTTTGTCTACATAGAAGGCCCCACCGTCCTTCCGCCTCATGGCTGCCGGCCTTGCACATCGTAAATGCGCGCGCAGTACTTAATCATTATTTTGCTGTGATGTTATTTTAAAACTGCGATATCTCCTAAGATATTCATTGGAATCGAATGATGTAAATGGCAATTTTGTTTTAAATTAAATACTTGTGATGAATAACGTATTTATTTGGATAAGAATTAATATCATGTTTATAAAAACACCTTCGCAAATAATGCATTATTTTAGAACAAATTTGAATAGCATAGAAAAGGTTATAGTGAGCCAACCTTAAAAGATAGACATATGCTGTCGCGGACTTTTTTTAACGTTTTTAAGGGGAACAATTCTATCACACATGATTTTTGCGAAACTTTAACCGTTTACGCAGCGCACGCAGCGGAAGCTCTCAAAAGGAAAAAACCCCGATTATGAAACATTATTCATTGGTGCTCTGCTCCTATTGCTCTTAGCGTGATGATATATAGCCTACAGCCTTCCTCGATTAATGGGCTATCTAACATTGAAAGAATTTTTCAAATCAGACCCGCAGTTCCTGGGATTAGCGCGTTCAAGCAAGCAAGCATTAGTATAGATAACGGTGTTCTACGGTGAAAGTGCAATTCCCGTGAATTTTCCAAAGACACTTGTGAAAATGTCTAGATTTTTGAAGTTGAAGTACAGCAGTCTGGAGACATTTTAAGAATGCCAATCACTGATACCGATTTGGGATTTTAATCTCTGTGTGTTTGTACCAATTTTCTAAAAATTACTGGATTTACACAAATTAAATGTATAAAAAAAGTTATACATATAAAGTTTTTTTAACTATTCCATGGGAACTTGAATTTTTTGGGATCAAAAGTAACCTATATGTTGATCAGGGATATAAGCTTCCACCATACAAAGTTTCATTTAAATCGGTCCAGTCGTTTCGGAGATAAACAGACAGACAAACAGAG
The DNA here is from genome assembly GCA_039645545.1 of Dendrolimus houi. NCBI lineage: Eukaryota > Metazoa > Arthropoda > Insecta > Lepidoptera > Lasiocampidae > Dendrolimus > Dendrolimus houi. The sequence goes on along the minus strand of CM077126.1, from coordinate 5,558,838 downwards.
AAACAAAAAATTTGAAAAAAATCTAAATTAGTTCTATTTCACTTCTTACATCCCCTGACTCGGTTTTTAGCATTCTTTTTTCATTGTACAGAAATTCGACCTCTACGGTTTTATTATATGTATAGATGTCAGGAAAACTGGCCTAAGTGGTGTCACTCCTCAGTCAGGATTCAAACTCATCGTAGGAATGAGATGTATGTGTTTTAGATATGTAGTAATACATATGCTAGTGTTAAAACGAAAGATACATTGTAAAATACTAAACAATGGACACATGCGTACGTCCTTCATGAATATTTAATGTTGATTATCCTATGTACTTAATAAGGGTGTTAATATATACTAAATAATCTCTTGTAGCGATAATATTCCATACAATACAATAGAACACCTATTGTATTGTAAATTTTTATATTTGTTCAATGTATCTTTTAACACACAATAAAGCATATTCATTCATAATTTTATTCAAGAGTGAGCACTCATCATCCTACCTCCATCTACATTAAAATTTGAAAACGTTCTGAAACTAATGTTAAATTTACAACATATAACCTATGTGTTGTTACAGTTATTGAGTAGCATAGTTGTTCATGTCATGTTTCTTTTTAAAGTTAATAATTGATTTTGTTATGTACCCTCTTATTTCTGAACGATACGATCGGCCATTTCCTTATTTGAATAATAATGTTATATTTTTATTTATTCTGTGATTAGCGCCTGTTTTGTATAGAAGTTGTCTATAATTTACAATAATTTTGTTACAATATTTATCCTTTGTATAATGTGATAATTGTGTTGCTTATAATTCAAAATGTCTCAATTGTATATAGACGGTATTCACTACATTTTGTTTTCATGTTGGCAGACGCGATTTGTACTGTGTTCGGTTTATTTTATTACATGTAAAACTTTAAGTATAATGTTTGATATGATATCTTGTATAAAATATTAGCTGGAATTTCCAAACAGTAATGTATTAAATTCTTTTCATTCATAACACTTTAATTAAAATAGTTTATCAGTGATTTCAATCCTCTATCGGTTGTGCCAATTTGCTAAGATTAATATATTGTAAAATTGTTGGAGGGATGGCGAGGTGTTCTAAAAATGCTTGTAGAGTACGAAAAGTCAGTGTCTGTAATTTGTTAAAACCGTAAGATTCCCTGATTATAAATATGTGACCAGTTGCTGTTCTTTTACTACCATAAACCCTTCTGAGTTATTGCAAGTATTACAGTATCTTCTGTTAATTGTAACGATTTTGGAAAAAAAAATTATCTCATTCCGTCCATTTATGTTTGTAAGCTACAGTTTATACCAACAAAATTGCGTTGAAAGCGTATTTGGTATTTATTATGTCAGATTACCATTTTTAGGAGATGGACAATATATTCGTCACTGCATCAGCATTGATTGGCAGGTTCCACACATCGGTAATCGATGTGTAAGTTTCTATGTTTCTCCATGATTTCGTACATCGTCAGCATGTTGTAATTGCAACATTAACAATCATTCAATCGGATATCTCAAAAACTAATCAACGAATGTTGCTCAAATTTATTTTTTATGAAAATAGTTTTCTAACTTTTACTTACCATTCTGATTTTTTTTTTCAGATTTTCCTACCTCTTAATTCAGAAGTTACAACGGGGAACATAATTTTACAACTTTGGAAGCTACTACTTTCCCACCAATCTTATTAAAAATAGTAATTAAAGAAAATCGTCCAAATTTTTCATGGGTGGGTTAACGATACCCAGTATAACATTAAAAAAACGTCTTCTCTCCTTAGTTTATGTATATGGAGGGCATCCTTAATTTTTAGTTGTTTCGCAGTTTTACTATACCTACCAGTGCCATATAAACTAGACTTTCTTGTCAAATTTCACCCGTATCAATTCCGTGGTTTATGAGATAATGACAGTGACATACAAAGTCAGACGACAGACAAACGAACAGATGAACATAAGACAAATATAAGGGTTCCGATATTTTTTTAATAGCCACAGAACCCTAAAAATGCATAAATGGTGAACTAATGTCATATGAATATATAGCTATAAAAGTTTCCACCGCAAAAACTCGCTTCTTGACAGCCCTAAATCTTGCACGTGTTTTAATAAAGAGCCGAATTTGGTTACGCGAACGATTTACTTACATCGGCCGTACATATTAACATTTTAAATATTCGATTTATAACTCAGTGTTGGCAAAAAGGTTTTTATTGTTTTATTAGTGCTAATTGTGAAGGTTCCAACGTAAAGGTGACTGGTGGTTTTCGGCCTCAACAGCTACAAAGACAAAAATTATACTAACAAGAAGTTTTTTTTGTTACTTTTACCTTTTTAAGTAGTGCCATATTTTAAGAACCTCGCTAACCAGAGAAATTGTGTTGAATGTTTTAAGAATCGATGTTATCATTAAATTTAAAAGCATTGATCAGATTCTTTAAACCATTATATTAATAAGAATCTAGATATATTACGTGTCAAAATATCGATATACCTGCGTAATACTCTGTTCTTTAATACTTTTTTATTCTGTTAGTTGGTTAGTCGATTATTTAGTTGTTATCGATATCTATTGGTTTGTATTTTTTTAAATGGCTATATAAAACATCTAAGCGTCTACTATGTTATTGTCAAGTGTCATACGCCAGGCAAAGCTGTATGGACTCAGTTCCTTTGCCTAACATTGGGAAGAATAAAACACAAATGCATAAATTATTCGTTAAAAACAATAAATATCGTACAACTAATTTTTATATTGTTCATTTATAGGTAGGATTAAACATTTTTTGAAAATAAAATTGCACAGTAAAACGTTATGTTTCAAGTTCCCGCCAAAAACTCAAGTATTATCGTAATGGAGGTTATGTTAATGTCAAACATTTATGGCCAAATTCTATTTTCAGTCAAGTTCTTGTAGGAAATCACATACGGGTTTCTATTGGAATAAGCTACATAAACACATTATAATTGTGCGTATAGATGCTACATAACATCAAAGTTCGATACCGGAACCAAGAGAGTTTACTATTCCGACACTGTGGGGTCCTACCAATACAAACGAAAACGGAATATATGTTACTTAAAGAACACTACTTTTAAAACCAAGAATTACAAATAAAAAAACAACATAAAACACACACAAGATTAATCTCAAAACAGACATTAACCATCCCACCCCACAATAATCACTATGACAAGTATATTACTAACTACATAATACCAAAATTAATAAATCAATTACCCACTACACTAAGGGAATCTTTAAATTACAAAAATATAAAACAGAAACTAAAAATTATTATTTAGAAAAATTGCAATGACAGCCTCCGTGTATGAGCGTTCGTGACTACGTACGAGTATATGTTATCTGCACCAATGATGTAATTAAGTATGTGTATATGTATATATGATTTTCCTATGATTGCGAGGGTGTGTTGCATCGCACGCAAACCTCATAGGTTTAAGTGGTGCCTTACTTCTATTTTGTAATGTAAATTTTATATTATAGATAAATAAATTTAAAAAAAAGGTGACCAGGCCCGCGTCTCCTAAGAGACCCACCAATGTCCTTTACTTTACAAAGTAATGATCACACTACTCATGATGATGACTGATACTGATGATTATACACTTGATTAAAATACAGGTTAATTTTATTGAACAGTGTGATATCATTAGTTGTAATGTGTATTGATTGTTTCTCCCGGTATATTTCGTTATCTATATATAAATCTGAAGAGTAGACAACTTTGTAGTATAAAAAGTTAAAAAAGATCAATCAGTCAGGGAGGTTAAAACAAACCAACAGATTCCAAATACACAATTTTAAAATGTTTATTTGTCTTGCTGTCTACTGGAGCATCTCGTTAATGAGATTTAAATGAATTTTGACACAGAGACTATATCCTAGATCAAGACATAGAACTTTTTATCCCGATAAATGAAATCATTTGCGTGAGATAGCTGATAATATTTCTGATATTGCTATTTGTTTTAATCAAAATATATTTAGTCCAGCTGTTAAAAAGAATGACACGATAAAATATTCTCAATCTCAATTTATTACATAATTTGTTGTATACTCTCACAACAATATACAGTAACTTGTGTAATTGCTGTATGTTGTACATGTTTAAAAAATATATAAATTAAATTGAGGTCAATGAAACGAGCACACAATATAAATACTTTAATACTAATTTATATGACTTGTAATTGTCTTTTAAATTAATTTTAATTCAATTGAGTTGCTACTCCTGCATAGTATTCAGTATCATCAGTCTTTAACTTGTAATATCAGGGACATAAGCTGTTGCAAATGCGCATATTTCTAGTGCGATATTTCCACTTTTGATCATGATCCAATATAAGATATTCATCTTCGTAATACGCATCTCGTGTTTATGTCACTTTACCTCACTACAAGAAAACAGGTTCCTTTAAGGGTCGTAAATGAAAACTGTTAACAAAAACTTACCTCTAAATTAGCTTTACTATCATTTTTATACTGCGCTAAGTAGATAACAATAAAAGCTAACAAGTGAGAAACGCAATCTCCATCGAACATAAACTGAAATTTATCACACGCTCGTTTTGGTTAACGTCAAAAATCAAGGTGTTTGAGGTCGCCTGAGTCCCACCCTGTGCTGGGTGGAGGGTTGCTATGTTTAGGAAAAAAATACAGAGAATTTATATTTTAAATGATTTTTACTTTTTTATGATATGAATCTAAGTAAATGACCTAGGCACGGTAGGGTAATGTAAGGTAGAAATTTAAATTTACGGGAGTTTAGGGAAAATATTAGAATGCGTACAGTCATACACTGAAGCAGTACTCGGGACATGTAATGATATGTGTATGTACCTATTTTAGAATAGATTCAGTATGTATTCAAACTTGAGTGCTGATTCAGAAAAATATAATGCTCTAAACACAGCACCAGCATATTTTGCACTAACTCTCAAGCATTAATTCACAACTAAGATCTATTTTATGTAGCAGTAGACTTTAATAGTTATGAATAGTCGGAAGCTACTTTAATACACGGTTGCATGGGAATCTTACCCATACAAAAATCAAATATTTTCGTTGTTCATTCCGGATTCTCAAATTTCGAATCTGGCAATTATCGGTGGGCGCTACCGCCCAAGGAGGGTCCATATTGCGTAGCTTAACCCCCCAACTCCCTCACCTATACTCGAGTGCATTATACGTAAAACAAAGCCCCCCGGGAGGCCCAGGAATTTCGTAGTTGTGCACGTTTGACGCTAATTCCCCTCCCTCCCCTGGAGAAGGGATGTGCACCTATTGATTAGTGGTAGGGTTAAATTTACCTCACAGTACGTACCTTAATTTGGGCATTCATTTGAATGTTTCCGTAGTCAAAGTAACCCTTCATGTGCAATGGAAGGTCATAAGCTATTTAGACTCTCAAAATTGGTCTTAAAAAGAAGCTAAACACTTGAACGCGATTGAATTGGATTCTATGGACTTTATGTCAAATCTAATCAGTATTAAGGCACATGAATTCGTAGTAAGATGTAATAAACGACCTGAAATCAACTTTAAGCAACAGTTTAAAGACACATGTGTAACCGAGGAAAAACAGTTGATTGGAAAGCGGTTGAATGTATAATACCTACATAAGTAGTGAAATTACTATACAACTCAATTACTACCGCCTTCCTTTCGAAATTCTACACCTTTCATTAGATGAAGTTATGTACCTAGTCATCTTAAATGTATTTATTGAATTATTAAACGCTCCTATGCCACGACGCTGTGTTTGCGTTGGACGTAAATCATCCCGAAATTGCTACACATATTAGAAGGTAGTCCATATCTGTAGATAGTAAGATGTGCTAGTAAAAACCTCGTAGTAAATATGGTAAATATGAAAGTAAGACTATTTTGACATTCACTATTCGCTACTAAACGGCTTGAAAGGAATGAAATCATGAAGAGATTGTGTCCTCGGAAAAACGTACCTTTTGTCTTAAAAAAAAACAATCTTAAAGAGGTAAAAATTTGCACTAACCGTGCACAGATTTGCCGATAGACTCATGATGCCACGCGTTGATAGTCAGTAGGGTTGACAAAAAGGTTACATAAATAGTTGTTGCAATAAATTTATTATTGTATATACTTTACATAAGTATATACAATAATAGTAAGTAATATAATACGATAATAGTAAGTAGTCATCGGCCAAACCTTCTACGCGCGGCTTATATGGGCAATCTATAATTCCTCAAAATAGATATATAAAAAATACTAGGCTTATTTCAAATTCAAGAGTTTTATTCAAAATAAATTCGTCTGGAAAACATTTTTTGAAGATTATACATATAAGTAAAAATTTAAATCTACTACCTATTCTATGTTGCGGTATGAAAAGGATCGTTACCTTAAAGCTGACCATTGCTTGCACGAATACAAGAAATGCCAACATTTTAATAAATGTTACGTTTTGCCACGTTTATAAAATACAGAAAAGTGAAAAAAGAAAATTGCGATGTTGACAATGACAGACACTACGATTAACAATAGTTTTAATCATCAGAAACAAAGAGGATATAATCAATCACTACGCTTGTCATAAATATTAAAACCAATAAAAAGGTTTTATTTACATCTCTAAACAATCCTCTTAGACCAGATAGAAAATCAAACAACTTTGATCTAAGTAATTTTAAACTTTTATGTCAAATAGTTAAACATAATTTTCTGTGAAACAGTTTGTTCTGTGACTTAGCTTGAAAAGGTAACATGTGTTGTGTGTGATTCATAATGTTAAATGAATCAATTTGAAAACTGGCAAACCTTTCTAGGCCACGACCGTACAACACTTCGCAACGAGTTACCGTAATCTTGATAAGAAGGATGTATATCTCGTTTCAGCTGTATTTTTACTGCATTCAGAAAGAAAATAAATAAACGCGGCCTAAGATGGGAGGAATATAGCTAGTGGCCTTTATGCATATAAATGGTAGATTCCACATTAAAACACTCTACGTATAATCGACATTTAATGCCAAGTAACACACTATAAGTAAAATTATATAATATATAGTTTATGAAATAGCCTAGACTGGAAAATAGTATTATTTTATTAAAAAGAATTATGCCTTCCAAACGACTATGCCAACGATACTAACACGTACAGTATGGGCGTTACAATCTGAAAACAAATAAAATAATTATAAAGGAAACTACCCCCATTAGCAATCCACACGCGTTCCTAAATGTCTGAAAATGGTTCACCTAGTTTTCCATTTCCCCCCACTCCCTGCAAGATTGATTTTCTCTCACGCATTTCGCTTGCACTTTCGTTCTGGGTGGTATCGCCTTCCCTCTCTAACCACCCGCATCGACCTTGAAACGGGGGTTGGGTGGAACCCCCCCCTCTAGTCTGGGGATGCGTTGTCATACTTGTGTGGGTGAAATGGGGTTAGTCGGGATTCCCCCCGTTTCGTCCCCCCGTGATGTCGTTTTCACTTGCATCCGGGCTGTTTGAGGGTAGGCGTATAGAAAGTCGATTTTCAATTTGGTTTTCGGTCGCGTTGCGAATTTTCGTCCCGGGTTTTGGGTTGCAGTGTTCTGTTTGATGGCCCGGGTGTTTGCTGAACGATTTTTGAAATGAGGTCGAGTCGATTTCATGTTCCAGTTATTTCTTTAATCATTTTTGTGATTACACACGAGGCACAGAGAACGGACTTCTGAACTTTTTTATGTTTCTAGGCAAAAATTACGATATTTTGCAAATTTAATGTTGTTTTTTCTTATGTTCTACGTAGCACCGACTTCAAGATGTTGTAGAAAATATTTATTAGGTACTTGTTTTTTAGTTCATTTTGAAGTTGGTTTTGTTTTCTATTTTTTTAGTTACGCAAATAGTTAAACAGTTATAGAAAAAAAATGAAACATATTGTACGTGCTTATAATATTCGGGGGTTGCCCTCGATTTCTCTGGGATCCACTTATGAGATCCTGACTTGGTGACAATGGGACCACCTCAAGTGTATATTGTTTCAAATAGAAAATCGGTCTACAATTGACGGAGAAATTGCGTAACAAACATAAAGAAAGATACAGTAGAATTGAGAACCATGTAGCTCCATAGATAAGTCTTTCTTTATCACAAAACCTGTAACGTCTACCATAAATGCATGCTAAGCCTTAGTCATGCCTAAGTAAACTATAATATTCCTGCAAAAATTAATACTTGATGTGACGTACTCACATATGAACTGATAAGAGGTTTATCAGTTCATCAATCATTTACGTTGTTTTGCGTAAAAGAGAGAACCCGCTTCTTTTTAGTCTTGACATCATTAATAAACTCCTTCTCAGGGCTCTATGATTACTTTGGAAAAAATGAAACCTTTCTGTATCAATTATCAAGCCTGTCTTTTATCGCAAAATTAGTTAAAATTATTGTTTAAGTTAGGTTGCCTGTAAGATGTTAAGGCCGATTGTTTTGACTATGCCAATCTTGGAATCGTGCATTTTTGTAATTGTTTCTTTGATGAGGAATGAAGTGTTATCTATTTCTCTATGTCTCGACTCATTTTTCTCACAAAGTATTAGATCCATATTGATGTTCCGGGAGAATATGTAATGCATGTTAATGAAGATTGGAAAATATTTTTTCACACAAGTAAAAGGTAATAAGTAAACAGTAATTTTGATGTGTTAGTTTAAAATACGGCTATGGAATTTAAAACAAATAGGATATATCTTTCACTCTCAAACTAATAACAAGACCTGTGTTTTGAGTCAAACAAAGGTCAACTAATGTGAATAAACATAGTAATTATACATATCTCTTAGGTATAGGCTTACATGCGTGTCAGTGTGTGTGTGTCTGTGCGTGTGAGTATTAGTCTGTGAGTGCTTACAACCATGGATATGTAGTATAAATAATCTATTTACTAATAATATATCTAAAGTGTCTGTTTGTCATTTAATAATAAATAACAAGATTTATGTGAAAATAATTAATTACTAATTAACTGAAAATTTATCTCTGTCTGTCTGAAAGCTTGTTTCGTGCCGATATCTTGTAAGGTTCAGAAGATATGAATATAAAGCCAAGTCCCTCGCGAACAGTAACGCGCACAGCGAGTAGTATAATAAAACATTAGCAATGAAACCAATTACTGGCAAAGTTTTACGACTAACCAAATTATCTGTGGTAAGCTATGGGCCATTATTTGAATTGATGTTTTAAGCCCAACTTTATGGCTGGCACCTGCTTCTGTGGATTCAGAACTAGTTGTTCTAGTTTAGAAGCGCAAAACTGATGTGTTAGCATCAAAAGACCTCGTTCCTTGTCTTGCAACCGCATGTAGAGACAGATAACGAGATCTTCATGAAATCGTTTCATAGTACGTTATACGAACCTCACTAGTATTTGAAAATTTTTTACAAGTTTAAAAATCTTATTTGTCGCCTAAGCGCAGCAATAACCGTGACTCCGACTTCCTTTTGCATCCACATATTTTTAAACAGGACAAAATCATTTCTTATTTACAGATTTCGCAAAAGTTCCTTATTCAAAATCAATTTAAACATTTCTGGCCAGTAATTGAAATTTAAATAATACTAGCTGACCCGGTAAGCTTCGTACCGCCTCAGAATCAATAAATAAAAAACGTTGATTTCTGAACGACGGGACGAACATCAAACGTTTGATATTCAAAACCAAAAAAAATAAAAACTTTACTTTTAAATTTAATTTGATTTCTGAACGACGGGACGAACATCAAATATTTGACAGGCAGGAATAGTTTCTAAGGGAAAGCGAAATTGTTGTTTTTACTATATTCCAAGCATTTTTTTCATATTCGCTCACCTTTCAAACCTTCCCTGGACTTCCACAAATAATTCAAATTCAAAATTAGCCAAATCAGTCCAGCCGTTCTCGAGTTTTAGCGAGACTCACGAACAGCAATTGATTTTTATATATAAGAAGATAAGGCTGTGACAGAACTTATGATTATGAAGTAAGACTTTTGTCGGGATCCGATGACGTTGTCCAGTGCAGGTTTATATTCTAAAGATGTGTATTTACTATTACTTGAAGATTAATACTTAAGGATATTGATAGGTTTTAAGTAGTAATTATGAGTTTTGTGAGATATCTGAACTGCGTAATACAGTGTGGCCTTTCGAGTTATCACAAGAACTCCGTAGGCTGGCGTCAGTCAAGGAACCTACAATATGGCCGAGCTGTACTGAAGACTTGATACATCAGACAAGACTATATGGACTAACTTCCTATGCCTTCTATTATTACGAGTAATATTATTAATCGTAACAATGGATAGATTTAGCAGATCATACGTAAGCCGGCAGTGCGTTCCAAAAACGCACAGCCTGAACATATAACGATCTTCAATTATTTTATTAGTGAATGCGATTAAAAGTCTATCTACCTATTATAATAAATACAGTGACTTTCTTTTACAATATGCTATTGAACAATAATCCAACACATAATTTATTGATCGTTATATTGAAATATGCTGCATAAACACATTTTTATTGCACGTAAAAGTATATTATCACCAAAACTATATGCAGCTATTAACTTAATTAAAAAAATAAATGGCTTTTCAAAATCTAACGCCCGACACAGCTAAGTACACTGACAAAAAATTCAACTCTTAATAATATACTGCCTATCACTGACCATTACTTTTTACGTGACTTCATTCCAGAATTTTGTATCGACATACATATATACATACAGCTTGTATACTCCTATTAATTTTCATCAATGTAAGCCCAGTAGTTTCTGAAAAAATTACTGTAAGTGATAGTGAAGTAGAGATAGACGGATATGATATTCTTAAGGGTCCTGTTGCCGCAACAGGACGAAAGTGGGGTCGCAGACGGAACAACCTTTCGTTGGTATTTATTAACAATAATTAACCAAAAAAATTATTATAAATCTTCACGATATGGGACGAAACGTGGTTTTTTCATAATTTTTATGCAGTTGTTTTAAGTTAAGAAAACAAAATCACCAAGTCACCTTCAAATTATTGACATGAAATCATTTTACTCCTTCAATTTTCATCAAATCAGGATAAAAAAATATCTATATCTTCATAAAAGACAGATATATATATTTTTAATACTACGTTATTTTATTTATAATAAAATAATAATGCATCTGATAAACGACTGCGTCTATGGAATCCCCGCTACTGCCCGAAAATTTACTACCGAAAAATATTCAAGGGCGTTGGCGTTACTACAAGCCTTAAGGGATACCATTATAGCTAAAATAGCTACGGTCCCCTAGAAAAAATATCAGTCCGTCAGAAAGATATTAACTCGCCTTGGAGACTTACAAATTTCCAATGTAAAGTACACAGTGTAACACAGTGTTGGTTGTTGGAAAACGCCAGCTCGGCGGGTACGGGGTGGTTTTGGGGTGGCGTTGCTGCGCGACACATATAGAGGCTCGGTCGATAACAGCCAATGCGTTCCGTGTACGGTACCTAAAACGCATTACGGCTGGTTTGGTATCGAATTAAAACTTTGCTTTGAGGCATCAGTTCAAACAAAACAAGAGCTTGGAGTACTTTATTTATATTGCACCTGATGTCACATGAGAATGCAGTCTAAGATGGAGCACGCTCACCTAAAAGATACCTTGAGACTTGCAGATACCTAAATTGTGTGTTTCTGGAAAAACGGACGACTGACTGCAAAGAGTTCTACTACTCCTCGGCGGTACGTTTTATAAAAGTGGAAGCATTCGAGTTATTACGTTATTGCTTTGTAATAAATAATTTTATGTGAAAATTCGTGTTTTATTAAAGTTGACGTCTCGTTGATGGAATTAAATAACACCTAGATATGGTTAGTTATTAGAGCAATTTATAATTAATGAACAATTCGATTAATAAGGATTTAAATATACATTTCCCATGACAACTTTGATATCTCTCTAGTCTAAAATGTGTCTCAGTTGTCAGGTCACATATTATAAAACTTAGCCGACTGGCAAGTGAGTAAAAGATTTGTTTCGCCACAATATTCATAATTATAAACGAAAATTGCTTTTAAGTCGTAACAAGCATGTGTTCTTCCTCTGTCTGATTTTTAGACTATGAAGCGGAAAATTCTATAAAAATGAATACGGTCGAATTAAAAAAAATTTAATCAAAATTATAACTTAATTTAAATCAACGTAATTAAAACTTTTACTAATTTTACTTTCCAAGGGTTGCCTGGAAGATAACGCTTTTTAGCGATAAGGCCGCCCGTTGTAATATCTTTTATCTTCTAGTTCTGTTTGTATATGCTTTGGTGTACAATAAAGAATTATCTATCTATCTAAAATGTTTATGGGGCACTAATACGGAGAGAACATATAAAAGGCTCGTTTATCCTTTAAAACAAAAACTGTTTTGAATACAAACAGTTAAGTACGATTATAAAATATGGGGGTATTTAAGTTTGTTATTGTTTCTGGATTTAAAAAAACAGTAGACTAAAAAGTATTATATGTTGTATTTTTTTTATGTTTTACTTGGGTACAACTTTAAGATGTTGTAGAAAACATTTATTTTTTGCCTTTTATTTAGTCTTGAAGGTGGTTTCTTTTTTGATATAATAAAATATTTTTTCACTCTTAAGTTACTTATATGGTACAATAACAATAAATTTTATATGAAACTAGTTTGAAGCTATACTGAATCCAAAGAAAAAGAATCATCAAAAACAAAATATTTATGGCTGAACATACAGAAAAAAAAATTACACGACGAAAACCTCCTCCATTTTTGGAAGTTGATTAAAACACAGTTATCACAGACAGAGGCTCTTCACAGTGCGTGAATCGATACGCACTTAGCTGATTTCTTTACACGAAGAAAAATAATGTAACATGTTAAAATTTTAAATAGGCTGGCAAGGTATGTCACTTATTCCTTGGAAGATGGGACGGCCGCTTAATAATAAAATAATAAATCTTTATTACATAGCCATTATACAACATTATTGAGTTACAAGTAAAAGGTACAAAAAAGACAGAATTTTCAAAGAAACGCAAGCTGTGAAGTCAGATGGTTGCCAAGATCCCGCACTAGGAACAAACCTGTGTTACAGTTACCATTGACAGCCATCCGACTGCAAGAAATTTATTGTAGTTAAAGGCTAATGTGTTACATACAGAGAAAATTCTGAATCCTAAATTAGTTAAATATTAGGATTCAGATGATATTTACATGTTTTTTTAATTATATTTAAGTGTCTGCATAGTGTGTGTGTGTGTGTGTGTGTGTGTGTGTGTGAGTGTGTTACAGTAATTATAGAGTGTATGGTACCAAGAGTAGAAACAGCCAATTTAATCAAACAAATAGTAAGTATATTAAAAGTTAAAATAACTTGCATCAAAATTGCTCATTCAGAAGAAGCCGTTCCGTATTGTCATAATTAAGGAAGTGGAACCATTTAATTAATTTATTCTTGACCTCATACCTTTTAAGTGAATATATTTTTAAATGTCTGTTAATTTTATTGCGCTTGTTTGGGACGCGACATGTGTAGACGCTCTAGCGCCGTCACATCTTCTAATGACTGAATTCGAGGCTGGCAAAAGCTGAAGCTCTCAAACGGCGCAAATATGGAACCTTACGAAGGGGTTATATATTTGTGCCGTTTGAAGTTGAGACCTTAGGTCCGTGAGGTCCATCGGCAAAGAGTTTCTTCAAAGAAATTTGCAAGAAACTCTTCGATGTTACCCGTGATCAGAAGGCTGGCTCATATTTCGCCCAACAAATAAGCATCGCTATACAGCGCGGAAATGCAGCCTTCTAGGAACGCTCCCATCTGGCAGCGATTTGTTACACAGTCTATAATCGCTTTTAATATTTATAATTTAGTTTGTTTTTAGTTTTTAAGTTAAATAAAGACTTTTATTAATATAAATATAAATCTTTTAGCCTACATCCGCTAATAGCTTGTAAAAACAGAAACAGTTACAAAAGCTTTTGTAGTCAAACACATAAAATGTGGAAATGTTTTAACTCAAGTAAACTCATGGTAACAAACCAGCTGTTTTTGATCAACTTAGAATATTTTATCTATTATATAGTTGTTTTAAAATCACCTTAAATTATAGAACAAGTTACATCGAAACTAGTTTTCAACCGGTCCATAGCGTAAAGAACCAATATAAAGTTATTTTAAAATGTTTTTTCTATGAATATTTACGCATGACTATATAAAATTTATCACATATATTTATTTATTTATTTCAGTTTAGGAAGGCTTACAGTCTAATACATAGAAAATATGGTAATAATGATATTTTCAAAAAAAGACACTGAAAGTAAGCCTCCACCTATTGGTAAAGAAAAAAAAACATACATACACGATCGAGGGATATTAATATAATAAAATTTTAGCTGTTCTATCGAAAAAAAAATGAGCTAAATTACGCTTAACAGAATTTATAGTTGTGCAATACAGATCTAGATTTGAGTCTACTACTTTTCCATTAAAATAATTTGAACTTCGTATGATAATCGCGTTTTGTCTATAGTTGCTATTGATGATAGGTGTATGGAGTAATCCTCTCTGCCTAAAGCCAAGTTGATCAGTCCGTAATGCGTCCGTATGCAGATATTATCATGAAATTAGTGTAAGTACGTATGGGCAATCACAATACGGTAATTGACCATCAAATTACCTGAGATAATATTTATTGCCTCACAAAAGACCGGAGCCACCTAGAATTTGTACGAGAGTTGTAAATTTTGACGTCATTTCTGCAACAACTCAAATAGCATATTAAATTAATAGTAAGTATAATAAAACTACGTTTTAACGGTTTTAAGCGCGGTAATTTATTTGATTTTTATTATTCCGACATTTCGACCACTTTTAACAATACTCATTGCCACTTGACATCTTTGTCTTCCGTGATCACGGCTACTGAAGTGGCCGAAACTTCGGAATAATAAAAATCAAATAAATTACCGCGCTTAAAACCGTTTAAACGTAGTTTTGTTATTTATGCAAGTCGCGAAAACTTGATAAAATGTTAATAGTAAGTAGCTTAAATAGTAATAAAAATTATTTCTATCACTCTCTTTAATATGAACAAAGTTGTCTGGAATAAATCGATCATAGTGTTAAGACCGCCTATTATACTCTTTTCGTTAAATTGTTGCTATAGATTTAGTTATATGTTGTGTGCAACAAGGTAACCCTAACCATCGGTAGTTTGGAACCTAGGCCTCACTGCCGGCGGACATGACTTTTTATATATATTTTTGAAGTGAAAACTTCTTTAGCCGCGTTGGGCACTTTTTGGTAGGGGAAAATCTTATGGGTTCGCGTTACCGACGTGCTCATGATAAGCGCATGCGCAGCGGCCGTGTGCTGTGTGCGTTAGACACTTTTTGAATGAGTGAAACCTCGTGCGTTCGCGTCACAGACATGCTTATAGCAATATATCTGTAGCTATACAGCTGACGTATTATGCAACATAGTGCTGTGTATATCTTATAAGTGAAATTGAATGAATTAAGTGAAAAGTTCAATGTGTATATACTGTGCATTGTTGAAATAGTGTTTTAATTCAAACATGATGAAATTTCAAATTTTAATTCTAATAGTTCTAAGTTTTCATTTCTATCGGGCAGTATATCTGTTTTATACATAATATTTAAATAACTTGAATAATAATAATAAGATTGTTTCAAAATTTATTGTGATATGATGACGCCACAGGTCATTTATCTTTCGCGTTCTAACGCGTATTCTTTTTTAATAAATAAATATTTATGTACTTTAATAATAATGATGTACATTTTTGAGTTATTTTTCAGATTTTAGGAATAAATATTAGGTTGGGGAAAAAGTTTCTTCGCATTTTATATAAAAATTCAAAAGGTTTTTTTATAAAGTTTATTTACATTTGACTAAAGTATGTAGGTGCCATTTTGTTGGATAACTTTTTGCCATCTTGTAGGTATGGACGTGATCCCATTGCTATAAAAATTTTGGGGCTTCTGATAAAAAAACTGCGACAAGTGGTTTTGGCAGTCCTCTCGTGATGTTAACCTGACACTGCCTAAGGAATTCTGCAGAGACCGAAACAGGTGAAAATCTGAAGGTGCAAGGTCAGGACTATACGGCGGATGCACTAACACCTCCCAGCCAAACTCATAATTTTTGCTGAGTGGCTAAAGATGTGTGAGGTCTAGCGTTATCATGGTGAAAAAGCACACCCCTTCTGTTGATTAATACCGGCCGCTTTCTCTCAACTTTTTGCTTTAATCTCATCAGTTGTTCGCAGTACAGTTCAGAATCGATGGTCCTGCCTGGCGGTAACAGCTCATAATGAATAATGCCCTTCCAATCCCACCATACACACAGCATCACCTTGTTGCGAGTTAACCCGGGTTTCGCCACAGTCTGTGAAGCCTGACCGGCTTTTGACCACGATCTTTTTCTCACGTTCTTGTCGTACGTGATCCACTTTTCATCACCAGTTATCAGCTTTTTCAAAAATGGTTCGGTTTCATTACGTCGTAATAAAGAATCACAAATGAGTACACGGTTCATTAGGTTTCTTTCAGTGAGCTCATGAAGCACCCAAATATCGAGCTTTTTTGTGTACCCAGCTTTTTTCAAATGCCCCAAAACCGTTTTGTGGTCAATTCCCAGTTCTCCAGCTACATCGTAACTACTAATATGCCGATCTTGCTCCACTTTTTCAAAAATGGCATCAATTTTGTCCGTAAGAGGGCAGCCAGAGCGACGTGCATCTTTGATGTGAAAATTTCCGGATTGAAAACGCTTAAACCAAATTTGCGCTACTCTCACAGATACTGAATTAGGTCCATAAACATCACAATTTTTTTCGCGGCTTGTGTTGTATTTTCAACTTATTTGTAGTAAAATTTTAAAATGTATCAAATTTCTTCATTAGATTCACTCATTTTAACAATAAGAAAAACAAATGAAAATCACACATTTTCCTAATTTGAATTTGGAATTGTCTTCTTTAAAATTAAAACCTTTTAATGATACCAAAACACGCCAGATACAAATGGTATAGCCAGAGATCTTATTACAACTTCATATATACTATATGCGTAACGACTTTTCCCCAACCTATTATTTTAAAAGTTTGAGAAGATACAATTGTTAAGACTGGGTAGTGTTTTTTTATATATTTCATTAAAAATAAACTAGGAACTTATATCTCGATATGTATATTTTTATCGGTGCAGGAACAGAGAAAGAATATAATTTACTGCGGCCGGGCGGCCTGTCGTAAGAGGCGACAAAACAACCCACAGCCAGGTGGTAGGGTATTTGCCCGACTAGATGGCTACCATCCCTGGTCTAGAGTATGCCGCCATAACAACCTTGATTTGTGTTCCGGCATTAGTGACCAGGTTCCAGTCTCCCCTAAGAGAGCAGCTGCGCATTTGTAGCGTCTTTGGTGTTGCAAATGTCAATAGGCGATGGTAACCACTTTCCATCAAGTGGGCCGTCTGCCTGTCAGCTGAACTCATGCAATAAAAATTTTTAAAAATATTGTCTGATGTACGATATCTTACACGACTTCACGGGTTTACATGTGTGGCAGCCACCTCAAATCCTTATTTTGTTCGTGATTTTTAGCGCATTACCTTTGTCCCGCCATACAGAACACACTTTTCTATGAAATTCCATTCATATAGACCCAGTATATTCTAAAAACATGAATATGACATACAAAAAGAGACGTACAGATAGCTAGACATAACGAACAGACGAGGGTTTCGTTTTTGCTAAAATCGCTACGAATCTTCAAAAATAAATTAAAAACGCGTTTAAAACTATCAATAGTATTTTCAACCTAGTGTGACAATCATAAAAAAATATTTACTATTGTTACGAGTGCGGGACTCGAATTAAAATGCCGTTGGAATTACTATAGAATTTATTAGAGCTGTACAAGCACATATAAAACAGATACAAATATAACTGGATACAACCAGTACAAACTGCACGATTAAATAACACACGCAAAGTCCGTCACTATATTGCTTATCGAATGTACGTCTTGCTCGTATCGTAATCCTCGCTTGACTGCCCCACCTATCCACTCAGGCATTGTTTTATACTGCACGGTGCAATATGTCTACGTCTACCTCATCGCGTGCACCCGATTTCCCGGAATCACACCTGGCCACTGCCTACCGGAACAGATAAAAATACACAATAGGCGGCTTTTCTAATTACAAATATTAAATACAAAGAAAACAAAAGAAGTGCAAATGCGGGCGGTAATAAACTTGGGGTTTATGACCGCAGGTGTTCATTCGCATTTGTTGTTGTGTTTCGTGGAATTTTGGCTAAGTCGTAACACTATTATAGATGTATAGCTTTACGTTGTAATACAAAGTGAATGCATACAACATTCAGATTTTCATTTAAATGTACCGTCTTTGTAGCGAAGCCTGCCGAGCTTCAGTTGTAAGCCTTCCATTTCTAGAAGACGGCCTCCACAAGTGCAAACTTCCTAACACCCCACCTACTGAATTTAGTCCCCCGCCCGACTCCCACTCTGCGTCTAGTACGGTGCGACCTCGAAAACTCCGGTCTTGGGTAAAAAACTGACAAATAACGAGCCGTATGTGAGAATGGAATCTGAGAACTTTGTCGAATAGTTCATAGCTTATTTCGAAATTTGATAAAACTTTATTGGTATTTTTGCACAGAATTGTATTTGTTCTGAATACAGAATTACATTGTTATAGATTTTAAGATGCGACATATCTCGCAGCATATAAATTTAGTATTCTCAAAGGCAGACAACCTGTTTGGAAAGCCTTACGTGGCGTCTAAATACTAATACAATACCAAAATAGGCTTTAGTAAGAAAGACATCTGCTGTAATTCGCTATTTTACAGCGTAGAAAAAGAACGCCAAGAATGACAACCATCCAGAAAATTTAAAAAAATTATTAAGCCTTTAAATCTTAGTGATGGTTTAAAAAGTTTGTGTTAAATAACAAAACATCAAAGACTACATAAAACAATATTTGGCGCCATCCATTCCATGTATGATTAAGAAACTATTGACAGTTACGTTTTTTACTGAGATATTGCCATGCTTACTACTCATCTTCTATAGTTTTGGTCTGTAATTGTTTATATTGATTTACAATAAAGAATTATCTATATATGTATAGAAAAATATTCCGACAGAAAGTCAATTGACTCTCCCTTCCGCTGAATGAAATGTTTTCTGGCAACTTACTAAAATCAAGTAGTGTCTCAGATACCGATCGTTTTAATAAAGCTTTGTGTATTAAAATATATTTTTGTACACGTAAATAGAGTCTAACTGCAGAAAATGCGCATAAAGTGAACGATTATAGTCGATTAACAAAGATAACTAAAATTTTGCTAATGCCTTATCTAATCTAACGAAACAAATTGCTGGTGAAGTTTTATTCATTTTTTATTGAAAATCAAATACATAGCACTAATAATTTGCGGTATAAAAACATATAATATAATATAATCTATCTTATAAATAAGTGTATATGCAAATTAAAATTAAATTATAAAATCTAGTGCCAGACCGCTGTCAGTTGGAAACGTGCCCAAAAGACTGGCCACATTACCTCGCTGTATCGCAACGCTAATGCGTTGTCTGAGCTACAGACCAGTCTTTTGGTCACGTGAGACGTCTACCAGGCGTTTCGCTATGTCTCGATAAAAACTATATCTTTCAAAAGCAAAATCTAGTAGATTAACCAATTCGTTTGCGCGTTTGTGTCGTAAACAAATTCAATTCAATTCAAAAAATATTTTTTTATTAATTTATAAATTAAATTACACGAAATCAACTTTTCAAATAGAACTAGCAGTTTTGAGTTTAATTGTACTTTAAACTCAAAATACTAGTTCAATTTGAAAGGTCGACTTATCTACGTACTACGAAATTTCTTAAATGAGAAATTAGGTATAAATTCTTAATACGAGTATTATACACATCATAGACCGCGGAGCTCCAAAATAGGTGTATATAAAATATTTGAGAGTTTGAAAAATAAATATAACCGTAAGTTTAGTATACATTTTAATGGGCTTTCTCCACAAAGATATGAAGTTCTCCGTATCGGTAAGAGCGCGGCGTTTATCGTTCTGTGGCTTTGTTCTGATAAAAAAAAGTCCCAAGTTCACACAATCTGTGCTAGAGTCCGGACCGCACCGCACGTGTATTCGACGCGTCGATCTTGCAACGTGACGCGTCGCGTTAACAGTCGAAATTTCAATAAATATACATTTTGTGTAGGGTTGCCAGTACTATTACCGACAGTATTCAAATACATAAATCCTAATATACAAGTACATATATTGAAAAATCCACTAGCGCAACATACTGACGGCTTCTGTGTTTGAACGGGCTAAGCCTTTGCCAGCCTACTTCACTGCAACGCAGAGGCTCTGGGTTCGATTCTCTGGTATAGTAAATTTCGGAAACGTATTATCTCCGTTATTTACTATGGTCTGGGTGTCTGGGATCGGCCCCAGAGCAGTCCGTTGTATATTACCCATAACACAAGCGTAACTTGCCTAATTTGGGGATATACAATATATGTGTTTGTCTGCCGATTATTTACTTATTTATTTGATTTCATTTCGATGTTTTGGCTTTTTCATTAGCCACGATCACGGAAGACGACTACTGAAAAGTGGCCGAAACGTCGAAATAAAAACCAAATAAAATGCTACGATTAAAATGTTAAAACGCAGTTTAAATTATGTATAATAATAGCTAAAACTTAAGAAAATACATGTAATATGTTTTTTTACTAGAAACTCCTGAGTTCACCTACAAACAATAATAACTAACTAACAAACATTGCAAGTTAAATAAAACTTATAAAAGGACAATCTTATGCCTGTAAGGTTTAAAGTCAGTCCAACATTTCTTGACTTAATAATGATTTAATTTGCCAGTTTTAGTGGCTTTGGCTACGTACTCAGGGGCTCTCAGACGGCCTTACAAAATTTATTATTACAACTAGCTGATGCTCGCGACTTCGTCCGCGTGGTGCAGTTTTTTAACTATCCCATGGCAACTCTTTAATTTTTCTGGATCAAAAGTATCCTATATGTTGACCAGGGATATAAGCTACCCCCATAGAAAATTTCGTTTAAATCGGTCCTGTCGTTTCGAAGATTAGCCGGTACAAAGAGACAGACAAACAGAGAAACAATAAATTTAAAAAAAATTTAAATTAGTTCTATTTCACTTCTTACATCCCCCTGACTCGGTTTTTAGCATATTTTTTCATTGTACAGAAATTCGACCTCTACAGTTTTATTATATGTATAGATAATAAGTGATAATAGTTACTAACACCACGAGAAAAATATCCCTTGTAATAAATACATCATAATTTATTTAGCGCGTAAGAACAAATAACAAATAAATTGTACTTAAATGATTAAGAATACGGATTTAGAAACTATAGTAGCAGAAATATATGAGCACCTATATACATATATATATATTTTATCAAATCCTGTATTTTGTTAACGCAAATATGACAACCCTACCCACATTTCTGACATTATTAATGCTTTCACGTAATATATTTGATTCATGTTATAAAGTATGTCACGCTTCGATCGATAATTTTGTACTTAAATATAAATTTCCTGAGCAATATTGTAGTATCAACCTATAAATCTCCCACTACTGGGCTTGAGTTTTCCCAGTTTAGGTTAACGGTCTGAACCGCCACATACGGCTGGTGGACTTCAGAAATAAGGGGATTTCGTAGTCATTTTGTTAAGCACTGAATCCTTTTAAAATCGTCATGCCCGTCTTTATTCTAATATATAATATTCTCGTGTCGCGGTGTTTGTTACCAAACACCTCCGAAACGGCTGAACCGATTTCTGTGAAATTTTGTGTGCATATCGGGTAGGTCTGAGAATCGGCCAACATGTATTTTTCATACCCCTGAATGATATTAGTGATCCACTCCTAAATATGGGTATAATTTTAATTTTTTTAACAAAATTTTCTTTTTTTATTTTATCATGATTTAGCATTAATAAATATATACAACTTCAAATTTTCACCCTTCTACGATCAACCCCTATTTTTTTAATATCGATATTAGTACTTTAATAATTTAACTTACTTAAAATTACTAGAAATAATTTAAATGGCAAAACAATGTTTGCCGGTTCAGCTAGTATAATAATAAAATGATTTGTTTGATTCAAAGATAAGTAACAAACTGTTAATTACCACATGAAAGACATACAAAGTGGTATTAAAAAGAAATCTTATTTGTGATTCTACTAGCTCCAAAACTCAACTTCAATCAACTGTATCTTTGGAGCTAGTATTTTTGCTATATGTATCTATACTTCTATACTAATGTAAATATATATAATTGAAATTGTATAATACCTATAGACTTGAAATTTGGGATGGACCTTCCTTTCGCCAAGTAGAAGTCAGCTAAGAACGGACTTTACGGCACGCGAAGCGGACGGGTATCAGCTAGTAATATTATAAAGAGAAAAGATTTGTATTTTTGTATGTTTGTAAGGAATAAACTCAAAAGTTACTGGACCGATTTCAAAAATTGTTTTACCGTTCGAATGCTACATTATTCCTGATTAATACAGGCTATATAAAATTAGGAATCCCTACTAAAACTTTAATATAAAATATTTGGGGCTGGAATCGGGTTCTACTATATATATATATATATATATATATATATATATATATATATATATATATATATATATATATATTTTGATATATATCTTTTTTTTTTATGTGACCCAAGACGCGAATCGAATGGCGCATAAAATTTTAATAATTTATGCATGATTTAAACATCGGAGAAAAAGTTATAATATTGAAATGTGCATAAAAATGCCTAAAAAGTAATGATACACGTCAATGGCAGCCTTCGTTTAAATTAAAGTAAAGTATCTTTGAATTAAAGTAAACAACAATTAAATATACTTCACAAATGATCAAATAATGTTTAATAGTGTACGACTGATTGTTTTTAATCGAACAATTCCGAATGAATTAATAATTACATGAAAATAAATAGGGAGCTGATTTGAAACGCTTGACTTGTTATCTATTTAGAGGCCATATATAAATTACGTCACACGTTAAGGATGGGGGATTGGTCCTAAATTTCGTGACGTCACATCTCGAATTCTAATATATTTAAGCTTTAAAAGACGGAATTTGAACTATTAACGAAAAACTTCATAATATTCCCAACTTTATCTCTATGATAAATGGAAATAGAACTAATAACGGAACTGCTGTTTTAATTTAATAATTTCTTGATGTAAAATCGCAAAATATGTGATATCACACTAGAGAGGGAGGAGTCCCATGAAAGTGACCAACTGTGACGAGGACGGGGGAGAGGTCAAAAATCATGAATTTCGTGTGACTTAATTGTGGATGGTTTACTATAATTGCGAAGCTGGTAAACAGACAGACGGATCAACTAATTGAAAATGGCTAGCAGCGCCTATAGGCGTGTGCAACACCAGGGGTGAAATCAACGTGTTGCCAACCTTTAGGGTGGGACAGGATGAGATAGGACAGGAGGAATGGAATAGCAAAATGTGTTCTTACTAATCTGCAATATTATAAAATTCGAAACACACCGTCTATATATTGAAGCTATTAAAAAAGCCAACTGGAATAGACTAGATAAACGACGGAGAACACAATGCAATTTTTATTTAGATGTCATGTCTGTTTGTTCAGTATTAACGTAAAAACTACTGGACAGCTAATTCTTAGACTTTTTTATGCTATGAACATCTGCAACACTAAGGGAACCGATGTGTTGCCTACCTCGTTGAGATTTTAGATACTTGTTTACGCACTTTTCGAAGAGCTCCATATTATAGCACTCTGGGAAAACCGCGCTCATTCCATAGCTTGCTCATGTGTGGTATAAATTACAGAGCGCCATGTACAGTGGATAACTTCCAGGTGTCAAGGAAATGTGGATGAACTCCCAGGTCTGCAAAATCTACTCAAAATCTGCGTTACTTTTAATCGTGGGAATCTCGATGGAATTTCAAGTGCTTAAACGCGCCGTAAAAGCTGGGCGGGTTTTTTCTACGACTTCCTGTCGTACTAATGCGGGACTTCGTGCGCAAATGTACCAACTCGTTAACAATTACAATATATACTTTAAAAATATTAACATATTTTTACATTCCTTGGGCGCTTTTAAAAATACATATTAATGCCATTAAGAAGCAGACACTGTAATTTTCTGTCGATTTTATTTCCATCTTTGTAATTTGTATCCTGCTCATATTACACTACCTTCTCCTTCATGGATAATGTAGTTGGATAAGCACTGATTTTATATATTGTTATTTGTGTAACTTTAGTGTATATTGTTGAAATATGAATAGTTGTGAACGCAAATTTGTGACTTATGTCTCTGTCACTCTCTGTTCTGTTTGAATAGGTCCCCGGATGGTTTAGATTCACAAATGGAACCGATAGGTGGCGCTGAGACTGAGTTCTAGAATCCTTCTAATCACCTGGAGCGATTTTGGTGATTTTGTTTTTGTGTGTTTGAGTGAGTTCCCGGATGGTTTAGATTCGCAATTAGAACCGGTAGGTGGCGCTGAGATCGGGTTGTAGAATCCTCCTAATCACCTGGACCGATTTTGATGATTTTGTTTTTGTGTCTTAAAACAAAGCCTTTTAGGAATTCAGAAAATATGGCGGTACGAAGTTCGCCTGGTCAGCTAGTATATAGATAAAAGTAGATGCCGCAAGTCGTGTTCAACCGGTTATAACGCAACGCTAATGTATTAATTATACCAAGGAAATAAAATTCCGATAAAAATGCATACGTCATTGTTTTTTCCTTGTTTACTTCAAATATAATCTGCAGAAAAAATTGAAAATCTAATCGCTACAATAATATTTAAGTTTAAATATAATTGCCAAAATAAACTACTACTGTATTAAATTGTATTACTTCAAAGAGGTACTGTTGGCTCACTTTCCCCTCCCTCTAACTTCATCTTATCATTCAAACTTAAATTCAATAGTTTTTATTCAAAATAAATTCCACTGGAGAACACTTTTCGAAGGTCACACATGTAAGTTAAAATTTAATTTTACTTCCTATTATTGTTGTCAAGGAGAACAAGCGGCAAGAAACTCCCCAGCAACATGTCTAGCTAAAAATGGTTTTTCTTCTTATATATCTACCTCAAACTCTTTTTCTAAAATAAATCTTCTTATATATAAAAATCAATTGCTGTTCCTTAGTCTCGCTAAAACTCGAGAACGGCTGAACTGATTTGGCTAATTTTGGTTTTGAATTATTTGTGAAAGTCCAGGGAAGGTTTAAAAGGTGAGTAAATATGAAAAAGAATGATTCTGAGGCGGTACGAAGTTTGCCGGGTCAGCTAGTCTATATATATAAAATGAATTGATGTTTGTTAGTCTCACAAAACCTCGAGAACGGCTGAACCGATTCGGCTGATTTTGGTTTCGAAATATTTGTAGAAGTCCAAGGAAAGTTTAAAAGGTATAATAACGAATCACGTGTATACCTTGAAAACAACTTTATCGATTTTGATGAAATTTTTTGAGTGTGTTTGACTGGGTCCCGGGATTATTTAGAATATTATATTTATTGGAACCGGTAGGTGGTGCCGGAATCGGGTTCTATGATCATCTGAATCTCCTGGACCGATTTTGATGTTTTTTTGTGTATGTTAGAGTGGCTCCCCGGATGGTTTATATTTACAATTGGAACCGGTAGGTGGCGCTGGTATCGGGCCCTAGATTTTTATTTTTTCAGAGCAGGACAAATACTGCCGGGACCTCCAATTGTATATAGAAATATGTTACATAATTACTTTTCGAAGAATTAACGGAGTTGTATCAAACAGTGCATACTCAATAAGACAAAGATATAATAAAAGGTAAGAAAAATATTATTATTGCTATCCTATTCCTCCTATTTCAAACCCCAATCCCATCTTCTCTATCCTATCCTAAAAGCTGACAACGGACGTGTTCGTTTAGCATCTCACAACGCCCAAAATGATCCGTCTGCCGTTCCACAAGGCGACCGCGGTCGTTATGGTCGTGGCGAAAACGTCACTAATGACGTCATTATTTTCGATCACACAGCGCTCACAACGACATAGTCATGAGGTGGGTCGAAGTGGGCGTTGACCACATAGCATTAATTCTCTCTATCTCTTGACATTGAAAAAGGCGCGATTTTTAAATCAACCAATGACATTTGTGTATTTCGTCGTTTATAATATAAACGCCCCATAATCCATTCCACTAGAACTTATAATTGTAACGTCCGCAAGTAAGTGGAACGGGAAAATCGCGGTCGTGAACGTGGTCGTTGTGAGTCCCTTCTGGAACGTAGCCAACGTGTTGGTATTACCCCTGATCTTACAAATGCCTATAGGCGATGATAAGCAGTTTTCATTAATTGAACCGTCTTCTTGTATTCGAGCGTAACGTAATTAAAAAAAAATAAAAAAATATTGCATGAGTTCAGCAGACAGGGAGACCTGATGGAAAGCGGTTACCATCGCCTATGGACATGTGCAACACCAAAGGTGCTACAAATGCGCTGTTGCACTCTAAAAGGAGATTGGAGCCTGGCAACCAATGCTGGAACACAACTCAAGGTTGTTATGGCGGCATACTTAGACCAGGAGTGGTAGTCATCCTGACGGGCAAGTGCCCTACCAACTGGCTATGGGTTGTTTTGTCGCCTCTTACGACAGGCTGCCCGGCCTCAGGAAATTGTATTCTTACTCCGTTCCTGCACGGATAAAGAAGTTTTTTAAGATACATGTAAGTACTTACTCCGGGTTCGATTCCCGGTATAGTAAATTTCGGAAACGAATT
This sequence comes from Dendrolimus houi, assembly GCA_039645545.1. Lineage (NCBI taxonomy): Eukaryota > Metazoa > Arthropoda > Insecta > Lepidoptera > Lasiocampidae > Dendrolimus > Dendrolimus houi. The sequence continues at coordinate 5,531,852 of CM077126.1, read as the reverse complement.
TTCTCCGTTATTTACTATGTTCTGGGATCGGCACCAGAGTAGTCCGTTGTATATTACCCATGACACAAGCATAACTTGCTTAATTTGGGGATATACAATATGTGTTTGTCTGGCGATTATTTAAAAAAACTTATGTAGCTATTTTTCGAATATTTTTTTTTCTTTCTTTCTTTCTTGAGAGACGAAAACGCTTGTTAAAATAGAAAGGTTTTCTAGCCACTCAACTCGAAATATGTAAGAAGAATATTTACTATCTTATTCATAATTCGTTAAACCAGGTTTATTAAAATGTATTATTCATAATCGCAATAATAATACGATTAAAAATAATACTTTCTTTTGACTGTTTAAAAGCTTTTGAAGCTCATACATATAAAACTATTCTGAATAAACAGTTTAGAATGGGAATCACACAGTAAAAATATGGCCCTGAAAGAGCCCCTAAATCTTATATTCCAAAATGATGTCATAAATCTATCTTCTCGTATATGTTGATATCTTCTTCTTCTGCAGCAAGCGGGTTGTTTCCGCAACTCGACTACATAGCGCCTGCTTTGCGTGCGAGGGTGGATGAGGGGTTACTTCATCCAGCCCAGCTCCTCCAGGAAGTCCACCAGTTTCTTGACGTCGCTGAAGAGTTCACGGAGGCTGTGGGGCGTCCAGATACTTCGCTCTGTATTGGGCCACCTCTCCGCATTCAAGCAGGAGATGGGCGGCTGTTTCTTCTGCCTCCAGGCAGGATGCTTTTTAATATATATAAACACTACTAGACTTTACAACTAACACCTTATTATTTAAAACAACTTTGTGTCTTAAATTTAAAAAAAAGTGCTTGTAATTTATGAATAGGTACTATAGAAAACTTAAACGTAACTCAAAATTACAAACATGCCTGAGCATGTATCATTTTATAATCAAAATGTACTTAATTTTATAAAATATTTTGTATGTATGATAAAGAAGAAACATTAAAAACAATAGTTTTCACAATGGAAGTGTTAAAATATTTTACTAAGATTAAATCAACGTTAATAAATGTACCTTAGTGATAATTTACATCGAGATAAGTAAGAACAATTTAAACTTAGAGCTCATATTACACGATTCATTTTTGTCTTTCTTCAATGCGGATGAAGCAACTAAAGTGATTCGAGTGAATATAAAATTGAATAATTCAATATTCATTCACTCATTCTCTGCCATCGTATACTTTCTGTATAGTTTGTACACTTGCATATTAATGCAAATGGATGCAGTGGATGCTGGCAGTAGTTGGAGTGCTTTCTTGTAGTAGGGAGGCGAAAAAAAACATTTTGGAGTTTCAGGGATTTATTCTTCCAATAATAGAGTTTGAGAGATTTTCGAACTCATTGTTCAGCACAGATCGCCCGGTTCAGATTCTAAATACATACATGAAGCGTTCCTAGAATATACAGCAGTGAATGATTTAATAATAAATAGAAATATAATGTATGCTTAGTTTAAATCCGCTGTTCTTACTAATTCAAAATTAGACCTATATTATAGATTTGCATTTTTGTATGTTTGTAAAGAATAAACTCAAAAACTACTGGACCGATTTCAGAAATTCTTTCATCATTCGAATGTGATAATATCCCTAAGTAACATAGGCTATAATTAGGGATCCCTACTAAAACTTCAATAATATAACCTAAAATGCTTAATAAATAAATGTCCACCCGTGCGAAGCGGGGACGGGCCGCTAGTATTAATATACAGGAACAGGCTAGTAGAGAACATAACAGAACTAACCAACAAATAAATGAGAACATTCCAATAATGCATACAGATATCTATAAGTACGTTTTACTTAATTCACTTTAATTTTCTTATCAACCTTAAATACGGAGAGGCGATACCTAGAAAATTAATTCCCATTTTTATATAATAAAGATTGAATAAATTATATAATAAAGTCGACGTTACACAACACAAAGTCAAGGCCACGGTGAATACAGACACGAAATTGCGGCACAGCATAAAAAAATATACTACGGATTACATTCACGATCGCAATAAGGCGCATTGTACACTTTCGACTCAGTCGTTTGTGATTTGCTGCATTCAAATAAGACTGCTAATGTATATTTTTAAAAACATATTCTAGACTAGCTTCTGCCCGCGACTTCGTCCGCGTGGAAAGTTTTTTTTTAACTATCCCACGGGAACTCTTTAATTTTTCGGGATCAAAAGTATCCTATATGTTGTCCAGGGATATAAGCTTCCATCATACAAAATCTTACTTACATCCGTCCAGTCGTTTCGGAGATTAGCCGGTACAAACAGACAGACAAACAGATAAACAAAAATTTAAAAAAATGTAAATTAGTTCTATTTCACTTCTTACATCCCCCTGACTCGGTTTTTAGCATGTTTTTTCATTGTACAGAAATTCGACCTCTACAGTTTTATTATATGTATAGATGATGAGACATCCTTATCCTACTTCTTCATTTGGGATAATGTCCGAAAACCAAAGTTATAGTGCTCATAGTACAAACTGTATATATAACTTAATGTACTTAATTTATTGAGAAACCAGGTATTTCTATTGCGACGGTTTGATATAGGGTTATGTAAAATACGACGGTATTCCCACTGTGTGAATTTGGCTTGTCTATTAAATATATCGCTAAAATTAAGGAAATATTTAACAATTCCCGGTAAATACAATGCACTTGTAATACCTAATCTATACATATAATAAAACTGTAGAGGTCGAATTTCTGTACAATGAAAAAACATGCTAAAAACCGAGTCAGGGGGATGTAAGAAGTGAAATAGAACTATTTTAGATTTTTTTTAAATTTTATGTTTCTCTATTTGTCCGTCTGTTTGTAGCGGCTAATCCCCGAAACGACAGGACCGATTTAAATGAAATTTTCTATGGTGGTAGCTTATATCCCTTGTCAACATATAGGATACTTTTGATACAGAAAAATTAAAGAGTTCCCGTGGGATAGTTAAAAAAAAGCACCACGCGGACGAAGTCGCGGGCATCAGCTAGTCTTATATATAAAAATGAATCGTAGAATCGTATGAAATGTATAAAGAACGACATAACTTTTGAGAACGACTTTTGACCGATTTTAAATTCACAATTCGAACCGGTGATTTTGTTTTTCTGTGTTTGATTTTTGGTGATTTTGTTTTTGAGTGGGTTGTGGATGGTTTTAGATTCGCAATTAGAACGGGTAGATGGCGCTGAGATCGGGTTGTAGAATCCTCCTAATCACCTGGATCGATTTTGGTGATTTTGTTTTTGTGTTTGAGTGGGTTCCCGGATGGTTTAGATTCATAATTGGAACCGGTAGGTGGCGCTGAGATCGGGTTCTAGAATCCTCCTAATCACCTGGACCGATTTTGGTGATTTTGTTTTTGTGTCATGAAACAGACTTTTAGGAATTTAGAAAATATGGCGGTACGAAGTTCGCCGGGTCAGCTAGTGGTATATATTTCTGAATAAAAATAGATAATTCAGGAACGGAATACATTATTTTCCTACATATATATTTTCCTCCTTGAAATGTATGTACATAACATTTAAATTGCTTTATAAAAAAGAAATATTGGTTTTAGTTTTAATAGATTAAACTATAATACATATAGATGAAACTCGGTTTTTACAAGATCTTTTAATTTTTGCGCAATCAAACGCGAATAGCGGGCTTGAATTAATGAACCAATGAAAACTTAAAAAAATTTACTATCCACCAAAAATTAAAACCAGGTTCTTAGAAACTAGATACAATATAGGTTGACAAAAGGACGCTCTTGTTGCATAAGCTGATCTCTTCCAGGCACCCCTATGATTTACAGGAAATTTGTGTAGAATATAAATAGCATATAATCATTCAAAATATAACACATTTCTCCGTGCAGGAACGAAAAAAGAATACAATTCCTGCGTTGAGGCGGCCTGTCGTAAGAGGCGACAAAACAAACCGCAGCCAGGTGATAGAGCACTTGCCCATGTGGATGGCTACCATCCCTGGTGTAGAGTATGCTACCATAACATCTTTAAGTTGTGTTCCGGCATCAGTGGCCAGGTTCCAGTGTCTGCTTCAAGGCCGGCAGCATATTGGCAGGATCTCTGGTATTGCTAATGTCCATAGGCGACGGTAACCACTTTCCATCACAGTTGGGCCGTCAGCGTGTCTGCTGTGCTCCAGCAATAACAAAAAATAATAATTATTAAATATTATAATAGAATATAAAAAGACATATTATAAGAGAATCGTATTGTTCGCGCAATTATTTGGTCTCTGGTGTAGGTTAAAAGTGGATTTTATATGCTGTTTGTAAGAAAGCGTGAGATAATCAACGAAACTGCAAAGCAACATCAAAGTCAAGTCACTTACGAGGACAAGATCAAAGCTCAATAGTTCATCGCTGATGCCTTTACTTTGTTGACAGAATTATATAAAAACTTACGTTCCCTGATGGATAATAATGGCAATGAGGCAAATGCGACAGCAACCCCAAGTCCAACCTGTTTAATAGCGACCCTCCATGATAACTCGCGAATATTCTGATCAATTTTGAGTTTGAAATTTGAGATTTTGTCTGTGTTTGTTTGTCATGTCAAGCTGATGTCCTATACTACGGTAGGTTCGTTCATATCTACACTTTTAGATATCTCGTCTGGTCATCATCAATGACAAAATTACAGAGACGATGATTGCTGGGGATTATAATACATTATGCGATGATTTAAAATTAAACGCGTCCACCACCGGTGGATTCAGATGTTGAGAAGCGGCGTCGAAGAATTTATGAGAAAGAAATGTTATACAGTTTTCCATATTTTTTTCAAGGCATTTTTCTATTATCTTTTTTAAGCTTCCTACTTTCTGCACGTTTTATGTTGGGTTAATGTTCTTTTTGAAAGTCTTTAACGGAAGTAAGCTGCAGATAGTTGTAGACTAGAATATCTTCCGTTTGTCTACCTTATTTATAAAAAAATCTTGTATGTGTACACCCTGACTGTGCATACGTGTATTCGCCACTATTCAAGATAATCTTAAATACCGACAGACAAATAATACAGTGCCAAATTTATCGACGCGGGACGGTGTCGATGAACTCTTTATCAATTTAGCAAGATTTCGCGGACATGCACACAAGCTGAGTGGGTACATACCGTGATAATAAATGATAATGTAATTTGATGTTGCTGTTACGAAATATGGTATGCAAAGTTGAGGCCACTTTGAGTGCCCTAATTTGTGTGCAAATAAGTCACCAATCGTCATTGATAGTTTTTGCCGTTTCATCATATTGGAATTCTTGTTTTTGTTCTATATTTATTTAGATGGTATCCTTGTTATTGATACCATTACATGATAATAATTAATAAAAAAAATAACAACACTCAACAAAACAACATTCTGGCTTCAACAAAGAGATATCATGAGGATAAAATGCTGTTAAAGGAAACTAAGTAGAAATTTTCGGTACCAAAACTTTAACGTTCTGAGTATAAAAACGGCTGTACTTCAATGAAAAATGATGGGCAACCAAAATTATTTATTCAAAATTAATGAAATGAAGAATCCTTAACCTAACCAAACGTATTTTTTAGAGCCTTAAACATGCAAACAAACATTCCAGTTGATGTAAAGTTGTCATCGTCGCCTATTGGCGTTTAAGACACCACGACTATTGCCAACTCGTTGTAGGCCTTGAAGAAATAATTAAATTACATTGTATTCTATCTATAGCCCCTTATGACTACAATAACATTGATCCTAGGTCACCGTCTTCTAAGTGTAAGGTGCTCCCAAGGGTGGCTACGTTACTTCGTCGGAGTATCATACTCATCCGTTATTCGAAGAAGGCACCTACCCTGTGATTAAATTACATACCTTGAGAGTCAGTTAGGTATTTTAGAAGCTCCTTGTACAAACTCATAGCCCCAAGACCCCAAGGTCCAAACTTCTCAACAGCAAACAGTACAAACCACTAACTTTCTTCCATCTTCTCTCAATAAATTAAGGACAACACAATATATCTTTATGTTATATACACCTCTGTTATACTTCCTATATCAAAAATCATCATATCATGCTTCGCGTAATCCGTCTATCTTCTCTGGTCTACTTTTACTCCTTTAATCATGACTCTTCCTCCAGTTTATCAAGGAATTTGATGATAGTTTCATATATACGCCACAGATTATTCAGTTCTTCATCAGTTCATTAAATCAAAGCTTTATTGAATATACAAAGTTGTACATAAAGAGTTAAGCTCTCGTTTGCTTGGCCTTGAACTGCTACGACGCTAAATGTGAATTAAATGTATTCTTATCTTCAAGCAGATATGGTAAAAATTGGATTAGAGTATGTGACAGCTAAGATGTAAATAATTTGTTTATTTTAGTAACTATAGAAACACTTGAAATGTAGTTTTGGAGGCGTGTGGATAGAATAAATTGGAATCAGAAGAAGATCGATATAGAGGTACTGAATACAATAAAAGAAAAGCGCTTAATAACACTATTTATATTACGTGAATAATGCATTGCAAGAATATTTTGTACATTCACTACGAGAGTATTCTATTAAAGATAATCGAAGGTAAAGTGAATGGAAGGAGAGGGGAAGGTACGTAGACTTATTATAGATAGAAGTAGGTATCATATTGTACAAAGAAGTGAATCAGATGCCCCAGAATAGAGAGTATTGGTAGAGGTTCCATCGACAAGAGTTCTTAAATATTATAATGATAATAAATAAAAACTTTTAGCAAGCAAACAATATTATACAGGGTGGATACTTTCAGTGGGGCAATAAGGGGAAGTACTTTAACCGTTGCAGCTGGACGAAAATGGTCTTAGGAGAATATCCATAATTTTCCGTGAAATTATGATCCCCTCCCATTCACAGAATTTCAAAAAAATGTACAGATAGAAAAAAAATGTCCATTTCACAGAAACATTTTTTTTAATACTAATCGATCCTGTTTCTGATAATGATCAGAAACAACTATGAAACCAATCCAGCAGGGTTTAGAATACTAAAAGTCAGAAATTTCAAAAAACTTTCGAAGTCGTCGCCTATTCTTTAACGAAATTTTACCTCAAAGAAATTTTATTAAAGACAAGTAAAGTGTTAAGTAATTAATCTTATATTTAATCATTATAACTAATAAAATAACCATAATAATATATATTTTAATCATAAGCTTTTTGTGTGCGGCTCCCAGACATATACAAATTCACTATTAAAAAATTAAGCTACAGTCGACTCTCGATAATTTGAAACTCAAGGGACCAGAGATAAATTTCAAATTGTCAAGAGTTCAAAATAACAAGCGTTTACTTATGGAACTTCTGGAAAGACATTTGTTCTTTCTTGGATTCATTTTAGTAGCACAAATCAAACATTAACATGACTCATTAACGTTTGAAAGAAGAGTGGAATGCGAACTTACTCATATCTCATTTATATAAACAAACGACAAGTATGTGCATGATAAACGCTTCACATTATAGAGAGTAGGAAGGCCCGGACTTCAAATTATCGCATGTTTGCGAGCAAGATAATATTCATTTAACTTCAAATTACCAAAGAGACCAATTAACATTGATTTTATTCAATTTATCGAGTATTTTTCAAGGGACCGGAAAAAATTTCAAATTATCGAGAGATTCAAATTAACGAGTGTCAAATTATCGAGAGTAGACTGTATATTTTAAATGTTTTAATTGTAATGAGTCCTAAGAGATGTGGATAAAATTCTTATATGTGTATTACAGAGATTATATTTTAGAAAAATCTAGGAAATAGACTTACTTCCTAGAGAATACCCTAACAAGTAACTCTATTTTACTTACAAAAGTATTTCACAGATTTGATTGAAACTATTGCGAAACATATTATTTTACTCTCTTCGCATTTTATCAGAATTTTCCTCAGCGTAGTTTAAAAGTTAAGAGAGGACATAATTTGTTCAACTTCCAAATTCAATATTTTCCCATCCCAAATTAAAAATTCTTCAAAATTATCTATGACTAGCTGACCCGGCAAACTTCGTACCGCCACAGAATCACATTTTTTTTCATATTTACTCACCTTTTAAACCTTCCCTGGACTTCCATAAATAATTCAAAAGCAAAATTAGCCAAATCAGTCCAGCCGTTCTTGAGTTTTAGCGAGACTAACGAACAACAATTGATTTTTTATATATGTATATTTTTTTAATATCTGACTAACGATGCTTTAAGGCCATACAAGTACACTGAAAACAGTTTTTTTGGCCACTTCTAATTCAATTTCATTACATCATTTTGCAGCGGCATTTAGATACACCTTGTCAATTGTCACTCACACAGACTCAGCAGCTGTTATTTTAAACTATCTGTTCCCGCGACTCCATTCGCCTCGGTTTTTTTTCGTGAAACCGTAAAAAATAGCCTAGTTACTCCTTACACCATCAGCTATCTACCAGTGAAAATCTCGTCAACATTGGTCCAGCCTTTTCAGAGATTATCCGGAACATCCAGACTGATAGATAGACAGACAAAAATTTAAAATTGTTTTTTTTTATATAAATTCCATATATACTTTCATATGGATTTAGTAAAAAGCTGTTAATCTGACATTACAAACAGACACTTTAATTTTATTTAGCTATATAGACGTATATATATATATATATATATATATATATATATATATGTTTGTGTGTGTATATACAAATCAACAGAAGAACAGACAGAGGATTTTATAAGGTTTCGGTATTTGTGAAAATTCTAGGAAACACTAAAAGTACACAAGGGTGGAAAAAGCCTTAAGACCACTTAAACGTTGTTCGCTATTATCATTATTATAGTTCTGCTACACTTGTTACCAGGCGCATGATATATTTTACCGTTTTCATTGTGATAACTAATACTTCCTGAAAAGATGTTCCACACAATTCAAGGTCACTTTGACAAAATGTTCACATGTGATTGTTGTAACACTTCTAGACATGATTAGAGCATCGTTCTCCACCGACTTATATAAGTATATTTAAGTGTATGTAATTTATAAATAAGGTGAAAACTTTATTTTTAATCAAGCCATACTGTCCATTCTATTTTTAAAATTCTTTTATTCTTTATTTTGATATTTTCTTTTCTTATATTATAAACTAGTACCCAGAGGTAATATAGAGACATGTTAAATGGAAATGCTTATTTACACCATCTAAACGTACATACGAAAATATTCAAATCGTAACACTATATAACATATATTACATACATATTTTAACAGTGCAGGAACGGAGAAAGAATAAAATTTCCTGCGGCCGGGCGGCCTGTTGTAAGAGGTGAAAAAACAACCCACAGCCAGGTGGTAGAGTATTTGCCCGTCTGGATGGCTACCACCCCTAGTCTAGACTACGCCGCCATAACAACGTAGAGTTGTGTTTCGCGTTAGTGGCCAGGTTCCAGTCTGCCTTTAGAGAGCAGCAGCACATTGGCAGCGCCTTTGGTGTTACAAATGTCCATAGGCGACGGTAACCGCTTCCCATCAGGTGGGCCGTCTGCGTATCTGATGAACTAATGCAATAAAAAAAAATTACTTGTAGGTATGTATTTATATATTTTCGAGTTTTCCAAATAAATACAATACACTTTGAATAAAAAAATTTAATACATTTTTGTGTTTCCATGCATAATTTTTATATTAATTTAAAACTATAAATTCAACGTTAGACAAAAAAAAGACTCTTAATTTATTATATATAAATCAGCAAAATAATTTAAAGATTTAAGAAAAATATTTTTATATAATTTCTTTATGTATTATGTCAGGAGAGTTATGAGATGAAGGACAGCGACAGGTGGCACCATAGACAAAGGTTAGTAATTTGACAGTATACTTGGTGCTTTTCGCATAACATGACTATGAAGTACCAAAACTGTTTACAGTCTGCGGCTTGTTTTTTATCATAAATAATTATGCAGTCGTCGATAAAAGCCGCTTATCAATGAAGTGATATGCCATTATCACCTCTTCCTAGTACGTAAAATACTAAAACAACCCGGCACGCGCAAGTTTGTTTTGCTTGTTTGTGAAATGCAGAGGGTTTTGCGTCGCAATTTCTTTATTTATGACATACATAAAGCCCATGAACGTCCCGCTGCTGGGCTTATCTCCAGAGTAACAAATAGTACACCCGCCACACTTGTCAAAGGAGGATGAATGGGTTTTACACATCGCTATTGAGTTGCGAGTGTACCATTGATTGAAGTTGATAATTTTATTGTAATTGAGAAATTTTTGAAATTGACAATTTGATTGAAATTAAAAATTGAATTGTATTTTTTTGGATTTGAAAATTTGATTGAAACTGGGTTTTGGAAAAATGAATTTATTTTGCCAGAAGTAACATGACATCCAAAGTATCGTTATGATTAGATACATTTTAGTGTTCGACTCGAATTTTACATTACAAGAAAAGTATAATATTAATATACATTCCCCAAAACCTCTAATTCCAAACTAAATTTATTGGGGAAAAATCTCTGGAGACCCTATATAAAGGTCCTGAAAGCTAATATTTTATGTTGTATGCAAATTTAAGTTCTAGCCTGTTAATTATTGTTATTTATCTTAATGATTGTCCAAAATTACTCCCATCTAACGACTACATCAACGACAAAATGAATTATTACTCTAAAAGTTCCCATGTTAATTAAGAGCCATTTACATGGAGAGAGTTTATCACACGTTTTGGGGCGATAATCGTATACTATTTTCGTAGAAGATACTCTTTAGACAATAATCGCATTGACATGTATACATTCAACCAATAAACAATAACTCGCCTACGAGTATGTCATACGATAAACGTAAGGTAATTAATTATTAACAAGCGTTTTGTTTACACTACGACACAAATCGCATTGAGATATCTGCCTACGATTTCTCGACTTGTCTAAACTAGAATTCGTGTGACATTTTTTCAAGTTCATTGGAGTATCATACAAATAAGTTTGAATCGATTTGAATGCGAGACTTGCCTTTCGAGCTCGGTTATGAGCACGATATTTTGTATTTTGTTTACACATAGACGTCAATATTCAATGACCAGGCGAATATCGCCCTTCTACGTACGATATGTATGTTTAGTATACATAATCATATTTTTTCTTGTTTTCCACAATCGTATCTTGGAGGCAAGAAACTCTCTACGTGTAAATGGCCCTTTAGCTAATTGACAATAGATGGAAGCACCTAAAACTTAAAGTGACAAAATATATGCGTAATATGATAAGCTCTGTGATTGTGGCAATTTCAATCCGGAAATTTCAAAATAATATAAAACATAAAAAAACCTTTTTTATGCGTTTTAATGGAGTTGTAAACACTAGCATAGTAATCTCATGATAACAATGCGATGTTTGGAGGGAGTTTTAAATTGCGTGATTGTTGCGCAATTGACGATTTTTTTTGTTAGAAATAGCTGATTTCATCAGTTCATCATTCATAGAACGATCTGGGTTTAAATCCTCGCCAGAGAACATGGTGGTGTTTAGGCAGTTTTCTTATCTAATCCGTTAATGATTTTCATCCGTGCAGGAACGGAGAAAGAATACAATTCCCTGCGGCCGGGCGGCCTGTCGTAAAAGACGACAAAACAACCCACAGCCAGGTGGTAGGGTATTTGCCCGACTGGATGGCTACCACCCCTGCACTAGAGTATACCGCCATAACAACCTTGAGTTGTGTTCCGGCATTAGTGACCAGGTTCCAGTCTCCCCTAAGAGAGCAGCAGCTCATTTGTAGCACTTTTGATGTTGCAAATGTCTATAGGCGGAGGTAACCGCTTTCCATCAAGTGGGCCGTCTGCCTGTCTGCTGAACTCATGCAATAAATAACAAATCCACGACAAGTTTAGGCGGGCGTGGCGGGTTTCCCGTTCACGCCCCTAAAACCTATATAGTATAATCCATTAATACTAGAGATGCCATGAATATTTGGCTGCTATTCGGCCGAATAGCAAATCATGAAAAAAAACGCACATACTATATTGCTCAGAATTATATATATTTTCATTAAAAATTGATAGTTAAACTATGTTTTAACAGTGTTAAATGCGATTTTCATTCATTTTTCAATTTTAATAATACGTTTTGGCCAATTTCTAAAATGTCAGAATCAACTAAAAAACGTTTAAAATCTCTCTTAAAACCGTTAAAACATAGTTTTTAATTTGTGCACCTGTAATTCTTGAGAAAACAAGAAAATACTTCACAAATTATTGCTTCAATACCAACCTACTTTCTATTTGAAATATGTTATACACATATATGACTATGTGTATATGTATGTATTTGTATATTTATTTCTTAAATTAGTTTGAGTATTTATGCATCTGTTGCCTTTTCCCTGCACCACTTACATCGCCTGATTCATATTTTTTTAATTAAATTTGCCTAGAAGAGATTGCTTTGAGCGATTGCCTAGAATATATTATAAATATGGTCTGTTTTTGTAATTGTATATTTTGGTGTTCAATAAAGTGTATCTCTCTCTCTCTCTACTGCACGCATATTTCATAATCTTACGCCGAACATTCGGCCAAACCACTATTCGTGGCACTTCTAGTTCATACTATTATGACGAGTAAAAATACGAAAGTACATACACCTGTTTATTATGTTCGTATAGGTTCACGTATGACCGCTGTCGCGTTGTTGAGTGATGATATGTGGTCTAGTATAGAGCACGCTTACCTAGAGGATACCTATTCACTCGTAACTTGAAGACTCTTCGATTGTGTTTATCAGTAAGAACAGACTCCGGCAAATTATTCCATTCATCGGCAGTGCGCACCAGGAAAGATGCGTAGTGCTTGGTAGTGATTGGCGGTGTTTCCACCACGTAACGGTAGCGTACGTTTTCACAACTTACAGATTTTAATTAAATTTAGCAACGCAGCAATCAATTGTATCTTGAGGAAGGACATTAACTTCCTTTTGTATCAATACTCAATATTAAAAAGGATGAACAGTTCTATGGGCAGCCCATTATTAATGTTAACAATAACAAAATCCATATTTAGGCTTTTGGTAAGAAATAATAAGCATTACATTCCTACTTCATTCGGAAAGTAAAAACAAATGCTTATGATATCGTAACTACTACTACTACTACTACTACCACTGTTGCTGTTGCTGCTACTACGACTACTTACTACTAATATCATTATAGGATAGGTATTTCGAAGTTATCAATTTTGGCCCACACCATCTATGCTTAATCTCTAAAAGCATTCTTAAGTATTTAAAGTTCAATATCTTGAATGATCGGTACGGGGTTATTTATATTGCCTAATATTTTTACCGGTTATGCATAATAAAGAAAATTTGAATTTAATGCTATCACCCGCAGCCTTAACCTGTGCACAGAAAAAAAGTAATGACGCAAATCAAAAAAGCTAATTTTAGATCTTTGGAATACTAACTGGTTTTCTAACACTATTATTGTTAACAACGCTTCTGAACAATATAATATAAATCAAATTTAAATTATTTGCGAACATGTCTCTCCTATTATCTTTTTTCCTATCATTTGGGGATGACATAGTATGTCTTCCTTCCATACTTTACTATTCCGGCATAAGTACTCTGTAACACCTCAAATCTTCAAGTCATGTTACAATCCTTTCAATTCTTTTTATTGCTTACCATTAGTCTTATATCCATCAATCTTCTAATAATAATTACATTCATTTATTAAGTGCAAAAAATTACAATGAATTACAGTGGGGATTGATTCCAATATTCATAAACAATTTTACACAGTGTTTTAGGGACTACTATCCTTTCTTATACGGTAAACATAATATTAAATCTTAATACTCTTTGTCGCATGATTTCCATCACTCCTTAAGTAGCCTATTTTATCATGAACAAGTGTAAGTAGCTTTTTTAAAGTCCAATTAATTCCACGTTATTCAAAAAGTGGCTTCAATTCAACTTATGAATGCTCTATAGTCATAACTTGAACTTAAATCACTTCAAGCACAACTATTACTGGAAATAGATGTGTCTCTATCCATGCCTCATCCACCTGAGCCCAGTATAAAGGGCCCAAGAAATCCAGGCTTGACGTCGTGAAAGAGGATTTGCGCGTCAATAGTCTCACAATTAGGAATACTGAAGGCCGTGTGAAATGGAAACGAAAAGTAGGAAAAGGGACCTGGGATTCAAAGACAACAATACAAAACGCAACAGGAATTTAACATTGTAATGTTGATGACATCAATTTCAAGACAAATAGTCTCAATTTATATTTTAGAAATGATTACTTACTTTCCGGACGCATTAAATGGCGCCATGTTATTTATACATTAACTTTATCAAACCAACAATATGAAATATGAAATGCACTAAAACAGCATTGATGATTTCGTATAGTTCCGATAACGATAGAATCGGTTTAAAGGAAATGAATCAGCGAAAATGTAATAAAATCATTGAAGAACATTATTAGTAATTGGATTCATCCATTAACCAACGTAACTTTGAAGGCTGATTTTTTGTCTTGCGTTTTATTACGCAAAACATATTTTATAGACCAAATCAGTCAAAAATTTGCTAAAGTCGAGGATCAAGTGTATAACTCGATTGTAATTTTGGGTGATTGTAATTGTTTCGATGGTTTAAACATCTTGATGCCGTCTATCGCTACGTTGTAATGATTTTAACTACTGATATTTTTGGGTTACGTTAAACTCACCTTCGCAGTAAAGTGTGACGTCCGCGAGACTCTCTGAGTTCCAGAGGTTCGCGAACGAGGTGGCCAGGTTCGATCCGAAGCTGTTCCATTTTAGGCAGTACTGCTGCTGCTGGGAGTCCATGCCCGGGCCGCCTCGTATACCTGCCCTGTAACAATCATTATGTAGGTTAAGAACTTCCTAAACGTGTTAATAGACTACATAAACAAGACTGAGAAAAGGTGTCTCCTGTCCGGAAGTCCCAAGGTTTATGTATGATCTATTGTATCTCTCTCTTCTTCTTCTCTAAGTTTATTAACAATTTTCGCGATATGTCTCAAGATAGCCAGAACTTTTTTCATCGAAATATCTTACGTGGAGGTTTCACTTTGAGATTCCAAAAATACTTCTCACTCTAGGATTCGAAATCCTGGGACATTTTTCAAATCTATCTCTCTTGTATTGTGACTTTTGCGTAAGAAGTTAAGATCCTGTAACTTATTGCAAATCTATTTGATGTCGAGATGTTCATTTTGAGATTTGACAAATGTTTTTCGCGGAATGCCTTAAAATGTAGTATGGGTGTTGTAGCAAGTTTTATTAATAGAAGACGAAAACAAGGTTTGAATAAACGGTTAAATTCAAAAGCTTTTTCAAACATATTAAGAACCTACAAGACAGTACTACTGTTCTAGAGAGTACTTTCTGGTATACTACTTAGTAATTCAAGAATACAGGTCTGGACCATAGAGCGTTAAATAAGATAATAAAAGTATTGACTCGGTTCCGAAAGGTTATATTCCCGGGGCGGATTCGGAAGGTCGGCTCAGCAAGGTCGGGTGAACAACCGATGCATGATCGATACCAGCCCCGGATATCGTGTTGAATACATAATGCCACCGCTGGACATTCCCACGGTTGAAACCTACTGTTTTACATACGATGAACTTTCTGTAATTAATGTACTTATTTCACGTATACGTTTTGACGAGTGTTTAGGTTATTCTATACATATTATAGATTTAGTAAATGTGGCCGTCACTTGACATCGGAGCCTACAAGGTGTATAAATGATATATTTGAATTTCGTTGAGCCGTTTCGAAACTATTCGAGACAAACTATGAGAAAGACGGTCACCTAAAAATTTTTAAATCTTCATTTATGATTTTCATTGGTCCGTTGAACCGTTTTCGAGATTATACGCGATAAATTAAAAGGACTGACAAAGGAAAATTCCAAAAATGATGACAATAAGTAGCCAGTAAAGTATAAACAATAGTTTTCATGCCAATTGTTTTCAAATCACAAACAGATACTTCAATTTTATTGGTTAAATTGACATTGTTTGCATTTATGTTGTATTTGTTTTAAGCTCGATTATATTTTTAATGTTTATAATACTACTATAATGATAATAGTAACATAATAAATAAAGCAGCCAACTGCGCGTCTATCCATGCACTGTGAAGGATTCTGTAGAGATCACAAACGTTATGTTTTTGTTATTTCGCTTCGAAGCCCTAAAACATTTTTATTGAAATTATCCTACATTTCAAAGTCTACTTAATGTGGCTTGTTTCAAGCAATTTTCGTTAGAAGAGCATACATGACTTTTACTACTTTGAAATCAAATATCTCGCAACTTGATTTTTATGAAGAAATTTTCAACAATCAATTACATCTATGACAGCCGTCCGTAATTTTTACTTTATCGCTATTTCACTAAAACTTTTTCAGTGGTATGTAGATTACATGTCCGTCCGGGCTAGAGGTGAATGCGGGCGAGCCCACAGCCCGGATAAGGGACGTTCGAGGATCGGCCAGGGGTTTTACTGGGCAACCTTGGCGTTGCAATAGAATTCCTACAGGAATGCTAGTGCCAACCCGATGCGGCGAATCCCACACACCAGCCGCGACTTCTCCCCCTCGCGCGGTTAAGGGTCCTCATTCAGATTTCCCCTAGTAAAAAAAGAGGTATATAGATTACATATTCCTACTTAATTTTAACCACATAGATCTAAGTAATAGTTGCTGAGAAAATTACTGTGACATAGAAAGTCAGAGGGACAAACATAATGATTTGCTTCGCGACTTCACTCGCGTAGATAAGCTACTAATAGTCATAGTTTCAACTTTCTACAACTTTTTAACTACCTTAGGTATTGAACTTTCAAATATGCTGTCTTAGTGCGCAAGTACACTAGAAAGCACCCGCATGTAAATTATCACGATCTTAGGTTCAGCAATTTGGGCTGTGCGTTGATATGTTGATCAATCCATCACCCACTGAGTCAGACAGAGAATATATTTATGTATAGATTCCTAGTAAGTTTTATCCACATAGACCCACCCACTAGTTTTTGAGAAAATGACTGGCATAAAAAGACGAATGGATATAACAATAAGACTTGCATTTAATATTTTCTAAGTTTTCGCGACTAGTATACATAATAAAACTACGTTTTAACGTGATTTATTTGATTTCTCCGACGTTTCGGACACTTTTCAGTAGCCGTGATCACAGAAGACACATATCCGAGTGTCAATGAGTATTGTTAAAGTTTTATTTAAGGCTAAATAAAACTTTAACAATACTCATTGACACTTGACCTCTTTGTCTTTGTCCATCTTTAAGGCTAAATAAAATTTTAACAATACTCATTTATAAATAAATAAATAATAAAATTTGTTGCAGTAAATGGATTTGTATTATTGTTCGCATGTAAATATATGTAATTTATATTATTATAATCTATTTAATTATTTATATGTATATCTATATTAGTTTATTATTTAGTCTTTTCTTTAATTATGATTGAATTAGTTTTAATTTAGTTAAACCACCATTTTTTTTTTTTTGTAATTTTTTCCTTGACACCAGGTTGCCTGGAAGAGTCCGCTATAAGCGATAAGGTAGCCCATTGTTCTAATGAAAATGTATTTATATTAAATGTCTAGGTTTAAGTTATGGTGAACAATAAAGACTTTTCATTCATTCATTCATTGACAACATCTTTTGTCTTTGTCCATCTTTAAGGCTAAATAAAATTTTAACAATACTCATTGACACTTGACATTTTTGTCTTTGTCCATCTTTAAGGCTAAATAAAACTTTAACAATACTCATTGAAACTTGACATCTTTGACTTCCGTGATCACAGCTACTGAAAAGTGGCCGAAACGTCGGAATAATAAAAATCAAATAAATTACCGCGCTTAAAACCGTTAACACGTACTTTTATTTGGCTTGCATTTTGTAATATCACAGTTTTATGATCGTCTACATCGAGAGTAACATAACGCACTGGTATACATTTTATGAATATTTATGTGCAAATAAAATACTATTAAATTGCATTCCGTAGTTATTCGTTGTCAATATTGATTGACCCGCTGACCTCGTTAACAGGTGCGTGCAAGCACCTGTCTTTTCATTAAAGTTGACGCAAATAGGCTGTATTTGTTTAAGTGTCCATAAAATATTGTAAGTTAAGAGAATTATGAAAAGAGCCTTATTTAAATCATCACACTATAATCACTTCCCCATCTGGGATAATGTTAGTGTTGGTAGCCGTTTCACGCGATGAAGCGATGGGTTTAATCCGATGTCTGTGTGAATCTGATCTCAATATTTTCTAATGTGATATTGTTATTACTTGTTAATGGCGTTAAATATTGACAGGTATCATATGCTACCCAATAGTAAAGTCGTGTATAGGAATAAATAGATATAAAATTTGTATTAACTTAGTGAAATAAATAAATAGACAGTAGATGGACATAAGAAAAGTGTATATTCGAAATACAAAATTAGTTGACAGTAGTGTGGAATATAGATAATTCTGTATCACACATTTTTATAAAACTTATAAAACAATTAACTTGAGATGTAAATAAAATAAGAAATATAAAGAAAAACAATTTTTAGCTAGACGTGTTGCTGGGGAATTTGTTCCCGCTTCTTCTCCTTAACAGCAATAACACGTTGCAAAGCGGTGTGCATAGAATAGGAAGTAAAATTAAATTTTAACTTATATGTATGACCGTCAAAAAGTGTTCTCCAGTGGAACTTATTTTGAATAAATTCTTTTTAATTTTAATTTGATAATATTAGTAGTTAAGGAAATATTGTAATATAGAGTAAGATTTGTTTTATAAAAAGAAAGATGAGAAAAGAAAGACAATAAATAAACGTATCGCAAACCCTTTCCCTATTAGAAGTTATAAATAAAAGAATTAAAGAAAGAGGAAAAGAAAACCCTCCACCCTAAAATATTGTTACGAGTGTGGGACTCGAATTAAAATGCCGTTAGAATTACTATAGAGTTTATTTAGAACTATACAAACACGTATAACACAGGTACGAATATAACTGAACAAAACCAGTACAAACGTAAGGCACGATTCAATAACACGCGCAAAGTCCGTCACTGTATAGATTATCGAATGTACACACGTCTTGCCACGCTTGTGGTTATTGCTTGACTGCCGATCTCTCCATTGGGGCATTGCTTTATAATGCACGATGCAATATGTCTACTTGGCAAGCGTGGACACAATTTCCCAGAAATTGTAATCCGCACCCCTGCCTAATTATGCCTGCGAACGACCATAAACGAGTACAATAGGCTGCTCTCCCCAACAACCAATAAATAAGTAAACAGAAGAAGACGGTCATAAAAGCGCTTCCATGTTATTAGCTCAAACACCGACGGCGGGTAATAAATGTGCTTTGTTTACAAATATGCAGGTGACCCAATTGTAACAATGTGATGGAGGAGGAGGCCACATAAAAAATGTTGTCAGATATTGTATGATATATGTAGTAAAATATCGAATCATAAACGGCGTTATTTTTTATGTCATAAACAAGACGCATTTGTCTACAGTCAATAAATATAACATTAATCCAGATGGAACCCCTATTTTACAATAATTAAACTGTCATCACTGGATCTTCTTCCTAGGGATGTGTTTTACTTTATGGGGGAGGTTGAGATCTCGGGATATTTCTCTTTACCTGGTTTTAAGAACTTTTTAGTTCAGCTAGTACCCCAACAGGCTGTTTTCTATTCAATATAGAATTCCCTGTCTGGATTTGACTGTGTCAATAGAAGGCATTCAAAATATTATTATTTGAAGTGAAACCTCTTTAGAATCGTTGTGATTTGAAACTCGATGAAACGAAAAAGCGACACTAAACTAAATACAACTGAGCCTGCGAGAGAATTTGGACAGAAATAAAACTGATAATAATATTTTTTTTGCTAAAACAGTGAAAAATTGGAAGTGATATTTTAAGAAATTTATTTTGAGTTATAATGTGTTGACGGATGTAGGCGAAAGGAATTATATTTATATTAATAAAAGTTAGAGAAGAATTATCTATAAGTATATTCTCTGACGTTTCACTTCTACTGCGTGTGAATTGCACACATTTTTTTTTATATTCATATCTGTACAAAAGACTACTCGTTTTTCCATCTTATGATTATATTACCAAATCAAACCTCGATATCGACTCAGTGGGTGACTATCCGCTGTCTGCGTTTGAGTCACGAAATATCTTCTCAGTTAAGCGGTCGCCTCTCAGAGGTTTCCGATGGTCATCCCGGGCTTTCCGCTCGCCATCATTGGCGTCTAGTGGCCATTCTGTGGTAAGACAAAATTTGACAGTCATTCTTACTCACACTGCGCCGCTTTTTGGAGAATTTTACTGTCTACATCGCATTAAATTGCAACGAGCACTATCTACTATTAACACTGTGGGGTAATTACTACTATTACTAATTACATGTACTTTGGATTATAAATAAAGCATTTTCGAATAAAACTAACTTCACTAAACATTTCGTCTTGAAATGATGTTTTATAGAACATTGAGCCCATGTGTTCTTTTCGAAATTGCATCCATACTATATTGGAATATGGCACCGTTTCTCCAGATTCCGATTTTTTTCGGTGTACAAAAGGCGCTGAGAGTCCTCACAAAATGCTGAAAATTCTTTGAAAGAATCTGTTTCCATGTTCACTACACTTATTTTGGCATTTTGGAACAGCTTTTAATAAACTGCTGCCAGTCCCAAGGTGTAACTATAGGAAATTCTTGTATTTTTTTCTTTTCTCGCTCGATAATGGAATGGATTACGTCCACCTCCATGTGCGTATGTCCTTTCAGTAAATACTTGTGGTTAATTATCTTTATATTTTGATTTGATAGTATCCACAAATACGCCATCATTACAGAAATATTTTTATTCTGTCCGGCGCAGTTGTCACTCCATATCGTCACTTCTTCTAATCTGACATCTTCAAGCTGTTCAAAAAACTTGACTAATCCAGAAGCCATCTCATTCCCGCCACGTCCTGCTACAGTCTCGTCCCACATAAAGCACCAGCTCTCCTTGGCTACAGAATCCATAATCGTGAAGTTAAAAGTCCACAACTTCCTAAGATAAAAACTTTGGCTATTTGTCAAATAAGGTGTAGGCAAACACTTTTGTAGATCAACTGTTAACATTTTTTTAGAACCGTGACTCTCTATTGCATCGACTTTGTCAAATCCTTTTAAGCTATAGCGGAGGTGTGATTCCTGAAGATGTTTATCATGTTCAGCTTTTATGGCATTCTTATCTATTACATCGGTAGTATTTTTTGTTTTAATTACAAAGCCATCACAATCGTCGCACGTATCATTGGCTGGAGGATTAAATCCTAGATTATACTCATTCTTGAAAATATGTCTATATAGCCATGCCTTTGCAACATTCTCCTTCGGTATATTCTTTTCGGCACAAAACTCTACATACAAAGCATACAATTTTTCAATATTTAGATGACTTCCAAGATACAGTCTTTTAGTTCTGTTCCGACTATAATGGCTCTCATATTTGGGTATCATATCAATGTGGTTACGAATGCTTTCTTTAATGGCTTCTGCCGTTTTATTAGGCGGTGGATGTCTTCCTCGTCTGTCTTCTTGAACAAAGCCGTGTGTAGATTTTTTGATAGCATTTCTCACAACAGTCTCAGAAATTGCCAAGGTATTTAAAAAAACTTTTGCATATCTTTTCGGGTTTATCGTTGACCAAAATGTGTAATTTAATGTAAACGATCTCTTAGGTGGGTGTTCAGGATCGCGACGTCTAGATCTAGCAGTTTCAATTTCTGTTACCATTGATATTATAAACTGTCTCTTCAAATTCCAAGTCATCTCATTACTATAATATTTTTGAAATATAGCAGCTCTGGCTGTTTCATCTACTCGTTCAGAGCATTTCAGTCGACAGTCACATACAGGTTTCATCTTTTTTTCGGGCACAACTTTACCTTTCTTAGATGTATATGATTTTCCTGTGACAGCTTTAAGTTTTCTAACGTTGCACTTCCATTTACAAATATTTCTTTTTCGTTTTCGACTCCTCTGCTCTCTGATGAAGACGATAAAGAAATAGTTTGAACATCCATAGAGATAGGGTTTATGCATGTATTTAATCGATTTTCTGAATTTACTTCATTGTCGGATAAGCTGCTACAGCTAGTTTCTGGTACAAAAATTTGACTTCTTCCCGGAAAATCATGATCTGGTGAATTTTCGTTAGTGTCTGGAACATAGTCCTCATCTGAAGGTGAAAAATCTTCTTCAGAGTTGCTGTGTACACTGACAAGGTGATACGATTTAGATGCATCTGGTACTTCGTTTATTGAAACAATATCAATTAGCGACCCAGACTTTGATAGTTTTGTCTCTTCATCAGAAGCATCTATAACACAATTTTTTTTTGGGCGATGGTACGAAATTATTAGCTGAAGTATCATTTAAGATACTGGAAATTGACGGACATGTGTTTTCATTAAAAGCTTCTACTACTGTAGCAATTTTATCGGGCAGAGGTAAAACATTAGACGAAATATCAGTTAATAAATTGGAATTTGAAGGTTGTGTGTCTTCATCGGTGTCATCAACTACTGTAGCGAATACTTCAGGCAATGGCGTAAATTGGTCAACTCGTTGATATTCTACTTCTTCAACATTGTAAGTCCTTGGGGAATCACCATGGAGGGTAAGGTTTCGCTGTAGGAAATCATATTTATTCGAAAGCCCTGAAAAAGAAAACACTATGTAGTCTTATCAAGCCATTGCAAGAAAACGTAAATATAATTAAATGTCAATTTCAGGACGAAATGTATCTATCAGTCGGTCGGTCTTATCACCTTATGAATTTAAAAGGTCAAAATAATTCGTTGCTACGTGTAAGCTAGGCAAACAAACCAACAAATATACTATCACATAAATATTGTAAGATCTGAATATTAAAAAATAAAAACTATTTGTATTAACTGTCTTGGAGGCCTCACATATCCGAATTGAGTCCTAGAGTTTTTCTATCGTCTAGGTCTCTTGCTCTCTTGCTCTCTATCTCTAGGCAGTGGGCCGGTCACTTCTGCCGCAGGACCGATGGCCGATGGAGCAAACGAGTCCTGGAGAGGAGACTGCGTCTCGGTAAACGTAGTGTCGGACGCCCTCCAGGCCGATGGACCGACGAACTATGCAAGATCGCCGGCAGGCGCTGGATGAGGAAGCCAGAGGACAGGGATGAGTGGCGCCGTCTTGGGGAGGCCTAAGTCCAGCAGTGGACTGCAAATGGCTGACGACGACGACGACGACGACGACGACTAGGTCTCTTAGAAGGCTGAGAAACTTTTTGCTCACTGCCACCAAAATTATGCTTGCAGAGTCCCTCCTACTTCCCATATTTGATTATGCTGACGCCTGCTATCTAAACTTAACCTCAGAACAGCTAAATAAACTTGAGCGACTTTAGAATTTCTGTATCAGGTTCATATTTGGTTTACGAAAATATGACCATGTTTCTGAATTTCGCATGAAGCTCAAGTGGCTTCCTATTCGTTTTCGCCGGAATACTCACATTCTAACTCTCCTTTATAACATACTATTTAATCCTAATCGTCCTCCTTAACTTAAGGGACGTTTTGATTTCCTTCGCCTCTCCACTTCTCACAATTTGCCCTCAGATACATATCGTAGACTCTTGACACCTGCACACACTTCATCCTTTTATGATAACTCTTTTACAGTGCAGGCTGTCAAAATATGGAATGCGTTGCTTCTTACTGTCAGATAGGCCAAAACATTACCTACATTTCGGAACTCCCTTAGAAAGTACTATTTGTCTTTAAATAAATATGTGTAATATATTAAACATTTACTTGTTTATCTATTTTAATATATGTTAATATAAAATCCTTGACACATATAATGTTAACAAGTAAACTTATTTAGTTTTTTTTGTATATACCTAAATATATTAGTATTATATTGATGTATGTATTCAATTTATAAATTAGTGTAAGTATGTATATTTAAATTGTACAGTCCTATCTTTTTTCTGCTCCACCTACATCGCCAGATTAGTTAAGAATTTATTTTAAGCTAGGTTGCCTGAAAGAGATCGTTTTTAGCGATAAGGCCGCCTGTTGTTTTGCCAAGAAGTTTTGTGATTATGCATTTTATTTCTATATTTGTTTATTTTGGTGAGCAATAAAGTGTTATCTATCTATCTATATATCTATTACTTGTGTGGTGCGTCTATGATAGCTACCCCGTTGGATGGGTGACTGACCAGTCTAGCCCATGGCTCAATCGTCGTGAGGAGAGTACAATATATAACAACGAGTTCTTATACTCTTGTAGTATATTGCTGTCTTCATTGTTCCTAATTTAATTCAAACTATATATACATAAACGTTATATTTACACGTTTATGAGATTTGACATTTTTGATGATATAGACAAATGCCCAATCTTATCGGCAGCTCTAACAGTCAATATATATATTCTCAATACCGATAACGCAAATAGGATATTTTTTTTCTCAGAAAATAAAATAGTTGTTCGTGGGATGGGTCAAATTTTTCGGGGGGTGAATAACGCTTAAGATTTAATGCAATGTTAAGAGTAGATAAAACCTTAGTATGTTGAAAATTATAGCCTGATGTATAAAATATATTATACCATACAATTTCATTGTTTTTTGAATTAAAGAGTGACATCCGTTCATTCATTAAAATGTTCTCATTTACAATATTAATAAGATAATATTTTAGTCGTTTAATATATTTGAATGAATAATTACAAAAGCATTGCAAAAATTCATTGAAATTTAACTATTTTTATATATGAATCCGGGAGTGTTATCATACCTAAATACTACGCTAAGGTCACGGCCAATCACTTATCAGCTAAACCACAAGACTACAACAGACAACAACATTATGCTACATTTTGAATATAATAATATAGTGTTTATAAAATCACTAATATGCGATGGAGAACACGATGCAATTTTTTTTTAGATTTCTCGGCTGTATGTACAGGTAATTTTTAGACTTAAATTCTGCGCTTCTTTTTATCCTGGAAATCCCGCGGAAATTTGGCTGAGAATGATTTAAAATGGCCAGATTAAAAAAAACCGAATTCCAATGTGATTTTTTACTAATCGAAAGCAAATTTTATGTAATAAAATATGTGATATTTCTTATCCCGAATTTTCCTGGGAACGGGCTGAAGTTGTTCGGATACATAAAAATTGGCTTATTCTGACATAGTTTCCACTAAAACGATAGCTTAAATTCTTTTTTTAAATGCTACTATACTTTGTGTCCCGGGAATCCCGTCGGAATTTCAAGTCAAGCGTGAACGAAGTCGCGGGCATATCCTAGTTTGTAAATAAGTTACTGGCATGAGAGACGAACTACCTTCTATGACACTGGTAAAAAATTAGCCCACCAATGTCCCACTGCTGGGTAGTCTTCTCTTTCCGTTTCAGAATCAACACAAAGCGGAATCGGAAATTTCACATATGAGTAATCTAAGCATGTAAGTTTTCTTACGATATTTTACTTCCTCTTTGGCACACAATAAATTTAACATAATGCCTATTAGACAGGATTTTTTATTTTATTTTTTATAATTTATTTATTTATTATGGACCATCAACAGGACATGCATTATATACATCCGTCTTAAATCTAAACAGTGCTCATACTACACATACTCCCTATTATAAGTGGTCACATCATGCATTATGTCATATATTGTAAGATGTCAGATAAAAAGTTAAATTTGGATGATTTACATATTACAAAATATTAATTAAACAATAAAAAAATATAAGCAAAAAATAGCAACAATTAAACATACTTAATCTATCTGGGATATTATTTTGAAGAATGTATGAGGACTGTCATTAAATATATGATGATATATATAGATCTGCCTTTCACTAAATTAAATACCAAATTAAAAAGTATCTTGCAAAAAAAGGGATACTACACTATTGAAGAATACGTAAATGACATAACTTCATTTACATAGCAGCTCGCTCCAACCTCTTATACTGTACGAGTATAACGTTTTTATCTTGCCATACTTGTAAGGAATATATGGAGATATTTTGCAAAAAAAAATGTAGTACATCATGTCTTTATATTTCTAACTATAATAATATTTTTCTATCCTTTAATTGCGACTCTGTCTTATTGAATATGCACTGTTTGCAACAACTCCTTTAATTCTTCAAAAGTCATTCTGTAACATACTTCTGTATAAAACTTATTAAAAAAAAAGAACTTGAGATAAAAATAGAATAAGAAATATAAAGCAAAACAATTTTTAGCTAGACATGTTGCTGGGGAGTGACTTAGCGCTTCTTCTCCCTAACAGCAATAACACGTTGCGAACACATGCAGACTGGGAAGTAAAATTAAATTTTAACCTTTATATATGTATGACCTTCAAAAAGTTTTCTCCAGTGGAACTTATTTTGAATAAAAACTTTTGAATTTGAATTTGATGTTTTTAGATTTTTCAACATATGAATTGTACATACGTGATATTCTAGCTCCAGGTGAATATTTTCCAAGATTAGTTTTAAATCGTTTTGTCTTAAATATTGGACAGGGGTGACGAGGAGTAATGAATAGGCTCGCGTTTGACTGACCTTGCGCCTGATGGAAATGCAGTCTAAGGTGGAGCACGCTTGCCTATGTAATAGGTATTTAAGGTAATGACCCTCCATTAAAATTTGAACCTTCTATTAGCTATTATTACCTCCTTAAATATTTGAAGAAGACAGAGGGTTTTTTATGATATTTTAAATAAAGACATAAATAGTTGACATTCACAGATTAAAATAATATAATAACATATATTTGTATAATAACTCCCACTTCCTTGAGCCGCTTTGTTCATGTACGCAACGGTTCTGTAGAACGTTTCTCTTGCGTACCGTGGGGATTTGGAATGAGCTCCTAGCAGAGGTTTTCCCACAGCGCTACGATATGGAGTTTTTCAAAAAGGGTGTCATAAAATTTCCTCGAAGCCGGCAGCGCATTGGTGACATCTCTGATGTTGCAAACGTCCATAGGCAACGGTAACCGCTTTCCACCAGGTGGACCGTCAGCCTGTCTGCTGTACTCCAGCTATAAAATAATAATATATATATAATAATAATAATAGTAAATAAATATTTTTATCCGTGCAAGAACGGAGAAAGAATACAGTTTCTTGCTTGTCATAAGAGGCGGCAAAACAACCCCATGTGGTAGGTATTTCCCGTCTGGATGACTACCACACTAGATCTAGAGTATGCCGCCATAACAACCTTGTTTGTGTTCCGGCATTATTTAGAGAGCGGCAGCACATTGGTTGGCACCTTTGTTGTTACAGATGTCCATAGGCGACGGTAACCGCTTTCCATCAGGTGAACCGTCTGCCTGTCTGCGGAACAACAATCGGCAGACGAACACACACATTGTATATCTCCAAGCTAAGCAAATTACGGTTGTGTTATGAGAATTGTACAACGGACCAATCTAGGGCCGATTCTAGACACCCAGACAATAGTAAAAAACTGAAAGTTCGTTTTCCAAATTTACCATGCCAGGAATCGAACCCGGAGCCCCTGCATTGTAATAAGGTCGGCCGGCAAAGGCTGTGCTCGCTCAGCTACAGAAGCCGTCCATAAAGGTTATAAATATTATTCAAATTATTATTATTCAAATATAACAGGTATATAATGAAATAAATACTGTCTTGCTTGCCTGCACACCATTAAAACTATGATAAAATGTACTGGATGATACATTTTTAAGAACAAAACTTGTATACAACTAGATTTATGCAACAATATCATTTTATTTCAAATATTTCATTTCATTTAAATACTGAGCCATCACGATTACAACTGCAGCGAATACTTCAGATCAATCGTAGAGCAATACTTTTATAATGTAAATTGAAAATTCACAGTACATGATTTCAGGTACTCCCAAACAAAGGGAAGAATGCATTGAGTCGATACGATATCGATTCGAATCCCATCCAGCTCCGTTACCAGCTAACTGTATATTTGCATGCGTGCACGTATATATGGCCAGCCGACGATGATCCCCGATGAGTCTATTACTCCGGCCTCATTGTTCGAGCAACTCATTGGGGGTGGGGAGGTGAGTAGGCCAAGATAGGCTGGCCGTGTTGAAATTTCGGCTGCGACCCGGTTCCGGCATGCAGTACGCGCGCAAGCGTAGTAAGCGGGGAGCGGGGGGAGGTTGCACCGAGTTGCGCAAAGTGCCGCAGCGGTCACTCTGCAACCGTAGTAATTGAGGTGGGAAAGTTGAAATTTAAAAAAAGAATGTTTACTTTTTCTACTCTTTATGGCGAATAAACGGAGTTTTTGAAGATTGTTTGCGATAAAAATATATGGATAAATTAATAAGACTACTATTTAATACGTAAGTATTTTACTAATAATGTTTTCAGAGCTTAAACTGGATATGCTTATATTTACTTGATGCATATGCCTTTTGTGTTGCAATTAATATTTGATTAAAATATAAAATGATACCCATTTTAAAATATTTAAATATTATTAACAAAATATTTAGCTTCTATTTTCAAGCATTTTTTGTTATACAAATTTATTTATTTTTAATAACTTCATAAGATATTAATAACATTAAGGTAAAAGTAATAATAATATGTGTATCCTTACTAATGTATAAATGTAAATAACACTTTGTTCAGACACTTGTATGTTTGTTGCTTGTTTCTTAATAGAAACGTGAGGGTCATTAAAAATATTTGCCACATGTAACCTTTCAATAAAGAGGAATAACGCAGTAGACTTTTTAGGCATTTTTTTTCATAAATGATGCGTGTTAAAGATACGCCAACGCGAGCGAAGTCGTATGAAGTTAGTTGAATTATATGTTGATACGAACTGATACGAATTTTCTTCTCTATGGCAGGTGTAACAGTAAAAGCTGTTAACAACAAAGCGTGCATCGAACTATGTTCTTGCATTCTTATGCCCCTCCCGCAAATAGAACTTTCTCTCTTCAACATAATAATACATGTTTAATAATATATTTTGTAACGTTCTAATTTAGCAATGGCTTAAATATATAAAATTCATTTTCATAAAGCGAAGCAGAATTCAAACTAAAGTGTTCGTTACACTAGGTAATGTAGAAGTTCGAACGTGATTTCTTTTGTATGCGTGCAGGCAAAGACCTAGTTGGCCTGCACGAGCACTATCTTTACGAGCTATACTTTCAAGAAGGTGATAGTCTCCCAGGAAGGTGATAGGGTCTCCCAGGGTGGTGTCGATTTTCTTGTCCTAGTACTGCAACTCACCGACAAGTACTTCGTGAAAATTGTACAGGTGGATTGTTACGCCAACCTCGACACACCCTGATGAAGAAGTTGAGATCATATATGGCACGGTCTCCGCATATATCAACGTTGTTATGAGGGAAATCAAAGTCAAAATAGAAGTATCAGTATGCGACGAACCGAGAATTTGATCCTACGGCTTGGTGTACCGAAATCACGTGAAGCAAATACTGAATAACTTCTATGAAATGCAGGGATTCTTCTTGATAAATTCGTTTTACGTTTTACAAGAAGAAACCCGAAGGGAGATGAGTGTGGCGGAGCCCCGTTACTGTGACATTGAATGAGATAGACTTTATCATGACGAATAACAAACACATTTTGCACATGCATTGAGACATGATTGAGACGTCTCATGCACCGAGACATGAGATGTCTTAGTGGTCAGCAAGTTTAATATTGGTAGGGATCACCGACTGTTACGGGACACTTTAAACATCGACTACAAAGCTGAAACATTCCAGTTGATAAAGTCTACTTTCCGACCTACGTCGCCTCAGATTGTGTTAAGGAAAAACAATCTTGTTCTATATAAGTATAAAATGAAGAATAATCTATCCTCATGTCGCTTAAATTAATTCCAAAAGCCGTTTAAATAGTTTAGTAATTTTGATAAATATAAACCATAGGAACTTTTATCACGAACAATGGAATACGAACCCAGGATGTATGTAAGCAAAGCCACATGATAAGCTAAACATTAAATCAGACATTACATCTCAAGTACCTATATCAAATAAGACATGAGTACAATATTTGAGCATCGTGCAGTACATTACAATTACTAGGCCAACCGCGCCTTATACACGTACTATGCTACAAATGCATTCTGTCATGATCTCACTTACACTATCTCTTTCTCGCAAATAGACCCTTAGATACGTTTGATAGAGTACAAAATTTGGCGGGCCCGTATTACGGGGACTTGCCGCTAGAGGAGTGTAGGGTTGACACATGAAAGTAAAATAATTTAATAATAATTGATTTAGTTTGGGTGCAAACGATCAACCGGCGTGCGGCTAGTCCCTACAAATTGTAAGAAAGGGGGTGTCAACTGCTTGTCGCTGTTCATTGGCGGCTGTGGTCGATAGCCCGTATGTGCCGAGCCTTAAAGAGCATCGAATTTTATTATGGAATTTTTAGATAGATATTTATACATAAGTAGGAAAGCAGATCCTGGGTGTCGGAGAGAACACTCCGAACGCAACCTGGATTTAACATAAATAAAGATAAAGGTCATCATTGCTATTGCAACACAAGTATTTCGCTTCGAAACCTGGGACCAATTTCTTAGAAAAAAAAAAGATTTTTTTACATGAGAGCGACACGCAAAATATATAAAAAATAATTAGTAATTTTACTTTGTATTTACTCTTTATAAAAAAATCATTTAAAAAATTAAATTATTAATTTACGTTAGTTAATTCATTAGTGAAAGGGGATCTTGGCTTTATAAAAGAATTTCTTCATAATATAGATGAATGAATTTGCTTTATTGTATGTTAAAAGATACAGGTAATAGAATTTTACAAAAAGCAGTCTTATCGCTATTAGCGATTTCTTTCAGAAAATATTTGGATAAACAAGAAATTCAGTAAGAACGGAGGTCTGTTGCAATATTTTCACTTTACTGATTAGGTATCTTATAATAAATAAACACATAAATATGTATATGTACTCGGTATCTGAACAAACATAGAAACTCACTGAGTGACGTAGACTTATAAAAAATATGCAGATAGAAAAAGGACAAGGGTGTATGGAAGTAAGGTTTTTGTAAATAAAGATATATTGTATTATTACATAAATGAACATACGTTTAAAAGAGTGAATAAACTTGAACTAGAAAAAAACACCTGGTTCAAAAGAGCCCTTTAATTATAATGTCCCTGACCATGTTAGAGGAGGCGCGTGCCCTGAAGGGCGATAAAAATTCAGTCAGTAAATACATAAGGCACTAGTTGTAGCGGTCAACCCTAACACTATTATGTCTATCCGGCGCGGCGCAGCGAGTCGCGGTGCGTACCTACGGATTCTCCGCTGCGCTCGCGCATTGCGCAATGACTGTCGAAACCGACGCACTGTGCGACTGCTTTTCTACTTACGTAGCCTAGATGCACATATTTGACAGCTCTTTTGTTTTAGTATTAGCTAGTTCTTTACTTATTTACAATTAACATTTACATTTTAGACTAAATTAAAACTATACTAATATAATTATGTACGCTTGAACAACTTAATGTATAAAAAAATTGTAAATAATAAATGGGTACCAAATTACCGGCATTTGAGAATGTTCTCAAAACGACAACAACAATACTCTTTATTGTACACCAACATAAGAAAAGTAATACATTTTATTGTCTTAACTATAAGGTAGTACAATGGGCGGCCTTATTGCCTAAAGCAATCTCTTCTAGGCAACCTTTGGATAGACAAGAACTTATCAAAAGTTAATTGTTGGCGTGCAGTACACTAATATACTATAAATTATAATAAATACACATAATACGCAATAGTATACTGTTAAGTAATAATAATATATAGATAGGTATAGCTATAAAAACATTTGCAGACATACACATGTATTATATACTTATACACAACAAATAATAAGCACATTATACATATGAATATATACTTAATATATGTAGAAATATCTATAAGAGCTAAGATACAAATTTAGTAAAACACTGGCCGCGTTACCACGTTGTACGGCAGTGCTTATGCGTTGCCCAAAATTGCCAACGTTTCGGTCGCGTGAGACCAGTACTAATCGTGTAGATAGGTCTCGATAAAGGCAGTGAGCTTCTGGACCCCATGGCCCCAGGGTTTCGACACCAAAAGCCACAAATATTTATCCGCTGCCGACGGATTCATATTTGCGGCGTTTTAAGTGTTGTAGTCGCGCGGCAGCTGCGCCAACTATATTTTAATTTATATTTTAGCTTGTATTATATATAATACATAGGAATATATTAAAATGTTTGTACGTACCCACATTTTCTCATGACGACCTTGGATTTCAGTTAACTTAGATTTTTTTTAAAGTAGAAATGAAATAAAAACTTTAAAAAGCAGAAATGAAAGTGTGATGAATATTAGGAATCATACAAAAGTCACAGCCTCCCTGATTTTATATGGATGTATAGTTCCCATCATGGATATTATTGGCAGAATAATAGGCATCGTTTTGCGCATTGGTATAACAAATGTGCGGTTTGTCGACATATTGATAATATTGTGTTTTATTGTTTACTCAAAAGAAACAATTATTATTATTTATTTTAATATACATCCAAATGTAAAATATGTGTTACTAATTTACAAAAAATAACTACTTAATCGTCTGAATGAGTGCCAACATCAATGGAGTACCTATCAGGGAGGCTGTTTTCTTTCACTAGATGGCGTGAAAGCCATCGGGGCGATAGCCACACATATCCCGGATACTGTAAAAGCGCAGGAGCCGCAACAATACTCTGAACGCATTATTGTATTGTACACGTAGGGCATTGTAAGACCTACCTCATATAATATTTTCTTAAGTTTTCGCGACTAGTCTACTAGACTACATAATAAAAGTACGTGATAACGGTTTTAAGCGCAGTAATTTCTTTGATTTTAATTATTCTGACGTTTCGGCCACGTTTGATTAACCGTGATCACGGAAGACAAAAATGTCAAGTGTCAATGAGTATTGTTAGTTTTATTTAGCTTGCCGCCTACCGGTTAATTAGATTAGGCCCCCATAGAGTAAAAAATAACCATAAACAAAATTGAAACTAAATAACAAAAATGAACAAGTTGGCGGTGGGCTAAAGAAAACTTAAACAATACTCATTGACACTTACATCTTTGTCTTCCGTGACCATGGCTAGTGAAAAGTGGCCGAAACGACGGAATAATAAAAATCAAATAAATTACCGCGCTTAAAATCGTTAAAAAGTAGTTTTCTTATCTATCTCATACTTTAAAAAAAAAGCAAATTTCAATTGTGCGCAATCCAAAGTCAAGGCTCAAGAATTGTGTCGGGGATTATACTGCGATTATGACGTCATAGTTCTAACAAATTAAACGGCTTATTGATTATTGTTTAAACAGTAATTTATGTACATTGTTTAAGAATTTATTGTAAAATGTGTCAATTACCCAATCGGAGCAAGACGCGTATCAAGCGCCGCGCAGGTTCTTGCTGCGCGTACGCATTGCAACGCCTTGCAACTTTCTATTTTGACGTTCAGCCAATTGGTTGTCGCGTTTTTGTGCCGGAAAAGCGGTGCATAGAAAGTGTTTTGTTTGCATTTTAAAAGGTAAAGCGGAATGTCACTTTGTTTACAAGCCTATAAGGATGTTTTTTTTGTAAATAATGGCTGCAATCCCGTTTATGCATTGATATTGACAATATCGTGTGTAGAAAACTCAGCTAGTATAGACAGGAAACAGAAGGTACCCAAACTAGCAATATGGCTGGTAGTTTATAAAATTTTTAAAAAACATTACTATACATTGCGCATATTTTATAATTAGGCACTGCTTGTTTGTTCCAAATTTTACGTACGTGCTCCGATGCTGTCCCCTTTGGCAACATCCACATTTACTAACTAATTTAGATAATATTATTAGGCAATCACTCTCATCATTGTTCAATATTCCTTTTGATGATCGTTCGTGGACCCAAGCCGCCCTGCCGATAAGGCATGGCGGTCTGGGAATACGCAAA
The DNA here is from genome assembly GCA_039645545.1 of Dendrolimus houi. Taxonomy (NCBI): domain Eukaryota; kingdom Metazoa; phylum Arthropoda; class Insecta; order Lepidoptera; family Lasiocampidae; genus Dendrolimus; species Dendrolimus houi. The sequence continues at coordinate 5,497,631 of CM077126.1, read as the reverse complement.
ATTTCCGACATAGCGCTACCCGCCTTTTTAGCCTCAGTGTATAGCACCATGGACCTCATCGGTAATTTACTAAATCCGTCACTTCGTGATTTTGAGGTCCATGTTTGGCTGAGGCTAAAAATGCGTGGTACCTTGCCTGCCCGAATCAAAATTTACCCATAAGCCTACAGCGTCAGAAGCTTTGGTACGAGCCGCTCAGCCTTATAACGTACCATAAACTCATTTTTCTTGTAGGGGAGAGGCTGAGCGCGCTCGCCTCTTAGCTGTCTCACGTTGGGAGTCAGGTCTATGGCTTCAGGCATTGCCCTCGGTGAACCTTGGCACACTCTTGGATGACGCGACTTTCAGAATCTGTGCCAGCATTCGCCTGGGGGCAACCTGTGTGGTCCCACACCTCTGTCAATGCGGGGATAGGGTGGACCGCTTGGGACACCACGGACTATCCTGCAGCAGAAGCGCCGGTAGAATTTCCCGACACGCGGCACTCAACGATATCATCTGCCGGGCTCTTGTCACCGCCGGGGTACCTTCCATTTTAGAACCAAACGGCTTGTGCCGCGACGATGGCAGGAGACCGGATGGGATGACGCTGATTCCCTGGAAGACGGGCCGCCCCTTAATGTGAGATGCTACCTGCGTTGATACTCTGGCGGCGTCCCATCTTTCAAGTACGTGCACTACCGCCGGTTCTGCTGCAGCCGAACAGGAGGCGCCAAGCGCCGCAAATATGCCACCATTGGAAATGGTTACACATTTGCGGCATTTGGGGTGGAAACTCTGGGTCCGTGGGGTCCTAATGCCCTAAAGGTCTACCATGACGTCGCCAAACGTCTAGTAGACGTCACACGCGACCAGAAGGCTGGCGTCTATTTTGCTCAAAGATTAAGCATCACTATACAACGTGGCAACGCCGCCAGCCTCCTGGGAACGTTCCCGGTAAGTGACAGTGGTTTGGGACCAATAACTTATCTTTAGATATTTCCCCTATTTTATTTTATTTTAGTTTTTATATAGTATAGTTTGTAGCTGTACATATTATTAGTTTAATATAGTTTATAAAAGGAACTAAAAGTTATCTATAAAATTTAAAAAAAAAACTGCCAATCTGAAATTTATTTATTTATTTATGGAAAACCTATAGCTAAGCACATTTGATTAGATAACTAAAATATGAAATGAATGAAATATCATCCATGTGTACATATATGAATTAAAACATACAGTTTTTGACAGAAACTTGAAAGGTTATGTTCTGCTTTGTAGAGGAATTTTTAAAAAGCTATAAAGACGATTAGACGGTTCATGTCTTACAATTTAGATGAATCAACCAACGTCATCCATATTTTTTTTATTGCATGAGTTCAGTAGACAGACAAACTGCCCACGTGACGGAAAGCGGTTACCGTCGCCTATGGACATTTGTAACATCAAAGGTGCTACCAGTGTGCTGCCGCTCTCTAAAGGGAGACTGGAACCTGGCCACTAATGCCGGAACACAACTCAAGGCTGTTATCCAGTCGGGCAAATACCCTACCACCTGAGTGTGAGTTGTCTTTGTTGCCTCCTGCACGGATATAAACAAAAACTTGAATTAGTCATATCATTGAATACCGTGGTGTCCTCTCAGCGCGAGCTTAGTACGTATTTACTATATTGTATCTACCGACTTACGGTCTTATTCATAGATAGATAAGTAAGTTTGAACGCTTCTTTAAGAACTAAAAAGAAGCGTTTAAACTTACTCTAACACTCTATGAATAAGATCGCCAGTTTCTTTTCTTGCCATACGGTGTGTTACACATACTCGGCTTAGTCAGCATGACAGATGAAAGATTTGAAATTCCTAGTGAACATTAACCACAATCATAGTACCAGAAACGTGAGGTTGTGCACTATAAAATGTGCCTTTCACTCTGTTGCAGTTTGAAAGTGTCTTTGTACTACAAATCATGTAACATTGTTCTGGGATTGTACGTATTTAAATGATGAGAATTGGAAGTGGGCATATATTTTTATAAATTTTGTGCTTTTGTAAACTATTTCTATATGTTCATGATTGCTACGTAACTAAAATTACAAAATATTCGCTTTTTCTTACAGTTGAGACGGAATAAGCTTGAGTTTTTGATAAATGACGTCATTAAAGGATATTCAGACGCATGTCCTTAGTTTTTTATAATAATCGGCAGACAAACACACATATGGTTTATCCCCAAATTAAACTTAATTAAAATTAATAGGGTAAAATGGTGATTATTGTTTTTTCTTTCTTCTTTTTTGTTTCTTATTTCTATTACTTTTAATCTATTTTACCTAAACGAACTACACACATTTTCTCGTATCACTATTTATTTACACTTCTTTATGTTACTCTTATACGTATTGAGTTAGAGTAAGTTTGAAAGCTTCTTAAAGGCTCTTAAAGAAGCGTTCAAACTCACTCTGACTCAATAAGAATAAGACCGTAAATCTTTAACATTAACGCAGATGAAGCCCCAGCATAAAGATATTGTTACGAGTCGCGAGACTCGAATTAAAATGCCGTTAGAATCACTATAGAGTTGATTAGAACTTTACGAACACGTATAACACAGGTACAAATATAACCGAACACAAGAAGTCCAAACGTGATGCAGAAGGTCGTAACTCAATAAAACGCGCAAAGTACATCACTTATTAGATTCCCGATTGTAGTACACATGTCTCGCTTCGCTCGTGGTTCTCGCTCGACTGTGTCCCCCCCCCCCCAAATCAGGTCATCGTTTTAAATTGCACAAATGCAATGTCCCCGTATCTAAGTCAGCTTAATCCGCCACACCCGGCTAATGACTCGGCCGCAAACTGCCATAAAAGAGTACAATAAAACAATGGGCTGTTTTCTAAACACAAAGTAAACATAAGAAGACGATCATAAAAGAGTTACAATTAGTAAATGCCGGCAGGTAATAAATGTTCTTTGTTTCAGATATACAGGTGGATTTTGTTTTTGGCGGGACCTGAGTTGTAACAATATAAATATAATATTTTTGACAAATTTTGTAATGCACTGGCCACGGTCAGATATAATAAGATAGTAAGTAACATGATGGTTGGTTTGATACATATATCATATTATTATTATTTTGATTATCGTTTAATAACCTTAATATATCTTAAACATACTAATCGAAAGCCATTATTAAACACTGAGGGCTTGTCAAGGGCTCGACCGATCCAATCAGTGCAAACTACCCAATTAATATTTTCTAAAATCCAATTACGAAATTATTGAAATCAAACGTGGTCTAGAGGAAGTCATAAATGAAATTAAAAACGATTAAAATGTACCGAAAGCTATAAAAATTAAGAGTTACATACATATACACATGATTAATAACTTATTAGTAGTTATTCACGGATGACAACTTTCGTTCTCTTGTGTAAGATCATTTATTTGGTCAATTAAATGTAATTTAAGTCATAATGTTTGACCCAATAATAGTGTTGTGCATTTTAGTGTTTATTATCTTTTTATTTCATTAAGAGCTTCAGGTAACTCAGATTCATCAGAGCGATGTATTTGAAAATGATCGTAAATAATAGAGAAATGTGAATGAAAAAAGAGCGAGATGGATTTTTTCTTTACTCCTCTATTACTACATATATCCTTTGTCACTCCATAGATTTTCATGGTGTCCTTTGATAATTTTTATTTTTGAATCATATTTAAACTTTTATATATTAACGTGGATGTATATATATATATATATATATATATATGTCCAAATAGTGTTCACTTACAAATAAATCTCAGATGTACTATTATTATGAATAGCTTAACAACACATTTGATTTGACCTGCGCAAGATCGCCGGCAGGGGCTGGATGAGGAAGACGGGAGACCGGGATATGTGGCGCGTACTTGGGGAGGCCTACGTCCAGCAGTGGACTAAGATTGGCTGAAGAAGAATAAGAACAACAACAACACATTTATCAATCATTCCGTGCAGGAACGGAGAAAGAATCAATTTCCTGCGGCCGGGCGGCCTATCGTAAGAGGCGACTAAACCACCCACAGTTAGGTGGTAGGGCATTGGCCCGTCTACATGGCTACCATCCCTGATCTAGAGTATTCCACCATAATAACCTTGAGTTGTGTTCCAGCATTAGTGACAAGGTTCCAGTATCCCTTTAAAGATCGGCAGCAGATTGGTATCACCTTTGGTGGTACATATGTCTATGGGCGATGGTATCCGCTTTCCACCAGGTGAGCCGTCTGCCTGTCTGCTGAACTCTTGCAATAAAAAAAGGCCAGCATCGAAATAGGCAGTCAAAATATTGAATAGTCCTACAGTAACGATAATAGGATATAAGAGCAACAATAATAATACGAGTACAACACTACAGTTCCGCGTAGGGTGCGCAAAAAAGAACGCTGGGACCGGATTTTTTTGAATTAAAAGAAATAATCCTTGACCCAATTCTTTTTATGGAATACCAGTTTTGGTTGGTATTGTCCCACACAGGTCATGTTACTTATTGTCTGGCTGCGTATATTTAAATATATTGTTCTGTTTAATTTTTGGTCTAGTGGTTCACTGACCCATTTTTAAGGTGGTGAAATTTTGATATTTCAAGACTAGTGTACACTAGGTTTTGTGTGTATAATAAAATAAGGGGAATGAATGTACGTCAGTGTAGATACGTCTTACGTAACATAGATGGCATTGTCAACAATAAAGTCATATTTTAGGTGCGACAAATGTAATAAATCTTTGATACATTAACTACATTAAATTCTAACTTCATTGACGGCATATTCTTGTCTAACTGACAATTTGACAATATTACGTAGGTATTGAATGATGTGCAATACAGGATTTATCAAAATTGAATTCTTTATTTCTATATTATCAACAACATACATAATATTGTCACGCCTGTTTCCCATTGGTATAGGGGTAGGCAGAGACGATGGATTTCCATCTGCTACGATCCTGTCAAACACTTTTCGCTTCATCAACTTTCATTAATCTCTTCATACATACACGCCTATTTAATGTGCTTTTCACGTTGATCATTTTGAGTACGTCATGGTCGACCTTATGTCAACAAATAAGAGATCTAAAATGTAGATTACGTTTTTGATGCAACATTACAACGATATTTATATCATTCAGGACACTCCATCCTTATCTTCTTAAACTGTTATGGTGAAATTTCCACAAAACACTCCATTAAATTTGTTTAATAGTATTTTGACCACTATTTGTATAACAAAATTCATAGCTACAATACCATTAAATTATTACTTAAACATCATGACAACTTTTATTTATGATTTCATAAAACACACATATAAGTAATAAAAACATGTAAGCATTTAAATTTCCGTATATAGTTCCACGATCAATGTTGGTAGTAGATAAATTATATTATAGAACGTGAACGAAAATGAATAAAAGCATGATGCGGAATAATCTGAGGTCGTGCTTCTAATCACCATGTTATGAGTTATTAAAGTTCATACATTAAGAGAAACAAAATTCATTTAACGCAAGAACGTCTTATGCGAAATATTTTAAATTTGAAAGCATAGATTGTTTAAACTTTTATTTAATGCAATTATGATTTATTTTCTGACCGTAATTTTAATAGCTTCAATTTTATTTGTTTATTTCCTTTCCACAAAACATAAGAGTAAAGAAATAATAACTATATGTGGAATAACTGGGAAGAATTTCTATTACTAGTTGTCGCTCGTGGTCGAAATTCGACCATAATAATTAATATCAAAGACTTACACTTCTATAATCACAGATTTCGCCAAGGCTACACTGTTAATTTGACTTTAACAATAAACAAAAGAGTATATATGCGTGTGTGTGTCAAATACATGGTAGTTCGTATAATGACTTTTTTTATTGATTTAACGTATTTTTATGCATATTTTAAAAACAAATAGTAGTATTCTGCACTTCTTCTCTATATAAACTATAAGCGTGCCAAATTTTATAGTCCTCCGTCCGCGCCATTTTCGTGAAAAGGGGTACAAAATTTTTGCTGTATTTTTGCTTCACGTATTAATATATTGATTATAGAATTATGCTGCCATTTTTGCTCATTAGCAGAACATTGTTAGAATAAATTATTAATTGAAATCAATAATTGATTGAACTTTTATTTGTTGTAATAATTCATATCAAATAGCTTTTCAACCCAATTAAACACTTACGCGGTCAACTGAATTAAGATTAGCCCTTGGATAAGTGTTGTGCAAATTCCGTAGTCTAGTAAAGGCTGCACTGATAAAAAAAATTACGCCGATCTCATAGAGAACAAACATAATATGATATGATATTAAAGCCATTTTACCAAGGCGTCCTGACGTAATGTCTCTAATTCCCTGGCAGCATGGCAAGCCTTTGGTGTGGGATGCGACCTGCATAGACACGTTGGCCGCATCCCATTTACCAAACACGTCTAGATCATCCGATTCGGTGGCGGAAAAAGCTGAATCACTCAAGCGGCGCAAATATGCAACCCTCAGTGAGGGTTATATTTTTGTGCCATTAGCTGTCGAGGCGCTTGGAACATGGGGTCCTGAAGCCATGAGCCTGTACCAAAATTTATCAAAACGACTCATTGACTCTTCAGGTGATCAGAATACTAGTGCTTACCTCAGGCAACGGATCAGTATGGCGATCCAGCGAGGAAACGTAGCCAGCCTTCTGGGCACCTTACCCATAGAAGACTGATCTACGCTCAGTATTCTACTTATCAGTACTTATAGTCTTGAGGGACTATGGATAGAATACAATCAAATAAGTTTTTTTTATTGTATTAGATTATATATAAATTTCTTCCTTGTACTAGCTTATAATTTTAGTATAATAAACCACATAGTAATTTTTTTTTACCAAATTAAATAAGTTGGTTGAAAGGCACAGGAATGAAAGGATGCAATAAGATTCAATAACATTGACTGATCTAATTTTGTGTTTACGTGGATCCATGGATCGCGTTGCTTCACCGAAGTGAACCATAAAAATAAAAAAAATCTTCACAAGCTCTCGTGATTATTAACTGTTGAAATGCATTCACATAAATCGATTATGGTAATCGATAACTTATTTTATTTATGGCCTTATTTTTAAGATTATTTAGTATTAATGTTTTCTATTTTGTAATAGAAAAATATAACGTTTTTTTAAAAGCATATCTCCACTCATTACTATTTCTTTGGATCAAAACCGTCTCCTATCACGAAAACTACGCAACTGAACTCCAGAGCAACATCATTATTGTAGTGATAAAGCTCTTTAAAGAAAGAGGAAAAAATCCTTATTTAAAATTGTTTTGAATAAGGAAATTGATTAATTTTTTTATATAAAATATGTCAAACAAAATTGTTCGTTACAACTGGAATATTAATTTCAAGTTTCATTAAACCGATATACAAATCAAAGGTACTTAATTAAGGAAACCTTTAAATATGTACTATTACGTTGTTCTATGCAAAATATTGGATTTCCTCAATTGAAAATGAGTCACTTCTTGAAAATATACATTACTCATCTTAACTAAATACAAAACGTAATTGCATGGTCACATCTTAAAGTATGGATCAATTTAAATATCTTGAACAATAATTCATTTCCATAATCTACAGCTGAAGATCTCAAACAGCGCAAATATGAAACCATAGAAAGGTGCTACATAATTGTGTCGTTTGGAGTTGAAACTTTAGGTCCGTGGGGTCCATTGGCAAAGGGTTTCTTCAAAGAAATTTGTATGAAACTCTCTGATGCCACGCGTGATCAGAAGGCTGGTGCGTATTTATGCGCAATGAATCAGCATTGCCAGCCCGTACAGCATGGGAATGCAGCCAGTCTTCTAGGCACGTTTCCCTCTGGCAGCAGTTTGTAAGTTTATAATTATTCAGGTTGCCTGGAAGAGATCGCTTTTAGCGATAAGGCCGCCTTTTGTTTTACCAAGTAACTATTGTCTTGTACTTCTTTTGTAATTTTTGATTTGGTGAACAATAAAGTGTTGTCTATGTCTATGTCTATGTCTAATTATTTATTTGTAACTTAGTTTATTACTTCTATGCTATAATGTGTGAACGGGTCGCAACCCTGCGGTGCCGGATGCGCGCCAGTTCCAGCAGCATACTTCGGATTGTGGCAGAGTAAACCTTACTTAAGCGCCGGGTTAAGTAAGCAGAAGAAAGATGCGCATGCGACCCACGGGTACCGACGTCAGTCCGGTGTCCGGAGACGCAGATATGCGCAAAATCTCCTCCCGTGATTCCGTCACAGGGGTCAAAACTCCGCAGTCTGCTAGATTTTGTATGAGCGTAGCAAATTGTGACGACATATCTTTAACGAGTTAATTATTGTTTAAACAAGAATGAATTATTTTTATCCTGATATTTTGAAAGTATGTAAAATAACGTTATATTTTAATAGGAGAAAATATATTTTTTATTTTGAAGTACATAACTACAATATAGGGGATGGGATAAGAGGATGAAATAAAAGGGATAGCACAGAGGGGATGAAATAGAAGGAGGGTAAAATGTGCCATCGGAACTCTTACGTCTGCATCTTTCTTAAACAAGATGTTATTATCATAAATAACATAATATAAAGTCAATAATAACAGGTTTTCATAAACCTGTTATTATTGGCTTTCTATATATAATTGCAACTAATTGTTCGAGTTTATTTAGTTTTAGGTTTGCGACAGACGATCTATACCAATACTATAAAGAGGAAAGATTTGTATTTTTGTATGTTTGTATAGAATAAACTCAAAAACTATTGGACCGATTTCAAAAATTCTTTCACCCTTAGAATTATACATTATCCCAGATTAATACAGGCTATATTTATTACTAGAAAAAATTAGGGATGTGTAAAAAATTTGTGTTTGAGTGGTAGATCCCGGGATGGCTTAGATTCACAATTAGGCCCGGTATGTGGCGCTGGAATCGGGTTCTAAATTTTTATTTATTCAAGGCAGGACAACTTCTGCCAGAACCGCTAGTAATTAATAAAAAAGTAAGCCACAGCAAAGCGTTGCCGGATGTAGCTATAATATAAAAGTATAATAATAACAAGCCCATGGGGACGGACGCTTTGTGACAACGCCTTAGGTGAGTAGCGACACCTCGTACCCGACTCCGGGGGGCCAAGGCAAGGCCCCGCCTCCGTGCTTACCTTAGCCAGCCGGCACGGAGTGAACATCGGTAGAGCTAAGACTCAAGCTCCAGGGGTGGAAGTGATAAATGGAATAACGTCAAAAGTAGCTTCGGTGAACCTGTAGCCCACCTATCCACACCCCTTCCACTCATACCCATGTTGCCCGTCGCCAATCTTGTACGGCTTTTTTTGGGACCTATGCAGGGAGTGGCTAGTAACCATCTGCCTATTTTTCCATGTTCCAAGAAATTGCGACGGGGAGACGCCATAGCAACCATAGTCCCAGATCCATAGTTCCATTAACAGTTCATCCCAATAGCCCGATAGCCTTTGTTCTCATTTCCTACAATAATAGCCACACTGGCCGGGGCTTGACCTTGGGTGCATTTTTAAATGGTGTAGACAGGGATAATCGCCGGTTGGTATCACATCATATTTAGATTAAATTTGTCAAGGGCCCTCTACGCGTTGGCCTTCCTAGCCCCCCATGCAAATGTCCCCCCCCCCCCCCCATGCAAGCCCTCCAAATGTCCGGGCCATTTTTACAGCCCGTAGTATTGAGAGACATACACATAATAAAAACCCTATTATTATTATTTTTTTGGTTAAGGGCAGCATACTACGTTTGACTAAAAAGGCTTAGCAGATTTCATACGTCACTTATATCGATGCGCAGGTTTCATCGTGATGTTTTTTTTAAACATTAGATATGGTATTATAACAATATGCACAATTAGATCAGAGCAGCCTAAATAGTGCATACTTTCCGGTCACGTTCAAACCTATGTCATTTGAGACACGGAGCGCTAACCATTAAGCTTCCATGGCTTTTTATAAAAACATGCAATCGTATATTACTTATATCAGATTGACACGCGCGCAGTAACCTCGACCACGACCTCGGTTCTTACGTAACGGTCGAGTCTAAGGTCCCTCAGACCTTCGGAGGGGGATGTCCTTGGAACCTCCCGGGACCCGAGCAAGGTTGCGCGGAAATGAAAATAATATTTGAAGGAAAATCAGCAGTAAGCCCATTAATGGGCCGTTTTAATATTCTATCGGCATATTTCCCAGTAAATCTGTCTATTTAATATTCTTTACTTAGGTTTTAGGAAAATCTACGAATATTTTTTATTAGGTTTAATAATTTTTGAGTAATATTTTTTACCTAAATATTGAGTATTGTTAAAGTTTATTTACATATTTATATATTGACAACATTTAATACAATAAAATATAATTAAATTTCTAATACAGATTTTTTTCAAATTAAATTATATATAAAAATTAAAATTAAACTATAAAATCTAGTGCCAGACCGCTGTCAGTTGGAAACGTGCCCAAAAGACTGGCCACAGTACCTGGCTGTATGGCAACGCTAATGCATTATACGAGTATATAGGCCAGTCTTTTGGTCACATGAGATGTCTACCTGGCGTTTCGTAATGTCTCAATAAAGTTTGTGCGCCTTATGCTCCCATGGTCCCAGGGTCTCGACCCCAAAAGCCGCAAATATGTAGCCATTTCCTATGGCGAAATATTTTCGGCATTTTAGGGACTCCTGTTGTGCAGCAGCTGTGCTGGTAGACATACTAGTGGCTGGAAGATGGAACGCCTCCAGAGTATCGACGCAAGACGCTTCCCATACTAAAGGGCGACCCATCTTCCTGAGCACCAATGACATTCCATCGGGTCTCTTGCCATCGTCGCGGCACAAGCCATTCGGTACTAGAATGGTAGGTACCATATTTGATAGTTTTATTAGTTTGATATCTACAACTTGGACTGGCACACACTAGGTTCACAAATCGACCGAGTCAGTCCAAGAGTAATAAAGTGTTTCGTAGTTTTTGTCTAATGACGCATAAAAATTCCACATCTTAACAGTTACATAACGGATTGTCCAAACTCTTTGCAAGAGTTTGTGGTCAATTGACTTAATATAGAAAAATAATGTCATCTCATTGGTGAATATATGTTTAGATGATTTAATATTTTTATTTGGAGTTTTCTTCATAAATATATCGAAATTCGATATAACCATCGTCCCAAGTCCACACGGATTTTGATGGAACCAACAATCGTAATGGTACATTTTAAAATCTACCATAGTAATATTTTTTTATAATTATCCAGCTTGTAGTTAAAGGGTTGGAGGGGGGATACACTTTTTATTAATGGAAGCGAATATCTCTAGTTGTATTCCATAGATAAATACATAATAGGTTGGGGAAAAAGTCTTTTCGCATATAGTATGTATGAACTTGCAATAAGATCTCTTTGGCTATACCATTTGTATCTGGCTGGTTTTGGTATCATTAAAAAGTTTTAATTTTAAAGAAGACAATTCCAAATTCAAATTAGAGAAATGTGTGATTTTCATTTGTTTTTCTTATTGTTAAAATGAGTGAATCTAATGAAGAAATTCAATACATTTTAAAATTTTACTACAAAAAAGATAAAAATGCAACACAAGCCGCGAAAAAAAATTTGTGATGTTTATGGACCTAATGTAGTACTTGTGAGAGTAGCGCAAATTTGGTTTAAGCCTTTTCAATCCGGAAATTTTGATATCAAAGATGCACGTCGCTCTGGTCGCCCTGTTACGGACAAAATTGATGACATTTTTTAAAAATTGGAGCAATATGGGCATGTTAGTAGTTACGATGTAGCTGGAGAACTGGGAATTGACCACAAAACGGTTTTGGCGCATTTGAAAAAAGCTGGGTACACAAAAAAGCTCGATATTTGGGTGCCTCGTGAGTTCACTGAAAGAAACCTAATGAACCGTGTACTCTTTTGTGATTCTTTATTACGACGTAATGGAACCAAACCATTTTTGAAGAAGCTGATAACTGGTGATGAAATGTGGATCACGTAGGACAAGAACGTGCGAAAAAGATCGTGGTCAAAGGCCGGTCAGGCTTCACAGACTGTGGCGAAACCCGGGTTAACTCGCAACAAGGTGATGCTGTGTGTATGTTGGGATTGGAAGAGCACTATTCATTATGAGCTGTTACCGCCAGGCAGGACCATCGATTCTGAACTGTACTGCGAACAACTGATGAGATTATAACAAAACGTTGAGAAAAAGCGGCCGGAATTAATCAACAGAAGGGGTGTGGTTTTTCACCATGATAACGCTAGACCTCACACATCTTTAGCCACTCAGCACAAATTACGAAAGTTTGGCTGGGAGGTGTTGATGCATCCGCTGTATAGTCCTGACCTTGCACCTTCAGCTTTTCATTTGTTTCTGTCTCTGCAGAATTCTTTAGGCAGTGTCAGGTTAACATCACTTGAGCACTGCCAAAACCATTTGTCGCAGTTTTTTGATCAGAAGCCCCAAAAATTTTATAGCAATGGGATCACGGCCCTACCTACAAGATGGCAAAAAGTTATCCAACAAAATGGCACCTACATACTTTAGTCAAATGTAAATAAACTTTATAAAAAAACCTTTTGAATTTTTATATAAAATGGGAAGAAACTTTTTCCCCAACCTAATATACCAATAAAATATCAATGTAAGTCTTAATAAAGACTAATATAATATTAAATATTAGGTTTCATTCATATACATGAGTTTTAAATTCACCTTTTTAAATAAATTTGAACTCGCTCTGAATGATAATAACCCTGTCACTACCATGGAAGAAATTTAGTGTTCTTTTCCTGTCACTACGAAGCTCTTTAAAAAAATATACAAATAGAATATTTTTTCTATGTTATATAAGAACTAATAATGTATATACAATTATACATATATAATAAGAAACATTAAGGAAAAAAAACTTGTTGCTGGAGAGTTTGTTGCGCTGCTTATTCTCGTTAAACAATAACTAAACCTGCTTTGAAAGGGGCGATAGAATCGTGAATTTGAATAAGGAATCTCAACATTCAATTTTGAAATAAATATCTTCATTTTCATCCAAGACAGAGGATAGGAAGGTAGGTGGATAAAATTTTAAATTTGCAAATTTCTTCGTGGTAGTAGCGGAGTAGAGTGTAGTGTTTTATTGACAACAGCGCTTTTGTACAGAATTAATATAAATACTGTATAATATATAAATAATAAGAGCATTTCGGCCATTACACTGCAATCCTTCAAGTTGTCAATCTGTCAGCACCCAATATCTTCTATGCCAATCTTAGACCAAATAAACCCGAAATATAGGAAAGCTCCGAGTCATACATATCACATGCCATAGTAATAAAAAATATCTGGACTATATTTACAAGTAAATGGACGAGAAAGCTTTAAGGCTCTGAAGTGCTACAGTTTACTTTTTAAAGAACATAAGGATGGAAATCAAATAGTATGGACAAACATGTACTTTTCAGGATGATAAAGAATAAGAGCCGTAGAGAGAGTAGAGAGAGAGTGATAAAAAGTCGTGGTAGCGTAATGCCTAGCGCACGCGTCCTGAACTCAAAGGGCGCGGGTTCGATCCTGGCCAGAAGCATGCACCACTTGGGCATTTTTCTGAATGTGCATATTGTTACAATTACCACGTCCTAACAACGGTGAAGGAAAACATCTTGATGCTACCTGCACATCGAGATAACTGATGTGTCAAACCTGCCAAGCCGCCTTCGACAAGCGTGACGGGTATACTGACATTTACCCTTTAGTGGGAGGCCCGAGCCCAGCATTGGGACATTTATGGCCTCTTTTTGTTATTATTATAAAGAACAAGATCTGGTCTATAAAAATGTCATAATAAAATAAATGAAAACTTATTGACTTATAAACAACAGAAATATTCCCGAGTTAAACACAGAAAGCATACTGTAGAACAAAGGCGGAAAGTATGCGAACGTGAAAATACTCAAGTTATAGGCGTGTAAAACAGAATATTACAAGATTTTGGTTGATTCTTTAATAAGGTTCTATAGGCCTCGAAGAATATCGGAGGTAGATAAGCGAGAATAAAAAATTTAAAACATCTAGTTCTGTAGTAGTAGAAAAAAGAAAACTTAAGAACTCGACATCTCGGGCTGTCCGTCTGTCCGTGTGTCACAATTATTTCTCGGACACTAGTAATATTACTTGCTAATAATTTTACAGGAAGGTGTACTCTATTTAGCGCTATAAAGTTATGTAGTGAAATCGAGAAAAAGGTAAAAATTTCAAACAAACGCCAAACAAGTACGGGTTGAATATTTTTGAAGTGAAACATCTTTAGAATCGTTGTGATTGGAAACTCGATGAAACGAAAAAGCGACACTAAAAAGAGATAAACACATATAGGCCTAAGCCTGCGTTAGAATGAGACAGAAACACATTGTATTTAATAATTTAAACACTATCATACAGGGAGTTGAAATGTTTTGAAATTTTTCGTTAATCCTTCAAATTTCGTGTCTTAAAGCTTAAATGTATTATATAACGATATAATATATGGAATGTGACGTCGCGAAATTTAGAATCCCTCCCACCTCTTGTGACACTTTGTTTCAGTTCTACTGCTTGTGAACTGCACACACACACACATTTTTTTATTATATATATATACTTTAGTAAATATATATACTAGATACATACATTCATAAATACAGCATTGCGATTATATGTGTCATTTTGATACAAACAATATATAACACATATGTGTCATATTGTTTGTATCAAAACTTGCTCTTTTATGGAGATTGTGTTATCTGTTGAACAATAGTAACTTTAGGAAAAAATCACAATTATAAAAAATACATCATCCTCGTCATCTACATTCGCAATAGATACAATAAATTGAGAAGGTAGGGAGGGAATACCTAATAAAACTACAATCTAACTGTTTTAAGCGCAGTATTTTATTAGATTTTTACTCCGACGTTTCAGCCACTTTTCATTAGCCGTGATCACGTTATAAAAAGATGTCAAGTGCAATAATAAAAATCAAATAAAATCAAAACCGTTACAACGTAGTCTTATTAGTGTGCTAGGGAATACCTCTTTACAATAAATAGTATTATTTCAAAATCTATATAAATATAAATGAATCATAGAAATGTATGAACGCGCATAACTTGAGAACGATTTTAATGATTTTTTTTGTGCTTGAGTGGGTCCCCGGATTATTTAGATTCACAATTGGAACCGGTAGGTGGCGCTGGGATGTGGTCCTAGATTTTTATTTTTTCAGGGCAGGACAATTACCTCTCCATATCTCTAGTGACCTCTAGTATATTATAAAAAATACCATGAAACCATACGCCTTTTCGGGTCCTCACTGTAATTAAATTGTTTTGGAAGCGGTTGTAGGATTCATGACTTTCAATCGGTATTCTGTAAGATTCTATTTTGAAATAAATTACTATGTTCATTTTCTTTTTCCAGATCTGTAACTAATCTGTAAATAAGTATGTTCATAAGTTTTCGCGTCTGCTTGCTGACGTTAATTATGTGTAGTACTACTAGTACACATAGTTAACGTTTTAACGGTTTTAGGCGCAGCGTTGTTCTTGATTTTTATTCCGACCATTTTTCTTGTCATTTATAGTTATATGTATAGGTATAGAAATATGTATAGTTGTTGTGTACGCATTGAAAATTCTATGTATAGTTCTTATTATCGTGTTATCTTTCACAAGTGCGGTAGGCCTACAAAATTTTAAGGTTATCAGTGTGCAATGATAATACATACAAACACCGAATCATTTCAAAGTAACATTGTGGTGGGTTTAGATAATACGACTAAATTTAATATGCGTTTTGTATGAGAAGGTCTTAGTTTGATTAACGTTTGCGAAATTGTAAAGTATATCTAAATAACTCTCTTCTTGATAATAGATGGCGTTGTAATCATTGCACAGATTACACAGGCCCACAAAAATAAAAAGTGGTCTGTACTTTGGACCAGATAAGTCCATTCTTATGTATTTCGATGCGTTGAGTTCGAATCTTGGGTCAATCTGGTCCATACACCCTCAAAATTTTGAGGGTTTATAAAAGTCGGGTCTGGGGTCAATTTCGTCCATACACCCTTAACATTTTCAGAGTTTATGCATCAAAAGTCCGAAAATGGCAATTTGGTGCATACACTCTCAACATTTTGAGGGTTTATGGACCAAAAATCCGAATCTGGGGTCAATTTGGTCCATACACCCGCAACATTTTGAGGGTATATGGACTAAATTGACCCCAAACTCAGATTCAGCGTATCAAAGTACATAATAATAGATGGGTCTGGTCCAAAGTACTAACCACTTTTTATTTTTCGTGAGCTAGTGTTTTCAAGGGCCGGTTCTTGTATCTTACCGATTGTTCATTTGCATTACTTAGTATCGGTTAAAATTTGACATAAGCTTCATTCAGGTAATGTCAAAATTCAACCGAGGATAGAACAAGTGAATGAATAGTAAGACATAGGAACCGGCCATAAGTCGACGATACTTGTGATCAATTAATGCCTAGTATTAATGTATTGAAATCTACAAGTAAATAAAAATTGTGTGTTTGCAGTTCTCACGCAGTAGAAGTGAAACTTCAGAGAATATACTCACAGATAATTCTTCTCTAACTTTTATTAATATAAATATAATAATTACCTTTAGCCTACATCCGTCAACATATTATAATTCAAAATAAACTTCTTGAGTATCACTTTCAATTTTTCACTGTTTTAATCTAAAAAAATATTATTATTATCAGATTTGTTTCGGTCCAAATTGGACCTATGTTTTATCATCGGTCTTATTGACTCTCTAATCGGTGCTGCACAATTTAAAACTCGTATCTCATTCTCTCGCAGGCTTGGTCCTATAGATTTATGTGTTTTTTTCGTTTTAGTATCGCTTTTTCGTTTCATCGAGTTTCAAATCACAACAATTCTAAAGAAGATTTACTTCAAACATATAAAAATAGATGTAGTAGTTATAAAGGTAATAACATATAGATGTAAATAGTGTAATTAAAAAATGTAGAAGTACCTACCTAGTTTTTATTAGAATTAAGAATTTACTAAAGACAGTAATGCGCTTCAACTAATGACAGAAGAGGAGGCAATATGTACATAAAAAAATGATAATAAGTCTTAAGTTTTAAAGTAATCTTTATCTTTAAACAACATTTCAGCCTCAGCGCAATTTTAAATCTGACACCAAAGAACGGAGTTCTTCGACAACTCAAAAATATATATTTCAGTAAACAGTTAGAATTTTCTACGTAAAGACCATTTTTGCATAAGTAGGTAAAATTGATATCCTACAATTGTAATTCGTTTTTGACAAAAATAATACATTTTTTACAAAAAAGCTTAAAGCAAAATATTAATCTTCTCGCTAGAAAATCTTAGTGGGATACTTCTAAATTGCACCTATGGCATAGTAAAATAAAAATCATAGATTAATCCAAATGATGTATGTGACAAGTTTATAATGTACCTAACTCCTTAACTAAACTTTTCATATGTCTTGAATGTGAATATTTACAATTTTACAAAGGGTTCAAAACACAATATGCTAAATTATAATTTCCACCTGCTTAATTATACTTTTTTATAACTACCATAATTATATAGCTATTTATAGTTCAAAAGTTTGAGTGGGTCCCCAGATGGTTTATATTCACAATTTGAACCGGTAAGTGGCGTTGAGATTGGGTTCTAGATTTTTATTTTCTCAGGACAGTACAAAGTCTGTCAAATATATATAATAATAAATAATTGCAAAAATCGTTTGTGTTGTACCAAAATGACCTAAGGAAAAGCAATGTATAGATATGTATTTATTGTTATAACAAACTTTATGACAGCAAAAAGTAACGTTATTAGTATATATACATTTTTTAATAATTTTTAATAACGTACGAAGTGTGTTTAGAACAGAAAAAACACTTTTTTCCGATATTTATTACTTCTTCGTTACCTTATGTATTAGCCGATTGTCATAAGATTTTGTAAACAAATACTTTAGATGACAAGGACGACTACAGGATACTTTTTATTCCAGAATATAGTAGACCGGCGGCCGCGGAAAAAACATTCGATATTAACACTTAAAAAATCCGCGTAGAGCCTCCATTGTCTATGAAATAATCAAGGGGGAGTTTTTGTTTAAATTAAATTATTTCTGACCAGTGGCTATGTTAATGCGTATTTCAAGATACTTCATATAAATTAAATATTAGATCCGATTGCTTCGTAATTTAAATATTATGGTAACATATCTATTATGGCAGAACACGCAATTGTCTTTCAAAATAAACTATATTATATTCTTTGTTTCGTATACTTACGTATTAATAATTTCTGAGAAATAAATTTAAATATAAAATACAGGAGAACCTCCCGTGAGGCGGAAACTAAAAGAAAACACGAAATAACACACATAAATATTCAAACATACTTTAGATCTTATCTAACCTCTCAAAATAATCCCATACATACCTACATACTAGTTTTTTTTGCTAAAATTCAGAAGTCAATGACATGCTACGCTGCTGTACGTTAACTATTGGATTTCGTTTGAATGGAACTAATGAATAGATTCAAAAAACTTTTATTTTGTAACTAAATAATATAAAAATTCATAACACGAATCTAATATATTCATAAAGCAAACTTGTCTAACGAGATTTGACTTCTCTACTTAAATAATCTATGATCCAATAAATGAGTTCTAAATTCAAAAATGCGCTTCGCAGTGTCAACTGTGTTCTGATTGGGCGTTGATTTTTGTTCGTAATTTAAAAGGAAGCGTAGGACCAATGATGAAGCGACCTTCGGAGTACCAACTGCGTTTGTAGCTCACTTCGTTATGATAGTGGTAAATAATAGTTACACACATCCTAATCAATATTTGGTCATTCAAATAAGTCATACCAATATGTTGTAAATTATGTATTTTAAACACCTGGTTTTAGACAACTGTAATATTTTAATACAACCTTCTGTATAGTCTTAATATTATATTAAATTTTATCGTAGCGACATAATATGTACTTAATGAATATTTTCCTTGGCACAGAGTTATTAATTAGTGAGTGTCTGCTTAGAATACATAATTATACTACTAATATGTAGTATATATGTCAAATATCGAAGCTCTGGTGCTCCTAAGTTTGACTAGTCTATCCTCAGATCTGACATAAATTCTTGGTCAAAGTCCAAATAAATGAGGTTTTTCTGCCTTTGACTAACGAATTTTTGTATAACCTAGGAGAGACTAATTTATACAGTCAAACGCCGAAACTCAATTTGATGAAATGGGGGTTTGGCCAGTCAGACCTCAATTAGGTATTGGAATGTGTTAGTTTGTAAGATTAGGTATAATAAATCGACATTTTTTAATTTAATGTTTATTGTTTCAATATTACAATAATCAAGTGACAAATCCGAAAAAGTAATTAAATTTTTTATTCTTACTTTGAATTAGGATTGATAACATTGTTTTATAAAAACATTAGTCTGTATTTTGACAAGATAGTTATGGCATTTTGAATGGCACAATACCTTTCGAACGTAAATTAATCTGTTTTGGGATTTGCCTAGTCGATCCTAGAAGCTACTAGGCAGACTCGGTCAAACATCGATTCGTACTGTACTTGTTACATATTTAAACAGGTTTATACATGCTAGCCTAACTCTTTGTGATGTTCCGATAAATTCATTGGGTACCACTCCATATTTGAACATTGAACGTTGAGCGTGCTATAACGTCGTTGGCGAATTCTCGTCCATTGTCAGATTGAAAGACAGAAAGCGCACCCAAAGTACAGAAAATATCAAGAAGAATGTGAGGTACTTCCTGTGCTATTTTTGTATGTTGGGGACGTAGAATCATAAATTTTGTCTAATGATCCTGACAGTTTAAAATATATTTGAAATCACGATCAGGACACGTCTGCATATTTATAAGGTCTACTTGCCCCGTGCGTGAATCTTTTTAAATAATAACGGTTTAACAACTAGCCCTTTTTTAGGCTGACACGTTTGGCATAAATCTAAATATTAGTTTACGCACTCTTTTGTGACATTTGCATACTTTTTATTTAAGGCTTTAATTGTGAGATCTCTGCCGCCATGACCACATTCTTGATGAGTACTTTCAATCACATCGAATAACTTGTCGTCTGTAACGTAGTATTGTAATTTTTTTGCATCGGATAATGGCTTAATCAATTTTTTTCGTCTCTAAAACACAACGTCGTAGCGTTTGAGACGGCGATCCTGTAAAGACTTTTTTATAGCTACTTTAGCAGATTCTACTTCACAGATAAATTTCTGTTTATTTGTAATATGAATTGGACACTTACTTTTATTCAAACTAGTAATTTCCTGTATAAACTTCGCTTTTAAAGCTTATTTATTCACATTTTCAGTCACAACACTGTTTGGTTCACTCATCTTTACTTACACACCCGCACACTCAACGTACAAATATGGAGTAACAAATGAATTTATCGGAACATCGCAAAGAGTTAGACTAGCGTGTATAAACCTGTTTAAACATATAACAAGTGCAGTACGAATCGACGTTTGACTGAGTTTACCTTACTCGCTTCTAGGATGGACTAGTCAAAGCCTGAAACAGATTATTTTACGTTCGACGTTTGACTAAAAACTTGGGTACTTCTAGGTTTGTCGAAAAATACTTAGGTCAAAGGCTGAAATTGGAATTTATTTCGGGTTTTGTCGAAAGGCCTTGGTTAAACCTAGAATAAACCAGTCATTCCGGGAAAAGACAGCATATCGACCTTTGACTATAACATATATACTAAATCCTGTAATAATATTTCTGTGAATTTGATTTGCCTCCTATTAGCACTTTTAATAATAATCCAAATGTTCTTTATCGAACTCTATTCGGCCTTGTACTTTACGTAAATCCTTTAAGTTTTCCTACTCTTAATTTGAGCTAAAGTCCAATAATAGCTATTTTATTTGAGTAATGTATATTATAGTTTAAGCGGTTACTATAGATTAAACAAAGGTTCCAAAAACCTGAAAACGATTTTGAAGCATCCGAAAAGCAGCGTGGTAATAACTACACATCGTGGAAAGAAATGAGCAGTCCTAACTCCTCATTAAAAAGATGGCAATTTAATTACTGTCATTGAGAGTGAATAGGCTGAAGAAAGTTATACCAAACTTGAAACATGGGTGGTTGCACCGAGGCAACAACAACAACACCGTCCTAGTAAATTCTACCTCCCGCTCGCCATCAAAGAAAAGAATACCTTTCGAATGTGCAAAACAAAAACGCTTATGACTTGTGTCTATGTCGTGGCTAATATTATTGGAACATCCACCAATAATAAACATAATCGATACATAATTAAATAATTAAGAGCGACTTCAGAATTTTTGCATTAGCTCATATTTGGCTTGCGAAAATATGAGCATGTTTCTGAATTTCGTTAAACACTCAAGTGGGTCATTATTCGCTTTCACCGGAATATTAACATTTTCACACTGCTTTATTACATATTATTTATTCCTAGTAGTCCTCTTTACCTTAAGGAACGTTTTGAATTCCTTCGGCTTTCTACTTCCCACAATTTGCGCACTCATACGTATCGTAAACTCACTACACCTGCACACACTTCATCCTTTTATGATAACTCTTTTACAGTGCAGGCTGGAATTTTGTTTGGAATTGGAAATTTTGGAATGCGCTGCCTCTTACTGTCAGAGAGGCCAAAACATCGCCTACGATTAAGAACGCACTCAGAAAACACTACTTTTCCTTAAATAATTATGCCTAATTCTTATACTATACACTAATTAATATATATAATTTATAAAATATGTAGTTTAAGTATGTTTGTTTATGATATAACTACCTAATAAAATGCACACCTACATCGCCAGATTAGGTTAAACTATTTCTTAAGTTAGGCTGCCTGGAAGAGATTGCTTTAAGCTAAGCGATAAGGCCGCCTATTGTTTCTACCATGACAATATTGCAATTGTTTGTTTTTGAAATTGTATATTTGGTGAGCAATAAACTGTTATCTATCTCATTTTTACGCATTTTAATGCTTAATCCTATAGGTGTTGTAAAGATCCGGAGAAATATAGGAGCGAAGACCGGTGGCGAGGTAATTGTTTCTTCTCGCTCTTCCTGTATACGTCTCTTTGCCTTCTCCCGGCCATCGCATCTCGCCCGCAACGCTTAAGGTATATAATAATATATGTTACTAGGATATGTCTGCGACTTCGTCCTCGCTTGATTTGAAATTCCCGCAGGATTCTCAGGACACAAAGAAGAGAATGTAAAAAGAATGTAAGCTATCGCTGTAATGAAAACTGTGTCGGAGCAAACTAATATTTATGCACCCGAACAACTACAAACCGCTCCCGGGAAAATTTCCGCGGCATTCCCGTGATAAAAAATATCACACATTTTATTACATGAATTTGCTATCTATAAAGTATACCTATATAGTGAAAAAATCACATTGGAATTCAGTTTTTTTAATATGGCCATTTTAATTCATCCCCAGAAAAAATCCCGGGATAAAAAGTAGCGCAGATGTTAAGTCTAAGAATTAGCTGTCGATTAGTGAAAAACGACTCATTAGGTTTTTACGGGAATCCCGAACAAACAGACAATCCGACGAAACAGACAAGAAATCTAAATTGGATCGCGTTCTCCATCGTTTATATGGTCTATTCCAATTGTTTTTTCAAATTGCTTCATTGTACAGTCACGGCATGTATAGAATTTTTTAATATTATATATAAAACGCCCTCAAAAAGCATGTAAACAAAGGTAGTTGAGAGTGAAGTATATAGGTAAGGTTCCTTCCTACAAGGCTGGCTACGTTATATCGCCATCCACAGTGGTCTGAGGTAACATATATTAAAATTAGATAGCTAGATAACACGTTATTGCACACCAAAATAAACAATAATTATTAGAAAATAGCCTTATTTGTATTGTATACTTTCTAGGCAATATAATAGCCAACCTAATCGCCTCGATCTTTTCTAGGCAACCTAAATCAAAGGAAATTCTTAGCTAATCTGGCGATATAGTTGGTGCAGAAAAATGGACAATAGATACATACATAAAATTTGGTTTATCATGATATTTTAAAAGTAAAATAATGGTAGGTTTATTTAGATGTTTTAGTAGTCGTTATTTTATAAGACAATAATTTAAAAATTTATTTTAACATATATCATCTATACAATTAACACCGTAACCCATAAAACTGGTGCACCAATAGATTAGTACTAAAACATAAATCTAGTGTTTAGGCATACATATTGTCACGCCTGTTTTGCATTCGGGTAGACAAAGACGCCATCGTCTCTGTCTACCCGAATGCAAAACCGTACCAACCGTAGCCGGCGGAGACCTATATCTCCACCTGCTACGGTCCTGATAAACACTGCGCTTCAACTACTTTCATTAATTACTTCATAGACACATGTTTATTTAAGGTGCTCTTTGCCTGACCTTTCTTCAAAATAACTTCAATTTGATCATAGTGAGTACGTCGCGGTCTACCGGCACTGACTTTACCACTCGCATTCCTATTATATACTATATATACATACTTGTTTTGTGATTCTGCTTTCATTCATTCTCTGCATGTCCAAACTACCTTAACATTTCTGTTTCAACTCTTGTCACTACATCTTCTAGTGTATTTGACAGTTATCAAGACCTCCTATCTGACATTTTTTGATCAACAGTTTTTTTTTAAGATTCTCCACAATGTTTAATTCTACCACACATAATGGAAAAGTTTTCTATATAGATTTCTCTTATTTTTCTATACTTAATTATATTTTTGTTTGTACATATTTTCCTTTGAATCAAAAATAAAAGGCATTTTTATAGCTACTGTAAAATTTTGGTAAATTGAGTTGATAGTCATATTGTCATGACCTAAAAGAATACAATTACTTGCGGCCGGGCGGACTGTCGTAAGAAGAGACAAAACAACCCACAGTCACTACCGGTGGTAGGGTTTTTACCCGTCTGGATGGCTACCACCCCTAGTCTAGACTATGCCGTCATAACAACTTTCAGTTGTGTTCCGGCATTAGTGGCCAAGTTCCAGTCTCCCTTTAGAGAGCGGAAACACGTTGGTAGCACCTACATGTGTTACAAATGTCCATAAGCATGGTAAGAGCTTTCCATCAGGTGGGCCGTCTGCCTATCTGCTGATTCAGGCAATATCAACCAACCTAGGTACAGTTATTATGCTGACTTTTTGAACTGTCTAAGTTTGATCGCTCATTCCAAATAGGCGTTATAAGCCACACATGAGCACGTGACCGATTCGGAAATTGAGCTATATGTCCTCGGTACATAGCTGTCACTGCAGTCTAAATCGTTTTATAATTCTTTTGTTGTTTTATAATTCTTATTTAATCAGACATGTAGTTAGGGGACAGTGTATTCGGGAGTGTAGTGAGGATGTAAACTTCTGTAGACATATCATCTGCGTAAATTGCTAGTAGGGACTGAATGAAGAAAGCGGTAGCGGAGTTCAGACCATAATTGGCTAGTATCATATTTGAAACACATCAGTAAATTATAAATATTAATATAATAAATTTTAAATTTATCTTATAATCATCTAGATAATTTTAAATGCAAATATTACGACGCTAAGTCATTATTTCAAGCTATGATGTCAGTCACAACTCTTGCCTATATTCAGGTCTAATTGCATAAGCTTAGTTCACCGAACTCTAAACACAGAACACGAAAAACTTAGAATTTAAATTGAGGTGCGTATAGGTAGAAATTTTAAATTCAGTATAATGTGGCGTGCCTACGTAAACTGTTGATAGTAATATTATTCTTTGGAACCTGAATTTGAAATTGGAAAAAAAAATAAGAATGATGCTTTTAATGTTTATTTTACGTTCCACTATAGGAATTTCAAATTACTAGAGTTCATGTTTGGCAACATTGTAGTGATGTTTTGGTAAAATGTTACTGTTTTTAAATTAGATGTTTACCATAGAGTAGAATTCTAAGAGATTTATTCTTTACTAGTTGTGCTCCCCAGCGTGGGACGTAATTTTATAAACATATCTTCTGAACATTGCAAAATATCGATGAGACATACACGAAAATATAAGATTAAAAATAAATAGGCATATTATAGTTTATTGTAGAGTTTTTAGAGGGAACTGAAAGGGGACTTTGTGCTGTTCAGTTTTGTTTTCTAAAAACGTGTAAAATCAGTCTAAAATGAACAATAGTTGTAGGATATTGATAGTTTTTCAGTAGTAATTGTGTGTTTTTCTAAGAAATGTGAACTGTATAGTCAAATGTGGCCTTTCGAGTTTTCACAAGAAATGCGTTGAATGGCATCAGTTGTAACCTACAATCCAACTGTGCTACCTATACGCAGACTACAACATCAAATTGGCAGTATGGACTAAGATTCCCTTGCCTGCCTTTATGATGAATTCTATCTACTCTTACTACTCTCTATTGTACATCAGTACAAAAATTTACCTAATTGTACACAAAGGACGGTTTTTTTCGCTAAAAAGCGATCTCTTCCAGACAACTCAAAGAATGAATTGAGTTTATAATGCCGATGGTAGTATATGTAATATATAGTACGACTACTTACTTGCTGTTTCGAGCATGTGTTGTATATTCGATTCGATACAAGCATTCAGACAGATTGACAGACAAAATTTCTTAAAAGTGGTACTATAAAGAGCAATTTCTACCTGAATTTTGGCATTATTTTGAAATCACAGACTACAATTTTAATGGTATAGCAAAGATTTCAAAGCTTGTTTTAAGTAGGTTATTTTTTTTACTTTGCTAAATGTAAGGCCATAGTCCAAAATGACTGGGTCACTGTGGTGCCTAACATAACTTGTCTTTGGTTACGATTCATATCTGGAGCAAAGTATTTGTATAATCTGCAAGTATAAATTTGTTTCTGGTCTGTGTGGTCATTTGTAGCTTATAACATCCTCGGAATACAGGCAATTAACTGAATGCAAACAGAAAGGTATTTTTAAAACTTTCGCGACGTACGCAATGTTTTAAATTAACAATTGATCGACAATCTTGGGTTAAATCAGCTTATTTGAAACACACAACGCTTTGCCAAAAAGTTAACACCGCCTATAATAACGGCATGGAATTTTCCAAACAAGGATTTTCTTTTGCGTTACGACATAAGTCTAAAAGCGTTATAATTTTTTTCGAATCCAGCAAAATTTTGCATAACCTCTTTATTTATGAACCGATTTCAAAAATCTATTTGCGATGGATTCAGAATAGCTTCACTGTGTTCCAGTATAAATTTCATTAGTGTAGTTACATTGAACTCCGAATATATAGCAGAGATTACTTCAAAATGTTGTAAGTAATTTTTTTTTTAAGTGATGACCCCAATATAAATAGGTACCTAACCATGATCGAAGACGCGCTGGACTGGACTGGACCTGGACTAGAAAGACATAAAATGGAACTACGACGGACAGCACTGGTGTTGCAACTCCATGTCTTTAGTCCAAATGATTATTTTCCGTCAGATGTCAATTTACCCGTTTCAAGTAATCAAAAACAACACTAAAATGGCTCTATTTATATACGTCTTTTAGCAACGGAATACTCTGATCTATTATAGTTTAGTTTTTCTTTCAATAAATATATATAAATAAATATTATTAGTTCTTGCAAAAGAGTCTTGCGCCGCTTTTTTTCTACCCACAACTTGTTGCTAAGCGGTGGTAAATTAGATTAGACTCTCCCATAGAGTAAACAATAATATATAGAAAAATTAAAATTAAGAAGCTGGGGTTAGGCTTAGTAATAACTTTAACATTGACGCTTGGCATCTCTGTGTTCCGTGATCACGGCTACTGAAGACTAGCCGAAATGTCGAAATAAAAACCAAAGAAAATACCGCGCTTAAAACAGTTAATACGTAGTTTTATTTTATTTAAGAGACAAAGTAATTGATTTCACTTTTATTCTAGAAAATAGTTCCTACTAACCAATTTTGACTCCAATATATTGCGATATTTTGATGAAATAACCAACGTTTAAACATTCAACAGCCTCTATTGTGTTAATAAATGACATAACAAGTTATTAATCTCAAAGAACGTAATCAAATATTATAAACAATATAATGCTTGCTCTTTCGCACTATGCGTTGTTTTTAAGCATTAGAATGATAGAGATATCAACGTTTAATGAATTCTACAAACAAGATTTCAAAACTGATTATATGTTATCAAATTAATTTCGAATTTAACCGAAATTCAAATCACTTCTAATAGCTATGACAATTATTAATAAATTCGACTCTATTGCAAAGGAATATGGATGGGATTAGTATGCACAGAGGAATTAGAGTTGTATTAGAATAGACAACGAAGAGTAGTGCAGAAAAAATTTAAGATTAAACATCATAGATTCATAGATTATTTAAAAAGTAATTCTTTATTTTTTTATTTCATTCATTATTTAATCAGTAAAACCCAGCACGCATAATATATGTACCAGTATAGAGAATTTAATTCTGGTGCGTAGGTAATTACATCCAAGGTGCACATACTTCTCTATAGTTCCTTGGGTTACAGAATGCAGGAAAAATACGCATCAAAAAAATTGTGATGTGCTCTATCTATGCGCGGTCTAATATCAAAAATGATACATTCGTGCTAATATATTTACGTAGTTAATTAGTTAGGATGTTGATGCCTTTTTCACGGTTTTGCGAATTAACAGAATATCATAAAATATGGTAAGCAGTTGATTCGAAAAGGGCATAAACGGGGGATAATTTTACCCTGAAAATTGGTTAGTTTATATGGAATACGAATATTATCCAACAAAACTTAAACGCATCGATTAAATATATGAGATTTTGTAAATGCGTACTCTTACTAAAAAGGTTTACTTTCCGGTTATGAAAACGAAATTTGATTAACGCTGGGATAACAACTCTAGTTAACAATAAATCTCTTTTTTTATTGAAATATATAAATTATTTCTATCATAATACTTGTATTGAAAACTCGGTTATATGACAGAAAATGTATTAATAAGAATTAGTTAGAAATATTTATTTGTTTAAAATCCAATTTAAGTCGATGTGATAAAGTGCTTCGTACGAATGTACCTCGATGCTTTGTACGAATACTTTGCCTTAATTCAAATAAAGCTTGCGGCTACAAGTTTACGAGACCAGTCTAGTGCTAATAGCCCGTACATGGGTCGAACACAGAGCCACGACAGTTTCTATGCAAATGTTAATACGCGGGGACCAGTTCTCGCCTCAAAGAGCAGTTCCGGGCCTGCTCTTGCGCACGATCTATTCACGCCACCAAATTAACATCCTAAAACTGGATTCTCTATTCATTGCTAGCCATCCGCCCGCCGCGATTGCGCTCGTTGAGATGGATAGTTCAAGTACACATGAGTACCAAAACTTTATATGAATCATATCACGTCTGGCAACAGCGGAATATCGGGGAACCGGTTCGCTAAGATCTCGCGCAGAAAGAATTAGTGTGCAATAACTCAAAATAAAAAAAGTGGGAGATTGTCTCATTATCAAGTTCAATAGCCCCGAAACGACAACACGTGTATGCAAAACCTCGGGGACGGTACGAAACTGCGCAAAAACATCCTCATGCAACAACATTTTAAGGCGCAAACTGCTTTACACCTCCGCGCATTAAACATTTATAATATGCCGCGGGGTATCAACGTGTATTATCAATGACTCGATATATCGATACCTATTTTAAAAACATCCAGAACGGCTCGCATACACAAGTGGGAGTACGCGCTCTACGCGCGAAACTCCTTTCCGGGGTCACGCCGTCACACCCGAACTACCTATTTGGTGAGTTCCGAATAATAAGAACGATACTTTCCTTGAATCCATGTTGCGAATTCCACAGTCCTCGTAACTTTAACAAAAAAAAACCATCCAAGCTCAATGAGAGCTATGCACAACTATCATAGTTTGTTATACACTGAGTGTGCGTTCACAATACACTTGGGGTACACTGGGTTGGTTGCATTTATTTAGTGGTCACGGGTGCGTGTGTGTGCGTATGTCGCGCGCTCGAGATCACTTCCGCATATTGTAGGCCGCGCAATCGCGCTAGCAGATCGCGGTGTGGTCGGCTAGCGGCCGGCGTCGGTCGCAGCCGTGGGTCGTGCCGGTGCGCGCTTCGCTCCTAGCTGTGGGGAGCCTCACTCGCGAATGCGACCGCCGAAAAGTCTTCACGCCGCCCGAATGCAGAAAATTCGGACGCGCCGGGTGGGGGACGCTCTACGACTAGTATCCGAAACTTGTGCGCGTACGAAACTTGCGCGTGCAGCGTCGCTATGAAAAAAAATCCAAGGTTAACGCGCGCTGCCGAAAAAAGACACGCAAAATGAAAAAAGACGACTAGAGCGGCGCCCCTCGCGGGTTCTCGTGATGCAGCCGCTTTGCACGGCGCCTCTGCCGACTGCCGCCGCACACCATGCGCGCCGCATTGCCGTTGCCATTGTAGATACCTTTGTACTATCGCTACGCAGTAGGTACACCTCGTACACAAACTTCAACGTTTCGCAGCACGAACGCGCAGTACGCATGCTGAATAATGCTTTGAAACCCATTTAGCACTTGTGGGTAAATAATTGCCAGGGATGTTACGGATATATGAATAATAAATATCGGTTTCAGATATGGTTACGAATATCAAATTATTCCATTTATCCATTACTTTCGTATAGTTTCAGTTACGGATATTAGATTTTGAAGAAATTGTAAAAGTAAAATACAAATAGATAACGATTGGGCTTTATTTTTAGGTTATCATTTGGTAGTCCAATTAGTCATATAAGTAATTATTATCGGTAGATACTCATTTTAAAGCGACTGCAAAATCATAATAAAGTTTATTATGATTTTATTAAATAAATAAAGAACATTCTTTTAGACTCCGCCCGTATCCGAAATTATTTTAAGCTTTTATAGTAGTAGTAGTTATGGATAAAATTTTATTTCGCATATCCGATAGTTTCGGATACGGTTATGGAGCTTCATAACCTCCCTGATAATTACTGACCATTAATATTTTTATTAATATATCGGTATGATATTAGGATGCGTGCAGATAAATTAGCTTCGAGACGTTTTAGCGTTTGTAAGTAGTGTACGGTCAGCACATAAATAGATAAACTAATACTTTTTATAGGCAGGTACTTAATATGAAACCAATAACTAACTCTTTCAAGTTTAGAAGTCCTGTAAATATACAAATACTACTACAAACGCAAAAACTTCTCGAAGCTAAGTTATCAGTACGGATCTTCGGCCGTTTAACATTCCGCCTATATGCGGAAATTGTAAACGTTGTTGTGGTTGCTATTATTTATTTTGATTGATAAAATTGTAAATATCTCATGTCTTCGAGTGTCCACGCTGCTTTTTGGTACGGCTAGTTACGTGACGTCGCGCTCTTATTTGAACAGTGTATTTAAAAAAATAACGAAGAAAGAAACCATTATTATATCGAAGGCGGAATAAAATTTAAGTTATAAGTAAGTAAATA
Source organism: Dendrolimus houi (assembly GCA_039645545.1). Taxonomy (NCBI): domain Eukaryota; kingdom Metazoa; phylum Arthropoda; class Insecta; order Lepidoptera; family Lasiocampidae; genus Dendrolimus; species Dendrolimus houi. Next base: position 5,466,937 of record CM077126.1, on the reverse strand, counting down.
TTTGTAAGTCCTAAAACTCAAAATACTAGCATTTTTTTATAGCTTGAGTTCAGCAGACGGGCAGACGGTTCACCTGATAGAAAGCGGTTAACATCGCCTACAGATAACAATACCAAAGGTCCTACAAATGCACTGCTGCTCTCTAAAGGGAGACTGGAACTTGGCCGCTAATGCCGGAACACAACTCAATGTTGTTATGGCGGCATACTCTAGAGCAGGGGTGGTAGTTATCTAGTCGAGCAAATGCCCTACCGGTCGCCCGGTCGCAGGAAATTGTATTCTTTCTCCGTTTTGACACGGATTTAATACTCATAATTTTTAGTCAGTGATAGTAGACTAGGAGCTTAAGAGAAGTGCGTATTTACACGACATGTGTATTAGAATTTTAATGGAATACATGCACCCTTTTATTAGTTTTTTAGGGTAATGTGCCTATTACTGTTACAATTATGTCGATGAAGGAATACATCGAAGGGAACCTGCACATCAAAATTACCGATTGCAAAATGTGACGGATATGCCGACCATACCCTTGACTTCCGTCTTTTTACACACTACTCGGCTTAGCTACGCACTCGTAGATAATCGTTATACATACTTTACACCAAATTGCTAATATTGTTATTTATAGCAAGAAACACTATTTTTTTCGGTTAATGACTGTATTATTATTAATAAAATTCTTCGAAATTTTTAATAGAGTTTAACAAGCTTTTGTATTGCTTTGTCATCTTACCGTCGTGCCGGTTAATCGATTTCACATTAATTTCTCATATAATTTTGTAAGAATTATGCCGATTAAGCAGAAAAGGCAGGTCTGTAAACCCATCGTAGATCCAACCTTTCTATAACAGTAAAACTGCCTTGAACGCTACAGAGAGGAGCTGAGTATCACGGAGATGAATATTGCGGTGGATGTGTGTAGTCACGCAGAAGGATTAAGATCTCCCGCATCACGGCAGCCTTCATATCCGTAGCGTAGCAAATAAACTGTAAGAGAGACGCCTACGTTGTCATGGTTGGGTCTTACGGTAACAGGCAAAGTCATGTGAAAAACAAATGTCCCGGAATAACAAGCAATCGGGAATAAAGCTACAATGATAATAATTCGTTCCATTACAATTTCATTTATTTATTGCGAAAATGCTATTCAGCTATATTCAGCTACCTATTCGGTAGGCATGTAAAATTGGCCTAAGTATTATACAAGTCTCGTTACACAGAAGTGCAGCATTATATTATATTGTAACAAATAGAACTTACATATCGATGACTCCTACGTGCAGCGAGTCTACTGCAAAATTCTAATTTTACAGGAGAGGGTGCCATTGATAAATTGTTTATAACGTTTTTTAGTTTTAGTACTACTCAAACGAACAAATTATGTAGACCGAATTCAGAGTTCTCAGAGTGAAGCCGGCTAAAGGAAGCCGATTTTGTAATAGGCAGCCGATCGCGCCGCAGTGCGTTACGAGATCTTAGTGAGTATTAAATATTCTAATTGGTATGGATAAAGATAAAATAGTTATCAGTGGTAGAGTATTGACGCATTCGAAACTCAATTACCACGTGTTAACAACAGTGAAGGAAAACATCGCGATGAAACCAGCACAACGAGATAACCGATGTGTCAAACCTGCCAAGTCGCACTAGACAAGCGTGGAGGTTGACTATCCGTTTTCCAACAGTGGGCCGGCTTGAGCCAAGTAGTGGGACGTTTATGAGCGGGCTGTTATTATTGAAAGAAAGAAAGAATTTATTTACTAGGAAAGCGGCAATACAAGGATGTAGAAATAATTTGTACATACATTTTATGACTAAACTAGCTTCTGCCCGCGACTTCGTCCGCGTGGAAAGTTTTTTTAACTATCCCACGGGAACTCTTTAATATTTCGAGATCAAAAGTATCCTATATGTTGATCAGGGACATAAGCTTCCACCATACAAAATTTCATTTAAATCGGTCCAGTCGTTTCGGAGATTAGCCGGTACAAACAGAAAACAGACAAACAGACAAACAAAAAAATTTGAAAAAAAATCTAAATTAGTTCGATTTCACTTCTTACATCTCCCTGACTCGGTTTTTAGCATTTTTCATTGTACAGAAATTCGACTTCTACAGTTTTATTATATGTATAGATATAGATTCGGTATGTTGTACACCGCATTTCCTACAAATATAAAAAACCTACAAAACGCTGATTTTCAGTGCCGACCCCGCCTCATTGATTAATGTTTGACCCATCACCACAGTAAATGTAACAAGCAACAGTAAGTAAGTAAGTAACAGTAAATGTAGTAAGAAAGTAACACAGTATATGAAATATATAACAGATATGACAAACACGCGCACAGAAAATAAAAAGAATCATTATCCTATATAATAAAAAAAAGAAAATATGCACATAAGGCCAAGGTACCAGGTGGTAGGGTATTTGCCCGGATGACTACCACCCCTCGTCTAGAGTATGCCGCCATAACAACCTTGAGTTGTGTTCCTACATTAGTGACCAGGTTCTAGTCTCCCTTGAGAGAGCAGCAGCGCATTTGTAGCACCTTTAATGTTGCAAATGTCTATAGGCGATGGTAACCGCTTTCCATCAAGTGGGCCGTCTGCCTGAGTGCAGAACGCATGCAATAAATAAATAAACAGAACTATAATAACTACAATACCAACCAGTACAGTAATCAAGAATCTTATTACTATTAATTGAATAGAATAAATAAAACAAAAAACAATCAATTCAACGGAAAACCCTTCAAATCACTGGGAAGTTTGAGTTGCACGTTTTTCAGGTGAGTTTTAAGTAAAAGTATACACATTCTTTATAAGGAAGTCAAAACACAATACCTAAAAATTATATTATATATTATTTTTAGGTTTATGGTTACCAGAGGATGCATTACTATTAGTCACACAGACGCAAACTACCTGTGTACAAGTTTGTAAAAAATACTTCACTTTGTTTAATGCTTCTGTTCAATTAGGCTCCGTCTATATTACAACTACGATCATTTCAACTAAAAATGTTAGTTCATTCACTACTGGACAATACAATGCAAGAAAACTTAACTTATTCGTATTATATTCTACTCATAGTCCCTCAACACTATAAGTAGAATACTGAGCCCAGATCACCGTCTTCTATGGGTAAGGTGTCCAGAAGGATGGCTACGTTTCCTTGCTGATTTCCTTCGCTACTTAGTTAAACATTTACCTATAGATATACACAAATATTCTGTGCATTGACATTGTACAATGGACTTTATCATAACTAATACTTAAAATATAATATCCCACAGACAATTATGAGGTCTCATCCAGCAACAAACGGGTCAGATAAGAACGAAAAACTAATTTCTTGGATTTACCTCATCGGGAATTGAACTCTGGATATTTTATTCAGGCCACTAGTCCACAGAGGTCATAAGAAACATGTCCTACATATAGACAGATACGTCAAAGCTTTTCTTTCATACCAAAGGAAACAGAATAGGAGGAAAATGTATTGTAGGATGCCCTCAATATTTACTATACGTTTATAGTTATGTTTAAACAAAGACGCCTCAAAGTTAGTCTTATGATTAAGACACGTGTTTAGGCCAATTATTTCTAATCCTAGCTGGAAGAATAAACCACTTACACAGTTTTACTGCATTAATCTACGCTATCGGACATCGTGAGGAAATTGTATATGTATACTAGGATATGCCCGCGACTTCGTTTACGCTTGACTTGAAATTACCGCGGAATTCCTAGGACACAAAATACCGTAGCATTTGAAAAAGAATGTAAGCTATCGTTTTAGTGGAAACTGTGTCGTAATAAGCTAATTTTTATGCATCTAAACCACTTCAAACCCCTCTCGGGAAAATTCCCGCGCGGTTCCCGGGATAAAAAAAATCACACATTTTATTAGGTGCATTAAATTTGCTATCGATTAGTAAAAATACACAAAAAAAATCAATTTTTTGAAGTGAATCTTCTATGACGGGGGTCTTAGGATTTTTATGTCACGAAAAAGCGTTACGGCCGCGTGGAGGAGCGGCATAAATTTAGACTACACGTGGTGAGAGGCGGCATAATTTTAGAGTAGACTATGGATGCGTTTTTTGGTTCCGTATCGAATTCAGTTTTTTTGTTTAATAAAATAAAATATGTTTAAATAAAAAATGCATTCACTAAAATGTACCTAACCTAACCAAATCATAATTTGCAGTAAACCTGCGAAACATCGAAACGTGTGCTAGGACACATAGTAGAAGTGAAACTTCAACGGACAAGTGGAAAAACAAATGGTTATCAAATTGGACAAGTACAATTTGCCCGTAAAACTTCAAGTTAAAATTTTGTTGCGATAGGTTTTGCCACTTGTCCGTTGAAATTTCACTTCTACTATGTGCCCCACCCCAGCACACTTTTCGATTTTTCGCAGGTTTTTATTAATCTAGCCATTTTAAATCATTCCTAGAAAAATAACCGCGGGATTCCTAGTTAAAAAAAATAGCGCAGAATTTAAGTCTAAGAAGTAGCTGTCAATCAGCGATAACCGAAAAATCAGCTCAGTTGTTTTAACGTGAATTCCGAACAAACAGACAGTTTGTTCAAAATCAACCCTTTCCCTTGGCTTGCCATTTGATATTTTTTCACAGAACTTATACTACACTATGATTTGGTATAATAATACAGTTGTGTTTATTTTTCAAAATCAGCCGATTCAATTTCTGACAACGATAATTAATTTTTCAAATATCGAATGATACCACTAGTTTTCGGCGATATCGACATTCGCCTTAGACAGTTATCCTCCTCTAAAATATTATAACGTTTTCACTGCTAGAGTATAGTAGCTAACAATACACCTGATGGCAAATAATTACATTCACCTATCAATACTTGTGATGGAGGTATTGGACGAGATATTTATGCTTAAAACTGCACAAGTTTTATTCCATAAAATATACAATATTACTAGGATGCAAAGTAGACGTTGTCCTGCCCTAAAAAAAACAAGTTTAGAACTTGATTGCATTGCCACCTACCGGGACCAATTGTGAATGTAGACAATCCGGGGACTCGCTCGAACACACACCAAAAATTTCATCAATGGACTTGGGAGGAGTTCATTGACATAATACACTGACATCAGAATTTTATGTATAATGTGCTTGCTTGAATGTGCTTGAATTTGATGTGGCAAAGGGGGCAGCGCAGGTTGGTTTCTGCACGATGCGGAGGGACGCTAAAAGTGGGCAGTCAAGCAAATGTTGCTTGTAACCCTTCTATTATCAGAAGCTTGTGTATAGCATCGGCAGGCATATGGTTAACACAGACCTCTGGTATATAAAAAACAAATACTATTGAAATTCACCTACATCTGTGAACCATAAAATACTTTTCTGTCATCTCATTTCCACCTTTAAACTCATAAAACATTACAACATACACATAGTCGTAAAAATTTTCAATCTCGGTACCATAAAAACTTTGACTTAGGAAAACTTCAAAACCATCTTTATTGTTTTATTAACTTATTTAATTATAGTTTAAGATTGAACAGGTACTAGACGAAGTGATGACGACCTCGTGTAGCTATAGATATTGCGGGTGAGATGCTATGATCGGGAAAAGCCAAAGGGACATAGAGGAAGATGTTACATCGCCACTAGCCCACACTTCACTTCTCCCCCGAGGGCTTTACATACCACTAAGATTCAACAACTGCGACATTTATAGTAAATATATTTATTAAATTATATGGTGGTTCTTTAATTCGTGTATTCCAAGCCGAAACTAAACACGATGTATAAAAGTTTTATTTTCTTAGCGCATTCTTTATTTGAATTATTCTTTTCCTATTCCTCCTTACCTTGCCATCAAGAGATGGCAAGGTAAGGAGGAATATACAAAGAGGTGTTTAGGAATTTAAGCAATAAAATATTACGTTGGTATCCACCTCTTTGGATAGTTTAGATTATATAACAATGTCGTAGTTCTTTTGTTTTTTCTTTAATCTACTCATTTCTCCTTAATTTTAAATAATCATTATTAAATAAATATTCTTGTAATAAGAAAAATCACATGTTACTTCGTGTGTAAGTTATGTACGTATTATACAGTTTACGTGCTCCCCACAACATGTAAATATGAGTGTTATTGTTTGTTAAAACTATATTTCATACACATTATATTTAAATTTAAATAAAAAAATAATTAACAATCGCATATGTTTAATTTAATACGTTATAATTATTTCAGTGTTGCCATACGAGGTGGAAATGCAGCCAACGTTACCCCTACCGATAGCGATCTGGGTTACATTTTTACCTGTAAATATTTTTATAGTCATTTTTAAGTTTTTATTTTATAGTATACTTTAGTTTATAATTTTGTATTGTTTTATACATTTAAATTCTTTTTATGATTATTTAAATCTGTAAATTATGTGTTTAATTAATAAACCATAGTTATGAAATCTTAAAAAAAAACCTGTCATTTCATATTTTAGTCAATGATGTTGTTCATCTTTAATATTTCAATTTACTCCTAGAGGTTTCTTCAATAAACAAGTTTTTTTTTAATTTTGACTAAACTAATAAACCCAGAAGACTTCTCTATAAGTGTGCTAAATTGTAGCAGTAATAATCAGCAGTAGCATACACAGACACCAAAGAGAGACGACAAAGGTTCATTATCACCTTTATAATTTGGAAACCCGGTAGGAATAATTATTCTGAAAATATAAGATGTTACTTGTCTGTAGACCACACCGTCGACAAATTACAGCGACAGAATATACGTTCCTTTCAAAATTTATTAACGAACTAATTATATGAACAGTGATTCCCAAAGTGGTATGTAACCCTCAAAATAGTGTGTGAGTAGTCTAGACTTACCCTTCCACCCTTCCCCGGGCTACTAGCCTAATTGAAAAGTACGCCAGTAGTTACTAGTTCTTGAAGAAGCAAGATAGCTAAATATTACTTTACTGAAAAGATTAATAATGCCGTCTAAGGTTACGTTTACACGGAGTAAAGTCAATCAATTCAATCTCACCGCCCCACCGAGTGCGGGCCCACCACCCGACTTGGTACTTACTGTACCTGGTTTTGTGGGGCATTCGGTAAAAAACCGAATTTGCGCTCGTGTGAACGCATGTATTAAAATGCTATTGCAACTGAACAGTATTCGGTATTTTGCTGTAGGGCCGAATCAGATAGCAGTCGCAGAATCGAATGTTAAGTTGTGCCCATTTCGGTTATTTGCCGTGCACGTGTAAACACATACATATAAAATATATTGTGACTAAACCGCATCCTGCAAAAATCAGATCCGGCTTAGAAATTGATGTCTTCGTGTGGACGTAGCGTAAGAAATAATAACCTTTCCAGTGCGCCTCAATGTAGTAAAGTTGTTGTTAACCAGCCGTTGTTAGTTACAGGGTACTTGTTGTGTAACATATTTCTGTATAAATTTTATTTTTAAAAAAGGAGTTTGAGATAGATAAGTAAGAAAAAAAACAATTTTTAGCTAGACGCGTTTCTGGGGAGTATCGTGCTGCTTCTTCTCCTTAACAGCAATAACACATTGCGAAGCGGTATACATAGACTAGGAAGTAAAATTAAATTTTAACTGATATGTATGACCTTTAAAAAGTGTTCGCCAGTGGAACTTATTTTGAATAAAAACTTTGAAATTAAAGAAAAGAAATCTGTGTTAGAGTTGGCTAATTAACGTTTTTAATAGTACATTAATTTGCAAATCCATCTTTACCAATATCTACGTATGTATCATGTATGAATGTTTGTTTGGTCGATGCATTGGGAATGAACCGATTATTGTGTATACATGTTTTCAGTAGCTGGATGAACTTGAAATTATTTTCATTTGGAAAAATGGTATAATATCAGCGAGATATGGCACCATCGGTCTAGTGATTTCATATAAATCAGGTTAAAGTCTCCTTCATAGAGAAAATATCAACAAGTGATCTTTTATTAATTTTTTTATTGCATGAGTTCAGCAGACAGGCGGAAGACCCACCTGTTGGGAAGCGGTTACTGTCGCCTATGGACATTTGTAACCCCAAAGGTGCTACCGCTCTTTAAAGAGAGACTGAAACCTGGCCACTAATGCCGGAACACAACTCAAAGTTGCTATGGCGGCATACTCTAGACCAGGAGTGGTAACCATCCAATCGGGCAGATACCCTACCACCTGGCTGTGGGTTGTTTTGTCGCCTCTTACTACAGGCCGCCCGGCCTCTGGACATTGTATTATTCCTCCGTAGCTGCACAGTAAATCACGGTAGATCTACGCGGGAAAAAAGTTTGAGAATCTCTGCTTTTTAGAATTAGCCACTTCAGCGCTCTACCAAGCAAATAAACGTAACACTATTTTCCAATTCGCATATACTATTTCCGCAGTAAAAAACGTACAGTGCGATATAAAATGTGCAATGGACCAAAGAACAACAAAAATACGCGTTGCGTTATCACTATAATCTTTGACAAGGCCACGTGAATTACGATAACACAGAATATGGTAACAGGATGTTTCAAATTTCATTCGTGTATGCTATATTATTATATCAATTTTGTTACAATGGTCTATTTTCATTTTCAATACTGAAGTTGCTCAAGGTTCCAGAAATTGATATATAAAACTATCATAACCAATAATTTTGTTTCTACTAGCTATATACTCGTATGTTCAGATTTTTGTATAGTTGTGTAGCCATTGTTGCAAAAATTGAATGAAATGTTTTCATCGCTATATCTCCTAATAAGTTTGGAATGTTCATTGTAGTCGAGGGCTTCATTGATTATAACTTCTAACTTCTAACTATATATAAATCAAAAATGTTCATCAATAATTAATTTTACCTCAACCCAGGGACTTATGAGGATAACAGTGGCGAACAAACAAATGCAGAAGGACATCATAACGATTTTATAAGTGTTTATTCCGTTTTAAACTAAAGATATTTATTTCTATTTGTATTTAATTTCTAGGGTGGCCCTAAGCATAACTCTTACTGTTGGATATTTGTATATATTATTTGTACGGCTCGGGAATGGTTTGCGACTTCAATTATTGCACAGGGCCATCTATTGGTTTGTAAATGTTTCTCTACAAATTCTAATCTACCAATACATCTACGCAACAAAACTTGTTATTCGAATGAAAACTAACCACACAACAAGGACAAAACCAACTAAAAATGTGCATAACTAATTTACTACATTATTCATATATTTGTATGATAAATATTATAATAACATGAGGCTATTGCGGGCCGTTGCGTTCAGGGCTTCTTTTCCGGGAGTTACGCACTTATTTATAGGAAAACCCTTTTCGTCACTAGCCGTGAATATAGTATTATTATAGTACACATACATTGACAATTGCATGTAATATATATACTAGGAAATACCCGCAACTTCGCCCACGCTTGACTTGAAATTCCCGCGGGATACCCGGACCATAAAGTATCGCAGCGTTTAAAAAATAATGAAACTATCGTTTGAGTGAAAATTGTGTCGGAATAAACTAATTTTTATCCACTCGACAACTTCGAACCTCTCCCAAGTAAATTTTCGTAGGGCTCCCGGAATAATAAATATCACACACACAATTTGCTATCGATCAATGAAAAAATTATATTTGAATTCGATTTTTTTTAGTTTAGCTATTTTAAATCATTCCCAGAAAATAACCCATGGAATTTCCGGGATTAAAAAAAGCACAGATTTCAAGTCAACAAATTTGCTGTCGATCAGCGAAAACCGCATCGAAATTGGCCCCGTAGTTTCGACGTGAATGCCTAACAAACAGATAAAGAGACAAACAGACAAAAAAACTAAAAAAAAAATACATCGTGTTCTCCATCGTTTATATAGCCCATTCCAGTTGCTTTTTTAAATAGCTTCAATGTACAGACACGGCGTATATATATTCTACAATATTACAAACTTCTAAACATGACTGTTTGTATCGGCTGACAAACACACATATTATATATCCCCAAATTAAGCGCGTTATGCTTGTGTTATGGGCACAAAGGACTACTCTGGGGCCAATCCCAGATATCCAGACCATAGTAAATAACGGAGAAAATTCGTTTCTGAAATTTACCATACCAGGAATCGAACCCGGAGCTTCTGTGTTGCAGTGAGGTAAGCCGTTAAAGTTAAAGTATTATATAATTATACATATATATATATATATATATATATATATATATATATATATATATATATAATTGGTTGACCTCACTGACTGACATATCAACGCACAGCCCGAACTACTAGGCTTAGGACTGAGAAAATTTTTATGCGGTTTCATTCTATTCAAACCCTAAAAGGGTAAATAGGGAAGGAAAGTTTGTATGAAAATCTGTCATTTTCGAAGCAAGAATAACCAAACTTTATTTACTTGCTTTTGGTTAAAAATAAATCTACAGTCGTATCGGGATTTTTGAAAATTCAACCCTTAGAAGGTTAAAAAGACGAAGCCGCTGGGAACAGCTAGTATAGTAATATAAATAGTCTTATAATTAATCTCCACTAACTTAGAACCAAGTTGAATATAGCCTCAAAGATGGCACTACGGTCGCGTTTTTTGGTGCGTTTTCGAAATCTACCCTAGTGAATTTGCCGACTTGATTATTTCTCTTTTAAATTCATTGCACAAACTCACGAGAACTTGCGCATGCGCCCTAACAGACAATGACTAAGTAAATTATTAATGGCCACATTCTTAGATATACATTATTTTGTAGAATATTAGTTTAAAATTAAATTACTTATTATATCTCTATAGGCTAATCATAATATTTAGTAAAGTAATTGAATAAAAATTACTTATACGTATAAAAAACATGTATAAACTCAACCCGCTACAGATTTATTATGTTATAAAAGACAGATGTAAGGAACATATTTTAGAGTGTAGTTTATTAACACCAACCTGTAGCGATATAGGGTTTACAAAATTCTTGCATGGATATCTAATCAACATTAGCTACGCACACTGATTAGATGGCTGCACCGTGTTTTATCAGCAGCGCTTAGAAGTACACGAAATATAGATATTAGAACAATAGCAATTGGATTAGAGAACTCGTTGATAGCAAATATTATTTCGAGGACATGGCTCTTTTATTTACTTTCTTTAAATATTTGTCCTATTTATTAATCGCCTTCTAAAAGGAGGAGGTTCTCAATTTGACTATTTGTTTTTGTTGTGTTTGTTACGCGATTTCTTCATAGATTGTTAACCGATTATTAACATTTTTTTCTTTATTTAAAAGAGTATACTCCTGAGTATAGTCCCATTGTGTACAAGTCAGGAGAGTGAGATCTCAGAGAAATCGAGAGCAACTCTTATTGAAGAGAGCCGAACTTCTATACTCTTTGAAAGGCAAAACTTAGATGCGTGTGCCAGTAGTACAATTTTTACAGGCGCTTTAAAAACTGTTTCTAAAGCTATTTAAGTAACTAAAACGTTTTTTTTTTAATAAAAGCAAATCCGACTTCGACCTAAAAAGCGAAAAATATATATTTTTGACAACATCTTGAAATCGTTGCCAAGTAAAACATAAAAAACCAGATCAAAATTGCAAAATACACTGACTTCAAGATATTGTAGAAAATAATTATTTTAAACTTTTTTGATTAAAGTCGGTTTTGTTTTTGTTAATAAATATATCAATCTAAATTCTGATAAAACTATACTATAAATACAATTAAACTTACAAAATGACAAATCTGATCGGCCAGAGTTTTGGGAACGTTCGCAAGTGATGGCGATTTGGCGTCTATTTATTATTTGTAATTTGTTTTTTGGATTTGTATATTTTAATTTTAAGTTTTATTTTAATGTGTAAATCTTTATATGTATATGGTGAACAATAAAGAAAAAATTTAACCATCGGGCCTAATACACTTGTTGTCATAAATACCGTGTACCCTTCCGATTTTGACAAATCTATAAGTGAAATTAACTCGGTATCAGTGTCGGCACACACGCAGTACCGTTATAATTAAAGTTGATATTCCACCCATACAAACGAAGCGCTTTACGTCCACCTTCATCATACACATTGCAAAAGAGTGGAAGTCATTGCTGGAATCTGTTTTTCTCGATACTTACAATGGTGCCTTCCAGTCTCGTGTGAACAGGTGCCTGCTAAATAAGCGTGCTCCATCTTAGACCATATCTCCGCTATACATGGAGCGAGATCATGATCAAACCCGAATTTTAAAAAAACTGTTGTCGGGGAACGTTCCCAATATGATGGCAGCATTGCCACATTGGACGGCAACGCTGATGCGTTACCCATTTTTTGGTATTAAAAACTGAATCAAACACAGACAGAAGTATTTTTTACTGACCAAAATGGATCAATTATAAAATTTTCATATTCGTCTTAAATTGCTTCGAATTAGAATGCTTGGTAACAAACAAAACAAACCAATGAATTGTTTTTTATAAAGTGCGCTTCGACTGCAAGTTTCAATTGGCTATCAATAAAAATTGACGAAGTGCGTCTGCATTTCAATGATAGATGTCAATTTTAGGCAACTGTTTGTTTTTACAGTAAACGTCTATTTAGAAATTTTCTTATTCGATACTAGGAACCGCCCGCGATTTCATCTACGTTGGATGGGTAGCAAAGATCACAGTTGTTTTACACAGAGATATTGAATCAGTGAAAATACATCGGAATCAGAAAGTTAATCAAAACGTTCTTGAAATCAATATTAAAAAACGCAAAAATTTAAATAAAAATCTTTTCTTTTCTACATAATCCCTAACGCAATGCATTTAAAGTAGCACGTTCTCACTCTCTTGTTTCCTTAGGAAAAAAAATGTTTTTTTTTTAATCTCGAAAAACTCCTCTACGGCAACCACAACCGTGTCATTGTCGTAAAATTTAGTTACACGAATTTCCTCTTTTAATTTTGGGACTAAGAGAAAATCACTTCAGGCTAAGCCCAGGAATATGGTGGGTGATCAAGCAGATTGAAGCCAGCACAGCGGAATGCATTGAGTGGAACCGATCGATTGTTGAGATCGATGAGCGGGAGCGTTATCGTGAAGACACAATACACCCAACGACAGTTTTTTACGACGTATTTCTTTAATCGCTTCACGCACTTTTGGAATTAAATTTGCATAATAGGGTCCAGTAATCGTCTGACCTTTTGGCTTGTAATCAATAAAAAGGATTCCTTGATTATACCAAAACACTAAGGCTATAACTTTGCCAGCGATAGGAACCACTCGAAATTTCTTAATGGATGGAGAGCATGGTCATTTCCAAGACATGCTTTGTCTCTTAGTTTCAGGATCGAAATGGTGGACCCACGTTTCAGCTATGGTGACAAGATGACGACAAAAATTATCCGAATCAAGCTGGAACATTTCGAGATTACGTTTAGAAATTTCCAAACGTCGCTTTTTGTTTGCGTCGATTAACATTCGTGGCACCCATCTGGCCGAAATTTTTTTGAACACCAGTGAATCATTGATAAAATGGATTGAACTCTATCAAAAGATATCTTTAGGATCTCAGCTATATGTTTTATAATTATTCTTTTGTCTTCCAAAACCAGATTCTCAAAATTTTTGACATTTTCTTCCGGAGGTTGAAGGCCGCCCAGAAGGCGGGTCATCTTTACAGCTTGATCTATCTCTTTCAAATTCAGCCACCCAGTACGCACCGTAGATTGGGGAACAGCATCATCCCCTAATGTATCTGTCCGAAAAAATTCTTTGGTAGACATTTTCTTCAAGCCGAGATATTTTATCATTGCACGTAACTCACTTTTATCCATAATTTTGCGTTTTTATCAACTCGTTGCCCACAACAATTTATTACGTGCGAACGAACCGACAAAAACAAATGACAGTTGGCATAAATAATGTGTGATTGACACTCTTTAATTTCGAACTTATCCCAAAAAGGTTTTATAAATATGCACTTCTAAGAACTTTTTAATTCACCTAGGTATACAAGCTGTCGTTTTAGTGAAAACTGTGTCGAAATAAGCTAATTTTTATGCTCCCGAACAGTTACTAACCGCTCCCGGAAAATTCCCGCGAGTTTCCCGAGATAAAAAATATCACACATTTTATTACATAAAATTTGCTATTGAACAGTGAAAATATCACATTGTGATTCGATTTGTTTTTAATCTGGCTATTTTAAATAATTTCTACAAAATTTCCGCTGAATTACTATGATATAAAGTAGCGCAGATGTTAAGCCTAAGACTTTGCTGTCGATTACCGAAAACTGCATCGAAATCGGTCTAGTTGTTTTTACGTGAATCCCGAACAAACTGATAAACAGACAAAAAATCTAAAAAAAATACGTCGTGTTCTCCGTCGTTTACATAGTCAGTTCCAGTTGTTTTTTTCAATGGCTGCAATGTGCAGACATGGCATGTCTAGAATTTTATAATAGACATATCTATTCTTTCTGTCTACTTTATTGTACACGAAAAGTTACATACATGGCTATAAAATAAAGGTAAATTAGAAAGGCGAATTTAACCCTAAAACAGTTTTCTTTCAGCAAACCTATGAGTATAACGAGAAGGGGAGAAGCAAAAGGCCGGGTTGTGTACACAAAAACATTTTTTTTTCATAATTTAAGTATATAAATGAGGGGGTGCCCCGTATAGGATGGAGGAGCGAGATGGAATGCTCCTCCGTCTTAAAGCAAGATCTTCCAGCGAGGCTAGTGTTGTTCCCCGCAGGCCTAGGCCCATTTGTTATTGTTAAAATTTTGTATTATATTCTTTGTATACGTTTCGGGACACGTTTGCTTCCTCAATGATTGCACAGCGTCATCTATTGCCTTGTAGGTTTTCCACTACATACATATTTATAATATTATCATATTAAAAACAATCTGACTACAGAATTACAGATATAGGCCGTTTCATGCAGACGTGGCGATGGGTGTAATGCCTTATATTTATGATGCGATATTGTTTTTGATTTTTTATGGCATTACATATTGACAGATAACGTATGTATATATAATATATACACTAATATTATAATGTTACCCGTTATTATTTTTAACTCTATAAATAAGACGCATTTGGCCATAGTCAATCGCAGGTGAAACCCCACCGTAATATTATCCTAATATCTGACGTTAAAAATACTAATTCAAGTCGTCAAGACAACATGTACCATGTTTAAAATATGTACATGCATGTTTCGTAGCAGGAGAGCAATATAATAAACAAGTCATTAACTTAATTTTTGAATGTTGAACAGATGTTGCATATTGTATCTCATAGATATTTAAAATTGAATTTATTACGAGGCGCCAGGAAGGATTTCGTAACGCTTTAACGCTAGAAATATGTATTTCCCATACACATCTGTGTCATAAATATCATTTGTCAATAAAAAATCATTAGCTCATATAACAATGAGCTAATGATTTTTTATTATAAAAAAAGAGATAATAATTAACGTGATTAAAATAATTTTGTAAATTTGTAATTTCGAATTTTATTTCAATATAAGTATATACTCTGGGGCCATGGGGTCCAGAAGCTCACGGCCTTTATCGAGACCTATCAAAACGGTTGATAGATGTCTCATTCGACCAAAACGCTGGCCTGTATTTTGGGCAACACATAAGCATTGCCATAGAACGTGGTAACGCGGCCAGCGTTTTGGGGACGTTCCCAACTAACACTGATTTGGGACGCATTTACTATTTGTAATTTATATAGATATTATTAGATATTATTAGTATAGTTATATTTTAGCTCTAATTTCTCTTACGTTATGATTATAAATAATTATTGCAGGATTTCATATAATAAAAAATGAATAAATAAAAAAAAGTATACGTATAATAAATAATATATTTTATAATTGTGTTGTAAATTACAGTGTGTCTGTTACCGAGGGTCGTGTAATACACAAACAATTAACATATATGCTGATATTTTTAAATTAGAATTTATCAATGTTCTTAAAGTTTATTTTATTTTAAATATAAACTAAATAATCAACTACTAAAAATAAGACTAACTTATAATTATATATACAATAAAAAATCTATATGAAGACCGTCCAATTACCTAAAATAAAAACAATTATTATTAATAAATAATTAAATGTCAAATTCGAACGAAAATAAAATTATTTAAATTAATTTCGCGATTAAAATTTTTAAGGTAAAGATTGAGAATTAAAATTATATTATTATTTTGTTTTTCTGAAAATAATATCTTTTATATTTAACATCTATCACGATTTTTTATGACATAATAATTATAACTTAAGAATGATATAGACACATTGTATAGTTTTTTTGAGTGGTCTTGTATTATTTAATTCCTTTTTATAATCTAATTTTCCAATATTGTATCAAATATATTATAATATCCTTATAGTTGTATGAGCCTAATGCGTAACATGAATTATTTTTTTAGTAGAAACTTAGCTGATATGTGTATTAATTTATATATTTTATATTTTAAGAATGATAATTATTCTGTTTCCCAAATAAATTAAATAAAATATCGAACATTTGAATGTAAATAAAATAAAAGTTAATATATTTCTTTTATTATACAACAATTTCTTATATACGTGTTATAACAAATACTCTTCAGCTATTAATTTTAATATAGCTTAACACTAAATAAGTTTTCTACGATCAAACTTATTTGTGAATGCTTTTTTTCACCAATTCACTGTATAGTTATATAGAAGCTTGTAATGTATAACTTCCTGCCAAAAATGAAATTGTAAAAAAGGTAATTAAGAGTTAATATGTTTAAAAATATAAATTCGATTAAAAGTTTTAATTGAGATTTTGTATAAAAACAAGCGACTGGTGGCGCCAACAGAGTTTGCAGTTTGTTACGTGTTATACTCTGATTTTTAATTACCTGGACTAAAATGACAGCGGCGATCGTCCCTTTTTTGATTCATAAGTGAATTGTGTGAGTTGAATCAACAACTCACGACAGTGAGTTGAATCCTACAAAATTTCTATAGAGTTGCTTCAAGTTTGCGACATAAAAAAAGGTCTATTGCAGCTGTCATTTTAGTCCATGTAATTAAAAATCAGAGTAAGTATAGGTTTTGCACTGTGCGATTTTCATTTTTTATGGCTGGTTCTTATATCCTACCGACCGTTCATTTGCCTTATTATCGCTTCAAAATCAAAATAAGCTCCAAGTATAAAAATAAAATTTGACATAAGTAATGCTAATATCAACCGACGATAAGGCACGCGGATGAATAGTTAGATATAGAAACCGGCTATCAGTATTCTTCCTTCATGGTAATAGTAACTTATATATCAGTATAAATGCAGAAATGGGGTAGTTGACAGTCAAATAAAAAACTGAGGTACTTTTTATCATCTTACAGAATTCTGCACCCACTTAGATTTTCTACAAGCGTTGCAACTTATTTATGAAGTCATTTCTATAACGAGTCTAAACAGCGTATTAAATTTAATTGTAGTTTTTAGGGATGAACTTAATAATGGTAAAGGAGCTAGATAGAATGCTCCTCCATCTCATAATAAAGGTCTTCCGCTAAGACTATTGTCTTGCCTAGCAGGACAAGGCCCTTTTATATGAACATTTCAAAATGTATTGTGATATGTGTTAACTGTATTGAGTGTGAAAATACGATTGATAAAAAGTTCCTACATACATACATACATCACGCTTATTTAACATGGGGGTAGACAGAGACTATAGATCTCCACTTGCGACGATCCTGACAAACAACTTTCGCTTCATCTGTTTTAATTAACCTCTTGATACATGCACGTTTATTTTAGATGCTTTTTAATTGACCTTCCTGCAACACTTCTTCTAAAAAGTTCATGATGCAAGAAAATTACTGGTTTCAGCATTATTTTCAAGAGTTGAAAACCTTGTATTGCCGAAATTAACTACACTTTTTCTGGTTGGTTTCATGCGCGTTACATCTGGATAAATATTTGCATATGCTTACAACACGCACACATTGTCCGCAGTTAGTGATGGCTCATATTTAGTTCATGTCACGGATGAATACTAGAATGGGACTTATACGTGGGAAAGCCTCATTATTTTGATCACAGCTCTTAGAGCCGGCCAGATCCGTGTGATACCATACCACGCTCTCACAGAATAAAATGGTTTTTTTTTAAAGTCAGCACAAGAGTCCCACGCGAACACAATATTTCCGGGTCAAAACACTCAGTGACTTACACTGATTGTATTTAAAAAAATACTTAGACGCTAATACATGATTCTTAATACTAGGTTACACATTTATTTCTCATGCTGTAACATATTTGTCAAGCGTTCCCGTGCCCGCTTCGCTGGGCGTAAAACATTTTTACTTTTTTGATTTATTAATCGCAATCAACAATCAAATATAGCCTATGTCACTCGGGAATAATGTAGCTTTCTACTGGTGAAAGAATTTCCAATTTTGGGTCAGTAGTACCGGAGATTACCCCGAACATCCAAACTCACAAACTTTACTTAACCACGCCTATGTTCCATCTCATCGCTTTATCTCAGGACCTCAGGAACCGGAGAAAGAATATTAAATTCTGCGGCCAGGCGACCCCTCGTAAGAGGCGACAAAACAACCCACAGCCAGGTGGTAGCTACCACCCCTGGTCTAGAGTATGCCGTCATAACAACCTTGAGTTGGTTCCGGCATTTGTGGCCAACTCCCAGTTCCATCTACGAGTATGGCAGCACATTGGTAACACCCAGTGTTGCAAATGTTTATTGACGACGGGATCCACTTTACATCACATTTGGGCCGTCAACATGTCTGCTATACTTCCTACCCTATCCCACCTTCTCTATTATGCATCTATTCCAATCCCCTATTTCCTCTACTACATTCCTCCAGTCTGGTCTCCTCTATCCCACCCGGTTCTATCCCATCCTAAAGGTTGAGGTTGGCTACATGTCGGCTTCACCTTGGTGTTTCCATGAACTAGGTCGTCTGCCAGTTTGCCAGCTTCACGATAAAAAAATATTGGCCAAAGTTCAATAAAGAAAGTAACTATGAAAACCTCATAATTACTGTAATTGTTTGTTTAAAATCAATTATTTTGTTAGTACTTTTCTCTTTGATTAGTATCTAGATCGACGAGACGTGTTTCTTCATTAATTTTCAAGTCGCATCACTATTCCAAGCTCACACGCACCGGCGCACGCACACACACACTAATCCCGTGCTCAATGTCAACCTTCTGCATCTGACTTGATAAATAGGCAGATTTTAACAATAGCAACCAACCGGTTGTCGAATATATTAAATTCAAGTATGTGTGTTCTAAGCGTGTACAATGGCCGTAAACGCTGTTTGCAAGTTTTGAATTTAAATAAGTGTCAAAAACTAGACTGATTGCAATTTGTTTCTCAGATTTAGGTGGTTAGTTACTAGGTCAAAAATCTTTATCTTGATATAATAGGTTGGGGAAAAAGTCTTTTCGCATATAGTATGTATGAACTTGTAATAAGATCTCTTTGACTATACCATTTGTATCTGGCTGGTTTTGGTATTATTAAAAAGTTTTAATATTAAAGACGAGAATTCCAAATTCAAATTAGGAAAATGTGTGATTTTCATTTGTTATTCTTATTGTTAAAATGAGTGAATCTAATGAAGAAATTCGATACATTTTAAAATTTTACTACAAAAAAGGTAAAAATGCAACACAAGCCGCGAAAAAAATTCGTGATGTTTATGGACCCAATGCAGTATCTATGAGAGTAGCGCAAATTTGGTTTAAGCGTTTTCAATCCGGAAATTTTGATATCAAAGATGCACGTCGCTCTGGTCGCCCTGTTACGGATAAAATAGATGGCATTTTTTAAAAAGTGGAGCAAGATCGGCATATTAGTAGTTACGATGTAGCTGGAGAACTAGAAATTGACCACAAAAAGGTTTTGGCGCATTTGAAAAAAGCTGGGTACACAAAAAAGCTCGATATTTGGGTGCCTCATGAGCTCACCGAAAGAAACCTAATGAACCGTGTACTCATTTGTGATTCTTTATTACGACGTAATGAAATCGAACCATTTTTGAAGAAGTTGATAACTGGTGATGAAAAGTGGATCACGTACGACAATAACGTGTGAAACAGATCGTGGTCAAAGGCCGGTCAGGCTTCACAGACTGTGGCGAAACCCGGGTTAACTCGCAACAAGGTGATGCTGTGTGTATGGTGCGATTGGAAGGGCATTATTCATTATGAGCTGTTACCGCCAGGCAGGACCATCGATTCTGAACTGTACTGCGTACAACTGACGAGATTAAAGCAAAAAGTTGAGAGAAAACGGCCGGAATTAATCAACAGAAGGGGTGTGGTTTTTCACCATGATAACGCTAGACCTCACACATCTTTAGCCACTCAGCAAAAATTACGAGAGTTTGGCTGGGAGGTGTTAATGCATCCGCCTTATATTCCTGACCTTGCACCTTCAGATTTTCACCTGTTTCGGTCTCTGCAGAATTCCTTAGCCAGTGTCAAGTTAACATTACGAGAGGACTGCCAAAACCACTTATCGCAGTTTTTTGGGATGGGATGGAATGGGATCACATCCCTACCTACAAGATAGCAAAAAGTTATCCAACAAAATGGCACCTACATACTTTAGTCAAATGTAAATAAACTTTATAAAAAAACCTTTTGAATTTTATATAAAATGCGAAGAAACTTTTTCCCCAAACTAATATAAAAATTAATGTTTGTCTGTATGTCCTTTATAGATCGCAAACTATACGTTTGATCATGTAATGATCTTTAGATCATAAAGAAGGTTTCTGAGTGGGTTCACAATTGGACCCAGTAGGTGGCGCTGCTGTCGGCATATCGATTTAAGCTTTTCCGGTGAGGGAGACGTCTGCCGGGACAGCTAGTTCTCATATAAAAATCTAACTACCGTATGTTTGTATCCGGAAAACTTGAAGGTAGTCGATTCATTTTTTTTTATGTAACGATGCTTTTTAATAGAAATGTGTTTTTATGTACTTATTATTCTATACATATACAAAAATCCAAGTTCCGTATGTTCATGTCTTCAAAACTGAAAAGTAGACTGAGTCTGACAGCGAAGCGTTTTTATAAGACACACCGTTTCATGATATTAATATGAACTGATTTTGATAACAGGTGCTTAATATTATATATATATATATATATATATATATATATATATATATATATATATATATACACACATATATATATATATAAATATATATATATATAAAAATACTCTAGTATCTGTTCTGATAAGAAATCTGTCTAATACTGCAGCCTCTTCAGCTGAAGGATGAGCTATGCTAGATTTTATGTGAAATAGCGCCTACGGTGCAATCATCGCGTGCTAAGATCGACCATAAAACTCGGCACACATTATAATACGTATCTGTGTGATTAGCTTTTTTCCAAAACTTGTAACTTGATAAAAAACATTATAATCATTTTTATTATTACGAAATTTTAAAAACATTAACATTACACTTATGCACTTAATAATGATTATAAACAGATGTGACCATGGAAAGCATGCGAAGCATACAAATAACAAACATGGATACTGTGATGTGGAAAGGAGGCATGAAATTGTGAATTGTAAACATAAAATAATAGTGTAATGGTTAATGACAACTACCTAAGCCCTGGAGAAATAAATTAAAAATATCTATATACCTGTATCATAAAATAAAATAAGTATGTAACTAATAAATAAAAAAATACCTATATAAGTAAATAATAAAATATCATTAGTTCATACCAATAGCCCGGTACTTTTTGCTCTCATTTTCCACAATAGTCCTACACTGGCCTGGGTTTGCCCCCGTGTGCATTTTTATATGATGTAGACTGGGAGAATCGCTGGTCAGTATCACGCCACATTTACTTTAAATTTGTCAAGGGGCCTCTACGTGTTAGCTTTCCCATGGCCCCACGGAAGCCCGCCAAAAGTCCGGGCCATTTCTATGGCCCGTGGTCTTCAAAGACATACATTATAAAATATCAAAAAACTAAGAAGATGAAGTTACACCGATATAATGATGTAAGTGAGTTTGCTCGTTTGTTCCTCTTTTATGACCCTAGGAACCTATTTTCATATTTTCTTTAAAAGTACTCTCGATAACAGATATGAACATGATAGCAGATATAGTACTTTTTGCCGGGTAAAAAGGTATACTACACGCGGGTGACAGATCCTAAGTTCAGATGAGCGGATCCGCCAGAAAACGCCTACTTAAAGATATACTAAAATATTCCCCTGAATATACTGAATGTACAATTTATTCTTATTATTAATCACTCATAGCGATAACGCCGCCAATTGTAGTCTTTTTATATATTAGTAGGATATATCCGCGACTTCGTCCACGCTTGACTTGAAATTCCCGCGGGATGCACCGCAGCATTTAAAAAAGAATATAAGCTATCGTGTTAGTGGACACTGTGTCGGAATAAGCTAATTTTTATGCACCCAAATAATTATAAACCGGTCCCGGGAAACTTCCCGTAGGATTCCCGAAATAAAGAAGTCACACTTTTTATTACATAATAATTGCTATCGATCACTGAAAAAATTCACATTGGAATTCGATTTTTTTTAATCCGGCCATTATAAGTAATTCCCGCAGGATTCCCGAGATAAAAAGTAGCGTAGATTTTAAGTCTAGAAATTTGTTGTCGATCAGCGAAAACCGCATCGAAATCGGCCCAGTAGTTTTTACATGAATCCCGAATAAACATACAAACAGACAAGAAATCTAAAAAAATACATCGTGTTTTCCATCGTTTATATGGTGTATTCCAGTTGGTTTTTTTAATACCTTCAATGTACAGACACGGCATGTTTAGAATTTTATAATATTATAGATTTCCAAGTTATGTGCAATAAAGTATATAATAAATAAGTTTTTTGAGAAATATCTTATAATTTTGTAGTATTATATTTAAATATTATATTTAAATAAGAAGATAGAAAGGTCACTTGCATAGTTTTTTATTTTATTTTTAATGCAGGAGTTCATCAGACAGGCAGACGGCCCACTTGATGGAAAGTGGTAGTTGGGAAGGGGTTGCAATTCGTTTATGTGATAAACAAATAAAGAATTAACAATTTCATAAAGATAATCGTATGCAATTCATCTTACGTTTTGGTTCGGGACATAAATAATAATAAGGTATGAGATATCAAGTTAAAGATGTATCTTTTGAAATTAGATTGGGAAAAAGTTTCTTTGCATTTTATATAAAAATTCAAAAGTTTTTTTATAAAGTTTATTTACATTTGACTACTAAAGTATGTAGGTTCCATTTTGTTAGATAACTTTTTGCCATCTTGTAGGTAGGGACGTGATCCCATTGCTATAAAAATTTTGGGGCTTCTGATCAAAACACTGCGACAAGTGGTTTTGGCAGTCCTCTCGTGATGTTAACCTGACACTGCCTAAGGAATTCTGCAAAGACTGAAACAGGTGAAAATCTGAAGGTGCAAGGTCAGGAATATACGGCGGATGCATTAACACCTCCCAGCCAAACTCTCGTAATTTTTGCTGAGTGGCTATAGATGTGTGAGGTCTAGCGTTATCATGGTGAAAAACCACACCCCTTCTGTTGATTAATTCCGGCCGCTTTCTCTCAACTTTTTGCTTTAATCTCATCAGTTGTTCGCAGTACAGTTCAGAATCGATGGTCCTGCGGGGGGGTAACAGCTCATAATGAATAGTGCTCTTCCAATCCCAACATACACACAGCATCACCTTGTTGCGAGTTAACCCGGGTTTCGCCACAGTCTGTGAAGCCTGACCGTCCTTTGACGACGATCTTTTTCGCACGTTCTTGTCGTACGTGATCCACTTTTTATCACTAGTTTTCAGCTTCTTCAAAAATGGTTCGGTTTCATTACGTCGTAATAAAGAATCAAAATGAGTACACGGTTCATTAGGTTTCTTTCGGTGAGCTCATGAGGCACCCAAATATCGAGCTTTTTTCAAATGCGCCAAAACCGTTTTATGGGCAATTCCCAGTTCTCCAGCTACATCGTAATTGCTAATATGCCGATCTTGCTCCACTTTTTCAAAAATGGTATCAATTTTGTTCGTAACAGGGGGACCAGAGCGACGTCCATCTTTGATATCAAAATTTCCGAATTGAAAACGGTTAAACCAAATTTGCGCTACTCTCACAGATACTGCATTAGGTCCATAAACATCACGAATTTTTTTCGCGGCTTGTGTTGCATTTTTACCTTTTTTGTAGTAAAATTTTAAAATGTATCGAATTTCTTCATTAGATTCACTCATTTTAACAATAAGAAAAACAAATGAAAAACACGCATTTTCCTAATTTGAATTTGGGATTGCCCTCTTTAAAATTAAAACTTTTAATGATACCAAAACCAGCCAGATACAAATGATATAGCCAAAGAGATCTTATTACAAGTTTATACATACTATATGCGAAAAGACTTTTTCCTCAACCTATTATTTTGTATATACATATTAGTTTGTATATATGTATGTATTTGTATAGTTAAGTCTTAAATTAGTTAAGTATTTATGTATCTATTGCCTTTTTCCTGCACCACCTATATCGCCTGATTCAATTTTTTTTTATTTAGGTTGCCTGGAAAAGATCGCTTCGAGCGATAAGGCCGCCTATTGTATTGCCTAGAAAATATTTTAAATATGGTCTGTTTTTGTAATTGTATATTTTGGTGTGCAATAAAGTGTTATATCTCTCTTCCTATATATAACATCTCTCAATATCGCTTTACATCTATTAAGTAACTACCTCTGTCTCGATTTAATTCGAGATACGTCTGGTGTGTTATGTATCTTTTGTATTTTTTTTTCATTGTTGGTGCACAACAGTTAGGATAGCGAAAACACCAAAAGTGCTACCAATGTACTGCCAACTGCGTAGGAGGCTGGAACCTAGTCACTAATACCAAAACACAAACCAAGTTGTTATGACAGCATATTTTAGATCAGGGGTGGACGGCATTTATACGGACAAATACCCTGTCACCTGACAGAAGCTATTTCAGAATGTAATATTTTTTATAATATTCTGTTCGTAAAAACATTTGAACTTTTCGTAAAGGAGACGGGGACTTTTGGGCCAAATAAATGTATTCAGTTGAGATATGGTTTAAAAAGAGCATTATATTTCTCCATTACAAAATGGAAAACATCAGCCCTATATTATATATAATCTGGAAGACGAGAAATATATAAAATAAGGTCAGTAACAAAATAAATTATCAATTACCATAATCGACTTATTTGAATGAACTTCAACAATTAATAATATGAAAACACACTTCACAATTAATTCATTCAAATTAACTAAGCCCACTACAATTATAAAAATTATCAACATAACAAAAAAGTACTAAAATCACTCTCATGTTTTTGGAGTCTGGGCCCAAGAATATATAAAAGCGTATCCGTCTCTTTTGAATACATTATTAACATATTATTATTATTAATCATTAAACTCGATATTCATACAATAAAATGTATTAATTCGATTATTATACACTTTAATATTAGGAAATGAAATTGTCAATACACTGGATTTAAATATAACCTAAAATCCAATACCGCATTCTAAAGGCCCATTCTAAGTACATTGAAGGCCACTTAAATTCACGTGGTCCAATTTCAACGCGAGATTGAAGAACATCGATCCCGGATTAGAGTTCCGTCGTGAAGCCCAATCCAATAAGGCCGGAGTGAAATATGGAACACTGACTCGCAAGTGAAGTATGAAGCCATGCATGCGACGTTTATGCTGTGCTGTACTCACGTGGGACGTCAATTAGCCATCGGTGTGGTTGCCGGCGGTGGTTTAGGATTGGCGCCGGGCGCGGGGCAGCCGAGGAAACCGGCCTTATGCAGCGGCGCGCCGGACGCGCCGTATCGAGGAAGTAGTCTCGGCAAACTGTCATAGGCACGGAAATCGGGAGGGCGCTAGCGTGCCTCAGCGCGCAGGCGTCGCGCGCCCGTCAACAGCCGCCCTGCAGCCGTCGGCTCGCCCGCCACCCACCCGCCCCAAACCACCTACCCTTTAAATCGAACGTCATATTCCACACCACCCGCCCGCTGTAATTTCTGAAAAGCGCTGACTACCCCCGGCCGACCCTAAAAAATGCATTGCGTAACGGTTTTGTAAATTCCCGCGAATGTTTGCTCGATCAATTATCCACCTGGTCTAGCTGGTGCCTGGGAAGCGGCCGACCGCGCCGCTATTAATATCCTATATAGCTCGAAGGCTCTTTAGTAGTATTGTGAGGAAGTTCCTGTCTCTGGAGCCCTAACCACCGGTAGCTTGGACCCTAGGCCGCGCTGCCGACGGATGTCAACATTTTATATCTTTTTAATATGTTTATCTATATATATTTCATCTATATATATATCATTTTACCATTTAGCATTTTATCACTATATCTTGATTATATGTATATAACTTATGTGTATATTTGTATATATAGTATAGTTATATATTTATTATTAAAATATAAGTAATCGTACAATAATTATGTATACCACCATCGCCATTCCTAATCAGCAATATTCCTGCCACGGGTTTTCTGGAAGAGATCGCTTTTTAGCGATAAGACCACCCTTTGTACACAATTAGAATAATACTAGTTCGTAAGTTTACTGTAATGGTGTACAATAAAGTGTTATATATTTATCTATTTTTCTATATATATACATATATACATGTGAGATAATAATAATAATAAGGGGCTTTGTGGCGAAGCCTTAGATGAGTAGCGACACCTCGGACCTGACTCCGGGGGCCAAGGCAAGCCCCCCGCCTCCATGCTTGTCTTCGGCAGCCGGCAGCCGGTATGGAAATCGCTAGAGCTAAGACTCAAGCTCCAGGGGTGGAAGTGATAAATGGTATAACGTCGAAATTATCTTCGGCGAATCTGCAGCCCACCTCTCGACACCCCTTAGCCATTCACACCCATGTTTTTCCTCTCCCTCGCCAATCTTGTACGGCATTTTTAGGGTCCCATGCAGCGAGTGGCGTATCACCATCTGCCCACTTTTTCCATGTCCTCTGAACATTGCCACGGGCGGACGCCATAGTCCCCATAGTCCCAGAGCTAGTTCCACTAGCAGTTCATCCTAATAGCCCGGTACCTTTTCTTCTCATTCCCTACAATAGTCCTACACTTATCGGGGCTTGTCCTGCATTTTATATGGTGTAAACAGGGATAATCGTCGATCAGTGTCACGTCACATTTACATTCAATTTGTCAAGGGACTAGGGAAGACTACGTTTTGGCCTTCCCATGGTCTTCCAAAGGAAGGAAGGCCTTTGGAAGGCCACGCAAGCCTTCCAAAAGTCCGGGACATTTTTATGGTCCGTGGTTTATAATGATAATAATAATAATTATATTTATTTATTTGCTCTCACAACGAAAACATAACATGAGTAATTGCTAGAAAAAGATTCTTAATCACTAAAAATTGGGGAGAGCCGATGTCAGTAGAAGAAAAATCCTGTGTGACTGGTCACTAGCTTCTCTCTCCGCAGAAAAATGTAGGTATATATACAACTAATTAATCGATTACATTCAGAGATACAATGTATTGTGTGTAAATACATGTTGCAGTGTGTGATTGTGTATTTATATGTATGTATATATTGTCCGTAAATGTGTGTGAGTTTACGTGATTTGAAATGAGAGAAATAGATTAGATTATATTATGACAATTATATTAAATCACATTTAATGTATGCGCATACAAATCATAATTCTGTCGATCAACCTTCGTACGCCATTACAAGATCAATGCCGAATTTGAAGGCCAAAGAGGTAAACGTTGCTCGGCTCACAAAGAGATTTTAATGAAAATTTTAATTTAATTGAAAAAATCTTGTTCATAAGCGATGATGTTTTATTAATACATTGTGTATATTACGATTTTAAAAATCAAAACGTATATAGGTATAGTAAAATAAATTATTTAAGTGCTTGGCAGTCTTAGTTCCGTCCGTGGAGGTGATAAATGATTCCCGTTGACCTTCTTATCTAGGGAACCATAAAAAAGTATTTAATTGAAAGTATTTCACATCATAAGAAGTACATAATGGATATTGTTCAAACAAATTTTCGCTGCAAGTATTTTTGAAGCTCTGCAACTGTATTGTTTTTTTTCAGAATTTTCCACTTTATAGTGTAAAAGTTAGAGCAGGACTTAAATTCCGAGAGATGCGATTTCTCACGTGGCCGTTGGGCACCCGCCTGCCGCGAACGGAGTTGGTTTTGCTTCCATTTTTCTGTAGACAGGAAGGAATACTTAGGGGTTTTAGTGGGTATCCCCGACTCAGGTAGTCATAACATTTCCTTGTAGGTATCCCATTCTAATGTGGCGAATCTCACACGTCCTCATTGCGCTCTGCCGCGGTGGACGGTCTTCAATCAAACTCCCTCGTTATAAAAAGAGATTGACACAATTTTTGTCAGCTCCGACTTTGGGAGCTAATAACTCGCTATCTATTGCCTTAATTATAAAAGTTATTAAAAAATCTTTTTTATGTTTTGTCAAGATCTAATCAGCGATACCCAATACATAACTATATAAACTATTTTTATTTTTCAACCCTTTTATTTTTTTAAATATAATTTAGTTTTAATTATGTAATTTGTATTTAACATTGCACACCTAATAAGGCAAAATGTATTGGTATATTAATGTAAGACGTTTTATACATATGTACATGTGCATTTTTAGCAATAAATCGTCATTAGTTCATCATTCAGTCTTTCATTTATTTAATTCTTATGACCGGTTCCTATATCTTACCAACCGTGTAGTTGCCTTACGATCATTGAAAATGTGACATAAACCATATAAGTAATGTCAAAATGTGACTGACGATAGCTAGTGAATGAATAGAAGATACAGGAACCGGCCATTAGTTACATGTATGGTGGCCACTGCTAACTTTTTCACGATTTTAATATCTACTAAGAACTCGACTAACAGTCTTCTAATGCACTTATTACTGCAGAGAGGTTCTATAAAAACATCGAGTCTACGTCTAACGAGGTCACATCGGCTGGTCAAAGAAATAATGCAGCAGCTGTGCTCTTTTCCGAAATAGATTCCGACATGATAACTAGGTCGTGATGCGTCCACGCAATGGTTCTGTTACATTTTTTATGTATCTCTTTAGTTGACAGACCAAATGTGCTATATAAATTTATGTTTTGCAATCAAGCGTAGAGTACATGGGAGTGGAGACCGCGGTAAAAGTGTAGGACGCTTTCCAGTCCAATGGACCGACTGCGATGATAGGGCAACCGGGTTAACATCTTTTAAAAAAAATGTGTGTGTGTGCATTTCACACGCTGCAGAAACGACACAAAGTGTGACAAGGGGTGGGAGGGATTCTAAATTTCATGACGTCACATTTCATATATTATATCGTTATTACAAGCTTTTATTTAACTTGCAATTGATGTATGAGGTTCGGGTGGAATCTAGCAACTTAAATTTGACCAACTTCACGGTTTCCGATTGAGCTGAAATTTTGCACGAATATGTATATCGCGTGACAATGCAATAATATGTACCACGGAGCTGATCTGATGATGAAGCCGGAAGGTGGCCATAGGAACTCCTGTACTAAACACGACAGACCCGTCGTGTTTGGACTCGTTTTACTTGGTATGGCTAGCACTCTGCTGCTACATGATATCCAGAATCTCAAAAGCTTGTATTTAAAAACCTTTTTAAAAAAGCTTGTAATATATTTAAGCTTTAAAACACGAAATTTCCAGTATCAACGGAAAAGTTCAAAACATTTCCAACTCTATTTGTATGAGCGTAGATAGTGATAGAGATTTGTGTGTTTATCTCTTTTTAGTGCCGCTTTTTTCGTTTCGTCGAGTTTCAAATAACAATTATTCTAAAGAAGTTTCACTTCAAAAAGTATAATTGAAACAAACGAAATTATTTTAACCGACGAACCCCACAAATTTGCTGGTGGTAGTAGAAGGCCGATGTGATACAAACTTCAGGAGGTCTACGTTTTTTTTATTGCATGAGTTCAACAGACAGGCCAGACGGTACACCGCACAGAAAGCGGTTACCATCGCCTATGGATATTTGCTACACCAAAGGTACTTCAAAGCTCTTAACTACTAATGTCGTTCAGCAATTAACTGATATTGATTGAAGACAATAGAGTAAATGGAAGAAATATTTATATATCTATATCTCTTAGGTGTTGATAAATTTAGTCCTTTAAATTAAAGTTGTCAAAATTTTAATATACGTTATGCAAAGCCCTTGTTCATAATAGTTATGCGAGGTTTATATGCTCTTGAAAAATGTTTTTCTTTTTATATGAAACACTAATAGAGCACTCAACCATTGTGTTTTGTCAAGAGCTTAACACGGCGCTGATTTTTAGATCCTACTTAATCCATATTTTGAACTAAAAACAAAATGAATATTCAAATATTTGATATATTTAATTATAATTTTTGATAAGCGTTTGAAGTAAACCTTCTGTATTTAATTAAATTATTTTGTGCGTTTCATCCGTGATGAAACAATTGTCATGGCACAGATGTACGGCCGGTATGCGACCTCCTTTAAGTATGTAACATACTCTTCATGTACATTAGACAGAAGTTTCTTTGGGACCCAAATGGTTGACGCATTTATGCCGTTTTACTTAGTCAACTATCAAGTTTTTTTATTTATTACGAAGCTTGCAAACAGACAGACGGCCCATCTAATGGTAATGTAATGTAATGGAAATAATACAATTTCCCGGCCTGTAAGAGGCGACAAAACCACCCACAACTAAGTGGTGGGGTATTTGCCCGTCTGGACGGCTACCATTTCTGGTCCAGAGTATGCTGCCATAACAACCTTGAGTTGTGTTCCGGCATTAGTAGCCAGGTTCCAGTCTTCCTTTAGAGAGCAGCAGCACATTACACGCCTTTGATATTACAAATGTCCATAGGCAATGGAAGCCGTCTTCCATTAGTTGGGGCGTCTGCCTGTCTGCCAAACTCATGCAATAATTGTTTTTAAAAAGTGTAAAAAACTTTACAACACCAGGAGCGTATCCAATCAGCACAGACCTTAGTACACTACACAAGCCCATGCACTATTCATAAAACGGCAAACAAAGAAAAAACACCCATTTGTGCAATGTTTAAAAAACAAAATGTAGTGGATTAATGTCCGATTCCTGTATTTTCTGTTCATTAATTTCCCAAACATCGGTTGAATTTTGACATAACTTGTATAAAGCTTATGTGAAATTTTAACCGATGATAAGGAAAATGATCGGTCGGCAAGGTATAGTAACAGCCATAGAGTAATTGATCTTTCAAAAATCTAATGATACTGTTTTAGTTTTTGTCCATATAGACCTCGAGACTCCTTTGAGTGTTTTACGCTATTTAGCATAGTTTAGGATTTGGCCCAAGAGACCCATTTGAAAAATCCACCGGTATAAAAAAATCAAGAGCGAAGCCAACGCGTTGCCAGTCTTTGGGATGGAATAAAAACGGAATGGAGGGATCAGATAGGAGGAATGGGATAGGGAAGATGAGATAGGAGGTAGCGAAAATAGGCTATCGGATCTCTCAATCATCGTACGAAACACGACTAGCTCAAGGACAACCATTTCACGCCGATATTCTATGAGAGCGTGGTATAACACCGATCTAGCAGGCCCCTAAGAGCTGAAATTAAGATATTGATTCCAGCATAGCTCTACCGCGCATTGTTTCCAGTGTTAGTGTTTCAAATTCGCGATCATTTCTAGGCGATTCAATTAAAACATTTATTATCTATACCCAAACATGCGCGTCCATGTTGATCCTTTATTACGTAGCTTTTGAAACTTAGCCTCATCAAACATCGCCTATAATGTATGCTTAGGAAAACATACAATGTTTGCTAATACACAGCATACGCTGTAGATTCGATTGCATTGCCTCAATGTAATCTGAGAAACAGAATATATTGTACACAGAAACACAAAGCATTCGTTACTATAACAGTACCTGGTTCATAATATTATTTATCTTACTATTATTGTAAGTACCTACATATATTTACACAATAGTAGTATGTAAACCTAACGTGTTCAGTCCTAAGGTTTACCTATCTAGTATTAAGAAATAATACGCCAGTCACTACCCATAGTCAAACCTAACTGTGTTCTTAGTCCTATCTCAGACCGAATTTTCGAGTACCTATCTATGTCTTAGGTCGGGTCCCTGTAAATAACACATACGCCAGTCAGAAATGAGAGTCATTCAGAGGAAGCTGGCGAATAAATTTAAATGAGTCTAAGTCCATTCATATTGATTTTACCAACAAAGGACCTAACTATCATCTGGTATATATAAATGACCGAATTATACAATATGATAATACAGCCAAATATTTGGGTATGACATTAGACACTAAGCTTCGCTGGAAAGCTCATGACAAAAAGAAACGCTAAGAGCTAGATCTACGATACAAACAAATCCTAATGCCAGTGTGGACCTATGGGATACAGCTATGGGGCTGCACCAAGCCGACCAAGGTAAATATAATACAATGGTTCCAAAATAAAATACTGAAGGAAATCGTCAACGCCCCTTGGTATATAAGACCAGACGATTTCCATCGGGATGTAAATATAGACCTCGTCGCTAGCACAATTAGTAAACACGCTGAAGCTCACCAGCAACGGCTTCATCACCATGTGAATGTGAAGGCCACCTAGCTCCTCCATAACAAAAACTTAGTAAGAAGACAAAAAAGAACCAAACCTTTGGAGTTAGTGTTGTAAAACTATCAAGAAAACTGAAGTGTAATATGCTTAACATTATTAAAGAACACACGAACAAAGGTATCAAAGTATCTCCTCCTTAATAGAGACAATAAGAATAGTGTTATTGGACACATTCTTACTACAAATAATTATATCTAGTATTTTAGGTCAGATTTAAATTACTTATTAGTCTTGTTTCTTAGATTAGATTGTAATTTTAATATTGTACCTATAAGACCCAGCTTTTGTATAAAAAAAACTGTTTCTTCTGATTCGTTGTAGGCTAGATACAATTAAAAAAGCATCACATGTAGAACTTACAGAGCTTAATATTAGCTTCTGAAAGAGCATGAGGAAAGAGTAAGAGAAAGCTGCAAGAGACTTTATGACGCCATCCGTGACATAAATACACCGCCTGATAAATATTCAGCGAATTAATATTTTAACTTAATTCAATTAATAACGAGCAAACACTGCTTTGGAATAGATTTTTATCCATAACTTTATTCCCCTCTTCATAGTTAATTTTAATGTTAGTATTAAGTAGGTAAAGATTTTTTTTTATTGATGGAGATAAGCAAACAAGCTGACGACCCACCAGATAGCAAGTGCTCACCGTCGTCTACAGGCATTTGGAAAACCAAATGTGCTGCCAATCTATAAAGGGGGACTGAAACCTACCTACTAATCCCGGAACACAACTCAAGGCTGTTATGGTGGCATCAAGGCCAGTTTTATTGGCCAACCAATTTCTGTATCTCTATAATTTTATATATACTTTATCTTTGAACTATTTTGTATTGTGTGTCGCTATTGGAAATAAATATTTTCTTTCTTTCTTCTTTTAACCAAACAAGCAAATTCCCTTAGCTGTTGGTTGTTTTTGCTTACGACAAGACGCTCGGCCGCACGAGTTAGTATATCCTTTCTCTGTTCCTGCAAGATTGCCAGCAGGGGCTAGATAAGGAAGCTGAGGACCGGAATATGTGGCAAAACTTGGGGAGTTCTATGTCCTGTGTCCTAAGGAGCAAGTTCCTATATCTTACTATTCATTCACGTGCATTTCTATCGGTTAAATTTAAATATAACAAGAAGCTCATGTCAAATTTTAAGCGAAATTAAGGCAATTAAACGATGGATATGATATTGAATGAAACCATTTTCTGAGATGATTTTGTTAATAATTTAATTTATCTTATACTAATATATAAAGCTGAAGAGTTTGTTTGTTTCTTTGTTTGATTGAACACACTAATCTCAGGAACTGCTCGTCCGATTTGAAAAAATCTTTCAATATTAGATAGCCCATTTATCGAAGAAGTTAATAGGCTATATATCATCACGCTAAGACCAATAGGAGTGGAGCACCAATGAAGAATGTTTCAAAATCTTGGGGGGGTTTAACTCGCTTTTTTTTAATTATTCCACGCGGATGAAGTCGCGGACAGAAGCTAGTATTAGATAAACCTATTTACTTCTGTATGTGTATACTCGTGTTTGAAAAAGATATAAAACTATATTTACATAGAATGTAATAATGTATATGTTTATGATTCTATTTGAATATTAAATATAAATCTCCAAAACACACTGCATGCAGCACCACGATAATTTCAGTATAAATCAAGGTCGCAGTGGAAAAACACCTATAAAACTTCATATTTACGCTCTAACGCTGCGATGTGTGTGTGTAACATTTAAAAATAACAAAAATAACCTCAACAAAGAATGCATCTGCGAAACATCCGCGTTCTAAATAGTCGAACATAGAAAGTGGGTCGGATTGGATGATTTTTTAATAGTGGGCAACCTCTGATCGCCTTAGGTCCGTGGCCCGTATACTCACAGTTTTGATTGTGACATTTTCTTAAGTTTTCGCGTCTACTATACACAATTCTTAATTAATAATTTACCTTTGTGGCTGAGCGGGCTAAGCTTTTGCCGGCTTACCTCACTGCAACGAAGAGGTTCCAGGTTCGATTCCTGGCATGCTAAATTTCGGAAACAAATTTTCTCCGTTATTTACTATGCTCTGGGCTTCTGGGATCGGCCCCAGAGTAGTCCGTTGTATATTACCCATAACACAAGCGTAACAATTGCTTAATTTAGGGATATACAATATGTGTGTTTGTCTGCTGATTATTATTGTTATTATTCATTTATTAAAATTTAGTTTTAACGGTTTTAAGCACGGCGTTTACTTATTTTTATTTTGATACTAGCTGTGCCCGCGACGTCGTCAGCGTGGAATTTGTTTTCAAAACCCCCCGATTTTGAAACATTCTTCATTGCTGCTCCGCTCCTATTGGTATTAGCGTGGTGATATATAGCCCATAGCCTTCCTCAATAAATGGGCTATCTAACACTGAAAAAAAATTTCATATCAGACCAGTAGTTCCTGAGATTAACGCATTCGATCAAACAAACAAACTCTTCAACTTTATATAATAGTATAAGATTACGTCCACTTTTCAGTAGCCGTGATCACAGAAGACAAAGATCAAGGACAAAAATAAATCTAGTCAAGAGTAATGATAATATTATTATTTAGCCTACCCTTAAATTAGATTAGGCTTCTATGGAGTAAACAATGACCATAATAAAAATTAAATAATGAAAAGAAAAAAGCTGAGGGTAGGCTAATTAATAATAATTTTAACATTACTCATTGACGACATATTTGTCTAAGTGATCACAGCTACTGAAAAGTGGCCGAATCTTCAAAATAAGAATCAAATAAAATACCTCGCTTTAAACCGTTAAACTTACTTTTAATTATGTGATAATAGTGTTCTTCAATATCTCAATGGAGACTTAACAGATTTTCGTGCAGAAATGAAGAATATTAATTCATGCGACCGGAAATGTCGTAAGAGACGACAAAACAACCCACAGACATGTAATTCCTTCACCACTCTTGATAGTCACCACCTCTGGTTTAGAGTATGCTGCCATAACAACTTTGAGTTATGTTCCGGCATCAGTGGCTAGGTTCGAGTCCCCATTTCGAAGCCGGTAGCGCGTTGACAGCGGTTCTACTATTACTTTAAAGAACTGTAACGTGTCTCCGACCAGGCTTTCGGTGGAAGCCTGTAGGAGGTGCTGGCGGGATATGCCTGTGGAAATAATACACCAGCCACTCTTACGGTTCACGTTGTTTATTGGAACGCTACTAAGTTGTAATTACAATGGAATTGCCATTGACTATATTAAAGCCGTAATCGGTATATCTATACACTAACTAGCGTATACACTTTGTTCAGACACTACATACACTTTAACCCGCTGACTATTATGTACACATTCTGTTTGTACACTCTCTAATACACTAATACACAGACTCTCTAACTAATACACTGACTTGTTTTAGCAGATCACCGTCTACTTATACGAACAAATACATTAAAAAAACTAACATCTTGCGGAAGCTTCCCACGATTTCTCTGGCCCTGGACCCAACCCTTCTCGGAAGATGCGAACCCTGTCTCTCTCTCTTTTCTTTTACCATATCCCAATTATTTGGGGTCGGTACAATATGTCTTTTCCTTCCACACTCCTCTACTCTGACATACATCTTCTGTCACACCACATATTATTATATCATCCTTCACACAATCCATCCATCTTTTTTTTGGTCTACCTTTACATTTGTACCCATCTATCTTGAAGTTTAACATTCTTTTTGTCACATGACTTTCATCCCTCCTCATTATAAGCCCATACCAACTTAATCTTCTTCCTCTCAATTTTTCATTCACGGGTGCAACTTTCAAAGATCCCCTTATGTACTCATTTCTTTCCTTATCCATTCTTGTGACACCACACATCCATCTCAACATTTTCATCTCAGCTGACTGGAGACGTTGATGATGAAGATGCGAACCATGTCTATAAACTAATAAATTGTTTCCTCACTAAACTAAAACAAAGCATGCAGATAAATTACAAAACTATTTTCTAAAATATGTACAACGGCAATGTCAGGATCATCTTTCTTGGACTCGAATGGTTTCACAAAGGGCGTTATTTTAAACTATTACCGAATTTCTCGAAAATATAAAACAATGGAGGACATTACGGGGGACATCATAAATATTCCATATCCTAGCATCTGCATTACCTTCGTGGGGAACAACTTTCTAAAAATTATCTACAAACTATTTATTTTGGCATCGTTAACAATTACCAATGTCCATAGCCGATGGTAACTACTTTCGATCAGATGAGCCGTGTGTCTGTCTGCTGCACTAATTCAATAAAAAAGAACTTCATATTGACCGAGGTTGAGCATTTGAAAGTTAGGCACGTATCAAAATTCAACTTTAGTCAAAGCGAGCACTACGCCGGTATTGGCACCCATTCTCTACATAAATATAAATATCTTATCTGTCCTGTAATGCCAGACGAATAGCCAAATAACCCGACGAAATTAAAGTGTATATTCAAATACACTTGTATTTGAATATACATTTTAATTTCGTCTGGTTATTGTCTGAAATATTAGTTACGTCATGAATATTCCTAAAACTTGCAAGATATCGAAATTATATATACAGAATTACATAAAATTATAAACTAGTACAATGAAGGAAACCTAACTTATATTGTACTAGGATATGCCCATGACTTCGTCCACGCTTGACTTGAAATTCCTGGGTCACAAAGTAAACTGTGTCGGCATAAGCTAATCATTATGCATCGGAAAAACTAAAAACCGCGCCCGGGAATATTCCAGCGGGATTCCCAATGTCAAGGTGGATTCTTCGTCCAGGAGAGCCGCTACTAGGTAAAATAACTAAAAGAAAATTTGAATAAAATCTATATACATACAATAAAGTTGTAGAGGTCAAATTTCTGTACAATAAAAAAAAAATGCTAAAAATCGAGTCAGGGGGATGTAAGGAGTGAAATAGAACTAATTTAGATTTATTCAAATTTTTTGTTTCTCTGTTTGTACCGGCTAATCTCCGAAATGACTGTACCGATTTAAATAAAATTTTGTATGGTGGAAGCTTATATCTCTGGTCAACATATAGGATAGCTAAAAAACAGCACCACGCGGACGAAGTCGCGGGCATCAGCTAGTTAACTAATATATTGCAAAACCGAAACTTGACATAAGAGTGACTTGTCTGTATAAAACTTATAAAAAAACTATATAATAAAAAGGATCGTTACAAACACCCAGAGAAATATATCACATATTTTACTACATATTATTTGCTATTAATCAGTAAACCAATTACATTGAAATTAGTTTTTTTTAATCTGTTCACTTTAAATCATTCCCAGGAAAATTCCCGCAAGATTCCCAGCATAAAATGAAACGCATATTTTAAGTCTAGGAGTTTGCTGTTGACCAGCGAAAACCGCATCGAAATCGGCCTAGTAGTTTTTACGTGAATCCCGAACAAACAGACAAGAAATCTAAATAAAATTGCATCGTGTTCTCCATCGTTTATACAGTCTATTCCAGTTGCTCTTTTTTAAATGGCTTTAATGTACAGACACGGCGTATTTAGAATTTTATAATATTATATATAAATATTTAAGAACAGATTTCTACATAAATTCCTAATATTTTTATTGAAATCCGTTGAGCTTTAGCGAAGTTTATTCAATCCAAACCTTTAGAGAAACTCCCAGACGAAAATTCTAAAAACAGTCATATATTTAGTTATCGTATAATATATAAATGTTGTTATTTAATTTTAGTCTTTGTTTTAAAACAGATACGCTTCTATTTACTTATTGGTAGGTATGGTTATGGGTCTTTTTATTTAATTTTTTATCGAGACTTGTCGTCACTGGTGACGACATCAGCCTCACAAAAGATTGCAAATTTAAATTTTGGTATATATTACATATCCTTATTTATAACTTTTTTACTTATCTACGTTGTGGGTCTTAAACCGTGGTCTGTCACAAATTCTGACAGTAACGTAGGACAACAATTGATGTTGGACGCCACTTTCGGCGTCAAAAACGCAACAATTTTACGCAGAATGTTCAAGAATGATTGCGAACGCCGCGCATAGCGTATGTGCACCGTGTCGGGCGTCTGAGAGAGATCATTAAAGCATTGCGTGCATCATCAAGACATAAGCAGCCTACGGCATTTGTCTCGCACCAAAGCAACGCCTTATAAGTTGAATAGTATGTATATGTACAAATCTTTCCTATCAACAGTGTACCTACTCTAGAATAAAGGCCTCCCTGACTTTGTTCCACTGCTTATTATTAAATAAAATTAATTCAAATACCTGCACCTCGCCCTTGAAGTTCGCATAATTAACATTAAAGCACTTTGTTACGCACTTGAAATGTTTATGTTTTGTGTGACCAAAGTTGATATTTGTATGGCTTTGAATTATATTCCTTGTTATTACTAAATGAAAGCGAGTTTGTATGCTACCGCAACGTAGTTAAATAGTTGAATAGATTTTCATGGAAGAAGAATGGATTTTATTAGTTGTTTACGTAATTTAAGTTAGATTACCTAAAGAAAGAAAATGTTTATTTGCTACAGGCAACAGAACGTAAAACTGATATGTGTCATATCAAACATTAATAATAAGAGTCGTATATAATAATAATAACA
Organism: Dendrolimus houi; assembly: GCA_039645545.1. Lineage (NCBI taxonomy): Eukaryota > Metazoa > Arthropoda > Insecta > Lepidoptera > Lasiocampidae > Dendrolimus > Dendrolimus houi. The sequence continues at coordinate 5,427,454 of CM077126.1, read as the reverse complement.
GCCCATAAACATCCCACTGCTGGGGTCGCGCCTCCCACTATAGGGGAATGGACAGCATACCCGACACGCTTGTCCAAGGCGTCTTAGGAGGTTCAACACATTGGTTATTTCGATGTGCAGGTTTCATCACGATGATTTCCGCCACCATTGTTAGCACGTGGTAATTGTAACAATATACACATTAGGTCGAAAAACTGTCTAAGAGGTGCATGCGTTCCGGCTAAGATTTGAACCCACGCCCCTTGAGTTTGGGACGCATGCGCTAGCCATTACGCTACCACGACTAAGAAGAGTCGTATGCAATTTGGTAAATGAGGTTGATACTCAATATAGTGAAGACCTCCCCAAGTTTGGGCCACCTATCCCGGTCCTCCGCTGTTCTCAGCCAGCCTCCACTGGCGACATTGTGCAGATCGTCGGTCCATCGGGCTGGAGGGCATCCTACACTACGATTGCCGAGACGCGGTTTCCATTCTAGGACTCGTGTGCTCCATCGGTCATCAGTCCTGTGACAAATGTGGCCGGCTAACTGCCACTTCAGCTTGCTAATTTTGCGAGCTATGTCAGCAACCTTGGTTCTCTTACGATTATCCTTATTTCTGATTCTATCCATAAGAAATACTCCCAACATAGCTGGCTCCATAGTCCGTAGAGCGAACTTCAATTTGTGAACCAAACCTACTGTTAGTGTCCAAGTCTCGGCACCATACTAAACTATGAATTACTATAACTTTCTTTTCATTTTTCTGAGATGTTGTTTTGTTTATGTTTTATTATTTTTTCTATCTCTAAAGTTTCGTATAACTGTCAAATGTCAATATTGCATACTTTTAGATGCGTTTTGTTATTGCTTTCTTTTGTTACCAGTTCTCTAGTTTTTAATTTTCTCAGCCATCTAATCCACACACTTGGCAGATAAATTGTGATTTCCTTTACAGATAATACACATATTTATTGTAGTATATTTATATTATTATTAATATTTTTAATATATATTATTTATGTATATTTTTTATTGTAACATATATTTAATGGATCATTATGATAGTGTTAGCGACTCCGGTACAGATTTTCAATCTTGTCAGTCTTTGTCTAGCAATACATGCGACAGATTTTCCAGTGTACTCCCGCTTCAAGATGTCATTGAAAGTCATTTTTCACATTTTTCTAGTCATTTCAATGCAGTACACATAAATGCTCAGAGTATTCCAGCTCACTTCCCAGATAAGTTGGCGTCATTTAATCAAAATTCCTTGCACGCTATATTAATTTCAGAAACTTGGTTGAAGCCTTGCCTGTCCACTACTTCATATAGCTTACCAGGTTTTCATCTTATACGTAATGACCGAATTGGCAGTGGTGGTGGAGGTGTTGCCATTTACCTCCGCTCCCACTTGGCCTACAAAATCTTAAGCGCGTTCTCACAGCCACCACCACCGGATAATGGTGAACATCTGTTTCTAGAAGTGGAGCTAGCGCACACCAAATTTTTACTTGGAGTTTTTTACGCCTCTTCCCTTCGCGTTAATTACTTCACTTCTTTCGAAACTATTTTAGAAAAACTCTCTCCTTTATACACACATACTATTATCGTGGGTGATTTTAATACCTGCCTCTTGAAATATGACCAATGTTCTTCTTCTTTAGAAACATTAATACGATCTCTTAACTTACATATTCTTCCACTGAGTGCAACTCATCACTTTCCTAACTCAACCCCTTCTCTTCTTGATTTAATATTGATTTCATCGCTTTCTCATGTTTCCAATCATGGTCAGTGCCCGGTGGATGCATTTTCATATCACGATTTGATTTTCCGCTCTTATAATCTGCATCCGCCGAAAGCCAAGCCCAAAGTCATACTTCAGCGCAACTTTGGTGGTATGGACCTGGACGCTCTTCTTAAGGACGCCCAGGAAGTCGACTGGTCAGGTGTCCTCAATGTATCAGCTATTGATGAGAAGGTGCATGCGTTTCATGCAGCTCTGATAAAGCTGTACGATAATCATGCGCCTCTACGCCGTATCAAGGTCAAGCATCTGCCAGCACCGTGGCTCACAGCCGATATTAGATTACTAATGTATAAGAAGTCTAAGGCTAAAACTAGGTATAAAATCAAACCAACAGAGGAAAACAAAACGGCCTTTGTCATGATTCGTAATGGCTGCAATAGGATGTGTAGGGACGCTCAACGCCGTTACATCCATGAATCAGTTGAAAACGATAATCCAGCCAAAGTTTGGAAATTTCTTCGTACTTTGGGAGTTGGCAAATAAGCAGACTGTCCAATTTCTAAAATATTCAACATCGATGATTTAAATCGACATTTCACAACCACTTCTGACTTTGACATAGTAACTAAGTCTGACACTTTAAACAAAATCACTTCCATGCCAACATCCAAACATTCTCCTTTTCTTCTTAGTCGATTCACTGATAGTGATGTTGAAAAAGCAGCAAAATCCATTACATCTAATGCTGTCGGCAGCGATGGCATCAGTCGCAATATGGTCTTACCCATACTGGATGTCATTAATCCTATCCTTACTCATATCCTTAATGCTTCTATTACCTCTGGTGTTGTTCCTACTGCCTGGAAGGAAGCCCAGGTCATTCCTCTTCCAAAAAATCAAATCCTACCTTTATTTCTCATTTCCGTCCTATTTCTATACTCCCCTTCCTTTCTAAAGTCCTTGAACGTCTAGTTCATCAACAGTTAAGTTTCTTCCTGAACCGTAATTCCCTCTTAAATCCTTATCAATCCAGATTCCGTCCTGGCCATAGTACAACCACAGCCCTCGTCCAAATCACTGACGACATCCGGCATGGCATGGATAACGGTCTGCTGACTGTTTTATCGCTGCTTGATTGCAGCAGTGTCTTCAACAATGTAAATTTTGAATTGTTGCTTAGGGTTCTAAGCTCTATTAACATATCTCCTACAGTAATCGACTGGTTTCATAGTTACCTGCCCATAGCCACCAAAGTTAAGCTTGCAGAGTCCTTACTACTCCCCATTCTTGATTATGCTGACGCCAGCTATATTGATTTGACTCAAGAGCAACTTAATAAACTTGAGTGCCTCCAAAATTTTTGTATAAGGTTCATATTTGGATTACGCAAATATGACCACGTCTCTGAGTTTCGTAAAAAACTCAAGTGGTTGCCAATTCGTTTTCGCCGGAATACTCATATTCTTTCACTCCTTTACAGTGCGTTGTTTATTTATACAACCCCGTATTATCTCAAAGAACGCTTTGAATTCATCTCTTCTCACAATTTACGACCTTCTACGAATCTTAGACTTAATACTGCCAAACATTATTCATCTTTTTACAATAATTCTTTTACTGTACAGGCTATTCGACTCTGAATGAGCTACCTGTTACTGTTAGACAAGCTAAATCACTAACAATATTTAAGATCATGACAAAAAAGCACTACCTGCAACATAGTGACGTTTGATATTTTTACGTATATTTCTGTATATATATATATTTATGCATGTAATATCAGTAGGTGTATTTATATATGTCTATTAAGTATAATTTTACTTGTATAATATTTTACATACTTATATGTTTATAAATTAATAAAATATATGTAAGTAACTGCTTATCCTCTAATATTTATGTATACCACCTTTGACCAATATAATCTGTTTTATTCCTGTCACGGGTTGTTTGGAAGAGATAGCTTCTTAGCGATAAGACCGCCCATTGTGCACATTTAGAATATTTTTAGGCTATAAGGTTTTCTGTAATGGTGTACAATAAAGTGTTATCTATCTATCTATCATACGTCATGACGGGTAGGATGCACTGCCCGAAGACTTTCGTCCTCAAGCATTGCGGAATGATGTAGTACATACAGAGAGAAAACAATATAGTGAAGTGCTGAAATTTATTCCGATAAAGTACTGATTTTCAGTGCCCACCTCCTTGTTAATACATATTGAGACTAATAATGTAACAAATATCGAATTTTTCGCATTCGCGAATGCGAATACGACCGTTGACATTTGGAATAAAGCGCATATTTATTTAACAAAATATAGATTAAAAATGTAGAATAGTTGAAACTAAAAGTTAAATAATCTTATGAACTAGGATATGCCCGCGACTTCGTCCACGTTTGACGTAGAAAATAATGTAAGCTCTAGTTTTAGTGGAAACTGTGTCTGAATAAGCTAATTTTTATGCACCCGATTAACTTCAAACCTCTCCCGGAAAATCTCCCGTGAGATTCTCGGGACAAGATGTATCACATATTTGAATGCATGAAAATTTTGCTATCGATCAGTGAAAAACTCGCGAATTCGATTTTTTTTCATTCTAACCGCTTTAAATTATTCCCAGAAACATTTACTACGGGATTCCCGCAGTGGCGTAGCATATGGGGGGCATGCCCCGAGCGCTACTCACAAAGGCGCGCCAAATGGTTATATATAATGTATGGTTTTCGAATTGGGCGCTAAAAACATATTGTGCCCCGGGCGCGAGTTAAGCTCGCTACGCCGCTGGATTCCCAAGATAAAAAGTAGCGCAGATTTTAAGTCCAAGAATTAACTGTCGACCAGCGAAAACCGCATTATAACTGGCCTAGTAATTTTTACGTGAATCCCGAACAGACAGACCGATAAATAGACAAGAAATCTAAAAATAATTACTCGTTTATATAGTCTATGCCCGTTGTCGTCGTTTTTTAAATAGCTTCAATGTAAAGAGACGTCATGTTTAGAATTTTATAATATCATACATATTAGAACATTAAGTACATACTTTTACTCTGTGTCCATAGCCGTTGGATGCCCTTTGCCCCATATATGAAATAATACATTATCATTCCCTATATCATTTCCTCTTCGTTTGTCAAACACACTCGCGAAAATTCGCAACGCTTCTTGCGAGCCTGAATATCAAAACTCATGTGAATGCATATATTCGTTACATCATTATTTGAGGCCTTATCAAATTTTTAAATTAATTATTAAATATTGTACAGCAATAAATATTGTTTCCTGTTTATAATTGTATATAGGGACCTTCTGGTATAGCGACGGAATTATAGTGATCCTTTCATCGTCGCTATAATCGAATTCCACTATCTATTTGATTAGGTATAACTTTATTTACCACTACAAATATTGGTAGGAAAAGTTCATACCTACTCACTCTCACAATAAATATTAAATGAAATTAAACAACTTTGTACAGTGCTCTAGACAACTTTATTGTGTTACATGCATATGCTCATTATACTGTGGTAATTTTAGTAGGTAGGTACCTTTCCTCATAAAGGGTTCACTTTAAAGGGAGGCAGGGAGTGATTGCAAAGGGCTTCAGGTGCGTACCGAAAGGGAGCTGTAAAGGGCGCATTCACACTGATTACAATGTAAAGAAACGCTGTATGAATTATCGGACAATTTTACAGCTGGCTAATTGAGATGATGGAAGTCACAGGAGCTTGGAAGCTCTCAGCTATATAACCGAAATTGTCCGAGGAAATGCATCGCTTACCGATATTAAACGGTTTAAACATTTCTTTCAATTTGGATGCATCGACGAAAGTAATTAATATAAACATAAACTTGAATCAGTCAATGTCATTGAATAGCGACATGTCATTTAAGTTCTGTCTTTCAATCAAATTGATTCAATTTGCTTGATTTGTCTGACATCAGCATTAGATAGTAAATCATATATAATGAACCAATAAATGAAATGAGATCTCTTCTTTTTTGATACTGAAGATGCTGCAGTTAATAAATAATGATGAATGATAATTATACATAGTACATATAAGTACAAAACAATATAAATATGTATATATTATACATACTTGACATATACAATAACATCCATATGACAATAAAAACATACACATATATATATATATATATTACTAATTTATGTATGCTATGATGTAATTATAATTAGTCAAATTATTCATTAATTGGTGTTTAAACTGTATTTGGAGTTAATTTTGTTTTGACATTTGAAAAGTAAAATCAAAGGTATTTGAACGCCCTCTCCTTTATATGTAAATTACTTTATATCAGTACTTATCGTAAATACATGAAATATTTAATTACTATGTGCTCAGGACCTGTATCTTATACTAATATATAAAGCTGAAGAGTTTGTTTGTTTGATTGAACGCGCTAATCTCAGGAACTACTGGTTTGATTTGAAAAATTCTTTCAGTGTTAGATAGCCTATTTATCGAGGAAGGCTATATATAGGCTATATATCATCACGCTAAGACCAACAGGAGCGGAGCACCAATGAAGAATGTTTCGAAATTGTGGGGGGGCTTTGAAAACAAATTCCACGCGGACGACGTCGCGGGCACAGCTATAAATATTCATATTCTTACCATTTTTTTACAGGATGCCTTATACGTAAACTACAAAAAGCTTCATGCGACCTCCTTGGCTCTTACCTTAGTTCTGACTTTGATCAGAACTGACTGATGCTGAACATAAAATTTTTTATAGCAATCGTAACAGTCACACTTTACAACAAGAAATAGTAACCTACAATTATACTGTTACGAGTGCGGGACTCGAACTAAAATGCCGTTGGAATTATTATACACTTTATTAGAACTATACAAAAACGTATAATACAGGTACAAATATAGCCGAACACAACAAACCCAAACGTAATGCAGAAGGTCTTAATTCAATAAAACGCGCAAAGTCCGTCACTAATAGATTCCCAAATGTACACACGTCTCGCCTTGATCGTGGTTCTCGCTCGACTGCCTTCTCCCTTAATCAGGCCGCCGTTTTATACTTCACCAATGCACTGTGCCCGCCCGGCAACGTGGACTGAATTTCTTAGAATCAGCTTGTACTCGTAATCCGTAACACCTGACCAATGACAATAGGCTGTGCTGCACAATAAGTAAACAAAAAAAGACGGTCATAAAAGGATTACAATTAGTTCAAATGCCGACAGGTAAAATGTGCTTTTACAGATTTGTACGTGGAATTTATGTCTTTGTCGGCGCGTAGGTTGTAACAATACGAATTTTTAAAACAAAAGTGTAAATTAAGTTGTTGTACCTTCATCCTTAAGTTTACCTTATACTTATTATCATTTATAGGCAATAATACATAACAGCGACTCATATTAAACCACATAACATTGCACTTATCACAAGTAATTGTTACTGAATATATTCAGTACAGTAATAATTTGTTGTCGTAAATAGCCAGTGTGTCAAGCGCCCTACGGTGGGATGCGGAAGTGGGGGACGGGGGGCAGCTCTAATGCGCAAATAGTGAAATAATCAGGCACTGCATACAATGAGTGCCAAAGATCGCATCCCGAACAAACAACTAGATTGTGGCACGTGTAAGCACAGTGCCGAACTTGAATTGTTATGCACTTTTCAAGGCCAATACATTATTCGTAATTTGTGATACTTGTGTATATTTTATTTAAATGTATCAATTGTATTCTTTTCTTTAACTTGATTTACCTATATTTACATATTGAAGGAATGCACCCAGGTTATGTCCTTATCCAAGCTTCGACTTTCTTTCACCAAGTTAATTCAGCGTCATATACGCTAGATCAGTGATGTAAGTGACAACATTTTTTTTATAATGGCGGTAATGCCATTATTGATTTTGCCAACGTCCTGTATTGAAAAAGCCAGGTGATTAAGTAGACAAAATACGTCAACTTGGTAGGTAATTTCTAATAAATCTGCCAATCTAAAACATTATACATTTGTACATATTTCATAAACAAGTAGATAAACTAAACTGAATCTTCACCCAGACCACACTCACATATAGAATTATCTCGAATCCTGAGTTTTGCAAAAAAACTAGGGAACAAACATGAACAAGTCTTAAACGTATTATAATATATATTTTTTTTAGGGATGTTGCGGAAACGGATAAACCAGGGTTACGATGTAATAAGGGGTTGGAGATCACTATAGTGTTTGCTAGCAGTTTGACGAGAATTTAACCATAGCTCATTCCACGATTGTAGCATTTCAGGTTTAGCAAGAGCACGAAGACTGCTCGGGAAAAACTTGGTATATTTACTACAACCGGCGTAGACGGCTTATTTGGCATATTTGTCAGCACTTTCGTTTCCACAGATGCCAGAGTGGAATGTTACAGTCCAAAATAGAATAGCAAACAAAATCTTTCAAGCTTATATTTGAATTTTGATATAAAAGAAAATTATCTGACACCTTTATTAAAAAAAGCAATACTTTGAGAACCAAGGTTACAAGGTTATTAACTAAAACCTCAAACTTCAACTCGTCTCGCTTCTAATGTCTAACCAGTTTTCTTCTGCATGATTATTACCTATCAGACTTGACGATCTGATCGGAAAAATATAATATACTTGAAATATCTAAAAATATCATAATCTAAACATAATAATAAAAACTCTAAAACATTTATGTGTAAAAACCAGATGATAAAAGTTTGAACTGAGAACTAACATTGGTACATTAAATGACAAAAAATAAAGAGCCTTGAATTCGGACCTGTAATCGCATTGTGCGATAACGTCATACACTCACACACAAAAAGCGCATAGCCAAAAATTTGCGGCTGTAGTTCTTGATTTCATCGATGTGTGCAGCGCAGCACTACCGTGGAGTGGGATGGCATTATGCATCATGTTATAAGTGTGAAAAGGATGTGTCCAACTAGTTATATAACGCATTATTTTTATAATTAACAGACAAAAATTGAGAGATACAGCCGTGCGACCCTGAGAGGGGACAGTGAACTGTGCGAACAAAAATTTGCAGATCGAATGTGGGCGACCTCGGTCGCTAGTTGCACGCGGTTCATAGACACACACATACACACACGCAAGAATCGCACACATAAATTATGTTAGTGAAGGATAATTCTCTACTTCCGCGTATCTAAGCGCAGTCAGTTCTAGATTTTTATGCATTTGACTAGGTATTTAAACGGCCATGCCAAGTTGAATGTAATTTTATTGTTAGTAAACATTAAACTCCAAATTGGCTTTAATTATTTTCGTATTTTTATTTACACTTTTTGTTCTTCATCTTATATCTTACTATCATAAATATTTTGAGCGGTAATTACTCTTACAATAATAGGTATGTGTGATCATATTCTGAACTTAGCCAGAAAGCTAAAGTAGTCTATATAAGTCAAAAAAAGCATAGGAGCGGCTCTAAAAAACATAGCGGTCGCTGTAACTGAAAACAGATTTGAGAATATTATATAATATATACTAGACGCCGCTAAGTAAATAGTAGGTTTAAACTAAAAATTAGACATAATAAAATTTACTAATAAATATACATATATTGAAGTTAAAGAAAAAAATAACAATATTTAATATTTTGGCCTCTCGTGCTTCTCAAGAAGCTAGACCAATGCACAAGTTTGCGATGAGCTCCTTGGCTTCGGGGAACTCATCACAAACATTGTCACAGAAACAATGTTAATAAGTTTCATGTACATTTTATGTTAGTTTAATGTAAGCTATAATAAATTAAGAAAAGCTAGGATGGGGCTGCAATAACCTAAAAAGTTCAAAGCCCTTTTAAAAATAAAAGAAAAAAATATAAATAAATAAAGTGATCATAAAACGATAATATCAGGTACAGAAAAAACATTAAAACCATAGTAGATACTGAAGAATTCATATATTCCAATAATTATTTTAAATTTAAAGCATCCCATTTACCAAACACATTCTAGATCAGCCGGTTCGGCGGCAAAACAGCTGAATCACTCGAGCGGCGCAAATATGCTACCCTCAGTGAGAGTTATATGTTTGTGCCGTTTGCTGTCGAGACGCTTGAACCATGGGGTCCTGAGGCCATGAGCCTCTACCAAAATTTATCAAAACAACTCATTGACTCTTCAGGTGATCAGAGGTCTGGTGCATACCTCGGGCAACGGTTTAGTATGGCGATCCAGCGAGGAAACGTAGCCAGGCTTCTGGGCACCTTATCCATAGAAGGCGGTGATCTAGACTTAGTATTCTAGTCTAGTGTCTAGTCTTGAGGGACTATGGATAGAATACAATACAAATAAGTTAAGTTTTCTTTTATTGTATTCGATTATTTATAATTTTCTTCAGTGTACTAGCTTATAATAAATTTTAAGTTAAAGCTTCAAATTCAAAAGCTTTTATTCAAAATAAGTTCGACAGGAGAACACTTTTTGAAGGTCATACATGTAAGTCAAAACATAAATCTACTTCCTATTCTATGTACAACGCTTCGCAATGTGTTATCGCTGTTCAAAGGAAAAGAAGCGGCAATAAAATGCCCAGCAACTCCGATACACAAGGGGACAAAATGTCCTCTAACATGACGCGCAACGCTCAATATATGTAACACTGCAACATTACCCAGTGCCCCGCAACATGTACCGCAACATTTTACGTGACGCGGGGCATGTTGCTCGTTCCCGCTTCGAGAGCGAGCGCAAGTAAACGGTTCCGCGACATTTGTCTCGGGAGAGTCCACGTAGTTGTTGAAGGACATGTTCCGCAATATGTTACTCCCTTTGCCCCCTAGTGTATCTAAGGCTTACTAGGACAGTACCAAAAGTACCTAACCTGACGTATAGATGGTAAGTGTTTCGGCAACATTTTATTCAACAAATAGTTTCAACATCTCATTACTCCGTTTATATCTTCTAGTTTTCTTACTAAAAGAAATCACACCCTTACAAACAAAACACTGTCACTGCAGCCTTCTGTTGTAAATTCTTTTACTTTCTAGGGAGTTATTATATATACAACAAAATCAATAAGTAAATTGATATATACCTCTTAACTAAATCTAAATCTAAGAAAACACTGACTGACCTGGCTTTTAAATCTCGACTTTCCTAATATTACTGTTTGTTATTTATTACATTAAAATCTGCCATAATTATATTATATGTATTCAAATTAAAAAGTTTTTATTCAAAATAAGTTCCACTGGAGAACACGTTTTAAAGGTCATACATATAGGTTAAAATTTAATTTTACTTTCTAGTCTATGTATACCGCTTCGCAGCGTGTAATTGCTGTTAAGGAGAAGAAGGGGAAAGAAACTCCCCAGCAACACGTCAAGCTAAAAATTGTTTTTCTTTATATTTCTTATTCTATTTTTATCTCAAGTTCTTTTTTTTAAAATAAGTTTTATACAGAAATATGTTAGAGAATGATTTTTGAAGAATGAATAGAGTTGTAGAAAACAGTGCATATTCAATAAGACAGAGACGCAATTAAAGAACAGAAAAATATTATTATAGTTATAAATATAGACTACTATTTTTTTGCTGCAAAATATACTGAATTACATTCAAAATTTAGTCGTATTTCATTATCGTAGGCTAGTCTAACGTATATTTAACTCTTATTTCATAAACAGCTATTACTAATCTGCATATTATACACACTAACATACTCACAAAGTAACATATAATTACACTCAATACACAATATCTAGCACAATTTATTTAGCTGGTTTTTCTGGGGAGAAAGAGACTTGTGATCAGTCAGATAAGATTATTCCTTTAATGACACCAGGTTCTCACCATTTCTGTTTATAAGAAAAAATGTTACTAATTAAGTTATCGTTAGTGTGGCAGTAAATAAAGAATTATTATTATAATTTTTGAAAAAAAATCCTCTAATCAACCTTATATAGCTTAAGTTTGAAGTTTGAAGACGCCACGTTGTTTAGTATTTGTTTGACAGCCATCAACGCTGAACGCTCTCAGCGAATTTGTAAACATCGATAAAATTGGTCATCGGGATACAATACTTTTATTTGAAAAGTCTCAGTCCAACCGATATTAAAATCGAGTTAGGTTCTATTCTACGGGAGTCTGCTCCTTCGTTTAGAACAGTAAAATATTGGATAGCAAGTTTCAAACGTCCCCATATGAATTGCCAAGACGAACATCGCTGTAATCAATCAAATGAGGTGACCACGCCAGAAACAATGAAGATAATCCACAAAATGATATTGGATGATCATCGACTGTAAGTGCACAAAGTAATAGACATGATACACATTTGAAAAAATGCTATATATGGCATGTTATCTGAAAAATTGGATATGAGAAAGCTCTGCGAAAGATGAGCGCCGCGTTTGCTCACAACGAACCAAAAACAGCTCCGTGAAGAGGTTTCAATCTAGTGCTAGGCGATGTTTCACCCTGACAAAGACGAATTTTTGCGGCGATTCATAACCATGGATCTATCGTTTCACAACTGAAATAAAAAACAGTCAAAACAATGCCCTGGAAGGGGAGATTCGGCTCCAATGAAGGCGAAGACGGCTCCATCTGTGGAGAATGGTCATGGCGCTAGTTTTTTGAGATACATGTAGGATAATCATCAACTTATTGAAGCGCTTGAGTGCTGAAATCAAGAAAGAACGGCCGAGTTTGGCGAAAAACAGTGTTGTGTCATCAAAAAAATGCACTAATTCACAAATCCTTTATCGCGATGACGAAAATTAATCACTTACAGTTCGAATTGCTTCCTCGCGCACTGAATTCGTGAGATTTAGCCCCCTCAGATTATTTTCTATTTCCGAAAATGAAAAAATGGCTTAGTTGTAAAAAATATGCAACAATACCGAAGTGGAGTCAGCGTTTAATGGCTATTTTAAGGAGCTCGACGGTTCTTACTATAAACAGGGTATCCAAGCTTTTGAACATCGCTAGAAGTGTATTGAGCTGAATGGAGACTATATTGAGAAATAAAGAAACTTTTTCCGACTTTATGTTTTTTTCACTGTTAGGCCGGATACTTTTGGGACTATCTCGTAAAGTCAACGTCATACAAGTTCATTCATAAATTTTGCATGAAACATGGCATTTTATAGGTTATGTTTTTATGGTAATACAGTACATTTTCGCCTTTTACAAGCAAACAAAATTATTATAAAAATAAGTGTAAATGTTATTGCAAGGAATCGGTATTAAAAGGACTGGGCTATTGGTATGTACTGCTTGTGGAGCTTAATATTTAGGACAACGGGGCCTGCCCATTGTATTGTTTCAAGAACAGTGATAGAATAACTCACTGCATGGGCCTTCATAAAGTCGTACCAAAATAGCGAGTTTCGTATAGTCTACTCTCGGTTTTGTGCCCAAATCTAAATACTGCAATTTCATCTATTTTACTCTCAGTTTTATGCCTCTGGAAGCTCAAATCTTGACTTATACAACCTTCACTGAATTCTAGCTAGTAAGGACAAGCATGTAGAACCATTACTTTATGTTCACAAGGTGTGGTACTGAAGTCTTGCTCATCAGTTACCTTAGACTTCGTCAAAAAAAAACCCCTTGCGAGTACAGTTATTATTGTTAGTACATTTTGATGAAACAATACCAATTTAAAGTTGAGTAAATCATTGAACTCAGACAGACTAAACATTCAAATTTATGTATTCGTCAAACACTTGAATCTAGAAGTGGTTTACAGCTAAATAAAGATATGAATTACTGAACAAAGACTCAACGGATTTTGCATAATTTCTGTCATGTATAAACATAATTTTGGCTCTATGGACCTAACTTGCTTAATTTAACAAAGTCCAGCTAAATATATATGTTTTTTTGTTCGTCAGGGTCTTGGATGTGACCGCATTTTAATGAAATTGGAATTGATAAAATAATAAAATAATCAATTTTTTTATTGCGACGCTGGCAATCACGCAGACGGTCCAGCTCATGGAAAGTGGTTGCCATCGCCTATAGACATTTGCAACACCAGGAGTGAGGCCAACGCACTTCTAGCTTTTAGAATACGATATAGAGGAAATGGGATAAATAGGAGAAAAGGGTCAAACAAGAGGAATGGCATAGAAGGAATAGGATAGAAGATAATGAAATTGGGAGAAGGGATAGGGGGGTGGAGAAGTGGGCCATTGGAACTCTCATTTATCGTACGAAACACGTTTAACTAACTCTAACTCCGTTGGCTCAGCGACCTAAAATATGTCTTGGCCTCCGAAACGAGAACACGCCACCTATTTCCATCTTGTGCGATTTCTTGCCAGTTATGGGTTTGAAGCTCACATAGGTCAGTCTCCATTCTGTGCTCTCCACCGGTACTTGAAGCGAGCGATCGCCCATCCGATCGTCCTAAATAAACCCTCTTCACTCTACGATCGATACGAGGCGGTGAAATTTTATTTCTCCTATTATGTTAGGCTCAGCCACGAGATTTTCAATATCAATGTTGATTCGGACCCTCCAGCTACCATCGTCCTTCCTTGTTGGACCCAAAATCTTACAGAGAACCTTTCTTCCGGCCACTAAAAGCTGGTTCTCATCCTTGAGGGTAAGCGTCCTGCCTTCGCAACCGTACAGCTCAAGGCTAATCGTTTCACTCCGATATTCTGTGAGGACCTGGTATCACACCTTCCGAGCCGGCCCTATGAGCTGTAATCAAGACAATGATTCCAGTATGGCTCTATCAAGTCTAACGTACACTGGGATTAATGAAACAAATCTGGCTAATGAGATATTGTCCCCAAAATATAAAAGATTCCGTAGACGTGTTGAACGTCTGTTACTGAGCTACCGATACTTTGAATAGTTATTTTTTTTATTGCAGGAGTTCAGCAGACAGGCAGACGGCCCACTTGATGGAAAGCGGTTACTATCGCCTATGGACATTTGCAACACCAAAGCTGCTACAAATGGGCTGCTGCTCTCTTAAGGGAGACTGGAACCCCTGGTCATTAATGCGGGAAAACAACTCAAGGTTGTTATGGCGACATACTTTAAAGACCAGGGGTGGTAGCTATCCAGTCGGGCAAATACCCTACCATCTGGCTGTGGGTTGTTTCGTCGCCTCTTACGACAGGCCGCCCGGCTGCAGGAAATTGTATTCTTTCTCCGTTCCTGCACGGATAATGAAACAAATCTGGCTAATGCGAGACTGTCCACGAAATATAAAAGGTTCCGTAGACTTGACTAACGTCTGTTACTGAGCTACCAATACTTTAAAAATATTGTTTTTAAATACTCGTTAACGAACCTTGTAAGATATATATTATCTACTTTCAGTATATCTTGAATACTAATATAATTGAGGTATGTGTACATAATTTCAAAGTAATATCCAAAATTTTATAGAAAACTGCAATTTTAAATTATCCTACTTATAAACGCTTTCTAGATTTAGCAAGCTATTAGTAAGAATCTTAGTATTAGTTTTAAAATTTCTTGCAATGCTTTTGTGCTAGGTTTTAAAATTGTACAATTGATTCATATTTTAGTCAATTGTTTTCATTTCGATATCTCGTAGGGTTCAGAAGCTCGGAATATAAAGTCGAAGATCCGCCCGAGAGAAGTGATAGGCACAGCTAGTATTTAATAGATATGTGTATGAAGAACTTTTGTGCCGTTTCATCATATTTACTTATATTTGATTACTCAATAAAAATCACCAACAATATCATGATGAGTCGCAAAAAACTTCTATATTGAGTTAATTGA
Organism: Dendrolimus houi; assembly: GCA_039645545.1. Taxonomy (NCBI): domain Eukaryota; kingdom Metazoa; phylum Arthropoda; class Insecta; order Lepidoptera; family Lasiocampidae; genus Dendrolimus; species Dendrolimus houi. The sequence goes on along the minus strand of CM077126.1, from coordinate 5,411,958 downwards.
AGGCCTCTGTGGTTGAATGGCGTAATGGCGTAAGCATTAGCCCGTCTAATCCCCAGGACGACAGAAGTCCTGAATTCAATTCCTGGCAATTGTATCCAGGACATTATTTGCATGGAGTTTACTGATGACTGGTTCCTATATCTTACCTACTGTACATTTCCCTTACTATCGGTTAAAATTTTACAAAGTTCCATACGAGTAATGTCAAAATTCAACTGATGGTAGGGCAAATGAATGAATAGTAAGATGTAGGAACTGACAATAAGACGAACAAAAATATAGACGGATGCTACGTGAACAAAAGCGTCAAATGAAGTGAAGCATGAAGTGAAACTTCTTTAGAATCGTGATTTGAAATTCGATGAAACGAAAAAGCGACACTAAAAAGAAATAAAAACATCCATGGGACTAAGCCTGCGAGAAAATGAGATACGAGTTTTACATTGTGGAGCACAGATTAAAGATCGATTATTAAACATAGGTGCAATTTGGCCCGAAATAAAGTGATAATAACAGTGTAAATTTTAAAGTGATACTTAAGAAGTTTATTTTTAATTATAATATGTTGACAGATGTAGGCTAAATTAATTATATTTATATTAATAAAAGTTAGAGAAGAATTATCGGTGACTCTCTGAAGTCTGTGCTGTGCAGTTTTATTTTCTAAAAATGTGTAAAATTACTCTAAAATGAACAATAGTTGTAGGATATTGATAGTTTTTGAGTAGTAATTATGTGTTTTTGTGAGAAATGTGAACTGTATAGCCAAATGTGGCCTTTCGAGTTTTCACAAGAACTACGTTGGATGGCGTCGATTGTAGCCTACAATACAACTGCTCCTGGCTTAAAGGCCTAGTTACCAAGCCATGAACATAAAAAAGTGTAATTTCTATTGCGTGTGAACTGCACACACATTTTTTTTAAACTTGCGTACGTTTTCCACTGGCGAACTATTCCACCTTTGTCCGTACTAATTCCATTATTTAGTATTCCTAAAACGGCTTCGGCTCGGGACTCGGCTTACCTATTTCGTTCATCTGAAGGAGTTGATTACAAATTTTACCCAGGCGCCCTATTCTGCTATTACTATCGTTACACTATCGTCTTAATCGTAGGTTTGCCTGACTTCGGTATTCTGATAATTCCAATGACGTCCCCTTGACATGCCACTCTATCTTTATTTTTTTTATTTTATTATATATCGAGAAGACATTGTGGATTTAGTAGAATACGAATTTAGACACTATGGCAATAGTATCGTACTTTGAATATCTTCACAACGCCAAAATATAGAAATAAGACAAAAAAGCGAATGCATCTATAGGAAAATATAAAATCCGGCTGAATACAACACTAACTAACCTTATACAGCGTTAATAATACAATAAACTTACTATGAAAACACTACAAAGGAGTACATTGGAGAGATAAGTGAAAATAGCTGACGCGAAAGGTATCAGGATCGAAGCAATGGAGATACTTCATTGCCTACTGCTGTTTGAAACAAGCATGATAGCTATGAATGGATGTATGAAAACATTTTTTTACGTAGTTGCAAAACGGTTAGTCAGAAAAATCAAAACAACTACAGTATAAACGATATGCGATACAAAGAGCCATTTAATTTTGATAAGTACGGAAGTGTTTTTAATATTATGCAATTGTTCGACGGTTGTTATGTTTGCGCGCGCGCAGGTGACGTCACCTCGCAACGTGCTCAGGTTCACGGCCGCCAAGTTCAGATGACCAAATTTGAGGCACTCGGTTTTGTGTTACAAAATCATATTCGACTTTGATTTTTATTTATAAGTATATTTTATCAACAAGACTACTACCTTCTCTCGAATTTATTTTAAGCCCATATACCAAGGATACTATTCCATTTTTTGATATCAATTTAATGCGGAAATTCCGCCTTTCGGCATGCATATATAGAAGTATCCTGTTTACAAATTATGGTATAATATATTTATCTAATTACTAGTTGACCCGGCAAACTACATACCGTCTCAGAATCATTTTTTTTATATTTACTCACAAATAATTCAAAACCAAAATTTGCCAAATCCGTCCAGCCGTTCTCGAGTTTTGGCGAGACTAATGAACAGCAATTGATTTTTATATATAAGATTTAATTAATTATTTATCTCATAAAATGGCAACCCATAAATTATAAAATTGTATGTACATGTATATGTAGTATGTATCTATAAGTATACAAGTTACTATTTATTTCAATTGACATCGTTGTAGTTTACAATATTGTAAATACTATTATTTAGAATATTGTAAACTACAACGATGTCAAATAGTAACTTAGAGTCATGGTTCATAATATCTTGTATATATTATAGACACGTAAGGTACCCAATTCATAAAAATATATATTATAATTTTGCCATTTAAATATTCGTTTATACTATAAAACTAGGTATCTATTTCATTCTGACGGCCTTGAGGGCCTTCAGCGGGCTAAGGCTTGGCCGGCCAACCTCACCAATATGCAGAGGCACCGGGTTCCATTCCTCTCATGGTAAATTTGATAAACAAATTTTCCGGCATATGCTATGGTCTGGGTGTCTGGGATCATCCCCAGAATAGTCCGTTGTACTCATAACACAAGCACAACTTGCTTGGCTTGAGGATATACAATGTGTGTGTTTGTCTGTCGGTATTTATGCATTATATTTATTTATTTATTCTTCTTAGGCCCGCTTGCACGTCCCTGGGTTAGCTCAACTAACTTGGAGTTAACTGCTAACCGCACCAACATAAGCAACACTCTTGTAGTTTCCCCACTATGTCACGGACATGGAGGCTGCTGCGGATGCGAGAGTTTTTAACGAAGTCCTTCCGCGTGACTCCACACATCCACCGCAGCATATTCATCTCCGTGACACGCAGATCTTGCTTGTGTCTCTAAGTACAGACCACGCTTCACTGCCATGCAAAATATGTATTAAAGATCTATAGTATATATATATATATATATATATATATATATATATATATATATATAGAGACCTCAAATCACTGGGCCAACAAGATTGTTCTAATAATTTCGCAGAATCTTATATACGTAGGTTAGGTACAGAGATCCATTAGATGTTTCAATGATGCTGCTTGCAGGCATCATTAGCCAGGTGTGCGGATTATGATTTCCAGGCAATTACGTCGACGCTTGCCGGGCGGGCATATTTGCATTTTTGCAGTATAAAACGATGGCCTGATGGAGAGAGGAGGCTATCGAGCGACAACCGCGATCAAAGCGAGACGTGTGTACTACAATTGGGAATCTAATAATGACGGATTTTGCGCGTTTTATTGCATTACGACCTACTGCACTACGTTTGTACTTGTTGTGTTCGGTCATATTTGTACCTGTGTTATACGTGTTGTATAGTTCTAATAAACTCTATAATAATTCCAACGGCATTTTAATTCGAGTCCCGTAACTCGTAACAATATTATAAAATTCTAAAAACGCCGTGTCGTGTGCCCAATAAAAAAAAACATGTGGAATACACTTATATATAAACGATGGAAAACACGATGCAATTTTCTTTAGATTTCTTGTCTGTTTGTTTGTTTGAGATTCACGTAAAAACTACTGGGCCGATTTCGATGCGGTTTTCATTGATATACAGGATATTCTTAGACTTAAAATCTGCGCTACTTTTTATCCTGGAAATTCCACGGGAATCCGTTCAGTACTTTTTACATGATGCTCTAATAGATAGACAGATAGACAAAAATTCTAAAAATCGCATATTCGGAATCTGCTGGTCTGAATTAGCGCCTATGATTTTTTTCACATTTTTAAACGCATTGTATAAACTCGAACCATTCACTGATTATTATAGTATAGATAGATTTTGAAATAAATATGGTGAAACATATATACGATATAGCGGAAGTTAGCGCAATTGGCTACGCACAATTTTAGCCTAGTTTCTATAAATTTTATAAACAAAGTTAATAGAAACTAACTAACTCTAACTATATGCAAATATATCTTTATCTATATGAAATTAGTATTTCTATGGGTATGCTATGAGCTAGAGTAGGGTTTCTGTTGCACAACATTGTGATAATGACAAAAATATACACATATATATATATATATATATATATATATATATATATATATATATATATATATATATATATATATATATATAATTGTAACACAAAAACAAACAAGGCTCTAGTAAAAAATAGCATGAAGGATAAAGTTTCTAACATCCAAGTCAATGAAACAATGACTCAAAACATGCTATGCTGCTAAAAGGCATTTCCTGTGCAACAAGAAACCAGTTTGGCCTAGGTATTCTCACAGTCGACACGATCTATTTTTAGAGCATACAAAAAATCCTTATATGGAAGAAACATCTTAACATCTTACATCGGGTAAATGCGTGTTGCACCATGCTCATTTAAGGGTTCTGTGGTCATAAATGTCCACTATACTCATCATTTGGCTACTGAACTCTATCAATCCATCGAAAATATCTTATATCTCAAAAACTATTCAAATTCAATACATTTTATTCAAACTAAGTACCACCAGAGAGCATTTTTTGAAGGTTAAACAGATAAATCAAAACTTCTACAAAACTGACGGCTACTTCCTATTGTATATATTTATTATTATACTATTATATATGTACATTTCCATTGAAATTGTATAATTTATTATAAAATTATTTTATTTTATATTATTCGGAAAACAAACAGTTTATAACTAAGTACATACTACTAAATATCTATAACCTTTTAATTGTTTATTATTACATTCTATTAATTAATTAATTTTAATTTTAAATTAATTTTCTAAATTAATTAATTTATTAATTAATTAATTTTTACATTCTATTAATTAATTAATTTTCATCCGTGCAGGAACGGAGAAAGAATACAATTTCCTGCGGCCGGGCGGCCTGTCGTAAGAGGCGACTAAACAACCCACAGCCAGGTGGTAGGGTTTTTGCTCGACTGGATGGCGACCACCCCTGGTCTAGAGTATGCCGCGATAACAACCTTGTGTTGTGTTCCATCAGCAGTGACCAGGTTCCAGTGTCCTTTAAGAGAGCAGCAGCGCATTTGTAGCACCTTTGGTGTTGCAAATGTCCATAGGCGACGGTAACCACTTTCCATCAAGTGGGCCGTCTGCCTGTCTGCTGAACTCCTGAGTTAAAAAAATAAATAAAAACAAAATAAATTATTTTAAAACTGACCTATTGACTGCAACTTGTTAATATTCAGACCAATTCTTTAACAGGACCGTCTTAATATTTTGTGGATTACTAATAAATAAATCTATATCATGGATAACAGCTAAAGATTATAGTTAATTAACACCCGATTAAAATAAGAATTTGCCCTATAATTACTAGGTACCCGAGGAACAAACAAGTGTATTGGATTCCGGAATAGTCTTGTTGGCACTTTTAAACATATTTTAGATAGTAAATAAGGCGAATCTATTTTATACTCTGCAATTTTACTTAGCATCACTATATGTGCTATTTGTCTCCTTTTGTGCAATGGCAAAATATGATGTCTGAGACATCTAGCTTCGTAGTGATTATCGCTAACCTTGCATTTAAACTCTAAAAATCTACGGTATATGGATTCAATTCAATTAACATACACATCATACACTGGATTCCATACCTGTGAAGCGTACTCTAGAAAACTACGCACCAAAGAACAATACAAAATCTTTAAGACCTTGACATTACTAAATTGTGAACTGACTTTCATGACAAAACCTAATGTCTTATGGCTTTTTTTGTTATGGTGGTCTATGTGTTTATCATACAGTAATTTCGAATCATGTAGTACTCCGAGATCACGTATCTCATCAACTTCGGTGAAAATTATATTATTAATAGTGTAGAAATACTGCATGAAATGTGGTTTACGTGCAAAGGTAATTATATAGCATTTAGATATGTTGAGATTTTTTTTTATTTATTTACAATGTTGTTCAAATTGAAGAAGGTCATGCTGTAAAAGATAGCAATCATTAATGGTGTTGATAAATCTAAATATTTTCATGTCGTCAGCATATAAAAGAAAATTTTAAAATTTAAAACAGTTATTTATATCGTTAATAAAAATCGTGAATAAAAGTGGTCGTAGCAGGGATCCTTGGGGTACTCCGAAATGATTATTTAGCCATCTTGAGGAATATTTGTTGGTAACAACGGCCTGCGACCTATTATCTATATAAGAGGAAAACCATCTGAACAAGTTTCCATGAATTCCAGCTTTTAGTAATTTCTGTAAAGGTAAATGGTGGTCAGTGCGATCAAAAGCTTTACTGTAGTCAGTAAAAACTGCATCCACCTGGTCACCTGATTTCATATTTGAAGTTAGATAATCAACAAAACTAATAAGATTTGATGTTGTTGAAATATTTTTCAAAAACTCATGCTGTTCAGGTAAAAAACCGGTATGAAGTGCAGAGTAAACGTTAGTATACACTATTATTTCTAAAACTTTAGCAAAAATGCATAACTTTGAAATAGGTCTATAATTTTTAAATTCCCTTTTATTTTCATTTTTATGTGCCGGGGTAATAAATGCTGACTTCCAAACTGTTGGCACTGTACCCTCTGTTAAAGATTGCTGAAATAAATAGGTAAAAGCCATTGTCAATGCTTTTGCACACTTAACTATCATCATTGGAGCAATATTATCCGGACCAGCACCTTTATTTATATCGAATGATTTCAAAAGCTTATGAACAGAAACAGGCTCAACTACAATTGTGTTGATAGAATTAATATAATAAGGATTTTCTAAAAGATGAATTGATGGAGAGGAATTCCCGTTTGATGGCGCCGATAAAAATGTTGATTGAAATAAGTTTAAAAAAGATTACAAATACTTTCTCCGCTACGAGCACTTAATCCCCCTCATATGACATGGTCGCTGGAATAGAATTAGAAGAGAATTTTAATGATTTCACATATGACCACAATTTTGTAGGATTTTTGATAAAGGAGTCTTCAATGTTTGTGATATATGATTTAAAACATTCTTCTTCTACTATTTTAGCACGTTTCAATAATGAAAAAGATTCATAGTCCGAGATGTTTCCATACCTATAAATACAATATTTTTTAAGATACTTATATTTTTCTTTTAAAATCTTTTTTAATGGAGCTGTGAACCATGGAGGATATGAAGAACATTTAATACGTTTTCGAGGCACAAATTTATCTTTTAAATTATGCAAAATTGAATAGAATAACTCAACAGAGGCTTCTAAAGATTTTATAGACAGACTTTGTACATATTATAAAACAAAGTCGCTTTCCGCGTCTGTCTGCCTGTATATCCGCTAACTCCTTCCTAAAGGATTTTTAAGCGATTTTCACTATCAGTTAAATAATTTTTCAACGAAGGTATATTTGTTAGTACGTGTGTCTGTGTGTGTGTGTGTGTGGTTGTGTACTAGCTTTACCCGCGGCTTCACTCGAGGTATATAGAAAGCGTAATTAAGTTTTTTGTAAGTAAAATAATGAAATATTCTACGGTTTTTAGGAAAACTCTGGTTTATTATAGAATTATAGACAGACTAGTTTTTTATTAATATCGATAATAATGAAATAACAAAATAAAACAGCGTCAACTAAATCTTGATACTTTAACCTTAGATACACAGCTGACCAGATGTTTGATAAAGAAATATATCAATAAGGAACTAACATTAGCCCTATATGACGATGCAACAAGTGGCGAACATATCAAATTAACAGTTAAATTTTATTAAAGAAAATTATACCGTAACGCAATGTAACAAGTATCAAGATCATTCAGCAAGATTACAAGGAAAGATGAACGCATAGATTACGTAACGAACTTGAAACAAAATTCACGGTCATGGTATGGACTTGAGGTCATTTGTAATGATTGTTTCATCGTTCCGGTGAGAATTGTCATTAATTCCAAAATCTAATGAATGCTCCTGTTGTAATGCCTCTTTTACATTCAGTCGGTGCCGCTCGCGTTGCCGGAAATAATTGTTAAAATATTTTGCGGCAGCATCGCAGGCAGTTAGTGCTTACATGCTGCTTCGATACTCACTTCACGTTTGACTATAAATTCTGATTACTTAAGTGTTTTGTATAGTTATATCATACAGTCCAAGAAGATGGTGGATAATAAAACAATGAATTTTAATAGAATTTTAAATGTTTGATTTCCAGGCGCTCTGCGACAAGTGAACACCTGACTGTTATTTTTCTCTTTAGTTTTTTCGGGCTTTTTGTCCACGTGGACAATCGAAGATATTGTTACGAGTTGCAGGAGTCGAATTAAAATTCCGTTGGAATTATTATAGAGTTTATTTTATTAGAACTATACAAACACGTATAACACAGATACAAATATAACTGAATACAACCAGTCTAAACGTAATGCGCGAGATCGTAATTCCATAAAACGCGCTAAGTCCGTCACTAAATAGATTACAGCATGGGGTACACACGTCTTGCTCCGCTCGTGGTTATCGCTAGACTGACGATCTCTCTATTGGCGCATTGTTTTATGCTGCACAAATGCAATATGTCTACCTGACCGCGCGGACCGAATTTCTTAGAATCACATCACTACCATAAAAGATTAGATAGAATACACAATGGGCTGTTTTTCTAATCACAAATTTTAAACACAAAGTAAACAAAAGAAGTCCAAATGCCGAAAAGTAATAAACTGTCCAAAACAGGTATGCAGGTGTGAATTTGTCTTTGTTGGTCGTAACAATATCAATCCCATTAAGCAGCACTTGAAGGTTTAGTAAAGATCCCTATTTTTTTCTAATAATAAATATAGTCTTTGTTACCCAAGGATAATATAGCATTCGAATGGTTTTCTGAAATACCGCTGCAGGGGCCCTCTAGCATCTAGGGAACAGAGGAGTCTTCAACCCTGTTGACGAAGTGAGTTTGCTCTGATTCCCGGGGCACTCTCAGGCACTTTGCGCTAGGATCGGCGTGGGCGTAACTACGTTCTAAGTCTCATGTCTTTCCTACCATAAGCGCGAGGCACATGAGAGGAGGGTGGTTTTAGTGGGGTATTAGCCCTTGGACATTTGTCCATTGGTTCGAGTCTCCACACAAGCCGGTCGGTTATTGGATTGCCCTCAGTGGAATGCCTCCATGATCGACAGCGGTCTAATCCCTAGCAAAGGACCCGGTATGTGCGAAAAGCATTTCCCCTGCCTGAAAAAAAAAAGCATTCGAATGGTGAAACAATTTTTAAAATCGGTCTAGTAGTTTTTGAGTTTATTCGTTACAAACATACAAAAATACAAATCTTTCCTCTTTATAATATTAGTATAGATTAGTGTAGAAAATCTGGATTGCAATCTACAATTTTTCTTTTTAAATTTATCTATATATATATAATGAAAATGGCCTTCCTTTGAGGCTCAATCACGCCTAAACCACTGATCGTATCGACATGAAACTACCACCATTCGATGGGAAATTTTTCCTAGATGGTTTGTGGCTATTTATTTTTCGAATTCTGACGTTCCTTCATTTTTTTTATTGCTGTTTTATCTTTCATGAACATTTATCTCGCTAATAAAAACAAAAGACAAGCGTTTTCTCCTGATTCTTTTGTTTTCATGGATTTCAACGGAGTTTACTAAACGGATTATGTTCTTTTACATTCAGCTAAGAATCTACTTACAAACTTCCACGCATCCACCCACCAACTCCCACGCACCCCTGCACACCCACTCTCATTTTTTGATAAAAATAAAATGCCGTATCTATGATCGAGTACCACTTGAGAACGGCTGGACCGATTGGGTTAATTTTTTTTTGTTGTCTTCAGAATTGTCAGGAGAAGGTTTATATGTAAGAAAATTTTAAAAAAGTCTGCTAAAACGTTAAAAATTTCGATGATAATCGAAGTATTCCAATTTCTATAGTTACTCATCACGAAATCTCGGGAACTATAGGACTTAGAAATGTGAAACTTGGTAGGAATATTACTTTCGTTGTGTAGAAGTCAACTAAAAACGGATTTTAAGAAATTCATCCCCAAAAGGGGATTGCGGGGGCGTTAACAATGAACAATTCCCGTTTTTAAACTATAGCTCCTATAAATTCTAAATTTGGTAGGAATCTTCTGTAAGAGATGTAGAAATAGTCTATGAACGAATTTTACGGTAGCTCACCCCACAGGGGTTGCGGGGTGGTTTAACAATGAAAATTTTTATTTTTAAGCCGTAGCTCCTACAGACTCCAAATTTAGCTAGAGTCGTCTATATGTGATGCAGAAATGATTTAAGAGCGGATTTTACAACAGCCCACCGCCGAAAAAGATTGCGGTAGTGGGTGTTAAAATGTGAAATTTCTATTTCCAAACTGTAACCTCTATAGACTCTAAATTTGGTAGTTAATTTATAAAATAAAGTTTATTAATATATCAACACTTAATATTTAATCTTCATCTTCATCTTCAATAATCATCTTATGGATTGCAAGAATTGGTAACTCTTCAACTACGAATTCGTTCGTGAAAGTGATTTGATCGAAGAATATTCTAAATTTTGAGTCGGATAGAAATTGATCATTGATAGTTGGGCAGTGACAAACAAAATCCGCAGCATTTGAGATCGTCACAATCTATATTAATGATCAATTTTTTTTATATAAATTCAAAATGGATGCGATTAAATTGAGAAGAAAAAAATAATTTAAATGACGGTAGAACTTTGCTTAGACATTACTTGATTTTTGTTTATTCTTAAACAATGACGAAGTAGAGCATTTTCAACTGCAAACAGATAATTATATGAACTCATTCCATATATTTCTTCTACATAACCACGAAAACTGAATCGATAAATGTAAATTTACGTAATGTGTCTATCGTTATCTATTTAATTATTTTTATACCTGTTATTTCTTCTATAAAAGTATCCGTCATTTGGATGAATAATAATAAATGAGTCCCTGATTATTATAATTTGTCGATGAAGCAATTGACGAAAATATTGTCAACGACAACGATATAAATAATGAAGAAATTAGAGAAAATAATATCAATGACAACGATGATATTAATAATGAAGATAATAATGATATTGATAATAATAATAATAATAATAAGCCCCTAATACAACCACACGTCCTGATTGAAAACCTAATCACGTGGGAGGCGGACACACGAATGAGAAATTAGTGGCGTGGCTAACGTGGCTCTGAAACCCATCAAAAATGGAGCTACGATCTAAACGTAAACGTATAGGACCGCTGCCCGGGGGCGATCGCCGGGACACACCTGGAGCTGACGCTGGGTGTCTCAGCATGCGAATTGTCAGCGGTGAGGAGTTGAACAGGCGGGCTCCCACCGACAAAGATGCTACAGCCGAAATCCGTGACGATGGTGGTAGTTTAACAGTCAGAACAAATACTCCAATAGAACCATATAGCCCAAGTACTGTATCGTACACACCCTCCAGATCATCTTCACCTTCCGTACCATCGTCACCCCAAACACTCTCTTTTAACCCAGATCCACCCATACCAGTCTTGAATGTTGCACGGGACCACCAAGGCTGGGAAATCACGAGTACGCATGAAATGGAGCAAAGATGTGAATACATTTATCATGCGTACTTATTTTCACATAACCAAATTAGAGACCGACATGACCACATATAGGCAACAATTACATCAACTTTTTTCCCAACAATATCCGGAAGTAACCGTTTCAGAACAAAGAATATTAATAATTAAAAAAAGGTTAAATAAATCTATGTCATTCGCCTGGCAAACTAATCCGTTTCACAATTCGATGAGATAGAGTGAATATGTACATGACATGTTGATATAGAAGACATAACGTTTACTAATACTTAGTTATACGTTTATAATGTTCGTTGCAACGATAAACATGAAGTTAATAAATAAACAACAACAAAAAATTGAATGGTTACTAGGTTCATTGTTTTTTTCTATTAAAAAAAAATAAGCAAATAAACATTTAGACCGTTCATCTGTCATCAACGCTACTATCAACATCAACTTCATGAATTTTCAAAGGCCACCATTTTTCCGGCAAGGGCGTCGTTATGAGTATGTCTTTTTTATGATTTTTAATTGAATTTAAAATCTTTTTTGTTTATTTTATAAATTATTGATTATTGTTTTTTCAGATTCACTGGGTACGTTCAGGAGCTTTTCGGGTACCGTGAATTACTCTTTACCGATAATTTTTCATTTGATATCCGTGATCGGTCTGGGGATCATGTTATAATGATTGTCGATAATCAACATGAGCTTGAGTCGATTATCGAAAAGGTTGTGGTTAAACGTACTCTCTGCTCACCGTATTGGTCCGCAGTGGTTATACGTTTAACCATTTCCATTAAAACATTTTATGATTTTTTTTTTTACTTTCTGAAGGTGCTGATGGTTCGCGTGGTCTGCCAGTATGGTCGGAGCTTTGATGTCGGTCAAAATGACTCGCCGTTTGAATTTCGAGTTTTTAGTTTGAACTTCGTTATGTTAACGAGTATGTTTTACGTCCCGGCAAACTCAACTTGCGAGCGACGAGTCGTCGAATGTGAGATGGAGGAAGATTAATACTCATTTCTCCATTTATTCTTTGTTTTGTTGTTCATCAACATTTATTTTTATAATAATAATAATAATAATTTATTATCTCAATAAATTTTATTTTAAGTGAATTTGACTCTTCTTTGAAAAATATTTTAAATTTCAGAAAAAAAAAATTAACAAAAAAAGCAAAAAAAAATGATGAATAAAATTTAATTTATTTCCTTCGAAAATTCGCCCAGCGAAGCGGGCGGGGACGGCTAGTTTTTAATAAAAGAAAGTTACAAGATCATACAAACAATTACATTGCCAAACTGCAGCGCAGTTTGTCGGCAGCGTTCTCGTGGATCGCATTAAATTATACCTTATAACTTCTGTTTTATATACTGAAGTACACTTTTTTTAAATGTAAATTATAATATAAATTAAATGAAGTGATTGGATTAACCAATTTTTGTATTAAGTCTTGCTTTAATTGGTAATTAAAGCAAGTGTAATGGTTTGGTGTATATGTACGTTATCTAAAGTACATATACACCAAATTTCTTGTGAATTCGTTTAAAACGTTTCCATTAATTCCTTGATGATAGTACCATATCTCACCGCGTACATGCACCATCACTTATCATACATATATATATACATACACATACACACATACAAAATAAATGCATATGTTATAGTTAAACATCGAAGCTCTGGCGCTCCTAGGTATGACTAGTCAAACCTCAGGTCTGACATAAAGTCTTAGTCAATGTCCAAATAAATGACGTTTTTCTGTCTTTGACTAACCAATTTTTGTCTAACCTAGGAGAGACTAATTATACAGTCATTAAACATGTAACAAGTGCATTATGAAACGACATTTGACCGAGTCTGCCTTAGTCGCTTCTAGGATCGACTAGGCAAAGCCCGAAACAGATTATTTTACGTTCGACGTTTGGCTAAAAAGTTAGGTACTTCTAGGTTTGACTAAAAATGCGATGAGTGAGAGATCGGATAAGCCCACTTTTCTTCCCCTTATCCTATCCTGTTTTTTCTACCCTATACCTCCTGTTTGATCCCTCTATCTTGTCTTTATTTCATTCCTCCTATCTTATCGCCTGTGTCCCATACTAAAGGCTGGCAATGCGTTGGTTTCACCGCTGGTGTTGTAAACATCTATAGCGACAGTTATCACGCTATTAAAAACGATAGTAGTTTTTAGTGACGTCCCGACGAGGTGGAGGAGCGAGATGGAATTCTCCTCAGTCTCAAAAGAAATCTTCCAGCGTAGCTATTACTGTGCCTCACAGACCTAGGCCCATCTGCTATTGTTGGAAATTTGTATATATTATTTGTATGTGTCGGGAATCGTTTGCGACCTCAGTTACACGAGAGGTGAAAGTAACCTATTTAGGAACGAGATGGTTTGACGCACGGATGTAGCGAGAGCGCTAATATTTCGAGTGCCTAAATATGCGTTTCACCCGAAGTTAACACTCTGCTTTTTATTTCGAATATGAGGAAAGTTAACTAAAATATAATTAGTTTAACAAACAACTACTTCTCTAATAAAATCAGGCGTTAAATCCATATCTAAATATGACGAACTCATTTAATACGTTACATACGAAACGTCAAGTAAATTTCTTTTCCTACGGCATTCTACCAGCCGGTATTTTTTTAAATATTTAGCTCAAATTTATGTAAATTAAATAATAATTTAGCAAAAAGTAATTAATAAGTATAAAATTATGTTACAAAATTCTTGATATTTTTGAAGTGAAACTTCTTTAGAATCGTCGTGATTTGAAACTCGATGAAACGAAAAAAAGCGACACTAAAAAGATATATTTAATAATTAAAACACTAGGTTCATAAAGATAGAGTTGGAAATATTTTAAAGTTTTAAAGTTCATAAATCAAATTGTAACTAAAGCATTTGTTTCCTATTTTAGTTATCATAAGCCTCTCGAGTTATTTGTTCAAAGTGAAAACCTAGAATCTGGACATTATGTTATAATATATCTTAAATATGTAATATATGAAATGTAATATTTTGCATTAAAATATGAAATAATTTTTGAGCTTGGTTACATTTTATAAAAATAATAAACCCTATAATTATCCTAATACTCCTGATACTCTATATTTATCTCATTCTCTCGTAGGCTAGTTTTCTGAAGTTTCACTTCTGTCGTGTGTGAACTGCACATACACATTTTTTATTACAATTTATGCCGCGATTTAACAGTGGCTGTAAAAAAAGTTGAAACATAAGTAACATGTGTGTATGGTTCGCATATTTTTTAATTATTTTGATAGCAGAGAAAATCGTTTTCTAGGGACGAAAAGTACTGTTTTCATTCCTGTGATCAGACAACTCCAATCGTACTTTCAGAATATAAAACATGAAAAATTAATTTTCGTACCGAGCATATTCCAATAAGAGGTAAACACGTAACCATATTCGGTTCATCCTTTGACTTCCGCAAAAAATCGACAACACGAAGCAGTGGCAACGGTAGCAGTAGCGACAGGACAAATGTTGTGTTTAAATACTCGCGCCACGAATTTTCCTCGCGGAAGTAAGCATAATGTAAACCATGGTTAATTCTCGCTTCGCTTGCAGTTGGAAGGCTGTGAAGCGTGAGTTTGGCGATGGTTTTTTTTTGCTGCTAGAGTTGCTGTCATGCTCAGAATTCAGATAACATTTTTGATGATATAAATTAACAGAATTCATTTACGACAAATCTGTGTATTACACACGTCTCATCAAACATATTACAAATGGTATATTTGGTCACAATTTAGTAATGGGTTACAATCGTGACGATATTCTTTAATAACATCAAGACAAAAATCCCGATTATAGAGCTTCCAAAAATAATTTCAATGAAAATATCTGTATGTATGTGGAGTACATCCAAATGACAAACATCACTGTTAGCCGTATGTTATCATTTATTTCTACTAAACCTCGCATTGCGCATGCACAACATTCACTTGGTCGTTTTGGCGATTACCATTCCTATACATAATCTTCTTCGATAACATCAAAGTATTCACTGTCTATACGATTGTTTCTTCCCACTACTCCTTGTTTCCTCAAGGAACGCTTCGAGATTCTTTACGTATCTAGCTCCAATAATTTGGGGTAATAAATACAGGATAAACACATCTGTACACAGCTGTTGTTTTTGTAATAACTCCTTTACCTTCCAGGCTGTGCGTCTCTGGAATGAGCTACTTATTGCCATAAAATAAGCCAAATCCTTTCAGTGCTTTAAAAATCAGGTTCAAAATCATCACTTTTCTATTGTGTATAACAATTCCTAATACTGTTATACACATATATGTATGTTTGTATTGTCGTATGTATATATATGTGTGTATATACATATGTATAATTATATATTTGTACTTATATTTACTGTGTGTACTTATCATTTATCATTATTTATAGCCGTCACCACCATCAGCATTAAAAATTTGTCAATCCCTTCTAAGGGTTGCCTGGAAGAGATCGCTTTTTAGCGATAAGGCCGCCCGTTGCACTAGTATCTTTTGTATTTTTTTATTTCTGTTTGTCTATGCTTTGGTGTACAATAAAGTATTATCTATCCATCTGTTCGACAACCATACAAAAACTTTATCGTCTACTCCATTGAAATTCATAAATTCTCTAAAACATGTCTCGAATACCTGCTCCCTGGAACATTTAGGCCTATGGAATCAATAAATCCGCGTTAAATCGAGACGTACCAGGTTCCTATAGCAACGAACCCTTTGACGCTGGAAAGCTGGTTATTCCCGGGCGCTCTTCCGCTAATTTCCAAAGGGAACGTGTAGGCATCAATCTGTACTATTTAAACTTTATTGGGAAAGTTTCAGTTGTGGGTATGTATAGCTCTGAGTTCTGATTATAATTGGCTATTGGAAATAGCAAATCTATTCTTCCAAGAATTCTTTTAATCTACCCTCAGAAAGATTTGAAAATTAAAGAAATTTCTAGCAAGGCCATTCGAGCTTTTACCGCCATTTTATCGTAAACAACATTTGGTCCTAAGCTTATTTTTTGTTGCAAAAGGTATTTCAAACTAGTATTTTATTTTCAGAATTACAGTTTTTAAATCCGTAGGATCTAATCTAACTAAAACTGAAAGTCTTAAAACAATGTAATAGTTTTAAATACCTTTTGCATCAAAAAATACACTTCGCACCAAATGTCGCTTACGATGAAATCGCGGTAAAGGTTCGTATATCCAGTATAGTATGTTTTTTATTGTATAAGTACAGCAGACAGATGCGGAACGGTGGAACACTGGCGTCGCAATGGTTACTTTTTCGTACAAAAGCAAACTGTTATGACGATAGGGGACGACCATTTTGACACTATTGTCATAGCACAATTGAAGCCCAGATCGTAAGTGGTTACAATCGTCTATGAACATTTGCAACACAGTTGTTACCAAAGTGCTATTGGCGTCAAAGGAATTTTATGTCACCTTTTCCAAAAATTCCCATATCGCTGTGGTAAAACATTAGTAAAACACTACTACTATATAGGTATTTTAAAACTAAAGTTTTTTCACAGCGATAGAGATTACAACTTTGTTGTAGGTGTTGGCAACACCAACATAAAATAATTTTTATTTTTAAACTTGCAACATGCTATTCTGTTTTCTTCCGTTTGGGTTGTAGCCCAAGGCAGACGCTTTCGCTATGTAAAGTGATTTATTACCAGTTTTCACCAACTAACAGTCTTTAACTTCGACACCTACATCGACCTGGGTATCCTAGGCCCACCACCGTCACCGTGTACCAAATATATGTTATATATGCGACGAGCTGCGCACAATAAGTACCAACCTACAAGGATGTTTTAGGAGAATAAGAATACGTCTTTGAGTACCTACATTAGCAGATTCTAGAACTACACGTTTCGTAGTAATAATTAAACGGGAATTTGATAAAGGAAGTGGATGAATATACTATAATAAGTTATACCAAAATGAACAAAAACATACACAATCAAAAAAATTATTGACGCCAAACGGATCAATGTTGATATATTACTACTCAGCAAAAGCAATTCAGTCTTTCACGTGTATATATACTTTTTGCAATTTACGAAGGCGAGTGGGCTTTATTTCTGGTAAACAAGTATCTGTGTGTGCAGGTTTTTTTTTAAATCAGCAGACAAGCACACTATTCTATATCTCAAAATTAAGTAAGTTACGCTTATGGACTACTCTGAGGCCGATCCCAGACTCCCAGACCAAAAGTAAATAACTGAGAAAATTCGTTTCCGAAATTTACCATACCGGGAATCGAACATGGAACCTCTGCGTTGCAGTGAGGTAGGCCAGCAAAAGCTTAGTCAACCACAGAGACCGTCAAATTATGTATATAACTAACTGCGCCCCGCGGTTTCACCCGCGTGGTGATGGAAAATCGTTAGAATATATTTTGGACAATTCACACTATATATTTATAAATTATAGCCTATGTGTTAATCTGATCTGTAAGCTATATTATTGTAAAGTTTCATTAAAAACCATTCAGTAGTTTTTGCGTGAAAGAGTAACAAACATACATCCATACATTCTTACAAACTTTCGCGTTTATAATATTAGTAGGATAGTAAGACACAGCGTGCCATCCAATATGATTGAATGGCGCATACAAAACATCATGATATATATGTAATTTTTGTATGTATGAGTTACAAAAAATTATTCACCACAACTTAGAAAATTTTGAATTTGAGTTATTTAATTACTTTAATATTGTTACGACCTACACGCCGACAAAAGTAGATTCGCACCTGCATAACATAAAAACACACTTTATTACCTTTCCGCATTTGGATTTCTTTTGTGTACTTTGTGTTTAAAATTTGCAACTAGAAAACAGCCCATTGTGTATTGTAATCTTTTATGGCAGTCATTAGCCAGGTGTGTCGAACTGATTCTAAGAAATTCGGTCTACGCGGTCGGGCAGCCATATTATATCGGTGCAGTGGAGAGATCTTCAGTCGAGCGATAACCACAAGCGAAACAAGACTTGTGTACATTCAGTAATCTATTTAGTGACGGACTTTGCGCGTGTTATTGAATCGTACGTTGCGTTTGGCCTGGTTGTATTCAGTTATATTTGTACCTGTGTTATACGTGTTTGTATAGTTCTAATAAATTCTATATTAATCCCAACGGCGTTTTAATTCAAGTCCTGCAACTCGTAACAATATAAAGGAAAAACATAAGACCCGACATTAAATTAAAAGGAAAACACACCGACGATGCAAACAATATATTCAAAATGCTACTGCGATAAAAGTTCATTGACTAATGCAAAACAATAGAAAAATACATGTTATTGTATACATTGTTCGATGCAAATAGATTTTATAAAAATACGCGAGCAATGAAATATTTAAATACCCGTTTATATAAATGCATTTTGTATTTTTTTCTGTTCACAGCATTTTGTTTGCATTAAACACAAAATTCAAAGAATAACAGTTCCTAAATTGTAAAGTTTGACACTTGACACTGAAACTAGCGAATATTTGGATAGTTGACATAATTATTTCACAATGAATTCTAGGACGATCCTTCCTAATATTATAAACGAGAATGTGACTTTGTTTGGTTGTGACTTTTCACATCTTAATTCAACCGATTATCATGGGATTTTGCAAATACATTGTGAGGGGTACAGAAAATGACATAGGGTTACCTTTCATAAATAAAAGGATTGTTCCTGAGAGACATAAAAAAACCTGGATTGATTTATAAATACAAATCGTAGAATAGAATAGGATATACTTTATTGCATAATATAAAGATACAATTCAAGAAGTTTAAGTACAGAAGACAATAGGCGGACTTATCACTAAAAGCAATTTCTTCCAGACAACCTTCAGGACCTTCCTTCAGGATGGATTAGAGAAAAAATGTGTAATATGTGAGTTGTAACTAGAATAAAAAAGTATATATATAAAATTTTGAAATGGCAAGTATAATAGACATAGAAATAAGACAAAAATATACATATATCTTATATATAAAAATCAATTGCTGTTCGTTAGTCTCGCTACAACTCGAGAACGGCTGGACTGATTTGGCTAATTATGGTTTTTATGGTACGCTCCTTGAGATAAGGAGGAAATCGTAAGTGAAGCCGTGGGCAAAAACTAATTTTATTTACTTTTTTATATTTTTAAAATGTGTATCATGGTCATGCCATACAGCGCGGCAATGCAGCCAGACTTCTGGACACGCCCCCACCTGACAGCGATTTGTTACACAGCATTTAATTATTTATTTGTCTTTAATTATTATATATTATTTGTACGATTTATAACTTAGTTCATTTTTAGTTTTTAATTATATTTTTAAAGTTAATTTTAGTTTAGTTTGTACTTTATTTTTAATAAGAAAATGTTATATTGTTAATACTAACTGTATCATGATATAAATAATTTTCATAAATTTTTCAATAACAATTAACATGGTTTCTGTTTTTTCTAATGACGTCATAGCTTGTTACGCTCTTAAAAAATCTAAAGGGTTCGATATTTTGTAAATTAATTAAAAGTAACTCAGTATGATTGTTCGTTGGTGTTATTTCGTTCTGCGTAGACTAGCTCAAAAATTTTCAACAGAAGTCGCTTTTTACAAGCTTACCAAAGCTATGTTGATTCTGTACTACAATACGGCATCGTTCTTTGGGGAGCTATCACAGATGTAGATAGAGTTTTCTACGTTCAAAAGAAGTGTCTACGTGCAATTTATTATATATGGTTTACATTTTCTGGACTCGTGTAAACCTCTCTTCAAAGAACACAAAATTCTTACTGTACCCTCTGTCTACATTAAGGAATTAGCAGTTTTCGTACAACAGAATCCAGATTTATTCCCTACGTACGGAGAATCAAGTCAGAGACTACTGAGGCCCTCCATAAAATATTGAATATTATATCCGTAGTGCAACCTGTCCTTGCAAAAAAAAAAAAACTCATTTTATGAGGGTTAAAATAATTAATAATTTGCCTGTTGACATAAAGTGCTTAAGTGCTCATAAAAATTTATTTAAAGTCAGTCTTTACAATTGGTTATTAAGAAATGTTTTTACTCGGTGCATGATTATTTTAATTGGAACAATACATACATGAGGCTGTATGACATTTATATTGAATTTAATTATTTGACTTTATTATCTTTTGAGATACAACAATATTCTAATTTAATTTAATTTTCCGTGGTTAACGTAATTAATATTTTAATTATGTCTTTTATAAGACAACTGGAGTTTAACCCTCGGCTGCGCCGCGGGTCAACCTCTAGTCCGTGCTTCTTGTTTAAAAACCAGGCGTTAATACAGGTTACATTGTACAAAATTTTTATATTAGTGGTGCTATTTGCACCCGGAAAATTTACTTAATTTCATATCGCAAACTATCCGATCTCCTGGTATGAATATATATGTCCATTTTTGGCATTAAAACTACATTTGAACAAAATTACAATAAAACTGATCCAGTATTCCCGGTAGTTTTCCGTGAAAACTTAACAGAAAGACATATCGAGTTACTATCCCATTGTTTATAGACGATGAATTTTTATATCTATAAACTTGAGAAATTATTGGTCTCATTCTCTATTTCAAACCGTCCTAGTTTTATTTATCTATCCCCCGTCTATGAAAACTACAAAAAAGACAAAAAAATCAAAAAGGACAAAAAGAGCAAAGAGAGCTAAAAGGACAAAAAGATCAAAAAGATCAAAAAGGACAAAAAGGATAAAAAGACAAAAAGAGCAAAAAGTACAAAAAAAGACAAAAAGGAAAAAAAGGACAAAATTGCACAAATAATTAAAATAACCAAAATGCCAGATCACAAAAAAAATCAAAACCTATCCCACTTTCTGGGATAACCTTTACATAAATCTATCCCAATATCCGGGATGAAAAATATCCCTTGTCAACCCTCGGTATTAAAATATCATAATTAATATATATATTGAATCTCAGCCAAATCGGTCCAATAGTTTTTCCGTAAAATCATAACAAAGAGAGAGACAAATACATTTTCATCCCGGAAACTATACCATTTTTGGGGATAAAAAGTATCCTATGTTCATCCTCGGCATCGAAAATATATATATATATATACTGAGTTTCAGCCAAATCGGTCTAGTAGTTTTTCTGTGAAAACGGAACAGACAGACAGAGTTACTTTATATGAGTGAAACAGCATTAACCACAACACTATCTTAATAAATATATATTTAACTACTATTTAAAAGTTAATTTAGTCATAATGTATTTACATCCTACATGTTAGGAATTTCCGAAACGATAAGGCGTAATTTACATATACTTTAAAAGATAATGAATGATTTTTGATGGAATGTAGAATCGTAAAATCAATATATACCATTATAGTGATTTTTTTGTAATGTTAAATGGCCTTCTTAAGATTTATGAGAGAATTAATTAGGAAATATGAACTAGCAGAAACGTATAGTGGAGGTCAGTAGACACAGTACCTCTTTTTCTCTTTTTTTCATCTCAATCATTTGGCATTGGTACAATTTGTCTTTTCCAAACACACTCCTCTATTCTGACATACATCCTCTGTCACAACAAATCATCATGTCATTCTTCACACAATGCTTCCATCTCTTTTATCACTTTGGCATTTGGACTTCTTTTGTTTACTTACCTTATGTTTAAAATTTGTAATTAGAAAACAGCCTATTGTGTATTGTACTTGTTTATGGCCGTTTGCAGGCATAATTAGGCAGCTGTGCAGATTGCGAATTCTAAGAAATTCTATCTACGCGGGCGGGCAGCCATATTGTATCGGTGCAGTATATAGCAACGGCCCAATGGGGAGATTGGCAGTCTAGCGATGGTCACTGGCGAGACAAGACGTGTGTACATTCGAAAAGCTGTATAGTGACGGACTTTGCGCGTGTTATTGAATCGTGTATTACGTTTGTACTGGTTGTGTCCAGTTATATTTGTACCTGTGTTATGCGTGTTTGTATAGTTCTAATAAATTCTATAGTAATTCCAACGGCATTTTAATTCGAGTCCCGCACTCGTAACAATAATATTATATTTATATTAATAAAAGTTAGAGAAGAATTATCTGTGAGTAAATCTCTGAAGTTTCAATTCTACTGCGTGTGAACACAGACAATTTTTTTTATCATAGAATGAGTCGGAAATGAGTTATTACCAAAAAACTGCCACTAGCCGCTATCTTTTAAATAATGTGGCGCGGGCGGTAAAATTACGGGGTGGCAAAGTTAAAATTCGGAAAGAGCATATCGGAATCTATAAAATTATCAATTTTCAAAACTCCCGTAAAACGTTCCAGGTAACCCCATTTTGTTCGAACCAAATGATTGTACTGTTACAATTTAAGCCCCGACAAAAACAAAATCCACCTGCATATCTGTAAAAACACATTTTATTACCTGTCAGCATTTGAGCTAGTTGTAATTCTTTTATGATCGTCGTCTTTTGTTCACTTATGTATTGGCATACGTTTCTAGAGGACAGCCCATTGTTTATTGTACTCGTTTATGGGCACTTGCGGCCGACTCATTAGCCAGGTGTTTCGGATTATGTCGACTACGATACGGGCATATTTGCATTTGTGCAATATAAAACGATGGCCTGATGGAGAGAGACGGCAGTCGAGCGAGACGACGACCAAAGCGATACGTGTATACTACAATCGGAAATCTAATAGTGACAGACTTTGCGCGTTTTATTTTAGTTTATGTAGTTCTAATAAACTCTATAATAATTCTAACGGCATTTTAATTCGAGTCTCCCAACTCGTAACAGTACTATAGGGCTTTCCAGTTACATTTTTATTAGGTCGATTGTCGTTCATTACAATAATATTTTTCTTCCATGCACATGACACATGTTATTGAATAAATACTTATTCAAAAACAATTAAAAGGAATTAATTAATTAAATAAATTCAAGGACGATAATGTTGATACAGATATATAGTACTATTTATAACATGTAATTATTTTGTTAATTCTCTTAAACTCTGGAATGTCGGCGACACACCCGTCCGTGATTTTTAGTTACTCTCGTGTTGCCTGCCCACTGTTGGGCAATGGTAAAATTCCGAATTTTGCTAATGCTAATGAATAATTCAACTGAAAAATTTGTATTTTTATAAACATTTTTTTTATTGTTTACGTACCTCATTTTACGAGAATAAAGTCCGATATATGGTACAAAAGTAAATTTAAATTTGTGGACAAATATTTTTTTAAACGATCTTATGGCCTGGCAACAATCTTTGAACTAAGTCTTATTATTTTATTCACTAAATTTATTAATTCATTGACTGAAACGCAACCTCTGTCTTTAATTGAAGTCGAATACGCAGTTTTAGAGATAGTTCGAAAAGTTAAATTTTACTAAACAGTTGAGTTTTGTCCACATAAACACACATTTTGCTTATTAACATTCATTTTAATGAAATTCGTCTGATTTTTTGATAATAATAATACAACGAAAAATTCCTTCAAGTAGGTACCCATAACCAACTTCCACATACTTTTTAATACTATAGGAACATTTCGATATCTGTAATTTCAACTATATAATAACAACAATCCATAAATGTCCCATAGCTGGGCTCGGGCCTCCAATTGGCGAACGGACAGTAAACCCCCCGTCACGCTTGTACAAGGCGGCGTAACAGGTTTGACACATCGGCTATCTCTATGTGCAGGTTGCATCACGATGTTTTTCTTCCCCGTTGTTCGCACGTGGTAATTGTAACAATATGCACATTATAGGTCAGAAAACTGCCCAAGTGGTGCATGCATTCTGGCCAGTATCGAACCCGCGCCCTTTGAGTTTGGAAAGCGTGCGCTAGCCATTACGCTACTACTACGACTTCGAATTTCAACTTACAATAGCAAGACACAAAAACACGGTGTTAGGTACTCCTAACATCTTCGGATCTGATTACAAATGAAAGAGTTAATACAATAAAAGAAGAGTACCTATAAAATATTGTTTTTCTAGTTTATAATCATTATCAATGATATAATGATTGATTGTTTGTTACTTGACGTAATACCGATATTAGACGGATCGGCCAAATCAAATAAATTTCATTGAAATTGATTGAAGGCATAGGAGCTGATAGGACATGACTGCATTCAATGATATTGAATAAGTCAAGTCTATATATATGGATTAGTTTAGTTGATTCACCTAAATTTAAAGACAAAAATGAATCGTCCAACATCGGCTTAATACAAGAGATTAATTACATTTTAATTTATCAACAACTTATATGTATGCATAACATATCCAGTAATAAAAATCACGAGAACCTTTTAGCAAAGAAAATAATAATTTTACGCTTAACTATAAACAAGTTCATAAAGAGACAGTCAAAAATCCTGACATGGATAGCAGTAGCCTTAATACGTTTCGTGTTTTTTTTTTTGGAAAAATTCACGTTAGTACTAAGTACGGTAGCACTAAATACGGCAGTACTATTACATATACGGCAGTACTAAGTACGATAATACCAGATACGGTAGGGCTAGTGAGAATTATTTTATGTGCAAATAACTTTAAAAGAAAAACCAGAGAGAAGCTTATTAGATATAAAGTATTCTCAAACTAAATCTTTTATCGGGTTCTATAGTCAAATGACACAACACAAAATCGAAAATCACTATATGTGGAATGTCAAATAGTTGGTCATTATTCTATTAAACTTAGAAGCAATTGATATGTAAGCGATCGTACTATTTAATCTATCTAAAAGCCGTTTAACTTCAACACTATATACCATAGCAAATAGCCATGCTCATTAAATGACTCAAACCTCAGATCAAAGGCACATCCAAATTACTAATGAAGACGTATGTTAGATATTTGTACCGTAACACATACGCCGCTAAATCTGTTGAATATATGAATTATCAGTGGGCCGTTGGGAAGGGAAGGCAGGGTGAGGTGTGCGGGTGGACGGGGGCTATGAAGTTCGGAGGCCCCCGCGCTCGCAAATAGCAAGCTGCGATTTGGCATGCGATGTACTTCTAGTACAGGGCCGGAATAGGAGAGCGGACTGTCAAATCAATTGAGATACTTTCTATAAACTAACAAAACATCGCGGCCTTATAGATTTCGTTCGAGCATACCAACTTATAACGTCAAGAGTAGGTACAAGCAAAAGGAGTCAAATAGCGCATTAATTATTGTTTGAAAAGCAATTTAAATTATTTCTATCATGACATTTTAAAAGTAAAATGATTAAGATATTATTTTAACTTCTGTTTTTTTTATATGAAATTGTTAGAATTTATTGTAACATTTGTCCGCGCCCCTATTGATCTATTACCTATGTCTATTGTCGATCAGAACTACAACTTGATATCGAATATCAAAATTATGTGTAATTACTTGCTTTTGCTTCGCTCTCTATAAAATAGGATATGTATGTCATGATATAGACATGCTATAATTAAAAAAAAATGTCAAATTAAATTTTTAATTCAAAGTTATCATCATCATCCGAGCGTTAAATCCCGGTTGCGATCGGAGCGTTCACTCCGACGTCCAGGGTCCGCTTTCTTACTTTTACTACTCCACTTCGCGCGGTCTTCAGCATCTTCCATATTGAGACCATTGGTGCGTATGACACGGTCTTTTCGCATGACTCCACATATCCATCGCAACATATTATTTTTTTAATTCAAAGTATCTAATAAATACCCGTAACGCCATCTAGCGAAGGAGAAACTGAACATGAGAGCAACATATCAAACTTATATTGTCATTATCAAAGCATTTGAGATTAGATTAGATTATTAGATCTATTAAATTTACCTTTATTATAAAATAAACTAGTGTTAAAATAATTTTAAACTTTAGAGTTATACAAAATATAAGACCATTTAAAAAAATAAACAAATTTAATTGTGTTACAAACAAAAGAGTTGTAAAATTTTGTATTATAATTTATATCAGAAACGATGCAATTTGCATTAATTTTAATGTTTTTGAGTAGGTACGCTACATAATTATTAATGAATGAACTAAAATAATTATCACTACACCCCGGTAATTAGTCAGTACATGACTCTGAGTAACACAATAAATGTATCATTAACTAAAAACAAGGAGCTTCAGGTTCACGAACACGAGACATGTAGGAACATTATTATAAAGGAACAACTAGAACAACAAGAAGTCTAACTGATCCTATGTTATCAGGAAAACTACAAATTTGAAATTAATTATAATTTCCCGTAATACACAGGGCTGTGTTAAGGACTTGGGATTTTACTTATCAACTTATAAGTATAATTATTGCTATTGATGAAAGCGAACGACCTTTACTTATGGTACACACGTATCTGTGTGTGCGTGAGACCAAAAGGGCGTGTGGTTAGATGGCATGCTCGCAACTGATCGTTCTGTCAGACACGTACACTATCACATTGTGCATGTACAGTATTACACACGCTCAGTCACAAGTAAATCTGGCTTTCTTTCGTGTATTTCAAGAGCTATAATTAGGTTACTAATAATCCATATTAACTATATAATTTAAGTTGAGTACACAATCATATTAAAATTAATCTTGTAAAGGATTCCTTTTTTTCAATTTTTAATTTTGTCTATTCAGTCACGTTCAGAAAATAATTTCATTAACATATAATGTAACAGACGTAATACTAAATCAATGAAAAGTCAAAGCAATTAATATTGTTACAACTTAAGTTCTGACGAAAACAAAATCCACCCGCATATCTATAAAAACACATTTTATTACCCGTCGGCATGTGAACTAATTGTGATCCTTTTATAATTGCCTTCTTTTGTTCACTTATTTATTGTAGAGAACAGCCTATTGTACTCGTTTATGGCCACTTGCAGGCATAATTAGCCAGGTGTGCGAATTACGATTCTAGAAAATGGTAAGAATCGGTCCACGCTGCCGAGCGGACATACTGCATTTGTGCAGTATAAAGCAATGGCCCGATTGAGGGAGCAGGCAATTGAGCGATAACCACGAGCGCAGCAAGATTTGTGTACATTCGGTAATCTAGTTAGTGACGGACTTTGCACGTGTTATTGAATTACGACCTTCTGCATTACGTTTGGACTTGTTGTGTTCAGTTACATTTGTACCTGTGTTATACGTGTTTGTATAGTTCTAATAAACTATATAATAATTCCAACGGCAATTTAATTCGATTCCTGTAGCTCGTAAAAATATCTAATGGGTATGTTTTAGTAAATAAAGTTTATTTTACATTCGTACAGGAATAAACAATCATTGTCAGTGGTATACAACAAAATTAACAAGAAGAAAAAAATCATTTAATCATGAAAATTAAACTAACTACATATAAAATATTAAAAAATAAAATATAAGATTCTAATAGGAACCATGTGCTGCATTTTAATTATCCAGTTAATATGCAAAAATTGTTTTGAATTAATAAGAAAAACATCGAAATTAAGTTGTAGATAATGATACTTTTAATTCATAACATGATAATAGTGAGGTGGGATGTATTAAGACATTATTTAGCTGCTAATAACTTAAATTGCTTCATTATCTATTAGATATATTTTGCTGACACTGACATCTTGCTGACACAAATTGTGGTAGAATGCTTCTTAGAGAATTACACCAGATACCCTAACAACATATTCAATATTTATTACTAAAATTACATTTAGCTATTATGATTTTAACACAACGAATATTGGTTATATTGAAATTCATTACGCATTTATCTATACTAATATTATAAAGAGGTAAAGTTTGTGAGTTTGTGACGTTGTAGGGGGGTAATCTTTGGATCTACTAAACTGATTTTAAAAATTCTTTTACTGTGAGAAAGCTACGTTAACAGGGAGTGTCTAGGCTATATAACATGACGCTATATACCACGGGAGCGGAACAGAGCGCGGATGAAACCGCGCCGGGCCGCTAGTTAAGTATAAAGTTTTACTCAACACAAAGTTATTCAAAGCGGAAAGTGGAATATGAAGTCTAATTAAATATAACAGAATAATATTTTTGATACCAAAGTAAGGGTTTTAAAACAAACACATTTAAAGAGTAACCCCTCCCCCCCCCTGTGTAAATTTTGCGAACATTTTGTTTGTCTAGCGGAAATTTTATTGAAACCAAATTTCCCAGAAACACTCCAAGGGCCCTTCCTGGGCTGTTAGGAAACGGTCTACAGTTTATTTTTACTGGAAATTTCTAGTTGGATCTTACCGTAACATAAATATTTGCTTTGAAGTGACAAAGTAATGATATTAATAAATCGCATTTAAATATGTTAAAAATATTAAAACTATTATGTTATACTAAATGTTGTTAAAGAAGTTAATAGGAATTGTTTTTTATTTCGACATTTCTGAGACATAGATGTTCAGTGTCCATTAGTAATGTTAAACTTATTGTTATTCATTGATACTTAACAACTTTGTCTTCCGTGACCACGCTACTTCAAAGTGGCTGAAACGTCGGAATAAAAATTAAATAAACTACCGCGTTTAAAACCGATAGAACGTAGTTTTATTTCGTGTACTAGTCGCGAAAACTTAAGTAAATATTATGTTTTCATTTTATTACAATAAACAAAGAAAATAGGTAATTTTACATAAATTGAATATTTTATTTCTAATTATTTGTTAGGATACCTCTTATCTCCTTAATAATATTCTTCTCAGCAAATAGTGACTTAACAAAAGCATGAAATATAACAAGTTATAGCAAAAATTCAGATTGAAGGTTAAAGTTCCAGGGCTTGTATTACTTACTTATCGTAATTTTGGTACGGCCTTCAGGTAAAGATTTAGCCGCCATTGAGGCAAATTGAAAAGAGCTTGTAATAAGCGTGGTAGGGTGTCGGACGGGAGGATAGGGGGACGTCACTATCGCAACCAGCGAGCTCCGGCCCGCGCCATTGCCATGGATACTGAGTCTAGCTCCAAATGCGGCCCTGGGTGGCCTTGCAATGGAATGGGGAGGGCAATAGCCTCATCTTGCACGCAAGGTTGCCAGTTATCAACAAATTCCGTGATTTTTCTTTTGAAAATAGAATTGTGTAACATAAATGTGCCAAATAATCTAATTCAAACTAAAATGTTGAATTCTTTCTTTCTCTTAAATTTTATTTTTTCATTTTAACAATTATGCAAACAGTCATTTTTATATATTGTGTGTAGTAATTTATAGGTAGATTCAAATATTGGCATTTTTAACGCTTGCTATATTTTATGTAAATAATTGATAGAGTACACACAGCATTATGTCATGTTATATGGAAACTGACTTTCAGAAGAATTAGGTTTTAAATAGTGTTTCCGCGAAAATCCTCAAGAAACACAAACAAGAGCTTTACCAGATTATTTCTGCACACAACATTTTGATGCATATTTTTTTAGTAAGTAGATAATTAATTGTACAATGATTCTTGTCATCTTAATGATATGTACGGTCTTACGTTTATGGCCGGTATACACATACTAAAAATGCAAGTAGATAAAAAAATTTCAACCAAATTTTAAGCATTATTTATCACTAAAATCATCGCTTACGTGTATTATGTAATATGTAAGTCACTTAGCATTTAATTATTCTTAATACACGTAAACCAAGCATTATTATTATGCTACGGCCGTACTGTAGTTATGTATATTAAAGTTATTAGCTGTAGCCAAATGCTTCATATTTATAGAGTTAAAAATAACGCCATTAACGAATACCCACATTAGTGTATAAACATACGTTAACTGTCAATTTGTAACGTCATTAACAATTAAACAATATCGCATCACAAATACCGCATTACACCCATGGCCGCGTCTGCGTAAAACGGCCTATAGCTGTAACGTTATCGCAGGTGCGGCCTCAGCATTAGGCTTTTGAATGTGACAAATGTGATATTTTAAACTTACAGACATAGTTCTTACTTATTGTACAATGATTTTTTTATTGGATTCTAAGTACTAAGGGATATTTTTCTATAAAATGGCAACTCAACTTGCAAGTCGCTATCAATTCACGCTTGCCAACGACCGAGCAACGCTTTACGTCGCGTTTGCCGCTTTTTTGTACAAACATCAGATTACAAGAGTGAATTTTTTCAAGGTCGTCGCCGATTTTTCTTGTGGTGCATTTTTAATTTTTTGCGTGAATCTAACTTTTTTGCGCATTGAATGACTCGTTTTTCTATTGTTGTTGAGTGGGTATTTGATTATTCTATTATTGCACTTTTTATTTATTCGATAGGTATCATTGGTTAGTAATGTAATATAGGGCTGTATTATAATCCGCGTCTGATTCGTTTGCTAATGCTACTGAACAATCTCTATAATAATATAAAGAAATGTCTTGCATTTGAACTATAGTTTAGATGGAGATCAAAAAAAATATTTGAAAAATCCAACCCAAAAAAAGAAAAGTGAGCGAGAAGGAGGCAGATAACATTTTATTGCATTGAGATAACACAATTACAAAAACAGACCATATTTACAATATTTTCTAGGCAATACAACATGCGGCCTTATCGCTCAAAGCGATCTCTTCTAGGCAACCTAAATCAAAGAAATTTGAATCAGGCGATGTAGGTAGTGCAGGAAAAGGCAATAGATACATAAATACTCAAACTAATTTAGGAATTAAATATACAAATACATACATATATACTTAGTCATATACAATAAAATATTTCAAAATACATAATTTACTATAATAAATGTATTAGCGTGATTATACTTATATTGTGTTAATCAGACATAGATATTTGAGTAATCGTGTTTTCTGAGTAAATTTCTAAATGTTGGTAAGGATTTGGCCTCTCTGACACTAAGAGGCAGCATATTCCAAAGTTTGACAGCCTTCATTGTAAAATAATTATCATAACAGGATAAAATGTGTGCAGGTGTCGTAAGTGTTTGATGCGTATCAATGTGAACATTTAAAAAGTTAAAAATAATACCTATCGTTAAGCCATCAAATTCAATTGAGTAACACGTATATATATTTTAATTATATAAATTAATGGATGACATGAAGGTCTGCTCGTTGAAATGGCGCTACAATGACGCAGCGTAGTTACATAGCTCACATGGGTGTTTCAAATTTTAGGTCACACATAATATGATTGAAAGTAAAGTAAACACACATTATGCGTCTAATATTCCTCCCGCGGCCAACAAAAAAGCTGATGACCTTGAAACGGTTGAACCGATTCTGATAAACCATGTCTAAAAGCCATCGCTACAAAACCTGTTTTCAAATATAAAAAAACCGCATCCAAATCTGTTCGTCCGTTAAAGAGCCACAAACATATAGACAGAAGCGGTCAAACTTAATAAATAGCACACCTCTTTTTGGGTCGGGGGTTAAAAAGATGAAGTATTTTATATCGAACGACAACTTAACCCACGTTATATAGGAATATTGGGAAGAAATCTAGAAAAAAGTCATGAATACAGGAAGTAGGATGTAGATAAGGGGCCATCCACAAATTACGTCACACGAATTTCATGATTTTTTGACCCATGTCCTTGTCACAGTTGGTCACATCATGAGACTCCTCCCTCCCTAGTGTGACATCACATATTTTGCGATTTCACAACAAGAAATTATTAAATTACAACAGCAGTTCCGTTATGAGTTTTATATCCATTTAAATTATTTTTAATAATTTAAACACTATGCTGATACAGATGGAAGTATTTTGAAGGTTTTCGTTATCAGTTCAAATTTCATTTTTTAAAGCATAAATATTTTGAAATGTGACGTCACGAAATTTAGGACCTCTTCCGCCCATTGTCACACAATCTCACACGGAGGTCTTTCCACGTAACAGAAGCGATAAATTTAGAGTCTGCACCATCAACTCAATTACTGCATCAATGCGCAAATGTGTCTGTTGCAAGGGGCCCTTCGTATACAACAAGCTTCCGAAATCTCTTAGAGAGCTGCCATGTACAGTATTTAAAAAAAATCGCTTCTGACCACTAAATGTTATTATAATATAAACATATTTATGGATGATAAAACATTATGAACTGTTAGATGTATTACGTATAGATTATTATTGTTTTAATGATTAACAAATGTAATTTTTATTATTAATTGTATTGATTGAGTAAAATGTTTATTTGTAAGGATAGTTTTGCACGCCCTATTATGGGCCGAATGCATTGATACTATAAAAACCGTAACATCTCTGTACATGCATTACGCAATAAATATATTCTATATTCTATAATGTTACACTTCGGCGACCCCCTCTCCCCTCTTAACGAGTGACGTAATTTATGGTTGGCCCCTAAGAGTACAAGTGATAAAGGTAAGAAAAGGACATCGGGGTAGAATACCCAGTAATTAGACAACACCACCCTATACGAGAAACTTGATAACCAAAGACATCAAATGTACCTACTATATATTTATTTTTGAAACTAAAAACAATTGTACATGGCGCTTGTTGGCAACACCAACATAAGATAATTTTATTTTTTAAGCTTGCAACATTATCATTGCATGTATGTTCTTCTTCCGTTTGGGTTATATCCGAAGGCAGACGCTTTCGTTTGTAAAGTGATTTATTATTACAAGTTTTCACCAACTAACAGTCTTTAACTTCTACGATTACATCGACCTGGGTATCCTAGGGCCACCACCATCAGCGTGTACCAAATACATACATACATGTGCGACGAGCTGCGCACAATGCTCACTCTTTCATGTCGTAAATAAATATGCAAGAATATGATTCTTCGTGTGGTTTTTAAAAAGTGCTGTTCAAAAAAAGAGCACGGAAAGATTAAATTCTCTTCCTTGTTGTTTCAGAAAAGATTATTGGCCGGTTCCTACATGTCACTATTCATCCACTTTCCATATAATTGGTAGAAATTTGACATTACTTGTGTTATGAGCTTATGTCAAATTTTAATCACTAATAAGGCTAAAGAACGGTTAATAAGATAAGGAAGAGGCCATAAGACAATCTCTATTCAAAAGAAATAATGGCACTAATCTATAATATTATAAAATTCTAAACATGCAGTGTCTGTTACATTAAAGCTTTAAAAAAAAACTGGAATACTCCATATAAACGATGGGGAACACGGTACAATTTTTTTTAGATTTCTTGTCTATTTGTTCGGGATTGACGTACAAACTACTGGGCCGATTTCGATGTGGTTGTCGCTGTCGATAGCAAATTCTTAGACTTAAAATATGCGCCACTTTTTATCCCAGGAATCCCGCGAATTTTTTTCTGGGAATGATTTAAAATGGCCAGATTAAAAAAAAGAATTCCAATGTCAATTTTTCACTGCTCGATAGCAAATTTTATGTAATAAAATGTGTGATATTTTTTGGACGAATTTTTAAATGGACGAAGCTGCGGGCATATCCTAGTAAAGACGAAATAATTCGGAACTCTATGAGAAATATGTGCATAAAGGGTGTATAACAGTATACCACTACTCACTACATCTGGGCGCAATTGAAACCCTCAATACGAAACCCTTATAACGAGTGATATGCTGTATAATGTATTCTAATTCCAACTTTATTTTCAATGTTTAAGATCTAGAATCGTTACTTAACAAATACCATCAGATTATTGTAGATGGCCACTATGAATTTATTCGAAATTCAACTATTTTCTTCGACGCCTCTTCCATTGCTGGTTGAGATCGTAAGATAGTATTTTGTATAGAATAAAAACAGCAATGTATAAGATTTTATAATAACGATTTGTGTCGTGAAAGGAGGTGTTAAAGGTCGGAAAACTGGACTGCCGTGCGTTCACGTGCGTGCTTGAAGTCAGTTTTCCTTCTATATCAGACGATGCGACCTCGATTTTTAGCGCTTATGCCGCCTATAACTTATTCCGCCCTGCATACTGCGTAGACTTCTAAATTTTTATTATAATTCCTTTTTTTGTGCCACAAAAAAACTAATATTGAAGCTTTGCCTTTGTTCTGCGGTTATGCGTTTTTTTATACCGTCGTTAAGCAAATGTATCCGAATGGCTTTTTGGTTGATGAAGTAACACTAATGAGCTCTTACAAGTGTATTACAGTGGAAAATGTACTAGGATATCAAAAGTACAGAGCCCACAGCCCAGATAAGGGACTTTCGAGGGTAGGCCAGGGGCTCTAGCAGGTCTCCTAAATCGTGGCCTGGCAATAGCACTCCTGCGGGTATGCTAGTGCCACCCTGACGAGGTGAATCCCACACACGTGATACTCCCCCTCGCGCTCCTGATGGTCCTCAATCAGATTTCCCTTGGTAAAAAAAGTATGTGTGGCAGAAGCGGTGGTAGACTCACAACTTTCAATATGTTAAGTTTCCATTTAAAAAAATTTAAAAGTGTTTTAATTTGTTTTTCAGTATATCAGTATATCGTCAAGCTTTATGGTAAGTCTGTGTACTTGCCCGCACGTCTGTCACCCGCTTTAGAATAATAATATCAATCCATAAACGAGCTCCTGGTTGTTTACACAATCAATTATTTAGAGGATTATGCACTGTAACAGTTTGTTCAATCAACCAGATTTTAGAGGAAGTGACAGTATACCTCGGTTACGAAGGCGGCTTGGTGGGTTTCACGCTCCGGTTATCTCGATGTCAACTTATAATATAATGTTGCATCCTTTTCCCAACATCCCATTTACCGAGATAAAAATATAAACTCAATTTTAAGTGGTTAATGTCAGATTAGATATAGTTTTGCCGATTATACGTCCAAGAACGGAGAAAGAATACAATATCCTGCGGCCGGGCGGTCTGTCGTAAGAAGCGACAAAACAACCCACAGCCAGGTGGTAGAGTATTTGCCCGTCTGGACGACTACCACTCTTCGTCTCGTCCAGAGTATGACGCCATAAAAACCTTGAGTTGTATTCCGGCATTAGTGGCCACGTTCCAGTCTCCCTTTAGAGATCGGCAGCACATTGGTAGTACCTGTGGTGTAACAAATGTCCATAGGCGATGGTAACCGCTTTCCATCAGGTGCCCCGTCTGCCTGTCTGCTAAGCTCATACAATAAAAAAAATCAACTCGTTCTCAAGGATTAAAAAAATTAAGTCAATGTTGGGTTTGTAACTTAGTCTGGATTTAATTTAACCATGGATGGGGAAACCCAGGAATCACAATCCTCCTGTAAAAGGTAGCTTCGCAAAGATCCTAAGCCCTGATGATATATTTGTTACTAGGTGATTGTTGCTTGTAATATATTTCTTCCACGATATAACAATATAGGTGTACTAGGGTATGCCTGAGACTTCGTCCACGCTTGACTTGAATTTCCCGCGGGATTTTTGGGACACAAAGTTGCGCAGATTTTTAAGTCTTTAGGGATGACTCTAATTACTGAAGGAGCGAGATGGAATGCTCCTCCGTCACAGACAAGAAATCTAAAAAAAAATACATCGTGTTCTCCACTGTTTATATAGTCGATTCCAGTTGTGTTTTTTCAAATAACCTTGTACAGACACGGCATGTATTAAGGCCAAAGCCTTGTACCGCGTAAGAAAAAGAAAATACTTTAAATTGTCATTGACAGTGACATCTTGTGATGAATGTTTTTTTTTTGGCGTTTTCCCGCCCCCTTCTTCCCGCTCCCGCACTGATATAATTTACGTTTTACTGACCGCTCCCGCAAGTTTAATAATATAAAATAATAATTTTAAGGGCTTTTCCGTGTTCCAATCCTAAATCCAGTGTGTGTGTGTGTGTTCAATCATCTAGAAAGAAGCAAGAACACGGGCCGGCCCAAAGAAGATCGCATCATCGAAAACAACAAGTCGCACACAACTCTCTTCCAAACCAAAAAACAAAACCAGCACCTACAGTCCACCCCCTTTTTAATCCAGCATGTTTAGAATTTTATAATATAGGCGTAAGTACACTAGCAGGTCTGGCTGACATTGAACTGCACTGAAAAAATAAAAAAATTGAACCCTGTTTCCCTGCTTCAAACAATGAAGAGAACTTAATTTGTGTATTTAATTATCAATGTACATGTATTGGGGTTACATGATCTGTCAGAAATTCTGAGCAACATATAATAGAAGGTTGAGTTTCCGATGCCCAGCAAAACATGAAGCCTGGCTAGGCTCTACAAAAAATAACTCGATGTTTTTGGCGTGTTGCTTTATCGGTGGCACATTTCGCTTTCTATGCGCTCCGTCCGGGGAAAGCTGAACCACTGTTAAAATCGGGTAAGTATGTCAAGTTCACACTTTCAAGGACGTCTGTTAAAAACTTGGTTACACGCGACATGAGTCCTGTACTGTAATCAATTTGTAGTCAATTTAATAAGTTAATACTAATATTTTCTTAAATTTTTGTGAATAAATATAATTAAATTGAATAATTAAAATGAACAAGTTCGAGGTAGGCTAAACAATAACTTTAACATTACTCATTGACACTCGACATCTTTGTCGTCCGTGATCAAGGCTACTGAAATGTGGCCCAAACGTCGAAACAAAAAAGTTAAATAAAATATCGCGCTTAAAACTGTTAAAAATGTAGTTTTAATTAATTTAAGGTTATATTAAATTTGAAGACATTTTGAAGATTATTCTAAAAATATCATATCATCAATATCATATATTTTGTACAATGAGTGAGAGTTCTGTTGGCCGGCCTACTTTCCTCCCTCTATTAGATTTCCCTACAATCTCATCCCTCTTATCTGATCCCCTATATCCATCCTGAGGCTGGTAACTCGTTGGCATCGCCCCTGCTACTGAGAACGTTTATAGGTGGTCGTAACCACTTGCCATTAGGTGGGCCGTTTTTCCGTTAAAGAAAACTTATTTCGAAACAATCATCTACTACTTAGATAAATAGATACATGACTTATGAGACATTTATTAAAATATGTTGTAAATGTTTTCTTGAATAAATATGTAAAAATAAAACCGATATCAGCAGAACTGAATCTTCATTGCAAATGAATATGGTAATTATAAAATAAAATATTAAAATTTACTTATTGAATGTCATCGTTCTAACCCTGCGTTTAAAGCATTTTAATTTAAAGAATCATGTAGCGAACTTTTTTGTGGGTAAACTCGAAATTCAAGTAAAAAATGTCATTCACGGTTCATAAACGTGCATTTTAACATTTCCTATATAGAAATTTATACTGTGCAATATAATAAGATGCTATTAATATGAAATTGAATCAGCAGTATCAGGAAATATCACAAATGACTTTACCATCGATCGAACAAAAGGTCAACCACATGCACCACGCTTCAAGGTCAAAACTGACGTACTTATTGTATATTAACCATGACAAAACTGGCGCGACACCACCCGCGCCCAACCCCCTTAACTCATCCCAATTCCCAAGCCTGATGGTGCTGTATTTGACAAAATGCTCCAGTTACTTTAAACACAGACCGGCGTTTAAACGCTGGGTTGTTTTGATGCAGTGCAAGTTTCAGGGCGGAAAATGTAAATTATGTGACTGTATCTCGGGGAGTAGGTTTCAGACTAATTTTCAACGATCTCACTGAACCACTAAGTCCTAGTTGTTGAATAATATATTTGTTTTCATTGACCACTGCACTCAGAGTTGGTTAACGACCGATTAAACTAAAGTATTGGTGATTAGATTTAATGTTTTGCTTATA
Organism: Dendrolimus houi; assembly: GCA_039645545.1. Classification (NCBI taxonomy): domain Eukaryota; kingdom Metazoa; phylum Arthropoda; class Insecta; order Lepidoptera; family Lasiocampidae; genus Dendrolimus; species Dendrolimus houi. The sequence goes on along the minus strand of CM077126.1, from coordinate 5,373,655 downwards.
TTGACAAAAAACAAACTCTTCTGAAATTGTCATGTTTGTCTGTCCGTCTGTATACCTATACGTCTGTAATAGTTATTTTCTCAAAAATTGCTGAATCTATATGAATAAATTTTATCAAGAGGTGTATAGTTTATGGTACTACACAATGGTGCTATAAAACTGCGATACAACTAGAAATTATGAACAAATAATTGAGGGTTGATTTTTAGTGAATACACATAGTCGTGTTGGGTATCGTTAGTTAAATTTTGAAAGATCATAATGATATTTCTGAGTAACTTCTTTATCTATATATTAATACGTGAAGCAAAAATACAGCAAAAACTTTGTACCCCTTTTTACGAAAATTGCGCGGACGGAGGAGTATGAAATTTCGCACACGTTCGTTTATATAGAGAAGAAGCGACGAATGGTAATATTTTTTTAAAATTATGCATAAAAAATACATGATATCAATAAAAAAACACATTACACACACTACCATGTATTTGACACACACACGCATATACTCTTTTGTTTATTGTTCAAGTCAAATTAACAGTGTAGCCTTGGCGAAATCTGTGATTATAAAAGTATAGTAGAAGTATATAGAAGTAGTCTTTGACATTAATTATTATGGTCGAATTTCGACCACGGGCAACCATTAGTTTAATTAAATAGGTGGCGAGATATTTGCTTGAAACCTATCTTTTGCACTATGAAGTGGGAGTAATCGTATCATTATTAAGATCTTCTATGTCTTGCCTCTTCAGCCAATCGATGTCTACTGTTAGACGTAGGCCTCCCTAAGTCTGCGCCATATTTCCTGCTTCTCAGTTTTCTTCGTCCAGCTCCTTCCGAGAACTTTGCGAAATCAGTTCTACTATACTTGCCACATTTTACATTGTGTCATTATTAAATTGTCTATGCGTATTTATTACTACATTTTGCTTTGGTCAGCAAAAATCCATATTTTTAAAATAATCATGAGCATCTTAACAAAAAGCGCGACAATCGAAATAGTGATGAAAATATAATACATTTCGGACTATATTATTTTTCTACAGTATATAGTGCAATTGGCTAAAATGTAGTAAGATACTATATATTATAGTCCGGTTGGGAACAACAAAAACAAATATTTTTTTTGTAAATTATGATGACGGGTATTAAATTCAGACGCTTTTACAATCGCAAATTTACACAGGACAGAGGGTCCACCTTTGACCTTTGCGAGATCAAGCCCATTGAGCCGGATCCCATTCGCTAATTTTTTGTCTATTCAGCCCTAGATTCAAATGATAACTAAGAGGTGTTATTTGTCAAAATTCGTACCATTTTCAGTCAGTCAAATAGTCGATCGTTTGTCCTCGGTCTGATTTTATCAAGACAAAATGTCTAGGATCTGTATTCTACGGCTGGTAATGTTTCATTTTCTTTTTCAAAGGGTCTTTGACTTTTTATTGAAAACTATTCTTTGACTGAAATTTTTCATTTGCCTTCTTCACTTTCTTGACCTTTGGTTCCGTATTCCTTTAATCTTTTTTAACTTTATGTAAGTTATTTTTTATTTTCTTTAAGGCAATAATTGAACAATTTTATAATGTTGCTTTGTTTTGTCTATCTGTGAGTCACTGTAAACACGGAAGACCAGCGCTGGTTGATTCAAGCAGCATCATGCTGAATTAGTATCGATTTAAAACTTCATTTCCTAGATTGCATTTTATTGTTGATATGCATATTTTGGTATCTATGTAGTTCTAAATAAATATTGAAGTGAAACGTCTTTAAAATCGTTTTATCTTGAAAATCATGAAACGTAAAAGTGATTACTAAAAAGTGATAAGCACATAAAATTCAACTTTATTTAACTGAAAAAAAAAACGCATTGCTCTTTACTCGTTAGTATTAAATTACAATTTAAATAAAATTTAAAATATTTCAAATTAAATTTAGCTCTGTCTGTATATATTTAAGGCAGATGTTTTTTAATACGTAGATCAAAGGAAATTGTGCATAACAATACCTTGAATTTTGAACTTTATGCTAGTGGTTTAAAGTGTCATTTAAATTAATTTTTGAATTATAATATGTTGACGGATGTAGGCTAAAGGAATTATATTTATATTAATATAAGTTAGAAAAAAATATCTGTGACTATATTCTCTGAAGTTTTGCTTCTACTGCGTGTGAACTGGACACACACATTTTTCTTTCTTTCTTTGTTATCGTTTTAGGATATTTATTTCTAAAAAGAATTAACAATTCACTTACAGAGAATCAGCTAGTTAAATTAAGTACACATTAAACCAAATTTAGCGCATCTGTCCACATTTTCTCGCATTCATTTTATATAAGAAGTAGAGGTATACTCGCTTGACTGCTGGGTAAAGGATTCAACTTGTAAACCAAGTGAAGAACAGCCAAGTATTTGGCTAGTCTTATTGAAATATATAGCTCATTTCAAAGACGTACAATCTGGACGGTGAAAGAGTTAAAAATAATAGAAATTTGTTCACGTATTATATTTTATTTGCCCCTATCGACCTGCCGACTTTGGGGAACTGGCTACGTTTCGGTGATCTCTTTAGGGAAACCGAAGGGTTTGTCTGTGCAATTATGGACGGGTTATCAAGACGAATAATTACAGGAAGTACATCCTGAAGGACGGCACGCTCGACGTATGCCGGGCGTGTCACCGCCCAGGCGAGTCCATCAGACATGTTACTTTCTGTTTTTCTCGTCTTACTAACTCCGAGTTCTTGCACAGGCACAACCTAGTAGCCATAATCATCCACCAGCAACTTGCTCTTCCATACGGTCTGATGGCGACTGAGGTACCTTATTATAATTATACCCCTGAGCCAGCTATTGAAAATGGTCATAGCCCTCTATTGGGGTCGATCTATTGTCACAGACAGGACTATTGTGGTCAATAAGCCTGACATTGTGATAATAGATCTACCTGCGAGACGTTACTATACTCGTTGATATAATAAGTATCCCACATGACTGTAATCTCGTAAAAGCTGAAACGGACAAATTAACGAAATACCTAGATCTCGCGCATGAGATTAGTACTGTCATGTGGCATATGGAGTCGAGGACCATCGTACTGATAGAAGTGTTCGTTAATAGTCTAATAACAAAGAGCCTGGACCGATTCGATCGATAATACACTGCTCGAATCTGGATCGAGATCTAGAGAGGCTCTCGCTCGGTAAATGGGTAAAGGGAGATACAGAAGATACAGAAGGCGATTCTCCTGAGCACGGCACGCACTGTATGGAGGTTCCTGTCTCTGGAGTTTTAACCACCGGTAGTCGGGATCCCAGACCCCGCTACCAGCTGACGTCATCTTTTTATATATTTTTAATATGTATTTTTATATATCATATGTATTAAAAATGGTTTAATAAATATACATGTGAAATAATTTATTCAATTAAAATATGTAAAAAATGTAACTTAACTCGCGCTCCAATCACAGTTCGCGCCACAAGTCCACTTTTTTAACAGAAAATGTCAACTTTTTAATCAACATGTTATTATTTAAATTGGGTATTTTAAAGTCTTTTTCTATTTCATATATAATAATAATATTTGGAAAGATATATAAGAAACTTATATAGATATATAGCATTAATGTAATATATACTAATATTATAAAGAGGTTTGTGAGTTTGTGACGTTGTAGGAGGTAATCTCCGAAACTACTGAACCGATTTAAAAAATTCTTTCACTGTTGGCAAGTTACACTATTCCCGATTGACATAGACTATATTATATTTTCAAAAAAATTAAGGATCCTTACTAAACTCCAATAATGTAACCTAAGGTGTAAAATAATACCCAAAATCGCGTGCGCTGCGAAAACTATAGATGATAGCATAAAATAATGTACTACGACTTTGCAGAACACTCATTATTTACAAAAAGTGTCGTGAAAGCATATGTCTAACTACTGTAGATATGCCACAATAAGTGTTCTTTTATTTTAAAAATTTAATTAAAACGCCACCGCTAGATCAGGCTCTTTATTTGTATCTTGGTATTCATCCTTATCAAAATAAATTACTTCATATTCAAAACTGCTTCAATACCTTTATATAACTTTTTGAATTATTCAATTCGGACATTCCATTCGAAAGATATCACGAGTCTAACAATTTAAGTATTAGAAAAAAGTTGCATGGTCGCCGCGCACCCTAATCGGCTAGATAGGCTTATGCGATGTAGGCGTCACTGGGGTACGGGCAGTACGGGAGGGGAAATATTTTAAGTTCGTTTAGTAGGTAATTAAACTCGACAAAAAATAAAGAGGTAGTTTGTGAGTTTGTGACGTTGTAGGGGGTAATCTCTGGATCTACTAAACCGATTTTGAAAATTCTTTCACCAGTGGAAAGCTACATTATTCCTGAGTGACATAGGGTATATTTGATTGTGATTAATAATAAGTATTTTTAATTTTTTTCTGATGCCCAGCGAAGTGGGGACGGGTCAGCTAGTTTTCTATATAAATAAAAATGAATCGTAGAAATTCATGTACGCGCAAAACTTGAGAACGACTACCGATTTTGATGATTTTTTTGTGTGTTTGAATGGGTCCCCGGATGATTTAGATTCACAATTGGAACCGGTAGGTGGCGCTGGGATTGGGTCCTAGGTTTTCATTTTTCAGGGCAGGACAACACCTGCCAGGACCTCTAGTGGATTATTAAAATAATGCTGGTAATAGATTCAAGACTTTAAAAGAATAAGATCCTATACCTTTAGAATAAGTAAAAAAAAATAGAAAAAGAAATAAAAAATAGAAAACAAGTATCCTCTGTCCGACCTCATGACAGATACATATTTTAAAAAAACATCTATAGGCAATGGTAATCACTTTCCATGAGCTGGGCCACTTGCCTATTTGCCAGCTTTGCAATAACAAAAAAATCGCAAATTGAATACTACTCGTATGTTCTAGTGCTAAGCAGATAGTTATGTGCTTTGTGATAATGTTTTTCTCAGTCTCCGACCTATGTCAGCAACTTTTTGTCTGCGGGCTAGTTGGCGGCTTCACTCATTGCAAGTCGGAAACTTTGTCGGCGGCTCGAGATGAGGAACAAAAAAAGCACGTCACTACAGCTTGAGCGTCGCCGCGACTGAGCGCTTGCGTTAGAATGTCGGCGGGCAGCAAGCGCGGGCACATGTTGCCGACATGATTCTTGGGTTGTGTCGACGGCTTGGCGGCTTTGGTGTGTATTGCGCTTTAAATGTGTGAAAAAGTTCTTACCCAGCGTTTTTATTTTCATCTATAATTGCGTCAAATTACCAACCGTGAAAATAAGGTTAAACCAACCATCCTTCAATTAAAAATAAAACGAACAAAATCAATATCCCGGCCCCGGTTCATATGAGCAAAGGAATAATTCACGAAATTTCAACTGTTTTAATTTGAATGGGTAGCTCCGCGTTGTTAGGGCACCTACACAAATGTTTGCTTAGCGTTAATATTCGAGGTTGTCTGGAAATGAAAAGCGATGAGACTCGTGTTTGGATGTGATACAGTTAACACATATTCTACGGTGGTATTCAAATATGAATAAAAAGTCAATTCATATTTTTAACTGGAGTTTTCCCCGCGGTTACGCTGTGTTTAAAACCCTAGCTAGTAGCTTTATGTTACGTACCTGAAAATTTAATTAGGTGTTTTATATATATAAACTTTATGTTTTTCTGTGCATTTGTCAACACTAAGTCAATATAGTGTTGACAAGTGCACAGAAAAATCGCAGCCAACCTGTTTTGAAGAACGTAATACGTAATGAATGACATGTGGGCAATCTGACAACGTATTTGTTATTGAATTACAGCGATGGTTGTCTACATCGCAATTGCAGCGCCATCTATTTTCCTAATCCATCCATTCCAAATAAATGACGTCTTTTATTAGAATAAAATGTATTCTAAGTGTTGATTCGGGTTATAAGCCAGCCTTATGTCGAGTTTCATCCATATACGTTCATCAGTCTCTAAACAAGATGCGATAGCAGCGCCATTTTTTTGGCTATTTTCGTCGATCCCACGGAAGCGACGTCATTTATATATACAAAGTATCCTAAATTACGTCCCGTGATATAAGTTCAGTAGTTTTTAGGTGATGCTCTAACAGACAGGTAGACAGACAGAAAGAAACACAGACAGACAAAAATTTAAAAAAATGCATTTTCGGAATCTCCTAGTCTGATTTATATGTATATAATAATATGTTTCTTTACTTTTATTGTCTCTGTCTCATTGAGAATATGCATTGTTTGCTAGAACTCCATTAATTCTTCAAAAGTCATTCTGTAACATACTTCTGTATAAAACTTTAAAAAAGAGAACTTGAGATATAAATAGAATAAGAAATATAAAGAAAACATTTTTTAGCTAGACGTGTTGCTGGGGAGTTTCTTGACGCATCTTCTCCTTAACAGCAATAACACGTTGCGAACACATACATAGACTGAGAAGTAAAATTAAATTTTAAACTATATGTATAACCTTCAAAAAGTTTTCTCCGGTGGAACTTATTTTGAATAAAAACTTTTGAATTTTGAATTTTTGAATATCCCCCGTAATTTTTTCCACGACTTTAAACGCAAGTTAGACAGACGTCTTTTCAACAGCGGTGTAGTCGGCGCTTGAATTATACGTTATGCTTTTTCAACCGGCTTACCCTAGCCGAATTTTCACCCCGCACCACTGACAACTACTACATTTAAGTCCATAGATAGAAAAATAATAACTTCAAATTTCGTTAAAATTGTTCGCCCTCTGGAACTTTTGACCTATTTGGTAGAAAAATTGAAAAAATAATAATTTTGTAGCGCTTCAGAGATAATTTCAATGAAAATCAGTTTGAACATGGCCCATTCAGTAGTTCTTGCTATATTTATAAGATACTAAAGGTGATTTGCGACTCATGTATTATTTGAAATTATTTTGTACATTAGGTTGTCTCATGAGAGAGATATTTTTGTTTAAATGCTATAATGTTAGCGTAACTAAATGACAAAAAGTAGAAGGTCGATGTTCACAATCTTAGCTGTGCAAATTCAACATTAAAGACTGACATATCTTTTTATATAATGATGATTTGTTATTATATTTATTAATATTGTAAACATTATATTAATATATATAATATTGATATATTGTGTTATTGATATTATTAATATTGTATAGTTATTGTTGTTGCTATACACATATTAATAATGTATATATTTGGATATACATAATATTAATATGTGTTATTGTCTATTTTCTTTTTCTTAATTATATGTATTGTGTAATATCTATGTATCCTATTAATTACATGTATTTAATTTGCACACCACCGTCATACATTCTTGATTCCTTTCACACAATCCACAGCCCGGGTTGTCTCTAAAGCGATAAGGCCGCCCTTTGTTCCTGCCTTGACACGAAATGACTGTAAATTATTTACTTTATGTGTATGTGGTGAACAATAAAGGATTTTCTATCTTTTCTATCTATTTATCTATGATTATCCGTGTAAGAACGGAAAAAGAATACTAATTCCCGTGGCCGGGCGGCCTGTCGTAAGAGGCGACAAAACTACCCACAGCCAGGTGGTAAGGCATTTGCCCGACTAGTTGGCTACCACCACTGGTCTAGAGTATGCCGCCGTAACTACTTTGAATTGTGTTCTGGCATCAGTAGCCAGGTTCCAGTTTCTCCTTCAAGGCCGGCAGCACCTCTGGTATTGCTAGTGTCCATAGGCGACGGTAACTATTCCATCACGGTTGCGCCGTCAGCCTGTCTGCTGTGCTTCAGCAATAAAAAAATGAACGTTTGTGCATTTATCGACTTGCTAAGTATTTGCTGAACTATTGCGCTTACCAAAACATGTAAATGCTGCCTCCAAATATTATATCACTTCTAATGAGCTTAACCATATTGAAATGGCATATCCTTGAAGTTCATGGCATTCTTTTGTGCTGTAGCGTATAATTTCTTAGAATGCAAATATTAGGTTTTCATTTGATCGGGGGGCCTATCCTGCTCTTTTCAACATATTGGTGTTGCGAAGCGACTACAGTTGCGATGCTTTAGCATGTGGAGAGCGCCCCGACTAAGTAGAGGAGCGAGATGGAATGCTCCTCCGCCTCCGTCTCAAAGGAAGTTCTTCCAGCGAGAGCGAGACCAATGTTATCCGTCGCACGCCTAGGCCCATCTATTATTGTTAGATAATTTGTATATATTTTTTATACGTTTCAGGAAACGTTTGCGACCTCAATTATTGCACAGCGCCATCTATTGACTTGTAAGTGTTTCACTACAAGCAGAAATGGCGTTATTCGACATTATTACTGAAAAACTACCAAAACTTTTAAGCATTTATTCCTCAAGTTGTCATTTATATAAGTTATAATATACTTTACAATATTGGAATCAACAGGATATCGAAATCAGGTCAATCTACGATTAAGACGATAATATTTGGCGATATTGACGAGTTAGTAATGGTAGATTGAGACTATCATGCTTATGGCTGATACATTTATTTGCTTCTACCCATAACAAAATACAGGTTACATAAACAACAAAATCAAGCAAGTTTATCGCAAATATTCAAGTTTAATGAAATATTATCTCACTTCAGACACAAACAAACACACACACACATACATGCACGCACTCATTTTACATAGTTATAGTTTAATTAATGAATAATTCCACTATATTTATGTTTTTATAATAAAATTGTGTAGGTTGCCGCGATACAGACCTAGAGTCCAATTGTCAAGTTTTATTTTATAAGAAAGAAAACGCGATCAAAATAGGATTAGGAAAATTAGTTTATTTTTTTTAAAGACAATAAGAGGGTAACAAGTAGGTTCTTGCCAAACAAAAATCAAATTCTCTGGCTAGTCCTAAAATAGGCACCGCACTCTCCTGAGAATCCTGGCAGTATGCTCGATAGCACGGCAGTCTCTTATCCGCAACTCCTATTACACGAGGCTCGGGCACATCGAGGGAGTAGATTTCAGCGAGAATGGGAGGAGTTTACTCCCAACCAAATTCCCAGTATGAGAATAAATGTCTTATCCTAAAACACGAATATAAATAACATTGACAAGTTTAGCTTGTATTTAGTAACTAAGATGTTGGAATAATATTTTTCAAAATATGTAAAAGTTAAATACGCAGTCTCTTCTATGAGCCAGCCCAAATGATTTGCCTGCCCTACCGTCATTCAGTCGTTTATTTTATACACCTTGAGACGCTCCTTTACTTGTATCAAATTATTGTATGACATTATGGTATTTATGGGTGGTGATTTTTTAAAATTAAACTTATATTATTTTAATTGATATTCATATATATTAATTTAAATTAGATGTATTACTTTATTTTAAGTATGTTTAAATTATATATAATTAGTAAACAACAACTGTGAATAGTTGTTACACAGTGCAGCAGCCGCCGTCTAAAAAAATTTGTAGCCTTATATTTAACTGCTCTAATTCAAAATGTGTTATTATCATAGATTTTAGATATAATTATATAAGGCCTAGAAATAAGTTTATATAAATAAATTAATTTCATCGATTGATTCATTGACTTTGACTGTGGCAATAATTAGCAAAATTCTGCGTAAAATCAAAGGGCTCGGACTAATAACCGTGTAATAACCAAAACATTTATGTATAGCCTTATTTTTCCTACGGTCATATTTTTTCACCTGCAATAAGGAAGTTAACAAAAATAACAGTATAAATAATCGCAGCCATTAAATTCAATGAAAATCAAAGAAGGGCCGTTTAATTGACGCGGATGTCACGTTTGTTTGATATTAATGAGAAGTCATCTCGCAATATAATAAATTAAGAGCTATCTGATGTTATAACTTCAGTAGATTGAATTTATTCGTATGTGGTCGAGCCATGCTGAAATCATTATCACATTAGATAATTTAGATATTAGATGTGTATATATATATATATATATATATATATATATATATTGTTACGACCTAGACGCCGACAAAAACAAATTCACACCTGCATACCTGTAAAAACACATTTTATTACCTTTCGGTATTTGGACTTTTTTGTTTACTTTGTGTTCAAAATTTGTGATTGGAAAACAGCCCATTGTGTATTGTAATCTTTTATGGCAGTCATTAGCCAGGTGTGTCGGATTTAAAGTACAAACTGATTGTAGTAAATTCGGTCCACGCGGGCGGGCAGACATATTGCACCTGTGCAGTATAAAGCAATGCCCCGATTGACGGACGGGCAGTCGAGCAATAACCACGAGCGAAGCAAGACTTGTGTACATTCGGTAATCTATTATGATGGACTTTGTGCGTGCTATGGAATTACCACTTTCTGCATTACATTTGGACTTGTTGTGTTCGGTTATATTTGTACCTGTGTTATATGTGTTTGTATAGTTCTAATAAACTCTATAATAATTCCAACGGCATTTAATTCGAATCCTGCAAATCGTAACAATAAATATATATATATGTGTGTGTGTGTGTGTGTATTACTATGCTTTATGTATGTATATAATAATACTAATATGTATTTTTACTATATTGTGCAACTAAGCCCTGCCCTAGCTTTTGTGCCATTTTCTCTTTCCATCCCAGCGTTGTCTGGAAGAGATATGCGAGCGATAAGGCGGCCATTTGTTCAATTCTAAGCTGTTTATGTGTATTGTTTCATAAATTTTATTGTAGAATAAAGTATATTCTATTCTATTCTATTATCTTGATTACAGCTCTTAGGGCCGGTACAATCGCCGTGATACCACGCTTGTACAAAATATCTGCGTGATACGGTTCATCGTAAGCAAATCGTGTTTCATGTAATAAGTGAGAGTCCTGCCCCACTTCCCCGTTCTCCTATCTCATTTTTCCTATCCCATTCACCTATTCCAATCCTATGTCTCATCCCTCTATCTAATTCACCTTTTTTTTGTTGACGCAGGGGCAATGTCTGTTCTTGGGTAACTATCCTCGGGCCTGAGCGGGAGGGACGCCTCACCGAAGGATGTGTGGAACTCCTGATGGCTGTATGGCCCACCGTGGCCTCCGAGCGGAGGGACAGGGTCGGACCCTCAGACTACCCACTAAACCTGCGCCCATCTCCTATGCGCTTTCATGGTATGCCACAGGAACTACACCTTAGGTATTACATCTGTGGCACCCCTACGCTTAGCTCTCACTTAGGGCACCCCCTGGGAAGGGTACCCTTTTCACCGACAGGGGGGAAGTTCATGGAATACCCCACTGGTCCGCGTGGCCCCATCTGATATGTTACGGGAGAAGTTGCGCGTAGCAGTGCCTCCAGCTTTTTATGATAACGCGGGGAAATGTCTTTTCATGGGACACCATCTTCGGGTCTGGGGGAAAGCTTTGAACCGAGGGATGTGTGGGACTCTTGAACGGCCGAAACCTCGGAGCGAAGGAAGTAAACCTAACCTAACAGGAACTAGACCGTAGGTACTACGTCTATGACATCACAAAGCGGTGCCTCCAATTTGCCCAATGTAAAAGCTGGCAACACGTTAGCTACCCTTCTAGATATTCCAAACATCTATAAACGATGCCAACCACTTTCCATTACCTGGACCGTCTACCAGTTTCCCAGCTTGGTAATAAAAATAATAATTTCCGCGTCAGCCTGACAGTCCGAGACAGCAAAAATACTGCAAGAGAGTCACCTATCCTGGGCTGGTATGGCCACTTTAATACATTTGTACTAAAGTGGCCATAGTGTAGGCATTTGCCTAGCCATGCCCCCTCCGCCAGATTCCAATCGAACAGGTAGGCCTAAGAAATACTGGCTTAAGGATATGACAGAAGACGTAAGTTTCCTATTGAAACTTATGACGAAATAAATGATGTTGAATAAAATGCGTAGTTGTAAAAATTCCGGATCGGCAGTGGTCGACTGTTTGAATTGTATTTTATACTGAGCAATATAAAGGCATGTAATGAACTCAATGTTACACGATTAGACGACAGGCATGAGAGGACAAAAGAATATAAGAAAAGTGGTGTCAAAAAACATTTAAAAATAACTTGACATCCAATGTGCCAGTGCCAAGTTATACCACCTTTCTTTTTTTTACCAGGTAAATCCGTTTGTGGACTAAGCCGCGACAAGGGCAGAACCTTGGGGGGATAGTTCGCGACCTAGTGTGGGATTCGCCAGATCGGGGGTGGCACTAGCATGCCCAGTCAGAACTGGTGCCATGCTATTACCACACCCCAGTTAGGGATACCCACTAAAACCCCTGGGTGTTCCGTCCTTTACCTTATTTTAACAGTAATGTATAAGAACATTTGAGAAAGCCGATCCCGGGCTTTGAAGTTGGCACTCCTATGGTTTAAGTCTATCTTGGTGATAATACTGATTTTCTTTCGTCTCTCACTAATGATCATTATATTACGTTATGATATCTATCTATCGTCTATACTTATATTATAATAAATCTGTTCATGTTACGAGTTTGTACGTTTCGTTTAAAAATGTGAAAAAATCAGGGGCGATAATTCGGATCAGGAGATTCAGAAAATGTAATTTTTATAACTTTTGTCTGTCTTACTGTCTGTCTATCTGTTATAACATGGCATAAAAACTACTGAACGGATTTTAGTGAAACTTTACAAAGAGCTAGCTCATATCCCAATGCGTAACTTAGGATACTGTTTATTCCGATAAATGACGTCGTTTCCGCGGGTTACATGAAAATATTAAAAAAGATGGCGCTGCAATCGCAACCTCTTTGAAAACTACAGAATGTATATAAATGAAACTTGACATAGCATGGCTTATATCCCGAATCAACACTTAGGATACTTTTTATCCCGATAAATGATCGTCGTTTCCATAAAATAGACAGTTTAGCTAAATAAACGGCACTGCAATCGCGTTTTTTTCAATTCACTAACAAATACCTACGTATTTTGTTTTTACATATTGGCAGTACCTCTGGTATTGCTAATGACCATAGCGATGGTAACCACTTTCCATCACAGTTGGGCCGTCAGCCTGTACTTCAGCAATATTTTTTTTTTTAAATCAAAGGGTATACAATTCATTCGTTGTATTACTATAAATCAGGTTGGCTTTGACTCATCTCTATGTTTTGCTGGGTAGTTGTTAAGACTATATGGACTTAGTTTCTATGTTATTGTAGTGAATTGAAGAAGAAACAGACAAGTTTTATGTCTAATATATATGGAAAAAGGTCTATATATATTAAAAAAACTAATTTGATTTTATGTAATAGAGTTACTTACTAATCAGGAAAAATGGTAGTGGGTAATATAAAAGCCACAATCTTTGGGACCGATCCAAAACACCCAAACCTTAGGAAACAACTGAAAGTTCGTTTACGATATTTCCTGAGCCAGGCACCGAACCTACGATCTCTACGTTCCAGAGAGCTATGAAGATAGAGGATTAGGCCACAGAAACCTCAAAGGCCGTCAATTCGAAACAAACGACAACACATTAACCAATTAGAATTCCAAAAGGGCGTAACGCAAAAAAGGGAAAAATATAAATCGTAATTGGGCTGGACCCGCAAAGGGTTGAAGGTGTGAAGCTGTCTAGACGGACCAAGGGACGGGTCTCTTGATAAGGGTGCCTTGCACGACCTTGAACTTTTGGAACAGCTTAAACAAATGAGGCGACCCTGGCTCACGTACACATTTAACACGCTTAGCTTATAACAAACGTGTTGCGTTATGAGTTATATACTTTATTCCTAAGCATTAGCTGCTGTGTTATGGCGCAATGCTATAAGATCTACCCCTTCTATAACATATATAGTTCTAAATACGTCCCTGTGTTCACGCAAGTTAAGTGCTGTTCCTCTTCTTCGGATTATAAAGCCCACTAGAATTTTCGAAGCGGATTTTCCTTTTGTCAGCTCTCAAAACACTTAATCGAAGCTTCTGGTGATCCAGCCAAGCAACCTAGCTAGCCTTCTGGGAACGTTACCCATTAACTTCGATGAACTAGGCTCAGTATTCTTCTTATAGTCTTAAGAGATTATAGATATATTAATACAATATTAGTAAGTCTTTTCATTAGATCATAATTTATGAATATTTTGGGCCATACAGGTTCGGGTTTAGGATTCCTATACTTAAAGGTAAAACGGACCCCACATGGTATTACATCTCGCAATGCTTGTAGTATCATTCAGTATTTGGTAATTATAAGAAACTTCAGATCACACCAGAGAAGTGTTAAAAACAGAGCATGTTATATACCAACGACACGAACCTAAGTCGATAGAATTATGAACCCGGCCTTAAGCACTAACCATTTTATTTATTAGAACTTCAAAAGGATGAAGGGCATATTGTGACTCAAATACTTATACTATACTAGTGAGCGCGTCAAAGGAGGAATTACCAGCAACTCCTTCCTCTTTGACAACGGCCTTGGGTGGTAAGACGAGGAATCTCACCGCTCCAATACAAGGCCTGAAATGGTCTAGTGAAGTCGCGCGTCTAGTGAAGTACTCAGAGAGGGTGCAATACCTAGACTGCACGAAAAGAGGTTTAATGAGCCGACGCCGTCAGAGTTATCGGAAGTATCTCTGGTTCCCGAGACTCTGACATTACGGCGTTGCGATGGAACACCGAGGTGGTATAGTTGGTAGGTGCGAGCATGTCAGCGGGAGTCCAATACTACCTTACTGCTATCCCTGGGCGATCGGATGTCCATGATGGATTACACCTCGTTAAAAAAAAAGACTTTTCTGGTGAGCTGTTAGGCTCATCAAAAGTATCTTTTGACGTCAAAACTTGAATTAGGTGATGCGATGAATGCTATAGTTTAGTTGGGGGATCCGAGTATGGGATCGAGAGTCCAGCACTACTCTACTGCTATCACCAAGCGGTAGAGAGTCCATGACAGTTTACACCTCGAAAAATAAACTATTCTACTGAGCCGTGGTAGTTGTGATAGCATAGCGACTACTGCATCCGCATTTTATTCCAAAGAAGGGGATTCGAATCCTTGCCAAAAATTAAACTCTACTTAAACCATTTTATTGGCCTAACCTATACATTGTTTCAAATCATAACCATTCTAAAGAAGTTTTACTTCAAAATATAATAGTTTAGTGTCGATTTTTGGTTTTTTTATAGTTTTCTGGCATAACTAGCATAGAATAGATGGGTGGTGAGCATTTCTTTGTAAGTATGAAATACCTGTATTAGAAGGTTCAACTCTTCATTCATACTTAACTAATATACAAGCTGGTTTATTATATTTTATTGTAACTTAGGGAGTGATAAAATTTTCAGGTGCGTAGAAGCCCGGGGTATCGTTAGACAGGTCTTAAGAAACCATAATAATATTTTGTAATGTGTCGTCTTCAAACCAACCCGCTAACTATGGGGTAGAAAATTCTGGAAAATTCAAGCTAACAAAGTATATAATTATAATTTGTGTCGTTTATTTTTATATAGTTGCGGAATCAAACACAAAAACAGTGTACATTCGTCGCACATAAAAATCTTTCCTCTGTGCGGCAAGCGAAAATAATTTGTGGATAACGCCATAATGCGGAAGAAGTAAATAGGCGTAGTCTCACTGAGGTAAGTTCTAGAAAAGTTATTATCTACTTAGTGCTCGTACAGACGGCACCGCCACCGCGCCATCACCATGCCGCCACAATATGCGAACGTTATCCGCCCTCCCTTCGTAGCGAAAATACGACGGTGACACGGTGGCGGTATCGTGTGCACACGCGCTTACTGTTATTCTAAGTGAAATTATTTGAATTTCATAACCTATAGTAGTAGGTATATGTACATATGCTTTTATTAACGCCATGATAGACGCCAAGGAAAAAAAACATAACTTGATTTTAATGAAAAAATTTCATTAAGGATCTCCCGATTAAAGAAGAAAATAATAACTATTTAAAGGCCTCCAATATAATATCTTTGGAATCAAATAGGTCAAAGGTTCTTGTATTAACATCATCCCTAAAACTTGTTTACCCAGCGTAACGAACAAATTCACGGGCTGGTGATCGACATTCAAACAAAATACATCCAATTACTTATCGCTGTGAGGCTAAAGGAACTGAAATTCTGTGTTTTACCGCCTTTGAACACTGTATAATTGGTATCCGGGCTTTTACGTACGTACAAAGGCACAGCCCTCGAATCCTCAACTATCAAACGGTCGGACACTAGGAAAACAAGCGAGCCCCATGTAACGTACGAAAATAAGTTCAGCCAGTTCCTAAACAAAAAGAAGCTGAAATAAACAAGGTCGGGGAATCAACGTTGCCGTCGCCGCCGCCATAAAGACCGACGGCCGTCCTTGAAAACGGGGGGTCCTTACAAATTGGGTTATTACGGTGCGTGGGGCGTGGGGGCGAGACTGGATGCGAGACAAGGACGACAGATACGAGGAGTTGGTGCGTAAGAGGGAGAGGTTGGTGCGTGGGCGTACCACCGCTGCGCCACCCAGCCGCCCGGCACGCCTCTCCAGGAAGAACTCCCGCTCCAGACTAGGGTTCCGGCGCCGATCATTATAATTACTCTCCAAGGTGAGCCGGGAGCTGTGCAACCCCACCGGCGGGCTCGGCGGGGCTCGGTGCGGCTCGGCGCAGATCGGCGGCTAATCCGGCTCGGGAACGCCGGGCCGGCCAGATACACACCCAGAAAACATTAAAAGCACTTAAACATTATCAACCAAACCGTACGCCGTCAATTATTTTACAAATTGAATAGATCCCTGAGGTTTTGTTTTATTTCCTGTTTTGTTAAAAATTATTATGCATTTTTTTTAACAAAAACAAAACCGAGTTCATACTAAAAAGCAGAAAATAAATATTTTCCACAACTTCACAATGTCTGTGCATTTTGCAATTTTGTTATTGTTTTACTTGGCGCCGACTTCAAGATAAAGTCGGTTTTGTTTCTATTAAAAGAAATCTACTTTTTAGTTGCTTGAATAGCTTTAGAAATTATATTTTAAGCGCCTGTAGAAATTCTACTACTGCCACGCGTATAGAAGTTTCTTTTTTTGTAGAGAGTAGGCACTCGGCGCTCTTTAACAATGATTGCTCTCGATTTCGCTAGGATCCGTTCATCAGATCCTGACCAGTGACAATAGGACTACCTCAGTAGTATACTCTTTCGAATAAAGAAAAATTTGTGTCCACAATTGACGGAAAAATTGCGTAACAAACATACAGATAAAAAATATGTAGTCGAATTTAGAACCTCTTTTTGGAAGCCGGTTGAAAACGATTCAATCCTTTTAAAAAATATTTTAAACTACACTATTTAAAATTCTCTATTCTTATATTTGAAAATGATGATCACCTTTATTCCAGTTCAATTTACCGCGCGTTATTTTTGTATTGTATTCGATTTTTAAAAATGTATTTATTATCTATGCAATTTGAAAGAATGTCAGTGTCAGCCATACTGTCAGTACTGTCAGTCATAAAAAGACTGTTATCAGAGCTATTTTTATAGTGCAATTTACAAGCTAACGAGGTCGTTTTCGCAGATTCATTATTATGATGCACATGACCAAGTATCAATATAAAGTGGAATCTTATGCGATGTCTTACAACTACCAGTATATCTAGACACGTGTCAATTAGACTACTTCTCCGAAGGCGAGCTCTCTTATTCTAAATTTTTATTTAATCATTTTTGTGAATTAATAGGTTTAAATGTTCTTGCTGTTTTCAGAGCAACTCCATTTGGTTATTTAATCCCTACAGTGGGTGGGTATAACAGACCGAATACTTTCAGCGACCCTGTGTCCGACTTTCACCTGGATCGTAATATCATGTTATTCTAATATTAACCGTGGTAACGTAGTGGTGAGCGCACTCGTGTTCCAAAACCAAAGGGCGCAGATTCGAATGCTGACCGGAAAGCATGCGCCATTTGGACAGTTCTGACCTAATATGCATATCGTTATAATTACCACGTGCTAACAGTGAAGGAAATATTGTGATGACACATCGAGATGATAGATTCAATCGACCTGACAAGTGTGGCGGTTATACTGTTCCTCTATAAATGGGAGGTCCGAGCCCAGCAGTGGAATGCTTATGGTCTGTTATTATTATAATATAAAAAGAAGAAAGAAGGACTATATTTATTTCCAAATGTGACATACACAAGATAAAGAAAATGAAAGAAAACATATGCTAGCAGTCCCGGCAGAACGTCTGTCTGGCCTATATAAATATAAAAATCTAGGACCCAAGCCCAGCCCCACCTACCGGTTCCAATTGTGAATCTAAACCATCCGAGGACCCACTCAATGATACAATAACAAAATCATCAAAATAGGTCCAGGAGATTAGGCGGTACCTAGAACCCGATCCCAGCGTCACCTACCGGTGCCAATTGTGAATCTAAACCATCCTTACCCACTCAAAGACACAAAAACAAAATCATCAAAATAGGTCCAGGAGATTAGGAGGTACCTAGAACCCGATCCCAGCGCCACCTACCGGTTCCAATTGTGAAACTAAACCATTCGGGGACCCCCTCAAACACGCACAAAAAATTTCATCTAAATAGGTACGTCGTTCTCAAATTACGCGCGTACATATATTTGTACGATTGATTTCTGTTTATATAGATAAGAAATTATAATAATAAAATACATTTTACTTACCAATACATTTGTTTGTGAATTTATACCTTTTATTATTCAACAATGACCTTGCTGTCATTTCTTTGACAAAATAAGAAAACTTTTGGATAAAGTTTACAAGCGATCCTTTTCTCTGTTCCACTTGGCTTTATAACATTTAAAAGCCCTAGTGACTAGTATACTATTACTATCTTTTAGTAAATTGTATGGAGCAAGTATTTCTTTTATTTGAACTTTTGCTATTTAATCGAATGTAACCTAAGAATGTATGTACATTCCAGAATATATACTGAGCTGGTTATTCCAATAAACATGTCAGTATTATTTAGCGTCGCAAACTTTTTCTGTTGGATCGTAGATGAAGTTTTTTCGTATATAGTATAGGTACATAAAAGCGTTCCGTTTTACGGAAACTATCAAGTCAATTTTTTTAAATTCGTTTACATATTTGTACACATAAATGTTTCTTTAGTTGGATTAAATTGAATTGAATTGATAATTATAGAATAGAATATAATAGACTTTATTGTACATTAATTAATAATTAATTATTGTAGTATGTCGCCATAACAACCTTGAGTTGTGTTCCGGCATTAGTGACCAGGTTCCAGTCTCCCTTAAGAGAGCAGCAGCGCATTTGTAGCATCGTTGGTGTTGCAAATGTCCATAGGCGATGCTGACCGCTTTCCACCTAGTGGGCCGTCGGCCTGTCTGCTGAACTCCTGCAATAAAAACAAGTACAATATAATTAATGAAACAATACACAATAAACAGCTTAGAATTGGGTACAAATGACGGTCTTATCGCTGACAGCGATCTCTTCCAGCCAACCTTGGGATGGAGATAGAAATATGGCACAAAAGCTAGGGCATGGTTTTGTTGCACAATATTTTTAAAAATGTTACATCTTATACTAATATATAAAGCTGACGAGTCTGTTTGTTTGATTGAACGCGCTAATCACAGGAACTACTGGTCTGATTTGAAAAATTCTTTCAGTGTTAGACATCCCGTTTATCGAGGAAGGCTATAGGCTATATACCATCACGCCAAGATCAATGGGAACGGAGCACCAATGAAGAATGTTTCAAAATCGGAGGATTTTGAAAACAAGTTCTACGCGGACGACGTCGCGGGCACAGCTAGTATTATACATTAATATCATTATATAAAAGTATATGTATTTTAAGAATCGAAATTGAACGTACTTGAGGTAATTTATGAATTTGAAAATTCAGATATGCAAGCTATTGAGCCGGAATTAATGCAAGGGAAACCCTATGGATAGCATAGACTATTAACTACTGCATTGATAGGTAAGAATGTATTGGTCACAAAAATAAACATTTACGGAAATATTACATATTTATGAGTACAGTAATTACTTAGCAAAACAATGACCTTGTCGCTTAACGCGATAATAAAATCATCTTCTTAATTAATTAAAACATTAATTTTTTTTTGACCGATTCTAAAAATAATTTTAATTATTAAAATGTTAGTTTATTTAAAGTGGGGGGTTTAAATGCATTATTTGAAATGTTGATTGTTAATGACGTTTAATAGTAAGAGCGTGTATATATACACATACATATGTATGTATAGCCACAGCTCTAAGTCTAACGCAGATGCGCCCCTCCATTAGAAAAACAAGGCGGAAAGGCAGCCACTGATGAGGCACTTCAGTCTAAATCCTATGGAAATTTTTGTTATATAAACGATTCTGTCTGAATCCATATCTGAAATATCTCGAGAGCTGGGTAGTTTGAAAGGTATCCCTCAGAGTTTACCTTTTTTACAATATTCTTCGAATAAGTCAGTTTAAAAAAACGGGTTAGCACTCGTGTTCTAAACCAAATATGTGTATTCATAATAAAACTACGTTTTAACGGTTTTAAGCGCGGTGAAATGTAGTTTTATTATGTATACAAGTCGTGAAAACTTAACAAAATATTAAATGTGTGTATTGTTACGATTACCACGTGCTGATGGGGAAGGAAAATACGTTAATGCAACCTGTACATCAAGATAAACGATGTGTTCGTTAAACTTAGGATCTCCGAACCCAGCAATAGGGATTCGTCGGCACGTAACCATTGTCCACTGCTGGACATAGGCTTTCCCAGGTTTGCGCCACCTATCCCGTTCCTCCGCTGTTCTCATCCAGGCCCCACCGGCGGAACTTGCGCAGACCGTCGGTACGTCGGTTTGCCGAGATGCAGTTTCCACTCCAAGACTCCTCTGCTCCATCGGCCATCAGTCCTATGACAAAAGTGGCCGGTCACCTGCCACTTCAGCTTGCTAATTTTGCGAGCTACGTCAGTAATCTTGGGTATGGGGATATCCTCATTTCTAATTATGTCCATAAGAGACACCCCCAACATAGACCGCTCCATAGCCCGCTGATAGACTTTCAGTTTGTGAACCAAGCCCACTGTCAGTGTCCACGTCTCGGCACCATATGTCATGATTAGTGTTGCCAGGTCCATTTTTTTGAAATTGGGGTAGAAGGTATAACAAATGGGAATTAAGTATTGTAGATGGGGAAAACAAACCACAAGGTTTTTAAAAAAAATAAGGTTTTATTACTTAAATTTCTAATAATCTAATTCTTGATTTTCTAATAATAATATTCTTCAATTTCTAATAATTATATTCTTAATTTTCTAATAAGAATATTCTTAACTAAGATTTGCCCGCGACTTCGTCCACGCTTGACTTGAAATTTCCGCAGGATTCCCGATACACAAAGTACCGCAATATTAAATTGTGTCGGAATAAGCAAATTTTTATACGCCCGAACAACTACAAACCGGTCCCGGGGTAATTCCCGCGGGATTCTCGGGATAAAAATATCACACATTTTATCACATAAAATTTGCTATCAACCAGTGAAAAACTCACATTGGAATTCGATTTTTTTAAGCTGGCCATTTTAAATCATTCCCAAAAAAATCCAGCGGTTTCCCCAGAATAAAAAGTAACGAAGATTTTATGTTTAAGAATTTATTGTCGATCAGGGAAAACCGCATCGAAATTGGTCCAGTAGTTTTTACGTGAGTCCCGAACAAGCAGACAAACCAACAAACAAACAAGAAATCTCAAAAAAATTGCATCGTGTTCTCCATCGCTAAAATAGTCTATTCCAGTTGTTTTTTAATAGCTTCAATGTAAAGACACGGCATTTTTAGAATTTTATAATATTATATATTTTCTAATACTAATAATAATATTTTTTAAGGAAATAAAGAGCTTTATTATATGTAATAATAATACTTTTTAATAAATTTATTGATTTATAGGGCCATTTAGTACCCGATCAGGTGCAAATCGGGAGGCGTCTCCAGACCCCTGAAAATCGGGACGTCCCGCGCAAATCAGGACCTCTGGCAACGCTTATCATGACGGGTAAGATGCACTGCTGGAAGACTTGACTTCAAGCATTGCGAGCTGTGGGGTTTATTATTAATTATTTTCCTTCTTGCTTCAGTGGAAGTACGCATAATCGAACGAGAGGTTAATTTAGGAATTGGAAGTAATAAATATATGACTCATTATTTTAATATTGTAATACTTTGTAGTTACCTACTTTAAATTTACGCATTCGATACTAGGTTAATTAAAACTGCCATCATAAGGTAAAACGTACAATGGCAGGCCTCGTGTCCTTCAAATGCCAACATTCCACATAGCGATAGCACTGATGACGCAATACTGCGATCGGCCAGGGACCACTCGTATATTATGCAAAAAAGAACAAATTGATAAATACAAAAATAACCTAAGTTATAAATAAGTTAATATTATAAATAAAGACTATGCAACAAATCGCTGTTAAAGACAAGCTTGCCTAGGGCTGGCTGCATTGCACTCTGCATGGCAATGCTGATACGTCGGGTGAAATATGAACCAGCCTTATGACCACTGTTGGAAATTATTTAGTTATTTTTTGGTTTTTAAAGTTTCCTAACCATTTATTTTCAAAAGTTTTATTCGAAACTAAATTCCACTGAAGAACATGTTCGTCTGTCTTTGCATGTGACGGTCGTTTTTCTCGAGAACTTGTAGACTAAGTAGTCTTATATTGATGACATTTTCTATAAAATACGCGTAGTGGTGTATCTAGTTAAAATTTTAATAAAGATCAATGGTAGCCATATACGTTATCGAATACACGAGCATAATATAATAATATATTATTATAATATAACAATAATAAGATCTTACAAAATTAGTATGGGTATTCCTTAATAACTTTATTACGAATTTATAACGTATAAGGGGGAAAATTCTGAAAATATCAAAACTACAGAGCTTAGAAAATATTTAAAAAAAAAAATACTCATTTCATAATTATCTTTAGTATTTTTTGAGATATAGAATATTTTCGAAAAAAATCATTATACATTAAGAGTGTGGTTAAAATGATGGCTGTATAGTTTATTGTCAGAGATTGCCATATTTTCTTTCTTCGTTGTATGTCTTACTAAGGCAGATAATTAAAAAGAAAAAATAACAAAATTATAGTAGTAACTAAACAAAATTAGAGTATACAGCATAATATCATCCAATTATGCGTAGCGTTGCCCCTAGCAACATAGTGCGTCGAACAACTTAAGCTATCAAAAGCCAAATTATCTTGAACTACCACTAAATAAACGTACGCACTATTAATAAATTATTCAAAACCAAAACGTCATAAACGTCAACATTTTCAGCGATACATACTACATATTCCAGCGAAACAAGACGCCTATAGAATGTGCGACGGCTTTAGTTAAAATGGACGCAACAGGGAAATGGCGTAAGCCTAGAATGTCAAATCCCTCACAAAATAGTAAAGTACAGATGGTCTCCTTCTAATAACTAATTACATACTTTTATGCCCACTAATACGGCTATCACTTCTCTCCCTACTTTCTTGAGTCTACGCTCGTGTACGCGACTCGTGTACGGTTTTCAAGAATGTTGCTCTAGAATACTCTAAGGATTTTGAAATAAGTTTCAAATTCATTTATTTGCTTAGAACATGGTACATAAATGTTTGTTGACATAAGGATACAAGACTCACGTGTTTTGTCTATGAGGTGTGCAATTATTTTTACTATTATTAAAAAAAATAACAGAAAAAATACATTTATGTCAATTATATGAAATTTTGTCCAAAATTACCCTTGAATTCCGTTCACAGAGTAATAACATACTTTATCCAACAACCATTTGTATTTGTTTGAATATATTTGTGGACAGATATTTAGAATCTTCGAGAAGTATGTTAAAAATTTTCTCTTCTCTTCTTCTTCAGCCAATCTCAGTCCACTGCTGGACGTAGGCCTCCCCAAGTACGCGCCACATATCCCGATCTCCCGTCTTCCTCATCCAGCCCCTGCCGGCGGTCTTACGCAGATCATCAGTCCACCGGGCTGGCGGGCGTCCTACACTACGTTTGCCGAGACGTGGTCTCCACTCCAGGACTCGTTTGCTCCATCGGCCGTCGGTCCTGCGACAGACGTGACCAGCCCACTGCCACTTCAACTTGCTAATTTTTTTTATCTTTTTTAAAAAAAAATTACCGACATGTAATTTGAATTTCTTTGTACTAATAATTTTCCGCTAATGTTTTTCCTAAACACTATGTATGGTATGATATATTTTTTAAAAGTCATCACAACGTTCTTTAAAGAAAAGCAATAGGTTGCTAACAACTCTGGTTGCAAATATCCTTAGGCGATGAAAATAATCTGCTAGCAGGCAGGCTGTTCTACTGTACTTCAGAAACAAAATAAACCTTACGATATCTCATATCAGTAAATTTTAATTACTGACATAACACCACTAGAAAACCAAAATGGGCAACAATAATTAACAGCTGTAAATCCAAACTAACACAATCACAGTTGATTTGTATTAATTTTGAATATGGTTGGAAAAATGTACTGTTTAAATATTTTTTAGGCCTCATGTGTAAAACCCTGCAATTAACACGTGCTTTATCGTAGAGAAAGTTGCATATCGAACGCATATACTCATGTATAAAACTGTCAAATCGGTTCGAAAAAGTACGGAAAGTAAATTTTCCACTTTTTAAGAAATGGGGTGACTGACCACATATTATATTCATTTAAGCTCTACTGTAATTAAACCAAAGTCAATGTTGGTGTGCGCTTCTGTTATAACGCCATATACTGATTGAACCTTCTGTCGAAGTTATTGTTTTGTGTCAAAGCCTTCATTACTAATTAAATGGTGTATAATTCTAGTGGTTGCAGGAGTTTTGCACGTGACGGCAATCGCAATATCGGTTCATTAACCTCGTCACATATGTTTTCTAACTACTTTGCACACGTGTGTTCAGTTTTGTTAAAAAACCTTAATAGTTCAGATGTTAGTATAAAATGTATTTTTATAAACATTTTAATTTCCGTCAATAACTTAAAGAGGCTAATGTTAATTAACCCTTAAAGAGATAGATGGATTGCGTGAACGATAACATGGTGATTTGGTGTGACAGAGGACGTTTGTCAGAATAGAGGAGTACGGACAGAAAAAACATTGTGCCGAAACCAAATAATTGGGAGAAGAGGAACGAGACGACAGAGAACTTTAACCCTTCGTCTAAATTATCTCAATTTCTAGAGCAACAAGCAGGGCGGTGGGGAGGCAAAGACAGCGTAAGTATACAGGTGATAATAGGTTGGGGAAAAAGTCTTTTCGCATATAGTATGTATGAACTTGTAATAAGATCTCTTTAGCTATACCATTTGTATCTGGCTGGTTTTGGTATCATTAGAAAAGTTTTAATTTTAAAGAAGACAATTCCAAATTCAAATTGGGAAAATGTGTGATTTTCATTTGTTTTTCTTATTGTTAAAATGAGTGAATCTAATGAAGAAATTCGATACATTTTAAAATTTTACTACAAAAAAGGTAAAAATGCAACACAAGCCGCGAAAAAAATTTGTGATGTTTATGGACCTAATACAGTATCTGTGAGAGTAGCGCAAATTTGGTTTAAGCGTTTTCAATCCGGAAATTTTGATATCAAAGATGCACGTCGCTCTGGTTGCCCTGTTACGGACAAAATTGATGCCATTTTTGAAACAGTGGAGCAAGATCGGCATATTAATAGTTACGATGTAGCTGGAGAACTGGGAATTGACCACAAAACGGTTTTGGCGCATTTGAAAAAAGCTAGGTACACAAAAAAGCTCGATATTTCCGTGCCTCATGAGCTCACTGAAAGAAACCTAATGAACCGTGTACTCATTTGTGATTCTTTATTATGACGTAATGCAACCGAACCATTTTTAAAAAAGCTGATAACTGGTGATGAAAAGTGGATCACGTACGACAAGAACGTGCGAAAAAGATCGTGGTCAAAGCCGGTCAGGCTTCACAGACTGTGGCGAAACCCGGGTTAACTCGCAACAAGGTGATGCCGTGTGTATGGTGGGATTAGAAGGGCATTATTCATTTTGAGCTGTTACCGCCAGGCAGGACCATCGATTCTGAACTGTACTGCGAATAATTGATGAGATTAAAGCAAAAAGTTGAGAGAAAGCGGACGGAATTAATCAACAGAAGGGGTGTGGTTTTTCACCATGATAACACTACTAGACCTCACACAAATTTGGCCACTCAGCAAAAATTACGCGAGTTTGGCTGGGAGGTGCTAATGCATCCACCGTATAGTCCTGACCTTGCACCTTCAGATTTTCACCTGTTTTGGTCTCTGCAGAATTCCTTAGGCAGTGTCAGGTTAACATCACGAGAGACCTGCCAAAACCACTTGTCGCAGTTTTTTGATCAGAAGCCCCAAATTTTTTATAGCAATGGGATCACGTCCCTACCTACAATATGGCAAAAAGTTATCCAACAAAATGGCACCTACATACTTTAGTCAAATGTAAATAAACTTTATAAAAAAACCGTTTGAACTTTTATATAAAATGCGAATGAACTTTTTCCCCAACCTAATATTTCAAGTGTGCTTCTATGGCTAAACCGAAGAGTATAAGTTATAGCGAAAAAGACTTAGAGAAGTATAACTTAAAGAGTAATCAAATATCCTGGACAGGAATCAAATGTGCTGATTTTTAACCGACTTAAAATAAGGAGGTTGAGATTGGTCGTGTAAATATACTTTTTTTATTTTTATAAATGTTAAGCCATAACTTTTTTGTTTCAGGACCGATTATGGTGTTTTTTTTGCGTTGAATTCAGCAGAGCCTCGAAATGGTTCCATATAAATTTAATTGGTATCGGATTTTGGGTTCCGAAGATATAGTAGATAAAAATATTCTAATAAAAAAGAAATCTACTTTAAGAGTAACTAAGAAATAAAATTTTCTAAAACATCTTGAAGTCGGTACCAAGTAAAAGATAAAAATTGCTATAGTTGCAATATTTTGTTGTTGTAATAATTTATATAATATTTTTTATGTATTACTTGGCACCGACTTGAAGTGATGGTGTTGAAAATTTTATTTTTTACTTAGTACTTAGTTACTCTTGAAGTTGGTTTATTTTTGTTAGAAATATTTTAAAAAAACAGGCAGGTGTATTATTACACCAACTCATAATGTTGCTTGTAAGGATTAATATCTATGAAGGAATATTTAACGTCAAACAGACGAAAAGAGTTTATTTTTAACAACATATTGTATTGGGGTGAATTCGGTACCACCGAATGTAATCCATTTTGGTACCACCGAATATGTCTTTGGTTCCCGAAGTCCTGACCCTTTGATACAACGTCAAGATGAATCAAAGAGGTGGTTAGATTAGTTGGTCCGAGCATGCCATCGGGAGTCCAACACTATTTTACTATTGTCCCCGGGCGGTAGGGTGTCCATGATGAATGGACACCTCGTATAAAAAAATGTGTGTGTGTGTGTGTGTGTGTGTGTATGTGTGTGCAGTTCACACGCAGTAGAAGTGAATTTAAGTATCACAAGGGGTAGGTGGAATTCAAATTTCGTGACGTCACATTTCATATATTATATCGTCATAATTAATATATTTAAGCTTTAAAACACGAAATTTTATGTATTAATGAAAAACTTCAAAACATTTCCAACCCTATCTGTATGAGCATAGTGTTTAAATTATTAAATATAATGTATTCTATCTCATTCTCTCGCAGTCTTAATCCTGTAGTTTTATGATTTATTTAATTTCATCGAGTTTCAAATCATAACGATTCTACAGAAGTTTCACTTCAAAAGGATCAATTTCTGTAACGAAATGTGAAACGTTAGACCAAAGGAAAGGATTCCTAGAATGTTGTACACCTTAATTTATTGTGAGTAAATTGTTGTATGTTCTTGAAGACCATGGGCCATAAAAATGACCCTAACTTTTGGAGGGCTTGCGTGGGGCCATGGGAAGGCCAACACGTAGAGGCTCCTTGACAAATTTAATATAAACGTGGCGTAACACTGATCGGTAATTATCCCTGTGTAGGACTATGATAAGAAATGAGAACAAAAGGTACCGGGCTATTGGGATGAACTGCTAGTGCAACTGGGTATCTGGGCTATGGGGAATATGGCGTTTGCCCGTCGCAATATTCAGGGAACATGGAAAAATGCGCAGACGGTGAATCACCACTCCCTGCATGGGCCCCTAAAAATGCTGTACAAGTTCAACATGGGTATGAATAGCTAAGGGGTGTCGAGAGGTGGGCTGCAGGTTCACCAAAGCTACTTCCGACGTTAGTCCATTTATTACTTCCACCCCTGGAGCTTGAGTCTTAGGTCTAGCGATCTCCACTCCGTGCCGGCTGGCTAAGGCAAGCATGGAAGCGGAGGCCTTTCTTTGACCTCCTGGAGCCGAATCCGAGTTGTCACTACTCACCTAAGGCTTCGCCACAAAGCCACCTGTGGATTGAGTAAATTGTTATTATTATAATTAAAAAAATGTTTGTTTGTTCGAAAAACCTGTGTGAATATTTGCGCGATACGAAACTGACATTTACATTAGCAAGTCCACGTGTAAATTTGAATGTAAAATTTTTTAAATGTCACAAACACCAGACCCTGAACGCTGCATTAATCATTCTATGAATTGACCATTGTCAAAAATAAAACCGAAAAAAAGGTAGGTTACCAAGTACTTGAAAAAACCAAGTTCACTCAACTATACACTGCAACGCTTGTTCTATGTCTGTTATTTTGCTCTAGTCATCGTTAAAAATCATACAGTGCCACATGCAAAAAAATATTCTCACAACACAAGTGGTAATGCACTGGCTGTATTAATGTGGTTATAGTGAAAAAAGTTACACTGTGGTCTAATACTTGCTATGTGTCTATGTGTGTGTTGAGTTAATGTGTACTATTTTTGCGCTAGTCTGGAGACATTTAAAGATTTAGATAGGACACAATTATTAAAAGGAAATGAATTTAATTCTTAATTATTTTCTACTACATATTTTTTTTCTTTTCCTTCACAGTTACGTGGTGATTGTAACAATATGCACATTAGGCCAGTAAACTGCCTACGTGGTGCATGCGTTCCGGCCAGGATCGAACCCGCGCCCTTTGTGTTTGGGATTCGTGCGCTTAGCTATTAAGCTACTACAACTTTATACATAGAATAGAATATAATATACTTTATTACACACAATGTTAAAAAACAAATTCACACATACAATCGTACTTATAAGTACAATGGGCGGTCTTATCGCTGGAGCGATTTCTTCCAGGTAATCTTTAGATGCACAGAAAATCGGTATGGATTGGTGTGAGTATGCAATAGATATAATATACTAATATATACGTAAATATGAAGGAAAATGTTACATGTACATATAACTTTATTATTCAGTTACAAATTTGAGATAGTGTTGTTTCACGGGGTCATTAAACGAATGCACAGACTTGGCTACTATACTATACATACATTGTTCGGTTTCTTCATACTAATGCCTTAATTTCCGCGCACGTCACCTCTTGTCCCGTCCTACGTCTATGGGGATTGCGCGAAACGCACCGGCCAAAACACAGGGAATGAAAATAAACCGTCGGCATTGGGTTCGTTAGCCGGGAGCGTTCTCACGCGCATCTTATGTCACGCTGGCTGCCTATGCGCATGCCAACAATGCTATTGCTAACTAATATAATTATAGCTTATAATATTGTGTTACTGCGGTTTAATCGGTGTTACTTCTTAGTCGCTGGATTAGATAATTGCGTTAAATTTATTACACAGGTTTTAGAGCTTTTCACGCGGTTTTCCTTGTGTACATTTCGGTTTGGTATGCCGTGGCAATTGGCAACGTTTTATTGCCTTATTCGATATAAAGAGTATGTAATATTCATTATCCTATTATTAAGATAATTATCATTTTAAAATTGTGTGAATTAGTTCATCCGAATGGCTTTGATCACGATAAATAATCAAAAACTTAAATATATAAACGTAGAAATATAAATTATGTATATTAACATAGTAATATAAGTGACACAGAACGACAGATAAACAGACAAAAAAATATAAATTCACAAGCTATGTAAATTATGCTTTTTTAAAAATAATATCAATACAATAGACAAATTTCGGAACCGATCCCAGACACTCAGACTAGAGTAGCTCGCCTAAACGATGAGCAGTTCATTTACAAAATTGATTTTGCTAGGACTCGTAACCGAAACCTTTGTGCATTTTAAAGAAGTATGTGGGCCGAAATTCAGACAGCTAAATTACATAGACATAGGCAACACTTTATTGTTCACCAAATCAAATATTACAACAAAAAAAAATGCACAAGGCAATAGTTACTTGGCAAAACAAAAGGCGGCCTTATTGCTAAAAGCCATCTCTTCCAGGCAACCTGACTCAAATGAAATACTTAAATTATCTATAATTATTATGCAACACAGAAAAATGAAAATAAAAAAGACATACATGGACAGCAGATTACACAGTCTATTGTAAACTAGCACATACATCATTGCGTAAGACTTACATAATGATTCCTAAGTGAATTTTTGAATATGGCAAAAGATTTAGCTTTTCTTACGTCAGTGGGCAAAGAGTTCCAAAGTAAGACAGCCTGCATGGCGAAGGAGTTGGAATAAAATGTTGAAAAGTGTGCAGGTGCCATTAATAGGAGATTAGTGGAGCGCAAATTGAGTGTATGTGACGTATGAAGGAAGTTGAAACATTCCTTAAGATAAGGAGGTGTATAAGGTATAAACAGTATACGATATAGTAAGTTGAGAAGATGAGCATTCCAGCGAAGTGAGATAGGCAACCACTCGAGCTTTTTGCGAAATTCAGAAACGTGATCATATTTTTTTAAACCAAATATGAACCTTATGCAAACATTTTGAAGACGTATGCCATGGTAAGCGAATGTCACCTACATGTTACATATTAGTAAACATAAGAAAAGTTTTCTGTACATTTCGCTTGAGTTTTTTGCGATCTATAATTCCGAGAAATAATTTCTGTTCTGGGATAAAAATGTATCCCATTTCAATCCCACAAACAAGAATGATGTACTAAATATATAAATACAAAGTTAGTGTGATAACCCTGAACTCAAGCTTTGCAATTATTAGTAGGGAAGTTGTTAGAATTATAAAAAACAGTTTGTTTTGGTGTGGATTATTTTCTTAATTTTAAAATTTTAAACAACTCATTTGTTCTACAGACTTATGATTAATACTGTTTTAAATGTTATACACTTTTTACGAGTGTTAAATATATTGTGAATTAAAATTTTATTTATTAAAATTTAATAATAAACATTTCATATTTAATATCAAGCTTCAATCAAATATTAGGACACATAAAATCCTATATATAAACTCAATAGTTCATAATAATATTGAACATAATACATTTTATTTCTATATATAGACAATGAAAAATATAAACTAAATTATTAATAAATTAGTGTAAAGTATGTAACAAATCGCTTCCAGAGGGAAGCGTGCCCAGAAGGCTGGCTGCATTGCCACGCTGTATGGCAATGCTGATTCGTTGCGCGAAATACGAACCAGTCTTCTGATCACGGGTAGTATCACAGAGTTTCTTACAAATTTCTTTGAAGAAACCCTTTGCCGATGGACCCCACGGACCTAAAGTTTCAACTCCAAACGGCACAAATATGTAACCTCTTCCTAGGGTTACATATTTGCGCCGTTTGAGCTCTTCATATTGAATATGGTTTTAACATAGTTAATATTACATTTTTAATATTAATTTCCACGTATTTTTTGTTTCAAGTTGTAAAAATATAATAAAAAAACTATATCTCGTTGAATGCATTTGCATTGAAGCGCTACGAAACGCATCAGTAGTCTGCTACGCCCCGATGCGCTACGCTGCACCGATGCATCGTAGTCGATGCAGCTACATTACGTAGCGATGCTACGTAACTGCATATGCAAATTTATATGCGAATTGCGTTTTAATCTAATCTTCATATTAATTTACCATTTTAAAGTAATTATTTAATTTCATAAATATATCAACCAACTTTCACGAAAGCATAAAATATTACCTAGATATCAATAAAGAACTTGGAAAGTATGTTTCTTGAAAAATAGAAGTTTCAATGAGTAACTAAATTTGTTTACGAGAACTAATTAATGTTGATCCTAATGTTCTTATTTAGTTTTATTATGTGTATACGAACTTTTCGTATATACAATGATCTTGGTGTCTGGGATCAAATTTATCCATTATATACATATTACACTTAAAATAACAGTAACTTGCTTAACAAATTCAAATTCAAAAGTTTTTATTCAAAAGTGGAACTTCCATTGGAGAATACTTTTTGAAGGTCATACATATAGGTTAAATTTTAATTTTACTTCCTAGTCTACGTATACTGCTTCGCAACGTGTTATGGCTGGTAAGGAGAAGAAACGGCAAGAAATTTCCAGCAACATACAACATAAAATACAATATCTACTAATTTTTCGTCCTTCTGTTAGTCATAACAATTTAAAAGTAATTAATCATTTTTTGTTTTCTCAGACCTAATTAGTGTTAGGACAGGAAACGTAACATTCGGGAGGTAACTGTGTCAAATAAGGCGTAAACCGACGTCAGGGTGCCACCACTGCGTTGGCGGCGACGAAGACACGGCGCTGCACACCCTCCAGGTGTGCCCAGCCTGGGACGAGCAGCGCCGTGATCTCGTCGCGACCATCGGGGCGGATTTGTCCCTCCCGGCCGTGGTGAAGGCCATGGTCGGGAGCGCTTACGCGTGGGACGCTGCCGCCTCCATCTGCGAGACCGTCATGTCCGCGAAGGAGGCGGCGGAGCGGGAGAGGGAGCAGACCGCCACGCTCCCCTCCCGCCAGAGCCGACGGCGACGACGGAGAGTCGTCCAGGACGACCTCCAGCCGCCGTAGGCTACGGCCGTGCGGGCGACCGGCGGGGAAACCGGACCCGCCCACACATTATAAGGCCGGAGAGGAAGGACGCGCCCCGATCCGCGCGCCCCCTCTAACCTCGCGGTGAGGTAGAGGAGCCGGAGAGACCCAAATCTCCGACTATTAAATGGTGAAGCCAGCCCCCAAAGGGGCCGGCCGTCGTCCGTCCGGACTGATGATGATTGTGCGAGCGAGCCCACAGCCCGGACAAAGGACGCTCAGGATTGGACAGGGGTTTTAGTGGGTATCCCTAACCGCGGTGTGGCAATAGCATCTCACACCGAAGTGGGGTGCTAGTGCCACCCCGACCTGGCGAATCTCACACACGGGCCGCGACCTTTACCCCTCGCATGGCTCACGGTCCTCAAACGGATTACCCCTGTATAAAAAAAAGGAAACGTAAAATATGCAGGCGTAATAATAACGCTATAAAACATTAACGACTGTTTGTTAAGCAGTCAAATAAATCGTACTCATCACTATAAATCATAATAAACTTATTCGTACTATGGTTATCAATTCATTACTGATATATGCTGGTATATTTTAGTATTTATTTATGCTAAATTTGAACTAGTAATAACCAAAATGAATGGTTACAAAGAAATATTGCTACGTCAAGTTTCATACACCAATTAACAGACGATAATTTACTACAGTTAAAGAATATGGTCAGTGCATGAACGTGTTCCTATATGAATACAGATAACAGATATCGCTCTTAGAACCGCCAATAAGACTGGAGTTGTCAACGCCATTAAATATGTCCATTCTCATAATCATGTAAATATAATATTTAATAATGATTAGAATGTAGATGCATGCATGTACTCAGTCGATAAGATTTTTGTATATACAGAGTGTATTTTTCAAGTGGACCTTCAGGGCCAAATCCTAAACTAAACGGAATACTGAAAAATACCCAAAAGAGACTCGAGGCCGATTTTAATGAAAACTTAAGTGGTGTAATTAGATATTTGAAAACTCAATTACCCTATTCAGGATGCAAGGCGGCTGATTTTGAAAAAATATACACATTCTGTATTATTATACCAAATTATGGTGTAGCTTGTAAGGATAAATTTCTGTGAAGGAATGTCAAACGACAAACCAGAGGGAAAGGGTATATATAAATGGTATAAAATGCCATGCGTATCAGCCACTCTGCTACTTTTATTTTAAAATATTTTAAGGGGAGTGACTTAAAATTTTCTTATAAGTGGTTATAAATATTAACACACATGGAGTAAGAGCTTCTGTGACATATTACAGTTCTACTATTGAGTAGCATGAGTCGATTGGGATTTCTTGAATTAAAGGTATTAATATCTTTAAATCTTACTAATTGTTTTGGATAGTTTTTAACAAATATGCATGTTTCGTAAATATATAAGCAGGGTAATGTTAGAATACTGAATTTCCCCATAACAGTACGCCATATCGAAGATTTGAGGCGACATATCCGCGATATGCATTATTGCAGTGTTTTGGTTGCTTATTTTTCCTAGCCTCCATAAAGCATATGCAAAAGTTGTTAATTTTTATGCATAACTTATCTATGTGTTGTTTCCATATATAGCAATCATCTACAATAATGACGACAAATTTGGCAGATGTGACTTTTTGTATATCTTTCGCGTTATAGTTAATATTTAGATTTTGCTTTTTACCTCCTTGATTGTGAAATTGTATATATTGTGTTTTACTCATATTTATTTCTAGATTATTATTTCTTAACCATTCAATTAGATTAGTCATTTCTATATTTAAGTCAGCATTATACTTTGATTTATCTATGCAGGAGACAACTAATGCAATATCATCTGTAAAAAAGGAACAATGATTTTTGGTAATATTGGGAAGGTCATTTATATATATTTTATGAGAAATAAAAGTGGGTCAAGAAAACTGCCCTGCAGCACGCCTTGTTGATTTACTCTCATTTCTGATTTAAAGCTTTATTGTTCAATACAATTATCCATAAATTCAATTTCTGTATACTGCATTCTACTTGTTAAATAACTTTTTAGCTATTTTAGTGGCATACCTCTAATTCCATATGCCTCGCATTCATTTAAAAGTAGTTTATGTGACACTCTGTCAAATGCTTTTGACATGTCGAAAAATATAGCTGTTGTTGGAAGTTTTTTGTTAATATTTTCTATGATAATTTTATTAACTAGTGTAAAAGTCGCTAATGTAATCGACTTACCACTTTGAAATCCATTTTGATTAGGATGCAGTATTTGTGTATGAAATGGGAAAGACGCTTACACATAAGTCTTTCTATAATTTTAGAAAAAAATGTTAAAAGTGCTATGGGTCGATAATTGGACATGTTAGTTTGATCACCTTTTTTACATATTATATTTATTTTAGCTATTTTAAGACATTCAAGAAATATACCTTCATTAAAAGATAGATTTATTAAGTAGCTGAGAACCGGTGCAATTAATACAGAACACACTTTTAATATTTTTGTTGGAATTTGATCATGTCCTACTGAAGACGTGTTTTTTAGGACATAATTGTTTTTTGAACTTCATAACTATCTGTTGGCTGTATATAAAACACTTGCATTATTATTATTTAATTTATAGTTGTATTTAATTGAATTTTGGTTATTGGGATTTATGTTGGGGTATATAGTGACGTTAAATTAAAAACAAGTAAAACATCAATGTACAACAACTCGTCGACTTTATTTATTTTATTGCAGGAGTTCAGCAGACAG
This sequence comes from Dendrolimus houi, assembly GCA_039645545.1. Classification (NCBI taxonomy): domain Eukaryota; kingdom Metazoa; phylum Arthropoda; class Insecta; order Lepidoptera; family Lasiocampidae; genus Dendrolimus; species Dendrolimus houi. The sequence continues at coordinate 5,337,860 of CM077126.1, read as the reverse complement.
GCAGACGGCCCACTTGATGCAAAGCGGTTACCATCGCTTATGGACATTTGCAACACCAAAGGTGCTACAAATGCGCTGCTGCTCTCTTAAGGGAGACTGGAACCTGGTCACTAATGCCGGAACACAACTCAAGGTTGTTATGGCGACATACTTTACACCAGGGGTGGCAGCTATCCAATCGGGCAAATGCCCTACCACATGGCTATGGGTTGTTTTGTCGCCTCTTACGACAGGCCGCCCGGCCGCAGGAAATTGTATACTTTCTCCGTTCCTGCACGGATAAAAATGCATCTTTGTGCATGAAACGTGACATGACACATATAATAACTAAACCAACATTAAATGGAAGTTCTTTTTTTAATTACTAGATCGGTTTATTCACAGAGCTGTAAAGAAGGAACCAGCAGACATTCAAATAAAATATCTTTCAGATTTATAAGTATAGTAAACCCGAATCTGGGATTGGTTTGGTCTATATGCCCTCAAAATTTTGAATCTGGGGTCAGTTTGGTCCAAATACCATCAAAATTCTGAGGGTCTATGGACTAAACTGATTGATTCGGATTCAGCACATCGATATACATACGATAAGAATAGATCACTTTTTTTGTGGACCAGTGTTATTAATATTTAATTTTTTTAATTTTCGGCTTTCAAAAGATATGTTTTGATGGGTTAAGTTTAAATAATCAGAATTTTGTACTGAAGCAGTTTTGTTTTTAGACCCTTCGATTTTGGGGCATAAATGTAAAATTATTTAATATATAAATTATTGTATTAAAATAACGTGTATAGCCCAAATTGCCACAGATATGAATTAATTCATTCATGAAGGTATCTAGTATGGGGCCAGTCGTGGTACCTTCCAAGGCCCAAGGCCACGGAACCTGTTTAAGTTTCACCATAATAACCGAGTGTTCGTTGCGTTAGGGTTACCATGTATTGTATCATAACATCGTAATAAAAACAAACTCGCTAACCATTAATTACCTGTACATATAGTACTAAAACTGAAAAACAGATGGATGGATTGTGAGATGAACGGCATGATGATTTTGTGGTGTGACAGAATAGTGGAGTGTGGAAGGAAAAGACATGTTGTGCCGACTCCAAGTAATTGGGAGACGGGGAGAAAAAAGAGAGAGAGTACGAATACTTCAAAGTAGACTTGGTGAAAAAAATACATGTGTATGACCTTAAAAAATATTATTCAGTGGAACATAGATCGAAAATAAAACGTTTTTTAAATTAAGTAATAAGTATAGTGATTAAAGGCCGATTTTTCAGTCACCAGATCAAAGTTATTCTATAGAATAACATACCACAAGGGAAAATTATAAATGACAGTTGCAAGAATAAAACAGTTCAATTGTTTCATTTTTTAATTCAGTCAGGTTATAATTTATTCGACTGATGACTTTTATCTGATGATTGAGCAATCGGCCCTGAGAAGATTCCAATTCACTGACTTTTATACATAAGAGCACTAAGATTACAAAGTACTACAGCTTTTCAAGCGGCTGTGATAAGACTATTATATTGTTACGACTTAGCCAAAATTCCACAAAGCACAACAACAAATGCGAATGAACACCTGCGGCCATAAACCCCGAGTTTTATTACCGCCCGCATTTGCACTTCTTTTGTTTTGTTTGTATTTAATATTTGTAATTAGAAAAGCCGCCTATTGTGTATTGTAATCTGTTCCGGTAGGCAGCGGCCAGGTGTGATTCCGGGAAATCGGGTGCACGCGATATAATATATATTATATATAATATTTAATTCGATAAGTTCGATGGTCCACTTTGTACTAGTAATGTCTAGTTATATTTATACCTGTTTCATACGTGTTTATATAGTTCTAATAAATTCTATAGTAATTCCAACGGCATTTTAATTCGAGTCCTGTAGCTCGTAACAATGTATACACAGGTCCATTAAAAAAAGTTGTTTGTGCTGGGTGTCAGACTATGACTATTTACTGGCGTTTTTTCCCGCTGAACTAAGTAAAAAACAATCGAGAAAACCTAAAAAACCGATAAAAATCATTTTTTTGTTGTAAATAGTAGTTTTTTCTGTATGGCGATAACATTTTCATAGCTATTCAAAATCAAATTCAAAAGTTTTCGTTCAAAATAAGTTCCACTGGAGAACATTTTTTAAAACTTAAAATTTAAATTTACTTCCTAGTCTATGTACACCGCTTCGCAACGTGTTATCGCTGTTAAGAAGAAGCGGCAAGAAACTCCCCAGCAACACGTCTAGCTAAAATTACTTTTCTTCTTATTTATCTCACTTATTTATCATTTGCTCATGGACCCCAATTTTTATTTCAGATTCGAGTTCAGCGAGAAAAAATACGCCTCAAAATAGCACATTCATTTTTTGTGGACTTCTTATATTGCTGCTTTCAGATATGTCTATATTCTATAACATACAAGTGTCTGTAAATTTCAAAATAAATGACAAAATATAACTGAAAATTGCTATTAAAACGATGCGTAATTATTAATTAACATTTTTAGAATATTTGTAGTTTTGTCTGGAATTGGCTCCGAAACCAAAAAAGAATATGTTGCTGAGTTAACCCGTGAAATGATAGGTCTTTGTGGTTAATCAATGTATTTTTAATGATAAATTGGAAATACATGCAATTTTTACTTTGGGACTGACAGAGACTCTAATTTAGTGTGACAAGCAAACAAGTAATTAAAAAATATATCTAAATAGTTGCGGAGAAAAAGAGTACGCAACAGAATAAATACTTCACCCATATTCATAAAAATTACACTAGGTTTATAGGCTCGTTAAAAATGTTTAAAAACACTCTTATTAACAATTGCATTCAAAATATGATTATAATAAATACTTCTTTAAACTCTTTTTAAATCATAAACTAAATAGTACAATGAAGGAAACTTATATTGTATTTTATTACCTACAATCCTTTAAGACAATAAATAGAATTTTAATTATGTATGACTTTCAAAAGAAAGAAATATTTGTTTAAAGTTTTTGTTGATTGAACAGTTCTCCAGCAATATCAACAAAAACTTTAAAAAATATTGTAATGACAAAACTGTTTTAAACCATGGTAACATTTCTTAAAGACGGTCCAAAATTTATATTTGGCTATTTTTCAAAATTAGTCTTTAGAGGTATCGTTGTTTCCTCTTACGGATAGGAGTCGTTGACATCGCTTCCAAGAAGGTTGCACTCTTCCTTTTGTTAAGTTTTAGAAATGTTGGAAAAAATTTACCGGTTAACTTAGCCTTGATCGGCAATGTTAGCTTTGAACATTTCAATTGTCTTGTGTTTTTTGTTTTGAATATGAACTTATTGACTAAGTAAGCATCATAGTTTTCTGTTAAATGGCATTATATATGTTTTTAACTATATTTTGGCGTCCTTTTCACAAAACATAAGAGTAAAGAAAAAGGACTTATCTGTAGGTGGATAAGCCGGGAGCTCAAACTGACCTCGAATTAAAAGTATGGTACAGAAAGGGCCGATTTTTCAATTATCAGATAAAAGTTATCACTGGAATAAATTATAACCTGACTAAAATAAAATATGAAACAATTTAACTGTTTTATTCACGCAACAATCATTTTTAATTTTTTCGTGTTGTATTTCATTCTTGAATAACTTGCACCGGGTGATTGAAAAATCGATTCTAATATATTGTTACGAGTTACGGAACTCGAATTAAAATGCCGTTGGAATTATTATAGAGTTTATTAGAACTACAAACACGTATAACACAGGTACAAATATAACCGAATACAACAAGTCCAAACGTAATGCAGAAGGTCGTAATTCAATAAAACGCGCAAAGTCCGTCACTATTAGATTCCCGTTTGTAGTACACACGTCTCGCTTACATCGTGGTTCTCGCTTGACTGACTTTCTCCCTCCATCAGGCCATCGTTTTATCTTGCACAAGTGCAATGTGCCCGCCTGTCCACGTGGACGGAATTTCCTAGAATCAGCTTGTGCTTTTAAAATCCGTAACACCTGGCTAATGATTACAATACAACAATAGGCTCTAGAAACGAATTCCAATAAATAAGTAAACAAAAGAAGACGATCATAAAATGGATACAATTAGTTCAAAATGCCGACGGGTAATAAATGTGCTTCTACAAATCTGTACGTGGAATTTTTCTTTGTCGGCACTTAGGTTGTAACAATATATAATAATAAAATATGTGACAGTTATATGTTTGTGCCGTTTGCTGTCGAGACGCTTGGACCGTGGGATCCTGAAGCTATGAGCCACAACCAAAATTTATCAAAACGACTCGTTGACTCAGAAGGCTGATGCTTACCTAGGGCAACGGATTAGTATGGCGAACCAGAGAGAAAACGTAGACAGCCTTCTGGGCGGGGTCACCTTACCCATAGAAGACGGTGATCTAGGTATAATACAATACAAATAAGTTAAGTTTCATTTTATTGTGTTAGATTATTTATAAATTTCTTCATTATACTATCATCTATCTATATAAAAAAATGTAAGTAATTAAATTAAAGAGTGTGTTTGTTATCGTGTGTTCATCTTTATCAGTATAGAAGATAGATAATCGAGATACATCTTTTTATAAATATCTGGTCCCTATATAACTACAACAACATTAACCAAGCCAGTACTTAGGTATTTGTCTAAAGCCCCAAGGCCTTTCGATTATGCTTCACAACGCACAAAGGCCCGGAGCAGACAGCATTCCCTTTATTGTCCTGACCTCAGCTCCCTTTTGTCCGACGTCAATTTTGGTAAAAAAAAATAAAAGGCTAGAACGCTTCTCGGTGCCTGATTAAAAACTATATGAGCAGAATTTATTAGCACTTACACTAGTGCTAATAAATTCTAATAAATTACCGAAGGCTATATGGGAGTTGCCATGAAATTAGTTTGAAAAGAAATTATTTTGTTTATTTGACAAGCGATTTTATTGTACTAATCAATTTTTATCATACTTAGATGTCGCGGTCTTTTAATTACAATCAACTCGGGATTTTTTTAATTTAACCATATAATATTAGGTTGGGGAAAAAGTATCTTCGCATTTTATATAAAAATTCAAAAGGTTTTTTTATAAAGTTTATTTACATTTGACTAAAGTATGTAGGTGCCATTTTGTTGGATAACGTTTTGCCATCTTGTAGGCAGGGACGTGATCCCATTGCTATAAAAATTTTGGGGCTTCTGATCAAAAAACTGCGACAAGTGGTTTTGACAGTCCTCTCGTGATGTTAACCTGAGACTGCCTAAGGAATTCTGCAGAGAACGAAACAGGTGAAAATCTGAAGGTGCCAGGTCAGGACTATGCGGCGGATGCATTAACACCTCTCAGCCACACTCTCTTGATTTTTGCTGAGTGGCTAAAGATGTGTGAGGTCTAGCGTTATCATGGTGAAAAACCACACCCTGTTGATTAATTCTGGCCGCTTTCTCTCAACTCTTTGCTTTAATCTCATCAGTTGTTCGCAGTACAGTTCAGAATCGATGGTCCTGCCTGACGGTAACAGCTCATAATTAATAATGCCCTTCCAATCCCACCATACACACAGCATCACCTTGTTGCGAGTTAACCCGGGTTTCGCCACAGTCTGTGAAGCCTGACCGGCCTTTGACCACGATCTTTTTCGCACGTTCTTGTCGTACGTGATCCACTTTTCATCACCAGTTATCAGCTTCTTCAAAAAAGGTTCGGTTTCATTACGTCGTAATAAAGAATCACAAATGAGTACACGGTTCATTAGATTTCTTTCAGTGAGCTCATGAGGCACCCAAATATGGAACTTTTTTGTGTACTCAGCTTTTTTTCAAATGCGCCAAAACCGTTTTGTGGTCAATTCCCAGTTCTTTAGCTACATCGTAACTACTAATATGTCGATCTTGCTCCACTTTTTCAAACATGGCATCAATTTTGTCCGTAACAGGGCGACATGCATGTTTGATATCAAAATTTCCGGATTGAAAACGCTTAAACCAAATTTGCGCTACTCTCACAGATACTGCATTAGGTCCATAAACATCACAAATTTTTTTCTCGGCTTGTGTTGCATTTTTAACATTTTTGTAGTAAAATTTTAAAATGTATTGAATTTCTTCATTAGATTCACTCATTTTAACAATAAGAAAAACAAATGAAAATCACACATTTTCCTAATTTGAACTTGGAATTGTCTTCTTTAAAATTAAAACTTTTTAATGATACCAAAACAGCCAGATACAAATAGTATATATAGCCAAAGAGATCTTATTACAAGTTGATACATAGTATATGCGAAATATATGTCGGCGCAAATACAACAATTAACGTATAATATTACAAAAACAATATTAATTTATTTAATTACTACGAGTTTATTGTAATGTGAAATTAACGTAAAACGACATGTTTTATTGTAATTTCAATACTTATCGCGAAGGCACTCGTCCCGAAAACCCCGGTAAAGTTGTGAGGTCTTCGGACCAACAACATAAAGTCAAGTCCAATAAAAAAAACGATCATTATTGTTTGAGCCGCCGAACGGGATGGACCTCTTTGGGACGTCGTAGCGCTACACCGAGTACTCTTTAAATTCTATTTCGAGGACTCAAATATGGGTCGTCACCAAGAAACCAACAATTGCTGACGTCATTCATACTCTTTAATAACACAACGGGGGTCCCTCCCGCGTCATTTATTTTAAGGTAATTTCTCAGTACAGATTTTTTAAAAACTTATTATAGAACACCTTTTTTCATATCGTTCCAAATATTAATGTCAAAATTTTAAATATATTTCTACTTTTTCTTTATCTCGCCTGCAATGGCGAGATAAAGGTTATACTCGAGTTTAACACAATATACCTTATTAAATTTAGAATTATTATTCACATAAGTATAATATATAAAAAAAAATTAAAAAAAAGTATTATAAACATATTACAACATTATAGGTAAAATCCAGATCGCTGTCGGTTTCCGTGTCCGACTTTCTCAAAGTACGAAACTCGTTTAACTCAAGGCTAATAGTTTCATGCCGATATTCTGTGAGAGCGTGGTATCACACCGATAAAGCCGGCACTAAAAGCTATAAAATCAATATAGTGATTCCAGCATAGCTCTACTACGTTATAATCTGTCTAAGCAATACATACTCCTGGCCAGGATTAGAAGCCACGTCCTTAGAATAAGGCGTGGACCCACCAGCCACTAAGCTTCTAGAGCTTTCTGTCTAAATTATTAATAAAGAATTAAACAAAATCAATCAACGAAATAGAACAAAACAGGAAAACAAACACAAGTAGTTCCAATGTCATTAGATTAAATGGAAACAACATTGAACTAGAGCCCGCCCTTGCCCTTTGAGGCGGTCGCTAATGTTTATGGAGCAACCGAAATTATACAATTTATATATATAATATTATGTACAATATTTCGACGCATTTTCAACGGGTATTTTTTGTTGAAATGCTCGAATGTATTGAAGATACTAGCCCACCCGACAAACTTCGTACCGCCTCAGAATATATATTTTTTCATATTTACTCATCTTTTGAACGTTCCCTGGACTGCCACAAATAATTCCAAACCAAAATTAGCCAAATCAGTCCAGCCGTTCTCGAGTTTTAGCGAGACTAACGAACAGCAATTGATTTTTATACATAAGAAGATATACTAATACTGACTATACTAGTATTTCTAATCAACTTCAAAAAGGAGGAGGTTCTCAAATAGATTGTATTTTTTGTATGTTTATTACGCGATTTCTCCGTTAATTGTGGACCGATTTTTAATTATTTTTTTTTCAAAAAAGTTGATACTAGGACCACTTCAGGAGTATTCTGAGCTGATCCTATTGCCACCAAGTCAGGATCTCATGAGTGGATCTCAAGGAAATCTAGAAAGACATAAGCATCTACGTGTTCCATTTTTTTCCTAAAGCTATTCAAGTTATTGTGTAACTAAAAAGTAGATAATATTTTGTAATTATTAAAATGCAAAAAATAAATATTTTCTACAACATCTTAAAGTTGGTGTCAAGTAAAACGTAAAAAAAAGAATATATTTGCAAAATATAGTAATTTTTATGTTCTACTTCGCATCGACTTCGAGATGTTGAAAAAATTGATTTTTGCTTTTTAATTACTTTTGAAGTCGGTTTTGTTTTATGTATATTTTTTTATAAATGTGTTGCTGTTGTGGTTAGTGCGTATTCGCTAAATGTCACTAATACTTATTCTTCCTAATTTTACCTAAATAGGGGAAACTACATCATTGTTGACAGCCTAGTGATTGGAACCTTGACCCCGTTTTTCAAGATATAACCTTTGTGACTTTTATTGTCGAAGCTCTGAGGCTGTAAGATCCCGAAGCTAACCGCCTTTATCAAGGCTTATCTACATGATGGATAGAAGTCTTACGCGATCAAAAGACTACCCTGTATGTTAGACAACGCATAAGCGGTGCCATCCAACGTGGTGCCATGGACTGCGTTTTCGAAATGTTAACTGACGGTGATTTGAGACCTATTTTTTTTTATTAATTAAACTGTAAGATATATTATTAGAATATATAAATTTTAAGTATTTTTTAAATGTTAATGTAAATTTTAATTGTAAATATGTAAAAATAAAAGGGTTTCAATGTGTAAGAAATCTTAATATTTTTTATTTTGTGTACATACAGGTATATTAACTTTATCATTGTATGGCTACAAAAGATGAATGGCATTATATTTTCTAGTTTAATTTGATTTTGTATCTATAGTTTATTATAATTTGTATATTATAGGATTATGTTTATATTATTATTTAATTGTATTTTTACCTGACATTTAAATCATTCTATGGCTGCAAAATAATGTACCTTCTATGCTACAAAATAAAATCGTCGTGTTTTGAATAAATCAATTAAGTATAATTATTGTGGAGAAATGCCAACAATTATATAGTTTACCCTATTTAGAACAAGTTCACAACTCTATTCCGGGAAACGTTTAAAATATAACAAAAGACAATGTACCCAAATTAAACAAAAAAAAAATCGTCAACTCGTCTGAACTCACACGAAGACAGGTGCCTGAATAAAAGCTGATGCCAAATTACACGCAATAATCGGTCAATTTGGATTATTGCCAGTTAAAAAATCGATTAAGTGCGTATACATTTACTCACAATGAAGGGTTCCGTGAGCGTTAATCAAATATATATATATATATATATATATATATATATATATATAGAATTTTTCAAGTGGGCCTTTAGGGCAAAATCCTAAACTATACGAAATAGCGTAAAAACTGAAAGGAGTCTCTTGATGAAAACTAAAGTGGTTTATTAGATTTTTCGAAAAATCAATTACCATAATCAGGACACAAAAAGACTGAATTTGAAAAAAAAAATAACATTCTGTATTATTATACCAGTAGTAAGGATCAATTACTGTGAAGAAATTTCAAACAAGATGACGTGTCCAGCGTGACTCTACCATGTCAACTACCTTAAATTTATTTACGTAATTTCAGAGAGAGATACAAAGTGAGAAAATACTTTGTTGCACACCAAAATATACAATCACAAAAACAAACCACATTAACAATATTTTCTAGCCAATACAATACGCGGCCTTATCGCTCAAAGCGATCTCTTCTAGGTAACCCAAATTAAAGTAATTCGTTAGCTAATCTGGCGATGTAGGTGGTGCAGGTAAAAGGCGATAGATACCTAAATACTTAAACTAATTTAAGAATTAAATATATAATACATAAGTACATACTGTAATACTTGCAACAACTCAGAAGGGTTTATGGTAGTAAAAGAAGAACAAGTGGTCACAATACTTTATATACACATAACCTTACGGTTCTACCATATTTCAATACGTAGTATCCATAGTAGTTTATGATATTTTATACACTGACTATTCAAACTCGACAAGCATTCTTAGAACACCTCGACATACCTCCAATTATACAGTATATGAAACTTAGCATATTGGCACAACCGATAGCGGATTTAAGTCATTCATAAACTATTTTAATTAAAGTGTTCTGAATGAAAAGAATTTAATACATTACTGTTTGGAAATTCCAGCTAATATTTTATACAAGATATCATATCAAACATTATACTTAAAGTTTTACATGTAATAAAATAAACCGAACACAGTACAAATCACGTCTGCCAACATGAAAAAAAATGTAGTGAATACCGTCTATATACAATTGAGACATTTTGAATTATAAGCAACACAATTATCACATTATACAAAGGATAAATATTGTAACAAAATTATTGTAAATTATAGACAACTTCTATACAAAACAGGCGCTAATCACAGAATAAATAAAAATATAACATTATTATTCAAATAAGGAAATGGCCGATCGTATCGTTCAGAAATAAGAGGGTACATAACAAAATCAATTATTAACTTTAAAAAGAAACACGACAAGAACAATTATGCTACTCAATAACTGTAACAATACATAAATAAAATTTCACTACATCACCAATCACCATTAATGTATAAATTGTATTATATGTATTTGCTAAATTTTAATTGTATAGACCCACTAGTTTTAGAGAAATACGGCGTTGATATACAAAGACAGACGAACGACGAACATGACGACTGCATGAAGATTCCGTTTTTTTATTGAGTGAGTTCAGCACACAAGCGGACGGCCCACCTGATGGAAAGCGATTACAATCTCCTATTGATTTTGTAACACCAGAGGTACTAGCAATATGCTGCCGCTCTCTGAAGGGAGACTGGAACCTGGCCACTAATGAATGAACACTTGCTATGGTGGCATGCTCTAGATCAGGGGTGGTAGCCATCCAGACGCGCAAATACCCTACCATCTGGCTATGGGTTGTTTTGTCCCCTCTTACGACTGTCCGCTTGGCCGCAGGAAATTATATTCTTTCGTAGTTCCGGCACGGATAAGGCCACATTTTTGATAAAAATACTTACGGAACCCTGAAAGACACGAAATTCTATGCAGTTTAGAATTCTTGTTGTCTGTGATTTTATGTACATGGCAGATAATGACCTTGTAAATAGACTGTTGGAGGAGAAGGATTCGAACCCCACGACATTTGAAATATAAGTCTGAGTCTGAGTCTGCAGGTGCGTTGCGTTACCATGCGTTTTTCTAGCGAAGTCGACAAACAGACAGACGGCGCATTCACGCGCTTTTAGGATGGGATAAAGTGGAAAGGTTAGAAGAGATGAGATATCGGGATGTTCAGTGTAGCATATGCGACGATACTTCCAAATATTCATTGATATAACGGACGGATGAAAGTAAGCACGATATCAGTCGTCATATACCGCCACCAAGAGCGGAAGTAAATAATAGTTCGCTGTCTATGTGATCTAAGAGGCACATGATATGGTATTCGCTAAATCTACACTTTGAATATATATTGCAAACGTAATTTAGTAAACGTTGTGTAACATATACAATTAGTTAAGGCGCCGGAAGGCATATAATGTAGTAAAATAATAAAAAAAATCTAGCTTCGGACTGGAGTAAAAATATAGAATGTACTAAGAGTATTTTGTAACGTATAGTATAAGAAGACTGTAGATGTATAAAGAGATAAGTAGAATCGACATGGATATACTGGATTTGTTAAATGGATAACTAGGAAATACAAGTAATATATGTATAAATTGTAAATTAGGTTTAGAAATACGTGTAATAGAAAAGCATAAAAATACTCTAAGTGACAAAGTCCCTGACCAACGTGAGCGCCAGGAGAGGGAGGAAAAAAAATAATGACATCTTAAAGATAAACGCCATACGATAGCTCAAGTAATCGCTTCAATCCGATGGTAAGATCGGTACGTGCGGACGTGCTTGTAGTTGAAGGAATTTACTGAATGAAATAGTTGTTTTTTTTTATAAAGTATATATCTATTTAACATAATTAAAAAACTAAACTAAAATTAAACTATTCTATAAATATACAAAATAAGAATCTATAAGTAAAAAATAGACTCCAGGTCGCTGTCGGCGGGGAGCGTGCCCAAAACGCTGACTGCATTTCCACGTTGGATGACAACGCTTATACGTTGTCCTAGGTGGAAGCCAGCCTTTTGGTCATGCGAGACCTTATTTAGACGCGTCAAGAAGTCTCGATAGAGATGATGAGCTCCAGGCCCCCTCGGCCCCAGGGTTTCAACCTCGAAAGCAACAAATATGTCCCCATTACCAATGGACACATATTTGCGACGTTTCAGAGCCTCCTGGTGTGCGGTGCGGTTGTTTGATTGAATTCCCACTATCAATCAGGACATCACATTAGCGGCGTATCCTACAGTCAGATCAAACGGGAGGAATGGGATACAGTGTATGAGTTAGGGAGGGACGGAGGGCCATAGGAACTCTCAATCAGGGTAAAAAACGCGATTAATTCAAGGTAAGGCGTTTGACGCCGATATTCTGTGTTGGCATGATATTATACCGATGGTGCTGGCCGTAATCAAAATAATGATTCCAGCATGGCTTTACCTTGTCAAAATTGCTACAATACGACGGGCAATGCGTTCCGCTAATTGTTGAATGCTCATCCATTCCCGGTGTGGCGCAAGACATGCACGCAATACGTGTCAGCTGTGAGTGGCAATAAATCCATTGTGTAACAGGCGATACACGAACTAGATTTAGGCCGACTCCCTTTGGGCGCCTCTACAACCGGCCTGGCGCATTTGTGTTGTTAATTATATTTAAAAAAACCTGATGTTGTTCATTTATACTATTAAGGCTAAGATCGTTGCAAACTTCGCTTTGCAACAAAGTTTTTAAATTTAGAAGCAATTGTTGTTTAAATTATAACTAACATTCAAGAAATCGTTAATCGGAAAATTGAAGAGTAATTTTTATCTGTGCATTTCTTTAATGTATCGTAATGGATACAAGCTGCCCTGTGCTCACTTCGCTAAGCGTCATTAAAGTTTTTTAAATAATTTAAATCATATGTCACTCAGAAATAATGTAGCTTCAGAGGCGCTTCAGTAGTTCAAGAGGTTATTTCTTACAAACAAACTTTAATATATGTAGATAGTAGATACAAAAGTAAAAAATACTTGTAGGATAATGATTTTTTTTATTGAATATTTGTACCTTTGTATTGAAAATCGGAACTGTTTAGTGAAATGCGTTTTCGGGCTGCCACAGAACTCTCATTTGTTGTCAATCAAATACCAAAGTTTCCTTATGGTTTTTGATTGATACTTTACACTGGCTAAGTGAATAAATAGGCGTAAATCGAAAGTCATAATTAGATCTTTTTTAATTAAATTATTATACGTTACTTAAATGATAAAAAATACAATAAATATATTTACAGGTAAAAAACAGTCCAATCGTTGTCGGTGGGGAGTGTTCCCAAAATGCTGGACGTATTTCCCCGTTGTATGGCAACGCTGATCTGTTGCCCTAAATACAAACAAGCTTTTTGGCCACGCGAGACTTCTTTGAATCGCCTTGAAAGGTCTCAATAGAGTTGATAAGCCTTACATCCCCATGACCCCAAAGTCTCAACCATGAAAGCCAAAAATACGTATCCATCACCGATAGATGCATATTTGCGGCGTTTAGGGTCTATTGATGTGTGGCAGCTCCTTCGGCAGCTTTTTATAATTTCGTAAATTGCATGAATTTCACGTATGGACCTGGTGGCGCTAAATTCGCCGTTTTTTACTAAGCGGTTGATATTCTTTAGTAATATTTTTCCATAACCCAACATATAGCTTATTCAACTCGACTTCTAAGTGGAATATCAATCCAATCGTCAGTTTATTTACCTCATGGATTTTTATTTTGAAAGAAAGAAAGAAATATCATTTGTTCAGGACAAAAATAAAATAATATTATAAAATTCTAAACAGCCGTGTTGAACAACTGGAATAAGCTATGTAAACGATGGAGAACACGGTGAATTTATTTTATTTCTTGTCTGTTTGATCGGGATTCACGTAAAAACTACTGGGCTGATTTGGATGCGGTATCCGCTGATCGACAGTAAATTCTTAGACTTAAAATCTGCGTTACTTTTTATCCCGGGAATCCTGCGGATTTTTTTCTGGGAATGATTTACAATGATCAGATTAAAAAACAATTTCGAATTCCAATGTGATTTTTTAACTGATCGATAGCAAATTTGATGTAATAAAATGTATAATATTTTTTGTCCCGGGAATGATGCGGGAATTTTCCCGGGAGCGGTTTGTTAATGTTAGTGTGCATAAAAATTAGCTTATTCCGGCACAGTTTTTACTAAAATGATAGCTTACATTGTTTTAATGCTGCGTTACTTTGTGTACCAGAAATCTCGCGGGGATTTCAAGTCATACATAGACGATGTCGCGGACATATCCTAGTATAAAATAAATATGAAGACAATAGAAACAAAACAAGTCCTTAATTAGACCCAGTCTCAGCATAATGCTAGCCAACAAGGACCAGTTGTTCTTCTACCTGGGTCCATAAACACATAACTAACGCCATCTGTTTCTCTTACACTATAACACAACGTACACGTACTTAAGAATTCAAACACAATTACAAACTATATTCATTTACGAAAAAAAACAAGCGTGACGCGACAACGTTAGGTGTTAGCACCGCGGAAAACATTCGACTGCATAAGGTCGCTACAGCTATTAAAATTGTTTTTACTATAATAATTTTACTCTTAAACGTAGAAGGTCGTATATATTTGATTTATTTCAACGTTAAATAATTTATTATGTTTATAATAATACTTTTAAATGTTTTTTTTTAAACGACGAATTTGTACAAGTTCAAGTTAATTTTCATAATGTTTATACTCTTTAGGAGCTAAGATGATATGATGTTGGCACTAAGATCACCACACCACCTCGCGGAGAACACGGAGAAAAGTACCCAACAAAACATTGAAATATACATTACAATCCAAAAAGAGAAGAAAATACTTACGTCTAAAATAATTTATTTTACATGTCAATGGGCGTTTTAAAATGAACGTAACGTCCTGAGCGAGTCACATACTTGGAATTGGAAGATGTATTGGAGACTAATAGAGGATTGGCCGGAGCCAGAGTTGTTGGTGAGGTTGGAGCTGGTGGTGTGGATGGAACATGATGGAATGTCCTTCTCTTGCAAGTTAGGTCCCGTATCTGCGATACTAAACTACGGTCATGTTTCTTGGAAATCACTTGACCAAAGTTTTTATTGCCTGAAGGTTTATTTTTATTACCTGAAGCCGACAAACAGGCAAACAGTCCACTGATGGACAGTGGTTACCATTGCCTATGATCGTTTGCAACACTAGGTGCGTTGCCGGCATCGAAGAAATTAAAAGATGCCAACAAATAAAGAAAATCAAATTACATAAACTTAACTAAAATATAATCTATTCTTTCATATTCTACCTATAATTTATCCCTTAAGACTATAAGTAGAATACTGAGCCTAAGTCATCGAAGTCAATAGGTAAGGTTCCTGGAAGGCTACCTACGGCTACCTCGCTGGATCGACATATTGACCCGTTGACTGAGGTACGAACCAGACCTCTGATCACCCGAAGAGTCAATGTCAGTCCACAAATAAAGTAATTGGTTTATTAATTTATTCAGACGGTGCCCCCAACTAACTAATATAAAATAGAAACGCAATAATCTAATTCACACCGAAGTAGGTAGGTACGAGTAGTGCTTGATAATAGATAACGGCTATGCAAAATAAACGGACGTAGATACTACGTGGCGCACGCAACTAAAATGCGTTATTTATTGCTCGCAGTGTGAGTTGTCAAGGATTTCTTGCTTGTGTGCGTGACGCCTAAGGTTGTCGATATCATTTTTGTTTCCTTAATGTTTTTTTTTGTATATTAAAGTTGGATTGTTGTCATTTTGCATGCGCTGATAGAAAGGTTTGAATCCAATAACAATTTTAATGTGTATCTTTAACACACATCAAAATACAATAAATGTGTATGTAGTGTGTTCGAGTTTATACCTAACACTTACATGTGTTTGTGCATATAAATTGTGAACATAATCAAAGGGGGCTAATTCGGACTAGCATATTACGTAAATGTAACTTTTAGAATTTTTATCTCTGACTGTCCGTCCATCGATCTGCTAGAGCATCAGATAAAACTACTGAACAAATTTAAATGAAACTCGACATAGAGCTAAATTGTATACCAGGTCAACTTAGGATACATCTTGTCTGGATTCCAAACAACATGTAATTGCGGGGTGTGGGGCGCAACCCACCATCCCCCGCCTCAAGAAGGGGCTCACCCAACCTATAGGGAGGGGTGAGCTCACGTTAGCCAGAGCTGTGGCGTCAGCCACCGCCTGTTCTCGTGGCCCTAGTATATAGTGACGTCACGAGGAACACCGGGATGTTTAGCGGGTATTCGGGCAAAAAGCCGGAGAATCCTCCACTACCCCACTGATAAACATATCCCCGAGCAGTGGGGTGCCCGCAGATGGATTCACCTGGAAAAAAAGGATATATATTGTATCGGTAAATGACGCTGTTTCCGTGGGGATAAACAAATATAGCCAAAAAGGCCGCACGTTGCAATTCGCTATTCACAGATTCATCCCAGTCATGCCAACAGTGAACCGTTTCTCCGGCACATGTTACTATTAAATAAATAGAAGGTAAAAAAACCGTATACATGCAGGATATTGTTACGACCTAGACGCCGATAAAAACAAATTCAAATTTAGAACATGTAAAAACACATTTTATTACCTTTCGGCATTTGGACTTCTTTTGTTTACTTTGTGTTTAAAACTTGTGACTAGAAAACAGCCCATGGTGTATTGTAATCTTTTATGGCAGTCATTAGCCAGGTGTGTGGATTACGATTTCTAGAAAATTGCGTCGACGCTTGCCGGGGAGACATATTTGCATTTATGCAGTATAAAGCAATGGCCCGATTGAGGAAGGGTCAGTCGAGCGATAACTACAAGCGAAGCAAGACTGGCGTCCATTTGGTAATCTATTTATGCTGGTGTGCACCGACATTTAACCGACGGTTAAAATAAAATAATCACTGTTTATGAATACTTTTTAGCGATTATTTTATTTTAATCATCGCTTAAAAGTCGTCGCACACCAGCCTTAGTGACGGACTTTGCCCGTGTATTTGATTTGAATTACGATCTCCTGCATCACGTTTGGACTTGTTGCGTTCGGTTATATTTGTACCTGTGTTATACGTGTTTGTAAGGTTCTAATAAATTCTATAATAATTCCAACGGCATTTTATTTCGAGTCCTGCAACTCGTAACAATATATTAGACAGGTTTTGAAAAGTCTTTTTAATGTTTTTTTATGTTTATAGTGTGTGAGATATGCGCATATGATGTCATAAAGTACGTTCTCTCCGTGTAGGGACGGAATAAGAATACTAATGCCTGCGGCCGGGCGGCCTGTCGTAAGAGGCGACAAAACAACCCACAGCCAAGTGGTTGGGTATTTAACCGTTTGGATGACTACCACCCCTGGTCTAGAGTATGCTGCCATAACAACTTTGAGTTGTGTTCCGGCGGCATCGGTGTCAGGCCAGGTTTCAATTGTCCTTAAGGGCCGGCAGCACCTCTGATATTGCTAATGTCCATAGGCGACGGTGACCACTTTCCATCACAATTGGGCCTTCAGCCTGTTTGCTGTGTTTCAGCAATAAAAAAATTAAAAAGAGTGGTGTAAAATATAGAAATTCAAGATGGTAAAAACTGAAGAATACTCTCAACTGAATCTTGTTATGAAGTATAAAGTCAACGCTGTAAACTGAACTTTATCAATACATTGATTATAATAACAATGTGAACAGTCAAATAAATCAAGATGTTTTTATAAATTTCTGAACAGTTTGAGCGTACCTACTTATTAATACGATGTGTTAGTGAATACAAGTAAAAGGAGTTAAGCTGCTCAATTATCATTTATTATTTAATTTTAAACAGTAATTAAAATATTTTAAAAGTAAGATGATAAGATGTTATTTTAACACCTGTTCTTTTATACATAAAAGATTAGAATTTAAAATAATGTTTAAGCTACCTTTTTTTTATACAGGGGAAATCCGTTTGAGGAACGTGAGCCGCACGAGGGGGGTAAGGTCGCGGCCCGTGTGTGGGATTCGCCAGGTCGGGGTGATTGCCATATTGCCTATTGCCACGCCGTGGTTAGGGATACCCACTACAAACCCTGTCCGATCCACGAGCGTCCATCGTCCGGGCTGTGGGCTCGTTCGCGCATTCGCCACCCGCCCGGACGGACGACTGCCGACCCCTTTGCGGGCTGGCCTCACCATTTATTAGCCGGAGATCTGGCTCTCTCCGGCTGCCTCGGTCTCACCTCGAGATGAGAGAGGGATCATTCATCATTAACATTTCTTATTTAATTAAGATATATTATGTATATGTTTATATATTATTAATTTGTTTTTTACACACCACTGTTGAAACTGCGAGTCTCTTTATGAAACCTGGGTTGTCCGGAAGATGTCTCTCAAAGACGATAAGGCCGTCCATAGTTCCTGCATATAATGAAAGAAAAATAACGTGTTTAAACAAAAAGCGACGTAATTATTTACATATTATTATTATACACATAGCATATTTTGAAGATTTGTCCGCCGCATTTTCAACAAGCAAGGTTTGTATTCAGCATATTTCTGTGCCAGAAATACAACCGACACAACGCTGATTTTCAGTAAAAACCTTTTAGGCGTGAGACCAAAACGACCCAGTTTTACTAATTTTACATATCAACTATTTAATTAGTAAACCAAGTAAATGAATTTAAATGACGGCCTTTGCCGGCCGGCCTCACTATGTCGCACAGGGTCCGCGTTCGATTCCTGGCATGGTAAATTTCGTAAACAAACTCTTTGTTATTTACTTTATATTGTGGTCAGGAAATCTGGGTTGGGCCCCAGAGTGGTCCGTTGTATATTACCCATAACACAAGGGTAACTTGCTTAGTTTGGAAACGTACAATGTGTATGTGTTTGAAAAGAAATATAATTAATGTTATACCTCAGGCAACGGATCAGTATAGCGATCCAGCGAGGAAACGTAGCCAGCCTTCTGGGAACCTTACCCATAGAAGACGATCTAAGCTCAGTATTCTAATTATAGTCTTGAGGGAATATGGGTAGAATACGATACAAATAAGTTTCCTTTTATTGTATTCGATTATATGTGATTTTATAATTGTAACAATTGTAAATAATAACCTATAGCCTCTTTATTAATTTATCTTCATTCATATTTATCCAAAAGCCTTCTGTAATTTCCTTACAAACTTTTACGTAACCCTAGTTCCTTCATCTATTAGATAACCACAGCCCTGGGACAGTCTACACTACCTAAATACGCGTTTCACACGTGCGTGTGTGCGCCGCTGCGACGTTCATGGACGTCGAACAAAGCGCAGCGGCGCGGCCATGAAATTGCTTACAATACTATAAATATTCTACTTGGTCTATGTACATAAATTCGAGGTCACGTTCAATGTTCGTTTTAAAAAATAATTTATGCTAATAAAAGACGCAATTTTGTGATTTTCACTCTCAGACTAAATATAGTGTAGGTAGCGCCATCTATTAGTAATTGTGGATAGCACTACGTGCTCGTCGTGACTTTAAAGTGTTTTCAGCTTACAATAATATCTCGGAGTGAATATTACATTGGGGTAATCAATTAAATACCTATTAGGTTGAGGAAAAGTTTCTTCGCATTTTATATAAAAATTCAAAAGGTTTTTTTATATAGTTTATTTACATTTGACTAAAGTATGTAGGTGCCATTTTGTTGGATAACTTTTTGTCATCTTGTAGGTAGGGACGTGATCCCATTGCTATAAAAATTTTGAGGCTTCTGATCAAAAAACTGCAACAAGTGGTTTTGGCAGTCCTCTCGTGATGTTAACCTGACACTGCCTAAGGAATTCTGCAGAGACCGAAACAGGTGAAAATCTGAAGGTGCAAGGTCAGGACTATGCGGCGGATGCATTACCACCTCCCAGCCAAACTCTCGTAATTTTTGCTGACTGGCTAAAGATGTGTGAGGTCTAGCGTTATCATGGTGAAAAACCACACCCCTTCTGTTGATTAATTCCGGCCGCTTTCTCTCAACTTTTTGCTTTAATCTCATCAATTGTTCGCAGTACAGTTCAGAATCGATGGTCCTGCCTGGCGGTAACAGCTCATAATGAATAATGCCCTTCCAATCCCACCATACACACAGCATCACCTTATTGCGAGTTAATCCGGGCTTCGCCACAGTCTGTAAAGCCTGAGCGGCCTTTGACCACGATCTTTTTTACACGTTCTTGTCGTACGTGATCCACTTTCCATCACCAGTTATCAGCTTCTTCAAAAATGGTTCGGTTTCATTACGTCGTAATAAAGAGTCACAAATGAGTACACGGTTCATTAGGTTTCTTTCAGTGAGCTCACGAGGCACCCAAATATCGAGCCTTTTTGTGTACCCAGCTTTTTTCAAATGCGCCAAAACCGTTTTGTGGTCAATTTCCAGTTCTCTAGCTACATCGAACTACTAATATGCCGATTTTGCTCCACTTTTTCAAAAATGGCATCAATTTTGTCCGTAACAGGGCGACCAGAGCGACGTGCATCTTTGTTATCAAATTTCCGGATTGAAAACGCTTAAACCAAATTTGCGCTACTCTCACAGATACTGCATTAGGTCCATAAATATCACAAATTTTTTTCGCGGATTGTGTTGCATTTTTACCTTTTTTGTAGTAAAATTTTAAAATGTATCGAATTTCTTCATTAGATTCATTCATTTTAACAATAAGAAAAACAAATGAAAATCACACATTTTCCTAATTTGAATTTGGAATTGTCTTCTTTAAAATTAAAACTTTTTAATGATACCAAAACCAGCCAGATACAAATGGTATAGCCAAAGAGATCTTATTACAACAAGTTCATACATACTATATGCGAAAAGACTTTTTCCCCAACCTATTATATATGTATTGAAAATATCAAGCACTTTACAAAATTTACTGTATTGCGTTTTCTTAAATCTGAAATTGTTACCTATCTGTTTATGGTAAGAGACCCATAAATTTGGCTGTAACGTAGCTTTTTATACACATAGCCGTATTGACCAGTTGTTCAAGGTAGGCACCAGCCGATTATCGGAAGGGTCGATTAATCGTTCCAAGAACTGATATGATAATTTCGAATAAATAATTTTAAGATTCCTTGGGCAAATGATGCAAACAGTGTATAGACGTTCTTTGCTTCTACGGAATCCTTCTATTTTGCATTTATTATTATTGTTATCGAACGACATGAACATACAAAGAAATAAATGTATTCATTCGCTGTTAGCTTTCGACAGCTTCAACCGGGTTAATAAAAACTATATTTGAGAAGGGAGTACCTTTCTACATGGCTAGTAGCTCATCAGTACTCAGGGTCGGCTCGAGACGGTAGGCACGGTAGATAACTACCTACTGCGGCAAAAATGTTTGAAGTATTAAAGCCCAAAAAAAATTGTGTGTGTGCAGTTCACACGCAGTAGAATTGAAACTTCAGAAAATATACTCAGAGATGATTCTTCTCTAAGTTTTATTAATATAAATATAATTCCTTTAGCCTACATCTGTCAACATATTATAATTCAAAATAAACTTAAGTATCACTTTCTGTTTTTCACTGTTTTGTCTAAAAAAATATTA
Source organism: Dendrolimus houi (assembly GCA_039645545.1). Taxonomy (NCBI): domain Eukaryota; kingdom Metazoa; phylum Arthropoda; class Insecta; order Lepidoptera; family Lasiocampidae; genus Dendrolimus; species Dendrolimus houi. The sequence continues at coordinate 5,316,117 of CM077126.1, read as the reverse complement.
TTATAATTTTTATTTCGGTCCAAATAGGACCTATGTTTAATCATCGGTCTTATTGAGTCTCTAATCTGTGCGGTACAATGTAAAACTCGTATCTCATTCTCCTGCATTAGCCCTATAAATTTATGTGTTTATCTGTTTTTCTGTCACTTTTTCGTTTCATTAAGTTCCAAATCACAACGATTCTAAAGAAGTTTCACTTCAAAAAGAAATCTAAACTTTGCTTTTCAATAAAACAGTGTATCGTTAATAAACTCTGTATTAATATTAATGTCTTAACTCTATGGTACGTATGGTCTAAGAGCCCGTGAACGGCTACCTGTATGTATTTGACCAGGCCTGAGTGTGTGTACATTGAGGCCCCTATACCTACCATGCATGAGGTGGGGACTCACTAAGCTCAAAGTAGTGGACGCGACGAGAGCTCAGGTAAGACAGGTATCGATTTTTGACGAATTTTAAATCCATTTGACCACGTCTGCCGTTTTAAAATTTGAAAATATACGATTATTATTATCGAAAATAAGAATGGCAGACCATTATCGCGCATTTTACTTTGTGGCAGGCAATTTCGAAAATACTAAAAAAAAATTTTTTTTAATGTAATGGACCAGATCTGCCATTAATATATTTTATTTATTATAGTCTTAAACGCTTATATTGATCACGGCAGACGTCTACATAGCGTACACACATCAATAAATAATAAAATCTTAGCTACTACCCGGTCAGATGTATGTTTTCCATTCGCTGTTTTACATCAATATAATTTACTTTATCACCGTATTTACAGGAATTAATATTTTTTATATTCTATATACTAAACTTCATTAGTTAGATAATACTAACTAAGTTTAGTATATATGGCTCTTAGACTAGTAGATAGGTATATATAAACTTTCGGGTTAACGAAGTTTTCTTACGCTTCGGTGGGGGCGGCATGTTTCGAGTTTGCATACGGCGCCAAAAAAGCTAGAGCCGGCTCTGCAGTACTCCATCTCACAATCAATTGGAAGGCGTACTCCCACAAACGCGCATAAAGATGTGAAAACTTGCATAAAAAGTACTCCTGGATTCTTGCTTTAATGTTGTGGTAAGCCCAGAAACAGCTGTAATCACACTTTTCATTTTTTATTCCCAGATACGTATAAAAGAAAACAAGGAGTGATTTATTCGATTCTTACTATCGCTATACTAGTGTTGATATCAGTCTTATCGATAGTTCAAAAATATTGACATCCCACTGGAGCTAGAGATAATTCAACAGAATTCACAGGACACTGTTCTGGTTTTAAAAATCATGGTGTTATTTAATTAATAATACTGTTATTTATTTAAATACACAGATGACTAGATCCATCTAGTACTTATAAATCTGCGTCAGTAATTTATAACTAATAAAGCTGTTTGGTCCTCTGCATGAGTGACAAGATCAGTGGACTATCGTGTTTATCGGCAAATACGTTCAGGATGCTGATGTTGTTCCCGCGCAGTCTGCTCAGTAGGAAGGCTGTTTTCTTTCGCCAGATGGAGTCATTAATGACTTTTTTAAATAAGTGAATTCGTTTCATTAAATTGAGATCGTGGACTGCTATGATTTCCTGGTATTATTTTTCTGTACTAGTTGGGTTCACAACTTCTTTAGCGTGAGATTTTTATTTGCTTTTTTTTATTGCAGGAGCTCAGCAGAAAGGCAGGGGCCGCCTACCTGACGGAAAGCGAATACCATCGCCTATGGACATTTGCAACACCAAAGTTGCTACAAATGCGCTGCTGCTCTCTTAAGGGAGACTGGAACCTGGTCACTAATGCCGGAACACAATTCAAGGTTGTTACGGCGATATATTTTAGACTAGGGGTGGTAGCCATCTACTCGGGCAAATGCCCTACCACATAGCTGTGGATTGTTTTGTCACCCCTTACGACAGGCCGCCTGGCCGCAGGAAATTGTATTCTTTCTCCATTCTTGCAGAGATGAGATTGACACTTGTCATTATATTTTAGTCAATTTAAACAATATAACATAAATAATTTATAGCCTGTGCCTTATTTTGAAGTAAAAACTATATTGCTGAAAAATTTTATGCAAAACTTTGCAATAGCTTTTAGATGATACACTCACAAATTTTGTCGATTTTAGTATTATAGGATTTGGTCGATAGTTCTTTATATCGATAGTTTCCGTGCTCTATACACCCCAAAGTCCAGAGAGTGGAGTCCGGATGCGTTCGGAAACGTGATATAGTATTCAGCCTCATTTGAAACGATTTCTATTCAGCCAGCGACCACCGCTCGATTTGTTATCTACGGTAATACTGTGTTTATTATTTCCTCACGCCAAGGCAGTATGGCGCCATTGCCATTTTGACGGGGAAAGGAAACAAGGGACTCCAACATTTTTCACAAGAAATATTTTATGAAAGAAAATATATTTATTTAGAACTAAATTTTCTTTATTACATAGTATAAAATAAAGTCGCTTTCCGCGTTTGTCTGACTGTATATCCGCTAAATCCTAAGCCACGCAACGGATTTTTAAGCAGTTTTCTCCATCAGTTACGTAATTTTTCAAGGTAGATATATATATATATATATATATATATACTAGCGGTCCCGGCAGACGTTATCCTGGCCTGAAAAAATAAAAATATAGGACACGATTCTAGTACCTCCGTTTGTCCAATTGTCAATTTAAAACATCAAGGGACAGAGGAAAGAGGAGTTCACTAACATATATAATTATATCATGCATGCATCAATTACAAAAGCATTATACATATATACTAGCGTATGTCCGCGGCTTCGCTCGGATTCTAAAATGATATGCATGTATGTCATGAAGCGGGCATGTTATAATGATTAGAAATATCGAACTGTTTTATTTAAAGTAACCAATGATATATACTCATAACGCCATCTAGTGAAGGTGGCGAAGGAAACTAACTAACCACAACAGCAACACATTAAAATTGTGGCTATCATTTATTTGCCGTAACTATATATTCGTTAGTAAATTGCAACGATAGCGCCAATAAAACGCGATCAGAGCGCCATCTTTTCGCCTATTCGTCTATCCTTTGGGAACAGTACTTTTTTTCTGGGATATAGACCCCTGATAACGTCTATGCAAAATTTCGTGACGATCTGTTGCATAGTTAAGGCGTGATAACGTCACAAACAAAGAAACTCACATAAGCATTTATGATATTAGTTTAAATTTCTAAATTATTTTTATAACCGCCAGTCAAACATAATAATAAAAAAATAAAAATAAAAAACATATTGTATATCCCCAAATTAAGCAAGATACGCTTGTGTTATGGGTGATATACAACGGACTACTCTGGGACCGATCACAGACACCCAGACCTTGTAAATAACAGAGAAAATTCGTTTCCAAAATTTACCATTGAAATGTATTTATATTAAATGTCTAGGTTTAAGTTATGGTGAAAAATTAAGAGTTTTATTTCATTCATTCATACCATGCCAGGAGTCGAGCACGGATCCTCTGCGTTGCATTGAGATAGGCCGGTAAAGGCTTAGCCCGCTCAACCATAGAGGCCGTCAAAATCAAGTTAGGATATAAAGGTAGTTTTACAAACCACATTATATGACTTCAAATGTCAGTACCCAATTTAGTATAAAGGCAAATGTGACCACGTTATTAGGCTTTAGAATTTGCATAGTCGTAAACCTGCAAGTGTCCCACTTTCCATATTCGAAGAATGTTGCTTTAACGATTTAAACAGCGTAACATACAAACATACTTATGATGACAGTTGTTATATTTTTAGTCTCGTATCAATTTGATCAAAAATGGAAACTGTATAATATATTTTCATCGAAAGCTAATAGGTTAATGTGGGTAAATATAATAGCCCTGGCCTCCCTCCCTATCCAATACATTTATGCCGTTGTTCAAAAGGCCTACTGCCAAAACTGTAAAACAGTCTCTAAAAAAAATTATGCCATCGAGATAGGAGCGCGCCGGTGTTCCGCGTGCGCTTATCTCTCCTTTCGGGCGCGTTTCAAACCATCCCACGCAAAAGAGCATGAACTTGCCGGAAACTTGGTTCCCTCTGGCAGAGAAAGAGGCCTTTGGGCCGCAGCTTGCCAGGGCCTGTGGAACGGCAAGGCCAAATACCTGGTACAAAGGCGAAGGACGGAACACCGAGGTTTCAGTGGCTATCCCTGACTCGGATGGCATAAATACTCCATAGGGGTGTTGGTCACCCCAACGTGACGAATCCCACAGACCCCCACCGCGTTTCCTCCGCGGTGACTTGTCCTCAACCGGATTTCCCTTCGTTAAAAAAAGTTCAATATTCTAAGACAGAAATCTATATACTCTTACAAAGTGCTATGAAAAATATCGCGGAAAAGACAAGAGTAAATTTAATTTCACGATTTTTATTTTGCAAAATTGGAAACGAGCCAATTAGGCCTTTAATTTATGAGTGATTTAAGTTTCAAAAGTATGTTATAAATAATAAGACGTTGGTTTTACGTTTTATTTGAGATTTTTATAAAAACCAAAACCTACTGGTGGCACCAATTGTGATTGGAGCGAGTTATGTTTTTTATTTGGCTATTATAATTCCTTTGTATTTTTTTCTATGTTATTAATAATGCAGAGAAATATTTTTAATTTAAATTTTCTTGAAGCAAAAAGTCGTAAGACGAAAACCCGGGCCCACATAACACTTTAACAGACTTAGCCCGAAAAATAAATAAAACTGTAAAGCAAAGCACTCTTAAATTTCCAGCAAAGCCACCGTATAAAAGCATCCCACAATATAGTATACCTATCAATTGAAATACAATAATATTTGTTTTCAAAATTTCCCGCCATAAACATATGAGCCATGACTTTTGTGTTCTCGAACATTTTTATGTAATTACTGGAAATTTAATGAATTGCACAATAAGATAACAGTTGTTTTTTAATTTTAATCAAAATGTTTACTGAAAGTTTGAAAAATTATCGTTTAATATTTTAGAAAAATATAATATAATTATGTTTCCTTAAATTGAACGAATATTTTTTTTTTAATTTAATTCATTCATGACCATAGAATCTATGTCTTTCAGTCGGAAACATGTTTAAAAAGAACTTATACTATGTGTAGCACAGCTGAACTGTAGGTTATCAGCTGGTGCCATTCAACGGAGTTCTTGTGACAACTCAAAAGGCCACATTTGACTATACAGTTCACATTTCTCACAAAACATATAATTACTACTCAAAAACTATCAATATCCTACAACTATTGTTCATTTTAGAGTAATTTTACACATTTTTAGAAAATAAAACTGCACACACTTTTTTTGCACAAAAAAAACTCTTAAATTGAACGAACTTTACAAATATTGCCATCATAAAAAAGAATTAATCAAATTCATTAAAGTCGCGTTCCTATTTTATTTTTCACAAAACATACAACATAACATTTTACACAAAACAAATCAGTCGATCTGTTCCAACACCACTTCAAACCGATTTTAATAGTATATATATATATATATATATATATATATATATAATATTATATATATAATCACGGTGGGAAAGTCCGTCAATGAGCTAGCTTCGCACACATATGTTTTTTTTAGCTTTTTTTAAATGAAATTTAAAATTCAATGGTGTCGTAGCTTCACTGACTGATTTGCTGTCGTCGTAACTATTCAAACACGGAAATAACGAGAGGTGTATGGAGTTTCCCCACTGACGGACTGTGTATGTGTGTGTGTGTGTGTGTGTGTGTGTGTGTGTGTGTGTATAATGTATACAGAACAATGTTTCAAAAGGGAAATTGTAATGCGCAGGATTCTGACGTTTCTGTTCTAGTTTTTTTTCAATTTTCAAGTTTTGTTAAAACACACATATTTTTTAAATTTAATAAAATAGATTTTATTTTTGGACAGAATTTATTTTTAACCTCTGTTGAGATTAAAAATAATTTCTATTAACTATTCAACTATTCAATCGTAAAGATTTCATGAGTCTCTCGCTAATGTGATATTTCTTATGACTAAATACATTTTTTTTATAAATTAAAGATTTACTGATTAGATAAAATAAAATTAATGAAATTTTATTTCATTTTTAATTGATAGTTGATTCTATTGCAGAATTACCAATAAGCGAGTTAGCCGTATGCGCGAAATATTAATTAGGTCTCTGAAACTGTGAAACACGACTTTAGAAATATTTCAATTTTTACGTCTAGCAACATAAAATTTGACGTTTCTTAAATTGAGAGCACTTGTGCCATACAAAAACTTAGCAAAAAGCAATTTAATTGCGTGCTTAAGTGTAAAAATGACTTCTGTGGTGCGGGCTGGGCATTTGGCTCCTTACTTTAAATCTACCTCTCCAGTAATTTCAAATGGCTTGAAGGTAGCCGCCGCGGTCCCTACTTCTCCTGAAAAGATAGTGGTTGAACCTCTGCCTAAAACTTCGACTGTACAGTCTTTGCATGGAGCCCTTCCTATTTCTGGGTTAAAGGCTAAAGTGAACCCTCGCTGTAAGTGTATATTTGTGATTTCACACTATAGTTTCGCCTAGGTCTTGGTATTTTTGTATAAAATTTTATGTTACATAACATGACGTTATAACATTGTCATTATCCTAGTAGATTAGGCCAAATCCACAGGACTTGACTCTTTTTGATGAATTGATCACCATCTGGTTTATACAGACCTGTTTGAAAAGATATATTCAGTGGCCTTGACTAAGTAATTTGTTATGTTAATTAAATCCTGAATTGTATTGATTCCTGGTACTGTAGAATGTTTATTCAGTTTTCTCGTTTTTATGAATATGATAATTAATATTAAAAGGTGTACTTAGTTGCAATTATAATTTAATTTTACATTTTTAGGAATTTCACTCAGTTTGTGTTTTTTTTTATTCTTAGTTTGACCACTAGTAATATTGTTGTCCAAAAAGAATAGGATAAATTATGCAATATGACATTGTGGTCTAGGATAAAACACATACAGAAGATATCCACTTGTAACTTGAGACTCTTATATTCTATTAAACAAAGGCTGTTTCTTACATGTTAATCTAAGTTATTATGTACACTATGTCACTCAGTCTCAGTCATGCCAGATTTCTATATTTTACTGCCCATTATTTTTCCTTACCATTGATTGAAAATTGATATTACTTGTATGTAGTTTATATCAAATTTTACCAGGGGGCCTAAAGAAACCACTTTTCCAGATTCATATTATGAATACGACAAATATAAAAATAAAATGGGTGTTATTGATAATTCATACCAGTATATGCAGACAATGTTAATTTTACTAAAATATTCCCCTTAAGTGGCTACTGTCAGCCCCTGTTCTCAAATAAATGGATAGTAACACATAGAAAACTGGCATCAGTGAGAATAACTTCTTTACCAGCAGTAAATGACCTACTTTTTGTATTTTTATATTACAGTGCAGACCCAGGCCCGTTTTGCCCATACTGATATTGCATATCCTGACTACTCTGCTTACCGTCGCAAGGAGGTACAGGATCCAAAATCCAAAAATCAGGAAAGCATTGATGGACGTCAGTCATTCACATACCTCATTGCTGCAGGTTTACAATTTATTATATTTTACAAATAACTACATAAATGTAAGCAACATTGAAGTAGAGAGCTTTCTAGCTACTTTCAGCATTTTTATTTATTTTAAACCTTAAAACAAAGTGTATGGAATGGGTCAGATCACGTAAGTGGACCCCCCCCTTTACCACTTGATGATAAAAAGCTTATTAAAATATAATTGTCCTAAGAAGTTATACCAAAAAATCATCCCTCAAAACAGTTTTTGAAAATTTTGAATTTCACAAAAAAAATTATAGTAAAATTGTCGGTACTTTAAATTAAAACATCATTTTAAAAAGTTATTGATGATAACTTAATGGTATTTTCAGCATTTATAGTAAAATATCTATAATTTCATTTGTTTCTTATCATATTACGTCCACTTAACGTGATCTGACCCAATGCTAGTTATAAATAAGGATCTCATGGACAAAGTGTCTTCACCTTAATGCTCGGGCTTCATATACAATACTGTTATAGTTATTGACTGTTGCCAATCTCATCTTATTTATAACATTAAATATAATGCCTTTAATGAATAGCTACATACATTAATAGATACATACATATCTGGCAATGTTTCAAGTCATTATTCCAGATGACAGATAAAGCAGTAGCATAATAGAAACAATAAAAAAGTGCTATGGACACCTATTATGAACTCTTGGTTGATTTATGTTATATTTAAATTATTTATAAGTATTTTCACACTCCGATGATGATGATGACTTATTAATCTTTTAATATTATTGTGGTGTTTTTGATATATGTCATCTGTAAAGAAAATAATTTTTAGTATAAACCAATAGTGGAAATTTCAAATTTCGTAAGGAACATTTAGGTGTAAATGAATTTTCCTACCATTTAACTAAATTCTCTCTCTCTCTATTAATCTGTATTTTCAAATCTAAGATAGCTCTCAAAAATTTATCATTTACGATGGTTTATCATTTTGTATAAATGATGAAATAATGAAAAAATTAAAATAATATAAAATTAAGAACTTTTATTTGGTGATTGAAAAATCGGCCCTAAGTAAATGATATGATTTACTATTTTTTAATAATTTAAAATAATTTTAATGTCTAACAGGCATTTACCCCAAAAATACTAGGTGAAAAGGATAATTTTAATGAAGTTTGTTGTAGATAACTTAGTATCAGTATGTCTTTTAAATTGTGTTAATAATTTATACCCAAATGAAAACTTATGTTTTTGTAGTCCAAATTTTGTTTTATGGTTCTCATGAAGTTTAATAATTTATCCCTTATGATATTTGAAATTTCCACTGTTGATATAAATAAATTCAATTGTCAGTAAGATACACTACAAGCATTATTAGCATTAATAGAAAGCATTGCCAACAATGTGCATGTGATTGTTTGTCATACACAAAGTACAATACTATACTGAAATAACTGTGAATACATTTAATTCATTGTAAACTTCAGGCTAAAAATGCTTTTTGAATGTTAACATGTAAAAAACTTGCCAAAAAAAATGATGACAGCAAAAATATAATTTTTATTTTTATTCTCTTGTTGCTCATTTTTTACACTTACTATATAGCTTTTAGTGGCAGGGTAAAAAATAAATGCTAGAGATATTAATGCAATATTTCTATAGTGAAAATATTTTTAGGGTGTCTTTTAATTAATTAAAGATTATGGCATGTGAATTAGGTTGTTTAAAATATTATTGTAGCTCTAGTTTTATGAAATGAAATCATATATAAGAATTGATCTTTGTGAGAACTTAAGCGAATATAAATTGTATGTAATTGAGAGGCGTATTTCATTGATTTGAAAATTTTACTTTATCATTTCCACAATTTCTCTCTTTTAATGTCCGCCCCTCACAACCAGGTGTGAGTTGTAATATGGTTAAATAATGATTTCAGAAGCTAATAAGCTTTACAGTGTCCATCAAAAGTATTGATAAACCTTAGTGCAGCAGTTAACCGCCATTACATTAAATGCTTTTTTTTGTAATTGGCAGACAAAGATTGTGTTAATTTATCATAATAGGTTGGGGAAAAAGTCTTTTCGCATATAGTATGTATGAACTTGTAATAAGATCTCTTTGGTTATACCATTTATATCTGGCTGGTTTTGGTATCATTAAAAAGTTTTAATTTTAAAGAAGACAATTCCAAATTCAAATTAGGAAAATGTGTGATTTTCATTTGTTTTTCTTATTGTTAAAATGAGTGAATCTAATGAAGAAATTCGATACATTTTAAAATTTTACTAGAAAAAAGGTAAAAATTCAACACAAGCCGCGAAAAAAATTTGTGATGTTTATGGACCTAATGCAGTATCTGTGAGAGTAGCGCAAATTTGGTTTAAGCCTTTTCAATCCGGAAATTTTGATATCAAAGATGCACGTCGCTCTGGTCGCCCTGTTACAGACAAAATTGATGCCATTTTTGAAAATGTGGAGCAAGATCGGCATATTAGTAATTACGATGTAGCTGGAGAACTGGGAATTGACCACAAAACGGTTTTGGCGCATTTGAAAAAAGCTGGGTACACAAAAAAGCTCGATATTTGGGTGCCTCATGAGCTCACTGAAAGAATCTAATGAAACGTGTACTGATTTGTGATTCTTTATTGCGACGTAATGAAACCGAACCATTTTTGAAGAAGCTGATAACTGGTGATGAAAATTGGATCACGTACGACAAGAACGTGCGAAAAAAATCGTGGTCAAAGGCCGGTCAGGCTTCACAGACTGTGGCGAAACCCGGGTTAACTCTCAACAAGGTGATGCTGTGTGTATGGTGGAATTGGAAGGGCATTATTCATTATGAGCTGTTACCGCCAGGCAGGACCATCGATTCTGAACTGTACTGCGAACACCTAATGAGATTAAAGCAAAAAGTTGAGAGAAAGCGGCCGGAATTAATCAACAGAAGGGGTGTGATTTTTCACCATGATAACGCTAGACCTCACACATCTTTAGCCAGTCAGCAAAAATTACGAGAGTTTGGCTGGGAGGTGTTAATGCATCCGCCGTATGGTCCTGACCTTGCACCTTCAGATTTTCACCTGTTTCGGTCTCTGCAGAATTCCTTAGGCAGTATCGGGTTAACATCACGAGAGGACTGCCAAAACCACTTGTCGCAGTTTTTTGATCAGAAGCCCCAAAATCTTTATAGCAATGGGATCACGTCCCTACCTACAAGATGGCAAAAAGTTATCCAACAAAATGTCACCTACATACTTTAGTCAAATGTAATAAACTTTATAAAAAAACCTTTTGAATTTTTATATAAAATGCGAAGAAACTTTTTCCCCAACCTAATATTATAAAATTGTAAAAGTGTAGTCTGTTCGGGATTCACCTAAAAATTACTGTCTCGATTTCGACACGGTTTTCACTGATCGATAGTAAATTTCCGGGCTTAAAATCTGCGGTACTTTATACTCAGAGATCCTATGGGAGTTTTCTTAGGAGAGGTTTAAAGTGGCCAGGTTAAAAAAAGAATTGATTCCGATGCAAAATTTTAACTGATTAATAAAATCTTTAGTAAAACAATTGAAGTTGTGTGTGCCTTTAGTAACATCACTTATCCCTAGTTTTAACGGGAATTTCCGGGAGTCATGTATATACTAAAAAAGCTATTACCCTGCTGAATCTACCACCTTTAATTTTATATTTAGCAAAATAACTGTAATCTCTGTTAGCTGGCCAAAGTGGACAAAGTCGCGGGCAACTGCTAGTGGTAATTTACAATGGATCATTGGGGCCGATCACAGACACTTGGGATTATGAATAACAGAAAATAAAGAAATTTACCATCCGAGGAATCGAACCCGGCCGATCTCGGCGTTCCAGTGGGCTAGAGGGCGGCAAAGGAACGTTTATATTTTGCATAGCATGTTAGGAATCTATAGAGATTTGTCGCAGTATGAATTCTTAGTATGTCATTATTGCGATGGAAAAATATTTTTTGTCTGTTACAACTCTATTCATTCTTTAAACAGTAATTGTAATACAAATTCTATATGTATTTAAAAAAATAAAGCCTGAGATTTATAAATAATTATTTTAAAAAAATTGCTAGACGTGTTGCTGGGGAGTTTCTTGCCACTTTCCTCCTTAACAGCTTTGCGAAGCGGTTTACACAGACTACGAAGTAAAATTAAATTTTAACTTATTTTATGACCTTCAAAAGTGTTCTCCAGTAGAACTTATTTTGAATAAAAACTTTTGAATTTGAATAACCACAGAGGCACACAGCCAGCTTACGTTATTATTTTAAATGTAATCTAAATAATACTCCTACGTTTCAGCGGGTGGCATCGGCGGCGCGTACGCAGCGAAGTCGGTGGTGACGCACTTCGTATCGTCTATGGCGGCCGCCGCCGACGTACTGGCCTTGGCCAAGATCGAAATTAAGCTCGGCGAAATCCCGGAAGGAAAATCAGTCACTTTCAAGTGGCGAGGCAAGCCTTTGTTCATCCGTCATAGGTAACTTTTCCTAAAAGTAATTGTATAATATACTTCTGTATTTATAAAAGCGAAAAAACAGCCTGAGATTGATAAATATCAAATAAAATTATTTTTAGTTAAACATGTTGCTGGAGACTTTCTAGCCGCTTCTTTTTCTTAAACATCAGTAACATGTTGTGAAGCAAGCGGTGTGTATAAATAATAAAATAATTTATTTGATTCCAAAATAGTAACAAGCTTAGAATTACCCAAAAGACATACAAATGTGGCGGTATTAGGAACTAAATTCTTATTCGTGATTCTACTAGCTCCAAAACCAGTATTAACTCTATCTTTGGAGCTACTAGTATTCTCTGCTACACTACTTATAAAATAACAAAAGGTAATGCTTGCTAAGTGTGTGCAATCCTGTATATTTGTGTGTGTATGTATGTGATATTGAGTGAATGGTGTGTTTACTGTCCAATCCGTAAGAATTCGTATAGAATGGTATATGTAAAAATGTTCGCCAGTGGAACTTAGTTTGAATAAAACCTTTTAGTCCATTGAAATGTTATATTTTTAGGGCTTAGCGTGTGTTTCTCACAGGACGTCATTTTATTTTTTTGATGTGTAGGCGTTATTTAGTATAAGCTTAAGTTCAAGTTTGTGCGGTCGCCACCCTTGTCCCCAGCCACCATCTTGGAACAAGGGGTACAAAAGGTTTTCGCGCTGTATCTCGTAAACTAGCAACCCTATAGAAAATTTTACAAGACATTATTTGTAGCAAATTAAATTGTCTACAACTTTATTCTTATTACTTTTTTTTATCGTAAAATGGAAAATAAAAAAGTTATAAACAAAAATAACTGAAAATTTTTAACAAATTTTCTTTTGGGCGTTATGACTTTTTTTCTGGTCATTTTACAATAAAATGACATGAGAGCAATCTTATAGAGGGTTTTTTTTACAAATAATTTCCACTACAAATTTGTTTATTTACATTTATTTATCTGGGTTTTACAGCGTTCCGAAGTTGACCGGGTTCTCTTGAATACTCGTAAGAATACGATGAAAGCGAACCATTAGGCTTAATTTTCTATTATATATTTTTTATTCATATAATTTATCATTTTCTTAACATTCCTATGTTATTAATGTTAATTTATTATCGACCCCTTTCGTTACAATACTTTCCGCTCATATCATATTCACGAAGTCAGGAACGCATTCTAAAAGTGGCCGAACTATAACTTGCTCTACATTAGAATATTGTGAAAATATTGACTAAGTACTTATTTCTTTCAGGACTGCTGATGAGATAGCAACGGAGAAGGCTGTACCGGTGGACACCCTCCGCGACCCACAGCACGACGACCAGCGCACCCAGGACCCAAAGTGGCTCGTCGTGATCGGGGTGTGCACCCACCTCGGTTGCGTACCCGTTGCGAACGCGGGCGACTTCGGTGGTTATTATTGCCCATGCCACGGATCCCATTACGACGCGTCAGGCCGCATCCGCAAAGGTCCGGCTCCACTCAACCTAGAAGTACCCCCGCACTCCTTCTTAGATGACGGCCTCCTGGTCGTAGGTTAACTTTATTTATTTAGCAGAAATTATAATTTATAAGGACAATTGAAATTGTACATCAATAGTAATCAATGAATAAAATGTGATGCGTTTATTTTTTTGGTCTTTTATGTTAAGGTCAGTCATACTCAACTATTTTTTATAGGGGTCCCACATACAGGGTTGCTGGGGTGTTAAAAGCAGCCTGTGCTACTACCCCTTCCAATAGCAAAACTAAATAAATAAAAAGTAAATTTCAGTACATTACTTCGACAGTGATAGAGTTGAGATAACTAATACGCCTAAAACGCCTGCACACACTTCATCCTATTATGATAATTCTTTTACAGTACAGGCTGTCAAACTTTGGAATATGCTGCCTCTTACTGTCAGAGAATCCAAATTCTTACCAACATTTAGAAATTTGCTCAGAAAACACTATTTGTCCACAAATAGCTATGTCTGAGAAATGTCTGATTAACACAATATAATCATGGTAATACATTTATTATAATAACTTATGTATCTTGAAATATATTATTGTATACATATGACTATGTATATATGTATGTATTTGTATATATATTTCTTAAATTAGTTGGAGTATTTATGTATCTATTGCCTTTTTCCTGCACCACCTATATACCGCCTGATTCAAATCTCTTTCATTTAGGTTGCCTGGAATAGAGCGCTTTGAGCTATAAGGCCGCGTATTGTATTTCCTAGAAAATATTGTAAATATGGTCTGTAATTGTATATTGTGGTGTGCAATAAAGTATTATCTCTCTCTCTCTCTCTCTCTCTCTCTCTCACTCACTCACTCACTCACTCTAACTCTCTCTAATACTAATAAGAGAGAAAACCTAGCAGATTACGCAAGTATGTGTTGGTTATTAGGGACTTTCCATAAATTTCGTAACTCAAGGGTGTGACAAAGTGTTGAAAAGGGGCAGAAGGGGTACAAAATTTCGTGACGTCACATTAAAATCTCATATATGCTTTAAAACACAAAATTTGAACTATTAACGAAAATCTCTCCAACTCTATCTATATGACCAGTATTTAAATTATTAAAAAATAATTTAAATGGAAATGGAAAAACTAATTACAGAACTAATGTTTTAATTTAATAATTTCTTGATGTAAAATTGTAAAATATTTGACGTCACACTCGGGAGGGAGGAGTCTCACGAATGTGACAAGGACGGGGGAGGGGTCAAAAGATCATGGCATTCGTGTGACGTAATTTGTGGAAGGTCACTAAGTCGTTGGCTTGTGTCTCCTAGATCTCTACGCCTGAGTGCCACGCACCCCTTACACTCCCGGGTAAAACGGCCCTGTCCACATAGCACTTTTTGATGTGGTGCTACAGGTCGCAACATCGTTATTTAGGTACTTTTTACTGCTACAATAGAGCAGACAGGCTAACGGCCCACGTGGAATGTGGTTACGTCGTCTATGAACATTTGCAATGCTAGAGGTGTTATTAATGTGAATCATTTATTAATTAGTGCCAGATGGGCCACTCACGTAATCAAAATCGACCACAGGTTGAGTATAGGGTGTTTATTATTGTAATCCTGGCCTAATTTGCATATAAGGTCCAAGCAAGAATTAACACATTTTTAATGTAGGGTACTATGCATTTTAGCAAAACTGTCTGTAATTTGTATCTGTTTTTTTATCTCGGAAACTGGTTTATATGAATAAAATTTGATAGGTAGATATAGTCCCTAATCTCTACATTATGTGTACAATGGTGCGTAAAATCGTGACACCAATAATTAGAGGTGGTATTAAAAAATATCGATCTATAATTACATTCTACCTTTACTAAGGTACAATGTATAGGTAATTTATTTTTACATACATAATTTTAAATTTTATTTAAGTCGATAGGTTCCCTTTTCTTAGTAGTTATAGTGACATAGGCGCATCTACGCTTATATCACTACTACTATATTGTAGACTAGCTGATGTCCGTGACTTCGTCCGCATGGTGTGGTTTTTTTAACTATCCCACGGGAACTCTTTAATTTTTCGGGATCAAAAGTATCCTATATGTTGGCCAGGAATATGAGCTACCACCATACAAAATTTCATTTAAATCGGTCCAGTCGTTTCGGAGATTAGCGGGTACAAAAAGAGAAACAAAAAAAAATCTAAATTAGCTCTATTTCACCTCTTACCTGACTCGTTTTTAGCATTTTTTTTCATTGTACAGATATTCGAACTCTACAGTTTTATTATATGTATAGATGTCGTCAAAGCAATTAATAATACTTTTTATTCATCTAATTGGGATGACAATAAGAAAACAAAGTTGTAAACGATTTTGTAATTATTTTTATTATCGTTATCATTTTCCATTTTCTTTTAACTTTAATATTTTAGACAGTTACAATCTACGTAACATCTAATATAGACTACTAGAATTTACACTCATTTACAAAATATCTGTTTTACTGGAAAATCAGATTTACATGAAACAATCACAAATCCAATTAATTTAACACCTGATTTTATAACCTAATTGAAACAAAAATATTAATGTAAATTACAATTAACAAAACATTTAGGCCTTTATTTTTTTGATATTAACAGAAGTTAATATGATAAGCTGTCATATTAATTATGCTTAAAATCGACATAAAATTAAATACAATAATATATTATTGGAGCAATAATTTAAGAAGATTCCGAACTATTTGCTTAATGTAAAATTTGAATAGAAATAAATATAGAAACACATTATTACATATTTTGAATTCAATTCAATAGGTATATTATTGGTAATATCTTTTGATGGACACACTTTCGTCAAAACCAATATTTAAATTTAATGCAAGTAGCTCCGTATCTAAATAATGTTCTAATATAGCACAGAAATGTTGCCTGTTAAATTTTTATATCCGCGATGCGTTATATATATTTATTTATCTAGTTTATGTCGCTTCAAAACTTATAAAAAATAAAATGTGACAACGGCCTTTAATTTAATGTTTTTTAAAAAGAAGTTCTAATTTTTTACTATGAAATACTTAGATAAATATATTGTCTTAGGACATAGTTATAATTTGAACTTATTGCGTTTTATGAGTAAAGTTATGTAAAAGTAGAAGATATTTAGTAAAAAATAGTACATATGAGAGATGAAAAGATGATGAACTCCAGAATCGGTGTCACATATTTGTATACTAGAATAATTCCTTAATGTCGCTTATATAAAAAATATAAATTAATAAATATTTGAATACCAATTTTAAAACAGCACATTTAAACGTATTGCTACTAAATTGCCAGAGATGACAATTTTAAGCATAATTAAACATAACTTAAAACTAAAATAATTAACGGAGGGACTATAAGGGAAACCCAGTTCTAGTTTTTTAGCTTACAATTTATTAACATCAAAACTGTTCTAACTAGAGATGTAACCGATTCAATAAAGATGACACTAAATGAATATTTACAATGAAACGACAAAAAAGATTTATAACATTTAGCAAAATAATTTAGTTAATTCTTAACAAATCATTAGCATTGGAATGATTAGGAAATTTACAATCAGACTTAATATAAAATCAGTTACTGTCAATTTTACATCGCCATTACAATGAAATTTAATCCACTAACTCAGAAATGATCTTAAACAATCTTTTTTAAATATTAAACTTAAAATATTTTTACACTTAACATAATTATAAGATACTAATTTTCGCATATAAACAATAATATACTACAATGTGCCTAGATTATACACGTGAAGATCATTTATGAGTCAAGTGTCAATTTTGACATGACAAGCAACTGACTTCAAAGCACATACTTTTTTTTTTTTTTATATTAAAACAATCAAAACGGTTAATGAAAATAAATAATAACTTAATTGTATTTTGTTCTATATAAAGTTAACAGGCACGTAAGGATATTAAGACAATATAAGCGAAATAAATGACTAACCACTGTCATATTGAAATTTGACAGTAGGCAGCCATCTTACAAATCTCGATTGGTATGGCACAGGAAATTTAATTATTCAAAACGGCACTGAATGTCATATACACTAAATAATTCTTATAAGCTGGAATCTACACGATAACGTTTGAGTGAACTATTAAACTTCATAAAATAATCCGAAGGTACCATTGACTATAAAAACTAAATCAGATTCATTTGTAAATACTTGATCAAAATCATGTGACCCCAGCTTTAGTCTTGAAAATTAGTCAAGTAGAATATTATGATTTCAATATTGAAAGATTATTCAAATACATAATGATTATTCTTCTTTTATTTTAAATATAGCTTTACTCGGTTTGTAAACCAAGCCAATGTCAATTATTCATAAATATCTGATTAATCTACATACAAGTAAAAAGGCAACACCCATATAACCCCTCAAAGCCTCCGTAGTTCTTTTATGTAAAACAAGAGATCTTTTGTAAATAAACGTTAATTAGTTCGATACTAACGCTTCATCTAGTTTGAAATCGGCTTTTAGTAATGTTTTGAATAATCTTTCATTACTTTCAAGGCATGCTCTATGTTTAAAGGTCATATGATTTAATAAATAGGTATATATTATAATCCATTTTACACAACACACATTTAAATTGTAGACATATTAAAACATTCTGAAAAATATGAATATCTATTACAAATGTGTCAAAATACTTTGATATATTATTAATTTCAATTATATATTAAATTGTTATATTTCTGTAATACATTATATATATCGTGTAAGATAATCTGATTATTATAGCATTTTTTATTTTATATATTAAATCGGGATGAAAATACTGAAGTTTGTGCGATATTAAATAAATTGTGAATATAACGTCGGTCCATTCCCAAGTATTGTCGAATATTTTTATAACAAACAAAGGAAATTAAATAATGGATTCTAAAATTCTACACAACCTTGGAAGCTCGTTTTCAAAAACCATTTCTGGTACAAATTTGAATATTGTTATTTGAAAATTATTTTGAGATCATATCTCCAGTGGTGTTATTAGGATCCACTCATATTTATTAAACACTATTAATTCTCTGTAAGATAATATTTTTAAAATATCGAATGAAAAATTTAAAATTACACTGTATTTAGGAAACTATTCAATTAGATATAATTAATATATTATATATTGGTTGTGTAGTGAAAGACGCTCGATCGCTGCGTTAATTTACTTGATCATAACAATTTCAATTACCATACAGTAAGTGCCACAATTTATAGCCGCTCTTCATTAGTAATAGATGATTACGCCTTAAATTATTTTTCGCAAAAAATTTGGTATGGCGCATCCTTCTGCAATTAATCTGGAGCGGACTCACGCATTTACAATACGCTTCGAGAGAAGTTTGCTGAATTTGCATAGATCGAGTTAAGTGTTAAATTTATTACACCTAATAGTGTATAGAGCGAAAGAGATGCACTGCTAGTCCGGATAACGGCAGTGCGAGAGAGCAACACTTTTCTTATTCAGCATAATAACACGTGTACGAACTTCAAGAACGCATTTAAGTTTTGATCGTATTATTCCAAATATGAATCAAGTTTACTTACACTTACAAAATTTTAAATCGAATTTATTTTAATATCAAGTATACACAACAATCGAGCAACAGACGAGCAACTTTTGGTCATTTCCTATTTTTAAATTTCACTTTGGAATTGAAATAAATAGAAGCGATTGACGACTAAAAGTTGTTCATCTATGGTTGTACTTGATACCGACTCGTGGAGTGTATGTAGTAAAGGCGATTAGTGATCATATTTCACATAAAACGAATAAAAAGACATATCTTCCGTAGGCATTGCTGTAATCGAAATCGGTTTAGCTAATAATGGTTTTCTGTATTAACTATATTCTATTTGCATCTCATTTTAACAATATGGCTCTGCAATACATGTTTAATTGTGTATACACTTTGGTATGAAAGTGACTTCAGCGCATGAAATAATGAATAATATTTACTCAAATTTATTGATTTTGTGATTATTTCTGAAAAGTGATCGAAATATCAAACTAAAATGAGAATTTAAATTAAAAATGCCCTTAAATCGTCTACCATCATTCTAAATAAACTTTTTTCTGTGGCTTTGAAAAATGAATCTATTAAAAAAAGTAAACAAACATCTAAAGTACTTATAATTTAGGCAACGCGTCGGTTACCTTATGACAAGTTTCTGTAAATTACTGACTGAATTCATTTGTGTTAGTACTGGTTCAAATTTAACATAGAATCCCATAAGAGGAACGTCAATTTTCTGCTGAAGGTAAGGTAAAAGAATGGATGTCCACGAGCGACGGTAACCATTTACCACCAAATGGACTATCTTCCTGTAATAAACACAGAAATATTATAAAAAGCTTGAGATCACTAAACGCCTAATAATTCGCACGCACAATACCACGTGTCGGTAGAAGCACTATTAATTTAACAATCCGCTGTGTAAACCGGCGCTAAGTCCAAGGTGAGATGCCTGATTGCCCTGTCCCGGGAGGCGGACCGACTCGCACGCGACGACTTTATGATCTGCAGCACCATCGCCTTGCAGTCGTGGCAGACCGCCATTTGCACGCCGCGCAGCCGCTCAGCGGCCGCCACGCCTGTCATACTACGCGCGTATCGAGTCCTACAACGCAATCATAAAGTGGATAAGCATTTTAAATTTTAATTATAGAAACGCCGAGTAACCTATGTCATGTGTGCTAAGACACTTCATTGATTAATAGTATTAATTTATTCAAAATATTAAACATGCAAAAATTGTAGATTAACTTTGATTGTAGTATAACAATGTTCGAGGGTATAATAATATCGATAGTTCTGGTTTTCTTTTAACTTTTGAAACTCATAAATGAAATTTTAATTCGTATTCAGCTCCTTGAACTAAAAAATCTAGAAATGGTTGGAGAAAACTGTTAAATTGAAGGTGAATTTGACCTCGAATAACTTTTAACCCAGTTAACTTACAAAAACCTGTTTTGTTCATTAGATATAAAAATCAGACGAAAAGAGCTATTTTTCCTGTGTTATTCTTATGGGAAATTAATCGAAAAGTGCAATGCAGACACTTAATATTAGTCTTAAGTGCTCATATTTTACAAGGCCTATTCTGGCACCTAACAGAAACTTTTGGGCATGGTTCCAAAAATTATTTTTTTTACAAAATTAAAAGTGACTAATGTATTTTTTTTAATGATTTGTTTACTAACTGTCTCACCGTGCCCTGAATACGGTATACCTAATAAGTTTATACCTGCGGTCGAGCGTGGAGGGCGGCGTGTGCACGCCGGCGGCAATGGCGTGCGGGTTGTCGATGCTGCGCGACATGCACGCGGGGGGCACCGAGAGGCACTCCGCGAAGCCCAGTGCGGAGCCCCCGCGGGACCCGGGGGCGCTGTGTGCGATGCTCGCGGGGCCCGCGCGCCGCACCGCCGCCGGGCTGCTCGGGGCGCTGCCCACGCTGTTCTCCACCATACTCTGTAACCATTCCGCACATCACGTGTTTATCGTTCCTTGAAACTAATTTACCATTTGTTTACTCTTGTATTATAGGTATAAACTTTGGAATATGCTGCCTCTTACTTTCATAGAGCCCAAATCCTTGCCAAAATTCAGAAATTTACTCAGAAAGCATTATTTTTTCCGCAAATAGCTATGTCTAATTAACACAGTATAATCATGCTATTACATTTATCACAATAACTTATGTATTTTGAAATATGTGTGTATGTATATATTGTCTATTCTATTCTATTCTATTGCCTAGAAAATATTATAAATATGGTTTGTTTTGTAATTGTATATTTTGGTGTGCAATAAAGTGTACATTCGGTAGCCGAATATTCAGCGCTTCGCCCGAGAGCGTGGCCGAATATTCGGTATTTAGTATTCGGCAAAACCACTATTCGTGGCATCTGTAGTATAAACACTATGGTGATTTGGATTTGCCATACTGTTTTTTTTTAATTTGCTGCGCTTTTTCAGTTTCTACTTTTATTAGTTAAACTCTAGTTACCTAACCCTTAGTTCATACTATGTCCACTTCCAGTACAGAAAGCAGGAAAATGGCGAAGGATTTTTTAACTTGTAAACTTACACTATTAGTGTATAGGTAGCGCTTACGTAAACAAAAGAAATAAATAAAGTGAAGCATTATTTCACAAACATGTGTGCGTAAGCTAGTGTAGCGCGTCTACGTACTCTCCTATTTCAAAATCGGCATCCTTTAGTCGGCCTCACTTTTAGAGCCAGAAACTAGTAGTATAGATTATAATAAATACATACCGTGTGCTCCGGCGAAACAAGCCTAGACATGAGACTCCTGGGGAAGGAGGAGTGCGGCTCGTCTTCCGGAGACGGCAGCAGCGATGGACTCAGCAGCACCACCGGCACGTGCGCGAAGTGCTCCGTCGGGATTCGCATCTGAAATAACGAAGTGTAGTGCTCTCATAACAAAATGTAGTGCTCTCATAATAAAGTGCAGTGCTCTCATAACACAATATAGTGCTCTCATAATAAAGTGCAGTGCTCTCATAACAAAATATAGTGTTATGTGCTAAACGTTAACAAAGAAGGCATGAACAAAGTGGTTTCTCTTTAATATAGATAATAAGAAACGTGCTATTGGACACTTTTTAGTTTAAGTTATATCTAGTTATTTTAGGCCAGATTTAATTTATTCTTATTTTCTAGAATAGATTGTAATTTCAATGTTGTATCTCTAAGATACAATTATCATTTATGAAAAAAACAATACTGAAATAGCAAACAACATTCCACTCACACTTCGCTTTTTGAGATATATAAAAAATACGATGTTTACCTTTGAACAACACTTCTGACATACTGTCTTCTTGCACAACTTGCATTTTTGACCCCATGGACCGAATATACCGAATCTTGTCTTCAAACATAGAAAGCATACCTGATAATAAAACATTACAATTTAATACTAACACATAACCTTATTTTATACAATCTGATATCGTATTTAACTTCAATCGAAAAAGACGGCGGTTTAAAATAGACAAAATATTAGATAGCGATTTGCGCGAATCGAAGGCTTTGCAGCCATTGTTAGTAAGAGATTTTATCCTTGCAGAAACGGTGAAAGAATACTAATTCCTGCGGCCAGGCAGCCTGTCGTAAGAGGCAACAAAGCAACCCACAGCCAGGTGGTAGGGCCTGTCTGGATGGCTACAACCCCATGTCTAGAGCATGTCGCCATTACAACCTTGAGTTGTGTTCCGGCATTGGTGGACAGATTCCAGTCCCATCTACGAGTATGACAGCACACTGGTAGCAACTTTAGTGTTGCAAATGTTTATAGACAACGGTAACCACTTTCCCTCACAGTTGGGCTGTCAGCCTGTATGCTGTACTCCATCAATAAAAAAAAAATAAGATTCGCAGCCCTAGTGGCTTGAGTCCGCAGCAGTATTACCAGCACGCTCAGGCTTTTTGTAGATCGATGGGACTCATCGCTGCTACATAAATGGGTGCAACTGCACACTCAGTTAAATGTATGAGTATGTTTATTCATCACTTGAAGTGATTTTGATATACATGTCTCTTTGACACCATGGAGTAGAATATTGATAATAATTGTAATGACAGGGGTGTAATGCCCTAGTATTTGTCTTATAAATAATTGTTGTGGCGTGTTTATTATTTGAACTTAAATTGTGTGTAATGTGGATTTTCTCAATTTTCTGAAATAAATGAATTATTATTATTATTATTATATAGTAGTGTCGCACATTGCCGAATATCAAAATACTATGCAGACCTAATTGCTATTTGAAAAGATGTTTAAAAAAATTTATACATTTTTATTTGTCCTATTTTCATTACCTTACTGCTTCATCTGGGATAATGTTATAGTTATCGACGGTTTCACGCATATGTTGCAATGGGTTCAATACGTTATTTGTAGTGCGATATTCTTATTAGTTGTGAATGACGTTAAATAATGACAGATAAAATATGTATACTTATATATGTTATAGTCAAAGGTCGATATGCTGTCTCTTCCCGGAATGACTGGTTTATCCTAGGTTTGACCAAGGCCTTCCGACAAAACCCGAAATAAATTCCAATTTCGGCCTTTGACTATATTTTTATATGTATTTTTTTAGTCTAACCTAGAAGTACCTACCTAAATTTTTAGTCAAACGTCGAACGTAAAATAATCCGTTTTGGGATTTGCCTAGTCGATCCTAGAAGTGACTAAGGCAGGCTCGGTCAAACGTCGATTCGTATTGCACTTGTTATATGTTTAATGACTGTATAAATTAGTCTCTCCTAGGTTAGACAAAACTTCGTTAATCAAAAGCAGAAAAACGTCATTTATTTGGACTTTTACTAAGACTTTATATCAGACCTGAAGTTTGACTAGTCACACCTAGGAGCGCCAGAGCTTCGATGTTTGACTATAACATATATATTAATGTAATCGTTAACGGCGTTATTTTTAACGCTATATATAAGACGGATTTGGCCACAATCAATAAACTTAACATTATCTGAGACGAAGCCCGACGGTTATAATTAAATTTAATAATTGTTTCCGTCACATTTATATTCCAAATCTTTTTATTTCCAAATATTAATATTGGAGATCATATTCAACATATAACATACAAAGTTAAGACTTTTCGCGACTTTAACAGCACAATCTTTTTTCTTTATCCGCAGAGATAAGTTGTTTGTAAAATTCGTCAAAAATGAGTGTTTCAATTCCTATTATAATAAATAACTGTCGAAGTTATTTGTTATTGACGAAAAAGGACTTACCCTTCTCTTCTCAACATCCTCCTTAACTCTTCCCTCGACTGGCAAGACCTCCAGCTCAGCCTTCGTCAGAACGGACCTGATGTGGACTATTTCTTCCAGAGTCAATGACAACCTGTCATCTGACATTATCGCGTCTTGCCATTGTTTCTGAAACATTACACTCCGACTTCAAAAAAATCACTTAAGCAAAATAGTAACTGTACAGAGTAAATGCAAGTATACTTAAACTCATTACAATATTCGGGTCGTTTTAGTATTACGCCAAAAGGAAGGTTTGCACTGAAAATCAGCGTTGTGTCGGATATTATGCCGGCGCAGCAATAAGCTGAGTGCAAACCTTGTTTGCTGAAAATATGGTGTACAAAATCTCAAAATGTGTTTTTATTTTAAGATACATATTAGCAATGTAAGTACGTCGCTATTTTTCTTTCTTTCTTTCTTTCTTTCTTTCAGTGTGTAAATGACAAAAAAGAAATAGTTTTTTAAGTTCCCACTTCCAAAAACAAGTCACATCAAACCGCTTTTCAAGCAATTATAATTTCGGCAATGTGAATCCGAAATGGGGTCAGTTTGGTCCATACACCCTGAACATCTTGAAAGTTTATAGACCAAACTGACCCCAGATTCGGATTCAGAGCATCGAAATGCATAAGAATAACTGGGTGTGGTCAAAAGTAGAGACCACTTTTTATTTTTTGTGGGCTGGTGTAATAAAAAAAATCGTAAGTGATCGGAACGCAGCGAGGTATTGTGGAAATGCACTATATCGATCATGAGTGAGTTCATACTTCCGACTCACACTTGACCGATTTTTAGATGGTTGTGACGACAGCCCTTTTTGAGGACAGGAACCGCGCCTGGTTTAGGTCTACGTTATTTTAACCTTTTTATTGTAAAATGTTTTGGACATTTATATGGAATTTATCAATGAAACAATACACATAAATGACGTTGTAATCGAAAAATAGTGGTATTATTTATGGCCTTTCAAACTGGATAATTAAATACATTTACAAATCGAACCTACAATCCTGTATTAAAAAGAATATATGCATGCATGAAACGTGCGATATAAGACATATGTATAATAAATATATTTTTGTTATGTGTAACTATTATGAAATGTTATCTTGCATTATATTTTTTAATTCATAATTCATTTTTTTTATTTAAAATAAGCTATACTGGAGATGGAGAACACTTTTTAAGGTCATACATATAAGTTAAAATTTAATTTTACATCCTAGTCTATATACACCGCTTCGCAACGTGTTATTGCTGTTAAGCAGAAGAAGCGGCAAGACACTCCCCAGTAACAAGTCTAAATAAAATTGCTGTTTTTTCTTATTTATCTAGCACATACTTTTTTTTACTGTACTATAGCTATTAAGTTATTAACTTTGACTTATCTAGTAATTTATATACTCGTGTATATAAATTCATCAATATAAGTCATCTATACCTAATACTTTATGCCATTGTTAAACCCTTTACTCAGATAATTGCAGTAGTCACGGAGCTGTAATATTTTTAAAACATTTAATATTCTTGTGCTTTATATTAACATACATACTCCTCAACCTTTAATATCGCAGCAATTGTCAAGTGCTAAAAATGAACGATACATCCTAAGGATATTTACACATCGAACATGCCTAGTGGATATGTCGTCCGTTTTTTTAATGGAAAACCCAGCCTAATAGTGGAAAATATAATAAATTAGTCTTTATTCTATTATGCATGTTTAAAACAAGCTTCAAACCATCTAACTTTATAGGCAAGCATGTGCATAACATGTCTATAGCATAATACCTACCTACCTCTTAGACTGTTTATTCCGTTGCACTTGGTTGAAATGTGATGCGCTTTTCTTCGCACTTCCCTTATAGCTATTTGAATTCGTTGCTCAGACAAAAGAGTTCGTACCTAGTGGTTATTTAAAAAAAATTTTTTGTTTCATCATTTTATTATACCTATCCTATATCCAAAATATATAACTTTGACCTTACTAATGTATGTAAGTGAGAATGGAGATGCGCCATCATCGTAACCTAGTGCAAAATTATGTTGGAATCACACTGATCACTACATGCTTGTTACCACTCTTAATTTCGTCTACTCATACCTAAATGAATAATAAGTTACCCACCACCACTACCTACAACACAACTCACATGCTGGTGGTTGGGGCTGCCACTAACCGACTTGATGAGCTCGTCCTGTAATGAGGAGCGTGACCACGACAACTCGCCTAGCTGCGCGTCCGCGTCGCTGCTCGCTAACGACGCTGCGCCGGCGCATGATGCACGCGAACCTGGCCTACGATTTAATAACTATTATTAACTAAATTATTTTAGCAGGCACATTGTATATTTCAAACTGAAAAGTACCCCCTCCTGGATAAAATACAACGGTTGATTATAGTTTAAGCCTTACAGCATTCAGATCATATTAGATATTCGATAAATCAATTTCGAAATATTGTCGGTAAATAATTGAATCCGGGACTTCTGGATTGTAAATGAAATAATCAGCTAACAGACAACCGACTAGACTACGAAAGTTATTCATAGAAAGTTAGAGTTAGTTTGAACGCTTCTTTATGGTTCTTAAAGAAGCGTTCAAACTTACTATAGCTCTCTATGAATAAGACCGCATAAGTTTTGCTACCCAGAGTAAACAAGACTGGCGGAAGCTTCGGTGACTAGTACTAAATTATTTTTATGTTGTACCTTGTTACTCCAGCATGGTAAAACCAGAACCACCCTATCTATGGTTTTGTAATCGATACCCAAATCCAGTATATATTCATAACGGCAATTATCCAGTAGTACGAAGTAGTCAATATAAAAAATGAAACTTACCTAGAGTGGGGAAGCGAATGCGCTCCATCGGTGGGCGGGCAGGTTGGGTGCGCGACGGTGTGGCGTCTCATCGAGGCTCGCCGGGACGGACACTGCGTCGCCAGATCATATGCTGGAAGCCATTCATAATTTAGACATTAAGAAAGTTCATTTGTTATTTGTACTTTGACACTGTTTTATTTTTATGAATTTTACGTCAGAGGTGTTTTTATTTAGATTAAGACATTTCTAATTATATGAAGTACTATATGTATGTACTGAATGTAAATAATTGTACTATGTATTATGTATACCACCATCGTCATTATAGTCTCAATTCATTCCTGGAGTTGTGTAGAAGAGATCGCTTTTTAGCGATGAGACCTGCCTTTGTGCATAATTAGACATAGTTTTAGCCTGTAAGTTCTTTTTTTGTATTGGTGTACAATAAAGAATTATTGATCGATCGATTGATTGATTGTATGGCATCCATTACTTTCATATAAATGATGTTACTACTTACGAGTACTAAATACTTAGAAACTGTGAGTGCTAATATTTAATGCCAATAGAAGCTAATGATAATTTAAAATAAATTAAAACCAAAATATTAAACGATTTTCTTTTGTCTTCAACAGTTTTATAATGTGTTTATCTAATAATGCAAATGATTCTTCGACGTAAAGCATTAAGGAGAAAATTAAATAACTATACACAATTTTATATTATTTTTAATGACGGCCTCTGTGGTTGAGCGGGCTAAGCCTTTGCCGGCTTACCTCAGTGCAACGCTGAGGCTCCGGGTTTGATTCCTGGTATAGTAAATTTCGGAAACGTATTTTCTCCGTTATTTACTATAGTCTGGGTGTCTGGGATCGGCCCCAGAATGGTCCGTTGTATATTATCCATAACACAAGCGTAACTTGCTTAATTTGGGGATATACAGTGTGAGAGCTTGTCTGCCGATTTATTTAATATGACAAATTTAATTTAAATGAGTTTTTTGCCAGTATACATTAAAAAGTTAATTATTCAAGGATTGATTTGAGGTTTATTTTGTTGAAATTAACACGAAAAGCATAATAACTAAACCTGTCCCAGAGACAGATTTTTTATAAAGTATAATAGTCCTGTTCGCGCGTAATTAAGTGCTTACGTGTAGCTGAAAATTAAATACATATCGAGACATTGCCGCAGACTTATTGTAAACGTTATTTTTACTAAATTAGTTTTGTTAAATGAAACAATATTTTAAACTATTATTTTTTCCAACATTTAATATCCATTTATCTACAGTGTAAGTCTTCAGTGAAGTAAAACAGAAATTGAGTCTAAAAAATATAACACTTTAAAATGTGTGATATTAAAAAAACACGTTTAATGAAAAATGTCGCTTAAGGCAAGTCTGCGGCTGTATTGTGGCTCGATATATAGTTCGATGATCCGCATGGCGTATGATAAAACCATCGACGTTGAATACATTAAGAAGAAAATGGCAACATAAAAAGCGTGATGTCATGCTTCAGCTACATGCGTTCATACATTCGAGAGTCTCGTCGCAGAACTGGTGGTACTCGTCGTGGGATATGCGTGTGCGCGGCGGCGCACGCGGCGGCTCCTCTGCGCATGCGTCAACCGAAAGGACAAAGGTCAGGACAATGACACCATTATCAAGGTTGAAGGATTCGATATCAAGGTCAACGTCATCACCAACAAGACATACCAATTCAACAATATTATAATAAAAGTGACCGATAACAAACGTTATTAATCAAATTGTCACAAAACATCAAAATATTAAAACATCTTATTATTTTTTGAGCACACCAAACATGCATTTTTATCACTGAATTGTTTTTATAAGAAAGTTTTAAAATGAACACTCATTTTTACCGATTTCCACTGGTATTTCTGGTTAACAAAAATTAGATTTTAATTTCCCGTTGTGCAACTTTCAGTCAAAAAGCTTTGCTGAATTATATAATATGCCTAAATACCCTGTGCAAAGCTAATATATATATAGCTTGTTGAAATAGATACTTTGATATTAATGCATCAAAATTATTCATTGTTTGATCTAAGCCAATGCCCCATTGTCAAAACCGCACCCCATTTCCTTGAGGTATCGTGGTACAGCTTACAAATTCATTCTGAAACTCACTTCAACCACGCAACAATTCTCTAGAACATTTATTCCGCGTAAAGTAACGATCTATAGGAAACTTGCTGTCGAGGTTTTTTCTTTTACCTTTACTAAATTGGGTTGATTAAAGCGCCATAAAATTTCCTCAAGAACGGCAGCGAGTTTCTTACCCTAGAGTTGCAAACATGATGTGACAGGCGAAAGTGACCGCTTGGTTGCCTGCCTCAGCCAATAAAAGAAAAATAATAAATCATAATTTTTCAAATTCATGAAAATTATAAGGTGAAGAGAGTTTGCTAAAATATGAAACGTTTTTTAAAACGTTTAATATGTCGAGTGAGACGAGCATTAGGTCTCATCTATCTCCAGAAATACTATTGCATTGCAACTTATTGTCCCCAATCTTGTGGTTAACTTAGGTCCTAAATTTAGTCAGACGAAGCAGTGAAAAGCCTTACATTATTTTTAGGGTACCGAAGCTATTATGGCATCTTTCCTTCCTTCCTATAAATCGTTCATTGTCCTTGAACTAAAACAGTTACGGCCAGCTCCTATATTTTACTAACCGTTCATTTTTACCTTACTGCTGGTTAAAATTTGACATAAGCTTCATACAAGTAATGTCAAATTTCTTCCAATGATAATGCAGGTAAATGATTACTAAGGCATAGAGACCGGTCATTAGCCCATTTTATAGCTAACTTAACTCCGCTTATAATGTTACTTATACAACTGTGATATCTATCAAATTCTTATTCAAAATTACTAATTCATTAATATTATTTAATCTATGTATCTAAGAATATTAAGCTATCTTACCGGTCCTTTTCCAAGGTTTTGGTATTTGCTGCTGTGGAGCCATATGCCTCGGGAAAGGTTGTGGTGCACATACTTCTGGACTGTTGCAGGGCTCTGTATCATCATCATCTTCGTCGTCCTGAAGACAAACTCCAATATATTAATATTACTGAATTTATATTCCGTTGAAATGGGTCACAAGAATGGGCCAACCTTTTAGAAGGCTTGCCTGGAGTCATGGGATGGCTCATCAGATTCGAGCTCTCCCCCTCGCCTAGCGCTAACCCTGTTCAGGGCCCCTCCCGGCTCCCGCGCTGGGCTCTTACCAAGCTCGACGCGGAGCAGTCCGAGGAGAGGGCTATCATCGAATGCTGGACCTATCCAGACGACCTGGGAAATCTGGAGGCGCAGGCTGAGCACATGCGCAAATCCCTCAAAAGGATTTGCGACGCTGCTATGCCTCGAGCCAAATGACCTCCGCCGCGTACATCGGTCCACTGGTGGACTGAGGAGCTGGCTGAACTGCGGAGGGCAGTCCGCAGAATCAACCACAGGCTCAAACGCAGCAGAGCGCGTCGTCCTCCAGACTATGTTGAGGAGAATGGACTCGTGGGGGAGTTCAGAGAGGCCAGAAAGGCCCTTTCGATCGCAATTCTGCGAGCGAAAGCCCGGGCTCGGGAGGAGCTCCTCGAGACACTGGACCGGGGCCCTTGGGGGTGTCCGTACCGTGCGACCCGCAACACGCTGCGGCCTTGCACCTCCACGGCTACGGAAACGCTCGAACCCGAGATCCTCCGGTCGGTTATCGATGGGCTCTTCCCGGATCCGGGGATCTTCACTCCCCCCGACATGGGTCCAATCATTCCCGACACCTCGGAGGTGGAGCCTCACTCCATCACCGAGGAAGAGTTAGACGTCGCCCTGGACCGGCTCCGAAGCAGGAAGACGGCTCCGGGACCCGACGGGGTTCCGGGTCGGCTCCGCTTCCTGGCCGCCAAACATCTACGCGGCCAGCTGCGGGAACTGTTCGATGCCTGTATTCGCGCAGGTCAGTTCCCGTCGCAATGGAAGGAGGGCCGATTATGCCTGATTCCAAAGGGAGGCCGTCCTCCCAACGATCCGTCCGCCTACAGGCCCATAGTGTTGCTTAACGAGGTCGCCAAGGTCTTCGAGAAGATCTTAGCGGAACGCCTCGTTAAGCATCTCGACACTGTGGAGCCGGGGCTAGCACAGATGCAGTTCGGGTTTCGGCGGAGGCGCTCCACGTTGGACGCCTTCGAGACACTGCGATCTGTAACGGACGACGCAGTCCAAGCAAAGGATACTGTCCTGGCGGTTTCGCTAGACATAGCGAACGCCTTTAACAGCTTCCCTCGCGAGTCGATCAGGGAGGGGCTTCGTGCACACGGAGTTCCCCCGTACCTCACGAGGCTGTTGGGCGCGTACCTCCAGGACAGGTACATCCTTTGGGAAGGCGGCGAGTCCGAAAATCGCGCGATAGGTCGGCGATGCGTCGCGTGCGGCGTCCCACAGGGATCGGTCCTCGGGCCGGTTCTTTGGAACGTCGGTTATGACTGGATCCTTCGGGTTCCGGTCCTGCCCGGAATAGGGCTAATCTGCTTTGCGGATGACACCCTAGTCACGGCACGCGCTGCGTCATTCGCGGAATCCGTGGACCTTGCCAACGCCGGGTTGGCGATCGTGGTCCGAAGAATAGGTAGGCTGGGCTTGAAGGTCTCCCCCGCGAAAACGGAGGCCATCATGTTCCATAGGCGGTTTCGTAATCCCCCCGCGGACTTGTCCGTTACAGTCCAAGGGGTGGACATTCGTGTAGGCCCCCAGATGAAATATCTGGGACTAATTCTCGATGGGAAATGGCTGCTTAAAGCGCACTTTGAGCAGCTAGTTCCCAAGCTCATGAGGTCCGCAGGCGCTCTCTCTCGGCTTCTTCCCAACGTGGGGGGACCGGGGGGGGACGACTAGGAAACTCTACATGGGCATCCTTAGGAGTATGGCCCTGTACGGTGCACCCGTATGGTCCACTGCACTTCACCGCCACAATAGGACTTTGTTGTGCCGCGCACAACGGTTCCTGGCGGTGAAGACCATCCGAGGATACCGTACAGTGTCGTGGACGGCGTCGACGCTCTTGGCAGGCGATCCGCCCTGGCCTCTCCAGGCGAACGTGATAGCCAAAGTTCGGCGCTCCCGACAGGATGCCCTCGCCCGTGGCCTGGTCTATGGCCAGGCCGAACTCCAGGTGATCAGGACGCGGGAAACCGCGGCCATGATCCAATCTTGGTCAGTAGAGTTGGAAAACCCTGTTGCTGGCATCGACACGGTGGAAGCGGTTCGACCGCAGCTGTTGCGATGGCTCTCGCGGAAACGCGGGACCCTGACCTTCAGAATGACACATACTTACCGGGCACGGTTGCTTCGATAAGTATCTGTGTCAGATTGCGGGCTGCTTGCCTTCACCCCAATTCCGCCAATGTGGCGCGCTGGACACGGCGTTACACACGCTAGTCGAGTGCGCAGCATGGGCACCTCAGAGGTTTTAACTCGAGACACTTGTAGGACCGATCAAATCGCTGGGCGATCTGGTGCAAGCCATGCTGCACAGCGACGATTGGTGGGTGGGTGCGGCCAATTTCTGCGAGACGGTAGTGTCTCATAAGGAGGCTGCGGAACGAGATAGGGAGAGAGGGTAGTGAGCATGCGTCTCGCGGGCGCCGACGTCAGTCGGGAGCCCGGAGGCGCAGGTATGCGCATAACCTCCCTCCCTGAAATACCGCTGCAGGGGCCCTCTAGCATCTAGGGAGCAGAGGAGTCTTCACCCCTGTTGACGAAGTGAGTTTGCCTCTCCCGGGGCATTCTCAAGCACTTGTGCGCTAGGATCGGTGTGGGCGTAACTATGTTCTGTATCTCACGCCTTTCCTACCATAAGCGCGGGGCACATGGGAGGAGGGTGGTTTTAGTGGGGTATTGATTAGTCGAGTCTCCACACAAGCCGGTTGATTATTGTTTGGATTGCCTCAGTGGAAAGCCTCCATGATCAACAACGGTCTAATCCCTAGCAAAGGACCCGGTATATGCGAAATGCATTTCCCCCGCCTTAAAAAAAAAAACATGGCTAAAAATGTGTAACTGACCACGATTACCTCTGTACACATCATATAGGAATGCATCCAAGGACAAGCCTCGGTCTATGTAGGTTAGTACAAGTGGGTTATAGAGATGAACTGGTAAATTCTAATGAGATCTGGAACTATGGAAAGGACTGTAGCACCTTCTCGTCAAAATGTTATAATGATGTTTCGAGATATACTTGTCTATACAACAAAAAGCAATTGTATTGATTTTGGTCACTCGGTCGAATGACATTGAATTTTCGGCGCTGTAATAAACCTTTGGTTTGGGATACGATTTGTGTAACCACATAATCTGTTGGGAACATTACAATACTTCAGTTATATGCGCTCCTTCAGCAGTAGAGACAGTAATGAGTTGGGGGGCACAAATATGTAATGTTTTGATACAATAGTGATATCGAAGGCCGAGAAACTATTTTCTTTAAACGACAATTTGACAAATATTCAAGAGAGTTAAAGAGAATTTTAAACGCTCGCAAAGGTAATAACTAAGCACAATATTCTATTGTAATCGTGAGAGATGGATTAGATAATATTTTCATTGTCTACTTATGGTATTGTGTTTCAGTATTTATTATATTATTACGTACATTTTGGTGTCTCTGAAAGAAATCGTCTCGAACAAAGCGCTCTACTCAACAAATTGAGATAATAACCTTTATTACTGACGGCGTTGTTCTGTTTTATTATTAACTAGCTATACTCACAATTTCGTTTGTGTAAGATAATAAATATTTATAAAAAATAAATCTTCTAAATCCGGGATGATATTTGCTTTATTGCCTAAAATTTTCATTCAAATAATTTGAACCGTTTTAGAGTCTATTGAAAAGAAACTTTGATTTTATTAAACAAAAATTGTAGAAACAATAATTTATAATTGATTAGAACTTGTATAAATATCATTCTCAATTGAAATTAAATTTAAGAATATTTCAATTTTAGTTATTGGTAAAGAAACTATTAAATATAACACTGTCGTTATTTATGAATATTGTTACGAGTCGCGAGACTCGAATTAAAATGAAGTTAGACTTACTATAGAGTTTATTAGAACTATACAAACACGTATAACAGAGGTACAAATATAACCGAACACAACAAGTCCAAACGTAATGCAGAAGTTCGTTATTAAATAACACGCGCAAAGTCCGTCACTAAATAGATTACCGAATGTACATAAGTCTTGCTTCGCTCGTGGTTATCGCTCGACTGCTCTTCCTCAATCGGGCCATTGCTATAAAGCACATGTTGCATTTGTGCGCTATAAAGCACACATTTGTTTTGTCGGAACTTAAGTTGTAACAATATGTAAAATTTGATAGGGAAAGTAAAGGCGCCGGCATCGGCGCTTTAAAACCTTTATTGCACCAAACTAATTTAGGTACCTGGTACAAAACGTGAGTGTGGCCATGCTTAAAATTTAAAATTTCTTATTAAATTCCTTTGGTATAACGAGAAGGTCCAACAATTTACATAGTGCAATGTTATTTGAGCCATACAAGCTATAGCTGCATCACGAAGATCAATAGATATGCTGGATAACTCATGGATTATTGGAAAGAACCACGATAGGATCTCCTGCATCATAAAACTAACTCAATCGATCTGGCTAGACGTTAGACAACACTCACCCAAAGCAATTCAAACTTTATAGCTTAAATGTCCGCAAAAAGCGATTCACGTAGAAACTAAAGCGGTTGCACTATCTCCAAAACGTATCATTCAACAGATTTTTTTCCTATAGAACTTTTGAAGTGTGAAGTGTGACGGCACACTAAAGAAATCACATTAAATTTCAGTAACTTAGATATGAAACAGATTTTTTCATATTATCTAAATAATATAGGTGGCGTAATTGGAATAATAAATTTAATAAGTAGAGTCATGATCTAAGCTCATAATAATTATGACTGTGGTAGTATTTGACTAGTTTTGTGATATCAACTTCAGCGAAAATAGTATATTTCCTTCCAAACAAACTGGCAGAAGGTCCACTTGATGGTAAATGATTTCTGCCGCCTATGCATATGTGCAAAGCTTAGGGGCTCGATGCGTCGTCTGCCTTATCGAGACTTTTTTATCCCTTATATATCCTTGGTAAGGATCTGTAAACGAGGGATGTTAAAGAACGTACTAAGTCGAAGTGACAATCTAAGAAAGGGAACTCCGAAGTTGGAAGCTACACGGCTGACATTTGATGCAATAGTGATCTAGATCTTATACGATTAATGTACTCGATTCTTCACATCTCGAACTGTAAATATAACTGTTAATATGCGTAGTATATATACACTTAGCTCCGATATTCTAAGAAGTAATCATCTCAATAATATGGTAATTTAGTTCCCAGTAAACAGTAATTACTATTTTAGGTATTAGAACTGTCAGTACAACATTAATTTACAAAGTTGACACAGATATTAAAGTAGCTGTGTTTAATATCTTTGCTGAGATAAATGTTCATTGGGCTCTACGTAGTTAGAGTTCTTCCCTAGCTGGTCTTACAAACTTCAGAACTCTCAAATTGCTTTGTCTCAAATTGCAATAACACAGAATCATTTAGAACCTTCGTGCCTTGTTTCAGATCAGTGAAACGCTTTGATAAATTCTCAATCACAAAATTCGTCGAAACCTGTAATTGCGTTCTTGTCTCCTTAATTGTTCTAAACTCCTTAAGAACTCCCTGCCTTATCTCAAATCACAATCGTACTTTTACCATTTCCAAAACAAAAAATGCTTGTTATAGGTTTTTAATCTGTCAGTCTTGTATTAAAGACATTTATACGTCCGTCTGTGCACCAATTTTAAAACACGATCACTTGTTCAAACGTTCTCCACAAACAAGGCTTCGACGCCCTAGTTTACCTTGCCGTAGAAATTTAGCATTCAATTAATGAAATAACAAGACACAAATTACATAAACCTGTAATATGTTATTTAAACTGTATCGATATGTACTTAAACATTCTTCATCATAGATATTTCTTCATAATTTTTAACTTGTTTTTTTTAAAAACGTGTACGAAACGAATACATACACATACTATGTCATACTGATATTAATTTTGATTTACATTTCTATCAGTTAAGTGGTTAGTTAACTTATCAAACTGGCATGGTAAGTCCTTATCATCCTCTACACAGACGATTGGCAGTTAAGGAATGGGTAATTAAATCGTCGATTGAATAAATGTCTGTCCAAACAATAATAAGGAGTTATTCGCAAGGTAACGAACTGCTCAACTTAAGATTTATGTATTTTAAGTTATTCAATGATTCTTCCGACTTGTAAATTTCGAAGATAGGTGGTGTGATAATTTTTATGACTGTTACCAAATACTGAAAAAAAAACTTGAAAAAAAATTCTATCCTACTTATATTAACATTATAAACGCGAAAGTTTGTAAGAATATATGTACGGATGTATGTTTGTTACTCTTTTACGCAAAAACTACTAATGGATTTTGATGAAACTTTGCAATAATATAGCTTACACATCAGAATAACACATAAGCTATAATTTTAAAAATATAGTGTGAATTATCCAAAATATAACGATTATTCATCACCACGCGGGGGAGACCGCGGGGCGCAGCTAGTTAAAAATATTTTAGCAGTCTACTATACTAAGAGTAGACCATCGATTAGCTAACACGGCTGACGGGAATAATCATAATTGAATATCACCACAGAGCATTTGTAGCGACGTTATCAGTTTATATTGTTATTCAAGTTATTAACCAATGGAGTATAATTAAAAATATTTCAAGAGTACATTAGTAGTAGTACCTTTACAGTAGAGCAAAGCCGTCCTGTTGAAACACATCACGTTTCTAAAGTAGTGTGACCTAGAAACGTGATAGCGTAGAACCACGTGACGCAAACGTACCTACATCTTTCCTGGCATCGATCTTTTTGATGGAGAAATAGGAGCGTAGATGACCTTTATTGAATGAATTGATAGATAGATAGATAACACTTTATTGTACACCATTACAGAAAACCTTATAGCCTAAAAATATTCTAAAAGTGCACAATGGGCGGTCTTATCGCTAAGAAGCGATCTCTTCCAGACAACCCGTGACAGGAATAAAACAGGTTATATTGGTCGATTGGATGATGATGGTACCTACTTATGATGTCATAAGTAGGTAGAAGTAAAAGAAGTCAAATTTTAATAGCGCATTAATTATTGTTTGAAAAGTGATTAAAATAATTTAAAAAAATTAATTGATTAGATGTTATTTTAATTTCTGTTCTTTAACATGTAAAAAATTTAGAATTGATTGTAAAATGTGTCCGCGTCCCTATTATCACGTGTTGACTGGCGGTGAAGAAAAATGTCGTGATGAAATTTATACATCGAGGTGACCGACGTGTCAACCCCGCCAAACCGGCTTGGACTAGCTTGGCGGGTATACTGTCTGTTCCCGTATTATATATATATTGTATATAGTAGTATAGTACATATAGTATTATATACATTGGGAGGCTCAAGCCCAGCAGTAGGACTTCTATGCGCTGTTATTATTATTATTCAATTGCGAGTACATTCGATTTTTTTTGTTCATAATCAGCGCACCTTAAGAACGCATCATAACTATAATCCCTTACTTTACTCCCTTCAGGAACGATTTTTCCAAAAACGCTGAAACAAGTGTTTATTAATTTCTCAACTAAAGCCTATCTACGAATTTTGATATCCTGAGGAATTATGAGCAATACCGATTATCATCCCCTACTTCATCTACCCAAGATCGCTTTTAAGCCAAAAGGTTCCTTTATCAGTATACAATCTTTATTTGCCAAATTTATTTTAGGTTTATTGAAATTCATTCAGCTGTTTGGTCATGAAAAGGTAAGAGACGACTTTCGCGTTTATAATAAAATATGAAAGTACATATTTCAACTGTCAAACTTTTTTATTTATATGTCGTATATAAATTGTCGATTAAGCTATATTTACGACTGTGTATGATGTCGTATCGGGGTTTACACAGCACTGGCTGCCTTCCAAGTCATTAGGCGGATGTACGCTAACAAATTGGATTTATGATGGAGCGTAAATGGTTTCCCATAGCGAGAAATTCGGGGATAAAACAGAGAGTTTCATGAACTGGAATGAATAGAAATAGAAGCTTTTTCTTTTACAAGGGTATGACAACAGTGTGGGTGGTAGAGTTGGTGCTGCTAGGTCACGATGTACTTACCACAACCATATCGCAGATGTTTTAAAGAATGGCCAGGTAATAAACACCTATAATAAACGTGTAATTATGAAGAGATTAATGAATGTAGATGAAGCAAAAGATGTATGTCAAGATCATAGCAAGTGGAAATCCATCCTCTCTGCCCTACGGGCCGCTTCACCCCTACGGGATACAGGTGAGGAAAATATGTATGTATTATTGTATATGTATATGTTATATTATATGTTCCGGACACAAATTCTAAATTGAACTGTTATGCAAATGCGAACCAGATGGACAACCATACACATTATAATTATATATATTTATTTTATTGCATGAGTTCAGCAGACAGGCAGAACGGCCCACCTGGTGGGCCTGATGATATTCTCAAGCTAAGCAAGATACGCTTATGTTGTAGGTGACAAAAAAACAGATATCTCTAGTGCCAACTTCAGCTAACCAGACGCACCGATTTGCGGCACCGTTACATGGTGGAAACACCATCAATCAGAACGCAGCGCTTCGCTTCGTCTTTTCTGGGGCGCATTGCCAAAGAATGGAATAATTTACCAGAGTCTGTATTCTTAACAAATATAATCTACGAGTCTTCACTATTGAAACCTATAGGTAATTTTGAATAACTATATGACCTATATGAATATTAAATCAAATTTTATAACACCAATTAACTTTTGTAAATAAAATAGCAGAAGTAAGACTGTACTTCTATTTAACGTTAACGATTTAACAGATATTTATGAATTGAAAGTTTGTGCATTGTCTTGGTAGGCATTTGACGTACTTGTCAAAACATGGTATATTTAAAATGGCATGGCGTTAAAGTTCGTAACATATCCGTGTAGGAACGGGAAAAGAATAATTTCCTGCGGCGGGGCGGCCTGTCTACAAAACCACCCACAGCCAGGTATTTGCCCCGGCTACCACTCCTGATCTCAGTATGCCGAGATAACAACCTTGAGTTGTGTTCCGGCATTAGTGGCCAAGTTTCGGTCTCCCTTTAGAGAGCGACAGCACACTTATTACGAACGTCCATAGGCGATTGTAACCGCTTTCCATCAGGTGGACCGTCTGCCTGTTTGCTGAACTCATGCAATAAAAGAAACATATTTTTTGCTCTCCTGTGACAATTCTTATCTCGCTATGTTTTGAACTTTCACAGCCGACTCGTGTATCTAAAATACTTCCATCACATAATAAAAATCAATACTTTATATTTAAAGAACCATCCACATAAACAAGGTACAATTTTAAATTGATTACCCGCCTACCGTAAAGGAAAAGCGCTCACCAAAGTAACTTTGATAACAATTCTGTAAAACT
Source organism: Dendrolimus houi (assembly GCA_039645545.1). Taxonomy (NCBI): domain Eukaryota; kingdom Metazoa; phylum Arthropoda; class Insecta; order Lepidoptera; family Lasiocampidae; genus Dendrolimus; species Dendrolimus houi. The sequence continues at coordinate 5,276,213 of CM077126.1, read as the reverse complement.
TTTGTGGGAAGTAAATCCGATCAATATTAACGATCTAGTGACTGTATAATAACGTTTATAAGGAATAAAGAACTTAAAGCTATACGTATAAGGTTTAATTTTATTTTGTGACTGAAAACTTGTGCGGTTAAGCCATTATAATTATAGGGATACGTGCCCTTTTGAAGGATTTTGCTTTGATGAATAACGTTGAAAATTTCACATTGAAGGGATTTATTTTTGATATTTGCTTTCATTTAATTATATGCCTACGTAACATGGTTATTCTTACGTATTTTACGAATTTTGCAAACAAGTATTAAGTTTAATTAACGTCATCTTAATTTATACAAAAGTTGTTATAAAAATTATAAATAATGTTGATATAAAATAATTATACTAAACTATTTGAATGCATTACGACAAATATAATAAACTCAAATACTGAGATAAAAGTATTTTGTAGAGGTAAAAGGAATTATAAAAATGGCCTTGTACGCGTCGGACTTGTCTCTCTCCTAATCATGTGAATTTTCTTTAGTTCTGAACTGTGTTTCGCAATTCTATAAGATCTTTAATGACGTGAGTAACGTCACTAGTATTGAGTTTGTAACGTACTGCGTTAGATCAACGCATTGGTAAATAGCTATAATAGCTCTATAGACTATTTTACCCTGCACCTTACTAGTCACTAAGAACTCCTTTTCAAAATTAATACTTATGTTTTGTCAAAGGAATTAATATCTATTTAAATTTTCATTGAAATCCGTTGCGCCGTTTTGGTGTCGATTTAAGAAACCATTCATATTTGCCTTACAACTAGATAAAATATAACTAACACATGTTATATTTTAACCAGTTGTAAACAATAAATATTATGCAATATATGGAAATCAATGTTAATTTTCTACAAATGGTAAGCTAATAGATTAGATAATAAGATGTATTATAGAAAGCCGCCATTTAATTATAAGGCACAACGTTTGTCCATTTGCCTATAATTCAACATAAAAAGTGCAGGAAAAGAAGATTAAAAGATCTATGCCAACCAGTAGATTGCAAACCCTCCAATATAAAACATAGTTTTTTTTTAAATAAATTAATTGTTTAACCAAGTTCTTTTATAAATTAAAAAAAGGTTCATATGATATAAAGTACATAATTGTTTTTTAATCCTAACAGATTATATTCAAATATTTATTAAACTAAAATGTATATGTACAAAAATACTAACCAATAAAAATAAGTATCGGTGATCAAGAATCGAAATACGATAACGGACGCAGGAGGACTCAAAAAAAACCAAATTCTTAACACGAATTTATTAATATAATATTAATAATTACAATTAATTAAAACTAACTAAAATATAAGCTTCTACGTCCGATGCGAGGAACGTAGTGTGCTATGGCGGTCGCGGCTGCCATCGTCAGCAATTACCTAGATTGCCTGTTTTCATGCGATGAGCACGTGGACTTACTCAGCAATTCGCTGGTTACCCCCAGGTATAACAGTCGATTTCTTTATCTCACTATTGAATAATTTGCCTTACTATTGGTTACAGTGTGACATAAACTCCATTCAAGTAAACAGGGCCGTCTTAAGCGTATTGGGCGCCGGGGTACGAAAATCAGTTTTTAAATTTTTATTCTTCTGGGTCCAACAAAGAGAGGGTAGCTGGAAATTCCGAACCAACCTCCAAATTGAGAATCTCGTGGCCAAGCCTAACATTATAGAAAAAATAAATGCTCACCGCCTCCGCTGGCTTAGTCACGTAGAACGGATGGGAGAGGATCGCAGCGTGAGGAAAGCATATTTGGGATGGCGGGTAGGTCGGCCGTCCCAAATATCGCTGGAAAAACAGAGTGGAGGCTGACCTGTTGGAGCTACGAACTAATAATTGCCAAAAAACTGCGCAGGTCAGGGAAAAATGGCATGTTTTCGTTTCAGAGGCCAAGACCCACTTTGAGTCGCTGAGCCAACGGAGTAAGTAATTTTTATATTTCATTTTTAAGAAATTCCTAGCTATTTGGCAAAAACCATCATTTCATTTCCGTCCATTCGTCTATTTTTGTGTCACCGTGATTTTTTTTAACTACTGAGTTTATATGGATGAAATTTGACACGAAGATGTAGTCTATACATATGGCACTACATATTAATTAAGTGTCTTTAATCATATCATGAAAAATCATGATGTTTTTATGACTTTTTCATTGAGGCCAATCGGCTTGCGCCCCTGAGCCGGGGGGCCGCGCAGCCCTTGCACCCCCGGGTACACGACTGCAATTCGGTTCTTATTGTCACGAGAAAAGCAAACAGTTATAACTTAATAAAACTGTACCAACCTCAAGGTTGTTGAAATCGACCTTGATGAGCCTCCTCTGGGGCTGCGCGTGCGGTGTGACGTCACCACCACGCCGCATATCCCCTCCACCAGGACCGTTGCCCGCTGGACTCGTTGCTGAAACAAGAAACGAAAAACATTGTAAGACTTAATAAATATTTTCTAACAAAAAACCGACTTGAATTATAACCAAAAAGCATAAAACAAATATTTATACGCATCTTGAAATAGATTTTTTATTCACTTTTAAGTTACGTATAAGGTTTCCAATAATAATGAAATTTATACGAAACCATCCTAAAGCTGTCCCGAATCCAATGCAAAAAGAATCATCAAAATCGGTTCAGAAAAAAATTATGGCAGAACTATATAGAAATGACTAGAAATAAACTAGAATTCTTCGTAATGACGAAGAATTCTAGTTTATTTCTAGTAATAGTAGTAGACATTATTATTACCTCTTGTAATGACAAGAGGTAATAATAATGTCAGCACTAAGAAATTGCCAGGACCGTATTTAAACTATCACGCTTATACAAAGAGAGATGCATTAGACTCATCGAACGTCTTAAGGCATACGTAGATAAACAGACAGATAAATAAATAACTCTTTATTGTACACCAATATAAAAATAAACTTACAGACTAACGGTTAGAGTAAGTTTCTAGACTTCTTTAATATTCCTAAAGAAGCCCACAAACTTACTCTAAATCAATATCAATAAGACCATAGAAGTATATCTGATGGTGCACAAGAGCCGGTGACCAGTCGTAATCGCTAAAAATCGATCTCTTCCAGACAATCCCTATTATTACGTGTACTTATTAAATTATTATAAAATAAATATTACTTATAATAGAGCTATAAACGCAGATTGTAGGGAAATGTTCGCTTATAAAACAATTAATAAAAACTTGTTAGAGCACACTAAAAATTCGTGATTATGAAAGCATAAAATACAAACAATAATTGGCCCGTTAACGAGCGCTGCAGCGAATAAAAACAAACTATCAATCGTATATAACTTGTAAATTCTTGCAGTAAACCATTTTCTTGAATAAAACTCGACAAAAAGTAATATAGGTATATAACGCTCACGAAAACATTTGGGTTAAATGAAACTAGGTCTTTTTCATTAAAGCACGTAAACTGCATGTAACTATATCACGCAAGAATTCCTACATTTTCCCGGAAAAGGTTAATAATCTGAACCCTGCAAGATATGGAAATAAGACATAGGAAAATTTAAGAAGAAATTCGTAACATTTTCATCAAAATGCAGTAAACCGTTTCGGAGACCTTTCAGACAGACTAAGATACAAAATTCTAAAACGGTTCCTTATTACTAGACATCGTATATATAGTCGACGTTTCAACAGTTGAGACTTTAATTTTTGGATTGTACTAATCGTCCGTTAACCGACGCATAATATTCGTGCGCTAATCGGACGTAATTTTTAGTCCCCTAAATGTTGGATTGACTGTCGTGCTGTGATAAAATGTTGCCATTGGTCATATTTCATGTGAAATATAATGAAGAATTCAACTGACAAGTGCTTTTTTTTTCATTTTATTATAAAAAATATTGTAATCTGACATCAGATGGAAAACATATATACTTACTTTGTCATTTATTTTGAAAACTCAGTCAGATATAGTTCTCGGTACGAATCTTGAGCGGTCGGCGAAATAGTATAGCGAAATAATATAATAATAGTTTTATCCGTGCAGGAACGGAAAAAGAATACAATTTTTTGAGGCCGGATGGTCTGTCGCAAGAGGCGGCAAAACAACCCACAGCCAGGTGGTAGGGTAGTTGTCCATCTGGATGGCTATATCCCTAATATAGAGTATGTCGCCATAACAACCTTGAGTTGTGTTTCGGCATTAGTGACCAGGGTCCAATCTCTGTTAAGAGAGCAGCAGCGCATTTGCAGCACCTTTGGTGTTGCAAATGTCTATAGGCGATGGTAACCGCTTTCCATTAAGTGGATTGTCTGCCTGTCTGCTGAACTCATGCATTAAACAATAATAAAATTGTAGGGGTTACGTTGCGCATTGAACGTCTTCAATATAATGCTATTTACCAACATATTGACAATATTATGGTTTTGTTCTTTTACTCGCAAAGGACAATACTTCGATATACTGAAATTTCACGGTGCGTAGGCGACGGTGACCACTCAAGAATCGTGCCGGGAACTATACCTACTTTAATTTTATTTATTTGTAAAGATTTCGGATCAGCGTTAACAGCTATGTAACAATTTACAACGGGTACTTCGATTAATAATCCAAAAAGGTTTCCCATGTAAATCAAGGGAGTCGCCCCAAAAAAAGGGTGTGTAATAGCCCCATGTAAATACCCTCCACAATCTGTTCTCTCAAACACGCTTTATATTCCATACGCGGTTATTGCCCATTTTCAGCCCGGAGTACGTCATTTAGGGATTTAGGGAACGCCTAGAATAGTCATAGTGTATGCTGCTCGGTAACGTTCAGCCACTGACGAATGTTCTTATTTCTAATACATGTTTATAATAATTTCATATTTATTCAAACAAAGATGAATCTAACGTGTAAAAAAAGATTGCTGTGGGGTGTTTAGTTACTGATAGATTGTTAAAAATCAAAACTTAACAAATTGTTCGCAAGAAATATCACAGCAGTGCAAAAAATGTCACGAATTTTAACGATGGATGGCTTGAAAATCAATAATGACCTTATGCATAATAGTTAGACGAAGTTTATAGGCTTATTGTAAAGTTAAAATTTTCGTTAATATTCTTCTAACAAGTCCATATAGCTCGTATAACTAAATGTGTTAATAAATTCTACGGATTCTGCAAATTTGTATATTGAAAGAATAAGGGTTGTTGCAAAGTTTTTCTTTCCATCTTAGATTGCTTCTCAAGCGAATTTTTCGTTCGTAAAACTTCAGAATTACTTTTCAGTTTTACCAAACTTAGTATTTCACGCATCTAAAAATATCCCACAGTAAACTTGATGTGAACCGACCTCGGTTCCCTTACGGACTTACATAACACTGCGATTTATCGAGTTGCGTGACAAACACCGGATTGACCACAAGTTTTTTGTTAACATGATTGATGAAGGGAAAAAATAAATACTCTTTCAAAAGGTTTTATGAGAACGTTTGTTAAACACTTTAGGAACGATAAATTGCTCAAACGTTTCAAACTCCAAAAATGCTCTTGCAAAATTCTATTAATCCATCCAGACAAATTTGAAAATTTCCATAGGATAATGATTTGAACTTCTATGAACCAATGAATATGATTAGTGTATACGTACATTCTATTATAACGGAAATTAATATGTGTAGGGGAGCAAAACAAAGATGGAATACTTATTATAAACATTTTCAAGTAATTCTTTACATGAACACTCATTATAACTTATCGCTTATAGTTCGTCTCTTGTTCATCTGTCGGTATCACTGTTTTTATCTCAGAAATGGGATTTTCCGCTATAAAATTTATTTACTAAAGATGGTCTCCATGTTCTATCTTCTCTACTGTTCTTTATATTGTCTAATATCTAATACGTCTACTAACTATTATTCCAGATGTATAAACGATCCTATCGATTTTAATAATTAGGGATTACAGCTGTTATTTTGTCATGACTTGATCATCTCATTGCATTTTAATTAACTGTAAACCCTGTAAGTTTGATTTATAACTATAATTATTGTTAGGTTATATACTTCAATTCATATTTTTTGCGCGATCTCTAATAAAAAATATTTTACTTATCTGTTTATGCTAAATATTTTCATAATATTTATAAAATTATATTGAGGTAGAAATAATAACATTTATCACGCAACCTTTCTTAATTTGTAGGTTAAGTAAGGACGGCAAATTTTGAGTGATGTGGCACCACGTGAATGTATACCTACATTTCATGTATTGAGGCAAAGAAGCTAAATTTATACGGTTCTGTTACATGTATATATATTTATAAATATCATATCGGTATTAGGTTTAATACAATTGCTAAACAAATATAATCTACTGACACTAAAGAGTAGACGCAAATACCTAGTAGCTGTTATACTGTACAATATCGTAAATAATGTTTTTGACTGTATAAAGCTAAGTAACAGTCTGTGCTATGCTGTTCCAAGAACTGTCCACAGGGGAGAGGTCCGCACGGGTAGACTGTGTGCTGTAAGTGCTTGCCGCACAAACTCTGGTCTTCGTTCTCCTCTCACACGTATGGCTGACACCCATAATAAACTTTTTGAACACATAGACATATTTGCCAACTCACCTTCTAAATTCAAATTCCTGGTTCACAAAACACTAACACAATAGTAATTCTATTTCTATTTTCTCCTTGCTGTTCTTCTATTTTTTTTACTAACTTTCTTTTCCTTCCTTCTATAAGTATATATTTAATATGAAGCCTAGCGATTACCTAAATCCCTTTAATAATATATTTATATTTTAACTTGTGGACAGCGCTGTGGGCTGCATTATTGATTAATATTTTAACTTGTAATTTTGTATTTATTTTAATAATATAGCTGTTTGTTGTTCCAATAAAATAAAATAAAATAAATAAACTAAATATTTATTGTGATTATATATTACTCTTCTTAGGATATTGCACACTATATTTTTCTGTATCTTGTACTTTACATTTTAATCTTTGTATGCGTTCTTTATAATTATTTGTCTTTTTTATGTCTAGTTTATGTGTGTTTTTATGGGTCGCATGCCATATGTAATTTAGAAGTGGACACCGAAAATCGGAGCTGTGTCGGACCACGTTTCGGCACAGCAAAATGCTGAGTGCCAACTTCATTTCCAAATTGCGGCATATAATTTCTGTATAATTATATGTATACTACTTTGTTATGCTACTATTTTGTGTTGTCTGTTGCTATTAGAAATAAATATGTTTCTTTCTTTCTATAAAATATTATATCCTCAAAATTCACGTAGAACACCGAAAAATAAAGAATGCGTAATTTAATACCAATAAAAGACTTGTAAAGTACATGTACATGATATACTTGTACCTCTATATTTCCCTAGAGCTCGGTACTAGCAAAGAACAAGCAAGTAACATAAAAATATAAACCTTGGCGTCAAATAAAACCGTAAAGCGTTCAATCCCAAGTGCGTATCTTTCAACATTTTTGCATCAAATAGACAATCATTCAAAGGAAATATTCTTCATTACTTATCTTTTACCGTAAAATCCTTAAGGACACAGCAAATTGATTCCACAAGGTTGTAATGGATTTGGTAATCCCACGGGCTTACGGCCCACTTCCGCAAACCTAATTTCCCATTGAGATTGGTTGTCTAACGTGGTTAATCTTTGAGATACTTTATGTACAGATCTTTTCGACTATTTGTACGGGACTTTAAAGCTTTAATTAATTGCTGAGGGGCTTGATTGTGATAGATTTCAGCTTAATACTAGTACCTACATTTGTTACTGTCATACTAACATATAATATGTATGTTGGCAACACTAACATTTAAATTGTGAATATTCTGTGTTTTTTTTTGTTTTTCGTTGGTTCTTTTCGTAGTTGTGTAATAAATGGTCGCATTTACTTTCTCTCAATATTTTAATTATTTAAAACCTAAATATCAACATAATAACCGCTCACAGTCCTCTAATCTCCAAGAAGTACATCCAAGCTACTATTTTCACAATGTATTATAAAGTTAAGGAATTTGTACATATTTTATGTTAGAACTAGTAAATTAATTAGTCTAGGAAAATTCCCAATCCTATTTAAAAAATCTTAGTTCAAAAAATGTTTTTACGGTTCTGGCTACAAGGCCTTTCGGTTTAGTCTTGTCAATATTCCTTTGAATTAAAGTTGTTAAACCCGTTATAGTTAGATTATAAGGTTTTCGACAAACGCCAAATGATTTTTATCGCAGGCAAAAAGCACATTTGAATAAACACTTAATATTTGTATCACAAACACAAGGTTTTTGTGAATATATAATACTTTCTTGAAAAACATTGTCATTGTTACACTTACATAGATTTAATGGCCCAAAATCTCAAAATATAAAGAGAAGAAAAGATTAAATGACGTTCACTTACACTTACATGCAGTGTGCATATAAGTGAGCGTTTTGTAGCATATTATGGTGTATAAATAATGGATGTACAAACATATATAAACTGTATAATAAAAGTATCAATTGTTATATTAAATTTGAATTTTAAAAATACCTTTTTTTGGATTTGATATTTTTTACCTAAACTATAAAAATTTCACACGGCTCAAAATTCCAATCCCATACATATCTATACAGATAAATAAAATTGAAGTTTCTTTTGTAATGTCAAAATAACAGCTTTTTACTAAATGCATATGAAAGTATTTACGGTACATACATCAAAAAATCAACTTTATTTTTTTATGTCTGTCTGCTGGGATGTTCCGGCTAATATCTGAAACGGCTAGACCAATTTTGACAGGACTTTCACTGGCAGATAGCTGATGTTATAAGGAGTAACTTAAGCTACTTTTTCTTTCGTTTTTTAATTTTTTCTTTAGGGTTCCGTGAAAAAATATTCCACGCGGGCGAAGTCGCGGGCATAGCTAGTCGGGAATATAAAATCCTACATCACAGATACCTCTACAAAATTTAAAACATGTGACAACCCTAATTGCATTGCAAGCGATTTACTTTCACCAACCTTCGACATTGTATGGTAAAAGGCTTGTCTAGTTTGAAATAAGTCATATTGTATTCATGTCGACAATACTACTTCTGGTTTCACAAATGCTCAATAGTTTCCTCATCGAACAGAATTAGACCAACGTAAAAGTTGTGCAAATGTTTGGCCAATTAAAATGCCAGATCAATTAAGTGAAACAACATTTGCATTTCATTTTGGCTTGGGCGAGAGATAACCATTAGGAAATTGGTAATGCATATTAATTTAGGTGTCAGGTAACACTATCTACCTGTCATCAGGTCACAGTGAAGGATTTAATTACACCGATGAAACAATTTACGGGGTGATGAAAATTTTAATAATATTGTTACGAGCTACAGGACTCGAATTAAAAATGCCGTTGGAACTACTATAGAACTTATTAGAACTGTACAAACACGTATAAAACAAATGAAAATAAAACTGGATGCAACCAGTTCACACTGCACGATTCAATGCAATTCGACACGCGTAAAGTCCGTCGTCTATATCGCTCATCGAGAGTACTACAAACGTCTTACACGTCTCGTAGTCGTCGCTTGACTGCCCGCCCCTCCATTCGGGCATTGTCTTATACTCACTACACAGTGCAAAGAAATTGGCCGCGCGCACCGAGTTTCCGAGAAATAGTAATTTGCACACCTGCGAACGGCCACAAAGTCGAAAACAATAACAATAAGGATTAGTTCGACGCTAATTATGGTTATAAAACAAGAAGATAAACTATAGCATGTTTTTCTTAATTACAAATTCAAAACACAAAAGAATTCCTTAATCCGGGAAGACAATAAACTGCGCTTACAACAGGCAGCTGTGCGCTTATCTTGGACGGCATGTAACAATATGTAAAAGTAGGGAAGTGGTTCCTAGATTTTGAAGCGCACACTACGAATACAACTAGGATTGAACGTTGGAGTGGTGATCGTGATGAAAATTTTAATAACATATTTTTTGAAGTGAAACTTTTATATAATTAAAAGGATTTTCTGTCAAGAAAAAGCGTTAGGGCCGCGTGGAGGAGCGGCATAAATTTAGACTAGACGTGGTGAGAGGCGGCATAACTTTAGAGTAGACTATGGGTGCGTTTTTTGGTTCCGGATCGAATTCAGTTTTTTTGTTTGAAATATGTTCAAATAAAAAATTCATTCATTAAAATGGACATAACCAAAAAAGTATAATTTTCAGTAAACCTGCGAAAGATCGAAATGTGTGCTGGGACACATAGTAGAAGTGAAACTTCAACGGACAAGTGGAAAACGAATGGCAACGGATAAGTGGCAAAACGAATCACAACAAAATTTTGATTTTAAGTTTTACGGGCAGATTATTAATGTACTTGTCCAATTTGAAAATCTGCCCGTAAAACGTCAATTTAAAATTTTGTTGCGATTCGTTTTGCCACTTATCCGTTGCCATTCGCTTTTCCACTTGTCCGTTGAAGTTTCACTTCTACTATATGTCCCAGCACACATTTCGATTAAATTAGGTATGGGACCCTAAAAAGTGTGTTGTACAAAATACCTTCTATCTCAACAACTATTTAACGGATATTATTTGAAACAATTTTCGTTCTAAGTATTTTTTAAGCTCGTGGAGTTTTTGAGACATTTCCACTTCATAGTTTAAAAGTTAGAGAGGGCGCAAGACAATTTTGTTGACTTTGGGTACTAATATCTCGACACCTTTTGATTTCAACAAAAAAGTCATTATGACATAATGTTTTTTATCTGACTAACGATATCCTACACAACTATGAAGATACACTGATTTTGTTTTCAACCTTTACGCCTTTAGTACACCGACGCGTTCGCGTGCGACAGCGAGATTGCGAAAAAACTGTCAGTTGTATGGCATGTTATATATATGCTTATATACTATGTTTCGCTCAAAATATACCTAGATTTATAGTTGCATTCTTTTTCAATACTGTTTCGCACGTAGCTGCAAAATTGCTGTTACACCAACGCAGGCAATTCGCTAGTCTTATTTTGTATTGCAACGCGTTACCACTTGTTCTATCCGGGAGGACAGAATTTCGCATCATGGAAACCAAAAATATAATGATAATGCTGAATACGATTCGAAATTATACGGAATTATATTCAGTTGGACACGGGCATTATAAAAATGCTTACAAAAAAGAGGTGCATTTAGATTCTACGTTTTCTCTTTAAAATCGACGCCAGCAACAACAATTCTTCCACTTCGGAATCTCAACGCGATAACTAGGACGAAAGCGATGACTGGGAAGGCATCCTACCCCAAATGATGTCCACGCCCACGGTCGACGACAGCGTAACACATAATAAAATTTCGTTGCGAAAAAACTGCAGTGTACTAACGTCGGGTAGATGTTTTGCTGCCGCAATGGTTTCGCAGAGATTCTTTACCGCTCGCAAATGCGTCTGTGTACTTATAGCTTTAGGCCTATAGTAGACGGTTCAATTCTGTCTTTCAATTTGGATGAATAAACCTTCGTCTCCTTTCAGTTACCACCCGTACCTAGTCTTTATATTTTTTTGCGATTTCACTGCATAACTTTGTAGCGTTAATTAAATTAAGCACCTTCCTGTCTAATTTCATCCATGTGGATTTAGTAGTTTTCGAGAAAAATAACTGCGATATACCCAGACAGAAGGACAAACGAACAGACATGACGAATTCACAAGGGTTCCATTTTTATCATAATGGCTACGGAGACTCAAAAAGTTGTCAAGAAACTAACATAACGATTTTTCAGGACCCGACTAATTTGGGTGGAGTATCTACACGAGCACTTAAATTGAAAAAATATCCATATTATCTGTTATTATAATTGTGTGGAAGAGATCGCTTTTTAGCGATGAGACCGCCCTTTGTGCATAGCTAGAATAGTACTACTACTAGTCTTATGTTTCTGTGTAATGGTGTACATACAATCAAAAGCTATCTATCTTTCTAGCCGCATGGTTGTAACTCCTAATTTTAGTAGTATTAGAGCGGTTATAAAAATAAAAAACTTTATTAAAGTATTTATTTCTTCAGTATTTTCTTTATTAAAGTTCATCCGCTATACAAGTATCTCCTAGACGAGTGAATATAATGTAATATTACTTTAGAAGCTCCCCATCTCGAACACTGTGCATCCATTCAAATTTATTTTTATGATACTTCTCGAGCTTATACAACTTTCACGTCAAAATGATGGATGAAGAAAAATGAATAAATGTAGTTTATATTACTGAAAATGTTAGGAAACCCTCACAAGGGTGTTTAACAAAACATTTCCAGACATTAATATTATTTTACCTTTTCCTTTAAAGGTCAAAAGAAAGGTCGCTGAAGATATCTGATGAATAATAACAGCCCACAAACGTCCCACTGCTGGGTTAGGGCCTCCTACTATTGGGGAACGGACAGTATACCCGCTACGCATGTCCCATGGCGGCTTGGCAGGTTTGACACATCAAAAAATCTGCCTAAGTTGTGCATGCGTTCCAGCCAGGATGAGTTTAGGACGCGTGCGCTAGCTATTACGATACCACAACTGTTGACGACGTGGCGACTCTGATGAGATTTCTGAAATCTACGTGAAGAACTTCTTAATTAAAATTGTAGCACATTTGTTCGTTAGCTGTGGTGGAAGAAAATATTTCTTTACAATGGCCCACCTATGCCATAAGCTATTATTGTGGCAATATTTTAACCTGTACAAAGTTCCTGACATATGAAAGGTGTTAAATTGTGCTGAAAAAAAAACCTGTCCAAAGTGTGATCGCACGTTCCTGGCAAAAAAAAACGTCCCACTGTTGAATTTAGTGTACTCCATTTTTAGATCTCTTTTTTGTCATCTTTTTCCAAACATTTGGAGTTTGCATAATATGTATTCTCATTTGACAGTATTCTTGCAAATGTCTCCAACCACACCACAATTCATCGTATTCTCCTATACACAACTTTTATTCTTATAAGAGCCATCAATTTTCCAGTTTAACATTCTATTTGTCATAAATGATTTTCATTTCTTCCCCTAATATTACTACTACCCGTAGCACCTTAATCTCAATTTTTCAGATACGGTTTTCTCGATTTATGCATTCCCCTAACACCACATATCCATCTCAACGCTCTCTCATTTCGGTGGAGTATAGATGTTTTTTGTCTATCACTTTGTGGCCTCATAACCGTTCAACAGATGAGATTACATACATATGTATATTGGTGTAATTATATAACATGGTTGTATTTTATATTTTGAAATTAAATCATATTTCTGATATATGAGGCGTGGGATGTAATTCAAAATTGTGAAATGATTGACGCAAGCCGGCACGACCTGTGACATTTACTGTACCCGCAATGCCCAAGTCATTAGCTAACGGCGTTTATTATTTTTTTAATAGTCTGTCAAAAGACTAGATCAACTAAAAAATCATTCTCTATCAGGTGCATGTAGATCGTAAGCTGCAATACAACAGGAAACTCGTAACAGTCAAAGAAAGAATTTAAGACGTTCAGGATTACAGAAAGAAGAGCTTTCACTTCTTTCACTATTTAAGACCACTATATGTTAATTGTATAGTATAATGCACCGGGAAAAACTGTCTTTAATATAGGCCTAAGCTTAATAACTGTTGCAAAAATCTATATATGTATGTATGTCATATTAATTACAGCTGCCATAGGTAGCTCAAGGTTGTCTACTTGCTACATGTAAAGAGCCCCAAGGATCATTCTTTCTATAGATAAGTCTTGAAGGGCACAGTATTCAAATGTTTGCTTAAGCGTTTATTATAATAGCTATAATGCTAGCAGAACATTAACGTTATCAATATATTATACTATTATTAAGATATTGTTTAAATGTCTAAAAGACGACTTACTTTAACTTTATCTACGAAGGTCTTCATTTCGTTTTAATGGAACGTGTTTATTACCAAGTGCTGTGTGGCTTGACAGTAAAGACTTGAGTAAAACCCAAGGGTACCTTTTGCTGAGAGGGTAACAGAACTATTAAAACAAACATTAGCAAGATTACAGTGTTCTAAGACTCAAATGTAATGTTTGGTATATTACTTCATAAAGTCTGTAGCTTACTAAAAACTTTTAACCCTAAAACATTTTAACCTTAAAGCTTTTGTTCCGATTTCGTTCGTATTATTATTGAACACATTGATATTACAAAACTATCTCATTTTTCAGTATGGAAAGTATATCATTACCGTCCTCTCTATCGGAAATAGATATTGCAAATTCCATAATAATTGGTTCGTTCAGATTCACTTGCGTGAATTTTGAATTCTTATATTGTGGAAACAAATTATAGCATAGCACAAAAATATCCTTTGTTCATTTCTGCTATCGAAAGTACTTTTACAAATGTAAATTGGTTTACTTTTAAGACCAAAAAAATATAATCATTTGTACATTTATTTTATACATATTAAATTCTATTTTTTATTATATAAACGTCAAAGAAAGAGACTTTAATTTTTTATGTTTTTCTTCCATCGCGGCCTTAGAAATTATCTTATTATCAGGAAATTTAGTACCTAATTATTTTTGAAAATGGAGACGAATGAATGAATGAATGCATGAAAACACTTCATTGTTCACCAAAATTAAAACTACGTTCTTAAAAACTAGATATAATAAATGTTGAACAAAGGGCGGCCTTGTCGCTTAAAGCGATCTCTTCCAGGCCACCCACTAAACTAAGGAAAATATTAAAACATGACAGTGGCGATGTAGACAATAAATAATATAAAACATTCAAAATATATGAAATAAGTAAATAAAAATCTTTATTATATACTATATAAACATATCATAATATATACAGAATAAACAGCATTATTATACCTGAGAGGGCCAAAAATAATTAAAAACCATGATTTTAAAATAGGATACTGACTTAGCTTGTCCGATGTTGAGTGGCAGTGAGTTCCATAAACAGATAGACTGTACTGTGAAGGAGTTATCAACGAAGGAAGAAATGTATACAGGTGTCATTAAAGAGAGATTATTACTAGAGCGCAAATAACGGGAATGAGAAAGATGTAGGAAATTAAAACGTTCCTTTAAATAACGAATATAAACTACTTTTCATTAAAAAAAAAAAATGTATGGTAGCTATGCTATATAATAGGGAATCCTAATTGAGTCACATTTATCGAGTTATATAAATCATTTAGAAGAGGTTGGCAATGATAAAAGCATTTAATATATCATCTTCGTAGATCCGCTTATTACTTATACCACCTAACATTACGGCTATCTCATTCGCTCTAGTTAAAATTAACGGAAATTAAATACTGCTCAAAATGTCGTTCTTCATTTAGCAATTTATGCAACCGAAGAGCGAATGTTGGGTGTAATTAATGGAATTTACCATCATCACAATGGCTAAAACGGACGTCAAAAGCTATAACAGTGTATATTGAAGAAGAAAGGGTTGCACGAAGTCCGGATCTGAGACATGAGCTAAAGATTGCAACCGAGGTTACCGCTAGAATGTTCGATGGGTGAATGCAGTCAACTGTAACCAGTAGTTGATTGCACCCATTTTCACGACAGCGACCACGAACACGGGCAGCGCGAGTATGTCATGTTCGACATTTCGTCGGCATCACTGCAGGACCTGCTAACTACTTTTTTGGTGGAATAATTTATTCCACTAACTAGTACTGTTATCGTAAAAATTTAGACAAAAAAATAAAAGATGTAGTTACGAGATTCTTTTTTGATGACGCAAGCGAAGATTGTTGCGTCACGTTTCATCCACCAATTTATTGATGTATAATTTAGAACAGTTAGACTATGGTTAATATATGAACGTGATGCTACTATGTAAATACAGATATATGACATCGCTGTTAGAGCTGCCGATAAGATTGGGCATTTGTCTAAATCAAAAACGTGTAAGTATAAGATTTAATATTGATTAGAATACTAGTGTGCAGATCACTTAAACGATAAGGTTTCTGTATATATAGTCTAAGTTATATTAGGAACAATGAAGAAATTAATATACTGCAAGAGTACAATAACTCATCGTCTTATTTTGTACTCCCCTCTCGGGCGATTGAGCCATAAGCTCTCGCCTAGTGGTGCGTTACACTATCCGACGGAGTAACTATCATTGACGCACCACACAACTTAAATAAACCTTTTCTTGGGGCACCATCCTCGGGCCTGAGGGGGAAGGCTCACCGAGGCCTGTGTGAGACGTCTGATTGGCCGTATCCCCACCGTAGCCTTCAAGCAAAGGAACGGGGGATGGTTGACCGTCAGACTTTTACGGGGTGCCACAGGAACCAAACCATAGGTATTACACCTGTGACACCGCAACGCTTAGCTCTCGCTTAGGGCACCGCCAGGGAAGTCCACAGGATCCCCCACTGTAGTTACAAGGTCCTGCACTGACACCGATGGTATTATGTTGTGTTAACATACATATGCTTCCCATTTTCTTTGCCACTTTCCTACTTGCTGCCGTGGAAGTGGACATGATGTTATTGAGACATTAAAAAGACAGCATTAATAGTCAGTAATGCTGATGGATCAACCAAATTGATTCAATTTGTTTGAAAGACACCGAACTGAAAGGACACACCGCTATTCAATAAGATTGAATTATTCAAGATTATGTTTATGGATCACTTTGATTGATTTATCTGTATTAAAAAACACAAATGAACCATCTATTATTCATGATACCAGTGCTATGATGGTGCGCTTGTGGAGGGTGTGCCTGATCTATTCTGACTGTGTTAATTATGTCGTGTGTTAAATTTTGTATTTATTTAAGTTCTTTTCTATCGCTCTTTTTAAATTTTATAGATAATAGGTGACTATCTCAATTTATATAAGTAATATGTAGTTAGTCTTTTAATATTTAGTTAATGTTGTTATGGTATTTTTTTTGTTTCTATTTTAATTGTTGTTAATTATTCACTTCGTATCTTTGTCTTATTTGCCTGTGTCCGTGGATGTCGCTAATGGCCCTAGCGGAAGATCAGCGCTGTTTAACCGAGTCAGGGGGATGTAAGAAGTGAAATAGAACTAATTTAGATTTTTTTCAAATTTTTTGTTTCTCTGTCTGTTTGTACCGGCTAATCTCCGAAACGACTGACTGGACCGATTTAAATGATTTTTTTTTTATGGTGGAAGTTTATATCCCTGGTCAACATATAAGATACTTTTGATCCTGAAAAAGTAAAGAGTTCCCGTGGGATGATTAAAAAACTTTCCACGCGGACGAAGTCGCGGGCAGAAGCTAGTTCTAAATAAATCTTTGTCTGTCTTTCTTTCTTCTTTCATCTATTATCGGCTTAATAGATAAGAAATAACGTCATAAGTACACAATATATGTACATACGTAGTGCGATGCTGTGTAAAGTGGCTCATAGCAAATAAATTTTCTAGTAGACTATGTTATTCATTGCAAAACTTCCAGTTTTGACATTTTACTAAGCCGGTTTAAGGCGAAACTTTTCGCTTTATCCTTAAAGTTAAAATTTATTAAACTACGACATTCCCATATAAGCCAAAAGTTATATCGTTGTAGATAAATAAACTTAAACCGTTTTTATTTTTGCACGCACAATGCATATAGCAGTGCTTGTTTATTTTCATCATCTTTATAAATATCATAATATTGTTACAACTTAGGCTCCGACAAAGACAAATTCCAAGTACAGATCTGTAAAAGCACATTTTATTACCTGTCGACATTTGAACTAATTGTAATCCTTTTATGATCGTCTTCTTTTGTTCAGTCATTTTTGATGGCATACGTTTCTAGTTATTGGGGAGAAAACAGCCTATTGTCCTATTGTACTCGTTTACGGCCGCTCAGGAGCATCATTAGCCACGTGTTGCGGATTCTAAGTACAAGCTAATTGTAGGAAATTATGTCGACGTTGCCGGGCGGGCACATTTGCATTTGTGAAGTATAAAACGATGGCCTGATTGAGAGAGGGGGTCAGATGAGCTACAACTACGATCTAGGTGTGACGTATGTACCTTATCGGGAATCTAATATTGACGGATTTTGCGCGTTTTATTGAATTACGACCTTCTGCATTATGTTTGGATTTGTTGTGTTCCGTTATATTTGCACCTGTGTTAAACGTGTTTGTATAGTTCTAATAAACTCTAAAATAATTCTAACGGCATTTTAATTCGAATCCCGCAAACTCGTAACAATGTAAATAATTTTAAATACTGTTTAAATAAAAATGGTTACGATATTTGACTCCTTTTACTTCTACACTTATGACGTCATAAGTTTGTATGCTCTTACAAAATTTATATAAAACTACGTTTTGTAAGTAGATAAAAAGTATTTCAATTAATTTGACTATCCGCTGTTCTTTCATAAATAAATAATCGGCAGACAAACAAACACCTTGTATATCCTCAAATTAAGCAAGTTACGCTTGTGTTATGGGTAAAATACAACGGACTACTCTGGTGCCGATCCCAAACCATAGTAAATAATAGAAAGTTTTTTCCGGAATTGACCATGTCAGAAAACGAACCCGGAGCCTCTGCGTTGCAGCGAGGTGACACCGGTAAAGGCTTAACCCAGTCAACCACAGAGTCCGGTAACAATTTAAACCTAGAAATGTCTAAAACAAAAAATAACCATCGCCTACAAAGATATAAAGACATGACGATTCTGTGACTTATTTTTGCCAAGCTACGACACCCTAAAAACAATAACGCTCGTAGGACTACAAAACATATCAAATAATTATATATTTATGAGATGCTAATAAATAACTTAATTCAAATGTTTTTCCCATCAAACAAGTCTCTATGAATATTTAAGTAGTGTAATAAACATTCTTCCATTTGAAATACAATTTATGCGGAACTTTGTTAGTAAATGTACGTGAAGTAATGTGTGTCAGTCGTATTGCTCGCAGACGGCTACTAGAGGAATCTATGACTCATCTGTGAACGCTTTTAAAATAGAAGTCTGGTGAATTTTCTATAAAAAAAAAGATTTAATAATTTTCAAATACTCACGACTTTTTTCGTGTTTATTGCTTTCTTTCTTTTTGATATCATTAGCACTGAATCAAAAGCGAAAAGTTTAACAATTACAGTCATAAGTTATTTAAAACTAGTTCATTTTTAATAAAAGAATGTTGATTTTATAATACGTTGTTATGGAATACCAAGTCCATCTAACCTTATCATTATTTATATCTGAACAGTTCTAAACTTTTGATATACACAATTTGTTTACTAACTTGAAAATAACATTGTTGTTTCAATTCATTTATCAATATGTAACCTGTATCTTTTATATTGCGAATGACAAAAATTGTAAAGAAGTTATTTATGATATAAGTATGGATGATAGTAATAATTCTAGTAAGTACTAGTAGGTAGTCGTCGTAATTAATCGACTACAATTTCCACGGAGTAACTATAAGTACTATGATATATTTTTGTTGTTATAAATACTATCTCCAGCAAACTTAATTATTGTAATAATAGTTAATGATTACGATTGATAAAAATATATTACTCGACATAGCCGTAGCTACGCTGCCCCAGTAGGCTTTATCTTGCGCGACGTCTAATCCTGGTTCTTCAGGGCTTCTGACAGGTTCAATCAGCCCCGACACCGGCCTTGTACCCAGCAGCAAGGCTGCTGGCGATACCTTCGACCGACGCAGTTTGACTGTTGTCCACAGATACACGGTCTAATGTATATGTTCCTTTTTCAAATTTAAACGCGGAAATGTTCTTAATTTACGTTTCGATATTTAATCTTGAATTTTGTCACTAATTCACTGGAGTTCCTTTTTTTTAATACGTTTTCAGATATTGTTACAGTCAAATAATATGTACTTAAATAGTGTTTACAAATGAACTGAAAAATATCTTTAAATTATTAGTTAAACTTGAATTAACTTAAATGTTGTTTAAGAATCTAATTTTTGATTTGTTTTTAAACATCAATTTTCCACTAGATTCTCTTCACCGTTTGACCTATTACTACTATTGCCTTTGACCTATTAAACACAATCAACACATCTGATCGCAGTGCGCCAACAACTCACTCATATACAGATAACACAACTCAGGTACAGATTAAAAATATATTTTACAATTTTTGACATATGCATAGATTTTGTTTTTTTTTTATTCGTAGCTTTATTTTTATTCTTATTTAACCAATATTAGAGCTTATCTATATTTAAAAATAGTTATAAATAAAATTAATTGCACAAAAAAATTGCAAACTTATTTTGACGAAGCACTTGATTTTCTTTTGGGCAAATAATAATAATCTGTAGCAATAAACAACGCGTGCTTAACTTGTGGCGGTGCGCGCCATATTGGATCGCGAGGGTTGTTCCCTCTACGCATGCGCCGTAGCCCTTCTTCAGGGGTTCTTTATTTAAATGCAGGGGTGTCATTGACAGAATATTTATGGAGAAAATCGTGAAGATAGCGAAGATATATGACTTACAAAATGCTACTCTAGAGAATATAGCATTTTATACTCTCTTTGAACATTAGTTTTTATTTATGTAGTATTTGACCCGACAGATGTTGTTCTGTCTAAATTTCAATAAATTTGTTTTATTTATTTATGAAAAGCTATTGGAAATGTGTAATCAAAGAGAAAATTTTCATCGTATTAATGATTGTGGCTATGGATATTCAGTGTTAAAAGAGAAAAAACAACGGGAGATTTTAACATAACACAGCAATAAAAGAATCATCCGGATATGACCTTTTTATAGTTAGTTATGATCGAAAACGCATAGAAAAATTATAATTTTTGGAAGTATTATTTTTTACTTTTCCTGAATCTTTCCCGGACAACACAAAATACATCTGAAAAATGCGTATCGAACTACGCGCAATAAATGAACGACTATTATTATTGTCATTTGGCTATGAAACTAAAAATAACATGATATAAAATACTACATATCTCAAAAACAAACATAGAACCTTGTTTTTACTATATTTGGTTGATAGTCTTTTAAGTTGTTTTGTTTATATTTTCTACTCTATGGTTTAAAAGTTAGAGACTAAATAGACTTCATCATAAGAATCATTAGCGTCATAGTAATAATACGAAGATGGACGCATGCACATGTCAAAACATAATATTGGTTCCGTTTTTAGAGATCGCTACGGCTATATCGTTATTATTGATTATTGAAATAAAGACATTAAATGACTAGCACTCCTACACTGTCAACAACCCTAGCGTAAAATTTATTATTATTAAATGAATCTGGGAAACCCCATCCGTACGACAACCCTAGTAAAATTCCGCCTCGTAATGTCGATTGTGTACATTTGTATTGCAACGATTGCGGGCTTGGTTGGGGAAAAACAATGAGCTGAATCAACAAAAGCAGCAGTGGAGTATAAAGTAAGATTTTAAGCGAGGTGTTGGTGCGGCATTGTTTATATTTTCCTGGACCTACAGCAATTTATAAAAGCTTGTAGGTTTTAAGAACATGAAGATTTTGTTACTGTTGAGTGAAAATATTCGTTTTAAAGTAGTTAAAACGACAAAAGATAATTAACATAATAAAGAACCATGATAATTGCTTAGACCATTAATGTAACTGTTATAAGCTATGTTATCTCTTTTTTGTTATTTTTAAATTTGTACAGCTATAAGCAAACGACATGTGAAACTTTGTACACGTAGTGACATCTCTAATGTGTAGCATGTTTTAAATAAATAAATAAATTGTGTTGTATAACAAAATATATAAAATAAAATAAAGTCCAATTAGAGGAAGGTATCATTCCATCTATTATATATAGTATGTACCATACAAGTGTCTTCTGTTATTTTCCAGTGTCGGAAAGTAATAAAAAATAGATAATTTTAAAATTTAATAGTTTTAATGGTTTTCTTTTCAAAAGCCTTATAGAAAGAGCTTTGATTGTATCCATCACAACGTAACGCGTGTAACACTAAATAATTATTCAAATTGATTTTTTAAATCAAAGAACAATGTTATTTTACTTGCAGGAGTTCAGCAGACAGACAGACCGCCCACTTGATGGAAAGCGGTTACCATCACCTATGGACATTTGTAACACCAAAGGTGCTACAAATGCCCTGCTGCTCTGTTAAGAGAGACTGGAACCTGGTCACTAATGCCGGAACAAAACTCAAGGTTGTTATGGCGGCATACTCTAGACCAGGGGTGGTAGCCATTCAGTCGGGTAAATATCCTACCACATGGCTGTGGATTGTTTTGTTGTATTTTTTGTGTAAATAAAGATCTAAAGATAAAAATATAGTTAAATTGTGCCTTTAGATGGTTATTAAAATTCATTTTCTATTGTTATATCTAACTTTAGATATGGCTTAAGTTGTCTAAGATATTTGCACATCATTAAATTTGTTGTTTGGAAGAGATCGCTTCTTAGCGATAAGACCGCCCATTGTGCACATTTAGAATATTTTTAGGCTATAAGGTTTTCTGTAATGGTGTACAATAAAGTGTTATCTATCTATCTAAATAATGTAATCCATTGCAAAAATTCTGTTTGCATTGTATATACGAATCTAAGGAAAAACTATATATACCTCTACTTTTATATACTATTAAAATAAAAGGAAATGAGAGAGTGTAATTAGATCCTCACTCCAATTAGGCTATCAAAAAAATTAGCAATTGTGCATGCCTGTACCCCGTTTATTTCATACTATTATTAATTCCTATAACCCTACCTAACTTTTCATCACAGCAATTCACAAAGCTCCACTTATATTCACGTACCAAGGCCTCTACCATTGTCCTAATAGCCTTACTTATCAAATAAAAATCTACAGCTTATCACGACTTTCAATGTTGCAACCGATAAGTAATCGTTGCGAGATGTCGGCGATCTACACGATTTCGCACGTAATTTATTTAATCATATTTAAAATCAAGTGTCTGTCAGTTCACTTTTAAATAAGGGTTTCGTAGAGATGATTCATGTTCACTGTTTTTATCATTTGGATGAACAACCTTTCAAGAAACATTTAACCAAAAATTCCTCATATTACAAAAATTACTTCAACGTCTGTTTTTTACACCATTTTTAGATATGTGTATGTTACGGGCAATTTGATTAATCGGGCAGTATTAATATGGATCGAGCATTATGAATAATGACCAAGTGCGTCGGTCAATTCGATAAATTTATTACTATGGCCGGCCGATATTAATAATACACAACGGCCCGTGGGCCATTTAACTTGAATCTATCACTTGGACCGGGCAGTATGAATACTTCCCTACTTCCAGCCGGACAATTTGATAAACCGGGACAATTTGATAAACCCATCATGACATACGGTGCCGAGACATGGACACTTTCAAAGTCACCTTTCCATATAAAATCAGAAATGAATTGCTCGCAAAATTAGCAAGTTGATTCACGTCTGTCGCAGGACCGCCGGCCGATGGAGCAAACGAGTCCTGGAGTGGAGACCACGTCTAAACGTAGGACGCCCGCCAGCCCGGTCGACTGACGATCTGCGTATGACCGCCGGCAGGGGCTGGATGAGGAAGACGGGATTTATTATTTAAGTGTGTGGACAGATTAGATTTTTAAAATATTCATTATGGACAGATTAGATTTTTAAAAATATAGGTTAGAAGGCTAAGGCGAGAACGAAGTGGAGCTCCCGCCTTAGCCTTCATGATTACTTTTTATAACCACCCAAAATTCACTTTATATCTCAAATAAAAGTGCCATATAACTATACTCTAACGTTATTTAATAAACAAATAACTACAGTTCATCTGTGTTTTATTATATCGCCCAAGATAAGGTTGTCATTATTCATACTGATCGTAAAAATGATCAATCATGCAGTTTTATTTATACTGTCCACTTGATATGGGAATTATTTATACAGAGTGGTCATTATTCAGTGACCGGATTTATCAAATTGTCCGTAACATCTACATGATGATGGGGAAGACCATTGGTTGAGTGATCTAAAAGCCTTTGCCGGCTAAGCTCACTGAAACGCAAAGGATCCGGGATCGATTCCTGGCATGGTACATTTCGTAAACGAACTTTCCGTTATTTACTATTTATTGTCTGGATCTCTGAGAACGGTTCCAGAGTTGTCCGTTATATATTATCCATAACAGAAGCATAACTTGCTTACCTTGGGGAATATATGTAAAATGTGTTCGTTTGTCTACCAATTATAACCATACAAACTTCTTCATTTAAGTATTATGTAATGTTCTTTAAACAAGCCCGGTATGTATGCTGTCCTTTCCCCAGAAATAGGAGGGAGGCGAGGCCAACAGTAGAACATTTATGACCTCATCTAAACAGATGAATAAAACTGAATTGTCTGTTTGTAATATAAAAATAACAGCTTTTTTTCTATCTGGATTTTCCAGCTAATCTCTGAAACGGCCGGACCGATTATGACAGCACTTTCACGGCTGATAGTTGATGTTATAAGAAGTAACTTAGAATACTTCTTTCGTTTCCTTTTTCAGGTTCCGCGACAAAAAAATCAAAGCGGACGAAGTCGTGGGCACAGTTAGTATTAAACATATTTAATTTATAGTACAAAATTTGACATTATTTTGTACTCTGCTCCAGACGCAATATAAAGACGAAGTAAATTTGATCCATCCTAACCCTCCTGTGCCATCAATTAAAGTATGTTAGGTGCGTCAAATAGTTATTTAAAAAACAGAAGCACAAGCATAATTTGCCATAACAAAGTTCAAAATGTTAAAAAATTTCAAGTCTGTTATATACAACATTATTTATACAGTTGCGCCAATTTAAATTGCAAATTAGTAACAATATTAAAATTAATTAGTCGTATTTTTAAATTTATTATTGTTTACTTTATTAATATTTTATTGCCTTTCTCTTAAATACAAACGTGTGACTACCATCCATGTTAAGTAGCTAGTAAGAACGCCATTGTAAATGAAGAGATTGAGGAAATGTAGATTGCGTTTAATTTTTATATTAAGTAGTCGTCGGTCGCGTACAGCGTCACGTCGTACGCAACCTGCGGCGTTTGTAATAGTCCATCCTGATCTTCGCCTTTCACGAAACATTGATAGGTACCAAATGTAAACATAAAGGTACAAATTATATTATAAGCATCCGATTATGTATAATATTATAAAATTCTAAACATGCCGTGTCTGTACATTGAAGCTATTAAAAAAAAACTATATAAACGATGGACAACACGATGCAATTTTGTTTAGATTTCTTGTCTGTTTCTTCGGGATTCACGTAAAAACCACTCGGCCGATTTCGATGCGGTTTTCGCTGATCGACAGCTAATTCTTAGGCTTAAACTCTGCGCTACTTTTTATTCTGGGAATCTCGCGGAAATTTTCCCGGGAGCAGTTTGAAGTTGTTCGGATGCATAAAAATTACCCTATTCCGAAACAGTTTTCACTTAAAGAAGAAAACAGACAAAGAAAGACGAAAACGATAGCTTACATTCTTTTTTAAATACTACGATACTTTTTGTCCCGGGAAAATTTAAGTAATAAAATGTCTGACATTTTTTATGCCAAGAATCCCCCGGCAATTTCAAGTCAAGAGTGGACGAAGTCGCGGGCATATCCTAGTAAAGTAATACTACTATACATATTCTTATGTAGCAAAATTTCGCGTAATCACGTGTACAACGTATGTATATACATACGATAAAAGTGGATACCTCCCTTCAAAGCCAAATATTATTGGTTATACGGCGAAAGTAAGACTCAATTCATCTTTTTTCCATACAAAAACATTACCAGGTCACAATATAATTACTACAGAACACGTAAGTAAGAAACGTGCACCTTGGAGGCTTCGTCAATAGCGTGACGTCACTTGACCCGGCAAGATACACCGTTAGCCAAAAAAACACTTGTTTTGACCGACACCAGACACAAACAATACAGTTATGTATTATATTTTTATTATAAATATTATAGGCATGTATAAATATATATAGGCACAAATTACGACAGTATCCGTGTGTGTTTTTTTATTTCCAACTCGAATAGTACAGCGGGTAGTCAAATCAACTGCGGCACTTTTAATTATTTAGCAGCCTCATAGAGTTTGTAAGCTCGTATAAAGTTATGACGCCATCAACTTGTACAATTAACAAGAGTCACAAACAGTAATATAAATTATTTCTATCGTGATAATTTCAAAGTATCTAAGATGAAAAGACGGTATTTTGACGGTCTATTAGAGCCACACGACACTCGTAAGCACCACCCGCGCCATCTATTGGTGGATGCCGCGTCGTCAACCAGTGAACCTTGCGTGGTTAGCGAGCGATCACGTGATTTATAAGTTTAAAGATCATTAGAGCCCTGGTGATTTTTACTCTTATTCTTTCATAATCTATAATATTACAAGAGTCTAAACATGCCGTTTGTATATTGAAGCTAATTAAGATAAAAACAACTTGAATAGACTGTATAAACGACGGAGTACACGATATTTTTTTAGATGTTTTTGGCTGTTCGTCTGTTTGTCGGTTTGCCTGTTTGTTCGGTATTCACGTAAAAACTACTGGGCCGATTTCGATGCGATTTTCGCTGATCGACAGCAAGTTCTTAGACTTAAAATCTGCGCTACTTTTTATCCCGGGAATTCTGCGGGAATTTTTCTGGGAATTATTTAAATTGGCCAGATTGAAAAAAATCAAATTCCAATGTGATTTTTTACTGATCGATAGCAAATTTAATGTATTAAAATGTGTGAATATTTTTATCCCGGAAACGGTTTGTAGTTGTTCGGGTGCGTAAAAATTAGCTTATTCCGACACAGTCTTCACTAAAACGATAGCTTACATTATTTTTCAAATGCTGCAGTATTTTGTGTCCCGGGAATCCTGGGGAATTTCAAGTCAAACATAGACGAAGTCACCGGAATATCCTAGTTATTATATAAATAACCTTAGAATTTAATTCAACATATTGTATCCCATTGCAATTACGCATTTTGATTTTGTAATTGTTAATTTTAGTGAGCAATCTGATCTAATCTAATCCTCTACCGTGAAATCTGGTAACTTAACCAAAGGTTGTCAATTTTGCCATTATACGTTTTCGTTTGCAATATTACTATTACCTCTCACAAAATTTCTTTTTGAGGGACATTATATGCTCAAAAAAGTAATTTTGTTAGAGGTAATTGTAATTTGGTTAAAGGTAATTGTAATCTCGTAAACGAAAGTCGAAGGCCTATAATGGCAAAATTGTCAACCGTTGGTTAAGTTGCCATATTTCACGGTACTCAATTTACTAAACACCCAAACGTAAGTATTGAAAAAAAAATACTAGAAACAACAAAGACTCAGTCAAAACGTGACTATGAAGAGCTCATAACTCGATAGCGGATGAATTTTCAACTAAATCGGTCTAAAAATAACATTTAAAAAATAACAGACCAAAGCGAGACAACAAAGACCAGTGGCATGTAAAAATTATATGCGAATAAAGTCGCAGGCAAGAGGTAGTTTACAATAATTGCAATTTTATAATATGAGAATTCAGCGACAACACGAATATTCGGGTCACAGAACTAGTTTCTTAAAATCAGCTACATTATACATTCGCACGCAATCTAATGTGCTACATAATTGAGTGTTCATTATTATACCTGTTTTGACATATTGACTACCATATGATAGTAGTTTTCAAATATATTTCTTAACAGATGTTTCTCATGGAACAGATGGGTCTCGTGTAGTTGTCGGCTGGGACAATTTATCTCCGGCCCAAGAGACGCACGCCTACAAACAGGGTAGCGATGTCGGCAATGCCTTCTTCCCGTGGCCCTGACTTCAGGTAGACGGAGAACACAGAGGTGTTTTAGTAGGTATTTTGGCAACTAGCCGATGACGCCCACACTATCCTACTATTATGTCCCAACAATGGGGTGTCGCCAAACGGATTTCACCTCTATAAAAAAAAAACACATGACTTTAGACACTAGATCTTTCTTAGTGGACTAGACCCGAATAAAAATCAATAATAACTAAGGAGTTATTCAATATGAAATTTTACAAAAACGTGCTCGTAATCAAAGCAAAACACTGAATAAACATTTTCCTTCATATTAAAATTTTATAGTCATATTTACGGAATAAAAACAACATTTACATATTGTAATAAAGCTGTAAGGGCCATGTAAATATACATACATTTAAATTAAAATAACTATTTTAAGAGCTCCGTAGCAAAGTTGTCTCATAAAATTGCCATATTCATAAGTGTGTACAGCATTGTATTTTAGTCATTTTTCTCAGAAACTAATGGGTCTATGTAGATGAAATTTGAACAGGAGGTTTCTTCTATATATCGCTACAAAACGGTGTAGTGAAATCGTTAAAATGACAAATTTAGGGGTGGCTCTCAAATATTTAACTGGGGGATAACATTATTTGAGTCATATAATATTCAAATACAGCTTTCTTCATTATACGAAAATTTGAGATAAACGTGAAAAACGTATTGGCAATTACTGTTTAACCAGAATACTTAACATAAGCAGAACTTACTTTATTGTTATACCTATATATTGTATTATTTTAAATGTATTTCAACAGCCGTATGGAGAAACGATTACATTTATACAGACAAAATTTTGGCATTCGTAACTTTTTTTCCCCAAATCTAGCGTTTGCCATCTTTGATGTTTTACGACTCATTTATCGGACACGGGCGGGTATCATTAATATAAAAATGTTAATAGGAGATATTAGCTCGCAATCCTAAAATCGTGTTTCTCTCAAGATTTGTAAAAAATTACGAGATGTACGTAGTTTGGAAATAAATCAAAGTGAGAGCGCTTAAAAATACTTTCAGCAACGAAAATTTATTTGATTAAGATGCGTTCATTATATTTTAAGGTATAGGATATTGCAATTAGCATAGAATATACTTTATTGTACAACAACATTCATGAAACAATACACAAAAACAGCTTAGAATTAAGTATAAATGGCAGCGGCTTATCGCTGGCAGCGATCTCTTCCAGAGAACCTTGGGATGGAGAGAAAATGGCATAAAAGCTAGGGCAGGGCTTAGTCATACAATATTGTAAAAAAAATATTTAGAAATACATATTAATATAATTACATACATACATAAATACATAAAGCATAGTAATGTGTGTATATATATATCTATTAAAAACAAACTTACATATATACCTATACATTATACATTCTTATTAAATGCCTTTGTACCATCATGAAGATCAGATGCCGACAGAGTGCAGAAATACCGAAGTTCTTCGGCGAGCCAATGTTGGTGGCATGGGATGGCATTGAAGCCTACTTAATGGGTCGGCTTCGCAGGATCTCGTATGGCGAAGGAAAGAGTGATCTTCTTTTCTGAACTGGAGGAAGGAAAGCCCCCTCCTCCGGTACAAGGATGTCCAAAAGCGACACATGAAAAGATGCAATATAGAGCCCTCTCGATGGGAAAGTTTGGCAGCACAGCGGCCAGAATGGCGCAGGATGGTGAACAGCCAAGTACGCGAGTTCGAAGTTAAGCTGACCTTGAAACTAAACGCGACCAGTTAAACGCTCGCACACCTGCTGCCATTATATACAATTATGACAACGGCGTACTCACATGCCCTCAGTGTGCACGGTGTTTCACCGCCAAGATAGGCTACACATGCCATCTTCGCGCGCACCATCTCCAATTATCCGACTAGGGGTCAAAGTGGTCGCCATGGCCGAAAACGGTCGGAACAATCAAATCAATCATTATACTTTATGATAGTAATCCTTAATAAGATTTTTATAGTGTTCCCTAGGTAAATGACCAAATACTGTGGATGTTGGGCACCTCAACGGAACCATTCAATATGCTCGGACTGACACGCATATAGCAGATTTGATTAAATTTCATTTGTTTTTAATGCAAAGCTGGCAAACAGGCTGACGGTCCAACTATGATGAAAAGTGGTTACCGTTTCCTATAGACATTAGCAATACCAGAGGTGCTGGCAATGGAGACTGGGACCTGGGCGCTAATGCCGAAACACAACTCAAAGTTGTATGGCGGTATACTCTAGACCAGAGCTGGTAGCCATCCAGTCGGCAAATGCTCTACCACCTGGCTGTGGGTTGTTTTGTCGACCTTACGACAGGCCGCCCGGCCGCAGGAAGTAGTATTCTTTTTCCGTTCCTGCACGAGGAAAAAACGATTGGAATAGGAGACAAGAGAGGGGATGAGGAGGAAATGGGCCATCGGAACACTCACTCATCGTACAAAACACGATTAGATCACACCGATCGAGTCCGCCAAACGAGCTGTAATCAATATCAATCAAGCCAACCAAGATTTTGCTTGAATAATGCCATAATACATAATTTTACATGCATATCTTTGTACATAATCAACACAATTTTTATTAACTACTTTTATATCAAAACCGGTCTATTGTTCTCTAGCTATCTTCATAATTGTGTAAATGATGTGAAATAACACATTTACGGAAGACGTTGTGGGAAAAAATGTTTTGTAAATGTTTATAACACTACCTGTAGTATTTCGTAATTTAGATATATTAATAAAACAGTTTTTTAATGAATTCATGGCGTACATAACGCATCCATTACTTTCCTTTTACTTTTACAAAACAGTTTCTAATCATCTTTCTATTTAAATACTGTTTCCGACTGAAATATTTATTTAGAAATGTAAGTAGTCGTATTATATTACGCACACCACCATCGCCATTATCAATTGCATTAATTCCTGGGGTTCTCAGGAAGAGATCGCTTTTTAGCGATAAAACCAACCTTTGTGCACAATTAGATGCAGTTTTGGTCTGTCGGTCTTATTTATATTGAAACTTTAAAAAACCTTAAACATATTGAACCTCAAAGAAGCCTATAAACTTACTCTAATTGAATATAAATAAGACCGTATAATTTTATTTCTGTAACGGTTTATAATAGTTATCGGTAAATTTGCATAAACGCGGAACCTGAAAATTATGTTTTTTTGTATTCAAAGACTACATATGGTTTACTATGGTATAATAACGACACCAAAATCGTCGGTAAGCCATCATTTAGACCAAAAATTAATAAACATTAAAATTAATTATGAAATACGTGCATTATATCGAAAGAAATAATGTTCAATTTTAGCGCGACGACTTACCTACTAACTATAATAAAAACACAATTACTTTAATTTTGGGATTAATCTGCAAATGTAACATATATAACATGATCAAAATAATTAATAATTGTAAAATCAAATATTACGGCATTGCTAAAAAACCTCGACATTTTGTAATTTGTAAGTAAAACCTCAGATTAATAAAATTCAGTTACAAAGTTTTACCTCAATTTGCTAAATGTCAGGCAAAGGAACTAGATCCATACAGTAAGAATATCAATATTATTCAATCAATCTGAAGATCATTGAATGACATGAAAGTATCAAATTTTAGATTTTTCACATTATTGTAACTAAGATAATTAATATATTTTTGTAGTTTGTATATATAATTACCGACTACATGCAATACCAATGTTAGCAGAAAAAAGTATAGATGTGAGGGGTGGTCGAAAGTGTAACCAGTGACAAGGACAATGGGTTTGGTTAGGTTATCTTTAGACTAAATAGCACGAGCCGACCGAGCGAAGCGAGCTTGCTGCGGCAGTGGCAGGCGAATAGCAGAATCGACTGTTTTCATTTATTCGTTGATAATTTAAACAAAAGTTAAAGTCGGTTCTGCCACTCGCTGGCCGCTACCGCGGCACGCTCGCTTCACTCGCTTAGCTCGTGGGCTTTAGTCTAAAGATAACGTAACCTAACCCACTGTCCTTGTCACCTTCGAACACCCCTCACACCTATATATTGTTTGTCTAACATTGATATTGAGTATTGTCGGTAATTGTAGATACAAACTACAAAAATATAATAATTAGCTTAATCACAATAATGTGAAAAATCTAAAATTTCGTATTTTCATGTTATTCAAAGATGTTCAGTTTGATTGAATAATATTGATATTCATGCTGTATGGATCTAGTTCCTTTGTCTGACATTTAGCAAAGTGAGGTAAAAACTTTGTCTCTGAATATTATTAATCTGAGGTTTTACTTACAAATTACAAAATGTCGAGGTTTTTTAGCAATGCCGTAATTGTTGATTTTATAATAGTTATTTTGGTCATGTCATATATGTTACATTAGCAGACTAATCCCGAAATTAAATAAGTGATTGTGTTTTTAACACAACTAGGTGAGTGGTGACGCTAAAATTGAACATTATTTTGTATTTATATGATGCAGTTTTTTAACGTAATTAATTATATTGTTTATTAATTTTTTACCTAAATGACGAGTTTCCGATAATTTTAGTGTCCTTATTATACCATAGCAAACCATATTTATAGTCTTTCAATACAAAAAACGCATAATTTTCAGGTTCCGCGCTTATGCAAATTTACCTTCCCTTCATACTTCGCTATTCTTGAATTCTTTGCCACACCACAAATCGTCATGCTATCCTTTATGCAATAAATGTATCTTTTATGGCCTATGTTTATTCTCATATCCATCAATGTTTCAGCTTAATATTGCAATGATATAGTTCTCATCCCCATTCATTATATGCCCATACCACAGTAATTTTCTATAATATATTTCTGTTTTTCAATCATTGGTTCAATTTAGAATTATCAAGTACTTGCATCGGTTATGTAGTAACGATATAATTTATAAAAATCAACACCATGGAAGAGCAGAGGGCATAAAGCGTCTACTTACGCAGATTTATAACACGAATATGACAAGTATCAAAATAAAGTGGAATTTAATGCTGTCTTACACCTACCTAGACATTTGAAAATTTCACTAGGCTATTCAAAAAGCGGCCGCTCTAGCCTTCCTGTACTGGAAAAAAACAAGCGTCCAGTGAAAGACTCCTAAACTCTACACAATCAGACAGCGTGGCGCAGCAACTTATTCATCTTAGATCAAAACAGTCATAATAGGGGAGCGGACAGTCAATATTGAGATACTTTTTCAAAACTTCCGAGTACAAATAAAATGAATCAAATAGAATTCATTTTATTGTTTGAAAAGTGATTAAAATTATTTAGATAGATATAACACTTTATTGCTTACCAAAATAACAGACACAATACATTTATTACAATATTTTAGGTAGAACAATAGGCGGCCTTATCGCTTAGGGCTTAGAGCGATCTCTTCCAGGCAACCTAACTTATAGGATATTCTATGCTAATCTGGCGTTGTAGGTGGTGCGTAAATTCAAATGTTAGATTTATAAAATGTATATAAAAAATTAAGATAAATATATACACACATACTAATGATATATTTTATATAAATAAATTATATACAGAAATAATTTATACAGATAGTTGTTTAAGGGAAGGTAAGTTATTTCTATCATGATATTTTAAAAGTTTATTAATAAAATGTTATTTTAACGCTTATTCTTTTATATATATTTATGTAAAAATCTTAGAATTTATTGTAACATGTATCCGCATCCGCATTATATTTCGATTGCGAAACTAAATTCGCTAACAAATATTATCTCTTCTTAATTCTGCCCAGTAATTCACTCAACATCAATTTACTGAGAAGCCAAATTGCCAGCTTGTATTTGATTCATCTGGAGATAATTGCTTGGAAGTCATTTCGAAGCCTTACTAAACCCTTCACTTTGCCGAGGTCAAAGCGCTAACAAGAAAAACTTATCGAATGTAAAGTTCCCTTCTGAGAGTGAGTGAAACAACACTGCGGCTTAAAAGTTTATCAAAAATAATTCACGGTTAGAAAATTATTGTTGATTTTTTGATAAACTTTGGTGAATTGTGTGAATATTAAAGAAAGATGAAAAATGCAAATTAACATAGTCATATTTTCAATTATTGAACTGCTAAAGTAGAAATAGAACATAGAAAATTTAATTTAGAATACCTTAAATATTTTTAATTTATTAAGATTTCTTAACCAGATGACAAAATTAGTAAACTTTTCTGACATATCGTCGGCGTCAGTGCAGGACCTGGTAGCTACATTGTTTTGGTGACAATACTTTTCACGTCAAAATTGTTACATATGTTTCGGGCAATTGAATTAATCGGGCAGTATTAATATGGACCGATCATTATAAATAACGCTCAAGAGCGTCGATCAATTTGATAAATTTATTACTTTGGCCGACCTATATTAATAATGCACAACGGCTTGTGGTTGAGATAACTTGAATTTATCACTTAGACCGGATAGTATGAAAACTTCCCTACTTGTATCCGGACAATGTGACAATATCGGTTACCTTTCCATAAGAATTATGTAAAATTAATTCATTTGAAGGTTTATGAACTGATACAGTTCGATTATTTTAAGATAATATTTTATTTAGCCCACTTGTTGGGCATTATTTATACAGACCGGTCATTATTCATAGTGACCGGATTTATCAAAGTGGGCACTTTGATTTTGGTTATTTTGGTGCCTGGTCCTGCACTGACGCCGACCATATACGGAACAGTGAGTGATCGTGGATCGATATGCAATTGAAAAACAAAACAAAACATGACTTCAATCTTTAAAAACACAAAGGTGAGTCAATTAGTTAAAAATCCGCATTCTCTCACACGTGGGAATTCCGCAGAAGCGTGTTACACCGTTTCGTTTAGCACATTTTTCTGCTAACACCCAAGATTGTTACCGTTATTTCATCACGAAACAGCACCATACAATGGGATTGTGCCAGCGCACGTTTCATTGCTTTATTGATATTATTAAAGCTTATTTGTAACAGTGTAACAGATTTTTATAGAAAATTGATAGTTCAGTTTCAGGTAGATAGAATAGACAGATCGATAAAAATGTTAATACGGCAGGTGATAGTAACGTCGATTGAGACAATTTTATCATCTTAAATTATGCCGACACTCCCTAAACTTCATACGAGAATAGCAAA
Organism: Dendrolimus houi; assembly: GCA_039645545.1. Taxonomy (NCBI): domain Eukaryota; kingdom Metazoa; phylum Arthropoda; class Insecta; order Lepidoptera; family Lasiocampidae; genus Dendrolimus; species Dendrolimus houi. Next base: position 5,241,166 of record CM077126.1, on the reverse strand, counting down.
ATATGACGTCATAACTTGAACGAGTTAAACAGCATATTAATGAATGAAAATAACAATTGTCGTGATATTTTAAAAGTAATAATGCTATGAAAATAATTGTAAAATTATTGTAACATGTATCGTGTACCTAATTATTGTACACCATTTTAGGAGACTTTCAGGCTAGTACTATACCAAACTAGCTGACCCGGCGAACTTCGTACCGCCATATTTTCTGAATCCCTAAAAGACTTCGTTGTTTGTCATGACACAAAAACAAAATCACCAAAATCGGTCCAGGTGATTAGGAGGATTCAAGAACCCCATCTCAGCGCCACCTACCGATTCTAATTGTGAATTTAAACCATCCGGAAACCCACTCAAAAACACAAAAACAAAATCACCAAAATCGCTCCAGATGATTAGGATTCTAGAACCCGATCTCAACTCCACCTACCGGTTCTAATTGCAAATCTAAACCATCCAGGAACCCACTCAAACACGCAAAAACCAAATCACCAAAATCGCTCCAGGTGATTCGGAGGATTCTAGAACCCGATATCAGCGCCACCTACCGGTTCCAATTGTGAATCTAAACCATCCGGGGACCCATTCAAACACACAAAACAAATATCATCAAAATCGGTAAAGTCGTTCTTAGATTATGCTCGTACATACATTTCTACGATTCATTTTTATATACAAGATGTGTATATTTAAGAGGTCCTACAGCTAAAGAGCGATCTCTTCCAAAGAACGGGTGGCAGGAATAAAGCAGATTTGAAACGGCGGTGGTGGTATAAAATTTTCACGATTAGTTACGTTCTAATAATAAATGATTTTTTTATTTAGGTTTATGGCTTGGCAGCTAGGCCTTTAAGCCAGATCTTAGATTATAATGCAGTTTCTTCATTTTCTTAAGCCTGTGTAGCACAGCTGAACTGTAGGTTATCAGCTGGTGCCATTCAACGGAGTTCTTATGACAACTCAAAAGGCCACATTCGACTATACAGTTCACATTTCTCACAAAATACATAATTACTACTCAAAAACTATCAATACCCTACAACTATTGTTCATTTAAGAGTAATTTTACACATTTTTAGAAAATAAAACTGCACAACACAATATCCCCTTTCAGTTCCCGCCTAAAACTCCCTAATAATAAATATATACCTATACATATAGGTTATATATACAAAAGATGAATAGCAAGACAAATGTCGATATTAAAAAAGCGAACAATTTTAAACAGCGAATTGGTTTTAAATCATAATCATATTTTTTGTGTAAGCATGTAAAAAGTATTGAATATTTAGGCATAAGATCCACCGAGTACAAAACAACTCTAAAAAACTCATATTTCGTACAAGGCTAGGAGGAACCACAGTAAATGCTCTAAATTTTGACGTTTTATTATTTGAAAGTAGAATGTTTTTAGGTCAAATCTATCAAAAATTTAACCGTGAAACGAAACTTGTTACTTTGCTTAATGCTATTTTAATGTTTTTTTTAAGTTACAATGAAAAAATAATATAGGCAAAAACTTAATAAATACTGAGGTCTTATTAAACAATAATTATATTGCGAAATCAAAACGAGATCAAATTCCTTGTCGCGAAACGCATTCAAAGGTCGTTTAAAAATAATCAGAAACATACTTTATTGACAAAGTCGAAGATTGTATATTACAACAACATGATTGACTTTTAAACAAGCTGCCTGTTATTAAAATAGTAAATGCCAGCTGACTTGGACAAGGCTAGCCACCCGCTCTCAGGAAATTATTTTTTTTATGTTGCAGTCAGTTAAACAAACTGTTATAAGAAGAATTCGTGACTACCTTAGATTGTGATTATAATTGTTTCGAAATTAAAAATTATTTACAGTATAATAATATAATACTAGTGGTCGCCCGTTGTTGAAATTCGACCATAATAATTAATATCAAAGACTATCTATACTTAATATTACAAAGAGGTAAAGTTTGTGAGTTTGTGACGTTGTAGGGGGTAATCTCCGAAACTACTGAACCGATTTAAAAAAATATTCCACTGTTGGCAAGCTATACTATCCCCGGTTGACATAGGCTAAATTATATTTTCAAAAAATTAGTGATCCTTACTAAAATTCCAATAGTGTAAAACAAGGTGTAAAAAATTACCTAAAATCACGTGCGCTGCTAAAACTATTGATGATACAATAAAATAATGTACTACGACTTTATAAAACATATAATTACAAAAACTGTCGCGACAGCATTTGTTTAACTATAGATAGATAACACTTTATTGCTCACCAAATATACAATTTCAAAAATACACATTTACAATATTGTCATGGTAGATACAATAGGCGGCCTTATCGCTTAAAGCAATCTCTTCCAGGCAACCAACTTAAGGAATGTATAACCTAATCTGGCGATGTAGGTGGTGCAGATTAAGATGCCTATCATAATTAAACATACCTAAACTACATATTTTATAAATTAAATACACATACTTAAATTACTTTATAAATTAAATACATACAATAAATCATAGTATAAGAATTAGGCATATTTATTTAAGGAGAAGTAGTGTTTTCTGAGTGCGCTCTTAAATGTAGGCGATATTTTGGCCTCTCTGACAGTGCGAGGCAGCGCATTCCAAAGTTTAACAGCCTGCACTGTAAAAGAGTTATCATAAAAGGATGAAGTGTGCAGGTGTAGTGAGTTTACGATACGTATGAGTGCGCAAATTGTGGGAAGTAGAAAGGCGAAGGAATTTAAAACGTTCCTTAAGGTAAAGAGGACTACTAGGAATAAATATTATGTTATAAAGTAGGGTGAGAATGTGAGTATTCCGGCGAAAGCGAATAGGGAGCCACTTGAGTTTTTCACGAAATTCAGAGACATGGTCATATTTTCGCAAGCCAAATATAAACCTAATGCAAAAATTCTGAAGTCGCTCAAGTTTATTTAGCTGTTCTACGGTTAAGTCGAGATAGCAGGCGTCAGCGTAATCTAAAATGGGTAGCAAAAGAGACTGTGCAAGCATAATTTTGGTGGCAGTAGGCAGAAAATTTCTCAGCCTTCTCAGGGATCTAGAAGACAGAAAAACTCTCCAACTTAATTTGGAGAGGTGAGACTTCCAAGACAGATCACTATCGATGACTACGCCCAAATTTTTGACAGTGTCACTCAATGGGATACAAGTGCCGTCAAAAACAATGTTCGGCAAAGTTGTGAAATCTACTTTTGCACGTATTCTGGGGCTACCGATGACTATCACTTGAGTCTTACGAGCATTCACTGCAAGACCAAACATTGTACTCCAATGAAGTTTGTGGTTTAAGTCTAAATTGACTTGTCTCACGGCACTACTTAAATCATCTGGAGCAGCTTGAGTGTATATCTGCAAATCGTCCGCATAGAGGTGATAGGATGAAGTTAATTTATCGGAGATTGAATTAATCAAAATCGCAAATAAGAGAGGAAATAAAACGCCGCCCTGTGGCCACCAGCAGCAAGGTCAGACCATGATGAGTAATTGTCATCAACACGTATTCGCTGTCGGCGTCCATTCAGTCCATGCATAACTGTGAAACCAACCAATTACTGTTGGAGATATGTTAAGAGTGCGGAGAATGCCAAGTAATATGTCATGGTCAACATTATTAAAAGCACTACTAAAGTCTAGCAGTGATAGTATCGTCAGTAGACCGCTCTCCATCCCCTGGCGGATATCATCTGTAATTTTCACTAAAGCTGTTGTAGTACTATGGCCTGGGCGGAAACCAGATTAAAAAGGATTCATTAATGAGTTACAATTTAGGAAAATACTTAATTGTTTATGGACTAGACGTTCTAGGACTTTGGATAAGAAGGGAAGAATGGATATCGATCGGAATTCAGAAAAGGACGTAGGATTAGACTTTTTAGGGAGAGGAATGACATGTGCCTCTTTCCAGGCTGCTGGAAAAGTGCCACTAGCCATGGATGAGTTTAAGATATGAGTGATAATCGGGTTGATAACATCTAGAATAGGGATAATCATATTGCGACTAATACTATCACTGCCGACAGAGTATGAAGTGATGGATTTTATGGCACTCTTAACACCACAATCAGATAATGGCCTGAGAAAAAAAGGGGAATGAGGAGTTGGAGCAGATGAAAGATTTTTCAATGTGTTAGACTTTATAATATTGTCAAAATTCATAATAGTTGTGAAATGTTGATTGAGGTTATTAATATCGAAGTTTTTCGGAAGAGAATTTTGCTCTAATTTACCAACTCCCAAGGATATTAGAAATTTCCAAATTTTGGAAGGGTTATCTTTGTCAACTGATTGATGAATATACCGGCGTTGAGCGTCCCTACACACTCTATTACAGCGATTACGGATAGTTGTGTAAGCCTGTTTGGTCTCGCTACATGGACTAAGCTTGTATTTGGTCTTGGCAAGAGATTTTTTGGGAATGAGCGTCTTGACGTCGTCGGTAAGCCACGGTGCAGGTAGGTGCTTGATTTTAATACGACGCATGGGTGCATGTAAATCATATAAAATTAACAAGATAGTATTAAATACATACACTTTATCATCGATAGTAGCTGCATTGTACACCCCTGACCAATCCAACTCGCGGCAATCCTTGAGTATTATAGTTATGCCACAATAAGTGTCCTTTTTTTCAAAATTTAATTAAACGCCGCCGCTAGAAAATGCTCTTTATTTATAACTTGGTATTCATCGTTATCAAAATAAATTACTTCATATTCAAGACTGCTTCAATACCTTCATATAACTTTTTGAATTATTCAATTCAGATATACTATTCGAAAGATATCACGAGTTCAAAAATGTAAATATTAGAAAAAAGTTTGATTTGCATCGGTCATTTAGATTAAATACAGTGCTGTTTTTAGTTATATCTAATTTCATAATGGACAAAAATAACAAACAAAGAGTTTGTCTAAAATTTTGCATCGCCAATGCAATTTCGTGATCGGAGACACTGAAAACGTCACAGAAGGCTTACGGTGATTCGACTTTATCAAAAACAGGTGCTTATAAGTGGTAAAAAGCGTTCAAAAACTACGCCAAAGTCGATGAAGAGTCAAAATCAAGTTGATTGTTTTCTTTGACTATCGTGGTGTCGTGCACTTGGAATCCTTACCAGAAGGTCAAATAGTAAATATAGTATATTACTTGAGCGTTATGCAGCGTTTAAGAGAGCAAATTTAACGAAAATGGCCATATTTTTGGAAAGAAAATTCTTGGATTTTGCACCACGATAATGCGCCTTCGCACAAGGCCGTCATTGTGAACGAATTTTTGACCAAAAACCCAATGAATATTATCGAGCAACCACAGCCGACTTCTTTCTTTTTCCTAAACTCAAAATACAACTTCGTGACACCCGTTTTCATTCGGTAGATTTAAAGGAGAATTCGCGACGAGAACCAAACTCAATTCCGGAAAAAGCGTTTATAATGTTTTGATGATCGGATTATTCCTTGGTGTAAGTGTATCGTTTCTGAAGGAGCATACTTTGAACGTGATAAAATAAATTTGAATTAATAACTAACATTTTGTGTATTATTGACCTTTTCTCGGTACTTTTTTTACAGAGTAGTAGTATCACGATTAATAGTTTCATTCCGCCTCAAAAAAATGAACAAATAAACGACCAAATAAAGCATTTTTCACATTTATAAATATATTAGTATGGATTTTATTATATTTGGTTTCATGCTTAAACCTGATAAAAAAACTATTTCAAGAATAAATTGTTAGACATAGTAACAACTTTCTCGAATTAATTGTCGCTAGGTGCTAAAAGGGGATCAGAGCACTATTAATCTCACTTGCCAGTTGGAACCGGTATGTGCTGTGCAGTACTAGCAGTGTGCAATGATAATCTATTGTTTAATACTAGTTTTATATACTGAACAGTTTCTATCCGCGACTTGGTCTTAGTTGACACCCTTATTAGCTAGATAGGCATATGAGATGTAGGCGTCACTGGGGTACGAGCAGTACGGGAGGGGAAATATTTTGAATTCACTTAGTAGGTAATTAAACTCAATAAAAAATAAAGAGGTGAAATTTGTGACTTTGTGACATTGTAGGGGGTAATCTCTGGATTGACTAAACCAATTTTGAAAATTTTTGCACCAGTGGAAAGCTACATTATTCCTGAGTGACATAGGGTATATTTGATTGTGATTAATAATAAGTATTTTATATTTTTTTCTGATGCCCAGCGAAGTGGGCACGGGTCGGCTAGTACTTCTATAATCACAGATTTCGCCAAGACTACACTGTTAGTTTCACTTGAACAATAAACAAAAGAGTATATATGCGTGTGTGTCAAATACATGGTAGTGTGTGTAATGTTTTTTTTATTGATTTAATGTATTTTTTATGCTTAATATTAAAAAAAATATTAGCATTCTGCACTCCTTCTCTATATAAGCTATAAGTGTGCTAAATTTCATACTCCTCCGTCCGCGCAATTTTCGTAAAAAAGGGGTAAAAGTTTTGCTTCACGTATTAATATATAGATATTAGGCATCCTAAGATCTGAAAAAAATTAAGGAAAGGAAAAAATTTTTTTTGTCGTAGCTGTTCCAGAAACATTTCGTCAAAAACATCACCCTTAAAAAAAGAAAGATAGACAAAAAAACATATAAAGTACCCGGTAGTGTACGAAAAAAAGAAAGTACGGGGTAAGCTTCATAGACACTGGGATAAAATGCTTGAATTTCAGCGATTGTGACCAATTTTACCGAGAGCAACAACGGGAAGAAAGCTCAAAGGTAATATATATATATATATCCTAAGAAGTCTGTGTATTTGAAGATGTCTGGAGAAAAAGTTTTAAAAATAACGGTAATCGCGCGTTTTAACGTAACGTCAAAGATTCTGACGTCAAGATTCCTAAGCTCTGAGTCCTTGTGCTTATAATATATAATGATGGCTATAGAAAACTGTGGTTTGGTAACTTGGCAACTCCACTTGGCAATGTTCCAATAAGGAAAAAGCCTTGACCAGAGCTTTCAGTGCAAAGATGAATAGAGGCACATTCAAATTCGGCCGTGATTGTAAAAAAAATATTATTTGTTTCTTTATTCTGAAATATGTTTGATGTGCGCCAAAATTCAATAGCTTGGAGATCTTCAACTAAATCCTGTGCTTATTAGTTGTACAATTCTTGTTAATTAAAAAGAGAGAGTCGATATTGCATTTTGCTCACTTTCAGTATAAATGCGCGACTGTCGAATACTAGAATTGTTTTATGCAATAAAAATGCATTTTATTAGATCATCTTTAACTGTCTTATTCATATTTAGTTAAAGTAAGTATGAAGGCTTTTTTAAGGTTCTTAAAGAAGCCTACACACTTACAATTACAATATGAATAAGATCGTAAGCTTTTAAACTTTGACTAACACTTTTTTTTATTAAACGTGCGATGTTTCAAATCACCTAGATGCTAACTAGCTATAAATAACTGTAAAGTATTTCATAATTGATGAATTATTTATTATTAATTGCTGCTTGTTTATCATCATCATCATCCGAGCGTTAAATCACGGTTGCGTTCGGAGCAATCACTTCGACTCCCCGGGTCCGCTTTCCTACTTTTTCTTCTCCACTTCGCGCGATCTTCGGCATCCCTTGTATTGAGACCATTTCTCAAGGATGATCTTTAGGGCAAAAACAGGGTCCTTGGTACCATGTCCAGGGTGAAACCCATATTGAAATTCTGAGACAGTACACTCCTGCCGGATCCGAGAGTCGTCTATCCGCTCAAAAAGCTTCATGGTGTGGGACATTACCTAATTGCTGCCTGTTATATAAATAAATAAATATATGTTATTAATTCTTACGGTCACATAAGAATTACTAACTAACTAGGGGTGTCAACCCCAATCACCCTTTTTAATTAAGCATTTTTTTATTGCACGTGTTCAGCGGACAGGCAGATGGCCCACCTGATGGAAAGCGGTTACCATTGTGTATGGATACTTGCAACAACAAAGATGTTACAAATGCGCTGCTGCTCTCTTAAGGGTGACTGGAACGTTGCCCTTAATTCCGGAATACAAGTCAGGGTTGTTATGGCGGCATACTCTAGATCAGGTGTGGTAGTCATCCAGACAGGCAAATACCCTACCACCTGGCTGTGGGTTGTTTTATCGCCTCTTACGCCACGTCGCTTGGCTGCAGGAAATTGTATTCTTTCTCCGTTCTTGCATGGATAAAAAAGCAACAGTAAACCATTAAACAATCATTAGTATCATTCAATCGTTTAATCCATGTTGGGGTTTAGAGGGTGTGCTCCAGAGCCTGGGATCTGCTTCGGAGCCTACTTTTTATTCTCCACTTCATTATATTATTATTATTATATTTATTTATATATATTATATTATATTATATATAATAATAATATATATAATATTATATATTATTATTATATTATATTATATTACCTACATAGTATAGGTACTATCGAAATCTACATATTGCACTATAAACTTGCAATTTGAATTCTGCTCTGAGATTCATTATTCACCGTTGACCCAAAAATAAGTTACATTTATTTGTGTTTACTTCTAGAATATTAATCATTGTAACCTAGATACTACAATTCTGTCTCAAAATTACTGTTCACTCTACTTTCTTTACATTTGCATTACAATTAAATACGACCATGTAAATGTGTAATGCAGGCAACTTGCAATTTTGCACAAAACATAAACTTTCGATGTGTTTTAAAGAAGTACATGTAACTATCTGTGGACGTAGAGACGTTGGTTATATCGAACTTCGATATATTTATGAAGAAAACTCCAAGTAAAATAATTATATCACCCATATATATATTTTCCCCAATTGACATTACATTTGATAATGGTTTTTTCTACTTAAAGTCAAACAACCATAAATACAGCAAAGAGTTTGTACAGTATCTTAACAATGAATGTACAATATAATAATAATAATATAGTAATTACCTATTTGTTGTTTTTGACTAAAATGAAATACTAATTCAATTTTGGCCAAAAACAATAAATAAATAATAATTATGCAGTAAAGTTGATTTTTTTATTGTAAGAGTTTAGCAGACGGCCCACTTGATGGAAAGCGGTTACCATCCCGTATGGACATTTGCAACACCAAATGCACTGCTGCTCTCTTAAGGGAGACTGGAACCTGGTCAGTAATGCCGAAACACAACTCAGGATTGTTATGGCGGCATACTCTACACCAGGGGTGGAAGCCATCCAGTCGGGCAAACACCCCACCTGGCTGTAGGTTTTGTGGCCTCTTACGACAGGCCGCCCGGCCGCAGGAAATTGTATTCTTTCTCCGTTCCTGCACGGATGATAAATTTCTTTTACTTTTAAGCAACTATTTTTTACTCTATTACTTCTTAACTAATGTAAATCAGTGTTACGGTAAACAGCTCCGTAGTCAAATAATGAAAATATGGGACATTTATCACCTCTGCGGAACACTCCCTATTAGGCGGACTGCCAAGTCCTTCAACAATTTATTTCTTATTAGTTTTATGTCATGAATGCTGCTGCTACATCTGGAATAATGTTATTGTTAATGACCGTCTCACGCAGATGCAGCGATGGGGTTAATGCGGCATTATTATTATTTGTTACTGTATATACATTACAGCGTTATTTTTAACGCTATCAACAAGACACATTTGGCCACAGTCACTAACACTAATATTATTCCAGATAAAACATTTTAAAATTAACAGGTGTCATGGACGACCTACCAATTTAAGATAAGTGATAGTGCCGGAAAAAATAATCGTATTTTCTTCCTATCTAGCGTACGAAGTGGTTACTTCATTTATTTTACATTACATCACGAGCATCGGCTTGAATATCTTGTTTTAATAACACACATTACATCACTTCTTTGCAATGAATTAACATTAATAAAACGAATCAATCTTTCAAAGGTTCCATATACAGCCAGTTTCTCTTAAATAAACAGGTCCAAGCTCAGCAGTCTTAATATAAGTTTACTAACTCACTAAGATTTTTCCTAGATTTTGTTTGCTTATTTCTACTGTCGTGTTCTGAGAAATTGTTTGATATGGTGTCATAGACTCGATTTTACAATTGCACCGCTCGCCATCAACGGAATGTTCACCCCAATTTGCTTAAGCTACCACGCTCAACTATGCAAGGGTTCTCTAGTTTATTCTGAGTAAAATAACTATCTAGAAGGAACTTTCCGCCGGGGTTTTCCCTCTGAGCTACAACTTGGGGTTTAAAAAGGGTATTATATAATTTCTAAAGTGGCTTCCACGTGGTACAATTTTATTACCAATTTGACTAGATTCACAATCGAATTGCGTAGTGCGGATAGAAATATGAAATCCAAGGCCATTGGTTGGTCGGGACCACTAGATTCGATTGTGTCCAATGAAATCGGGTGGTGCGGACGCTAGTTTATCAATTTTTTGACGTAGTAATCATTACAGCGGCGTACACAGCGGGTTACTAATTACTAAATTATATTACTAATTACTAGATTCAATAATTCGTGAAAGGTTTCGTGAACTATTCTCAGTATCCAGCTTGTTAACTATATTTACGTGGCTCAGTTGCTTTATTTTTAACAACCATTGTTTTGTTCATAATCTTGTTTTTTTCTCACCAACATTTGTAGTTGAGCCAAAATCAACCCAAATTTTCTTACGACACACACACGGGTAATTGCTACGGGGGACGATCAAACGCAGCGCCTAGTGCCGCCTGCCCCTGTGTGTTCCAAACTCTTGTACCAAACGGCGACCGGCGTCTACACCTCTGAGGGAAGAGACTGACAAACTACCCACCTACCTACGTATTTAGAATGACACAGGATATATGACGCAGTTAAGCCACTGTGACGTTCTAATATGCCGAATTTGGTACTAAACCCCGCGAAGCAGTACCGTACCACTACGTACAGTAGAAATGATTCCACCGATACCCCCGTAAACAGTGGCCCTCTACCACAGAAAATGGGAAACCAGTGCATAACGATGTCAACCTCCGTCTAATAGTAGACGTCAAAAAATAAAAATAAAATTGACAATTTTCTTTTGCACGTGCGGACAGAAAATCAGATTGTAGCCAATTCAATTGGCAAATCTGTTTGGCAATCAAATTTAAGAGGTCGACAACGCGAATTGAATCCTCTTAGTGTTGCAAACGTCCTTAGGTGACAGTAACTACTTTTCATTACATGGACTGTTAACTTGTTTGCCTACTTCAGAGAATAAGAAAGGACAAACGGTTGAAATTTTAAATATTTTTGTGTTAAAACTACTAAGAAGAGTTCAGAAAAAAATAATCAAATCAGTCAGTCATTTCATTTTGATACATAGATATATTTTTTTTAAGTTTAAAGCACTGTTGTCTCTAACATAGTCAAAGTCAGAGTCACTGACACTGCACGGTATCACTTAATGTACTACTAACTTTATATATAAAAAAAATATTATTTCTTAATATACATTTATCTTATACTATTACACTTTTTTGCTTATTTAGAGGAGAGCTAAGGAAAGAGTATAGTCAAATTTGAATTCTACATAAAAAATACTAAAAATACCTAAATACGCAGATATTACATTCGACCACCTTTCAGAATTTGTTAAAGATTAAGACACAAGGTTACATCTTCAAAAGAGGTATTACAGACCTGTCATAACTCAAACTATTCACCAAAACAACTTGGTAATGTTACGTTGATTGCATTTCGCAAATCACGCGTGACTCCGAATTCATAGACGTCACGTTTGCCATATATCAACCAGCGATGTTACTGTCTGTTTTGTAAGACCTTGATAAAGTGGGCTAAGATGTGCTGTAGAGTTGATATGAGAGAACTTTTAACGCATATAAACTTTTAGCTGTTACCACAAAATAAATGTTGAAATTGTAGTGAAAATTAATAGTTTTAATATTTTTTTCTTTTAGAGCCGAAATTTCAATCACCACAAAAGAGTTATTCAAAGGAAAAAGTATAACATGGAGAAATTAAAAATGTCAGTAGCATGAATATAAGTCTGTTGAATAGTTTCACTTTTTTTATTTCTAAATAATCTAATACGATAAAAGAAAACTTAACTTATTTGTATTGTATTCTACCCATAGTCCCTCGAGACTATAAGTAGAATACTGAGCCTAGATCACCGTCTTCTATAGGTAAGGTGCCCAGAAGGCTGGCTACATTTCCTCGCTGGATCGCCATACTGATCCGTTGCCTGAGGTAAGCACCAGCCTTCTGATCACCTGAAGAGTCAATGAGTGAGTAAATAAATTAATATAAAGTATGTAACAAATCGCTGCCAGAGGAAAGCGTGCCCAGAAGGCGGCTGCATTGCCACGCTGTATGGCAATGCTGATTCGTTGCGCGAAATACGAACCAGCCTTCTGATCACGGGTGGTATCAAAGAGTTTCTAACAAATTTCTTTGAAGAAACCCTTTGCCAATGAACCCCACGGACCTAAAGTTTCAACTGCAAACGGCAGAAATATGTAACCCCAGGGTTCATATTTGCGCCGTTTGAGATCTTCAGCTGTGGAAGCAGCGTTGCCAGCCCCTGACCTAGTCATTGGAAGATGTGATACCGCCAGAGTATCGACGCATGTCGCGTCCTACACAAGCGTCCGTTCCATCTTCCAAGGAATAAGTGACATTCCGTCCGGCCTCTTGCCATCGTCGCGCACCAAGCCGTTTTACTTTTGAATTTACTCAGGTTACAATTTATTCGACTGATAAATTTTATCTGATGATTGAAAAATCGGCCCTAAGTTTGTCTCTATTGCAACCAAATTGAATCAATTCGGTTGAAAAGCACAGAACTGAAGGACATGACGGTTATGAATGACATTGAATGATTCATGTTTATGTTTATATGGGTCACTTTGGTTGATTCATCTGAATTGAAAGACTGAAATGAACCGTCTAATATCGGCTTTAGAGGCTCCGAAACGCCTCGATAGGCTTCAATACAAATTTAATGTAAAATTTTCGTATTCTTATTTCAATATCTTGTAGAATCTAGAAGATATAAATGCAAAATTCAACTAACGCGCGAACTAAGTGGCAGGCATAGCTAATTAGTAATAAAATCCAAATTTATAGTGATAAATAATAAATTATAAATGTATTAATTAATTACGGCAATTATCGCTTCCTGAATACTATTATGTAATAATTTAATTTTCTATTTATGCGTTAAGTACGATTGATAATTTATTTACAAGCGTTTGAAATTCTCTCAAACTATGTTTTATCTTATTTATTCTTTGTTTATCAAGATATTTACACTTCACAATGTAGCGAGATTAGGTTGAAATCAATTGATATGTATTATATGATAGATAATTGGGAGAACATACAGTGATTTATCTCATAGTTTGAAACTTTAGTACAGAATATACCATTCAATAGAAGTACTACATGACCAGAGGACTAGCTTGTAGTTGAAGCACCAGAGCACGCATAAACGTGCCATCCAATATTACTGTCTTGATTTCAAGCTAATAGACCTATAATCAAGTGTTAATTTGTGCTTCAAATACGACCTTAAGAGAATGATCTCATTATAGGATACATTCTTCACAAGATATTAAAAGAGTAACAATGCCATATGCAGTAACATTAACTATGTTGTTTTTGATAAATGACACGCCTTGTTATCGGAAAATCTACTTTATATATATACGTAATAAGAACTACGTTTGTCTATATACAATGGCTATTTCAGACTTAAGTTTTGGTTTTTCTTTTATGTTTCACAGTTTTATGAAATCTTTAAGAACCGAACCGCCATCCTTGAGAATTGTTTTAAAATTTTGTTTGATTTGTAAGTCTAGAAGCGTATGAAATCAAGACGTTTAATATGCTTCGTCGTACCTTTCTAAGAAAAGGAATATAAACAAAAAGACAACTAGAAAATAATTGCTCTGACCAGAAACGGAGCAGCCGACATTGTTTAAAACAATACATATAATATGCTTTGTCATTGTTACTCAGGGTCTTTAGGTTTTTAACAACGGTATCATCACATGCTTGAAAGTAATAGAAAAGGACGAAAGCAAACCTACAATCGCAATAAATGATATTTGAAAGCAGTCTACTTGACTTGGATAAATCCAGAATCGTAACCTGAGATGTCTCGACAACGGCTGCCAAAAACTTAAGAAGACGCGAACGTGGGCCCGCAGCTTATGGGGTATTATTCTTTTTTATTACATATACGGTTTGGGGGGACGAAAACCCAAATCTTTCCCTGGGCGTTCTTAGACCTAACTAGGACTAGATGCGCCTGGGAGTTTATGTTTGCAGTAAGAGTGTGCCGTCATCGTCGTCAAGCAACTGCTGTCCACTACTGGACTTTAAGTCTTCCCAATTTTGTAACACATATTCCGGTCTTCCTCCTCCAGCCCCCACGACGACTTTGCGCAGGCCTTCGTTCTACGGAGACGGTGGGCATCATACACTAAGTTTGCCAAGACGCATCTCCAATGCAGTATACGTCTGCACCGTCAGTCAGTGTCATGACATGACCAGCCCACTGCCACCTCAGCTTACTAATTTATATTGTCACGAATATACTTACGACTTATTTCCATTGCCAGGGTGTTGGTTATAAATACTCCCATATCCGTAAAGGTCCACTGACCAAAAAGTCAACAATAAAAAATATGTTCCGGAACACCACTATTCGAAAGTTTAAAAATACACAGAATAAAAAATACGTCACTTAATTTGAAAAAAAAAAAACAAATTGAACAATCCCAGGAAATACCGACACAAACTCAACACGCGATGATATCCAATTAGTTCTTCACAAAGGGTTGACTGAAGCCAAGTAAAATCACGTTGTTAATTCAATTATTTTATCACTGTTCAAGTAAGCATGTAGCTTTATAATGCTCTTATTTAAACCTTGTCATTCCACCATGTACTAGTAAAAAGTATAATTTCTAAACAAAACTAGGATATCTATGAGATTCAGTTCGCGTCGTCAAGAGTCAAGTTGGAAGCATGAAAGATGGCAGTTCTGCTTCGATCGAATATGTTAGCTGCCATTAAAAACTTTATTATTCAAGGGCGATTCTGTCTTAGTATTTTGATGTATTTTAAATCCTTATAAATTTTACAGAAGCACTACACAGCTGCGATAAATGGGGTTGAACCTTTTTTGCAGCATAAAATTACTATATAGCTGTCACTAGGAGAACATAACACAAGAATTTAATTCACTACAAAATCACTACACCACACTATATATATATATCAATACAAAAATATATAAAATAAAAAACGTTTAAACAATTTTAGATTGTTAAGACACGACCTACCGATGATATTATCTGAAGCAGACTGCGGTAAGTCGAGCGCTAGAGATTGTATTCTCGCGGAAGCAGCGGTTCTCAAATATCGTGTTTTCCTTTTTTTACACCCGTGTAATTTTACGACCGAGCCCTTATCTACGTATTACAAGTATTTGTTTAAACCGTGTATTTTCTAAGAAACGTATGTATAGTAAATAGCGCAGTTTTGTATTAGATAAAACACGTATGTGATCAACGCAATAGGTAAGTTTCGTTGCAAACACACATTCTCTACTGTGCTGTGCAATCAGTGTAAAAATTTGACTTGTTGAATAAGTCAATTACGCCAATAAAACATATTTGTTTTAGTTTTGTATATTATGGAAAATTTAAGACTTTAGATATTGATATTTTATTTATTTACTAGGTAGAGAGGTCACAGTTGTTTCACACAAAGAATTTGAATCAGTGAAAATATTGCATCGGAATCAGATTTGTTTTTCGACCTGGCCTTTTTAAACCGCTCCCAAGAAAATTCCCATAAAACATATGTTTTTAAATCATGTAATAGATTTTTCAGTATTAAACAAATTGTCCTGATTATTGTGCCATAGTATCAATTACATTTGCAAATAATTATATAAAGCATTATATAATAGTTACAAAATCTAGATAACAGATACTTTGTTAACCCTTCTCTAATGTTAGTTAGGTTATACATCCCATTAAAACTTTTTTTAGAGCCTTTATATTCTATTCCAAAATTCTACAGTTTAAATTATTCAACAATATATCTACAAACAAGAAAACTTAGAGCAACTCTGACTTATAGACCAGTTTTATTTAAAGCACGTCTTGTTCATTTTAGCAACCAGTCGATTCGATTGCAGTCGACAATGGCCGTACATTTTTAGTTTCTTTACCATTACAATAGCACCTCTGGTAAATTCGATTACGAAGTCGGAGAAAATGTGAAACAAAAAACAAATGAATAGTCTGGCGATGAAGATGTTTTATTATGATGTACTAGGATATGCCCGCGACTTGTCGTTCACGCTTGACAGATAACGTAGATTACAGTTATTTTGCCAGCATTTTCAGCAGGCAACGGATTTTTTAGTATGAAAATACATGAATTCCGAAGATTCCCGTAAAAACCCGGGATAAGTAACGTTACTAAACGCATACATAACTACATCTGTTCTACTAAATATGTGTAATAAATATAGAAACTGTCATATTAAGCAAATCTTAATATCACGTGGTTTCAAAGTCAGGAAATCCCGGTAAATAAAAAAGTCCCGGATTACATTGCATGAATCAGCTATTTTTTATGTATATTACCCACTTTAAAACACTCCCGGGAAAAGTCCCGCGGGATTCCCGGAATAAGTATCGAATCAGTTGAAAAAGGACTTAAGCCATCGTTATAGTGAAATAGTATCGAAAGCAGCTAATATTTATGCAATCTAACCAATTTATACCGTTCCCGGGAAAATGCCCGCGGGATTCTCGGGACACAAAGTACTGCAGCATTTAAAGGCATTTAAAAATAAGCTATAGTTTTAGTAAAAACTAGCGCAGATCTTAAATCTAAGAAATTTGTTCGGGAGTCACGTGAAAACTACTGGGTCGATTTCGATGCGGTTTTGCTGTCAATCAGCGAAAACCGCATGGAAATCGACCCAATAGTTTTTACGTGAATCCCGAACAAACCGACAAACAAGAAATCTAAAAAATAGGCGTCGTTTTCTCCATCGTTTGTATAGTGTATTCCAGTTGTTTTTTTTAAACAGCTTCAATGTATAGATACGGCATTTTCAGAATTTTATAATATTATAGATTAGAATAACGAATGGTTTTTCCAAGTATGCAGATCGAAAAAAAACTGTCATATAAAGCTAAAACAGTTAGATCATAAGCATTGCGAGACCCTGATAAGACGTTCTAGGAGGATTTAGAAGTAAGAGGTGTGCTTGATAGTTCAGTTGAAGACGCGAAATAATTCCACAAGCGTGTTAGTAAGTGACTGTCAATATTCTCATGGAAGCATTTCAGTCTCTGAAGTTATTTTGAACATTATAAACTGATACAATGTTACTACTTTCGGAAATAAATTCCTATGCTTATCTGGTGGGGAGAACGATGAAGAAAATTCAGGTCGAAATGCTTTATCTCAAACCCAAGTATACGATAGAAATTCATCAAATTGACAACTCTACATCATATTAGTACGCAATTCTTCCAAAAATGGAAAAAATGGATTAAAAACGTGTTTAGAAAGAATTCCATAATAACCATAAGAGCTAAGAGCCACTGCAGATGTATAGGAACCACAGTACCGGTTATCCTTGTTTAGCTTATGGAGTGAAAGGATTAATTTATATCTTCACTATTAGTGAGATGTCATTTAGTAAAATATTCAGTTATAACATAAAAAAAATACACCAACTACAATAACTAACAATAAACTTAATATGTTTTGATAGTAGTACATCAAATCAGACATAGACCTAATATTTATTATTTACGACTGCATCTGTGGTTGAGCGGGCTAAAAGCCTTTGACGGCTTACCTCACTACAACGCATCGTTTTTCTCCGTTATTTACTATGGCCTGAGTGTTTGGGATCGGCCCTAGAGTAGTCCGTTGTATATTTTACCTATGACACAAGCGTAACTTGCTTAATTTGAGAGTATAAAATAGGTGTGTTTGTCTGCCGATTGTTTTAAAAAAACCACGGGATCCAATAGAAAAACACACAAACAAAAAGAAAATAGTAAAATATTGAATTAAAATTCTGGATATTAGACTGGATAATATTCCATTAAACACTTTTCTTATACTGTACGTACTCTTTGAAGCGCATTCGTTTATAACATAGGACTCGTAGGTTTGGGAAACTATGGTTGTCGTGCCGTAGTCATCAAAAATTTGTTTTTAAGAAAACTGCTGATCTGTACCTAAGATGGTAAGAGATTTAATTAACTAATGAAATGTTTGTTTATATCAATTTATAGGTCGCAGCACAAGCAACAAATAAGCAAGTCAGCAAGAGAATGCTCAACTCTTTGACCTTGCCTGATCATCATCGGCATCGTTTTTAAATATATGTTTGCACGGTTTATGTGTCTAACATATATTTAAAAACGAAAATAAAAAAATTAAGTATTCATAAATATTCGACGTTTATTTTATTTTATAGCAAAAACCTCGGCCAAATTATAGGTATTTTACTGATTTGACTCATGTTAAACGAGACTTATCATAGTTAAAAATACACATTTTAATTAACAGTTGAGATTTTCAACATAAGTACTATTCATCATTCAGCTTTATCCGTGCAAGAACGAAGAAATAATACAAATTCCTGCGGCCGACAAAACAACCTACAGCGAGGTGGTGGGGTATTTGCCCATCTGGATGGCTACCACTCCTGGTCTAGAGTATGGCGCCATAACAACTTTGAGTTGTGTTCCGGCATTAATGGTTAGGTACCAGTCTCCCTTTAGAGAGCGGCAGCATATTGTTAGCACCTTTGATGTTACAAATGTCCGTAGGCGATGGTAACCGCTTTCCATCAAGTGGGCCGTCTGCCTGTCTGCTGAAGTCAACCAATAAAAAAAATTAAAGATCCTACAACTATTGTTCTAACTAACTAACTCCGTTGGCACAGCGACCCAGAGTAAGTCTAGGCCTCCACTTCCACTCCATCCTTCCAGCGATACTTGGGACGACCGGTCGCCGATCGACTGGTCACCCCATGTATGATTTCTTCACTCCTCGGTCCTCCTCCATCCGTTCTATATGACTGAACAAGCGGAGACGGTGAGATTTTATCTCCCCGATTTTGTTGGGCTCGGCCATGAGGTCTTCTATTTCGACACTATTGTTCACTTTTAAATAATGTATAATAACTAAACAGTTCTAATGTTAGAACTGTTATATAGATACGTAATCATTAATACAAGCCATTAGCGCCATTTTATCGTAAGCGACTTTTGGACCTAAATATATTTTTAGTTGCAAAACTTATTTTAAACTATTATTTTCTTTTAACACTTTCAGATTTAGTTAGATAAGAGACCCCGTTGAATCAAAAACTGAAGGCCTTATAATGAAATAATAGTTTACAATACCTTTTGCAACAAAATATATACTTGGTCCAAATGTCGCTTACGACAAAATGGCGGTAAAGGCTTGAATAAGACCACCCCATCTTAATATTATATAACTTGGAATCTAGGTCGATATTCCCAGTTTTCCAGTGACCTAGACAGCTAAATTATCTCGAGTTTCAGACGAACTGGCACCGACAGTGTCTTCGAATAAAACTAAACCTTACGTACAGGACTATAGA
This sequence comes from Dendrolimus houi, assembly GCA_039645545.1. Lineage (NCBI taxonomy): Eukaryota > Metazoa > Arthropoda > Insecta > Lepidoptera > Lasiocampidae > Dendrolimus > Dendrolimus houi. The sequence goes on along the minus strand of CM077126.1, from coordinate 5,221,466 downwards.
TACAAAATAAAATGTTTAAACTTTGAAGTCTTTTTCGAAGCGAAAGTAAAGACGTCTTGCAGTAGTAGTCTATAAGTTCAGCCATCCTCAAACTTTTATATCTAAGATTTCTTACAAAGCTAAAATGAAGTTAGTTATAGATATAATAAAACTACGTTTTTACCGTTTTTAGCGCGGTAATTTATTTGATTTTTATTATTCCGACGTTTCGGCCACTTTTTAGTAGCCGTGACCACGGAAGACAAAGATGCCAGCCAAGTGTCAATTGACACTGTTAAAACGTAGTTTTATTATGTATACTAGTCGAGAAAACTTAAGAAAATATTAGTTATAGATATGTTTTAGATTACATGGTTTTTGAATAACATCAAAATACTCCACTATAAATAATAAAAGCGTTTCTAAAAACGTATGTATCTCAAGACATAATAAATTACTTGCAGATCATACAAACCTATTTAATATTTAATTGAACAAGACATTCAACCACTTCTTCAACGAATCACACAGTCATTTTGGAAAATGTTTTGGTTTTCCTAATATCAGTTTTTTGGTTATGTAGTCAATTGGGCAATAACAAAACTTCAATGCAATCATCATCCATCAATCTGTCCGTCTGTCTTTATGTGTCAAATTCATTCTTCTCGAACTCGTAAGCTACTGGACGTGTATAGATGAAATTTATTAGGAACATACTAACTTTTACCGGCGGCTTCACTTGCGTTAATGTAATCCCACGGATATCGTACACTTTTCCGGGATAAAAAGTAGCCTATGCGCTATTCTAGACTATATATAATCTTTATGCCAAATTTCATCCAGATCCGTTCAGCCATTCTGGCGTGATTGAGCAACAATCATCCATCCCAACTTTCGCATTTATAATATTAGTTATAGATATATTTTATTATTATTTGACTGTGAATGTGTGGTATAAAGGTTTGCCCATCTAACTCACTAGAACACATAGGTCGTGGGTTCAATTCTTACAATATTGAACTTCGTAAACGAACTGCCCTTTGTTTACTATGGTCTGAGTGTCTGGGATCAACCTCGGAGTTAATAGTTATTTTGTACCTAACATAAACGTCATGTCTTAATTTACAGATACACAATGTGTGTGTTGACTGCAAACTATTGTTAATAAATGACGCTATACGATACGGCAGTGACGAAAAACAAAAATTACGGGAGATTAGAGATGGCCATAATATAATTCACCTGCCCAAGGAGTTTGGTTCCGTATTGTAAGTTGGCGAAACTGTGACATATAATCCAACGAATAATATTAAACAATATATGGCCATATAAATGATAAATTACATAACCTTTTCAGAGATTAGTTGCAGTTAATAAAAAGTTAGACGTGCAGTATTACGTCACTATAATCTTAGAAAGTATAAAATACACTAAAACTGCTATTCAACGGTCCATAAACAAATTCAACACACAGACAACCGTCAGATCACCGTTTTAATATGAGATACGATAAATCGAATTGTTATTATTCACTTACATAACTTACTAATTTAAAAGGGAATTTTCCGTAGGAGTAAAAAATTTGCATTGCCGAGTTTCTTCCGGTTTTTCTTACTCCAGGTATAACTGAACTTGCATTTCAAGCATTTAACTTTTATTATAATATGAACAGTGCCGCCGTAGTAACCGTACTCGCTTCTCAAAGGATGAGGATTCGAATCCTGGCCTGGCATGCAGAACTTAAGCAGTTTTCCGACTTAATGTGCATATTGTTAAAATTATCACGTGCTGACAGTGAGAGAAAACATCGTGATGAAACCTGCACATCTAGGTATCCGAAATGTCAAACACGCCAAGCCGCCTTATGGCCGGTTCCTATATCTTTCTATTCGTTCACTTGCCTTGCCATCGGTTGAATTTTGACATTACTTGTAGATATGGAGCGTATAAATTTTAATCCATGGTAAGGCATATGAACGGTCGGTAAGATATAGGAACCGGCCATTAGTCCGTTCCCCTAAGGAATTGGAAGACCCGAGCCCAGCAGTGGCACGATTATAGGTTGTTATTATTATAATATGATATAATCAAAACATAAATGCGTTCATGAAATTTGTACACGCTATTGCGCCGAACACAACTGTAAGATTCACGAGGTGGTACGTAGAGAGTGGAAAGTGCGCTCTCCATTATTTACTACGGTCTGGGAGTCTGTTATCAACCTCAAAGTTGTCTGTTGTATATTACCCATAACATAGGCTTAGATTGGGGATATACAATGTGCGTGTTAGGCGGTGGTTTGTTACATCTGATAATGTTATAGTTATTGACTGTGGCCAAATAAGTCTTATTTATAGCGTTAAAAGTAACGCCGTTAACGAATAGGTTCATAAGTTATCTGTCAATTAATAACAATATCGAATCACAAATTACACAAAAAAACTCATCGCTACACCTGCGTGAAATGATCAACACCTATATATAACATTATCCCCAATTAAGCAGTAACATTATGAAAATGACCTAAAGTGGACTCTCTCATACGCCTGACGTGGTGTACGACGTGAACGCCGCGTCCGCCAGTCTTGAACATTTCAACGTAAATTCGTCGCCTTTTGAGATCTATTTTCAAATCTGCCCAACCGTAGAGAATGCACGCGAAAATCTAACGCCCGTTTAGACACTACCAGGGTGACCATCGCTATAACGTCCATCCGACTCGAGCGTAGGGTAAAGGCGCCTAATATGAGATAGGCTCCTAAATAGAGGTAGTTCATTATTTCAATATATGACTCCTTTTCCTGAATGCGAGTGGTACCATTTGGTTGCTCATTCTTTCGTGTTTAAATAGTTCCAACAACTCAGCGAAAAGACTTGCTATCATCTTGTTTTTTGTCGGGGACAAATACAATTTTTTTCCTTCTTTAGTTCCAAGGTATGTAAAATCAATTAAATGATGTACTGTTACTTAAAAATGATTGATTATATCCGTTTTAAAGTGAATTTGGTTATATCAATTAATTTTATAATGTTTATTAAATATATAAATTATAAATATTTGTTATATATATACTGCCCTTTGTTCAACATTTTTTTGTATCTAGTTTTAAGGACGTAGTTTTAATTTTGGTGAACAATAAAGTCTTTTCATTCATTATGTTGGATTTATATTGAGTTCCTAATATGAGACACTAATGGGCTCCTAAAATGAGACATCTGCTATTGGGTATCTAGATATCTAAATTGGACTTTTCTTCTAAGTAATAGCTACTATATTATACATTTTTATCAAACGCCAAAGCGATGATACGTGCCTAAATGCCGTCAAAAATATACAAATACCTACATAGAATATCTAAAAGGATCAAAAAAATATGCTTAAACATGTTAAGTGTCATTTTTATGATTAATGAAAACTGATTGTAACTTTAGAATGTGATTAAGGTAAATGAAAATATTTAAATTAGTTGTGTTTTCCATTTACATGAGCTCAAGAGTAGAATTGCCCAAAATGAAATGTATCTTAATTCAGGTACCTCAAGTATCTCAAATTAGGACACCTCGTGTTTGATTGGAATTTTCGTGTTTGTTAAATCAGTTATAACACAGAAACGGAAAGTACTATTGCTAAATTATTTACAGATTTGTATTATAATATACATTAAATTTTAAGTTTTATCAGTTCAAATTAGTTTGTTGGCTTTGATATTTTATGAGAAATATGTAAAAATGAAAATGATAACTCATATTTGGCACCTTTACCCTACAGACCACGGTTTTAGTCTGCCGAATATGGTCTGCCTAATACCTCATGGAGTGCAAAATGGAATAGTCTGCAAGCGTTTATCTTATATGGAGTATGTTTAGTAATGTACATTCACCATTGTGTGTTGATCCGTTACGAAAGTAGTCCATGGTACATCTGATAGCTGGGCGCGGTAGCTGGGCGCCGGCTTTTGCAACGCGACGGTCTATTTGAAAGCCTCCACTTCATTGCGAATATTGCGGGCCAATCTCTTATGCCAATAATTATTGGGGTATGTGGGGGTTTATTTTTATGGGTGTGATGCGTCGATGATGTTACCCCGATCGATCAAGACGACATGTGTTGTACTCTCTATGTAATTATTGCTTAGTTAATTTAAAATTAAACTTAAGACTATATATTCAGAAATCTTAACTGCTACGTGAAACTATGTAAAACCTAAACATATTCGCAGACGCATCTCCGAAGGTTTTCTGTATTGACAGATTTTGGCACATACATGGACTACTCAGTTATAACCTTGCTAATTATTTAGCAATAAATTATTCCATGTACGTGACGTGACAAGGTACTTGATATCCTCCTTATTATATTAAGGAGCAACCACGTTTAAGGGGGGTTTGTAGAGGGAACATGAATAGTGTTTTGTTCTTTTTTTCAAGACACTAGGTATTCATTCTTGGTAGTCCGCGCATAACAAAGTGTCGAGAAATGTGTCCCACTATTTCTTAATTAGCTACGAAATCATAAAAAGCATTAAATCAAAAATACATGGGGTATTGTTGATTAAATCCTTTTTATGATTTCCAAAGGCAGGTTATTATTTAATTATTCAAAACAATTATCGTCGTTTTGAAGCTTACAAAGTCAGGTTTTTTAGATTTTCCATCGTCCGTAAACAGGACCTTGAAAAATTTTTTTGATAAAGATAAATTTTGTAGTCTTATAAGACTAACAATGTGTATGACTCATCCATAGCTCACGACGAAATTTGTGTAATTGCATTAATACAAAAATGCATAATCATATAAAATTTCACATCATCTTATATTTAACAAAGTTATAACATTAATAAACTGTATAGAAATTATGATGAAGAAAATTTACAGCAATTTACAAAAAGCATTTTAGGGGAGTTCTACCATTTTCTTGGTCTTGCAAAAAGCTGGTCAGGATAGGTTTAAGGATCTGTGAAAGGGTTAAAAAGTTTCAGTTATTATTTTTTATTTAATATTTATTTACGTCTGTATATAGATTTTATATAGCAATATATCCGTAGGTAAAAAATCTTGTTAATAAAATATTGGTTAATAAAATCAACAGTGCAAGACAGTATTTCCTTTGGAAGCAACAACTTTAGTGCTATATAATATACAAATATTTTTATAACGTTATCATAAAGTACACAATTAACAAAGTGGTTTCACCTTAAGGCCGAAAGCCAGTTGTTTCGTTTACACCCCGTAAACGAACCAACTTTTCGTTAGTATTTATTGATAAATAATTTAGCAAAAAAAATATCATACATCTTCACCGATATTAGACGTGATTTAGTTGTTTTATAATTTTTCTATAGTTATTTTAAGTTAAGAAAAAATCATCGAACGACCTCCAAATTATTGACATGAATCCATTTTACTCCTCCAATTTTTATGAACACAGGATAAAAAAATTTACATCTTTATAAAAGATGAGATAAATTTGGTTTTATCATTTTTTTTAACTACTACTTCATTCAGAATAAAATAAGAAAGCATCTGAAAAACGAACGCGTCTATGAAATCCCCGCTATCGCCTTAAAAATCAATAGCGAAAATCGTCAAAGACGCTGGCGTTGTTACAAGCCTTAATAGAGATAAGTGGTAATAGAAACTTTCTTAGTATAGATATTGTTAATAAATTTGGTCATAAGTAAATTACTTATTAGTCGTTTTCGATTAGATCGTAATATAAATGAGGTATTTTTTAAATAATTTATTTATAAAAAAAAGTCTATGTTATTATGAAACAATCAGTCATATTAGTTTCATTCTAAATGAATATCAAGTAACGTGTCTGCGCAATGCATAGGGGGTTCCGTAGAGGTCATCAACTGTATTTGTTATTTTATCACAGAACCCTACAAATATTTAATTACACATAACCTACATTTGTATTTGAAACCAAGAGAGCAATTATTGTACTTATTAAAGACAATTTTTTTGGCTACTATAAAAAAAATATTACGGAGGTCTTGATATGTAACTGTCGACAGGACTTTCGTTACCTAGGATCGATTTATCAGTCATCAAATAAAAGTTATCCATCGAATGAATTATAATTATAACCTGATCGAATTTGAAAGTGAAACAATTGAATTTAATTTAATTTGCGCAACAGTAAGGTTTACTTTGTTCATGTTGTATTTTAATCTTATGAATAACTTCTATCTGGTGATTGAAAAATCGGCCCTAGGACAGCAAAATATAAAGTAATTTTTAATTTAAAAATGTATGTAAATTAAATTTAAATATTTGTACAACCAGCGAACGCTTCGCCGATGACTACTTACTATTATTGTAGGTATATACTTACGTAATTTTTTATTGTATATACAATAATAAATTTATTAAAACAACTATATATTTAACCTTTTTTGTCAACCCTACAGACCATCGACGCGTGACGTCATGAGACTATCGGCAAACCTTCTGTGCACGGTAGTATATAAAATCTTTATTTTATTTGTATCGTGTCATTTGCTGTCTGGTTTTTTTTTATACACATACTACGATATTATAATACATATAATAAAACTGTAGAGGTCGAATATCTGTACAATGAAAAAAATGCTAAAAACCGAGTCAGGGGATGTAAGAAGTGAAATAAAACTAATTTAGATTTTTTTTTAATTTTATGTTTCTCTGTTTGTCTGTCTGTTTGTACCGGCTAATCTCCGAAACGACTGGACCGATTTAAATGAAATATTGGATGGTGGTAGCTTATATCCCTGGTCAGCATATACGATGCTTTTGATCCCGAAAAATTAAAGAGTTCCCGTGGGATAGTTAAAAAAACTTTCCACGCGGACGAATTGCGTGGACGGAGGAGTATGAAATTTCGCACGCTTATAGTTTATATACAGATGAAGTGACGAATGCTAATATTTTTTAAAATTATACATAAAAATAATACATTTAATCAATAAAAAACATTACACACACTACCATGTATTTAACACACACACACACACACGCATATATACTCTTTTGTTTATTTTTGCCTTGGCGAAATCTGTGATTATATTTAACTTGTGTTTAATTGATTGATTGTATTTAACTTTAACATTAATTATTATGGTCGAATTTCGAGCACGGGCGACCGACCACTAGTTATTATTAAAACAAAATACTCACATAGCCGCCTCGAATATGGGGTAGGCCTGAGCTGCCTGCCGACTTGTATCGAAGCTAGAAGTCTCTCGCGGGGGGTCACCTCTCGTCGTGGAGGCGGCAATTTGCGTTCTGACGCCTGATAAAAATAATACATTTTATTGCTATATAAGTGCAGCAGACAGGCCGACGATCGACCAGGAGTCTAATTCTGCCATTTCAATATCTAGGCATTGCAAAGATATTCAAATTAATTACGACTCCATTGCGATAGTGTCAAAAATTCGTATTCTACTAAATCCACAATATCTTCTCTATATCGTCGCGGCAGAAGAAAAGTAGAAAAAAATTGGTGTTACTATTAGCAGAAATGACGTTAGGCGAAAAATGAATTTGATAAAATCTACCAAAATTTAAAAAAATATATATTGCATGAGTTCAGCAGACAGGCAGACGGCCCACTTGATGGAAAGCGATTACCATAGCTTATGGACATTCGGAACACCAAAGGTGCTACCAGTGTGCTGCCGCTCTCTATAGGAAGACTGGAAACTGGCCACTAATGCCGGAACACAACTCGAGGTTGTTATGACGCCACACTCCAGACCACGGGTGGTAAACATACAGATCTGTTCCTGCACGGATAAAAAAACTATTGATTCCTTAAAAAAAACGTTGAGAAACAGCGTTATATTTTTTAAATTCTAACGATACCTGACATAATTATGTATAAACTGAAAAAAAACTTCAACCCTTACAATTGTAACTAATTAGTTACCTAGATATATGGCTGCTACCCTTAATCTAAATTTTTCGTGTGTTTTTGCAATTACAAAAAATTCCATCACTGTCATAAGTTTACTTTCTGACTTATGGCTTTTAAGCTTACTCCTAATTAATAAGGAAGAGGCATTTAAAATTACATTGTATTTCTTACCTTTTTAAGTGGAGGCCTGCTTCTAATAAATTCGAGAATCATTGCATGAGCGTCTTTCTTCACACTGCAAATGAGAATTAATTTTAATATACTACCAATGCTAAAGAAACATACAACTTAATTACAATTATATACAGGAAAACAATAAGTTTATAAGCTATAATTGTGTTTTAGTTAGGCATGCCAATAACCTTCTTACATCTTTCTACAGCTCCTATTTGTAAAGAAATTCCTTTGATATAGAAATATATGAATTATTTGAGAATAGCATCATGTTTACCTCTGTGGTATCATCGCTCCATCTACTTTCCTAAGCGTGTACCGTCTTGATCTTATGTCATCCATGAGAATTTCATACGGTGTCAATTCATACTCTATAGGTGTTCGGGAATAATTTACTTTCTTTAATTTAACACCCATCCTAAGTTCTCCAATAACTTGCATCCAAAACCGCGCCTGTAAAAAAAATAATAGCAATGTATTAATTCAATGTTTTTGCTCGCTAAAGTAATATATTTTCTGAGATAATATTGACCAGAGAAAAGTCATCATTTAAAGTTATTATTAGATGAAGAACTTTTGAATGTATGTAGTATGTATGTATGTATCTTATCATAATATCAAACACTTTGAATAGGGCTAGTAATATTTAAAACGCAACACAGATTTATACATGTATTAATAGTATTCCTGTGAAATAAAAACAACAAAACTTCACCGTTACAAATTTGCTCAGAAAAACAATCAGGCGCAAACATTTAGAGAATAAATCTATAATGTTGTTACATAAACTTACATCTAGTTTTTACATGAAACATGACAACAAGTACACAATATTGTTACATAAAACTAAAAAGTTTTTAATCTGGTACAAAGGTAAACAGACATTTCATGCATCTAAAATAATGTTAACAATTATAGAGGACATTTTCATATCCAAAAAAACTTCGTAAAACTCCAATCATTTATGCATTTCATGGAGAGTTAGGCATATGTATTATATAGATTTGACATGCAGTTCTCCTACAAAAGCATTAGCTATTTCTACGTACTTGTAGAGCTCTCCATATCCTTCGGTTAGACTATAATTAAAAAATCTATGAATTAGATAATAAATTAATTGTATTAATATATATTTTATTTATTCCTTATAATTATATGCAAATTATCCTTTAAATGGCACGAATAAAAGGTTTTTTTATTTTATTCGTTGCACTTTTTGTATTGCGAAGCCAGCAATCAGGCAGACGGCCCACTTATGTCATATGCAACTTATTATAAAACATATTGCGAGTAAATTATTTAATATAGTTATGTAGGTATGATAAATTGCATATGTTTGTTCCTGTGTAGTAAAATAGTATAATTATAGAAAACAATTAATACGTAATTGGCATAATCAATTTAAATTTTTTACAGAAATTTACTGAACATAAACGTAACTTACTTAGATTGGGTATAAACAATGTGTGACTTTGTTTACCGATTTTTATTATAAAATGTCTTCTTGCTTTTTACATAATATTAAACAATTAAACCTACCCAATCTGAGAACTGCAGCGTGTCCAAATGCCTGACCGAGTCCTCGGCTGCGCCCATGTCCCTCGCGCCTCCGACCCTCACCTTGGCGAGGAATGAGGCCAGTTCTAGAGCTTCGGCAACGAGGGCGCGGCACACAGCGCGATAGTGCGCCGCGGCTGCATCCCGGGCGCAACGCCCGCCGCCGCCGCAGTGCCATATGCACCGCTGGAACAGGCAAAGATGAATTTTAGTATCACCTATGTGTGTGTGTGTGTATCATATCGCCACTCTGCGAGGCCATGGCAAACGATGGCACGACGGCCTCATCTGCCGTAGGGGGACCACGCCCGCGATAGCAGACCATCTAATGTAACTCTGTTTTTTGTGAATATATTTCATTTTCATTTCATTACAAACGTAAAGCGATTTAAGCCGGGGTTCTATATCTTTACTATGAAATATTTTAACCTACCACTGGTAAAAAATTGACATCACTTTTATGGAGTATATGCCAAATTTTAAGCAATTTTAAGGTAAATGAATAGCTTTATGTACGTACAGTGTATGTAACCATATAAAACATCGAAACTAACAATCCAGATTCATCATGTTATTATCGGCGAGAGTACAATGACGCCATATTGATAAATTCAATTTCTTCTTATCAGTTAATTTGAAATCGATGACTGAGTAATAAAAGCTTAGACACGTAAATGTCACTTATCAAGAGACACCGATGCTTAATTAACGTGATTACAGTCCTTATCCGATAATATAATATTCTTCTATTTTAAGGCGGTTAATTGGATCTCGAAGCAATTTTGACAAAATTAAAATCGTCATGTCCGGTTCGTTTCTCTGTTATGGATCTTATAGACCTGTCTTTGTATGTCGTAATCGATTCTTCAGGTGATCAATGGACTGGTTCCTACCTCGGACAACGGATCGGTATGGCAATCCAGCGCTTACTGCGCTGGATTGCCATACTGATCCGTTGTCCAGTATCGGCTAATCGTAGCCAGCCTTCTGGGAACCTCAGCCAGTGACTACGATGGTCTAGACTCAGTATTCTAATTATATTTGGACATTTGCAATATTCAAAAGTGCTATAAAAGCGCTGCTACTCCCTAAAGAGAGACTAGAACCTGGCCACTAATGCCTCAACACAACTCAAGGTTGTTATGGCGGCGTACTCTAGACAGGCAAATACCCTACCACCTGGCTGTGGGTTGGTTTGTCGCCTCTTACGACAGGCCGCCCGGCCGCGGGAAATTGTATTCTTTCCCCGTTTCTGTACAGATAATATATATAGATAAAATACATTAATTATAAGTTTTTGTCATTGTACTAGTTTATAATTTATGTATATTTTGATACAATTTTTTTCGGTAACTACTGTATTTATGTAGATGGACAAAATTTGACAAAGTGTGTCCTACATGCCTCTATACGCGGATGTAGTGAAATGGAGAAATAATTAAATCTAGTGGTGTTCGTCATACATGTAACTGAGGTACGATTTTTATCAATTGTTTGTCGACTTTGTTATTTTAGCCAATTAAGGTGGGGGAGATATGTATTTATGACCAATGAAATAAAAATTATATTTCCTCTTCTAACTTTAAAACTATCATGCAAAAAATACTGAAAAAATAATACTTAGGAACTTGTAGAAATAAAAAAATACTTTTCATAGAAAATTGGTTCCTACTAAATCCATTGCAGTTATTGAGATGCTGGATTCTATTGCTAAATGACAAAACCACGTTGATCACCAGTACAGAATTTTTTATTGTGCATCATACACACTTGGTCGATTTTTATAATAAACAACTATATTGTAAGTTATGTGCAATAAATAATAATATTAATAAATATAAAAAGAGAAAGATACACTATAGGTAGCCATGAAACATATTTATCAATTCATAGATTTGATATTCATTGGCAGAACGATGCGGCTGCTATAAATTCATACGCGTACGCATTTTGGTATTCAACCAATAGAATTCCTGGTTTTCGATTGTGGGAACTAGTGGTCTTCGCATTATTATAAAACATAAATTAAATATTCTAGTAACTTTTGAAAATCTACTAATTCCAAAAAGCAAAAGGGCTTACTGCTTCGTTAGAATTTATTAATCTAAAGCCGACATTAGACTGATCAACCGAATTCATCAAATACAGTGTAAACTCTATATAACGACACTGAAGGGACTGTGCATTTTATGGCGTTATAGAGGGTTGACGTTAAATAGAGAGAAGTCTGTTATTTTTGTCTGACGTCTTTTGCTGCACCAGTAATTTTATTGTATTTTTACTTATTTTATTCATATCTTGCGATATTGAGGCATTTTGGTGATAAAAGAATTACCTAGAAATTTTGGTATGTCGGAATTACTTACAAATTTCGGTCGGCATGATGCCGACAGTCGAGCTAGGATGATAAAGCGAGAAAAGAACGTAGACACCTGCGCATATTTTACAAATTTTGGCAACTTAAAAGGTACTTTTTATTTCTTAATTGTTGTCGTTATTGAGAGTGGGTGTAATGCTATATAGAGTGTATCATTGTATGGAAGATGAGCTAAACCAACCAAAGCCAAGTGATTTCGACGCTTAAGGGAGATTGTCGTTAAATCGAGTGACGTTACATGGAGTTTACACTGTATATTACAAAATACATTGGTAATCGAATGCCCTAATTTTATGTTTACATGGATCAATTTGATTGCTTTATTTAAATTGAAAGACAGAAGTGAATCGTCTAATTAAATATCCGCTTTATGAGTCTGGTAATTTTTTAGGAAACTTATGAAATTTATTATCTACTCTAGATAGGTAATATGGCAACTTTATACTGTGTTCCGGCATTAGTGGCCAGGTTCCAATCACCCTTTCGAGGTCAGCAGTACTGACATAGGTAGAACAACCCTTAGTGTTGTAAATGTCCATAGACGACTATAACCATTTTTCATCAGGTAAACCGTCAATATGTCAATTGTTTTCTTTTATTGCTGGAGTACAGCAGACAGCCTGACGGCCCAACTGTGACGTGTGGTTACCGTCGCCTATAAAAATTTGTAACATTAAAGGTGCTACCAATGTGCCGCCGGACTCGTAGATGGGGCTGGAACCTGACCACTAATGCCGGGAACACAGCTCAAAGTTGTTATGACGGCATGCTCTAGACCAGGGGTGGTAGCCATCCAGACGGGGAAATGTCCTAGCACCTGGCTGTGGGTTGTTTTGTCGCCTCTTAAAACAGGCCGCCTGGCCGCAGGAATTTGTATTCTTTCTCCGTTCCTGCACGGATAAAACTGTACTGTACTCCAGTAATAAGAGAAAATATGAACTTATATGGAAAAATCAACCCTCACCTCAATTACGATGGCCATCCGTCAATTTTTAATTATTCACGCCTTCGTATATTAAAATACATCAATGTAGACCAAATAGTCTATCTATCTATCTATCATTTAAGAGCTATGCTCTTGTCGGTGGAACCTCCTCCAATCTGCTCTATTATGGGCCAGTTGTTTTATTTCTATGTAAGACACGACACCTATTTTTTCTTTTATTTGATCCATGAATGCCTGCCTTGGTCTTCCCTTCCCTCCCCTTGCTTCTACTTCGCCTTCGATTAACGTGCATAAAAAGGTGTCGTATCATAGCAAATGGCCAAACATCTTCCCCCTTCTTTCCTCCAGAGTTTTTAAAATTGTGCATTTCTCCTTTATCATCACCAGTACTTCTTCATTGGTCTTCTTTTCTTTCCAACTTATTCTTTCCATGCGTCTTCAACACCACATTTCAAATACTTCCAATCTATTGCGATCTCTTTGTGTCATTGTCCATGCTTCACACCCGTATAAAGCCATGCCCCAGATATAAATTTAAATTAAACTTTTAAATAGTATCTGAATAAAACGTCTATGACCTCATATCAGATACAAACAGACGGACAGACGACACTAATGTTTTAATAAAGGTACCATTTTTGAGAAAACCTAATAAAGCACCATTAGCCCAACTAAATACAAAACAACTGCTTTCATTCCTGAGAAATCTTCACGCTGAAAGCATTTTCTATTTGAAGAAAGAAAACGTTCCCGCAGCAATTTCCTCCATTTTTCTTTGAAGAGTCATCTAAAGAGGTCGGAGGGCGTAAAATGGGTCGCGCTATGATGCTTCAATAAGGGGATACTTTACTTTGATATAAATATATCTAGCAAAATTCAGTGAGCAACTTTAAAAGTTAGAAATTACAATACGCACTATCATCTCTTAAAACAACAAAACTTATTATTGTTTTTTTTTATTCCTGAAGCTGCCAATTTTGGTGGAAAGTGGTTAATGTCGTGTATGGATATTAGCAACTATAGAAGTGCTGCCAATGTGCTAGCCTCAAAGGTGAAACTGGGATCTGGCCACTGATGCCGGAACACAACTCAAAGTTGTTATGGCGGCATACTCTAGACCAGTGGTCACCAATTAGTTTCGGTCAGGGTCCGTTTTAAGAAATAAAATGACCATCGTGGTCCGTACTACATTTTATAGAAAAAATATTTATTAAACAAATGTAATCACGGAAATTACAAACGTATTTATTTAGATATCAATGAGAAAAATGACATTTTTTGTTGCGGACTATCTGTCTGAAGTTTGGAGTAAAATTGGTGCAAGCTATTGACATTAAATCCTGGAGATGTTCATCAGTAAGTCGAGATCGAAATTTATTCTTAATGAAGTTCATCTTCATCTCATTTTTATTAAATTACGTACAGTGTAGTGCAAGTTGCTGTGTTCTCGCGATCCACGCGAAATGATTCGGCGGTCCGGATGCAGACCTCGGTCCGCCATTTGTTGACCATCATAGAGCCATTAGCCAGTCTGCTATGCGCCAGCGAAAAAATCTTCCTGTTAAATTTCATCCATATCGACCTAGTAGTTTTCGAGAGACAATACTGTCACTTACACAAACAGACAGCTGTATATGTCGTTTAAATAGGGATTCCGTTTTTGCAGAAGTGGTCACGGAACCCTAAAATTTCATACAACTTGAGCAAGATTTACGTACAATAATAAATCAATGTTTGTTAATATTTATGTTCATCTTAAACGCTTATAACTTTCAAACACTTAAAGTGAAGTGAATTACGTTACGAATGCTTTGCAATATTTTGTGTAATCAAGGATATTAACGGCGGGTCATCCTATAGTTGTTTTTTTCGAAATTACTATTAAACAAGTACTTCAATGATATCATGATACATGCTTGAGTACTATCAAAATTATGCAGAGTGAATTTTTCATATGGCAAAATTCGAAACTAAGTCTGATGTACATAGATATTTAACCGACAGTTAAAATAATACTGAAAATAAAAGGGTGTCATTAGATTTTTGGAAAATCAATTACCCTAGTCAGGAATCGAATCGGCTGATACTGATGAAAAAAGAACTATTTTACTTCACAAAACCATAGAGTAGCTTGTAAGAATCAATTAGTGTAAAGAAATGTAAAATGTCAAACTAAAGGCTGATTTTTCAATTACCATATAAAGGATATCAGTCGAATAACTTATAACCTGAATGAATAAGAATGAATCAAAAGTGGAATCATTCAACCGTTTTATTCATGCAACTGACCTTTACAATCTTTCTGTGTTATATTTTATTCTATGAACAAGTAACTGGTGATTGAAAAATTGGCCCTTAGACAAGAGTTATTCATGGAATAGATTATAACAAAAAAAACTTAAAATGTAAGTTACATATGTAAAACAATTGAATGGTTTTACTTTTGAATTCATTCAGGTTATAATTTATTTGACTGATAACTTTTATCTGACGATTGAAAAATCGGCCCTAAGTATAATAATTTTATCTACTACTTATTCATGCTCCATTCTAGATCGCATCGTCACTTAATATCAGATGAAATTGCAATCAAATACGACTGTTTACGATGATATTGACGGGGTTCACTCATAGCTGATATTCTCGATGTGTAAGTTTCTACACTATACTTATTTTGACATTTAGCGCGTAGTAATTATAACAATATGTATAAAAATACGCCACAAAAGCCAGACAGCTTAGACTCTTAGATAAGAGGTGTAAACGTTCAGTAAGGATTCGGTCCTACTACTATGCTTAAATAGAAGGGGGGAGTCATTGAGTCAGTTAAGTCTCCTTAAATCACATGACCATCAATCTCTTTTAAATCTGTCTCCTGGGGCGACCCCGTTAGTCCCCTTGTATAAGTGGCCTGATTTCAAACGGTCATCAAACATTGCGCAACGGCTCCCATAAGCGGTGCATCCGACCTGACTCCGCGTATGAGTGACGTTGCATCACATGCATTAGACGATGTGGGCGTACGATGACAACTGCTTTCTCTGGGAATAACCGTTAGGGCAGTTACAGATGTACCAGCTACACTACGCGGACTTGAAGTTTAGGTACATTCTCTTTAAGTAAAGTAAAAACTATTAGCAAAACATAAAGAATAAAATACTAAACTCCACGCTTAATTGTTACTTAGCGTATTTTTTTTAGATTTTTTTTTATTGCAGAGTTCCGCAGACGTCCCACCTGATGGAACGAAGCAGTCATGAACAGAACTAAAAGCTTTTTCTGTACACGAGTCATCTTAGATTGGATTTATCGTGAAGAGGACATTAAAAAGTCATACATTTTGAGTTAATGTTATAAAACTGTAATGTAGTAAATCTTATACTAATATATAAAGCTGAAGAGTTTATTTGTTTGTTTGATTGAACGCGCTAATCTCAGGAATTACTGGTCTTATTTGAAACATTCTTTCAGTGTTAGATAGCCCATTTATCGAGGAAGGCTATAAGCCATTACGTCATCACGCTAGAACCAATAGGAGAGGAGCACCAATGAAGAATGTTTCAAAATCGGGAGGTTTTGTAAATAAATTCCACGCGAACGACGTCGCGGGCACATCTAGTACTAAATATTAACAAAAAACACATGAACAAAGTGCCTTGTCTAATAGAAACCAAAAATGTCATGAGAGGTGTTCGTACTTATAGTTTGAATATTTTTTAGTTTTTTAGATCAGATTCAAATTACTTATCAGTCTTATTAGATTACATCGTGTTCGTAATAATATTTCTTTAGGAAATTTATATTCACTTATTTATATTTAGAAAAAAAAATAGATTACAACGCCATACAACAAGTGCAACTAAATACAGTTCGTCCTTAACAAAGTCGTATCGGCGTTACGGCCACGGCAATTTTTATGTTCATTTGATGGACTTGTTAAGTGAATAGATATCTTAAATGATTATAATTTTACTACGACAGAATAATGCGATCGTGCTTTCTACGGGGTTTAACGATGTGCTTTAAGAAGATTGTTTATTAGGAAAAACATGGGCGATAATTGGACATAAGTGTTATGGCTATTATTAAGATATCGAGTATGACGAAATAGTTAAGCGCTCAATTATTGCCCAATAAATGTTATTTAAAAAAAATATTTATATGTAAATGTGGTATTAACTTTACTTGTATCTTGTTATGTTACTAATGTGTTTTAAATTCCTTCGCCTATCCACTGCCCATAATTTGCGCCATGATACGTACCTACCGAAAACTTATGACGCCTGCACACACTTCATCCTGTTATGATAATTCTTTTACGGTGCAGGCTGTCAAACTTTGGAATATGCTGCCTCTTACTGTCAGAGAGGCCAAATCATTACCAATATTTAGAAAATTGCTCAGAAGATACTATTTGTCCACAAATAGCTATGTCTGATTAACAGAATATAATCATGCTAATACATTTATTATAATAACTTATGTATAATTGTATATATATGACTATGTATATATGTATGTATTTGTATATTCATTTCTTAAACTAGTTTGATTATTTATGTATCTATTGCCTTTTTCCCGCACCACCTATATCGCCTGATTCATTTTTTTTTTTTCATTTAGATTGCCTGGAAGAGATCGCTTTGAGCGATAAGGCCGCCTGTTTGTTGTATTGCCTAGAAAAATATTGTAAATATGGTCTGTTTTTGTAGTCTGTTTTTGTAATTGTACATTTTGGTGTGCAATAAAGTGTTATCTCACTCTCTCTAATGTGTGTTGATAATATTTTTAATGACAATTTTTTTATTTCCTGCTTGTTGTACTCTACATTATATGGTTATCCGAGATATGTATGCATCCTGTCGACTTTTGTAAACTGAGTTCAGACAATATTTTAATGCTACTTACATTAAATTATAATAACAGTTCGTAATACATTCTTGATTACAAACCGGCTTTAAAAAGGAGGAGGTTGTCAATTCGACTATGTTTTTTTCCGTCAATTGTAGAC
The DNA here is from genome assembly GCA_039645545.1 of Dendrolimus houi. Lineage (NCBI taxonomy): Eukaryota > Metazoa > Arthropoda > Insecta > Lepidoptera > Lasiocampidae > Dendrolimus > Dendrolimus houi. The sequence continues at coordinate 5,203,519 of CM077126.1, read as the reverse complement.
CGATTTTCAAATATTTTTTGAAGTGAAACTGCTACTAACTATAGGACTAAGCCTGCGATATAATGAGATAGAATACATTATATTTCATCATTTAAACACTATGTTCATACAGATACAGTTGAAAATGTTTTGGAGTTTTTCGTTAATACTTAAAATTTCATGTTTTAAAGCTTAAATATATTAAGCACGAAATTTAGAGTACCTCCCTCCCACCCCTTGTCACACTTTGTTTCACTTCTACCGCGTGTGAACTGAACACACACACACAATTTTTTATTCGAAAGACAATACTCCTGAGCTGGATCCATTGTCACCAAGTCAGGATCTAATGAGTGGATCCCAGAGAAATCGAGAGCAACCCACACGTACAACGTGTTTCATTTATTTTTATTTTCTAAAGCTATTCAACTATTTGCGTAACTAAAAAGTAGGAAATATAAAAAGTTAACAAAAACAAAACAGACTTCAAAAGTTGGTTTTGTTTAAATTTTAATACAATAATATTTTTTTTTAATATAACTACTTTAAAAAAATATATCAAAAAAGAAGAGGACTTGTAGAGTAACTAAAAAGTAAAAAATAAATATTTTCTGTAACGTTTTCCAAAGCCTAATCTATCGGGCCAAATAAAACATAAAAAAACAACAACAAATAATACAGTAAATTTTATGTCTGTGTTTCACACCGACTTCAAGACATTGTAAATTTATTTATTTTTTACTTTTTAGTTACTCTTAAAGTCAGTTTGGTTTTAGAAGAAGCTAATTTAGCTACAATATTTTACTTGTAGTCTTGATATAGCCTTAGAGCTAAAATTACAATCCGAAAATTGTTTAATTTAGATTTTGTTTTATGGTCGCCCTTTCACGAGACAAACTGCAAAGTTTCCTAGGAAAATCATCAGCGGGATATTTTGTAGTTAATTACCGGCGGCTTCAAAGCAAATTCCAGCAGCTTTAATACACTCCTTTTGTATAGTCCTAGTTCAACTAGTTCGCCCCATTATTTTACCGGGAGCTAAACATAAACAAGCGTGGCCTTAGTTTTAATTAGACTACATACTTTCTCCCAGGAGGCAACCGCGATTGTTATCAGCGATACTTTGTTTATTTATCTGAAGAGGGCGCTCGTTAAGAACCCTTTCTCAAATACTATGTAAAGAATAAAGACCCACCGACAAGTGTAAAGTTGTATAATGAGTCTCTAAATATGATTTAACATCATACTAGCTTTTGACCACGGCTTCGCTCACGGTATTATTATCCTAAGGGAATCGTACATCTTTTCGGATAAAAAAATAGCCTATGTACAATTTACAAAGTATAATCTATATCTGTACTAAATTTCATCTAGATCCGTCCAGCCGTTCTGGCGTTATTCAGTAACAAACATCCACCCAAATTTTCACATTTATAATATTACTAGCGGCCCGTTCCGATTTCGCACCGATGGTTTATAGCTAATACTAATAATTTTTATACCTTGGATTACATTATTGAAGTTTTAGTAGCAATCCTTAATTATTTTATATTAATAAATATAGCCTATATTACTCAGCGATAATGTAGCATTCTAACAGTGCGCCCGCGCCTGTTGCGATGGCTCTCGCGGAATCGCGGGACCCTGACCTTCAGGATGACGCAGATACTTACCGGGCGTGGGTGCTTCTATAAGTAACTGAATCATATCGCGGGCTGCCTGCCTTCCCCTCAGTGTCGCCAGTGTGGCGCATTAGACACTGTGTTTCATACGCTGGTCGAGTTCGCAGCATGGGCACCGCAGAGATATAAACTCGAGACCCTCGTAGGTCCGATCGATTCGCTGGGTAGTTTGGTGCAAGCCATGCTGCATAGCGACGATCATTGAGTGGCTTCGGCCAATTTCTAGGAGGCTATCAAAGAGCTTTGAGACATGAGTCTCAAAAGGAGGTCGCGGAACGAGAAAGGGAGAGAGGTGCGCATGCGACTAGCGGGTACCGACGTCAGTCGGGGTCCCGGACGCGCAGATATTCGCAAGATCTCCTCCCGTAATACCGCTGCAGAGGCCCTCCAGCATCTAGGGAGCGGAGGAGTCATCCCCCTGTTGACGCAGTGAGTTTGTCCAGCTTCCGGGCGCGGGGTACATGGGAGGAGGGTTGTTTTAGTGGAGTATTGAGTAGTCGAGTCTTCACACAAGCCGGCGATTTGACTCTGGTGCCCATTCATGGTCTCACCTCTCGTCGCTTTAGTCTAATCCCTAGTAAAGGACTCGGTAGTATGCGAAATGCATTACCCCGCCTCAAAAAAAAAGCATTCTAACGGGGAAAGAATTTTTGAAATCGGTCTAGTAGTTTTTGGTTATTCGTTACAAACATGCAAAATTACACATTTTTCCTCTTTATAATATTAGTATAGATTATATACAGATAGATATAAATTGTGATAAGAAAGATGGCGAATAAATAGGAGATCAATGCGATGAAACTGGTTATGGTTTTAACACTTCCTTTGAACAAATAGAAGAATGCTTACTTGTCATCTAGAAATGTTATGCTCATAAAAGGAAAAATTACTGAGACCATCGTCTCTTGCAATCTATTGATACGGTTAGGTTTATTTATTACTAGGGTTTTCCCTGCAGTTTTGCCGCGAGTCAGACCCTAGTGAATAACTATAGTTTATTTAGACAGCAAGTATTGCTACAGGTTACATTGCATTAAATTTTTATCTAGGCGCTGTGTATTTTTTTTTATTGTGTTATTTTGAAGAGTTCGGCAGGCAGGCGGCCCACCTAATGGAAAAAGGTTACCATCGCCTATGGATATTTGAACATCAAAGGTGCTACCAATGTGCTACCGCTCTCTAAAGGGAGACTGGAACATATTCTAGACCTGGGGGGCTAGCTATCCTGACGGACAAATACTAAAAGTATTGTTGTTGTCGTTGTTAATCAAACTGAAGGTGACCTACCTCCACAACATCTTTCAGCATGAATCGCCGTCTTCTTCTCCGTCTTCTTGGAGCCGGTTCTGAATCTCTTTCGATGCCCTCATCGTCTGTGTCGGCGCGACCACATTCAGAACTTTCGGAGCCTTCTGAAAGAGCGCCGCATTCCTCGTCATCATCTGAAATACGAAGATGAGTGCTATTGGAGTAAATTAAATATAGGAAAAAATACTAGAATTTTCTACATAGCTTTGCTCGCGTATATTTCAGTTACGTATCGTTTTTTGTCTTAGTGTTACCCGTCATGAACATCTTACAGCTCGAGGATAGCAGTGGGGTATACCTAACCTAAACCATTACACTTTTCTATGTTATCTCCTATATTTTATCGATATAGGTAAGAGGTACGTATTGTTGTATAATATGCTTTGGAAATCCTACCCCTCGAGGACAACTGCAGGGTAATTTGCATACTCAAACATCACAAAACTTCTTACCAACATTTAGAAATTTACTCAGAAAACACTATTTGTCCACAAATAGCTATGTCTGATTAACACAATATAACCATGTTAATACATCTTCTTGATATTTAAAAATGAATGTTTGTCTGTATGTCCTTAATAGAATCATAAACTATACATTGGGTCATGTGATGATCTTTAGCAAAGTTGTTGTCATAAGCCAAAGAAGGTTTCTGAGTTGGTTCATAATTGGACCCGGTAGGTGGCGCTACTGTCGGCATATCGATTTAAGCTTTTCCGGGCAGGACGACGTCTGCCGGGACAGCTAGTTTATTATAATAACTTATGTATTTTGAAATATATTATTGTATATGTGTATATATGACTATGTATATATGTATGTATTTGTATATTTAATTCTTAAATTTGTTTGAGTATTTATGTATCTATTGCCTTTTCCTGCACCATCTACATCGCCTTATTGAAATTTCCTTCGATTTGGGTTGCCTGGAAGAAATTGCTTTGACTGATAAGGCCGCCTATTGTATTGCCTAGAAAATTGTGTATCTCTCTCACACACACACAAAACTACCCCGGTGTTGCGTCTCATCATCCACTTTTTTACTATAATTGGTGAGGTATATTTATCTGTGATATCTAATGTAATATATACAAGTCTCATGTCACGGTGTTCGTGGTCGAACTCCCCTGAAATCGCTTAATCGATTTTAATGATTTTTTGTATACTTGGTAGGTATGAGAATAGGGCATAAAGTATTTTTCACCCTCCTATGGTGTTTTATTTTTATGCCCGAACAACGTTTGGCGGGTCAACTGGTAAACATATATAATCATTGGTATTGGTTCATACTCGTAGGCGTGAAAATGTAACAAACCTAAGTAAAAAGAGAGATCGAGGTACCCAAGTTTATATACAAAGAACCAATAATATTACAGATATAACCACTATCAGACTGACTTTATTTTTTTTTTTTAGGTATGTATTTAGGAACAATTGTATTAATTAAACTAAGTAGTAATGATGCTAGACGTATGAACTATAGACGTATAGATTTAATATCATAATGAACTATATATATTCAACATTAATTTGTAGACAATATATACACCACGTGTGGTCTTTCAACCATGCGTTGATCACGATTCGTCACAGCCATTGGCGGGTGCAACGCCTGCGCAATACCGGCGTTGCCCAAGCGCATATTCGCTGACACACGCGGCGCCAATCCCACACTTATACTTGACATTGATTTGATTAGAGAACCAATATTGTCAATGCAATGATGTAGGGCTATTATTGTTTAACCGACGCTGGGTTGGCCGACTATGTTGTCAAGATACAATGTGTAATCTTCTTCTTATATATAAAAATGAATCGTAGAAATGTATGTACGAGCATAACTTGAGAACGACTTTACCGACTTTGATGATATTTGTTTTGTGTTTGAATGGGTCCCAGGATGGTTTAGATCCACAATTGGAACCGGTAGGTGGCGCAGATCGGGTTCTAGAATCCTCCTAATCATCTGGACTGATTTTGGTGATTTTGTTTTTGTGTCATGAAACAAGGTCTTTTAGGAATTCAGAAAATATGGCGGTACGAAGTTAACCGGGTCAGCTAGTTAAATATATTATTTTATAACTGTTCATATTCATTTTGATAACGTTGATGGCCAAAATTAAGGTGGTCATCGGAAGGAGTTATTCGTCAGATTTTAAGCATGCTTTGCGAATGAAAGATTAATATATAAATTATTACTGTAGATTACGGTGTACAATATATTCTAGTCGTTACAATGTTGATCCGTTTAAAATTATTAGAATTGTACCACCATTTATTCAATTTGGATAGGGGAAATGTCGGAAATCACCTGTTCGTCAATAGCTTGCCTGGCTGTTACTGGAATCGGCCTCAAAATTATCCGTTGCATTTTACAGACAACAATAAAGTTTAGTTTAGGAATATATTTAGAATAGAATTTTTTAGAACTAACTACTAATAATGTATCTACTGCTTGTATTTTACTATAATACTACTCAGAAATAACAGATTAAGAAACAAACAAGAAAATATGACATACGACTGTTTAAATTAACTCATTACTCATTTGAATGTTCACAAAAAAATACCAAACAGAATTGATGCATTCATATTAATCAAGATGAAACTCATAGTAGAACTAATTGTTTTACTACGTTCACCGTAAACAAAACAGATGACTCAATCTAAAATTGACATACGTTATACAGTTGACCAATACTTTTTATTTTGTGAGAAAGTAACACCTAAGGTCATTGGCCGCAACAAAAGAAAATGAAATAATTAAGATATATTTTATACTGACAGTATTTGACAAATAAAGATACATAAAAAAAGATGTATTAAAATAAGTTATGAATAAAAGTGTAACAAAAACAGACTACATAAAATATACACATTATGTAGATATGATGTATTTATGGAAAAAAAATACTCTAAAATATGTAATAGAAATTAGTAATAATGAAATTGTAGTAGAAATTAAGATTGTTTTTCATTACCAAGCTGGCAAATATCCAGACGCCCGGCTAATGAAAAGTGGTTACCATCGCCAGTAGACATTAACGACACTAGGAGCGAAGCCACCGCGTTACCAGACTTTAGGATGGGACAAAGTGGATGGGATAGTGGGGAAATGATAAAGGGGATAAGATAGTAGGGATGGGATAGAAAGAAGGAGGCCGTCGGAATTCTCAAAATGGTTATGCGCATAACAAGAATATTATAGAATTAATTATTTACCAATTTTCCCCGAGAATAAAATAACAATCGGTAGATCAACACACATATTTTACATTCTCGTAGTAAGCAAGTTACATTTATGTTGTGGTTAAAATAAATTGGACAACTCTGAGGTTGATCCTAGACACTCACTATCTTATTCATATTTAGTTTGAGAAGTTTGAACGCTTCTTTAAGGTTCTTAAAGAAGCGCTCAAACTTATTCTAACTCAATATGAATAACACCGTTAATTTTTAGTAAATAACAGGAAGTTTATTAACAATATTTCCCACATCAGTAATCTAATACGGCACTTCTACGTTCCAGTGGGCTAGATGGGCATAGATATATTCTTATTAATATTCTTAAGTTCGGTATGGAGCTACAACTGTAGTAATTAATTATTTTGGTTATAAATTTCTTTAAGTATAAAAATAAAATCCTTTAATCTTCTGGAACACAACGGAGAAATATAAACAGTTCCAGGTATTGTCATCTAAAGTAAAATACAATCAAGAGAATGTTTATACTTTTTACTATTTACTGTTTTATTGAGCAATAAACAGAACGAGATGCGCAGTAGAGTTTAACGGAGAGTATGTTACAAAATAATAACATTATGGTTATAGGTATATGTGTTATAGTTCGTTACATAACCCTCTGTGGGACTTTGGTCTAATTTAAATAAGTTAATAATAAAACTCTCCGTAAAGACACGTAATGCCTATGGATGCTAAATAATAAGCCTCAACCACATTTGTACCATTTTGATAATTGCCATCACCTGTCAGTTGCATGATCATGCTAATTTAGACGAGGCTTGTTTCATTCACATATTAAGACATGTTATCATTTAACGCGTAGGTGATCGGTTTAACCAAATAATAAAGGAGTGGACGCAGCATAATAGATGCTTGTCAGAAATCATAACCATTTTTGTGATGATTTTAGTGATATAAGTAGAAATAACATGAAAATAATAAATAAAACCGAAGGGTAAGTCTGTCACAAAAAAACTAGATGACTATTTTTGCTAAAGTTTTGTATATGCGTAGTCTCAATACCGAGAATGGAAATGGGATACTTTTTATCCCAGTAAATGGGATATTTTCAGTGATAAAATTAAGTATTTTTCGCGAGCGAATGGCGCTAGATGAAATTTAATGCAGTGTAACTATCCTATATGAATATTTAGTCTTTTGAATAAACTAGAGTTTACCAGAGTTTGACTCGCAGAAAAGCCTTGAAGAAAATCTTAGTATGTAATATTAATTAATGTATTGTGACACCAACTATTTATTATTGTCCTTTTTCTAATGTTATTCCTTTTATTTTTTTCGGGATTGTTGTCCACATGGACATGTCAATGCCATTAGGTACCACTATACCAAATCTTTCGAGGTCACTGATGAGTTTATGTTTAAAAAAGCTTTGACCATTCCAGAAGTAGGTTGCAAAAACACACTTTGAATTATGGCTATATGCTATATATATACATATATAGGCATAATTCAAATTATGTTTTTGTTTATATATATAAGTATAATATTTTCTGTATGTTCATCATCCTTTTTCCAATAGGATAGTTAGTAATAGTAGAAACCGTATTGCACGATTTTCATAGGTCAAAGTACCAGGCTATCATAAATGAGTCACAGTAGACCAGTGGTGGTAATCGCATTTGCGCAATCCGACGTAGCGGCGTCGACTGACCGTGTGCCAAAGTTTCTAGACTAGATTTATGATATTTCAGATGTTCCGTCGCCATTGTTGGCATCATGAAATGACAAATTAATCTTAAAGGCTTACAATTTCACCCAACATGATATTATTCTATTAAGTCATGTTTGCTTTGAATTTGAAATCTTTGTATATATTTGTAATAGCGTTGATGTAGTCAGTACAAAAACAAAATATTGAATAAACACTTTTTTAACAAAGCATAAGTTCCAATATCCTGGTATTTATATAAAAAATGCAACAATTATGAGATGTCACTGTCAGGGTAAGACAGTCAGCTGTCAAATGGCAATGTAATACAGATTATTAAAATTATTAACTCTCTGCTACGTAATCTCGTACAAGTCGTTTCATTAAAACAGAAATCCAAGTCCTAAAACAGTCACTCCTATAATTCTATTTCGGATCGATTTTACAATCACCAGATAAAAGTTATTCTATAGAATAAATGTGGAAAAATTAAAAATATCAGTTGCGTGAATAAAACAGTTGAGTTGATTCGCTTTTAAATTTAGTCAGGTTATTCGACTGATAACTTTTATCTGATGATTGAAAAAGTCTTGAATGATTTTAGATATATATGTTTGTTGTTCATTTTTCTCTACGGGAAGAATGCATCAATTATTATGAAAGTAAGTATCTGTGTACTGGTATATACCTTCAATAAAAGTAATGAACATATTTTATGCGATTTCTTATATTCACAAAACTTATCTTTTGTGCACTCTAAAAATTTGAAATGAATTCGTAACCAAAGTTATCCTCCCACAGCAACATTTTATCGGGATTTTCACAAAATTTGTCATTAAATTCCAGCGAGGCCGGCGGCACATTGATGTGGACATCAGTTACACATATGCGAAAGTACATTGTTCCACTGGCTAACACTACAAATATTTTGTGTAGTCTACATCATGAGTGGTTGTCTGTTATATATGGAATGAAAATATACCCTCTTAAGTACTAATTTTCCACAGAATAATTAAAGTCACAGGAAGCTTCAATTTCTAGTTAAAACTAACGGAAAACAGTTCGTAATAGTGCTTATGTAATCTATTTAACTGCAATAAAATTTTTACAAATAAAAACTAGGCAATGAAGAGAGTAATTGATCATATAAGCGAGCGGTACGTAACATCTTACTATTTTCCCACTATAGTGGTAAAAGGTTAATTATGGTAGTTTACTGTAAATGAAACTCTTAGTATAAGTAGGTTATCATATCACTCACACGTAAGATGATTTTAGGGTAACTTTTTACACGCTTTATATTAGTTTCACTTGTATGTAACGGAGGTCAGATTAATTCGAAATTTTGCAAACTTGTCAAGGACCGATGACAATATAATATCTTTAATTTTTGAAGTGAAACTTCTTTAGAATCGTGGTGATTTGAAAATCTATGAAACGAAAAAGTGACACTAGAAAGAGATAAACACATAAAATTCAACCTTATTTAGTTCCAAATAAAACACATTTCTCTTTATCTGTTAATATTAATTTTCACTTTAAATAAAACTTAAAAGATTTCAAATAAATTGTGCGTAATAGTACATTGAATTTTGAACATTATAATAGTGGTTTAATGTGTAATTTAGATTGATTTTTTGAATTATTATATGTTGACAGATGTAGGCTGGTGGAATGATATATATAATAATAAAAGTTAGAGAAGAATTATCTGGGAGTATATATTCTCTGAAGTTTCACTTCTACTGCGTGTGAACTGCACACACACACAATATTTTTTTAATTCTTTTTGTTGTTTTAAATAAATTATAGTTAAAAAAACTGAAAAACACGATTACAATCAAACTAAAAAGTAAAAAATAATTCTTAATATAATAGTAAAATTATTTACAAGAAAATGATCGCGGTTATGGTAAAAGTGTGAGGTTTTTTATAATAACAATTATTATTGGTATAGAGCACTCCATGTTTTTGTCACAATGACATTAATTTTCTCGTTAACCATTTTATTCTTATACTAAGAAATATTTTTTACTTTTTAATTTGATTAACCATAAAAGCGTGTTTTTAGTTTTCTTTTAAACTATAAATTATTTATTGCGTAGCTGGCAAACATAGAAACGACTCGGCGCATGGAAAGTGGTTACCGTCGCATAAAGACGTTTGTAACAGCAATCTCCACGAGCTGCCAGTCTTTAGAACGGGATAAAGAGTCTAGGCTAGGGGGATACGTTAGAGGGATCGGACAGGAGGAATAGGATAGCAGAGATTGGATAGTGAGAAGGAGAATTGGGCCACCGGAATTCTCACTCATCGCACGAAACACGATTATCTCACGGCTAACCGTTTCACGCCGATATTCTGTAAGAGCGTGGTATCACACCGACCGAGCTGGCCCTAAGAGCTGTAATCAATATAGTGATCCCAGTAGAGCTCTACCATGTTATTAAATAAATATATTCGCGTTTTACCACTATCACGTCTAATATTAGACGACGATGCATGCACGAAGATGGACCACGCTTACCTAAAAAATACCGATTCACATGAGACTTGAAGACTTCCTGGTCTAGAGTATACTGCCATAACAACCTTGAGTTGTGTTCCGTTATTAGTGGCCAGGTTCCAGTCCCCCTTTAGAGAGCGGCAGCACATTAGTAGCACCGTTGGTGTTACAAATGTCCATAGGCGATGGTGACCGCTTTCCATCAGGTGGGCCGTCTGTCTGTCTGCTGAACTCAATTCTATACAGTTACCCCCATCCATATAACGTACCTATAGAATAGTGTTAAATTCCTGTAAGACATATTTAGATTTGGCTTTGTTTTACAACCGGCCGCCTACCTGACGTTAACCCTTCTTGAGACGGGCTAGTAGCCCAGCTGACTAGGGCTAGGAGTGCCAGCACAACGTGCTGCCACTTGACGATCATATTGGACATATTGATATACTTGGACATATTGTACCGATCCCAAACAATTGGGAGAAGGTGCAAGAAAAGAAACGAATAGTGTTAAATTCTTCGTCATATTACGACATATAACCTATGTCGTAATATGACGAAGAATTTAACACTATAACAAGCCACATGTTGTGATTTGGCGAACAAGTTGTTGATACAATTTTGCGGATATCGTTAGAGACAAACTTTCGCTGTATAACCAAAGAAGGAAGGCAATAAATTATTCCTGAATATAATATACCTAAGGCATAAGACGGAAATATCAGTCTACGTTTAGTTACGCCTGTTCGTGGTCAACTCGTTACATGGGCGAAATTTGTTAAGCTTTAACTATTAAAGGATAAATATTTGTTTACAAATTAAAAAAAAATTGTGAGTGTGGCAGTTCACACGCAGTAGAAGTGAAACTTCAGAGAATATACTCACAAATAATTCTTCTCTTACTTTTATTAATATAAATATAATTCCTTTAGCCTACATCCGTCAACATATTATAATTCAAAATAAACTTCTTAAATATCACTTTCAATTTTTCACTGTTTTAGTCAAAAAATATTTTTATCAGTTTTATTTCGGTCCAAATTGGACCTATGTTTAATCATCGGTCTTATTGACTCTCCAATCTGTGCTGCACAATGTAAAACGCGTATCTCATTGTTTGTGTGTTTATCTCTTTTTAGTGTCGCTTTTTCGATTCATCATTTTTCAAATCATAAACTAAAATACCCAACATTACGTACAATAAATCCATCGTAACCATTTAAATACTCTTCACCAAGACATTTTATTATTACTTGTAATGTACAAGCATCTCTATTAGAGATTTAAACTTATTTGTCAAAATAACATTGTTATTAATATGTGTTATCCATCATAACATGTAGCACTGTATTGAAAACTTACAACGATACTATCATAAAGGCCTTAATATCCGATTGAGCACATCACTAACACTTAGTGATGCGGTGAAAGTGCGCCTAACAAACTTCATGTTGTGAACAATGTAATAAATTGTTATTAATCGCTTTTACGAGGGATGTAAGATACATTCTATTAACGCTTCTTTGTTTCGTGTGAAATCACAAACGTATACATTACTTAAGCGGGTATTACATTATCTATTTTGTACAGCGCTAGGTGAGCTAGCGTGCTAAAATTGAATGGTGTAAAGGCATTTAGGCAGTTAGTGATCCAATCTAGTGCGATCTTATGGCCTCTGCCACGCTCGCTCATCTAGTGCACCACATTTAGCCTACTGCAAAATGGATAATGTTATTCCCGCTTCATTTGAAGCGCCATCGCTAGGGTAACTTGTACGTACATCATTAATTTAATCATTTCACAATATTTATAGGCATTATTGTTTTTCTTTATTTCTTCTTTTATTGATAGTGAGGGAATGTTGGTATGTTGTTGTGTCACCGTTGCGCGGTGTATGTTCCTCTTTAGCGTGGACAGGAAATAAAAGAGTACTTCTGTCTTATACACTTTTAATCACTGACCACACACTAGATCTCGTACATTATTTACAATTGTCAATCAGAAGGATTTTTGGGTAGTTGGTTAGGCAAGCAGCACCCGCTAGAACTCGGTTTAAATGCCACCAAGAATTTTGTATATCCGCGTTGGAAGCGCGTGTCAAACTATCCGGAACTGTTGTTCGATTTTTGATGGTTGGTGTTTTCGCGCCAATGGAATACAGCGGGAACAGCGAGCGCGAGGTGTCACATAATGGCGCGCTATTTTGAATGCATAGATTAATATTGTCTTCGAGCTTGCGTGCCTACTTATGATGTTGGCACTAATGTCGCCATAGTAGTAATAGATTTTAACAAGGTTTTTTTCAAATGTGTAAAATATCTTCCAGAATAAAATTATTGATCCTAACTAAATATTATAAATGCGAATGTGAGTTTGTTTGTTTGTAACGCTTTCACGCTTTAATTACGTGACAGATCGTCATGAAATTTACTAACAAGTAAATAGTTATAGCAACAAAAATGACAACGCCGCAATTTTAATGCGTTGTTCTCGTGGTTAGTACCACTTTCGCTAGATGGCGTTACAGGTATTATTCAACAGGCATTGAATTAAAAAATATTTTTCACATTTCTAAGAATTATAACATGCCCACTGCATGACACCCACACACAATGTACACATATATATATATATATTTTTATCTTTTTGTCTCATTTTCTAAAAGTACGCTTGGAGTTGCCTGATGACAGGATGAAAACATTACTTTTCGTCCCTGGGAAACGATTATTCCTGGTGTCAAAAATTTAGAAAACTATACGAACCATAGATAATACCTGCGATACATGTCTCAACTTTTTTACAGCCACTGTTAAATCGCGGCATAAATTGTAATAAAAAATATCAACAATTTTGTAACATCATTTTATACTTATAAATTATTTTCCACTTAATCATAATAAGGGCTGGTAAATTTACCTACTTGACGTTTCATATGTGACGTATTAAACGAGTTCATCAGAATTAGATATGTATTCAACGCTTGATTTCAATAGAGAGTAGTTGTTTGTTTAACTAATCAGTTTTTATGTGCTTTCCTCATATGCGAAATGAAAAGCAAAGTGCGTAAATGCACCATTTCCGGGCCCACGAGCAGGTCACCGGAGAGCGTGTGCTACTCCCAACGGCCGGTCCTCCACTCTGTCTACAAAATTTACATTAGCGCCAGCCAAGCTGGTGGACAAAAGCTGGTACATATATGAATATGTGTCAACTATACAAAGCAGACATCGATATTAACAAAGAATAACTTAGAAACAAAAAGAAAAGAAATTCCGAACGCTTCAAGGATTTAATGATGTGCACAAACGCACAAATTGGATATTCCTATATTCTCTGAAATCACCTTAACGGTCATAGTTAGGGGTCACGATAAAACGTGGCGATATAAACTCCTTTATGTATTTACGATCATTCCAAGAGTTCTTGTATCGCAATTGGTTCAATGACAATTGTGTCTGTTTTATGTTTTAGATGCGGATATAATTATTTCTTATTAGGATTTACATATCCACAGATAAAAGCAAGGTCGAAAAATAAGACTAACAATAACTCAGACTAGAAAAGTATGGAAGGAAAAGATTAATTATTAAGATTATTAATTAATTATTATTAAGTTTAGACGGCCTCTGTGGTTGAGCGGGATAAGCCGTTGCCGGCCTACCTCATTGCAACGCAGAGGCTCCGGGTTCGATTCCTGCTATAGTAAATTTCGGAAACGTATTTTCTCCTTTATTTACTATGGTCTGGGTGTCTGGGAATGGCCCCAGAGTGGTACGTTGTATATTACCCATAACAGAAGCGTAACTTGCTTAATTTGGGGATATTACAATATGTGTGTTTGTTTGCCGATTTTATATTCTGTCCCAATCTCATCCCGCGGCTACAAATTGGTCATATTTGGAACAATTGCGGCCAATACTCCAATGTGTTGATCCGTCTTTGGACTGAATGTGAATATTGCGTCCAGTCACCGTCCAATATCCAATTGCGACGCGCAACGAGTTGGTTTTTGAAACTAGTTCAAAGGCGAGGGGAATGAAAAGGGAATTCGCGCGGGGATCTTGGACCAATGTGTAGTAATTGGGTTAAATATTGGCCAATTCAAAATGAAGCCAAGCTTGAACGCCAAGTAAAAAGAATCCAATGTGCTGCCGCGCATTCAAATCGGCCGACAATAGGCGGGTTTTTATTTTTTTGCTTAAAGGTAAACTGGTAAACGATCCACCGAAAGCGCGTACACGACACCGCCATCTCGCCGCCGCTACGCCGCCACCACGTCGCCACCGCTCCGCAACCTTCTACATGAGCACTTATAATGATAAATGGTTGCCGTCGCATCGCCCATGAACATCTACTAATACTAATACAGCCGATGCATTACCTGCATCGTTGAGATTTTAAATATCTATTTACGCCTCATATCCTAGCCAAGCAGAGAGAAAAAAAAACATACGAATCAAATTGAGAACCTCCTCCTTTTTGAAATCGGTTAAAAATGACAGAGACATAATAACATAATATGATCAATAAGCTAGTCAATCACATCTTCGTCAAACTTAAAAATAATGTATGCATTTTGACAAAAGTTTGACATTTACAATTATCAACTTAATCTATGCAATTAACAAATGTATCATCTTCTATTTATATGTAGTTATAATTATCGAGTTCTAAAAATATGCTCTGAACATTTGTACAATTCTGTCCCTTCTCTTAGATCTCAGAATCCTACTTTTTGCAAGAGAAAAACATATTTACAAAAATTACAAGCTACCTCTTAGGTTCCTTATTCATCACCTTCACATGAAAATATAAAATACAAAATGTCGTTTCGCAACAAGAAATTATTTCTAATATGAAACGCTTCATACATAATGCAAGAATTCTATTAGACAATAAACTGTCTGCATGATTTAGGACTCAACATACTTCCACCTACACATATATCTTGCGAATGCCGATTGTGATGCATAAATGTTCTATGAGTATAGTGAATGCAGTTTCAATATGTGTCACTGTGTGTCATTTGCAAGTATTTGTCAATTAATTTACTCCGGAAGGGTTTTGAAACTTTATACATTTCCAAGTCTATAAATCTATCAATAGGCCTGTCCTTTTGTATGGCAGCGAAGCGTCGCCTGTAATCGAGCCACACAAGCAAGCGCTGCAAGTCACGGAGATGAATATGCTACGGTGGATGTGTGGAGTCACAGGGAAGAACCGCGTTAGGAACTCTCGCATCCGCGGCAGCCTCCATTTACTGATATAGCGAGTAAACTGCAAGAATGTCTCCAACGTACGGTCATGTTTTTTATGAACATCGACTACGTACGTTGGGAACAAATATCTAGTCATGCCGCCTCCGCCAGGTCCCTGTCGAAGGGGTAGGCCAAAGAAATGCTGGCTTGATGTCGTAAGGAATAACATGCGTACCATTGGTCTTACAATTAGGAATGCAAAAGACCGCGCGAAGTGGAGAAGCAAAAAGACGCTCAGAAACAAGATTTAACACTGGGATGATGATGAACAGTTTATACATTTTATATATATATACTATATTAGCTTCTTCCCGCGACTTCGTCCGCGTGGAATAGTTAAAAAAAAGTAAGTTAAAAACCCCGATTTTGAAACATTCTTCATTGGTGCTCCGCTCCTATTGGTCTTAGCGTGATGATATATAGCCTATAGCCTTCCTTGATAAATGGGCTATCTAATAGTGAAAGAATTTTTCAAATCAGAGCTTTAGTGCCTGAGATTAGCGTGTTCAAGCAAACAAACAAACTCTTCAGCTTTATATATTAGTATAAGATAACTTATACATACTTACAATTTAGGCTAATTTAGATGCAAATCAACATACACATGCACATAAGATCCATTAAAAACACTATCAAAATTATAGACAAATATGGAAGAGAGCAAGGCAAATTACCAACTTATTATAATTAAAGTAAACCAATAGGCAAACTATAGTGTTAAAATAAATATAAAGGAGAATGTAGATCCAAATTAAAAACAGACTGCCTAGATTCTGAAGTAAACTAGCTAGTGGAACAGCCGAAAAGAAGACAAGTAGGTCAAATTAAAGAAAGAAAACTGAATACAAGGTACTATCGACAACTTGATAATAACATCTATATAAAACAATCTATGAAACAAAACAAACTAAAAAAAACCTGGCGATGGATCGATATATTGAACGCCTTTAAAACCGTTGCCATAGAAAACACGCCCTCCATACGTCAAACAAATACCAGATGACTTGATAACGTCCACTACGTTATTGTTGCCTGTACTAGTGCCACACCAGATTCGATCGTGTGTTTAGATGTCGTGTACAAATTGTAACAATACTTGCAAGACATTTTTGTCTATACTACAGCTCTTTGTTTTATTACCGACCTGTATGATCTAGCCGTCTTAAGGTATGTATGTTCACCGCCTAATTTGCCGTGGTGTTTGTTATTCTACTTTGATTCAAATTTCTGAAAACCTTTCCAAAATGATTTAATTTTGTTGGTAGACACAGGCCTGAAAGGACACGACGGTATTCAATGACATCGAATGATTCAAGTTAGTGTTTATATAGATCACTTTGTTTGATTCATCGAAATTGAAAGACAGAAATGAATCGCCATAATAAATAAATAAATTAATATTAGCTTAAATGAACACTGCTGGGAGTATTTGGCGATTTGAACAATGACAGTTTGCTTTGCGGTTTTATTTTCAAAATCATATATTGAAGTGAAACTTCTTTAGAATCGTTGTGAATTGAAATTCGATGAAACGAAAAATGACACTAAAAAGAAATAAACACATCAAATTCAATCTAATTCAAAATAAAACACATTACTCTTTACTTGTTAGTATTAATTTTCAATTTAAATAAAACTTAAAAGATTTCAAATAAATTTTAGCTCTATCTGTATATATTTAAGGCAGATATTCTTTTATAAGTACATCAAAGGAAATTTTGCGTAACAGTGCATTGAATTATGAATTTTATTCTAGTGATTTAAAGTGTTATTTAGATTGAATTTTTTGAATTATAATATATTCACGGATATAGGCTAAAGGAATTATATTTATATTAATAAAAGTAAGAGAAGAATTATCTTTGAGTATAGTCTCTGAAGTTTCACTTCTACTGCGTGTGAACTGCACACACACATATTTTTTTTTGTATAACATTATTTTTGCTTCATATTTGGATTTTGCCGAAATATTACTCTGCAACGAGAATATTGATGAATATTTGACTCTTGTTAGAAATACAAACAGTGCAAATACATATTTTGCTTTAAAAGGTATTAACGTCTAAAGTAGCTACTCTAGAACACTTATCTCCCATTGTATTCATCCACCTGTCCGATTCAACCTACTGACCGTTATTCGCATCCCATAATTCAATACTCGTAACAATATCGATACAATCGATACTTTCCATTCGATTCGAATCTATACTATCGTCTGCTTGTTTCACGTCAAAAGGTAAATGCACTTGAACTTGACGTTTACGATGACCTTAATCGATTAATCGCGAACCAATTTTGGTATGAGTCGATTAGGGCGATGAAAGTTTTAAATTATCTTCGAAAATTAAATTAGGTCTTTTTTAAAACACATTAAAATATCTCAAAACCATTTAATAATAAGGTTGGGGAAAAAGTTTCTTCGCATTTTATATAAAAATTCAAAAGTTTTTTTTATAAAGTTTATTTGCATTTAATTAAAGTATGTAGGTACCATTTTGTTGGATAACTTTTTTCCATCTTGTAGGTAGGGACGTGATCCCATTGCTATAAAAATTTTGGGGCTTCTGATCAAAAAACTGCGATAAGTGGTTTTGGCAGTCCTCTCGTGATGTAAACCTGATACTGTCTAAATAATTCTGCAGAGACCGAAACAGGTGAAAATCTGAAGGTGCAAGGTCAGGACTATACGGCGGATGCATTAACACCTTCCAGCCAAACTCTCGTAATTTTTGCTGAGTGGCTAAAGATGTGTGAGGTCTAGCGTTATCATGGTGAAAAACCACACCCCTTCTGTTGATTAATTCCGGCCGCTTTCTCTCAACTTTTTGCTTAAATCTCATCAGTTGTTCGCAGTACAGTTCAGAATCGATGGTCCTGCCTGGCGGTAAAAGCTCATGATGAATAATGCCCTTCCAATCCCACCATACACACAGCATCACCTTGTTGCGAGTTAACCCGGGTTTCGCCACAGTCTGTGAAGCCTGACCGGCCTTTGACCACGATCTTTTTCGCACGTTCTTGTCGTACGTGATCCACTTTTCATCAGCAGTTATCAGCTTCTTCAAAATTGGTTCGGTTTCATTACGTCGTAATAAAGAATCACAAATGAGTACGCGGTTCATTAGGTTTCTTTCAGTGAGCTCATGAGGCACCCAAATATGGAGCTTTTTTGTGTACCCAGCTTTTTTCAAATGCGCCAAAACCGTTTTGTGGTCAATTCCCAGTTCTCCAGCTACATCGTAATTACCAATATGCCGATCTTGCTCCACTTTTTCAAAAATGGCATCAATTTTGTCCGTAACAGGCCGACCAGAGCGATGTGCATCTTTGATATCAAAATTTCCGGATTCAAAACGCTTAAACCAAATTTGCGCTACTCTCACAGATACTGCATTAGGTCCATAAATATCACAAATTTTTTTCGCGGCTTGTGTTGCATTTTTACCTTTTTTATAGTAAAATTTTAAAATGTATCGAATTTCTTCATTAGATTCACTCATTTTAACAATAAGAAAAACAAATGAACATCACACATTATCCTAATTTGAATTTGGAATTGTCTTCTTTAAAATTAAAACTTTTTAATGATACCCAAACCAGCCAGATACAAATGGTATAGCCAAAGAGATCTTATTACAAGTTCATACATACTATATGCGAAAAGACTTTTTCTCCAACCTATTATTTATTTATACTCAGATCTTTAATTACTTGCACTAAAATGACAGGTGCGATCGCCTTTATTTGATTCGTAAGTGCGTTGTGTGCGTTGAATTAACAACTCATCACTGTGAGTTGAATCCTACAGAATGTCTATAGAAATTCTATAGCATTCAACTCACAGTGGTTAGTTGCACTAAGCTTGCAATATAAAAAAGTTCGATCGCAGCTGTCATTTTAGTCCAGATAATTAAAAATCAGAATATAGATAAAATTAATATGTTACCATGTACCTACATAGGAATGGCAACACAAAAAGAAAGGATAAATACATGAAATGACATTGACACATTGACAATTAACGACAGGCGATGTCTAGACTCTCACGACTCTGACACTCTCACTCTCAGACTCACGAAAGAAATGCCGCAAACGGGCGCTACGGTCGTGCAACAAAACGTTAGAAAGATAAAATAATTTTAGAAAGATTCCGTTTTAATAGTATTAGTAAATAGAATAATAATGTAATGTAACATTTACATTAAAACACTCGATAAAAACAACATAACAACGTGACTGGGCTCATCTGTATAATTAGTTCCATTTTTTGCCGCGGGACTTATTTCACAACACGCACACTAATTGCAAGGTGTATAATATTATATGTACATGTAAATTACATAAAACTTGAATAAAACTGTTTGCGACTCCATCTATCCGCATGAATTTACTTATTTAACTAATAAATTATATAAGAATAAATAATTTTTTTAGGATATGGTTGTTTTTCTTCATTGTCCAAACCGTGCGAAACCAAAAATAAATAACCTTTCCAGTTCACCGTCCTTTGAGTTCATTTCACTGTACTTTGTCGAAATGAGAATATTAGTTACGGCCCCCTTTAACCCTTTACCAACTCTCGCGGAGATCGTTCGATCTAAATTAACCCGTCACATTTCACCGCACTTTTCCTATGTATTTTTACTGCTGCTACTCGAGAAACTCAACCAAAATAATCTAATATTTATATTAATGTGAGATAAAATGATAATGCTTTTCTAAACATATATTATGAGGTAAATCAAGAACGTTTTTTGGAACATTTATCAATAGTGTAGAAACATTCTTTGATTAATCATTTATTAGTATGGAAAATAGTGGCGTAGCTAGGAGACGAGCCTACATCACATTTTATTAGAGCCTTCGTTTCTTGTGTCGATTTTATACATATTTTATGAAGCAATGATCTGGCATCCATGTTCTTTAAATAAACATTTCTCCTCTTTTTTTAATTGATAAGTTGGAAGATGATTTTAGCATTCAAGAGCTTCTAGGTACTTCTATGAATATTGTTACAAGTTGGGCCAGATACAAGGGATGCCATAAAACCTGGTTTATTGCCCTTCCTCTATTCGGAGTTCTTTTGTTTGGACAATAGCCTATTGTTATTGTACTTGTTTATGGCCGTTCGCAGACATAATCCTGCAGGTGTGCAGAATTATGTTTTCTGGGAATAGTGTCGATGGTGGCGCAGGTGTGATTCGTGGAAATCATTGTTTACACGGTCCTAAGCTGAGCGTAAAGGGCTGTCCGAACGGAGAGATGGGCAATCAAGCGACGACTACGTTACGAGTAAGACGTTTGTAGTAGTCTCGATTAGCGATATAGACGACGGACTTTGCGCGTGTCAAATTGCATTAAATCATGCAGTGTGAACTGGTTTCATTCAGTTTTATTTGTATTTGTTTTATATGTGTTTGTACAGTTCTAATAAACTATATAGTAATTCCAATGGCATTTATTTTAATTCGAGTCCTGTAGCTTGTAACAATATTAATTACGGCACTTTCTTGTCAATAACAATTTGAGGTTGTGGATAATATTTTACAAAGTGCTTTCAGACATCAGTTCCCATTTGATTCAGAGACTCCATATTATTGTTACGACTCATAAATCGGTGGCTACGCTTGTATAGGTGCTTTAGCCAATGTTCTACACGTCACAACATAAAGGAAGAGATAAAGAAATATTAAGATTTTATAATATGAATGCCAATCATTGGGGACATGGTCCCAACTAGGGTATACTCGTAGTACTATATTACCTAACAAAGTGAAATTGTCTTACTGTCCCTCACAGTTTAAATGTGATAATCAAGTAGGAAGTGCCTCACGGCTCATAAGTATTGTCACCGGTGTCGTTGTGCAAGAAGATATCGTTGGCAAGTGCAGTTTGTAAGGCAACCTCGGGTTAATTGTTCTTACACAACCTTAACACGGTAAAGCTAAGATGATTGCCTGCAAAGTTATTTTTAACCCCTATTATAAAACTCGTTGTGATATAACACAAAATTCAAGTACTATAATAATAATCAAAGTTGAATGTCGCGCAATTTCAGGAAAAATCTTGCTTTCGTAAGATATTAATTTCACCCGATTCTACCTCAAGTCGTCATCTATCTTAGATAGATAAATAACTCTTTATTGTACATTATTAAAGAAAACTTACAAATTAGTACTATTCTAATAGTGTACAAAGGTTGATCTTATCGTTAAAAAGCGATCTCCGCCAGACGCCCCGTGGCAGGGATATAGCTGATTCAGAGAGGCGATCTTACATATTAATAAAAGTTTGTATCTGTTATTTTTTTTTAATTGCATCAGTTCAGCAAACAGGCAGACGGCCCACCTGATGGAAAGCGGTTACCATCGCATATGGACATTTCTAACACCAAAGATGCTACCAATGTACTACCGCTCTTTAAAGGAAGACTGCAACTTGGCCACTAATGCCGGAATACAACTCAAAGTTGTTATAGCAGCATACTCTATAACAGGGGTGTTAGCCATCCACACAAGCAAATACCCTACCATTTGGCTGTGGGCTATTTTGACGAAAGTTAAATGTCGAGCAATTTCAGTATACGTCTAATACATATAATAAAACTGTTGAGGTCGAATTTCTGTACAATGAAAAAAATGCTAAAAACCGAGTCAGGGGGATGTAAGAAGTAAAATAGAAGTAATTTAGATTTTTTTCAATTTTTTTGTTTCTCTGTTTGTCTGTTTGTTTGTACCGGCTAATCTCCGAAACGACTGGACCGATTTAAATGAAATTTTGTATGATGGAAGCTTATATCCCTGGTCAACATATAGGATACTTTGATTCCGAAAAATTAAATAGTTCCCGTGGGATTGTTAAAAACAACTTTCCTCGCGGACGAACTCGCGGGTAGAAGCTATCTTTAATAAGATTCTAATTTGGCCAGATTCTATCTCAAATCTTTTATCTTAATATGGACAACTAGATAGAAAATTATAAACTAGTGCTATTCTAATTATGTACAAACGGCGGTCTTATCTCTCAAAAGCGATCTCTTTCAGGATAGTGCAACTGGGGGCATTAATATTGATGATTCGGAGTGACGATCTTATATATCAATAAAAGTTTATATCCGTTAATTTCAAAGTAATAAACATTTTTTGCATTGAGCGTAGCCAATACGCTGTATCGATTATTCGATAATATTCTGTTTTTCTTCCTTTACGCGAAAAAATAACTCATATTTACGGGAAAAGTTGAAACTTCACTGTGCCTAGGCCAAAGAAACTCAAGAATCGTGCTGGGGACTGTATAAATAATATACAATACAGTCGCCTCTGGAGAATTGTTTAGTGTAATTGCCACGTGTCTAGATATACTGGTAGTTATAAGAAATAGCATAAAGTTCCACCTTAGGTTGATAGTTATCATGTTCGTCATATGAATCTTTTTTTACGAGGGGAAACCTGATTGAGGGCCATCAGCCGCGCAGTGAACTGGGGAAATTGCGGCTGGTGTGTTGGATTCGCTAGGTCGGGGTAGCACTAGCACCTCTAGCCTAAGCCAAAGATGTTATTGCCACACCATTGTTAGGGATACCCACTAAAACCCCTCGGTAACAACCTCTTTGGGCCCTCTGAGCTTAGACCAGAATCTGTTAAGCCACATACATGAAGACTCAAAGTTTTCGTTTAATTTATTATCATTTATGCTATGAAAACACGCCGTGAACCGTTGCGTGCCCCGGAATGCGATGGGAATATGTAAATTCACACTTTTTCCCGTCATTGTGAAAAAGCTTTTAGTTCTACATTATCATTCTTGCGATCAAGAGTAAGTCTTTATTTAGTTTGTTTTTAATTGAGATTAATTATATATGATATAGGTACTTAGAGTTTCAAGCAAAGAGAAAATATAGTCTGATATTTTTGTCTCGCTATGGAATCGAAAACCATGAAGATTTCCCTAAGATATTAATTCTTACTCATTCATAAATATCCCTTATCCCAGTATATATTTTTTTCTTATCCGATTATATATAATCATATTATTACCTAAACTTCTGGGCTTCGTGTTATTACATGAGTAATATACGTGCAGATGTTAAACGTTGTACAATCTCAGACATGTGCTATTTGATAGTTAATATCTTAGACCTCCATATCTCCGGAAAAATAGAAGGTACAACATTTATCTTAAGTAGATATAAGTGTTTATAATATAGATAATAATTAATACATGTTACCTCATTAAATTTTAGAGTAGATTTTAGAGTAGAAAAGATTAATCAATTTTAAATAAAACAAACATATCTGTACAATTATGTCAAAATCTTGATATATTAATACATAAGACATAACTCATATAAAAATAAATACATTATAAAAATAAAAAGTAACAAGTTACACAATGACACTTCCACGAAATCTAGATCCTTGTATCTTTTGGTTCGAAGGAACTTGCAACTTGCATGTACAAAAAATAATTCAAAACTACCTGCAATCTCGTTACAAATTACAACTTATTTTTCAACAACTTATAAATGTTCTCATAGTTTAAGCGAATTGTAAAAATTGTTTATATGAAATAAAGTTCTTTAACCCGAAGTTTTCATCGTCAGCATGTGCAACAATTTGCTGTGCACATTAGGCAACAACATGGCCTTCGTCGATCTATATTAGTATCTCGTTCAATGAACCAATATAATATAAACTCTGCGACTTCCTTATAAAAAATACCTATTTTAACCTTTGCCAAAAGGCAAAGGTTAAAATATGATAAAAATCATAACAGTCTTGAAGATCATCTTTCTTCTGCTTTCCATCGTCTGAATCACATTAATACAGCAACAAATTATATTACACCTCACCGAGGCGTGTGAAATCTCTTCAAGATGCTTCACAATTATATGTAATAACACCATATTAACTTGCACGCACAATAAATAAACAGCACAAAACAAAAAGCTAATTAAAACCAACCCGGTTACTTACACAATGGCCCCAGTTTGATAGTGAATTACTTTAGGCGTAGTGCATATTAAATCTGTAGCAATCTGTAGAGTTTAAACCCGGTGCGGAATTAAAGACGTGGTGCACGAGCTTCTACGGAGTTCTATAGGTGCCAACAAATTTTGCGGATAAAAATCGTAGTCCGAATTTAAATCGGGTGCAGAATTAATAATGTTTTGCGCACATGTCTATGGAGTTCTATAGATTACAGATTTGCGGGGAAAAAAATTGAACCGAAATTTTCATGATGCACCGCCTTACTATATTTTATACAGACGTCCAATCAAACGTATTGCTCTGTAGTGTGTGCGTAAGTTTGTCGGTAAGAGCGAGTTGTATGCAGAAAGCAGAAATTAATTATTATATAGAGGAAACCTTAATTTACACTGAGGTACGAGACTGATACAAGTGACCGAGACAAGAGACAGGGGACTGCGACACACAACATACCGCTTTACAGGCAACTAGAGACATTATTGTCTAGAGCTACTGGCATTTTTGTATTATAAATAAATGATCTAAACATCAAAATGTCCACGTTGCTTCTTGGTGCATTCTTAAGATAGGTGAGAAATCAGTAGTTCTTCATACAATTGCTTACAAATACCACCACAATAACGTGTGTCGCTCGCGGTATTGTGTCTCTTGTCGCTATCACCTCTCTCGGTCGGGTGTCTCAATATCTTGAGAATATGCCAAAAGTCAATATGAATATATTTCAGTTCAATCAAATAAAGTTACGCTGAAAACGTGTTTGCACGCACGTCGACCACCAAAACTCAGCAATGGGCAATATTAGAGATGACAATTCAATTA
The DNA here is from genome assembly GCA_039645545.1 of Dendrolimus houi. Taxonomy (NCBI): domain Eukaryota; kingdom Metazoa; phylum Arthropoda; class Insecta; order Lepidoptera; family Lasiocampidae; genus Dendrolimus; species Dendrolimus houi. The sequence continues at coordinate 5,178,068 of CM077126.1, read as the reverse complement.
TCAAATCAAACGGTGCATCGGCTACTGTCATAGTATTTATCCATGGTGAATCGAGAATGATGGGAATAAATGCGTATTTGGTACGTACTGTAATATTTACTGTTGGAATAATTATTTCATTGACTCTAAAAATGATGTGATCACTAACTGTTTCATCAGTGTTGCTTATGAATCTTTATATTAAGATTCTGTCAGTTATTTAACAAAAACTGAGCTCTAATGAAATGAGGCTGTTAATCTGTCTGGTTGTCGATCTTTGTAGGTATGTCAGTCATTTTTTAGCACCTATTTGATCTATATGGATGAAATTGTGTCACCGTAAGCAAGTTTAGTGCCCCTAAAGATTAATTTAGTGAAATTTCAAAAGGTAAAGATTAGGGATGGCCGCTGTACACGTAAATGAAGGTCGAAATTTTTTTTTACTGTACATAATGATAAGGTTTTTTGATTAGTTTATAATAAAATCAGTAGGTACCTTAAGGACCGATTTTTCAATCATCAAATAAAAGTTACCAGTCGAAGAAATTATAACCTGATTGAATTCAAAAGTGAAACAACATTCAACTGTTTTATACATGCTGACTGACATTTTTATTTTTTCATGTTATACTTTATTCTATGAATAAGTTTTACTTGGTGATTGAAAAATCGGCCCTAAGTTTTAGAAATTTTTGTGTCTACGCTCTAATTTTGAAATATGAAATGAAAATTCTGGAAAAATATCAGGTAGGTATAGCCCATGAAATTACAAAAATATGTAGAAACGAGATTTATAGAGATTTGTAGATAGAGGGTTCGATAAAATGCTTTTTTGAGTTTCTTGTTACCTCTGTATAGCGGATTTAATAACTGTTAATAAATAACACGCAGCTGTTATTGCGTTTTACTTTAACTTCTATTATAATCCAAACGTAGCCGGAAACAAAAGCTAACAAAGAAGCCGTATACGTGCCATTACTCCAAAAAGTTTACAACAATTTGCTCGTTAAACCCCTGAAACCTTTCTAAACAATAGCAACAAAATATTTTCGCAAACATTGGTATCCACGTGGTCGAGAATGTGACGCCACAAAAGGTTGTGGCGGGTGAAAGTTCAGCTACTGGAGAAAACTGTATTGTGCCCTGACCTTTGACTAACTGCGTTCGAGTACAGTTCGATTGTACTCAAATGAATAGAAGTACAAAGTTTTGTTTTCTTCATTAAAATTATGACTCGTGTATATTACTACGGTTTCAGTAAGAATACGCCTGCGGCCACGCGGCCCGTCATAAGAGGCGACAAAACAACTCACAGCCAGGTGGTAGGGTACTTTGCCCGTATGGATGGCTACCACCCCTGGTCTAGAGTATGCTGCCATAACAGCCTTGGGTTGTGTTCCGGCATTAGTGGCCACGTTCCAGTCTCCCTTTAGAGAGCGGCAGCACATTGGTAGTACCTCTGGTGTTACAAATATCCGTGAGCGATGGTAACCACTTTCCATCAAGTGAGCCGTCTGCCTGTCTGCTGAACTGCCGCAATATAAAAAAGTGCTCTGTAGCCATTTTGACAATATTGGGACCCTTGTGTCTTAGACATCTCTTTCCGTCTGTATTTGTATTTCTTATTTTTTTTTTCAGAAACTATTGAGGGTATAAATATAACTAAGAGTTGAAAATTTCATAATCATGTATTGTTAGACAGATCTTTATAAATATGATGATGTTCCTTAAAGATTTTAGAATGAGAACAATAAGTGGGGAGATAATATTAGCTTTCGAGGGCGTAAAAAAGTGGCTCATGGAAGTTAAGATGAAAGCTTAGCCAAAGGAGACCGATGTGACTATAGAAGGAAGACGAAAGTATCATTCTTAACAGTTCTTTGGAACAGTCTCCATTATACAGATGGTTATAAAAATAAATTAATGAGCAAAATGGCTCAATAATGTAAGGATAAACATCTAGCTAATAGCGAGCAATGCGTTGGTAGTAAGAAGACCAAGGCGCCGTACTGAACAGTTCTTCGATACACCCTACAATATAGAGACGGTTTTAAAAATAAATTAATGAACGAAATGGCTCAACGAAGTAAGAATGAATGCACGGGTAATGATGTCCGGGCTTCGGTAGAAGGAAGATCAAAGCACCATTCTAAACGGTTCTTTGAAGCAGTACGCAATATACAGTATGTTTTAACAATAAATTCTCAAGGTGCCACTGTACCTGTATTCCCGTCATCGCACCCCGTCATCTCGGTGATGAGCCCCTCGAGGTCCGGCGATATGAGCCGCTCTTCATCCTCCGAATGCGTGTAGTCCAGCGCATGGTATATCACTAGTGCGAGGTTCACCACCAACTGTAACAATAACATTAAATTCATTACTTTTACAATCTTTCATGTTGTAAACAGCTTGGAACTAATGGTTTCGAAACATATTAGGTATAGTAAATAAATATTTTACGAAATAATTATTTTAGGTATATTTTGTTTGTGTTTTATTTTCGAATGAAATTCCTATAGAAAATTCCGAAATAATAAGTCATTTCAAACAAATTCAAAAGCAAAATAACAGGTTTATCAAATCCTTCATATTATACATTAGTAAATAACCTGAAACATTGAGCACTGTACCAATCATCTCTTCATAGAAAGACTTACTTCAAAAGTGATAATTAAAATACGTTTTATTATAATATTCTATAACCAAAGAGCATATTAACATAACAGGTTGCTAAAGATTATTCAGATCATATGTGATAAGGTCTAATGTTTTTCTACCATCCATATAGCAATAATCTTTAAAGGTGAACGCGCACCTATACGTGCTGCAAAAGTCACATTCACCGAATTTAAAAATAGTCATATAAAATCGAATACAAGCACCGAATGACCATTCGTTCGGCTGGCAAGCTGTCATATTCTGCAAAAGTTTTAATACAGTGCCATCACTGTATTAAAACTTTTGCAGAATAGGACTACTTCGATATGACACGTGTTGCGCCTATTTCGTGCATAGGTGCACGTTCGCCTTAATAATTATGAATGCAGAGCTCTCATAAAAAGCAGTGCACCGCACCATAACTATCTGGCTCGCCAACCGTGACGGATGTGCGCCTATCCCATTGTAAAGCGAGTGTTGCCCAACACATCTGAATGCAACCACTCCTGCGCAGCACAACACTGCACACTCCATTAAACCGATTTAGCAACAAGTAGTGTGTACATGGGCGCTCTGAATGGTCAATGCAACAATTAGTACTGATCTTATCAACGAGGATGAAGACATATAAGTTATTTGCTTTGAGTTTTTATGCAATCTCCAAAAAGCTTTAATATCAATATTGAAGAAAAATAGGAATGATATTCGCCTAGTAAGAAGCTCTTATATCTAACGTGGTAAAGTCATGCTGAAATCACTCTCGGCTCGATCGGTGTGATACCGCGCTCTCACCGAATACCGGCGTGAAACGGTTAGCCTTGAGCCACTCGTATTTCGTGCGATGAGTGAGAGCTCCGGTGGCCTACTTTCCCTTCCCATCTTTCCTTTCTGTTCACCTTATTTCAATAGTATGTCCCATCCCTTCTATCTATTTTCTCTTGTCCGATCAAGAGGCTGGTAACGCGTTTTCTTGCCCCTAATGATGCAAACGCCGTGAGCTGGGCCGTCTGCCTATTTTCCAACTTCGCAATAAAAAATGCACTAAATCTTTCAACCAACGTTTTATTATTTAATACATTTTTTGTTACCACGAAACCGATATCATTTGGTTAGCCCGCCAATGTTGGCAGTCAATGAGCAAAATAAGCCAAAATGGATTATACATGTTTGGCCAATAGGCTGGCCTAATGTATACAACGAGCTCATAACAAAATAAAAGGATTCAGTCTTTGCCGTTTTGCTACAGAACCCTAAAAAGGATGAGTTGCAAATATGACCTAAACACCCATCAATACAGTGTAACACAGTTAAAATTCTAACCTAACACTTTAGCAAAAAAAACAAGTTAACCTAACATTCGATCTTATTAATACCAGTTTCACTATCAAGGACCCCGACCGACCCCTTTAAAGATACCGTAAACAAAACAGAAATAAATTGACACAATGATTCACTAATGGTATCAAATCTAGACGAATACATTAACACAAAATCTAAGAACAGTTAAACGACACAAATATTCATAAATTCTCAATACATACAAATCTCTTTATTGACGTAACATACATTCTGGTGTAGCCGAATAAATCGATAGGGTATCTCTTATCGGCTGCTATTGTATGGAAATCACGTGCAATGCTGTTGCGCTATGTTACGCAATAACACGTAACTGAGACCGTTAGGCTTTTCGTATGAGACGAGATTCTTCAGCATTGTTTTGAATGTAGACATGCCAACAAGCATATCCGTATCCGTCATATGCATATCCACGCAGGAACGGAGAAAAGATACAATTTCCTGAGGTCGGGCGGCTTGTCGTAAGAGGCGACAAAACAACCCACAGCCAGGTGGTCTAGATTGCTACCACCCCTGGTCTAGAGTATGCCGCCATAACAACCTTGAGTTGTGTTCCGGCATTAGTGACCAGGTTCCAGTCTCCCTTAAGAGAGTAGCAGCGCATTTGTAGTATCCTTGGTGTTGCAAATGTCCCTAGGCGATGGTAACCACTTTTCACCAGTGGGCCGTCTGCCTGTCTGCTGAATTCATGCAATAAATAAAAAAACCTTTCTGCGCGTTTTCTTGAGTTCCACAACAAAATGAGATAAAGTAATATCTAGCTTTCCGACAAGGTAGGCGACGTATCAGTTCCCTTAGTGTTCTAGATGTTCATGGTTGATGGTAACCATTTACTATTACTTAAGTTGTCTGCCATTTTACTTAAAGGCACACATAAAATTAGCTAACGATTTACCAAAAACGGGGACCAATGTCTACTCCTACCGAATACATCAGGTTACAGAAAATTGGCAAGGCCTAAAACATTATTACCATCTATTCCCACTACATTTTTATATAGCTGATGTACAGTAGGTGCTATCAATGTGCTTCCAACCTCGAGAAAATTTAATGACACTGTTTTTAAAAAACTCCATATCGTAGGGCTCAGGGAAAACCTCTGTTGAGAGCGTATCTTAAATCACTAAGATACGCAAGAGAAGCGTTTTCTGAATCGTTACATACACGAAGGTAGCGGCTCAAGGAAGTGAGGATATACGCCCAGCTGATGATGAGCGACGTAGTGGCAAAAGGCACCACACTGAACAGTTCCTCGGAACACTCTCCATTATACAAACGGTACACGTATACCATCTTGCCCACAGAAAATTTATCATGTTCTTTAGGGTTCAAACATTTATTTCAGAACATCGGGAAGTTTCCGCGAGTTACAACTTTAAAGTTTTAGAAAAGCTCTTCGGTTTGTATATTTGTATTTCGATCGACTATTACGAAAGTGACCGGATTATCATGAAATTATAATAATATGTACATTATGATTCTTCTTATTCCAGAAAAGACCCTTTGGGGTACGGATTGCAATTTTACGCGAGTGAAGGCTCGGCTAAAGCCATACTTGAAAATATAATTATATCAAAAACCAAACATCTCATGCATTTTTCAGCTCAAAAACACAATAACAGTTCTTCGTTTACAGATCGGATGCGACAAGACGAATTCAATTAAGACCTTGCATTATATTTCGGATATATCCAATTAGCAAAGATCCATATCATGTGTTATTGTTCTTAGGACAATAGGTATTCATCTACGGATGGTTATAACGAAAATCTTCGCACCTTATCCTTAGCCAAGCCAAGTATATAGCCAAGTTTCTATATCTTACTATCCAATTCAATTTCAATTCAATTAAATATCCTTGTTTGCAAGAATATAGTTTATACACTTTTATAAATTTGTAGAGGCAGAGGAAAGTGACATATTTAGGCACGAGATGGTTTGACGCATGAGCGTATCGAGGGCGCTAATAATTCGAGTGCCTAAATATACCTTTCACCCGAGGGTAACACTCTTCTTTTCATTTTGAATATGAGGAAAGTAGATAAAAAGCGATTAGTTAAACAAACAACTACTTCTCTAATAAAAACAGGCGTTAAATCCATATCTAAATCTGATGGAACTTCATCACGTACGTCATGTATGCAACGTCAAGTAATTTGTTTTTCTGTGGCATTCTACCAGCCAGTATTTTTTTGGCACTGATGATAGATGTAAATTAAATAATAATTTAGTGAAAAGTAATTTATAAGTAGAAAATGATGGTACAAAATTCTTGATATTTTTTTATTACAACTTATGCCGCAATTTCACAGTGGCTGTAAAAAAAAGTTGGGACATGAGTCGGATGTATTATCTATGGTTCTATCTTATCTATGGACGAAAAGTACTATTTTTATCCGTGTGACTAGGCAACTCTAAGCGTACTTTCAGATTATGAGAAATGAAAATTAAATTTACATTAATATACGAACTCAGGAACAAATAAGTAAATTTGCTCAAATTAAATTCATTTCCATTCATTCGTCTTGTCAATAGTTCTTCATATGGGGTCGTCAGCTCTATTGGGTACAGCGGAATTGGTCGGGGCCTCAAGCATGTGCTCTTTACCCCAGTGTGAGCTCGGAGGGCATGAACCCTCCGGTGACGGAATTCGAGAACCCTAATTGCGTCGGCGGTTCGCGTCGGCCAATCATTGTTGGCCGGTCGTCAGCATCCGATGACCATCCCGGACTTATGGCGGCCTTCTGCGGTGTCTGGTGGCGTGTATACGGCATTGTGGAGTATCGCGACCTCTCGACATCACCCTACTCTGAGCGGACGAGGTCTCGGGCGGATCGGTAAGTAGCCAACGTCCACGGTATTCATCTTCTGGTGGTCGCGCATGAGTGGAGACTACTACTGGTTAAAATTTGATATAAACTCTAGTCTGGATGTCTGAGATCGGCAGCAGAGTTATATAATGTATATTACCCATGGCAAAAGCGTAACTCGCTTAGCTTGCTTAACATTTATAAAATTTGAATTTCAAATAATGTTACCATTAAAGATATGATGTTACTTGTGAATAAATATTTTTCCATTACATTACAATACAAAAATATAGATAAATTCAATAAACGGTAATCTTATTTTATGCCAACACGAAGGAACTCCTACGAATCGTCAATCAAGTGAATCAAATTTCATTAGAGATAATCAATTCGTTTTTATGTTCCATTTATCATCGTCTAAGTAGACTGCCAAAGTGAGAAAAATTGTTTCTAGGGTTCGCTAACCATATAATTTAAAAAAAAATCGTCGTATCCGTCCATCTGTTTACCTATGTCAAAGCATATAAACTATTATAGATTTTTGTGCGAGGTATATATCTTCTATATGTCACCATACAATAATATTGTGATATTAGAAAAAGTTGAAAGTTAAAAGTTGAGATCGCAAGTAGAGATCTGTTGTCTCTGCCTCCCCATGGGAAACAGACATACATACTACTAAAAATCTATAATCATTTAATTGTTTCCACATCTACAATGCTTGCTAGTAAATACTTTACAATCTATTCGTCGTCAGCCATTTGCAGTCCACTGCTGGACGTAGGCCTCCCCAAAACGGGGCCACTCATCCCTGTCCTCCGATTTCCTCAGCCAGCGCCTACCAGCGATCTTGCATAGGTCGTCGGTCCATTGGGCTGGAGGGCGTCCGACACTATGTTTACCGAGACGCGGTCTTCACTCCAGGACTCGTTTGCTCCATCAGCTATCGGTCCTGCGGCAGACGTGACGGGTCCACTGCCACTTCAACTTGCTAAATTTGCGAGCTAAGTCGGTTAGCTTGGTTCTCTTATGGATATCCTCATTTCTAATTTTATCCATAAGAGAAATACCCAACATAGCTTACAATCTATAAAAAGAGGAAATTAAAACAAAAACAGAAAGAGTTGATTATTTTAAAACTGACCTATTAAATGCAACCCGCTAATATTCAGACCAATGCTTTACCAAGACCGTCTACTAATCCACAGAATGTTAACATTCTGTGGATTAGTAAGAAATAAATCTATATCATATGTAACAGCTAAAAGATTATAGTTAATTGACACACGATCAAAATAAAAATTTGCCCTATAATTACTAAATATCCGAGGAACAAAAAATTGTATTGGATTCCGGAATAGTCTTTTTGGTACTTTTAAGTATATTTTAGATAATAAGTAAGGCGAGTCTATTTTAGACTCTGCAATTTTACTTAGCATCACTATATCTGCTATTTGGCTTCTTTTGTGCAATGGCAAAATATGTCTAAGACATCTAGCTTCGTAGTGGTTATCGCTAACAATGCCTATGTATGTGAGTATGTCATTGTATGTATTATAATATCATGTAATTGAGGAATCAAAAAATGCGGGTAGGTACATATATATGTGGAATATTGTTAAAAAGGTAAATTGCTAATAATGATTGCGAGATGCCATTTTTTTAAATCATTAAAAACTAGCATCTCATAGAAATGAAACAAGGGGTACGATGAGTCGAAAATTCAATTGGCACGCCCAGTTTACTACTTACTTGAAGAAAACAACAAAAACCAAAGCAAACGTCAAAATTCAACCAATTTAAATAACAAGTTTCAATAATATTATACGACTAACACACATATAGACCTACTTATTGTCATAACGCAAGAAACACGTGGAGGCAGTGACACAGTATAGCATCCTTCGCACGCGCGCACCTATCTGGAAATTAATTCGTAATGGTCATCGACATGCGCCATTAGCATTATAACGACATCGACCAATGTTGCTATGCAATTTTAACATCGATTTGCACATAAACATCAGCATTTTAAAATAACAATGTATATACATAATTAACTGATATGTATTATACAGTACATATAATACATATCAGTATATTATGTACATGTACATAATATACTGATATATATTATGTAGAACATATTGTACTCATGTATTATTTCTTTACATAGTATAGTGTAAAACAAAGTCACTTTCCGCGTCTGTCTGTTTATCCGCTAACTCCTTCTAAACCGCAACGGATTTTTAAGCGGTTTTCACCATCAGTTATATAATTTTTCACTGAAGGTTTATATATAAAGAAAGCCTAATTCAATTTTTATGAAGTAAAAAAGAGCTACTACTGCCCAATGTATGGTAAACTCTAGTATTATATATTACAAAATATAAAGTAAAAAAAACATATCGCTGAAGAGTTTGTTACGGTGCTTCTTCTCAGTTAACAGTAACTAAAATTCCTTTAGAAGCGGTGGTAGACTCATGACATTTATCATTTAACAGTAACTAAAATTGCTTTGGAAGCGGTGGTAGACTCATGACATTTCTCATTTAACAGTAACTAAAATTGCTTTAGAAGCAGTGGTAGACTCATGACTCTTCTTATTTAACAGTAACTAAAATTGCTTTGGAAGCGGTGGTAGACTCATAACATTTCTCATTTAATAGTAACTAAAATTGCTTTAGAAGCGGTGGTAGACACATGACTCTTCTCATTTAACAGTAACTAAAATTGCTTTAGAAGCGGTGGTAGACTCATGACTCTTATCATTTAACAGTAACTAAAATTGCTTTGGAAGCGGTGGCAGACTCATGACTCTTTTCATTTAACAGTAACTAAAATTACTTTGGAAGCGGTGGTAGACTCATGACTCTTCTCATTTAACAGTAACTAAAATTGCTTTAGAAGCGGTGGTAGACTCATGACTCTTCTTATTTAACAGTAACTAAAATTGCTTTGGAAGCGGTGGTAGACTCATAACATTTCTCATTTAACAGTAACTAAAATTACTTTAGAAGCGGTAGTAGACTCATAACTCTTCTCATTTAACAGTAACTAAAATTTCTTTGCAAGCGGTGGTAGACTGATGACTTTCAATAAGCAATCTGTAAGATTCTATTTTGAAATATGTATATTCATTTTCATTCTCCAAAACGTTACTGTACTTTACCAAAGAAGGACTATTACAGATAAATCATGCTTGTTGAAGGAGGATGTCGGGGTGACCCCCGATAATGGAAGAGGCCTTCGAGCGGCCGTCTGTCAGGGTTGACAGGCTGCCGTTTTCCCAAGACCCTGACAAAGGGCAAACGGTGGACGAAGATTTAAGTGGGTATTCTAAATTCTGAGCCGGAAAGTATTTCACTTCCTCACCGCGATCCCCGTGCAATAGGGAAGGAGTTCGAAAATTAAAATAAAAGAAACTGGGCTATTGGATGACAACGCTTATGAGTCTATTGCCAATATTAGGTGGTTCATTTCTGCCTTTTAATTTGGACGAATCAATCCAAGTTATCCATATAAACATAAACATGAATCATTCAACGTCATTGAATAGCGTGTGTGGTTTTGTACCAAATTGATTGATTTGGTTAATTCTTCTAATATCAGCATAACTGGAACCATGGAATCTATTCGTCGGTCCCATCATTAGCAGAAAATAAATACGTTTATAATTATTAACATTAACAATTACCACATAAAGACGTTATGTGCTGAAAACCTTATTTTTAATATTTGATAATACGAAAATGTCGTAATACTATAGCAGTGTGAGACATGTTGTATTATTTTTAATTTAACAGTACAAACACGTATCGATCGTGACGGATCGAACATCGTGTGACATAATTGAATACATACTGAATGTTCAGTAGGTATCGGGGCCAATGATCGGCTGCGCGCACGCACGACTGCCCACGACTGATCAATATGTCTAGAGCGCTTTCCTGTTGATTATTTTGTCTATTTATATATTACGAAAGAAATAGTCATATTTTGGTTTATTGTCTTACAATGTTTTTCCCCTTTTAACCACATACTCGATAACAGAGTTTATGCTAAGGTCGTGTATTCTTGGCTTTTTTGATTATTGGCCGGCTCCTATATCTCACTATTCAATTACTTGCCGGTACTCATCGGTTGAATTTTGACATCAGTTGTATGGAGCTCATGTCAAATTTAAACCGATAGTAAGGCAAATGAACGGTGGGTAAGATATAGGAAGCGGCCATATATGAGGCGACGTGGTAATGATATAATTAGTAAATAGATAAAAATATCTGTGCAGGAACGGAGATAGAATACAATTTTCTGCGTTAGGGCTCCCTGTCGTAAGAGGCGACAAAACTACCCACAGCTAGGTGGTAGGGCATTTGCCTGACTGGATCGCTACCACCCCTGGTCTAGAGTATGCCGCCATAACAACCTTGAGTTGTGTTCCGGCATTAGTGGCCAGGTTCCAGTCTCCCTTTAGAGAGCAGCGGCGCATTTTTAGCACCTTTGGTGTTGCGAATGTCCATGGGCGATGGTAATCGCATTCCACCAGTGGGCCGTCTGCCTGTCTGCGGAACTCATGCAATAAAAAAATAGTCAATAGGGAAAATTATTATGCAAGAGTTAAATTTTCGCAAGTTTCCTAGATGATCTTCTGGTGCTGAATTGACTAGATAAAATAACTCACAAAATTATCAACACGTTGCCTTTGCCTCTGGTATTGCAGTTTCCATTAGGTGGGCGGCTGCGTTTTTGCCAGCTTCACAAGTAAAAATGTGGTAAAGAATAAACACAGCTCAATTCCGCTACAGGACAATTGTTGTGAAAAAAGATGTTTTTTTTAAATTATATGTGTATTGTTTTAATTGTTTGTTTTTAAAAGTGCGAGACATTGACTACTGAAATGGTAAATTATTTTTTTTAATAAATTTCAATTCACAACCTATCTACCAATGTGGCTGGTAGCCAGACAATATAAAGCAATAAGGTCATTCCATGATATTCAAATGTCGATACTGTCAGAATTAATGATATTTGCTCGAACACGAATTTGATTTATCAAACCTATGCCCATTAGTTTAAAACAGATGACCTAACTACGATAACCCCTTCTCTCTAGTTAACCGGAGTTCACTCGGCCAATCTCATAGAAGGAAACGAGCTTCTGACCCTTAAAAGGATCGGAGAAAGTGCCTTTGCTTGTAGAAAGGGTTCAAACATTAATATGTCAGCACAAGCGAATATGTATACATACATATTTAACAATACATTCTAAGACAATATACAAAGATGTTAGTCTTAAAATACTTATTTATAAAGTATGACTATTATAATAATTTAAATTAGTGTTTAAATAATAATTAACAAGTTATTAGATTTGTTAAAATTATGACACCTTAATACGTCACACTTAGACGAAATCAAGCAGATTATAATATTTTGTAGGATGATAAAGATAGGTAGATAGATAGATAGACAACACTTTATTATACACCAAAACATAGATACACAGAAATAGAAAAATACAATACATAGTACTATGGGCGGCCTTATCGCTAAAAAGCGATCTCTTCCAGGCAACCCTTCGCAGGGATTAATAAATTTTTAAAACTGACGGTGGTGCAGTTTATAACTGATGATAAATAATGATGTTTTTTCGCATCTTACGACAGGCTATCCAACTGCGAAAATTAGGATTCTGTATACATTCCTGCATGGATAAGATTGAGCTGCTAAATTATTATATGACCAAAATTAATAATATTATCTTTCTCATAATCTTTCAGAAGTCGTAAAATTTCTTATATATTTCATCATTTGTATTCAGAGCAAATATCGAGTCATTGGTCGTGAACGCTTTTAGCTTAAAAGCTTATTACGTTAACAATGTAAAAGGGAGTACTTTACCGATTGCGTGGTAATCGATGATAATCGAATGCAAAAAGATCGCTCTGAATTTTACTATCGTTATGGCAGACAGTTCAGAAAACACAAAAAGTTTTATCGCATATACAGTCGAGCCTTGATATAATACGAACCCCCTCTAATCCGGCGATCGCTGTGATCTGGACGGCGAAAAATAACGAATTTGAGAGCTACGAAGTTAAGGTGGCCATACACTATGCTATCTGTGGTCCAATCGGCATAATGCTGCAGGCTTGATCCAATCTGTAGTTCGTTTATACATAGCACACATGATCAATTTAAACTGTCCAATCGCCAATCGAAGGCATGACATCACCAGTGACGGAGAGCGATGTTGTAGCCGTTTTGGGCATTTTACTCGTGGTAAGGGGCAAATAAAAAACAAGAAACCAAAAATCTTCAGTCAACCGATCTTTCTGTCAAGTATACCTGTGATGCCAATCCACACCCACACACGGCCAGTTCTACTTGATCCAATCGGCAGCGTCGTGGCGATTAAACGATAGACAGCATGCTGTATGGCTACTATTATATTTGTGTCGACTTAAGAGACCGAGCTTTTGAAATGAATTGCGCAAATTACAAACAGAAGAGTATTTAGAGACTTTTCCAGAAGGATTAATTTTTTGTTTTACTTTATGTCAAGTATGCAGATTACATGTTTGTATGTACATATTTCTGTCCTGTTTGTCTCACTTGTCTTTACTTACAATAAAATATAATAGCCCACAAATTTCCCACTGCTGGGCTCGGGTCTCCCATTATAGGGGGGAAACGTACACCCGTATACCCGCCACGCTTGTCCAAGGCGGCTTGGCAAGTATAAAACACATTGGTTATCTTATCTTGATGTGCAGGTTTACATCACGATGTTTTCCTTCACCATTGTTAGCACGTGGTAATTGTAACAATATGCACATTAGGTCAGAAAACTGCCTAAGTGGTGCATGCATTCCGGCCAGGATCAAATCCGCGCCCTTTTGAGTTCGGGATGTGTGCGCTAGCCATCACGCTACCACTACTTTACTTACTTTGCGATAATGAATGAAAGAAACTCAGGTTGAATATGTCTTTCATTACGAGTACAATATTGCAGACCACAATCTGGACACCTTGAAAATCCGCGCAGCGCCTTATTTTTGCCTGTCCGGATTATCGGGACTCTACTGTAGTAGCAACCCAGTTTTCACAAGTGCTCCTGAACACTGTAATAATACCTACTTCCTATATCCTATATCTAACTATTATACTATACCGGATATTTAAACTATCATTACAAGGCTCTTGACTTGTTACAACAAGTCTGTATTCACATGACTCAGTCTAATCATTATGCTTATCATGCATGCGTTAAAACATTGAAAAAACTTCAGATACCTCTTATAGGTGTTCCGAGTTCAATGGTTCGTCCTGAGAAATAAGCATGCAAGCTGGAATAATTATCTTGATTGCAGCTTTAAGCGTATGGCCTGAGTGCCCGCTTTATTCGAGCGTGGAGAGGGGCGGAGCGTGCAGTTCGTGTCAAACACATAGAAACGCTATCGAGTATCCCTAATGGCGGCTGGCTGGCGCGGTGGCTCCAGCGGGCATGTTTGCGTTGAGCAACGCGTCGTGTATAGGAACGCTGCACGCCGCGCTCCGCTGCACGCTCTGTTCGTGCGTGCGCTGAGACCGTAGAAGCCACTCAGTCGGATGCTCTATTGCCCGCAGCCCGTCCCGCCAGTCGCTCCGCCAGTCGCCCCGCCAGCGCTTTGCCACTCAGGCCGTACATTTAGAGCGGGCTCGATCGGTGAAAATCGTGTTGTGATGAGTGCGAGATCCGATGGTACACATCCCCTCCCCAATCTTCCCTATTTCCCCCTCCTATCCTATCCTAAAAGCAGGCAACGTCTTGGCTTCCTTTATTAGGTAAGTCCTCTGCATGTTTAGCAGCTGCAAAATTAATAAAAAATAAAGCATTTTCAATAAAATCTATCCCACCAAATAGCCTTAGTTCAAAGACCATCTGTCTCGTCGAATCATAAGAAATGAGGCCACAATTTGGTCCTTCGACCTCTGTTGCGTAGAGACGCCGCGGTGGCTGTCCCAATTCGACTAATGTAATACGAATCGTTTGATTAATTTGATTTGTCGCTTGTCGTGTTATGATTGCCACAATCGTAATAGCTTATACAGGTTGATTGTGTTTAACAAGGACATCGTATTATTTAAATTCAATTTAAAAAACTACCAAAATAACCAAAATCGCAAATCACAAAAAACATACCTAGGAATTTAATGTCGCGTTTTCGTTTCATCGAGTTTCAAATCACAACGATTCTAAAGAAGTTTTACTTCAATTTTTTTATAATGTACGTATTGTATTTTATAGAGAAAACACCTATCCGTGAAACCGACTCGCAGACCTCCACTTATATTATCAGTTTTCGATTGCGTAAAACAAACCTATATCTGAGGTAAGGAAATAAGAGCGACACAACTCATACAAAACAATATTTAAAATAGAAAACGTTAAAATTTTTGTATTAAGTTTAATTTCCCATGTAATTTTTCACTGTCAAAGTATAGTATAGAATTTGCATCACGAAGACAAGCGCACGTATCTGTGTGTGTGTCAGTCCATAACCGGGTATGATTCCGTTCCGTTCCGTCAGACACACACACTATCGCAATCTGCATGTACGCTTTCAATTACTAGTAAAATTCGCTCGCCTTCGTAGGTTGCAAGAACTACAAATGAATTTCAGACAAACCCTTCGTACTTAAAACATAAATAATTAATTATTCTATTTTTTAATACTATCCTTATTAATTCTGTCTTCCAATTCCCTTACGAGCACCATAGCAACTTACACCTGCTTAGAAGCCGCTCCTCTAACCTAACAATACTTACAATAGTTGATGACAAGCCGGCTTTAATCATAAATTCACAACTAAATAATATAACACAATCCATTATAGCATTATTAATTCGACGTAAACGAACACAGCCTGTCTATAGGTCGTGTAATCATCGCACATCAAGCAGAAGGCGCGGCGCACGCCCTGCCAATTTACTTAATTTATTAGTAATATACACAGAAACAAACAGTAAAAACTATTTACAGTCAATAAAATAAATAAAATTATGCTGATTTAATTATATCCTAATCTTAGCTAAAAGCACTGCGCTGCTTAGATTCTTCTCTATAATAAGTACGAGCTCATCATGAGCGTCACGTTTATCCGACCACTAAAATACCTCATGTATGTCTTGTCACTATTACCACCACTATTCAGTAATATTTAAAGACGAAGTTTTCGAGCAAGGCGTCCTACCAATAATAACCTACGGGACCGCGAGATGTGGATACTGACAGTAGGATTGGTCCAGAAATCCCTAGCCACTAAATAATCTATGATCGAGGTCTCTCTTAGAAGTTCATCCAAAAATTTCGTCACACGTAAAGGAGGGAGGAGGGTCGTTGAAGTGTGACATTGTGTGACAAGGGATGGGAGGGGTCCTAAATTTCGTGACGTCACATTTCAAAATCTAATATATTAGGTTGGGGAAAAGGTATCTTCGCATTTTATATAAAAATTCAAAAGGTTTTTTTATAAAGTTTATTTACATTTGACTAAAGTATGTAGGTGCCATTTTGTTGGATAACTTTTTGCCATCTTGTAGGTACATCGTAACTACTAATATGCCGATCTTGCTCCACTTTTTCAAAAATGGCATCAATTTTGTCCGTAACAGGGCGACCAGAGCGACGTGCATCTTTGTTATCAAAATTTCCGGATTGAAAACGCTTAAACCAAATTTGCGCAACTCTCACAGATACTGCATTAGGTCCATAAACATCACAAATTTTTTTCGCGGCTAGTCTTGCATATTTACCTTTTTTGTAGTAAAATTTTAAAATGTATCGAATTTCTTCATTAGATTTACTCATTTTAACAATAAGAAAACAAATGAAAATTGTATCCCTTTGAGCTAATTTTTTATTTTCGGGAATAAAAAGAAGTCACACGGTGCTAGGTTAGGGCTGTAAGGAAGTTGACTTAGGAGTTTGACCGGCGTGTTGTCCAGGAAATCCCTCGTTTTGAGCACTTGCGTTGTTGAACGTCATTGGGTAATACAAAAAGTCGGTCATACAGACTTCAAATCAATAAGTTACAACACAAAAAAAATGTAGGCAGGATTGAAAAGAATATTACGTCTAACTGACAAAGTGACTACTCCATTACACTAATCGTTAGGCTGTTTTTGTAACGTTACTGAGAAAAGTGTCAGTAATTTATGTTTCAACTGCTTTAAATAATTATTTTTCAAAAATGTTCCTAGAAGTTCAAACTTTTATTTTCCAAATAATAATTACTTTCACGTATACCAATTAATAGCAAAGATAAGTTTATTCCTATGTAATATTATGTAGTTGTTCGAATGCACTAATATTCTGGATAATATAATTTAGATTTGAACCATTCATAGAAAGGTTAGTCGTATATAGTCATATTATGAATCTAAACGAGCAAAGCAATAATTACTAATGATAAACAATCTCTTAGACAAGTACACCAACACGCGAGAACAAATCGCACACTACAACTAAACTTGAAGCGATAAAAAAATGACTTTCAAATATAGGAAGCGTCACAGTGCCTCGATACTTTTTAAGTTAGAAGAATATCATTTCTAGTGTCGTTTTACGAACATATATTATTGTAGAATGCAGCCTTATTAAAAAAAAGTATTATTTGAATTAATACTATATATCGGCCTTAATTTTGAGACATAAAATTTTGCGCACTCTATACTAGAAAAATAATTTAAGACACGTTTATTTTTGGCACCGACAGTACCGTAAATTAGTTTGTGACGTCGTCGCCTTTTTTCTTACCCGCTACATTGTTATGCAAATAAATATATCGTGTTTGACATTTTAAATGCGCTTTACAACATTAAAAACACTTTTCTATATTACAATAAGCGAAGCAATATAGACTTTGCTTTATCATTATTTTAAATATCAACATATTTTTTACACTGCAAAATTTATTTCAAATTACTTACGTAAATAAATGGTTTGACAACTAAATTTGAATATTACCTAGCTAAAGAAGAAGTAAAGCTGAAAGAAAGTAATTAATAAATAAATAAAGCTATTATTTGAAGGAAATTTCATGAGAAGTTGACTTTTTTCCGTATAGCAAATATTTTACGGTAGCATTTTAAATTTTTCCAAACATAATAATATAACTGTACTAATTACTTGGAATAGCGAGAGTCTGGTTTCCTATTCCGCAGGAACCCTCGTATATCTGACATAAAAATTTGTTTTCTGGTGTCTAAACTCAAACGTCAAATTTCATGAGTATGTGTTAATATCGAGTGCGCTAGTGGTTACAAATTACAAGTGAACACTTGAAAAACATTTATTTGTATAACGAAATGAAAATTAATGCATTTATTTCAAAATCGAACCCTAGAGATTACTTATTGAAGGACATGAGTCTACCACCGCTACCAAAGCAATTGTAGTTACTGTTAAAGGAGAAAAAGCAGCGCAACAAACTCCTCAGCAACATATCTTTACTTCATAATTATTATTATTCGTCTATTTTAATGTAGTTTACACAAGGTTTATCAAAGTATTTTCTATAAATAATTACAGTAAGAACTTGGTAGCGATCGCATTATTCCCATTCGGTGCGGTCGTCTAGAAAATCTTTAGTCGTATAATGAGTTCTCTTGTATTAACATGTATAGATAACGAAGGGCGCCCTCCAATTTTGAATTAACCGAGGACCAGAATATGTGATGCAAACGTAGATAGATTGTGATTGAATAAAGACGATTATTAGATAGGTATCCAGGATCCTACACCTTCTATTTACTAAACATTTATTCTTAACCTGCTTCCATAAAACTTAACCCTTGCAACCGGGCTGTTTCCGCAACTTGACGACGTGGCGCCTATTTTGCGTGCGAGGATGGATGAGGGACTAGTCCATCCAAACCTCCTCCTCCAGCTTCTGGACATTGCTGAAGACCTCCCGAAAACTAACTGAAGCGTCCAGATATTTCGCTCAAAAAAACTTGACCATACTGTGCGGCGTAGCCATTGCGCAACTCTTGAGCACTTTGTTAGGTTGCATGTTATAAGTGAAAACTTTGTATCCAACGCGCCTAAGGAACGTTTCACTTCAAAAAATGAATAGTCAAAAAAATTTCGTAATACGTCACACAGGTATATTTTTATCGGGCTATATCTTATTATCCTACAAAGTAGAAGACACATTACCGTACATACAAGCGAACCCAACATCTGAGCTTTCCGATCCGATCTTAAATATTCAGAGGGGTATAAATCACCAGTGTCTCCGACCAACGGTGACAGCGGTATTCTAGGAAGCGATTTTATACAGCAGCGAGTGATTGAATAGTAGAATACGAGAGCTGAAATATTTATAGGATCAATAAAACGGTTTTGGGTCTATATTCCATAACTGAATCCAATTCAAACTGAAACGGAAATTTAGCAAAACCGTAAAGTAAATGCGAAAAATGGTTTAAATTTTGGATGTAAATTAATTTAAGAGTATACGTTTGCGTATACTCTTATATAAATTTTCTTTGGAAAATTTACAAAAGGAACGTGTATCTATCTGTCTTATAGAGGACTAGCGGCCGGTCCCGGCTTCGCACGGATGGACGTTTATTCTTTGAAACGTTTTGAGATAAACGTATAAATATAGTCTATGTTACTCAGGGATAATGTAGTATTCTAATGGTGAAAGAATTTTTAAAATCGGTCTAGTAGTTTTTGAGTTTAATCGTTACAAACATACAAATCTTTCCTCTTTATAATATTAGTATAGATTAATCAATACTGCATTCCCAACAATGTGCTGAAATATATAAACGTACACATGGTCTATCCTTAAAAGATCATTTTCATACATTATAAACAGAATTTTTGCCATGAATTACACTAATTTATGATGTTTAATTATCTTACTCATGCAATCGAAGAATAAAAAGAACTACGATTTATGCACCATACAACACATACATACTTATCTTATATTAGCTGATTTGCAATCAAACAAACATTACCTACTTAATCTGCTCTCGGCACGTCTAGGAAGTAACTAACAATAGCACCTGCCAAAGCCTATCATTGTACTAATAGACAATAACTGTAACAAGTACCGTAACAAGACATTCAGGTATTACGTAACTGAGCTTCAACAACGCCACCTAGCGGAAGTAGAAAGTAGTATGCAAATAAACCAGATGGAATGGAGCCGTGGTGGCTACAAGTCTCATGCCGTTAAGGACGTTTCCATATGCAAATGTTGGGAAGGATTGGTCGTAGTACAAGGTATAAAAGATGGCGATGTATTTTGTAAAATCAATTCCCCAAATTGCGAAACTTGCAACACTATCGATGATTTACTGCATACATTGATAATATTGATGGAATGTGCCCAGAATGACACTTTTAGAAAAAGTTGTGATATTAATTTAAGGATAGTAGGTGAAATTAATAGTATTCTGGCGGACTCATCTTCGGATGACGGCAGGATTCAAATAAACTAGTTGATACAAGAAATCAATAATTACTTTGATTTGTTTTATTTTTTAGATTATAAACTTTAATTGTCCTTACCAGGGCAGTATGGTCGCTTAAGCTCTTTAATTATGAATTAAAAAAACTATATATGAGTGGAGATGGGATACCGTTGCAATTACCCAGATTTTCTACAAGTGTAGTGGTTTCTAATATGGCTAGCTACGCTAACAAAATTTCATCCACGTGGCCATGGCGACGATGTATTTGTTTGTGAATTGCAATGGCAAAGTCAAAAAAATGCGACCGCAGCGCCGCATTTTTCACCACATTCGTCTATCCTGATGAAACGACGTCGTTTATCGGGATAAAAAGTAAAAAAGTTTTTAAGGGATATATGTAGGTACGCTAGCTCTGTATCAAGGTTCATTTAAATACGTTCAATAATAGGTAAGGCTGCTGGTAGGTATTAGCCTTCTTATTTTTTGTCTTTTTTAGACTCATTGTACAAAGTCAACCCGTCTGTTTTTGAAGTGAAACTTCTTTAGAATCGTTGTGATTTGAAACTCGATGAAACGAAAAAGCGAAACTAAAAGGAAATAAACACATAAATCTATAGGAGTGAGCCTGCGAGAGAATGAGATGCGAGTTTTACATTGTACAGCGCAGGTTGGGGAATCGATAAAACAAGTGATTAAACATAGGTCCAATTTGGAACGAAATAAAACTGATAATAATATTTTTTAGACTAAAACAGTGAAAAATTAAA
This sequence comes from Dendrolimus houi, assembly GCA_039645545.1. Classification (NCBI taxonomy): domain Eukaryota; kingdom Metazoa; phylum Arthropoda; class Insecta; order Lepidoptera; family Lasiocampidae; genus Dendrolimus; species Dendrolimus houi. The sequence continues at coordinate 5,157,015 of CM077126.1, read as the reverse complement.
AGTGATACTTAAGAAGTTTATTTTGAATTATAATATGTTGACAGACGTAGGCTAAAGGTATTATATTTATATTAATAAGAGTTAGAGAAGAATTATCTACGAGTATATACTCTGAAGTTTCACTTCTACTGCGTGCGAACTGCACACACACACACACTTTTTTTTATTATATCATAGATAGGTTATATCAAAAAACTAATATTGCTACAAACCTCCTTAGACACCAAGTTGCCTGTAAGAGATTGCTATGAGCGATAAGGCCGCCCATTGTTCTATTGAAATTGTATCCATATTAATTGTTTAGATTTAAGTTTATGGTATACATTAAAGACTTTTCATACATTCATTCAAACCAGATTGAAAAATTTTGACCGCTTACTCTTGTCACCTATACCGCGTTTCACTAACAAATTTTACAAATCCGCCCGTAGGTTCTTGCACAACTAGGTGTGATCACCAGTGCACATCCGTTTCAAAATACTACACATATTACTTTGTCCGATAAGTCTCTACTAGAGATGAAAGGGACAGTTTTTAGCCGGATGGCCTGTTTACCAGAAGGCCTAAAGCAGCCGTTTTTGCAGAGTCGCTTAATGACATTGACACGTATCTAGAGTTACTGGTAGTTGTAATACGAATCGTAAAGTTCCACTTCATTTTGATATTTGTTTTGTTCGTCATACATGGTCTGAAGGTAAGGAGATGCTTGAGGGTTGCCGTGGTTGACCATTAACGATCCGCATTTGGAATTTTCAGGACAAGCGCAAACGATATCGGGGGTGGGTAGTAGTGAGTAGTATCATTTAAAATGCAAGGTCGTTTGAAAAACGAAAATAATACTTAAAGTTCACTGTAACCATTAATCTTTTGACCGTTAAAAATAATTATACAGTATGAACACTATAGCGGTTCTTTTTGTAATATTAAACAATACTTTGGAAATCTAGACAATGATGATAACAATTATGAACATTTGTGTTGTTCTAAATAACGTAAACAGCAACAACAATTACAATTTGAAAATGTAACTATGAAAGGATTACTGTAATTCTACAGTAACGCTTATTTGCGCGCGTATAGACGACACAGCGACGGCGGTCCGCAGTGCCATGTATAGATGAACATAATGTGGCAGCGCCGCGGCAGTATAGTCTAAACGCGTGTTTATACTTAAAAAAACTTGTTTTGAAAACTATTTATTTGCTTTGCACTGGACGTTTGTAACGTCTCTGATGTTGCAAACGTCCATAGGCGACGGTTACCTCAACAGATATTTCTGTGGTAACAACTTTACATCAGATTAAGCGTATTTGACAGCGATGCTAAAAATTACTTTGACTGAAAAAAAAATATAGCCCGATTACAGCAATCAAGCTGACAAAATCCAGGAACGTTACTAACGCCCTACCAGCCTCGAATGATATTAGCATAATAGAATAACTCTAGAGTAAAAGAACAGAGTAATAACAAATAAAAAAAAACACCCTACAAATCGAGGAGGTGTACAGAATAAACGTTCTTTATATATTTAAAAATATATGACCCGTTTATCAGCTAAATAAATTCTCTGTAAATACGATCATATTTAATGTAATTCATAATTTCTCTTCTGCGAGTGACATCGACGATGGCGTCTGCTCGAGCGTGCGACAGCCGCATAATTGAATTCCGCACTGCCATGTACGTAGGTACGTACCCTGTGTTTATAAACCCACTGACAGAATTCTCTGACTTACCTTCCACGGAATAAAACAGACGATTTCTGAGTTAAGTATTTCATGTTAAAAATAAATGAAACCTTATTAAAGTGTTTACTTAAGTTCCTATATAATTAAAACTACAGCAAAAAAATATGAATAATTTATTCATTAATATCACGCCTAAAACCGTTAAAATTTAAATCATGTAATTATAATTACATACACATGGGTGCATGTTTCCCAGGGACGGAAAGCATAAAAGTGACATAGAAAGAAGAGTAATTGCAGGTAATAAGGTGAATGCAGCGCTAAACTCTTTTATGAAAAGCCAAAAAGTGTATGTAAAGGCACGTTTGGCTGTCTATCAAGGGGTGTTGGTGCCAACACTAATGTACAGCAGTGAACGTTGGGCATGGCAGAAGAAGCGTGAAAGTAGAATAAATGCAGTTGCATTGACAGCTTTGAGAAGTATATGTGAGGTAAGCATGAATGATATGATACAGAATGGTATAATAAGGGAACGTTGTGGATTGAAAGAAGATGTAATTACAAGAGTTGAAAAAGGAATGTCAAGGTGGTTTGGGCATGTAGAGAGAATGGATAAGTAAAATTCTATCCGTGCAGGAACGGAGAAAAAATACAATGTCCTGCAGCCGGGCGGCCTATCGTAAGAGGCGACAAAACAACCCACAGCCAGGTTGGAGGGCATTTGCCCGACTGGATGGCTACCACTGGTCTAGAGTACGCCGCCATAACAGCCTTGAGTTGTGCTCCAGCATTAGTGACCAGGTTCCAGTCTCTCTTAAGAGAGCTGCTGCGCATTTGTATCACCTATAGTGTTGCAAATGTCCATAGGCGATAGTAACCGCTTTCCATCAAGTGGGCCGTCTGCCTGTCTGCTGAAGTCATGCAATAAAAAATAATAAAAAAAGTAGAATCACAAAACAAGTGTATGACACTATTATGAATAGTAGAGATGGTACTGGTAGACCGCGACGTATACACCATGATCAAAGAGCAGAAGTGTTAAAGAAAGGTCGGTCAGGTAAAAAGCATCTCAAATAAACGTGCATGTATGAAGACTTTAATGAAAGTAAGTAGAGCGTCGCAAGTGGAGATCTATAGTCTCTGCCTACCCCCACGGAAAACAGGCGTGATAATATGTATGTATGCATAATTACATACACACTTTCAATTTGACAGAGCCATGGTGGAATCATTAACCTGATTACAGCTCGCAAGGCCGGCTCGATCAATGTGATACCACGCTCTCACAGAATATCGGTATGAAACGGTTTTTCTTGATATAATCGTGTTCCGTACGATGAGTGAGGGTTCCTATGGCCCACTTCCTCCTCCCTCTACCCCAGTTCTCCAGTCTGATCCCTCTGTCGCATCCCCTTTATTTCATCCCCCCTATGCCACCTCATCATAAAGATTGGCAACGCTTTGGCTGCACCCTTGGTGCATCAATCACCTATATGCGATGGTAATCATTTTCCGTTAAAAGGAAAATAAATAATGTGAACGGCTTATCATCGACCTTAAAATAGTATATATAATAATAATATCAGCTCATAAATGTCCCACTGCTGGGCTCGGGCCTCCCATTATAGGGGGGGAACGGACAGTATACCCGCCACGCTTGTCCAAGGCGGCTTGGCAGGTTTGACACATCGTTCACCGTTGTTAGCACGTGGTAATTGTAACCGTGGTGCATGCGTTCCGACCAGAATTGAATCCGCGCCCCTTTAGTGTGGGACGCGTGCGCTAGCCATTATGCTTTTACCACGACTTAAAACAGTAAACATATATAACAGATGCTAAACCATTACATACTTTGTCGCTGTTTGCTCATGTAATGAAACAAGGAAATCCTTTTCATGCAAATCCTAATTGCTCATTTACAATTTTCTCTAGCTTAACATTTTCCGCATAGATATTCACCATTAGAAACGCTATTAGTGTCAAACTGTCTCTAATACACTCAGCATATTTTATACAACTTATTGAACTGTGAAAACAAATTTTCCTCAGAAGTCATTAGTCGATATACGGGTGTCATACCAATGAGGTTTATGTCATCGTGTCACGAGACCCTGTGAAACCTCTTGCGTTCAAAGGCCCTTTTTCATTTGGATGGATTATCATCACATCTGACACATGTGACGAAATAATCGGTAAACTTGCGCATTATATATTTTATCCGTGCAGGAACGGAGAAAGAATACAATATCTTACGGCCGGGCGGCCTGTCGTAAGAGGCGACAAAATGACCTACAGTCAGGTAGTAGTGAATTTGCTCGTCTGGATGAGTACCAACTCTGGTCTAAACCATGCCACCATACAACCTTAAGTTGTGTTCCGGCATTACTAGCCAGGTTTCAGTCTCCCTTTAGAGACCGGCAGCACAGGCGACGGTAACCGCTTTCTATTAGGTGGGCTGTCTGCCTGTCTGCTAAACTCATGCAATAAAAAAATACACCTCAGTATTTTAGTCTTTCTGTTGTGAAGTTATCACGTGAAAACTAGTTACTCTACGTATTCTTAGGATATTCGACACATCTAGTTTATATCCCGGGTCAACACCCAGGATACTTTTTATCCCGATAAATGGAGTTGGTTCCGTGGGGATAGACGAATATAGCAAAAAAGATGACACTGCCGTTGCAATTCACTAACAAATAAGTTGTCGTTATGGCAATTCGTACGAAGTTTCACTGGCCCTGCTAGTGACAAACAAATACAATAACGTCACTATGCCCTTCAACGTTGTGTAACCGTATGTATTGCAAAGAACTAAGATCGTGGGAGCCCGTTTCCTCAGGAAATTAGACATTGTTGTACACAACGAGTTTCGCCTTTTCATCTTGATAATACGTTGTGAAATGATGAAATTACGAAAATATTTATAAAGATACTTATTTCAAGGTTGTCTCGTGGGAGAATTTTGTATTTACACAAACTTTGTAAATGACACTTTTGTGCACTAATATCCATATTATTGTTACCAATTGACAAGTCATGTGAGAAAAAATCGGTCAAGTGCCTGCTAAAACACACACACATTGAAGGGTTCCATAGAGTGACTAATGATTAATCATTTAGCCAAATGATGATGGAATCTTTAAAAAATATTAATCTATAATAATCCGTATTTATTTATTACGTTTGTTTACAATTACACAACAATATTAACAAAAACAAACAGTTTAGAACTAAGTGCGTAACATTTTACAAGCAAACACATCTATGTAGTAAAATAGTAAAGATACAAGCTTAGAATAATAATACCTAGAGAAATAGTTTTCTACAAAATTACGTTCAGAGTTGAAACATTTGATGTGTGCGTGAGCGCTATGTAATTATTTTCGCTCACACGCACACAAAGGCACAAATAAGAGAGTAAATAGAGTATTTCTTAAAAGTAGGGATTGGAACTCTTGGAGCTCGTCACACTCAAACTTTGTCTTGCGGACTGACGGACCGACGCGTCGACTAGCCAACTGAGACTCTTAGGTCCTACTTAAAAGTGCTTCACTTTTAACCTGCTCGTGTTCTAAGCGTATTAATCCTATGTATACAAGTATAAAGAGAAATCCAGTTAAAGGATTTTATTCAAATAAATTTTTGTTGAAACTATTTTTAATATTATAGTTTTTTATAATTTTGCATTTTATAGTTCAAAATTTATAGGCGGACATTTTTGATATCCCTGAAGTCGTTGGGGGCCAATATCTCATCACCTGTTGTCGTAATAGGGCATTTGACACATATTACAATAAATTATAAAATAGTATTCATATAAAAGAGCACAGTCCATTATAGAAATAATTTTAATTATTGTTTAAACAATATTTAATAAGCTATTTGACTCGTTAAAATTGTGACGTCATAAGCCAGTATCATAGAAAATCAAGGAGGCCTTGACTTTTAAACGATGATAAAAAGTGTTTCAGTTGATGCGACTGTCAAAATAATACCCAATTAAACAACTTATTCAAAAACATCGAAATGGTTTTATAAGATATTTTTTATAGATGTATAGGTTTGCGTTTGACCACTATCTCACCTGATGTTGACTGATAACGCAGTCTAGGATGGCGCACGCTTACCTAGAAGATACCTATTCACTCGTGACTTGAAGACTTCAAGATTGTATTTGTCAGGAAAACAGACTTCGGCAGTGCGCACCAGAAAAGATGAAGCGAAACGCTTGATTCTGACTGGTGGTGTAACGATGGTGCAAACCGGTGCGTCTGGTTGTCTGATGGTAAAATGGGATGGAGGAATCAGCTCGTGCAATTGTAATGAACACATCCCGATATGTATCCGGTAGAAAACAGTTAGCCCCGCGACTTTGCATCTATGCTCTAGACTCTGAAGTCGAGCATAAAAAAACGGTCATTGCCGACCAGCTGGCCCTTTTCTCAATTGATTCCAACGTCTCCAACTGGTATTTGGCTGACCCGTCTCAAATATGAGAACAGTACTCCATGCAGGACCGAAAGTTCTAACTAACGATACCCCAAACGATACAATATGTTAGGTTTATAACTGTACTAGAGTTTACCTCGCGGCTGTGCCACGGGTCAAACTCTAGTACCTACCTCCTTGTTTAAAGAGCAACCGGTTAATACAGGTTATACATTGTATTATATTTTTATGTTGGTGCTATTTGCCCTCAGAAGATTTACTTCATTTTATATCGCAAACTACTCCATCTCCCGGGATGAAAGTATCTATTTCCTTTTTCGATATTCAGAGAGAGAGAGAGAGAGATCGAGTTACTATCGTATTTTTTTATAGATTATGATTTTTTTATCTATAAACTTTAGAAATGATTAGTCTCCCATACAAACTTTTATCCCCTATTTTAACCCGTTCTATTTTTATTTATATATCTCCCGTCTATCTTTCTGTAAACTACATAAACAACCAAAATTACCAAAAACTACCAAAACTACCGAAACTACCACAACTACTAAAACTACCACAACTATTAATACTACCAAAACTACCGAAACGACCAAAACTACCAACACGACCAAATTGAGCCAATGTGACCAAATTGACCAAAATAAACAAAATGATGAAAATGGTAAACTACATTTAAAAAACCTATCATATTTTATGGCATAGCCTTTAAATAAATTTATTCCACTATTCGGGATGAAAAGTATTCATTGTCCACCCCGATATAAAATTTACATATATATCGAATTTCAGCCAAATCGGTAGATTAGTTTTTCCGTAAAAGCGTAACAAACGGAAATACAAGTATATTTTTGTCCTGGCAACTGTCCAATTTTTCGGGATAAAAAGTATCCTATGTTCATCCTCGGCATCGAATATATATATATATACTGAGTTTCAGCCAAATCGGTCCAGCAGTTTTTTCCGTGAAAACGGAACAGTCAGACAGAGTTACTTTCGCGTTTATAATATACACTTTTAGTATAGAAGGGATGAATTTACTGATAGTAAATTGATAAATTGATTGTGTCATGTGATTGTAGGTTATGTTTTATTTATTGTCATTAAAAAAAAATATTATTTCATTAGCCTTCACTTGGACGAAAAACATCGAACAAATTAACGCAATAAGTGACGCAACATGTTAATATGAGAAAGCCTATATAAAATAATAACTTTCAATCCAAACCGCATTAAGAAAGTTTTGTAACAATCAAAATATCTCTGCAATATTCAATATTTCAATTCGAAATAATGTTACGCAACAAATTAAATTATTCAATTAAAATAAACGTATTGTTTCATAGTATTTATTGCATATTTTATTGATTATTGCATAGAAATATTACTATTTTAGTATGTAAAGCGAAAGTGGCCTATCAATTCCTAGTTTAAGATGATATGAGAAACATCTCAATCGCTATGAAAAAGAAATAACTAAACAGTATTGTCTTACAATAACATATGAACCGTAATTAGGGGCTCTAGAGGTGGTCGCCATACATAGCTAACAGATAATTTTTATAAATTGTGTGCTTTATTAATCAGGTGACCGAAGGTGGCCGCTTTCGTAGATTCGTTTTACGAACATGACAACAGTTTAAATAGAATTTTTTTTATGGAAGTATAGGTTTGCGTTTGACCACTGTCTCACCTGATGTTGAGTGATGACGCAATCTAGGATGGAGCACGCTTACCTAGAAGATAACCTATTCACTCGTATCTTGAAGATTTCAAGATTGTATTTGTCAGGAAAACAGACTCCTACAAATTATTCCACTCTTCAGTAGTGCGCACTAGAAAAGATGAAGCGAAACGCTTGGTTCTGACTGGTGGTGTTTCCACCATGTAACGATGGCGCATACCGGTGCGTCGGCGACCTTGCGTCTATGCTTTAGACTCTGAAGATCGGAACTTCTATATCTTACACCTCTACCACTATTCTATACACGTGTCAATTCCTCTAAACGATGGTCCAAAAGCGGCTGCTTTAAGGATCCTTGACTTTGTGGGTTTACTCTGTACCTCTAGTTATAAATTTTTGCGCCCCGACGTGGCCAAGCATGCTCTACTTTAGTACTTACTACTTTATGTTTCACGTATGATGTCATGCTATAAATCCTTTGCACAAACCTACATCTTTTCTTTTTATTGCGCGAGTTCAGCAAATAGGCAGACGACCCGTCTGATGGAAAGCGGCGCCTATAGACATTTGCAACACCAAAGGTGCTACAAATGCGCTGCTACTCTATTAAGGGAGTCTGGAACCTAGCCACTAAAGCCGGAACACAACTCATGTTGTTATGACGGCATACTCTTGAACAGGGGTGGTAGCCATCCAGACGGATAAATGCCTACCACCTGTCTGTGGGTTGCTTTGTCACCTCTTACGACAGGCCGCCAGGCCGCAGGAAATTGTATTCTTTCTCCGTTCCTGCCGGATATAATATTAACAATTAATATTCGGATATTTTAACTTGTCTGAATTATGGTTGCAAATTCCTGAACAAAATAAGCTCTTGCTCTTGGTGTCTGGGATCTGTCCAGAGTGGTCCATTGTGTATCTGTGTTACTTATAAAATAAGACAATTTTATAAGTCCTACTTTTAGTTTTTATATACATCACTCAAGGACGATTTGAAAACATTGCTTGATAACTCTAGAAATTTTAAATAACAGCTGTAAGATCTCTTCTATTATAATCGAGGTCTGACAACATAATATAGTCAATGTAAACTATCTCTATGGCTGTTTTATTACAACTTATTTTGAAAAACGATAGAAATATCATTACGGCAACAGTTACTCAAACTTTCTTCGATTCAATATACTTATACTATATACCTAATAATTATCAACATTAGGTTTCTAAAACGAAAGTTCAGTTCGTTATTTACAATTAAATCTTTTTTTGTTATCAAACATTTCACCAAATTAATTAAACATAGAAATACAGCTGGAGGCTATGTTTTAATCTAGAGATTTTTAATACGGGATCGACGACCTCTGAGATAACAATGAACAGACGTGCGGGGAGCTTTACTATATATTTATTAATATTTATCCAACTTTCGATTCCTATTTAACATCAAAAGTGTCATAAAGCTGATTGTACAATTAATACACTGCACTTAGTACAAGTATATGTTAAAAGTGATAAAAATATTTCTCAATTGACTTTTTGTTCCCTCCATAGAGAGTTGGTCATGATTTAGATTTTCATGAATTCATAATTTCTGTCGAACAGGAAGTTACACAAGAAAAGCCTATGTTTGCAAAGTACGAAAAACGCGTCAAAATTAACTGCCAGAAAATGTTAAATTAACTACTTCTTACATTTTGGCACTTGTATTCATTAAAATGTTGTAATATTGTTAAAATCAAATCGATAGCGTATGTACTTGATAGCTATAGCTGGCTATCCACTCAAGTGCATTTTGTAATTATTTTTCCAAAGGACACGTGAGAATATCAAAAATAGGGTCTCTAAAGATTTCGAAAGTTTTTATGCAAGCTAAGTTCTGGCCAGGGGCATATTTTTGAAAGCCTACTTCCGAGAATACGGTTTACACATAATTTAACTTGAAGGAATGATTACGTCATAGTACACTATATATACATTTCAAAAAAGTTATATGTATATAATTATGGGTATATAATAATAACCCCACAAAAAGAGATTCATAATATTTTTATAGCTTAAGTACAAATAGACAAGCTAATGGTCGAGTAGATGTAAAAATATTTTTCAATCGATCAATCAATTTATTTATTTGCTTAACAATATGGTACATATTATAGATGTTAGGACATATACAGTTTCACATGTTATTTACCTATTAGGCATACAAATTCAAAAATTGTTAAATTAATATTATATTACATATCATTTTATGTACTTAATTATAATTAATATGTCAATTGTGTTTAATTTTATTATTGTCATTAAAAAAAATGTTAATTAGGCAATTGTGTAATTTAGGTTTAAATAATTTTATTGATAAATCTTTTAATGTCTCAGGAAGGCTATTATATATTAATGGGGCCATATAATGTGCATTTATTTTTGTAGACTTTTGTAGAGTATTACAGTCGCCTATGGATATTTACAGCACCGAAGGTGTCATCAACTCTGCCAGCCTCATAGGAATTTTATGACACCCTATTTTGTAAAAAAAACCCATAACCTAGCGCTAGATGAAAACCTCGGCTTTGAACTCATTCCAAATCCCCACGATTCACAATAGAAACGCTCATGAGAACCGTTTCGTACATGATCGAAACGGATCAAAGACGTATAGATGAATGCTCGCAATGCTGAGCAGTGCAGTTAGAAGACGGAGGCGCCATTCTGAACAGTTCCTTAGAACATTGTACACTTTACAAGTGTTGTACTATAAAAAAAATGAGAAATTAAGTAATTTCTTAATTACCAACAATGCCTAAATTAATTATATGCAATTATGTATATTATATGAAAACTATTTGTCGAATAAAATTGTGTGTGTCTTTACCGTACAAAATTTAGAATGCATTGAAAATATTAGAATTTTTGCACCACCTACATCGCTAGATTGACTACTAAATATCCTATAAGTTAGTACATTTGGAAGAGATCGCTCTGAGCGATAAAGCCGCATATTGTTTGCCTAAAAATATTGTAATTGAAGTTTTGTGTCTGTTATTTTGGTCAGCAATAAAGTGTTATCTATCTATCTAACTCTCTCTACTAATTAGTGGCATACATGTACCTACAGTGTACACTAGCCTCAAACCTCACACTTCCCCGAGGCAATACCATATTAATTACCTCACGATTAGACCACAATCGAATCGAAGAAAGTTCTCTAACGAAACGAATTCGTAACGTTATGTATGAAAGCTTTCGGCGCATTACAATAAAACTTATTTAACACCTGCAATTTATTCTATAAAACGTTCCATTTTCACCTTTAACTCAATGCAATAAGAATCAACGTTAAAACTTAAATGATTTCTTTAAATTAAGAAGTATGTTTGGTGCATAAGACATATAAGTACATAGGTGCATAGAGAGGTACATAGATTTAATTTTGCCGATTATCTTTTGTATATATAATTATTCTGTTCGTGTGTATGACACGGTTTGCCGCTAAACGGTTGAAGCGATTTTGATGGTTTTTTTTGCGTGTGTTCAAGTGGATTCGAGAATGCTTTAGAGTCACAATTGAACCCGGTAGGCGGTGCTGGAATCGAGTTACAGGATATTGACGATTTTTTGGGGAGTTTTTATTTGAGTGCGTCCCTCGGTAGTTTAAATCTACAATCGGACCCAGTAGGTAGCGTTGCAATAGCGACCTAGACTTTATTATTCAGAGCAGGACAACGTCTACCGGGCCCGCTAGTACTTTATATTTTTGACTTACTTTCTTCTCTAGACAGTTTAAATTGTTTGCCTTAAAATCAAACAACAATATTTATAAGTTAGTTTATTTTTAGTATTTAATTATATTTTTTATGTTAGTTTTAGTTTGATATTGTAGCTTATAATTATAATCTAATAAACAGACGAATTAAGAACCTCATTTTGGACGTTGGTTAAAAATACTGAATTAAATCTAATTAGATGAAACTATATAACTACAATAATCTCAGTACTAGTGTAACAATTTAGGCTCCGACAAGGACAAATTCCACGTATAGATCTGTAAAAGCACATTTTATTATCTGTCAGCATTTGAACTAATTGTAATCATTTTATGATCGCCTTCTTTTTTCACTTTATTTATTGGCATAAGTTTCTAATTATTTTGGAGAACAGCCTATTGTCCTATTGTATTAAGGCAGCTCGAGAGCATCATTAGCCACGTGTTGCGGATTATAAATACAAGCTAATTCGTTGCCGGGCGGGCATATTTGCATTTATGAAGTATAAAACGATGGCCTGATTGAGAGAGGGGGTCAGTTGAGCTACAACTACGATCAAGGCGTGACGTGTGTACATTCGGGAATCCAATATTGACGGACTTTGCGCGTTTTATTGAATTACGACCTTCTGCATTACGTTTAGATTTGTTGTGTTCGGTTACATTTGTATCTGTGTTATACGTGTTTGTATACTTCTAATAAACTCTATAATAATTCTAACGGCATTTTAATTCGAGTCTCGCAAACTCGTAACAATATGTATTGTTTTAAGCATAATTTATTAAAAAATATATATTAGTAGTCTAATTATACAAGGGCGTCTGTTTTATTAAGTGGCGGAGCTTTGGCGGCCGAGTTCACTGGAACGTAGAAACTTAGTCGGGTTCGATTCCTGCATCCTACTATGGTCGGCTCGAAGGACCATGTCTAGTCTCCTCCCTGGCTGGTGTACGGGGTTCTTGTAGTAATTAGTGGACTGTTCTAATTATATGAGCTATATTTCGACAACACAATACGTATTATACGGGACAAAGGAAACGTTGTATGGTCTATTATATGCGTAAGCGCCGCCGGATGATGTGTGGCGGATAGGGTTGCCAACTGTTTGTGAGAAAAATAACGTATCACATTTTTTTAAGTAGGAAAAAAGAAAGTATTTGGAACAAAAAAGGTGTTTTTCAAAATATTACATGTTTATTTATTTCTTCTCTTGACATATTTTTGTGTGTTTCTAGCACACTAACAATTTTTACTTATTCCTAAATTTTTGGAAGCTATCTTTACATTCTCAATTTAAATTTCATCCCTGCAGGAACGGAGAAAGACTACAATTTCCTGCGGCCGGGCGGCCTGTCGTAAGAGGCGACTAAACAACCCACAGCCAAGTGGTAGAGCATTTGCTCGACTGGTTGGCGACCACCCCTGGTCTAGAGTATGCCGCCATAACAACCTTGTGTTGTGTTCCAACATCAGTGACCAGGTTCCAGTCTCCTTTAAGAGAGCAGCAGCGCATTTGTAGCACCTTTCGTGTTGCAAATGTCCATAGGCGACGGTAACCACTTTCCATCAAGTGGGCCGTCTGCCTGTCTGCTGAACTCCTGCAATAAAAAAATAAAAAAATACAAGCAACTCATTTTTTATTAAATTTATAGATGGCCTCTTCCTCTCTTCTCGCCATTTTAGATTCATTACTGAAAACAACTCTTTCAGTGAAAGCTCGATCGATAACAGTTCAGTAATTATACAAATAAGTGTTTCATTTTACGCATCACAGTAAAGATTGAAATAAAGTATTTTCACATACTTTATTTTTATGCAAAAATATAAAGTATATTTTCCAAAAATAAAATAGGATACGTTATTATAAATAATGGTTGGCAACCCTACTGGCAGACTGGCTGTGTGATTGCAGCGTTGGCGACTCTCCTCCTAGCAGAGCAGAACCGGTTAAGCTCCAAGAAAATTTTAGCACATGTGTTTCCTATTGGCGACTTCCGTATTGGTTTATTGTAGATCTGTATTCAGACCACCTGTTTAAAGAATAATAGTTTCATGTTTATGTAACTACTTATTAATAAGATATTCATAATTACATGTCTCTGATGTAATATGATAAAATCGCAATAAACTATGGTTCTAAAGAGGTACAGTGCTATTAATTGATCGGTAATTAAATCTTTTAATAACTTCGAATCAGTCAAGTCACGTGGGCTTCGGCTAATGTTATTACTCCCGGACGTAGAAGCGTCATAGTTTCCAATACTTCCGATTCTTTCAACTCTTTGCTCTTGTCATCCAGGTCTTCCAAGCCCGAGGAATCCCTTGTGAATGGAAAAGTAATTTAACACACGCTTTATTCAAAAGTTTATTACAGAAAAAAATAGGTTTTAACGGTTTTTAGCGCGGTAATTTATTTGATTTTTGTTATTCCGACGTTTCGGCCGCTTTTTAGTGGCCGTGACCACGGAAAAGAAAGATGTCAAGTGTCAACGAGTATTGTTAAAGTTTTATTTAGCCTACCTCCAAGTTGTTCATTTTAATTATTTAGTTTTAATTTTGTTTATGGTTATTATTTACTCTATGGGAGCCTAATCTAATTTACCAACGCTTTGCAACATATTATGGCTTGAAGAGAACAAGCGGCGCAAGAAACTCTTCAGCAAACATGCCTAGCTTTAATAATTTTATATAATATTAAAATGGGTGGAAGGAAAAATAAAAGAAATTATCAGTCAAGTAACGTAGTTTTATTATGTATACAAGTCGCGAAAACTTAAGAAAATATTAGGTTATTACAGATTATAATATTTATTTGATAATGATATAAGAACAGACACAGAGTTGCTATGAGAAGTCCCGAGTGGCCATAATAGAAAACTTGCAGAGAAACCAACAACCTCCTCCCATTCAAATTGGTTAAAAAGATGAAAGGTAATGCGTGAATTGTGAAATGAGGCCAATTCGTTGTTCGATAACATAATATGTATACTTTCAATGTTATTTCAATAAATACATAAAATAAACTGGAACTATTATGGATAAGTGAATAGGAAACCATTTAGATTTAATATTATGTGCTCCAGAATTCTTTCTTGACAAGCACTCAGAAATAGATGATTTTTAAATTGTTGGAATACTATAATAGTAAAAAGGTTTTAATGTAACTTCACTTTCACAACATTTACGATAAAACATATCCTACTTGTTAGCTTCATAACTAGAAACTGGCTGCGGGGCGCGACTTTAAGGCGGGGCGCAAATTACAAGAGGGGGTACTAAATTCAAGACTGTAGAACCGCAACTGACAACTTTTCTCTTCCTAGAAAATAAGTTACAAGAGAATTTATGGATTTATGATTAACCTTTTTCAGTAGACAACAATAACTTATAAAACTAGGGCCCATTAGGTAAATGAACTTACAATGATTCTAGACATATCAGCTGCCTTTGTTCATAGTTTGATTGATGATACATTGGCGGGAATGCGAGAGAAAACAGGTTTCAAATTTTAGGTTTATGGGCCACTTAAAGCTACCTCTATACTGTGTGTAGGGTTTCTATGATTTAGGAATCCACGTTCTGAATATCTCCCAGACAAGTAATGTGACCGAGGTCTTCATATTCGTGCATGAATTTGTGGTACTGAGCTTTGAGATCAGGTTCTCTTTCTAATTTCTATTCAATATTGATAAGTCAGTAAATTGGCATTTGACTTGAATCACCAAGCTCGACTGGTGCTCGAAATGGTTACTTAACAACATATCGACCCCTGTCGTCACGCCAGTGATCCTTGACAAACATTTCTTCGGCTAACACACTCTGTCTAATTTTAAATTATCAAATTAAACAATAATCAGACAAACACATAATTTCTATAGAGGGAGGATAAGTAGAGAACTGAATTCCATGAACATATACATTACCTTATGATAAAACATATACATTCCGTACGCTGAAGCTAATTCGAATTCCAAAGAAATACAAGCTAATTCTAGGAAATTATGTCGACGTTGCCGGGCGGGCACATTTGCATTTGTGAAGTATAAAACGATGGCCTGATTCAGAGAGGGGGTCAGTTGAGCTACAACTACAATCATGGCGTGACGTGTGTACATTCAGGAATCTAATATTCACGGACTTTGCGCGTTTTATTGAATTACGACCTTCTGCATTACGTTTGAACTTCTTGTGGTCTGTTATATTTGTAACTGTGTTATACGTGTTTGTATAGTTCTAATAAACTCTATGATAATTCTAATGGCATTTTAATTCGAGTCCCGCAAACTCGTAACAATATTTACAATTTGCGGGAAGATGTATTTTAATATAATAACATGACAATGAATGACTGACATGCGTGCGAAAACGGGAACACGCCGTCAGATTCAAAGGAAATTTTTAAATTAATGAAAGAAAGTTTGTAGACGCCAAAAGGTTACTTGGCGATACCATGCTTATTATGGCGAGCCATTTGAGAATTCTCCGGAAACGTAATCACAGCCAACCCTATGTCCTGTAGGAAAAATAAAACGCTTCGCAATCGCTTCGCATTCACCGTGCTACAGCCACGCGTAAAAGTTTTCAAGGTGTCCAAATTTGTTAGACAGCATAAAAAAGGCGTAGTTCATAGACGCAAACATCGTTTTTGTGCTGTTCATTACAGGCCGTGTACAAAAAAGATACAAGATGAAAGTGATTGGGTTCGCTTTCGTGCGGACACACGTACAAATAAAATAATTTTATATTAATGTTCTACATGATGATATTAGACGAATGTACATGTTTTACAGTCTCAAGCCATTGACCATGGTTTTTAACTGTGCTAAATTATGCATAATTATTAGGTGGATAAAACGTGACGCGACATAAAGTATGTGAACAAAAACCTCTACTCCTTAAAGCTGATATTAGACGTAATAAAACTACGTTGTAACTTTTTAAGCACGGTATTTTTTGATTTTTATTCCGACGTTTCGGCCACTTTTCAGTAGCCATGATCGCGGAAGACATACTATTACTAGTCGCGAAACTTAACAAAGTACTATGATATTAAACGGTTCATTGTTGTCTTTCAATTTAGACGAAACAACCAGAGTGATCCATATAATGGCTACGACATAAGGTGGTTTAAGAAGGGCGTTATAAAATTCCTTAGAGGCCTGCAATGCGTTGGCAACACCCCTGGTGTTGGAAACATCCATAAGGCGACGGTAATCACCTTCCATCAAGTGTGCTGCCCGCCTGTTTGCCTGCTTCAAGTAATAAAAAAAGGACGAAATCACTATTCATTGTTACTATCTCCTATCAAAGGCGAAACATGTAACATTTATCACTTAGCATAACATCTACAAAAATGTCCATGTTTCAAACAATTAAATTACTTTGACTTTGACATATTTGGATCTAAGATGTCTGTTATTAAATAAATAATAATAAAATCAATATGTAGCAATTTCCGTTTAAATTTTGGCATATATTTTGAAATCACAGACAAATACAACTATTTTATTTATTAGTATATAGATTTATTTCAATACATTTCACCTTTGTCTTCATTATTATATACGTTGTATGCACATTGTGGTGCGGCTTCATCTGTTCATCTTTAACACTAACTAAGCCCCAGTATTATTGATAAGCCATTCAAATAATAGAATTTCACTTGTACCAATGTCAAGTTCAAATCTGTTTTGCTCATTCATGCTCATGTCGACGTTGTGTAGATTTATCATGATTACATTTTGGCTGATGTGAATGATTTGTATTTTTTTTTTTGCATTAATATTTGTTTACGTTTTCCTTGTTGAAGTGAAACTTCTATGGGGGGGGGTATTAGGATGTTTTTGTCACGAAAAAGCGGTACGGCCGCGTGGAGGAGCGGCATAAGTTTAGAGTAGACGTGGAGGGGCGGCATAATTTTAGAGTAGACCTTGGATTTTTTTTTTGCCGGATCGAATTCTGTTTTTTTGTTTGACAAAATAAAATATGTTTAAATAAAAAATGCATTGATTAAAATATACCTAAACTAACCAAATCATAATTTGCAATAAGCCTGCGAAAAATCGAAATGTGTGCTGGGACACATAGTAGAAGTGAAACCTCAACGGACAAGTGGAAAACGAATCGCAAGGGTCAAGTGGCAAAACAAATCGCAACAAAATTTTAACTTGATGTTTTACGGGCAGATTGTTAATGTACTTGTCCAATTTGAAAACCTGCCCGCAAAACTTCAAGTTAAAATTTTGTTGCGATTCGTTTTGCCACTTGTCCGTTGCCATTCGTTTTGACACTTGTCCGTTGCCATTCGTTTTGCCACTTATCCGTTGCGATTAGTTTTTCCACTTATCCGTTGCCATTCGTTTTTCCACTTATCCGTTGAATTTTTTAATTTTTCGGAGTTTAAATTCTACGGGACCCCTTACGAGGTTGATTAACAGTGCTTAACATTTTGATAGTAAAACATTTTTACATCCAAACATATCGCCAACACTATTCTAAATCTCAGTTATATCTTAAGCTTCTGTTAAAGTATTGCAGAATTCAGTTTCCTACTTATTATCCTTCTCTATGTGTTATCTATAATATTATAAAATTCTAAACATGCCATGTCTGTAGTTTGAAGCTTTTTTTTTTAAAAAAAACAACTAAAATAGACTATATAAACGATGGAGAACACGATGCATTTTTTTAGGTTTCTTGTCTCTTTGTCTCTTGCCCAAAATAGTTTGGGAAACCCTGATTTAGACAGACCGACGTGATAATTTTATAAGGGTTCAGTTTTAACCAGAATTGCTACAAAACCATGGAATATTCTCTAAAAATACAATCGTTTCTATGAAGTAAGTACTCAATGATAAGTTTAAAGGACCCTCCACCAGAATTTTTCGGAAACACCACGAAGACGCACGAGAAAAGAGAACGCGGAATGGGTTCTTGTGTTCTTTTCTCGTTATGTTCTTGCGAGAGTTTAAAAAACATGAATTAACCAAACACAATTAGTAGACGTTATAATAGCGAACGCCCTTGTCGTCGCGTGCGCAGCGCAATAGTTTATTAGTATTCGGTCATGAGTCACAATTGTACTATAATAATTATTTGTGGGTATTAATTTTATCGCTAGTGCCATGTGTACATTATCGCAATATTCATTTATAATTAAGTGCCGCCCCCTCGTTAATGCTTTTGCTTATACATTGTAATTTATGTTAATAATAGACGCCGGCCGCAACTTCGTCTGCGTTCATATTGAACATTGACAATATGAATACATCTATCAAAGACGTTTGCCCGCTTTCGAGTCCCGCGTATTATTCACCTTGCCCTGCATCTCATCTACACTGCATACAACCGGACACTCGTGTCGAAAGCATTTCTACTTGATACTTATCGTTATATCTTAGCCAATCTCCGAGTCCGATGCCAGACACCCAGATCATAGTAATTAACGGAAAGTTCGTTTCCGGAATTTGCCGTGGCAGGAATTAAACCCGCACCCTCTGCGTTGAAGCGAGGTAGGAGGGAAAGGTTTTACCTACTCTACCACAGAACCGTCGTACTAGCTAACCTGGCAGTGTAGATGGTGCACATGTTAATTTGTTTTTAAATACACGATACAATTAGGATTATTACCGGGCTCTAAAATCAATTATATCATCTTTATCTCTCCCATATTTACGTAATTCTATACAATATTACTATGATTATTATTAATATATATATATCAATACATGTATATTTTTGTATTATTTCTATGTCTATTATACTTGCCATTTCAAAATTTTATATACTTATTAATACTTTTTTTATTCTAGTTATATGGCAAAACCCATATGTTTGACAATTTTTTTTTTCTAATCCATCCTAAGGTTATCTGGAAGAAATTGCTTTTAGTTATAAGACCTCCTATTGTGTTCTATACTTAAACTTCTTGAATTAATTCTTAATATTGTGCAATAAAGTATATTCTATTCTATATTTTTTAAATTTATTTCAAGAACTTTTGGATGAACGTCCATATCAGTCTGTAAAGACAAAGCTATACATAACATGCCAAATCAATTATTTAATGCTTTTAACAATAAAGTGTAAAACTAAATTTGCCTCTATAGACGAAGCATCAGCTAAAAAAGAATTAAAAATCTCAAAATCGAGCAAGTCTAAGCATAAGTCTCTCTTTAGTCCCTTTCTCTCATTGTTATTTTTGGTGCATTATACAAGAATATAATATATGTCCTCTCTTTTATTACATATCTCACAATTGGGGCTGTCTGTCTTTTTCATGAGGAAAGCAAAAATCATACAATAAAATTATGTTTGTTTATTTATTTATTCACATGCATTAAATGTAGTTCACAATACAAGTACAGGTAGCCGTAACACAAGTAGAGTTACTTTACAATTAGCCCCGCTTGAGGCATATATGTAATATCTTGTTGACCAAGTCAAGTTTACATATGTAATACCATCAGATGTGTCGTAAGCTTGTCTTTTGTAGTCCAGCAATAAAAAAATTAACCCTCCTGTTCAAAAAATGTCCCCATGAGCACACCAACCAAGTAAATGCCTCTTGTATTCAAATTGGTAGTTATTAGCGAATTAACGAGCATAAGCATGGCACAGTGACCCAGATCACCTTACCGGTCTTTCCGTGGATTCCATTCGGTGAGAGTTTCGCGAAATGAACAATAAATATGGAAAGTAATTTTTATTTCTATAAAGAGGCGCGCTGGTAATGCTCATTCGGGTACCCTCATTCGCTTAAAGGCCACTTAAAAACATATAATAAGTAATAATAACCTAAGAATGAAATTGGATTGCGGTAAAAGCATAAGTGAATCTTTAATTTCCTTGTTATGCAATATTCTCTTTAAGGTGTTTTCTTGAAAGTCCTGAAATTAAATAGGATTATATTAACATTATCTATGGTCTATTATTCTAAGTGCTGACCCGCGTGGTTCACAGGGAGACAGAGCTTGCTCCCGACTTCGATTCACGGCAATAAATTACGAAAATTAACTCTCCATTATTTTGCTCTAGGCTGGGTATGGGATCATTCTGATGATGATCTGGGATCAGTCTTAGATTTGCTGGGGAGTTTGTTGCACGTTGCTGGAGAGTTTTCTGGGCTGCTTCTTCTCCTTTAGCAGTAACTGAAATTGCTTTGGCAGCGACAATAGACTCATGGCTTTCAATAACTAATCTATAACTTTCCCTTTTTTCCCTTTTTTTTAATACATTCAAATGAAGTCTGGTTGGATGGAGGCTGGAACTGAATATCAGCGCTGTGTTAGCTCCTAACACAGCATAATGCTGAGTTTCCAGCCTCATTGCCGTGAATTTTATGTACATATATTTCTTAAACTGTATCTATTTATTAGTAAAAATCCTTGTATTTTATGTTTTTGTGCATTTATTTGCGACAATAAATATTTTTCTTTCTTTCTTTCTTTTCATTTTCACTCATTCCTTATAAATTACTTATAACATAACTTGCTTATAATGGATTGAGAACATAATTGCAATGTGTCTGTTTGCATCGATATGTTCAATTAAGGGCCGATTATACAATCATTAGATAAAAGTTATCAATGGAATAAATTAAAACCTGACTAAATTCATAAGTGAAACAATTCAACTGTTTAACTCACGCAACAGATATTTTTAATTCTCTCATTTTGTACTTTATTCTACGAATAACTTTTGTCTGGTGATTGAAAAATCGGCCCTTTATGATTTTTTGGGTTATGTAGCACAATGACGAAAGCTACAAAACTCCACAGAATCCTTCGATGCGCGAGGATCTCAACGCACTTTGGCCAATTTATTTCCTTGAGGACATCGTTTCTCAACCTGGGGTAGGGGGGGGGGGGCACGTTTGTTATTAAAAGGGAGTTCGCAGTATGTTAAAAACAAGACCTAAATACAAATCAAACGTTGTATTTTGTTGTGAAGGGGTCGCAAGAGTTTTTATTTAACTTTTTGTTTTTTTTTTCGTAGGTCGTGATATAAAAATCGTTGAGAAACAATGCTTTAGGAATTGCAACCATAAAAAGAAAAAAATCTCAATTTCGATATAAGAATAACCATTCGTTTTAATAGTAAAAATGCAAGACTACAGTGAGACACATTTCGAAATCAACATAATATATTTATGTGGTTAACACATTTGCATTGCAATGGCCGTAACATAGTGGTCGTACAAGCTGCGTCGTGGAACCTGTATTATCGGACATTTTGACACCCGGTCACTGGGTTGATGGGCGTCAACAATCGGCACTCACGGCTGCGGCCGTGAGTGCCGATTGTTGAGAAGACGATTAACTTAGAGATCGATTAAAATTTATTAGTAAATGTATAACAGAAGTATTGATATTGTCGAGTGCTGATGTGAACTGATTTATTTTGGAAACGGTAACCTCAAGTACAAATATTAACAAGTCGTACTGCTAGTACAATATATAGCACAGTGTGTGAGCGGGATGGATAATGTGCGAGCGAGATAGAGCAAGTATTAATATGTGCGCTTCCGCGCTGCGCTAATCAGTAGATCACTATAGTCCGGAATAGAGCGCGATTTGTGATGGGTCGTCTAGCACCCATGATAGATAAACGAAGCAAAATGTCCCTCAGACACAAGCTTACTCTATATAAAACATGCATCCGCCCGATCATGACATACGCGAGTGTGGTATTCGGCCATGCTAAGCCTGCCCTTTTAAAGAAACTGCAAATCGTTCAGAATAAATTCATGCGCAGAGCCGTCGGTGCTCCCCTCTATATGCGTAACGTCGACATCCACCGCGATCTGGAGCTTCCCTCCATCAAAAACTACATTACGTCGCTCTCGCGTAAGTATTTCGATCTAGCGCCGCACCATCGAAATCCCCTCGTCGTGTCCGCGTCCGATTATAAGCCTCGACGAAAGGCTCTCGTGCGACGACCGCGTAACATCCTCATGGACAAGGTCGACGATATCACAAAACGGCTGGCTCGGATCAGCCCGCCCGCGGTTAGGACGGCAGGCTGGCAGGCACCGACAGACAGACACAGACGGCGGCGTCGACGCCGCCAATCACGATCTCTCCACGTCCCTGCGAGGGACGCCAGGAGACACAGCCCCCATAGGATAGACTAGGCGTGTTGCTGGGAAGTTTCTTTCGCCGTTTCTTCTCTCCCAGCCATAACACGTTGCGAAACGGCAGTAAGATAGTATAGGCCACCGCGAACCGCCGATCCCGGTCCGCCGGGATCCTTCCTCTCGGGCTTTATATTACCCGTCGCCCGCTCTCAATTAGTGCATTGTGTCGCCCTATGGTGGGCATCATTAGATTCATCCCCCTCTCATGGCAACAGTCCAGCCGAGGTGAAACTCCCTAGGGAGCCCCCTCGAGCAAGTTGCCTCCCGGGCTCGAGCGCCTTCGCTTCGCAAAGGCACTCGCCCCGAAAACCCCGGTAAAGTTGTGAGGTCTTCGGACCAACAACATAAAGTCAAGTCCAATAAAAAATAATCAGTAGTTCGTTGTCCGCTGTAATAACTAGACGTATGCAGCTCCTATAATATATTTATAATTTAACATTGATGTAAAGTAAATTCACAGCGTCTTTGCTACTTGATACGAAATACAATACATATTTAGATTAGAACCAGAAACTCATACTGACTATCTAACTACCAGATTAAGATGAAAAAATCCTCTGACTCTTTTAGCACTCGTGCTGAAGACCAAATCGCTATTAGTTGTAAATTACCAATGCAGATGTTTAAGCTCCACTAACTTTAGTTGTGTCTAGTTGCCTGTATATTTAAATAAATAAAAAATAGCTTAGTGGTTAACACATACGCACTTGAAATTACGCGAATTCGAATCCTACCAGAGAAGTATACACTTCGACAATTTTCTGACCATTTGAGATGAAACCTGCAAATAAAAATAATCGACATGTGAAACCCGTCCATCCGCCTAAGACAAACGTGGAGAGTATACTATCCATTCCTCTATAAACAAGGAGGCCAGAACCCAGAAGATTACAAATATAGTTCTTGCAATTCATGAAGTCAAGTGAACTTTGCTTGTGTTTTGCACGTATTTTTGTATGCGTGAGATCAAAAGCGGGTACGGTTGAACGGCACGCTCGCAACTGATTCTTTCATCAGACACCAAAACTATCTACCAGCCAGGGCCTGCGGCGTCACCAAGCTGTATACCTGTAGACCTGGTAAAAAGGCGATGGACGGAACACCGAAGAGCTTTAAAGGGTTGGTATCCCTGACTCGGGGGACAATAGCATTCCTTCGGGGATGCTAGTGCCACCCTAAAGTGCGATACACACAAAACTTGCCAACCTATGTCGGCAAGATTTTTTTGGCGGGCTAGTTGGCGGCTTCACTCATTGCAAGTCGGAAAACTTTGTCGGCGACTCGAGATGAGGAACAAAACGTATAACACGTCACTACAGCTGGAGTTTTCTGAGCGTTTGTGTACCCAAGCCGCCGACATGCCGCCAACATGTCGGCGGGCAGCACGCGCAGGCGCATATTGCCGACATGATTCTTTTCATGTAGGCCACCGGGTTATGTCGATGGGTCGGCGGTTTTAGTGTGTATTGCGCTTAACGTGGCGAATCCTACACGCCACCATCGTGCTTCCCTCGCAGTGGTTCCCCCACAGGCAGACCGCGATCGGATTTCCCCAAGCTTTAAAAAATGCACGCATACTATCGCAATGTACATATATACATTGTATACGTTCAAACACGAGTAAAGTTCGGCTTCGTGAATTGCAAGAACTATAACAGAACTTTCATGTATGTTACACCCTTAATATAAGAGAAAGGAGTGACATGAGGCCAATAAATAATTAACTTGTAATTAAAATACGTTATAATTTCTAGAGCACTAATTGCGAATGATAACCAGATACTGACTACTAAATTTCTAAGTATATCATTGTACTCAAAATGTCATTCAAAAATTAGTCAGAGCATGTTAGACTGGCCAAAGTAATTTCTAATTTTGACCTGCAAATTAGACAAGGACAGATTAGTTGAAAAAGGGAAATACTAAAAATTCAGTCGAAAAACTAAATTATCAGATACTTTTAGGGTTCCATAACCATTTTGGAAAAAACTGAACTCTTATGTTTCATCATGAGTCACATTTACCTGTCTGCTCGTTTCTGTCACGTATGTCAGTCATTTCTCTCGAAAACCACTGGATTTATGTAAATTAAATTTAGTAAAAATCTGAAACATACAGATTGTGAAATTTAAATGTATAGTATAAATTAATTATTTGAAAATTGTGTAAAGCAGACAAGTGTAAAAATAGTTAAATATATATAACAGATAGTAAGTAAAACAGTAAAAACAAAAATAGTACATAATAGATAGTATATATAATAGTAATAAGAAATTAGTATAAAATACATTGTATTAAAAATAAGAGTTTTTGAAATAAGAATAAGAAGAGAAAAAAGAAAATAATTGAAAAAGATCCTAATCCCCTCATCCTTGTTGTAGTTGTATTGTAGGCGATAGAAAAAACATATAGAGTGAATTTTTCAAGTGTGCGTTCAGGGCCAAATCCTAAACTAAGCTAAATAGCGAAAAACAATCAAAGGAGTCTCGAGGCCAATTGTGAATAAAACTAAAGTAGTACCATTAGATTTTTGGAAAAACAATTACCCTTGTCATAAATCGAATCTTCTTATTTTGTTAAGAAACAGCCATTTCCCTTGGTTTGCCATTTGACATTCCTTCACAGAAATTGATCCTTACAAGCTACACTATAATTTGGTATAATAATACAGGTGTGTCTATTTTTTCAAAATCAGCCGATTTGATTCCTGAGAAGGATAATTGATTTTTCAAAAATCTAATGATGCCAATTTAGTTTTCATCAAAATCGTCCTCGAGACTCCGCTATTTTGTATAGTTTAGGATTTGGCCCTGTGAAGGCCCACTTAAAAAATTCACCTGTATATTCCGATGCACAACGCTGTTTTGAAATCGTTAAAAAGGTACCTATAGTTAATAGGTGAGCGAAATGTTTGAAACTGATGACGGAAATATTTTTCAGTGTAGGTACTTATTCAAAGGTAAATTAAAGATCTTTTTGATGAAGAAGACATATTATTCAATTAACGACTATTTAAATGACATATGATGACACTATTCATAATATGTAGATTTTAGTAATAATTGACAATTGGATAATAATTTGTAATAATAATAATAATATAATAAATAATTCGGCAGACAAACACGCACACTGTATATCCCCAAATTAAGCAAGTTACGCTTGTGTTATGGGTAATACAACGGACCACTCTGGGGCCGATCACAGACACCCAGACCATAGTAAATAACGAAGAAAATACGTTTCCGAAATTTACTATACCAGGAACGAACCTCTTCATTGCAGTGAGGTAAGCCGACAAAGGCTTAGCCCGCTCAACCACAGAGGCCGTCAAATGAAATAATAATAGTACTAATATATAATGTCAAGTATCTACAATACCATGCTATACCCTAAAAGGGTTAATGTATAATCATGTCTATGTATCTACATTAAGCATTGAATAAATGAATAGAATTGTATCCTACAGGATACTGCCAGTCAGATAAAACAACAGGGGTTGTATAATACAACAGTCAGATAATAACTAATTATTATCTGACTGTTGTATTATCTAATTAAAAAGGCAATACAAAAAAGATCGTAAAGGGTTACGATCTTTTTTGTATTGCCTTTTTAATTAAATCAATACGTGGCGAGATATTCGCTTCCAATATCGTAAAAGCCCTACCCCTTATTCCTTTCATATTTATACTTCTAAAATTACTACTCGTAATAGTTACTCCATTAATAGAAAGGCGGAGCGGCATAGGATGCCAAACGCGCTGCAGTGAGTTACAAGTAGGTATACAGGCGCACTATACAAGTTTGTAAAAAAATTGCTTCACTTCATTTGAGGTTTTTGTTTACGTAGGTTCCGTCTACATATTGATGGTTTAAGTTATAATTATACTAAAATTCTGTCAAAAATCAAGGCAGTGAAGCTTAAAAAATACTTTCAACGAAAATTTGTTACAATAAATTGAGTTGTTTTTGAAATATTAGTTATTTTCAATTCAATACGTTTCTCAGGTTTACGTAGACAAATGACAAAAGCAATGCGCCTTTTTTTGTTTTATTGCATGAGTTCAGCAGACAGGCAGACGGCCCACCTTATGGAAAGCAGTTACCATCGACTATGGACATTTGTTACACCAAAGGTGCCACCAATGTGCTGCTGCTCTCTAAAGGGAAACTGGTACTTTGGAACCTTCGTCACACTCGTCTCTCCTGAAGCCTATAATGTGCACAGACCGACACGTTTTGCCGAAAACTTTACGTAACCCAAAAACAACGACCATAGTGTAAAATATATACAATCGACCCATCAAAAATATCAGTTAGACTTCATTCTAATATAACAAAAAAATCATTCATAATTACTACCTTCGCACGTAAAGGCTAGCTCAAGTCGGTCACGGGTACAAATTCACTATCAAAGGCATTTAAAAAAATATTCCCACGCCTTAATTTATAATGGAGTAGGTATAATTTAATCTGTTACGGACGATGTAAGGAACCCCAAGTGATGATTTTTTGCTATAAAGAATTTTTTGATGGACCACTTATAATTTATTTTTAATGTTCATAATACTGCCCTCCTTATAACAAACGGAATACTTGTAAAATGACGTGGTAAACATATTTTCAGATATCTAAACAACATATCCATGTCATATAACTTTTTAGTATATCTACAAAACAACAACAATAATCAAGCTTTGTGTATAGATTAGCGCCTTGAGATACCATTTCTGCAGAAAAATGATGAACCCAAAAATTTCGATTACTGCAAGTGTAATAAGTAGGGCAGAATGGAAGCACGCTAAACCATGTTTACGATCTAAGGAAAAGCAATGTATTGAAGTATTTTTATTCTTCTAATCTAACCTTAATCACTATGATTCATACCGTCCATAAAAATTTTGACGCTAAAACTACGAGTCAAATAGAGTATTAATTATACTTATATAATTGTTTAAAAAATAACAAAACTTATTATTCCTTAAATGTTCTCGACCAGTACACATAATTAAAACTACGTTTTAACGGTTTTCAGTGCGGTGTAAGTGAAACGTGGCCGAAACGTCGGAATAATAATCAAATAAAATTCCGCGCTTAAAACTGTTAAAACGTAGTTTTAATAAAAATAAAACATTTTTATCGCCATATTATAAAAGTAAGACGATAGTATATGTATTTTGGCACCCCCTCTTTTATATGTAAATAAGTTTAGTATTTATTGTAGCATATGGAGCCTTTACAGCCATTTTACTTAAGCGACATTTGGACCGAAGTATATTTTTTTGGTGCAAAATGTATTTTAAACTAATTTTGGTTTTTTAGACTTTCAGTTTTTAATTCAGTAGGGTTTTTTTGTTGAAGCACAGCATACAGGCTTACGGCCCAATTGTGATGGAAAATGGTTACTATCGCCTATGGACATTAGCAATAACAGATGTGTTGCCAACCTTGAAGGAGAAACTGGAACCTGGAACTGGAGCCACTGAACACAAATCAAAGTTGTTATGGCGGCATACTCTAAACCAGGGGTGGTAGCCATTCAGTCGGGCAAATGCCCTACCACCTGGCTAAGGGTCTAATCTAAATAAAACTAAAAGTCGTAAAAAAAAAATTGAGTAAAATTCCTTTTGCAACAAAAATATACTTCGGTCCAAATGTCGCTTAAGATAAAATGGCGTTAAAGGCTCGATGTGTACTCTATACACTATTGTGCAAATAACAGAGTGGATTATTAAGGCGAGCACAGGCAGCTTATGCAAGAATTCGAATATCTCGGCTCTCAAATTATTCTATTCGTTCTTACGCTGATAATAATCACGAATATTATTTGACAATACATAACACAATAATTTTTATGACGAGTAAAAGAACCATAATAAAATAATTATAATTTACACCACACCTCTTCTGAATGACACACATACACTGTTAATAAATGATTATGCCATAAATTTTCATCACGGTCTAGTGCGTGTACGCATACGCGAGGCTATGACCCCTACTATAGGTTTACATTCTATAAATTGGGTATTTGACAAATTATAAAATATAATAAATCTGTAAATGGTTCGAGTTTGTACGATGCGATTAAAAGTGTGAAAAAAATCAGGAAGTCTAATTCGGACCAGCAGATTACAAAGATGCAATTTTTATCTGTCTGTCTGTCTTTTTATATGTTTCTTTGTCTATCTGTTAGAGCATCACGTGAAAACTACTGACCGGATTTAAATGAAACTCAACACAGAGCTAGCTTATATCCCGGGGCGTAACTTAATATACTTTTTTTAAACAACGTCGTTTCCGTGGGATAGATGAAAATAGTGCAAAATATGGCACTGCGATAGCATCTTTTTTAGAAACTATTGAACATATATGAATGAAACTTAACACAATGCTGGACTATAACCAGACTTAACGGTCAGGATACATTTTATCCCGATAAAGGACGTCGTTTCTTTAGAATAGATGGATTAGCAAAATAAATGGCGCTGCAATTGCGATGTAGAAAACCATCGCTGTAATTCAATAACAAATACGTTGTCAGGTTGCCCACATGTCATTCATTGCGTATTAGGTACTTCAAATCAGATTGCATGCGACTTTTCTTTATGTTTTGCTGTGCAGTTGCTTATACTAATTTGACTTAATATCTTTTTAATTATAGTGAATTGAACAAGAAATTAAAGTATTGAAGGTTTACATATATAAAACACCTAATTAGACTTTTATCTATGTAACATAGATCTACTACCCAGGGTTTTTCACACAGCGTAACCGCGGGCAAAACGCTAGTTCTAAAATAAGTTCAAGAACCATGTACATAAAAAAGAGCTCTTAATCATCTTTAAATACCCTTCTATGATTTTACTTTCAAAATTTCAACATAAAATCATTTTAATTGCCGTTTAAATAATAATGAATAAGTCATTCGATTCGTCAAAATTATAACGACACGATGCAGTAAATCCATAGATAATCAAGAAGGCTGTGACGTTATGTATTATGTTAAAAAGTATGTCAGTTGACTTGACTGTCAAGTACCCAATTATTTCAAAAATAAAGTATTTTCAAATTATGAAACGGTACAAAACAGTACAGTATAATAGGTGTTGTGCAACCCTAGGTACTAGTGTCCGGGCTTCTAAACTGGAAAACGAAAATCAGGCTCTATAAAACCGTCATATGGCTCATCCTGATGTACGTGTACCAAGCTTCGGCTTGGACGCTAACCCTCAAGAAAAAGAACCAGCTTTTAATAGCGGAAAGGAAGGTTCTCCGTAAGCTTTTGAGTTCAACAAGGAGAGAGAATGGTATCTGGAGGGTCCAAACCAACTTCGAGATTGAGAAGCTCGTGGCCGAGCCCAACATAATAAGAGATATAAAAGCTCACCACCTTCGCTGGCTCGGTCACGTAGAAAGGATGGGAGAGGACATACATCTCTGTGTATCCTCTCCCGGTCTAGATACGCTTGGCCTTAGCAAAGATTTCGCTTCTCTCTGCGTATTCTACCGACTGTATAACGGGGAGTGTTCCGAAGAACTCTTTAGAATGATGCCTTCGTCCTCTTTCTACCATCGCACCGATCGCTATCGGATGGGAGTTCACCCCCACTTCCTTGAGCCGCTTCGCTCATATACAGAACGGTTCTGTAGAACGTTTCTCTTGCGTACCGTGGGGATTTGGAATGAGCTCCCAGCCGATGTTTTCCCACAGCGTAAAATTTCTTCGAGGCTGGCAGTGCGTTGGTGACATATCTGGTGTTGCAAACGTCTATAGGCGACGGTTACCGCTTTCCATCAGACGGGCCGTCAGCTTGTCTACTGTACTCCAGCTATTAAAATAAACAAGTGGATCGCAGCATGAGGAAAGCATGTTTATAACGGCCGGTAGCTTGGCGTCCGGTTGGCCGTCACAAATAATGCTGGAAAGAAAAAGTGAAGGCGGACCTGAGTGAGCTTCAAGCCGATAATTGGTAAGAAATTGCCCAGGATATGAAAAATTAGCATGTTCTCTTGCCAAAAGCCAAGATTCACTCTGGGTTGCTGAACCAACGGAGTAAATAAGTACAATACGTTACTTAGATTCCAAATACAACAAACATTGACAAATGTTCGTGTGATACAAATCTATACAACACTCACGAATGTGCAGGTTGTTAAAATTATAGTGTTACTCCTATAACACAAAATGATTAACTGTCAGTATCGTATAATTAGTATAATCGGATTAATAATTGCAAGTAACTGCCTTAATTAGTTATAAGGGTTACAAATTCTTGTATATCATAATGACCGAATAATTATATACACCTATCAATGCAATTAGGTTGTTAAAACAATTTTGTGATGTGCTTTAATGTACTCAATATATTTATGGATGATTTAAAGTATTTATAGTAATATAATCCAGTTGTAGTAAATTTGACAATTTAATTACTACGTATTACAATTTAAACTAAATAAAATATGTTTAATATTAATTGGATAATATATATTCACACACATGAAAGTAGAATCACAAAACAAATGTGTGATAGCTTGTGAATGGAAGAGTTGGTGCTGGTAGACAGCGACGTATAACACTATGATCTAATACCAGAAGTGTTAAAGAAAATTCAAGCAAAAAACACCTCAAATAAATGTTTATGTATGAAGAGATTAGTGAAAATAGATGAAGCTAAAGTCGTTTGTCAGGATCGTCGCAAGTAGAAATCCATCATCTCTGCCTACCCCAATGGAAACACACATAATTATATGTATGTATGTGTGTTCACTTTACATATTTATTTCCATAAAAAAGTGCTTTAGAGGACGTAAAAAAATATAAATAGAGCTTACCGTAAATAATAATTTAATTGTGATATTTACTTTCGATTTACAAAAAGAAAATAACAAATACCGGTGGTAGGGGTAACGTAACCTGTCGAAAGGTAACGGTTATTGACCCAGAGTTGATGGCCGGCGGCGATGCAAATATGGATGTTTAATTTGACATAAAAACAACTTGAAATATCTGCGAAACTTATTTCGTTATTCGTGGAATAAAATGAAAGTAATGACAGTAGGAATGAACACGAGATATTTTATATTTACAGAAAAATATGGATAGTTTCCGTGGGATACGGGATAGAGATTTATTTACCCGGATAAATCCCTAGTAATTCTCTAACATTTTATACACACATAAATATATATATAACGCCTATACTATTCGTGCAGGAACCGAGAAAGAATAGAACTTCCTGAGGCCGGGCGGACTGCCGTAAGAGGTGACAAAACAACCCACAGCCAGGTGGTAGGGTATTTGCCACTCTGAATGAACAACCTTGAGTTGTGTTCCCGCATTAGTGGATAGGTTCCAGTCTCCCTTAAGAGAGGGCATTTGTAACGCCTTTAGTGTTCCAAATGTCCATAGGCGATGGTAACCGCTTTCCATCAGGTGGGCCGTCTGCCTGTCTGCTGAACTTATGCAATAACGAAATAGAAAAACGTCTGTTTCCCATAGGAATCGGCAGACAATGCATCTCCATTGCTAGGATCTTGGCGTACACCTTTTGAGTTAGATGACTCAAAAGGTCATTGATCTCTTCATATATGCACATTTCTTTGAAGTGCTTTTTACATGACCTTACTTTAAAATATCTGCGATTTGGTCGTGGTGAGTACGACACGGTTTACAGACACTTTTTTTTAACGAGGGGCAATCCGTTAGAGGGCTATCCGTCGCGGGGGAAACGCGGTGGAGAGTGTGAGATTCGTCACGTTGGGGTGACAATAGCACCGCAAGTAAAAAGTGCTATTGCCACACCACGGTGTTCCATACTTCGCCTTTATGCCAGGGTTACAAGTATTTGACATAGCCAATTCGCAGGCCCTGGCAGGCGGCGGCGCATAAGGCCTCGTCCACTGCCGGGGGGATGCAAGCCCCCGGCGACTTCGTATCTCTCTTTGGTGTAGGGCGGTCTGTAACGCGCCCTACCGGAGGAGAGGTAAGCGCGCCTGGAACGCGGTCTAAAGACACTAACTCACCCGTCCACACTGCTACCATACACGTTATGTCAGTCTACTTTTATCCAATCTCTCTACAGTCCAAACCACAATAACATTCCTTAAATTAAACCTTTCCTAAAGTCAGAAATAACATAGCAGCTTTAATAAGCTTTTATTTAAGTACTGGTTATTTATAGTGAGTGCGCATTAACTATATTTAGTTAACTTTAAACGGTTTTTACGTTATCCTATGTCAAATGCATTTCTGAAGCTATTAGCTAGCTAGTATGAATTATACTCATATGTAACGGTTACTTGGAAAATATTGACAGCAAATGAGAAGAACGGTACAATTTATCAAGTATTATCAAAGGTATATTTAAATGCGTTTTATAGTTGGATTAATAGTAGCATCCTGAACATATAGCCAACGAATTTATTAGAAGACAGATTTATTTTTAGACACAGATCCATAAAAACAATTTGAACAATTAAATTAAGTATTGCAAAACTCGATTGTTGTCAAAACGATCATATT
The DNA here is from genome assembly GCA_039645545.1 of Dendrolimus houi. Lineage (NCBI taxonomy): Eukaryota > Metazoa > Arthropoda > Insecta > Lepidoptera > Lasiocampidae > Dendrolimus > Dendrolimus houi. Next base: position 5,123,765 of record CM077126.1, on the reverse strand, counting down.
ACATACAAGGGATGCAATAACAATGATTTAATTTAATAATAATTTTATAAATTCTATGGCCAGGAGGACGTAAACCTTCACCAAACTTTTTTAGTTTTGTCTGTCTGTTTCTATGGGATATTTCAGTCTGTTTAATTTTGTCACAGTTATTTTATTTTTTCGAATCTGCTAGATCTTATCTTCATCCAATCAATGTCTAATAACCATACATTTATAGCTACAATGAGCCATCGCTCGTTGTAGCTCTAGCAATAGGCAATTGAGAATGTTTGGTTGCGGCAACGAATAGAACGCTAAAATAGCATTGACTGCTAAAATTAAATTATCCATTACTGCACGGAACGGAGTAAGAATACAATTTCCTGAGGCCGGATGGTCTGTCGTAAGAGGCGGCAAAACAACCCACAGCCAGGTGGTAGGGTAGTTGCCCATCTGGATGGCTATCATCCCTAATATAGAGTATGTCGCCATAACAACCTTGAGTTGTGTTCCGGCATTAGTGACCAGGTTCCAATCTCCCTTAAGAGAGCAGCAGCGCATTTGCAGCACCTTTGGTGATGCAAATGTATATAGGCGATGGTAACCGCTTTCCATCAGGGGATCTGCCTGTCTGCTGAACTCGGGCAATATTTTTTTTTAATGCTATATATTTAAGTTCCCGCCTAGTAGGTAGGGTACGTTAGACTACTATATACAAAACGTTATCAGACTGATAGCAAAAAACATGAATTCCGCCTATCCATTCCATCTAAGCGGTAATGCAGTTGCAGTTATTGCGCGCGAGACACGCGCAACGCAGGTGAAGTGCGGAATGTTGCACTTGCAGCGTCAATGGTCTGCGCGCAAGCACCTGTTACATAAAAAGTTAAACTCTAACAATATGAGGGGTCTACAACAAAAGCACATATTTTTTTAATTTTTGAAATTCAAAATCTTGTTTTATCGTAGACATTTTGGGAAAACGGAACCCTTAATGAAATTGTTATGTCTGCCAGTCCATTTGACGGTCTGTATATGTAGGTAGGTACTTGGCATTCCTGTATCTGAAAAACTTCGATATGAAGCTAAACAATGTATAGTGAAATTACAAAAAAAAAGTAAAATTACATGAAACTGAAGAATGAAAAAGTTTCGTTTAAATTAGTCGTGTGGTGAATCGTTAGCCAGATCTTGAAAAATCATAAGCGGTGTTTGTTTACACATTTTATTTCGATCAGTAGGTATCGATTTCAACGTCGTCAAAAGCATGTCTCCCTCCTATAACTTTTAAGCCTTAGGTTAGCATAGGTTCCCAAAGTGGTCCATATAGACCCCTGGGGGTCCATATCGGTCTTGAAGACCCCTTCAAGACCGATATGGCGGCAGAAACCAAATCTGAGGGTCCGCGACTAGCAAATAAGGGACCTCAATAGCATTTCGTGACGAAATTTTTAACTTTCTTGTTTAATGTGTGTTTGTACTTACAAGTACTAAAAACTATACTGCATCCAACACTATAAGGATTACTTATCAAAATCGATTCATAATGAAAAAAGTTATGACTGAACATAATCTATAAATATATAATTACACGACCAATTGAGACCCACGTTTTTTTTTTAAATCGGCAAAAAAGATAGGGGGCCTACTGAAAGCAGTAAAAATTGGTAAGACGTTTACCAGACAAAATAGTTTGGGAACCATTGCTTTAGAGTGTGGAGTGGAAAACATTGAAACAAATTCAATAGAGCATAAGAAAACTTACAATAAGATCCTTTCGTTTGTTTATGAGAATATCTTCTATGCAATTCTTTTTGGGGTTCCGTAGCTAAACAAGAAAAATCAAACAACTGACTTTGTTTTGATAACGCAAGTGGAACACATTTTGACACCATCCTCGGGGCTGGGAGTAAGACATCGAGGGGCTGTGGGACTCTCAAACGGCCGGTTCTCCACACAGGATTTCTGATGAGAGAGAAATTGTGAAAAACCAACCGCCAAACTACCCACTAAACCTAACATGTACATAAAACCATGGGAAAGGACCCATGCTATTACGGAACATGTGTGGGACTCTCGAATGACCTGTTCTCCACACAGGACTTCTGATGAGACCGAAATTGCGAGAAACCAACCGCCAAACTACCCACTAAACCTAACATGCACATAAAACCATGGGAAAGGACCCATGCTATTACGGAACATTACACGCTTGACGCCCCAACGTGAGGCATCTTTATGGCACCCCGGTGGCAGGTTTACTCTACTTTGCCAGAAATAACTGACCTCCATCATCTCTGCGGAACCCTTCAATATGCGTGAATCGGTACGCACTTAGTAGATTTTATTCAAAGTGTGACTATCGCCAAGCAACCTGCCACTCCGCATAACACTACCATTTTAAGAAGTTAATATTTCCCAGCGATCCGACGATAAAACCACAACAAAGGGGGCGAAAATAGACGGCACCGAGCGATAACGAAGCGATAACGCAGCGATTGGGATCTTTAGACGAACGACATACAATTCGATAGAAAGCAACAAGAGAACGTGCACTCACCATGCAAAATAAGTAATGGGAAAGTTTAAAAGTGTTGGTGCTCAGAGTTAACGCCTCTCAGGCTGTATTGGTATTGTATTATTATTTATTGCACGGTATTATTTATCTGAACACTCGATAAAAATAAGCGGCGAGATTTAAGGTCCGCGTTCCATCAAATGGGGAGGAGATGTGTCGTAAAAAGTCAATTGACCGTTAAAAAAATACGGCGAATAAATAAAACGTATAAATATAAGGTATAACCCGATTACAGATGATGTTATTAAAAAGAACTCAATGTTGTCTTAAAACCATTTAAATTTAGAACAATTTCCTACTTTAAAGACGACTTAAAACACCCACGGGATTTAATTCAGTGTTCCTATTCGATAAATCGGTATAAAATAGTCAATGTCATAAAAACGTATCCAGTTAATTTACGTGTGCAGTTTTTATTTAAAAACCGAACTTTGACAACCGGTTACGGTAATTGATATACTGATTCTATAGGATCGCGTCACTATTTTATAAAGTCTGGTTTTGTGGGCTATTATTTTTTTTATTAATAGATATTAAAAACTTATATATCATACTTCAAAACTTATAAATAATATTTTTCATTTAAATTGGATTGTCATAAAAAATATTATAATCTGCGTTAATGTAAAAGTATAAAGTATTATGTCACATATAACGGACGATTTTAAAGCGAATTGTAGTGATGACTGAACCTTGACAACACAACATGTGCATTAGTCTGCCTGTTAAATTCCATAGAAATATGTAATTCGGAAATTGATTTTGATTCGATGTTGGTACATTACATGTGTAATAAAGGCAATGAGGATAAAAGTACAGGATGTTTAGAACTCTGCAAATGGAAAGTTCTCTTGGGATACGTGTCGTAAGGGAGCAAACCGCAAACGCAACTGAATAACCCATTTGTTATTTGGAATATATGTATTTTCGATAAACAAAATTAAAATAAGTTACTTTTTATATTGTAAAACGGGGTGGTTATCGCCGGGTATGTAATCAAAATTTAAGTGAGTGAATCCGCGAGAGACCCTCTACATTTTAGAATAAATTAATATTGTTATCTTAATAACTAAAAATATAGTAATTTTTTTATTATATTTCTCATATCATATTGTAATACAATTTACAGCTCATTTAATCCAACGTCTTTGTAATGTCGCACCTGACATAAAAACCGGTTACAGAATAGACCGTTAAAAGTTCGTTTGCAATAGTTGAGGCGTTAAATCGCACGATTGATTTTGCGCTCTGTTGTTAATTGATCAATATTGGCGATTAGAGAATTGATGTTGTGCTAATTGGGCAAATGTGTGGATACGTTATTTTACTATACAACTGATTAAAGTCGACAGTTTCATTTTAGAACTTTATATCGGATAACATGGGTTAACTTTTTTTTTTATTGCCTGAGGCATGCAAACAGGCGGATGGCCCACTTGATGGAAGGTACTTACCGTCGCCCATGGACGTTTGCAATACCAGGAGGTTGCCAACGCGTTACCGGCCTCTAAGAAATTTTATAGCGCCCTTCTTAAACGACCGCATGTCGTAGCGCAGAGGGAAAACCTCGGCGGGAAGTTCTCTCCAGATCATTGTTGTACGCGGAATAAACCTTCTAGAGAACCGTTACGTAGTTGAGCGTGGGAGCTCCAGGAAATGGGGGTGAACATCCCGTCGATGGCGAGCGGTGCGGTTGTAAAAATAAGGCGGTGGCACCAGATCAAACAGTTCAATTCCAGTATTTTCATAGTGCTTCGCAGAAAACTACCAAAAGAATTTATGTCCATACCAACATCATGGAAGAAGACATACCTACTAGGAATGACTATTATGCAGTAAAAATATAGCTCTTAAAAGCTCCTATATAACTAGATGACGTTGGGTCATTCTTCTCATACTTTTTGAGGTTTTATTAATGAAAACATTATTTTAATTATTTATTTTTTTAGACGATATCTTAATATTTTCTTAAGTTTTCGCGACTAGTTTTAACGGTTTTAAGTGCGGTATTTTATTTGATTTTTCATTAGGTATTAACGTTATAGAAACGTCGGAATATTAAAAATGAAATAAGATAATCAGTTAAAATTTGAAAGGCTCATTCCGTTTTTGACTGCTTTCGTCAGTTGTGATTTTTTTATTGCATGACTTCAGCGGACAGGCAGACGACCCACCTGATGGAAAGCGGTTACCATCGTCTATAGACATTTGGAACACCAAAGGTGTTACGAATGCACTGCTGCTCTCTTAAGGGAGTCTGGGGCCTGGCCACTAATACCGGAACACAAGTCAAGTTGTTATGGCGGCATAATCTTGACCAGGGATGGTAGCCATCCAGACTAGTAAATATACTACCTGGCTGTGGGTTGTTTTGTCGCCTCTTACGCCATGCCTCCCGGTCGCAGGAAATTGTATTCTTTCTCCGTTCCTACACGGATAGCAGTGAAGATATGAAGTTTAGAGTCGTGTTACAATTACGTTTTTAATAAGCTATTGCCATTAAGCATTTGTCCATAGTCCCCTATCCAATCCCCTCTATCCCATCCCTCCTATCTCACTTTCCTATCCCATACTCTCTATCCCAAGCCTACTAGCTCATATATATAAGCGACCGTGAGGACTTTACGTCAGGTTGTTCTGTTAATTGTCTATTTACCTAACAATAAAAAATTACTAATAATTTACGATATCGAAATTCCCTTAGAAAATCTTAACTCGTAAATGAATATCACACTAACCATTTCAAGTATGAAACAATGTAAAGGATAAACAAATATCGTAATTTGAGTAATGATTAGTTACTATATTGATTTATACGGGATTTACAACGGTTTTCTCATTAGCATAGCGTTGAAAATTAACATCTTCCTTTTCGATTGTTTCAAAGTAATTTTTAAACAAACCCCAAACTATTAACAAGGTGTTCATAATACTGTTAAATAACTTATTTCAAAGTCAAGTCAAAAGATAATTGATTGAATTGAATTGAAAATTTTCATTTATTTTTTCTAAATAGAAGTCACGTATAAAACGCGGCTAGAGTCCAGCAATTATCTATCTATACTAATTAATAATAATAATAATAATAATTATACAGAGGTAAAGTTTGTGAGTTTGTGACGTCGTCGGGGGTAATCTCCGAAACTACTGAATCGATTTGAAAAATTCTTTCACTGTTGGCAAGATACTCTATCCCCGGTTGACATAAGCTACAATATATTTTCAAAAAAATTAGGGATCCTTACTAAAACTCCAATAGTGTAACCCAAGGTGTAAAAAAAATACCTAAAATCGCGTGCGCTGCGAAAACCATTGATGATAGAATAAAATAATGTACTACGACTTTGCAGAACATATCATTATTTACAAAAACTGTCGCGACAGCATATGTCTAACTATTATAGTTAGTCACAATAAATATTCTTTTATTTTAAAAATTTAATTAAAATGCCCCTCTATAAAAACCTCTTTATTTGTGTCTCGGTATTCATCTTTATCAAAATAAATTACTTCATATTCAATACTACTTCAATACCTTTATATAACTTTTTGAATTATTCAATTCGGACATTCTATTCGAAAGGTATCACGAGTTTAAAAATGTAAGTATTAGAAAAAAGTTGCGTGGTCGCCGCGCACCCTAATCGGCTAGATATATGCGTTGTAGGCGTCAGTGGGGTACCGGCCGTAGGGGAGGGGAAATATTTTGAATTCGTTTAGTAGGTAATTAAACGCAACAAAACTATACTAATAATGGGGTAATCTCTGGATCTACTAACCCGATATTAAAAATTTTAAATTTTTTTCTGTTGCCCAGTGAAGTGGGCACGTGTCAGCTAGTACTTAATAATATTGTAAAGAGGCAAAAGAGTTTAGATGTTCGGGGTAATCTCCGATATTACTGATACTATTTTGCAATTCTTTCACGAGTAAAAAGCTACATTATTCCTGAGTGACATAGGCTATATTTAATTGTGATTAATAAATCAAAAAAAGTAAAAATATGTTACGCCCAGCGAAGTGGGCACGGGAACACCTGTCAAACATGTTACAGCATTAACGTTCTACGCAAGAATTGCGCACATCCTCGTATGAGGCACTGCGAGTGCTTTCTGCGTATATGAAATAACTAAAGGTTACAAAGCTTAATTAAACCTTGATGTGCGTGCGTGCGTGTGTGTGTGCGTGCGTATGTGTGTACCTGGGTGCATGTCTATCTATTAATCACGCCCAGCGAAGTGGACACAGATCAGCTAGTTTAATAATAATAGGCAAACAAACACACACATTGTATCTGCCCAAGCTAAGCAACATACAGATAAATACGTTTCGAGACGTTTTTGCGTTTGTAGTAGTGTACTCTCAGCACATAAATAAATAAACTAATCCTTTTTATATATTATTATAGGCAGGTACTTAATATGAAACTAATAATATGAAATGATATTAAAATAATAAATATTAATATTAAACATAATTTTTAATACTAAATTTCAAGTTTAGAAGTCCTGTAAATATACAAATACTACTTACTACAAACGCAAAAATGTCTCGATGCTAATCTACCTGTACGCTTGTTATTGGTAATATACAACGTACCACTCTGGAGCCGATCCCATACACCCAGAACAAAGTAAATTTTTGAAATTTACCATGCCAGGAATCGAACCAGTAGTCTCTGCGTTGAAGTTAGGTATGTTCCATTTATTTTTGTGCTATGTAGACTATGTTAGTGTGGTTTTAAAGAAATCTTTGTTATTTTCTTCTATCTAAAATTTCATTGACTCTTTCGAGCTGATCAGAGGAAAAAGCCTGAGTCCCTTGTTAGAGCACTCTGTAAGAACCACGAGGGGAGCTCATTCCACAACTATCAAACGGCATCGGAACCCTAAAAAGAAGAAGTCAGCGAGTACTACGTTTTGGTAACAACAACTCGGCAATGGGCAGGTCGCGTGTCCACCGAACAGGTTCCGTGCAAAGTGGCACAACCACGGTCATAAATTGAGATGGAACACTAAAAAGTCGGTTAGAATGTTAAGATGTCCATTCGACCTGACGTGTTAAGTTATGGCAAGATTATATGAACATGGTGCTTTACAATTTATTAAATTGATTCTTGATAATATATCAGCAATTTTATTTCGTAATTTTGTTTAGATCGAATCTATAATGCTGATGGTACGTGATTTCGGTAGTGTGGCACCTGGCACCATTTTGCTCGTAATCAATTTACAAGAGGTTCATAAAAACAGATTATATTTAGAAAAATCTCTTTATTTTTGTTATGTCTAATAATTTATGAACATTATTTATGATATGTTCAAAATTATTCACATGATTTATGAATGAATGAATAGAAATACTTTATTGTTAATCAAAAATTAAAATTAAATTCTTAAAAGCTATGTAGGTACCATAAATGTTGAACAAAGGGCGGACTTATCGCTTAAAGCGACCTCTTCCAGGCAACCCCTTTGATGGCACAGACAAACCAAGACACACAAAGAGCTTAAAAATTAATAACCTAGGCACAGAAAGGAAAAACAACACAAATGGCACTAGTTAAGATATATATAGGTATAGACATAAGGCACACACTGCACATGCACTTCCTCACAACACCAGCATGTAACAGATACACTCTACATTAGTATAAGTTTAGTATTAAAAATAGAAAAAAATAATATTATAAGTTATTCTTAAGGTACACTACAACATAAAAATCACTAACACAGTAACAAAAATAAACAATAAGCGTGTACGAACTCTAAAAACTTTCATAGAAATTAAAGTTGTAAAAAAGGGTACGGAACTCGAGTCCGTAGATTTGTTAAAAAAAACCCCTTTGATGATTTATCATCAACAGGTGGAGGCGTATCATCGAACAACAAAATAAAAGGCAAGCTTGGAAAACAAGAGAAGGCGGCTCTTTTCTATGCTCTGTGGGTCCACTTGACTCCACCTATTGTGCGCCCTGATAGGGCAAAGCATGTACTACTTTATTACTGTTTTATGTTCCACGTATGATGTCACGGTGGTTTAAAAAAATAAAGTATTTGAATAACATTCTATACGTCCATTCCTAAACCCACAATTACATTAATTCGATGATATTATTACGAGTTTGCGGGACTCGAATTAAAATGCCGTTAGAATTATTATAGAGTTTATTAGAACTATACAAACACAGGTACAAATATAACCAAACACAACAATTCCAAACGTAAGGCAGAAAGAAGGTCGTAATTCAATGAAACGCGCAAAATCCGTCAATATTAGGTTCCCGATTGTACACACGTCACGCCTTGGTCGTAGTTGTAGCTCAACTGACCCCTCTCTCAATCAGGCCATCGTTTTATACTTCACAAATGCAAATGTGCCCGCCCAGCAACGTCGACATAATTTCCTAGAATTAGCTTGTATTTATATTCCGCAACACGTGGCTAATGATGCTCGTGAGCGGCTGTAAACGAGTACAATAGGACAATAAGCTGTTCTCCACAATAACTATAAACGTATGCCAATAAAAAAGTGAACAAAAGAAGACGATCATAACAGGATTACAATTACTTCAAATGCCGACAGGTAACAAAATGTGCTTTTACAGATCTGTACGTGGAATCTGTCTTAGTCGGAGCCTAAGTTGTAACAATATTATAACCTGTCTGAAGTGTGATTGCAAATTCCTGTACAAAATAGACTATAGAAGTCACATGGAAGCAGACGACCCACAACAAAGTTGTATTGCTTATAAAGTATTCATGTAAAATTTATGATAGTAGTTAAGTCATAAGATGATATTGGTCTAATCCTATACGAAAAATTAAATAACACAGGCGCTATAATGATAACAAGCTAAATCTTATAAATAAGAATCAATGTTTGTATGTTTGTCCTCGATGCGCTCCTAAACCATTGATCAGATTGTGATAAAACCTTGGCAAAGTGTACTGAGGACGCCCGAAAGGGTTTCTGGATTTAAAAACCTATATATCTATAAAAATAAAAATCAATGTTTGTATGTATGTCTTCAATATGTTCCTAAAGCATTGATCAGATTCTGATGAAACTTTAGTAAGGTGTTCTGCGGACCCCCGCGAGGGTTTCTGGCCCAAAAATCTTTATATATAAATAAAATTCTCCTGTTCGTGTTCGTATGGCATTAAACTCTTCCTAAACGATTAAACCAATTTTGATGACATTTTTTGTGTGTGTTCAAGTGGGTCCTGTGATGGCTTAACTCCACGATTGGACCCGGTAGGTGGTGCCGCTAAAGTCCACCTAAACAGTGGTACAAATTTTGATGAAACTTTTTGTGTTTGTTCAAGTAGATTCGAGAATGGTTTAGAAAGTTTAGATTAACAATTAGTCCCGGTAGATGGCGCTGCAATCGGGCTCTAGATTTTTATTTTTTAAGGGCAGGACAACGTCTGCCGGGTATAGCTAGTATAAAATAAAATTATTGAAATGACACATTCCAACATTAGAACCGTTTGTGAAATAGAATCATCATATCTCCGCTTTCAAGAATACAAAATTAACTGACGTGTTTAATGCGGTTACGATATCATATGATGATGCTACACGTTTTGCACTCTGTCTCATGTCATGTATCACGTGTGCGTACTTCACGTGTATGGTAGCCACAATCACGACTAGTTTCACCGCTTAAGATGACACTTTGTGGTGAAATGTTAACCATGAGAATATGTGATGTCATCGAAGATGTGTCTGAATTACTAAATATTATAATAGGTTGGGGAAAAAGTCTTTTCGCATATAGTATGTATGAACTTGTAATAAGATCTCTTTGGCTATACCATTTGTATCTGGCTGGTTTTGGTATCATTAAAAAGTTTTAATTTTTAATTTAAGACAATTCCAAATTCAAATTAGGAAAATGTGTGATTTTCATTTGTTTTTCTTATTGTTAAAATGAGTGTATCTAATGAAGAAATTCGATACATTTTAAAAATTTTACTACAAGACAGGTAAAAATGCAACACAAGCCGCGAAAAAAAATTTGTGATGTTTATGGACCTAATGCAGTATCTGTGAGAGTAGCGCAAATTTAGTTTAAGCGTTTTTAATCCGGAAATTTTGATATCAAAAATGCACGTCGCTCAGGTCGCCACGTTACGGACAAAATTAATGCCATTTTTGAAAAAGTGGAGCAAGATCGGCCGGCATATTAGTAGTTACGATGTAGCTGGAGAACTGGTAATAGACCACAAAACGATTTAGGCGCATTTGAAAAAAGCTGGGTACACAAAAAATCTCGATATTTGAGTGCCTCATGAGCTCACTGAAAGAAATCTAATGAACCGTGTACTCGTTTGTGATTCTTTATTACGACGTAATGAAACCGAACCATTTTTGAAGAAGCTGATAACTGGTGATGAAAAGTGGATCACGTACGACAATAACATGCGAAAAAGATCGTGGTCAAAGGCCGGTCAGGCTTCATGGACTGTGGCGAAACCCGGGTTAACTCGCAACAAGGTGATGCTGTGTGTATGGTGGGATTGGAAGGGCATTATTCATTATGAGCTGTTACCGCCAGGCAGGACCATCGATTGTGAACTATACTGCGAACAACTGATGAGATTAAAGCAAAAAGTTGAGAGAAAGCGGCCGGAATTAATCAATAGAAGGTGTGGTTTTTCACCATGATAACGCTAGACCTCACACATCTGTAGCCACTCAGCAAAAATTACGAGAGTTTGGCTGGGAGGTGTTAATGCATCCGCCGTATAGTCCTGACCTTGCACCTTCAGATTTTCACCTGTTTTGGTCTCTGCAGAATTCCTTAGGCAGTGTCAGCACTGCCTAACTAAGGAATTCTGCAGATTCTCTCGTGATGTTAACCTGAGTTAACATCACGAGAGGACTGCCAAAACCACTTGTCGCAGTTTTTTGATCAGAAGCCCCAAAATTTTTATAGGAATGGGATCAAGTCCCTACCTACAAGATGGCAAAAAGTTATCCAACAAAATGGCACCTACATACTTTAGTCAAATGTAAATAAACTTTATAAAAAACCTTTTGAATTTTCATATAAAATGCGAAGAAACTTTTCCCCCAACCTTATATATGTAGTTATGTGAAAATATTTCTTTCATTTTTTTGGGACTTCAGAAGTTAACCGATTTAGTTTTTATTTCACTGTTCCATGACTCTGGAAATTAGAATTGTTTTTTGTTTTGTTTATTAAAGTTTTTAAATTGTTGTTTAAGTTTAATTTCATTTTTGATATTGTTAAAGGTAGTTGAAAAAATTTGATGTTGTAAGAAGTATGTTTTATGTTTAGCGCTTTTGACCCAGAGGTTATCTATTTTTATCCTTTTTCTCTTGTCCTCGTTGAACTGAGACAAGAAAAAATCATACTTGTGAGGTTATGTACTCTAAGGCACAATTTTTGAAGTGATTACTTCTTATGGGAAGGCAAACCGCTTCGTCACGTACCGCGTTACGGCGCCAGTCTGTTTGGCTTTCCTTTCTTTCACGTATACAGCAGTGGTAGGCAGGCTCCTCCTCTCTCACTCTAACCCACGCGCTGTATACATAAAATTTAAGTAATAACCTTAGTTTTACTCAAGTTAAATAATTTCAATATTAAATAGTTAAAATTAGATTAGTTTAAGTTATCACTCCTGTCGGGTGTCGCGAGACGCAAACGTTTTTATTTTAAAGTTCAAAGTCTTGAGTTTTCGCCATGGAAACCTTTTTTAAGGACTTTGGGCGTTTAATTCAAGAAAGCGCTGCAAAACCTGGGCTTTAGGAGGTTATAGCTGACAGTGCTATGTTCTAGAGAACCTTCGGGAAATATTTTTTCTTAATAGACTAGGTCGGTAGCCAGTGCGCAACATAACTCAAAATATTAATAATAAAATATAAATATGATATACTTATTTGTGGTGTAACAGAGGACGTATGTCAGAATAGAGAAGTATGGAAGAAAAAACACTCTTTCTCATTCATTCATAATTATTCAAAATTTACAATTCTCAACGAGGACTCTCTTGCATAATTTGTACTTATTCTATGTATATTTCGATTCATGTAAAAAGTTCAATAATAATAATCATACAGTCCATTACATCGAGTTTAATTTCCAAACAAGAAGCAACTGCCACCAATAATTTGCAACGACCTATTTGTGTGAATTAGGATTTTCGACTCTTACCACAATAAAAACCAAAAAAAGAGAACGCCTCAGGACAATTGACGAAGAAATGAGAGCAGCTTTGTCAACGATTACGCCAAATTTAGACCGTCTATGCTCGATTAAACAGGCTCATGTTTCGCATTGAATACCTTTTCTGCAATTTAAACTTTAGGTTTGTTGGTTAATAATAAATATTGTTTCGATGATTAATAAATAAATGTTGATTAATATTACTTAAAAAAATATTTTTATTTGTGGTGTACCTCCAAAAATATTAGTTTTCCTAGATGTACCTTGAACACAAAACGTTTGCGGAATACTGACCTAAATTTACATCGTAATGTACTCTCTAAAATTCTAGCAGTCGTCATAACGCATTAGTTTTATTGTAAACATAGTTACGAAATATTTATGAAAACGACCATAAATTATGAAAAAATCGTAAAACATAATAATCATGGCGTCACCTATAAAACACGTTATAATGAAATACGAATCGATATGTTAATTAAGATTTTGAGATAAACGCAATTTGCTTATTCATCAACTAATCATCTGCTTATAACGATTATAATTTGTAAACAAATTTCTTAAAAATATTGTACATTTATAAGAACATAGGCACTCATTACAAGTATTTTTATGTGCCTTTTTATAGACATTTTATTGTACCTATCTATGTTACTTACCTTATAAATATGTTTCAAATTTTTTATCTTACCTGAAAAGAGAAAAATATAATGAAATTACATACTTTAGACAGACAACATTCAATCTTCTTTGGAATAAAATTAACATTTTATGTAAGTTATAAGATTTTATTAGATCTAGGCTCAATATTATACTTGTAATCTTAAGGATTATGGGTAGTATACAATAAAACTAAGTTAATTATTATTCTTTATTACATTCGTCTATAATACCTTAGTTAATTGTATTATTATATGAAAAATGAAATAAACTGTTATTGTCTTGGAAGAGATCGCTTTTGGCGATAAGGGCTTTAGGGCCAATTTTCAACCAAAATTAAAGACTATGTAGTTGAATACTTACAAGCCAATAGATGGCGCTGTCCAATAATTGAGATCGTAAACGATTCCCGAGACGTACAAAGAATATGTACAAATTTCCAACAATAATAGATGTGCTTAGGCCCCCGCGGGGCATAACAATAGCCTCGCTGGAAAATCTTCCTTTGAGACGGAGTAGCATTCCATCTCGCTCTTCCACCCAGTCGAGACATCCCTAAAACTATGTATATCAATCTCTAATCGCAGTTTAAATCCAAACTATCATTCCCACTGTATCAGCCTTTTTTCAGCCAGAGGAAATCCGATTGAGGACTGTAGGCCGCACAAGGGGAAATGTCGCGGCCCGTGAGTGGGATTCGCCAGGTCGGGGTGGCGCTAGCACCTCTAGCCAGAACTAGAAATGCTATTGCCACACCACAGTCAAGGATACCCACTAAAACATCTGGGTGTTCCGTCCTTCGCCTTATGCCAGGGTTAAGGGTACAAGGCCTAGCCCGGGCAGGTGGTGGCTTAACGGCCTCATCCACTGCCGGGTACTACCTCTTATCCCCCGGCACCTTCAAGCTCTTTTCGCGTGGAGCAGTTTGTAACTCAGCCCACGGGAGGAGAGGTGAGCACGCGCGGAACACGGCGTGCCCCCATCGGCTATTACAGACTATTCTAGCCTATACGAGACGTACGATCCAAAAGACTTCAGAAACTTCAATCAATAATTCTAAAAAATACTACATACCTATAATAACTAAAACCTTCCTTAGCTTTAAAATGAAAAATACTTTATAATACTGTTACAATCTAGCGCTGACAAAGACAAATTCCACGTACAGATTTGTAGAAGTACATTTATTACCTGTCGGAATTTGAACTAATTGTAATCCTTTTATGATCGTCTTCTTTTGTTCACTTATTTATTGGCATACGTTTCTAGTTATTGTGGACAAAAGCTTGTTGTACTCGTTTATAGCCGCATGCAGGTATCATTAGCCAGGTGTTACGGATTAAGTACAAGCTGATTCTAGGAAACTATGTCGACGATACGATACGGGCATATTTGCATTTGTGTAGTATAAAACGATGGCCTGATAGAGAGAGGGGGCAGTCGAGCAAGAACCATGATCAAAGCGAGACGTGTATTACGTGTATTGTAGTACAATCAGGAATCTAATTGTGACGGACTTTGTGCGTTTTATTGAATTACGACCTTCTGCATTACATTTGGACTTGTTCCGTTCGGTTATATTTGTACCTGTGTTATACGTGTTTGTATAGTTCTAATAAACTCTATAATAATTCCAACGGCATTTTAATTCGAGTCCCGTAACTCGTAACATTACATTCGGGTCAAACACAAAAACGAAAGTGTTCAAGTTACATAAATTCCATATGTACATTATTTGTTTATGTATTTTTTTATTATATACGATTAAGTTGTGGGTATGTTAGATTTGTATTTTAACAAATGTATAATTTTTTATTGCTCTCGTTTAAACCAAAATGTCTCCTACTGGAGACTGTTCGGATACTGAATACCGCAGTTTGGTAGACGTTGAAAAATAATCCAATAACAAAAAAGAAACTTTTTATTTATAGAAACGTAAAAATTAAACAACTTTTCATATAGCAATCCATGTTTGCGAATCAAAACATATTGTTCCAACATTTGTGGTCTTCTCCCGTAGACATATAAAACTTTTCTATGTTTTACCCATACATGTAAAGATTACATACATTCGTAATAGATGGCAATAGTCCCTAATATTAAAAAAAAAACATATATTTATATCCCTGACAACGCCATAATTATGATATAGGGCTTATCTGAAACTAGCTACGCATCTCTGCAAAACATTAACAAACCAATCTCTTTATAAATTGGTTCTACGGCTAAGTTTCAAATTACCATAGAAAATAAGGGTCCCACCCAAGTAATAAGTAAAAGCGGTTTTGTTATCTACTTATTGATATTGAGTTTTTCGTCTTACGAGTTATCCAACCCAGATAGGTATTGGAAATGTAATAACGGAGTAACATTTTGCTTGCGCAAGTTTTTTTGAAAGACTTCTACATTTTAGGAGCTTATTTTATTAGTATAATCGGGTAAGTACGTGATAGTACACTCTGTTTCTGTTATTGGACTACAGAATACTAAAAAAGTATTGAATGTTCAAACACATAACTCAAGAACTTCTTGACGTGTCTTATTCAAAACAATTTTCGTAATGCTTTTAAGCTCGATGACGGATCAATTAGTAATGTCCTAATGCATTACCGACTCGATTTGTTATAAACATCGACTTCATTTATAAATAAGTTTTAATCCATTTAACTTATCTATTATATTTTTGATAAAATACTATATCGTGTAATAAATATACCCACATTTCAATGAACATATTTTACATATATTGAATAAGCAAAATAAAACGGCACTTATAATAATTATGGTATTATTTTTCTTTAAAGTAGAACATTCTAGTGTCGATGGTTTAATAGTCTGTGTGTTACATGACTCACAGAACATCACTATTACGTCACCCACAACAATAATGTCATTTGTTTCATGTGGGCTTTACTGCCAAGAAATATGTAACTTGATAGACGTGAAAACGCCAAAACTAAAATAAACGCTTCGAAACAGTATTTATCAAAAATTAAAATACTATTTATGAATTTTGAAACGAATGTGTCTTCAGCTAATTACTTTAATAAAAAAGAAATTAAGAAACATTGTTATGATTTTTCAAAACATGACTAAGGATATTCCAGTTCTTTTTTCATTTCTGAGAAAGACACAAACGGACAGACGATCATGTCGATTATACAGGGGTTCCGTTCGTGGTAAAATAGGTACGGAATAAAGTTCTTATTCTAACAGAAACTAATAATTAACCAACAAAGTCAATATTTTCTTAGCATTTGATTTGTTAGCAATAATGAACACTATGTTGTTATACAACGAAGTGAAGCGTATATTTCGTTTGGTATTTTCCGCGCTGTTTCCTTTGATAATTTCTTTGCAATACGTTGTCAAAGTCATGCTGTCAACATAGCTACTGCGGTGTTTGTAAAGTTACTATAAAAATGAAAAACAAATATAACCGTCATATATAAATGTCATATGTACAGTCACGGTATGAAAAGGTTCGTCATCTTAAAGTCGACTTTTGCTTGCACAAATACGAGAAACAGTACCGCCAACATTTTAATAAATGTTACTTTTATAAAATATACAAACGTGAAAAAGAAAATTGCAATGTTGACAATTACAGACACTGAAATTAACAATAGTTCTAATCATCAGAAACAAAGATATAATCACTACGCTTATCATAAATATTAAAACCAATAAAAAGGTTTTACGTCTCTAAGCAATCTTTTTAGACAAGATAGACAATCAAACAACTTTGATCCAAGTAATTTTAAACATTATTGTCAAAGAGTTAAACATATTTTTTTATGGAACAGTCTGTTCTGTGACTCAGTTTGAAAAGGTAACATGTTCTCGCGAAACGAAACGTTAAATGAATCAATTAGAAAACTGGACAACCTTTTCATACCGCGACTGTACCTACATGTAATATGTAACAATTTTTACGAAATACTAATGTTCCTAAAAATATAGTTACAAGGTCCTACACTGACGCCGACGATAATTAAAGTGACCCTAATAATTATGAATTTTCAAGCCTCTCATAGTTAATATGCCAATAAGGGACTATCTTATAAAGCCAATCGTGATAACGCACGTCCAGACCTGTACTAGTCTAGACCTAATTTTAGCCTAAGTGGGCTTAGGTCCGAGCCACTCTAGTTCACTGTGCCGTGTCAGTGGCGCGCGAGAACATTTTGATGCGAGTACGCATGTCATAGAATATACAGAATATCTACCCAGTACAAACAACGGTTTATGTTTATCATAATTATACTTTAGCACGCGTGAATTAAATTGGCACAAAGTTCATTTACCTTTTCATCATTCTATCAGACATAACAAAGCTTTTTTATTAGGAATTATATTTGGTTGGGACCATAAACATTGTATGATAATTTTTATATCATTTATTAATAAGTTTTTGGTTTTCTTTATATCCTAGCATGTGCCAGCGAAACTACGTGCGCGTTGCAATGACAACAGTAGTGAATTGCAAATTCAGCGCCAATACACGCAAATGCAGTGTCACCTCTCACTCTATTCGAATATACCATGGAAAAGACATTTTTTTTTGGGATAAAAGTATCCTCAGACTTATAATTATAAGCTAGCTCTATGTCAAGTACATTTCAATTCGTTTAGTAATTTTCGCGCGATGCTCTACAGACAGACGGATAAAAAATTTAAAAATTACATTTTCGGAATCACCTTGTCTGAATTAGCCCCCATACCGGGGCTTATTTCAGATTGCTTCGGCTCGCACCATAGTACTTACTGATGATTGCAGCGAGTCTAGACTGCTTGCAACTGTTGTATTACTGTGCTAAATAAATCTTCTGTACATTCTGTGCTTGCATGATCGAGCGTTAATGTTACCAATATTGCTAATATGATCGTAAAACGTATTAGTTATTTGATGGTTCCTAGAAATTTGCTAGTATTTGATTGGAAAATAACGGTTGTTTCGTTATTATTTGTATAGTTATTGCTATTTGAAATATTATTTACTTAAGACAACACTACTGATTAAATTAATTTTAAATACTTTAGAAACATATTTTAATTTAATACTACTCTTTACTTCTCTTAATTTCTGTTTAAAGTTCAGTTTATAATTTTATATCAGTCTGAATTTAAAAAAAAATTGTTTGCAATTTACACACGGCAGAAGTGAAACTTAATAAAAGTAGCCTTCGAGAGAATGAGATAAATAAAGAGTATCAGCAGTATTAGGATAGTTATTAAGGTTTATTACTTTTATAATATTTTTACCAAAATCAAAAATTATTTTATATTTTAATGCAATAAATATTACATTTCATATATTACATATTTAAGATATATTATAACCCATATTAATCAGATTCCATATTTTCACTTTGAACAAATGACACAAGAGGCTTATGATAACTAAAATAGGAAACAAATGCTCTAGTTTCAATTTTATTTATGAACTTCAAAATATTTCCAACTCGAGCATAGTGTTTAAATTATTAAATACCTCGTTTTAGTGTCATTTTTTTCCTTTCACCAAGTTTCAAATTCACAACAATTCTAAAGGAGTTTCACTTTAAAAATTATAGTATTGAAATATTAGCAGTAATAATTAAAATTGTAATGAAATAGATTACGTAATAATAATGTAATATTAGTACGTAACTTTATAATTTAAGTTACAAAAAATTGTACACCGATACGTGAAATATGCAGCGAATATATATTGATTCGAATATATATATACGAATGCAATGAATATTTATTTATATATTGTTATATTTATAGAGATCGCATCGTATACCTACCATGTTGTTATGCAATCAATTATTTGATTTGAAACATAGCATTAGTGTTTAAATTACTTTAGATACATTTTGCAAGGTGTTATATACTTGGTTGGTTGGTTTGGTTGGTTATGTTTAATATACTTGGAAATGAAACACAAAACTTGGTTTTTAACCTTACAAGTTCGCCATCTTAGGGTTATTGAATTGCAATTATATGAAAAAACAACCGCTATTGGATTATTTATTGGAAAAAAATATGAAAAGAATTCGAAGCTAACGTCCTTTGGAAGACTGTTTATTTCATTGCGCCCGCGCCGCTTGCTTCGCGTGTAATCGGTAATGATCGGGTAGATTAGGGGTGGCTGTTTTGGATTGTTATGTCGCTACCTAGTTTACTCTAAAAGTTTATAAACTAATTAGACTTCCCATAAGTCTCGTAGAATTACTCCGATTTAATAATTAGTAAATAGTATAATGTAACATTTACATTAAAACAATTACGTAAACACCATTATAACGTGGCTGGGCAGATCTATTATAATTATTTCCATTTTTTCCCTCAGGACTTGTTTCATGTGACGCACTGTAACTAATAATATCACACAAGTAGCTGGCAACCCTAGCGCTGGCGATTCGTGTGTGCGCTAAACACGCAAATGATACGGACGAAACGTCAATCGGTCGCAAGGACAAGTGAAATTTTAAAATTATACGCCCGACAACAAACACAATGTCTTTATTAAATTTTGAGCTTGATGTAATATTCATTTTCCCACGGAAACCAATTATTTAGGGTTCCGTAAACGTTTTGGCAGAAACGAGTATATCCATAAGAGAACCAGGGAGTTCATCCAAACTTCCTAGACACTTGGAAATCATCCATGGCACGTACGTGGCACACGCTCCTTCATGGCATACACAAGCTGTGAAGAACAAACTTCTAACCGCGGTTTTCTTAGATCGCTACAAATGGGCTCTTCAAAAAGGGCGTAAGCAGATATTTAAATTCTGAACGAGTTAGGCAACGCTGATGCTCCCTTAGTGTTGCAGATGTCCATGGGCGACTGTGGTGGTTACAGTGTGGACTAGTTACCATTTTGCCTACAAGCAAACGTAAAAAAGAACCAAGGTAACCGACGTTGCTCGCAAAATCAGCAAGTGAAATGGCAGTGCACCGGCAAATATTTGTCGCAAGTCCTATGGCCGATGGAGCAGACGAGTCCTGGAGTGGAGACCACGTCTCGGTAAAGGAAGTGTTGGACCCCCTCCGGCCCGATGGATCAACGAGCTGCACAAGGTCACCAGTGGGGGCTGGATGAGGACAGCAGAGGACCGGGATAGATGGCGCTAACTTGGGAAGGCATACGTTCAGCAGTGGACAACGGTTGGCTGACGACGAAACCCTTATGAAATCATATCTGACTGATCATCAGTTCATGTCGGTCTGTCTGCAAATGCCCTACCACCTGTGTGGGTTGTATTGTCGTCGCTTAGGACGACCGAACCCTGTCGCAGGAATTAGAATTTCTTTATAGTATTGTATAGGTTCACGTTTGCACATGATCTCACGTGATGTAGAACGGAGTTCGAGTCTAAGATGGAACACGCCTACCTAAAAGGTACCTTTCACACGGGACTTGAAGATATCTAGGTTGTAAGTATGGGGAAACAGGGAAGACAGAAGAATAATGAAAAATATACTGTACAAACTTCCCCAGAACTATATATGACACTAATGAATCAACAACAGACGTCGAATAATGATTGTGTGCAAAACCCAAACTATAAATAGTTTTCAGCCGAGTTCCAGGGAAGAGTATTAGTCTTCGGGAATTACCAAACGCCCACTCTGTGCCCTTTAACATGTTTATCATTTATATTTTTACCGATAAAGCAGTCACAAATAGGTATATAAATGGACATCGATCAACTAAAACAACGTAATGAGTTCTTACCGATAAAGCAGTCACAAATAGTGTGAAGCTGTGGAGTTTTTAGGGTACAACATACATAAATCCGAACCATTATTTTTGTCATGTTCGCCGTTCGGTTTATCATTGTACATATGTCACATTCATTTTTCTCAGAAACTACTCTGTATATAATATTTTCTTAAGTTTTCGCGACTTGTATACATAATAAAACTATGTTCCGTGATCACGGCTACTGAAAAGTGGCCTAAACATCAGAATAATAAAAATCAAATAAATTACTGCGCTTAAAACCGTTAAAACGTAGTTTTATAATGCTCTGTATATACCTACACGTATATATATATATATATATATATATATATATATATTGTTACGAATTTGTAGGGGTTTTTTGTAGGATGTAAATGCCGTTGGAATTATCACAAAGTTTATTAGAAGTACACACGCGTAATTCACAGTTCTTACAAGTATAGCCGAATACAACAAAACCAAACTGTAGAGCAGAAAATCGTTATCACATAAATCGCGCAAATTTCATTGTTATAAGATACTCACTTCGAAAGTGCACAAGGTAAGTACTCGTTTGCAGTCAGTGGCGCATTTCCCGACTGACCGACCCTCATCCATTTGTAAATTAAACATGGGCTCCTAGCAACATGCCGCTTACTGGTTCTTGAAATTATTAAATGGTCAGCTTAATGGCTTCCAAGAATTCGTATAAAATACCAACAGAGGAAAGAAGGTCTTTGACGTCTTACGACAGCATGAGTAAAGAGATTAGCGCGAACAATACAACATTCAAAGAGGTAATAAGACACCTGCAAAGGATTAGTATCGGCTTGCAACAATGTGCATGCATGAAATTCAGTGGTAATAATATGTAATCCAGATATATGTCCCATAATAAAAGGTTATTTTTCAGTGTACATAGATGTGCGAGGTATCGTTAGTCAAGTCCCAAAAAATCATTATAATATTCCTTAATTACTTTTTTTGTTTCAGTCAATAGGCAGCGAGAAAGCTTTCAAAGTTCTAAAAATTGTGGGTGTATCTCCCCTAACTTTTGAGTTGGAAAATTCTGAAAATTTTGAAGTGGTAAAATGAGAAAAAACACTTTCCATGAAAAATTGTTTAATTAAGATCCGTTAAGCAGTTTTTAGGAAGTGGATATTTTGATTAAATGCTTTCTTGTGTGTAAAATTACATATGTATAAAAATTTAAAATTTTGTTGTGTATTAATAATCAAGGGAGTCTCCACATTAGACGGCACAGATTTCGCAAATACAAACCAAAAACAGCTTTACGGATGGGAGATAAGACGGTGGTCCAACGTCTAATGGAGGGCCAATAATCTCCCTCCTAAACCATCCATCATCACTAACACTAACTGAAAATTTTTCAACAATTCCCAGTCAATACTTTGTCACAACAATTAAACAATAAATTATAACACCACACAAAGTCACAAATACACAACTAACAACAAAACTTATACACATACTCACACTAACGTGCACTACCACCGCGTTGCATTACACGCACACTTCACAAACAAACCAAGACACACAAAGAGCCTAAAAATGAATAACCCAGACACAGAAAGGAAAAAAACAACACACATGGCCCTAATTAAGATAATATATATAGGTATAGATATAAGGCACACACTGCGCATGCACTTCCTCACAACACCAGCATGTAACAGATACACTCTACATTAGTATAAGGTTAGTATTAAAATTAGAATAAATTAATATAATAAGTTATTCGTAAGGTACACCACAACACACATATGATTGAATAAATGTCACACACAAAAATAAAAATTACCAAGAAGCGTGTATAAATACTTAAAATTTTCTTCAAAATTAAGTTATAAAATAGGTTACGGGACTAGAGTCCCTAGAACTGTTAAAAAAAAACAGCTTTACGCTTACACCATAAGAACGTAAATGAAATTTTTCTCATTGGCTCGATACGGCCCTAGCTTTTTTTCGCATGTATTTACCGAATCCGTACCGACTAATGTGGAAACTCCCTAAGACGACTATGACACCACTATAATTCTACATTGTAAAACGATATTACAACAATATATGTATTTAAAGAGGCAAGCATACGAAAGTAACTTGCGTAAACGAAAAATACTACACGTTTGAAAAATTTCAAACTATTCATTACAAAATAATTTCAATGAGATGCACGTCCGGCTAAGCTTACGCAAGGCTAAATGTACTACACAAAACTAGTATAGTAATTTTAATATTGCAAAAGAAAATATTAACATTTAAATATATATATATATACTTAAGAAATGTATAATCAAGAAACATAGTTGGTAAATCAACACATTCAAAATAGATGTAAGCACTGTGAATTATGAACAGTAGAAGGCCACTTTTTAGTTTGTCGGCGCGGAATCTTTATGCTCGGTATACGCGTTACCGAGAGTTTACCGAGTGCCTATATTTCTATGAACCTGTCCTTTATTTTAAAATTCGAAATTGGCAAACAAGCAGTCGGACTATCTGATGGAAAGTGGTTACCGTCGTCTATAGACGTTTGCAGCACCAGGGGCGAAGCTAACGCGTTGCAAGCTTATAGGATGAGATGAAATAGTACATCATTCATCGCACAAAACACGATCGACTCAAGGATAACCGTTTCACGCCGATATTCTGTGAGAGCGTGATATCACACCGATCGAACCGGCCCAAAGAGTTGTAATCAAAATTATGATTCCAGAATAGAATATACTTTATTGCACAACATTAAGATACAGTTCATGAAGTTTAAGTACAGAAAACAATAGGCAGTCTTATCGCTAAAAGCAATTTCTTGCAAACAACCTTAGGATGGAGTAAAAAAGATAGAGTAACATGTGGGTTTTGCAATATAACTAGAATAAAAATGTATGTATATACGTGGGACACTCGAAAGTTTTGCGAAAATAAAAAAAATGTCCTATAGGTAAATATGTTTTTATTAAATCTTTTCAATAGTACTCTCCACAAGCCTCTATACAAAGTTTCATGCGTCTGAACCAGTTTTCGAAATACTTTTTCCAGTCTGCTGCAGACCTTTTTTGTTTACAGTTTGCTCGAACGCTGACAGCTCATCTTCCGGCGACAAAAATTGTATCCCTTTGAGCTGATTTTTTGATTTTCGGGATAAAAAAGAAGTCACATGGTACTAGGTCGGGGCTGTAAGGATGGTGACCCAGGAGTTTCACCGGCCTGCTGTCCAGGAAGTGTCGATATGGCGCAGTAGCCCGCGGAGCCCTGTGTTTGGTCGCTTGTTGCTCACATTAGAGAAAGCTTCTGCCAAGCATTTGGTAGTATATCATTCGGCGTTGATGTTTCTTTGGTTCCGTAAAGGAATTGACACCAAGTAGTAAGTCATATCGAAAAAACTCGCGTTCAAAATGTTCCCCCGCGTTGTTTCGTTTCGAGACACCCAAACCGACGACTGGCGCTTCGTTTTTGGATTGCATTGATAAATCCAGGACTCATCACCCGTAATGATATCGTAAACACGCCGAAACGACCCTGCTTCAAATTTGTTTATTATCACGACACCATTCCACCCGGGCCTGTTTCTGAGCATTGGTGAGGTTGTGCGGCACCCACCGTGAAACTATCCTCCTCACGCGAAGATGCATGTATAGGTTATCGTGAAGGCTTCCGATTCAACCTGCAGTACGTACTGAATCTCTTGATGCGTAACTCGCCTATTGTCTTGGATTAAATTTTTCACTGCTATCACATTTTCTTCCGTAACAGCCGTCAAAGGGCGAACACTTCTTTCTTCATCCCCCAAAGTTAGTTGACCGCGCTAGAATTCATCGTACTAACGATACACGGTTGCCTTAGAAGGACCTTCATCCATGAACGCCATTTGAAGTCTATCGTACGATTCGTCCGGTTTCAGGCGATACTGGAAATCGTAAAAAATCATAGCGCGAAAATGTTTCCGGCGCTGAACCATTTTTCAATGAGGCACAATAATTTAAATTAGCTCGCAAACAATGTGGAGAGAAATTTTGAATTTGGATCTTACCTATCTTTAGTTATAAATAATCATATTTTCAAATTAGATTTTATAACTGGCAAGTCTCATACATAAAAAAACGTTCGCAATACTTTCTGAGTGGAGTGAGTATATATAATTTTGAAATGGCAAATATAACAGACATTAGAAATAATATAAAAATATACATATATTGATATATATAAATAATAATAATAATCATAGTAACGGACAGACGCTAAAGTCCCTATAGTTCCGGGGCTTGTCCTTGGGTACATTTTTATTTGGCGTAGACAGCGACAATCGCCGGTCATTTTCACGCCACATTTACACAAAATTTGTGTAAGGGGCCTCTACGTGTTGGCATCCCCATGGCCCCACGCAAGAGCACCAAATGTCCGTGCCATTTTTATCATAATCATAGTAACATTGTATAGAATTACGTAAATATGGGAGAGATAAAGATCTGATAATGGACTTTAGAGCCCGTGGTAATAATCCTTCACGAGTCCGTTGAACGCCTGAAGAGACTGGGCACGCCTGACCTTCACGGGTAGCGCACTCCACAGGCACACTGCATGAACTGTGACAGATTTATCGTAAAATCGCGACTGATTTCCAGGTGTTTCCAGACGTATGTTTTCCGATGATCTGAGGTGCTGAGTATGACCTAGTGTAGCATCATCATTAAAATATAACAGACCCATGCTGGACCACGCGCTCACACAAAGAGAAACGTTTCTTGGTTTTCTCTCAATTTGAGCGAGTGTAGCTATACATGGTAAGTACAAGAAAAATTATAATTTGTATATAAGGGGCCATAAATTCATAAATTACTACACAAGTTAAGAGGGGTCGATGAGTCTGACATTGTGTAACAAGGCGTGGGAGGAGTCCTAAATTCCGTGACGTCACATTTCAAAATCTAATATACTAAAGCTTTAAAACACAAAATTTAAATTATTAACAAAATACTTTAAAATATTTCCAACTCTGCCTGTATAAGCAGTGTTTAAATTATTAAAAAAATAATTTTAATGGAAATAAAAGTAATTAATTACAGAAGTGCTGTTTTAATTTAATAATTTCTTCACGTAAAATTGCAAAATATGTGCTTTCACACTAGGGAGGGAGGAGTTTCTCGAATATGGCCAGCTGTAACAGGGACAGGGGAGGGGTCATAAAATCATGAAATTCGTGTGACGTAATTTGGGGATGGGCTATAAACACTAGTTATCCTACGATCGATTTGTATAAAGCAGCGACGCATCACGCCGTAATCCGCCAAACGACGACGCAGACGTAGGCAGCAGACGTGCGGCATTGCGCCTTGCGCGCGCGCACGGTCAAGGCTAGCCGTTCGCTTTTTATCGTGCGCGAAAGTTCACCGACTTGCCACTGACGAATGACGATAACTTATGTAATAGCTTGGTCACTGATTAGAGATGACTTGCTAATAAAGTAAATTCGCGGTTGTATTTAATTTTTAAATCGTAACGATATTTTGTGACGGTTGTGTTTGAAACGAGTTACACAATGATTCGGTGTGGATGACTAACAACATTAAATACGGTTTTCTTATGAGAAGGCTTGATTGTGTTTTGATTGATATAAGACATTATTGTTGGGTAGATATTTTAATATAATAATGAACAGTGGCTGCAGTCTGTCTGCTTATTTAGACTCAAAGACAGAACACGCGTCTCTACGAGCACGTACTACGATTGGCCAAATAACGGCAATTTAATTATGGTATTTTTTTATTAATGTGATATTAATTCACATGTCTAAATTTCTTTTTAAAAAAGGAATTTCTTCTTTTTTTTAAATATAAAAGAACAAAGTAAACGAAACAGAACACCATATCCAGTGGCCTCCGAAGAAAGACGTTTAAAAATGTGTAATGAATGCATTCTTCAATGTGAACGTAGCACAGTTTACAGAACTTGCTCGCTTAATTAAAAAACTTTGTAGTCTTTCGTCTTCATTATACGAAAGATACTACTTAGGAGATATTACTTATGCCTACGTCTGCCACTAACTGTCGCACTTGTAATTGAGATTCCAAAAAGCTATGTATATATAACCTGACTGGAAACGATTAATGGCCCTCCGGAATTTTTAGCCACAATATGAAACAAACTGAATATTAAAAGCAATACTATGACATCAAAATATCAATGTAGAACAAGGTTAAGAATTGTCTCAGGGGTCTAAAGGTATACTGACAATAGTATGGGCGCCTATTATGTTATGACACCGTGGGAGACTGGAAGATACGTCTGTAATAGATATAATACAGCTGTTGAAAATAGATCTTTACGGTTATATATGATTCTATAGTTTTTTAAGTAGTATCTATATAATTATTAGTATTATATAATAAAAGCCCATAAAAGTCCCACTCACCCGTTCCCCTATAGTGGGAGGCCCGAGCCCAGCAGTGGGACATTTATGGGCTGCTATTATTAAAAGTCCCACTGCTGGGCTCGGGCCTCCTATCATAATGAAACGGACAGTATACCCACCACGCCTGTTTAGCACGTGGTAATTGTAACAATATGCACATTATGTCAGAAAACTGCCTAAGTGGTGCACGCGTTCTGGCCAGAATTCGAACCCGCGGCCTTTGAGTCTGGGATACGTGCGCTAGCCACTACGCTACCAAGACTTGTTGGACGATATATTAAATTGTATGATGTAACAAAATGATAGGTTTTGTGTACCTACTTCAAAGTTGTTTTTTATTATTATTGATTATTTTTTAAAGCAAAATCTCCAATCGGCAGTATCCAATTTGGCTAACATTACAGTAGCTATCGCAGAACGGCTGATAGTTGCTGATGGCCCGCCGGGATAAACAACCTAACTGTCCGCTAGATTAGAACTCGTACTTTGTGCCTATTAGTTTCCTATCAGTTTAACGGTATTGGCACCAGCGAGTCGGTTATCGGGATTTGCAGTAACTGTATTAAAATTGAGATGCCCAGAAGGCATTAAAGTATAAACTTGGCGGGATATTTCTTGTATATTATAAGTTGCCACGACATCATCACTCTAGTAAAATCTCTTGAGAGAATTAAATTTAAAAAAACATAATCGTTAGTATCTCAGACTTGTACCTACCTTAATCTTATTTTACTATTAACAGTCGCAAACGTCCCACTGATGGGCTCGGGCCACCCATTATAGGGGAATGGACAGTATACCAGCCACGCTTGTCCAAGGCGGCTTGGAAGATTTGACACATCGGTTATCTCGATGTGCAGGTTTCATCGCGATGTTTTCCTTCACCGTGGTAATTGTAACAATATACACATTAGACCAGAAAACTGACTAAGTAGTGCATGCTTTCCTGCCTGTGCTCGACCCCACGCCCTTTGAGTTTCGGTCGCGTGTGCCAACCACGGCTTTCATTAATCTAATTGTATTAACTACTAATAATCCAAAAGTTACATTGACTAAGCTTCACTTACGTAACAAGTTTGAGTATTACATCTAAGCTAGTTAAAAGGGAATCAGATCACGCACAATGACTAGTTCTAAGGGCTTACTCTTAATCGTTTGTCGTCGTTCGTTTTATCGCATAATTATGAAAAGTACTCAAAACCTATTGCCGTTGAAAATGGTTTAATATGCTATACATCAATTTTTCATTTATTACATTTTTCAAATAGCTCCGTTTAGTTTCAACTATTGGCATCTGTATATTGCGCGGGTAGAAGCAAAACATAATTCCTATAAAATTACACTAGAAAGTAGGAACATTATCAGTCAACACACGACCGCCAGGGCAGTAGTAAAGCATAGTACGCCAGTACGACGTCTTACAGGTAGAACGGCACATTGTACTACTGATTTCTTAAAGGTACTAACTATGACAATGCTCTCAGTTTGCATGAAATAGTAAGCCTAAAATGAATTCAAAAACGTCTCGTATCCAAAAGAATTCTAAATTATTATTCATGTTGATGTTGAACTATACCGTGGTTGCCTCTCACGGCTGTTTGGCCCCAATGAGGTTTAAACGAGCCACTGCTCGTTGGAGCTGTTACACATATTTCGTGTTCCGCTGATGACATTATACGCTAGTCGTGTGAATTTTTTTAAAGAAAACTTAGACTCTTTTTTTCGACCTGACAATTTCTTTCAAACTACAAAAAAATTGGGTTTTCGAAACAATTTTTTTATTGTAATAAATGGAAAGAACGTAGATGAGTTTTATAAAAAAAAAACTATTTTTATATAATTTTTTCGCTTTAATTAAAAAGTTATATCAAATTAAAAATAAATTTTTGAACCCGAAGTATCCGAGTACCGAAAACACGTCGACAATTACCTTAATTACTCGGGCACGTGGGGCTCAAAAATTTGTTTTCAATTTAATAACTATAAAATATATTTTTTTATAACTTACATATTATTATTTTAAAAAAAAGATTTAAAAACCCAATTACAGCCAATATTTCCAACTATAAATCATGAAATATATTCTCTTGAATACCTCGTGGAGATGGAAAATAACAAGATCAAATAATTTTCTTAATTAGAAAAAAATATAAGAAACTAGCTTTTGTCCACGGCCATACTCACTTTAAAAAAAAGTGTGTCAAGAAGGGGACATGTTATAATTCTTAGAAATGTCGAACTTAACTCCCTAGTTTACCCCTGGTGTTGCAAGCGTCTGTATGCGACGGTAACCACTTTCCATCAGATGGGCCCTCTGTCTGTTAGCAGCTACGAAATACTTGAGAAAAACATTCTGTGCAACATAGAAAAAGTATCACACGATGCACTAACGTTTGTGGGTAAATTGAAAGCCTTGACCCACTTCCGGGACGTACAAACCTCGATCGATCCAGCAAGTAGCAGTGCCCATTACACACGCTTCAAGTGTATTTGAAGTAAGCCGTTTTAAGTCTTTTGCGGAAATCAAGTTATAATTGAATCCTAAAAAAATATTTGATATCTTAAAAATGACAAATATATCAATTATACAGTTTCCAAGTGTTTATTTTTGACGTTTGCACGTCTATCATGTTAGATATTTCTTGACCATAAAGCTCACATGGAAAAAAATGATATAATTGTTGTACTTTATTGTTGTGGGCGATGTAATAGTGATTTTCTGTGAGTCATGTAACGCACAGACGATTAAACCATCGACACTACGTAACGTAGAATGACAATTTTACGTTTATTTAACTTTTGAAAAGTGGTTCATATAGATAAGTTAAATTGATCAAAACTTATTTATAAATGAAGTCGATTTTTATAACTAATCGAATCGGTAACGTATTATCGGTATCGGATAGTATCGGACATCACTAATTGATCCATCATCGAGCTGTCAAAAGTAAAATAAATGCTTGGAAAGGGGAAAGGGCATAATGTTTTCGCAGTAGAGGAGCACAGAGTGGACACTTAAATCAATTGAGGTACTTCTTACCAACTTACAAAATATCGCTGCCTTATAGATTTTGTCCGAGCGTACATTTTATGTTTTCGTAATGAAACGAGTTATAGATAAAATTCTTAAAATGCTTCTCTTATTTTAATTGCAAACGTTGTCTTGCGGATTATAAGAAGGAAGAATGGTTTTCGTGGGTTTCTCTAATTCCTTAGAATCCCCTCATCAGATCATCAGAAAAAAATGAAAATCGGTCCACAATTGACGGAGAAATCGAGTAACATACATACCAAAATAATATTAACGATTTGAGAACTTCCTCTTTTTGATAGTTAGGCAAAAATAATTACAATAACTGTTTAATACTGGTTTTCGTCGAGGATCTGCCATTGGCTTGATACTGACGTTTAACATTACATAGATTACTAACGTTGTCTGTACCGTAATTAAAACTATTGATGGTCAGCCAATCACCACAGTCCACTGCTGGACGTAGGCCTCCCCAAGTCGGCGGACTTATCACGCTCCTCCGTCTTCCTCATTCAGCGCCTACCGGCGACCTTGCGCAGGTCGTCAATCTATCGGGCTGGAGGGCGTCCGACACTACGTTTACCGAGACGCGGTCTCCACTTCAGGACTCATCTGTTCCATCGAACATCGGTCCTGCGACAAATGTGACCGGCCCACTGCCACTTCAACTTGCTAATTTTGCGAGCTATATCGGTTACCTTAGTTCTGTTACGGATATCCTCATTTCTAATTCTATCCATAAGAGAAACACCCAACATAACTCGCTCCATAGCCCATTGAGTGACTTGAAATTTGTGGACCAGTCTCCCGTCAGTGTCCACGTCTCGGCCCCGTAGGTCAGAACGGGGAGACAGGTAAGCTTCGTTGAGTATCTTCGTCGACCATCCCGCAATGCCTGAAGATGAAAGTCTTCGAGCAGTGCGTCTTCCCCAGAAACACGTCTAGCTAAAAATTCTTTTACTTCATATTATTTTATCTCGGGCTCTCTTTGATATACAGACAGTGTAAGTTAAAAAAATACTTTTAAAAAGAATCAATGAAGTTGTAAATACAATAAGCAGGAGGGGTTCCTAAATACAATCAAAAATAGTAAAAATAGACAAAACATTATACAAGCGGAAGTAATTCGATACAGGAAGCGGTCGCAGTTACGAATGAAAACGATGCTACCTCATTTGGGACCCATTAATCGCAATGTCAAGTTAAACAAAAAACAAAATAACTCGTTGCTTTATTACATCACGGTGTGTAACTGCAGAATGTACATCCATTACATTTTTAACATACAGCTAAATAACTAACATGGCCTACTATGTAATTGCCATAAACAACGGCGGGTAATTGAAATTGTTCATTGTTTCTGTATAATTTCCAAAATAACTGACATTAGTAGGTAATATGATTGCAGTAAATATTATACATTAATGGTCGGAACACAAATCTTATTATTCATATAAGTACATATTAGCATAACGATATTAATCCATGTATCTATGTATATAGTTCAGTATTACTGACAAACTTTGATAAATTTCTACTCATAATTACTGAAACTAGAGGGTCCGGGAGAAGTTATCCTGAATAAACGAAAATCTAGAGCCCCCATTCCAGTGCCATCCACCGGGTCCAATTATGAATCTAAACCACCCCGGGAACCATTGGAACATACAGAAAAATGTAGAGAAATCGGTCCAACCGTTCAGGAGGAGTACAGTGGCATACACACGAACAGAAGAAATGTATATAGGTAAAAGTCTATATTTGAATTTTAACATTTTGCGAAAAAGAATAAAAAAATAAAAACCATGTTAAAATGTAGATTTCTTTATGTCTAAGATTCACAAAAACTTTTTTAATGCGAAATCCGATTGAAGAATTACCACCGAGGGGTTTGGGTGGCATTAGCACCCCTGAAGAAGTACTATTACCAACCGAGCAGGCGATACCCACTGAAACTCTCCGGTGATCCTTCCTTCGCGTTATGCCAGGGATCGGAAAAGCGGAAGCTCGAACAACTCCGCGTGCCCTGGCTGACGAGAGCCCAAGAGCCACATTCGCTGGCGAAGCGAAAGCGTAGCACCCAGCATCGTCCCTCTCTATCCATCGTGGACCGGCAGAATGGCAAAATGGTTCATTTCACGGGAGGAGAGACGAGCGAGCGCGGAATACAACAACCCCTCCTTTCGACGGCATTATTGGCGAGTTGTAACCCTTCCCCAGGGGAAGCTCGGAGCGGCCGAAGGTCGACAGACGCTCTCTGACACCAACGCGTCCTCCTTTGGCGGTAGAGGAATAGTCGCAAAAACCTAAATTTATGCTCAATTTAAAATACATCCATAGAGCGAATAGAACGCACCATTTTATTATTTATATTGTAATTTCCTTTGTGTTGTCTTATCTGTCATATATCAAAATGTGATTCGCTTCCTTATGTGTCATGTTTGTTCTTTCTTCCTGTCCCCATACGAGCCTCGTAATGGTGTTCCTTACTCATACTTCTTTTTATTTATTTTTTACTCTTTATTTTATACTACTCGAGCGCTATCAGCGTCAACTCTAAATTGTAAACAGTAAATCAGAGATCAAACGTTCTCAAATCACCTTTAACTGCCAACCGATAGTGTATTCGTAAAACCGCTATCTTTATAACATGCTTAAAACCCTATTAATAGACGCATCGGCCTACAATTCACTTAAGTCTCAAACACATTACTTCACAACCGATTAATCTCCAAAGATATCAATGTGAAAACTCCGGACGTAGTCATCGTACCGTTATATTCATTAAGCTTTTAAGCGTGGAAATTATCGGTACAATCTTAAGAAGAATAAATTAATCTATGTTGACAATCTCTTAGTAAAAAGGGGTCTGTATACAAATCAGAATCGCGCCTTGAAAATTTCTATACAATTTACAACATCCCTTAATTATGGCTAAACAACTGCGATACACCAATGTATGAATCTGAAGGTAATAAATAGAGCATATTGTTACGAGCTACAGGACTCGAATTAAAAATGCCGTTGGAACTACTATAGAATTTATTAGTACTGTACAAACGCGTATAAAAACAAATACAAATAAAACTGGATGCAACCAGTTCACACTGCACGATTCGGTACAATTCGACCGCGTAAAGTCCGTCGTTTATATCACTAATCGAGAGTACTAGAAAACGTTTTATTCGCTTCGTAGTCGTCGCTTGACGACTACGAAGCCCGCCCCTCCATTCGGACATCGTCTTATACTAGAGTTTCTAAGAAATATTAATTTGCACACCTGCGAACGTCCATAAAGTCGAAAACAATAAGGATTAGTTCGACGCTAATGATAGTTATAAAACAAGTAAAAAGACAATAGCATGTTTTTCTTAATTGCAAATTCAAAACACAAAGAACTCCCTAATCCGGGAGGAAGACAATAGACTGCGCTTACAATAGGCAGCTGTGCGCTTATCTTTGACGGCATGTAACAATATGTTTGATGCAAGAAAAAATCAAAGTTGAACACGCAAGATGAAAGTGCACTCTGTGAGGACATAGCCTAAGAAACAAAGAAATAATTTATTTGAAATAATATAAAAACAGAATTTATTTATTTATCTGGAAAGCGACAATACAAACAAATCAATTTCATACAACTGTATAATTCAATTTAATTACAGTACGCCGCATTTCCAAACGAATTAAGTTGGCACTCAACATACGGCTATGTTAAAGTTTCCTCCAGCACAGGGCTGATTTTCAATATTAACCCCTTTTTTTTAATTTTCGTGACTAGCACACTTACTAAAAGTACATTTTAACAGTTTTAAGCAATTGAAAATTATTAGAGCTATGATGCTGAAGAGTTGCTTTCGACGCTTCTTCCTTCAAGCCACAACATGTTGCGAAGCGGTGGTAAATTAGATTAGGTTTCCATAGTTAAATTAATAACTATAAACAAAAATTAAAACTAAATAATTCAAATGAACAAGTTGACGGTAGGCCAAATAAAAACTTTAACGATAGGCACTTGACATCTATGTCTTTCGTGATCGTAGCTACTGAAAAGTGGCCTAAACGTTGGAATAAAAATCAAATTAAATACCACGGGAAACCGTTAAAACATCGTTTTATTATGAGGCGAAATCCTTTTACGGATTATCCGCCGCAGGGGAAATGTGATGGGCACTGTGGGATTCGCCACGTTGGGGTGGCACTAGCATCGGAAGCAAGTAATGCACGGCAGGGTCGGGGATATCCACTAAAAGCGCTCAGTGTTACGTCCTTCGCACTTATGCCAGAGCCACGGTTATGTGACCGTGCCGATTCAATACTATTCCCCCCTCAACTATTGAACATTTAAGACAACATTATTTAACCCATTAACCCATATTTTCAATAAACAAGAAACACGTACGCAGCAAACACATCACCGTCTGACAACTTACCTGTAACGCGAGTCAATCTTGTGCACGGCCTATATAATATATAGTGTGGGGAAAAAAAATTAAACACTTCCTATATTTATAGTAAAATAACACATTGAATAATTGTAGGTTATGAAGTAAAATGTCAATTGTTGCCTCTGTGGTAATATTCCGCAATCACTCTATCGAATTTATCTATTCAAACAACAAACAAAATTGGGTCATTTTGGTCTTACGCCAAAAGGAAGGTTTGCACTGAAAATCAGCGTTGTATCGGATATAATTCCGGCACAGTAATATGCCGAGTGCAAACCTTGTTTGCTGAAAATGCGGCGTACAAGTTCTCAAAATATTCTCTGTGTATAATAATGTATAAGGAATGTAATTACGTCGCTATTTGTTCAAATAAAATGATTCTTTCTTTCTTTCTTTTCTTTCCATAGTTCAAATTAAATTAAGGATATACATATGCTAAATACATCAAGTACAAGACACCGGCTAATTAAGATGCAATACGTATTGATACGTTTAACAGGCGTCATTCCATGGTGGGCGCACAGCAACAACCAATCAGTGTAGGAATTGTTACAGAGAACAACCGGGAACAGCTTTACAAGGCAAACGCTGCGCTATCTGACGACTGAATAAAACGGCGTAGTACTTTGCGCTTGATTTAGTATATGGTAAGATATCGTAAAATTACATATAATTTATTTTATTTACGCTTAAATAAATTCATGAATAAAATCTATATTATATATCTCTTTAATAATCATTCATTATTTTTAGTGTAAATGCGACGAATAGTATTAATTTATACGTAAACATGTAGTCAAATAAGTAAATATCCTTAGTCTCTCTTTTCTTTCACCATATCCCAATTAATTGGGGTCTGCACAGCATGTCGTTTCCTTCCATACTC
This sequence comes from Dendrolimus houi, assembly GCA_039645545.1. Taxonomy (NCBI): domain Eukaryota; kingdom Metazoa; phylum Arthropoda; class Insecta; order Lepidoptera; family Lasiocampidae; genus Dendrolimus; species Dendrolimus houi. The sequence continues at coordinate 5,087,835 of CM077126.1, read as the reverse complement.
CTCTATTCTGACATAGATCTTCTGTAACACCACAAATCATCACATCATCCTTCACACAAACCATCCATCTTTTTTTTGTCTACCCTTACATTTGTACTCATCCATCTTGTAGTTTAACATTCTTTTTGTCACGTGACTTTCATCCCTCCTAATTATATACCCATACCACCTTAATCCGCAACTTTCAAAGATCCCTAAAGTAAATATTCTTAGTATATAATAGATCGTTTGTGAAATACCCGTGGAGAAGATTAAAAGGGTATTTGCGACATGAGTGTATACCAGCCCACGGAGAAAATGTAAATATGCTGTGACATGCAACACCTTTTAGTTTCGAGTCTGGCAAGAATAAATCAATTAATCAATTAAATATCGACTTTGACATATTTTCAGAATCTAAACACACAAAAATACTAGATAGATTTTATACCAGTATTATAACTATTAATTCGTAAAATTGCAGTGCTTTGGTAAAAAGATAACTTGTAAGATACTTTGAAATTTAATCTGTGATATAAAAGGGGTAGGCACCTTGCACAATTCTCTAATTTAGTCCTTGGATAGCTAGTATGAGGCAGGCACCAGTGATACACTCTCACATCTTCTTATATTCATTATTTTAAAGTATTACACACACCGTGGCGTGGTGGTTAATTTTAAGCTCTAAGATAGCAATATGATGTTTAAGTGGAACTTTGGATGTTCCTCTGCGTGCGTAGCGGGCAAGTTTTTTAGCGTCTCTTTGGAACGTAAGGGTGTAGAGGAGAGAGATTTTAGTAGGAATGGATAGTAAGGAATAAATGCTCGTACATAAACATTAAAATAACCAAACCCATCCTCCATATTACTTACTTAATCAACCATCAAGAAAACACGCGCGACAAAATAAGATTTTTATCTAAATGAGCTATAGATAAAAACATGACCAATCAAAGCTCAATAAAAATTAGCCAAACTCTTATCTGCATGACAAATATATTAATTAGTCACAGTAGATTATAATAACTGCGGTAATTAGAGCCAATAATTCAGTCCAAGTCATCGTGTCTAAACCGTCTATCGTAGATCTATTACAAACATCAAACCGAGCTCGATACACTAGTAAAACATGGTTTTGATGATTAAAGCAGATGCATTAAATCAAACCAATTATATCCGATAGCCTTCGAGTATTGCTGATATATGTGTTTACCGAAGATGGTATGAAGGTATGGTCATATTGACCATACTGGAACGCCTGTTGATTCTTGTTAGAAACTATGATCTATATTCTATAGCGAAAAGCTACATGGCGCTTGATACTGGCCGTATTTCTATATTTTTACTAAATATTTATTTTTTGTATTGCAACAGTTGAGCAACGGCCCACCTGATGGAAAGCGGTTACCATCGCCTATGGACATTTGTTAAGCCAAAAGTCCTACCAATGTGCTGGCGCTCTCTAAAGTCTCTCTCTCTCTCTCTCTCTAACCTAACCAGTAATGCCGGAACACTATTGAAGGTTGTTGTGGCGGCATAGTCTAGACCAGGGGTGGTAGCGATCCAGACTGGCTAATAACCTACCACCTGGCTGTGGGTTGTTTTGTCGCTTCTTACGATAGGCCGCCCGGCTGCAGGAAATGGTATTATTTCTCTATTCCAGCACGGATAAAATTTCTTCTCCACGGGTGATCAGAGGTCTGATTCTTACCTCGGACACCGGATCAGTGTGGCGATGCAGCGAGGTAGGGTAGCCAGCTTTCTGCGAACCTTACTCATTGATTTCTATGATCTTGGTTCGGTATTCTACTTATTAAGGGATTAAAGATAGAATGCAATATAAGTTTTCTTTTATTGAATTAGTTTATAATGTCTATATTGTTAATCTAATTCTTTACCTGACCGTTGTGTGTTGGTTAAAAATTAAAAATAATTACGTGGAGTTTATGTCATATTTTAAGCAGTAGCAAGGCCCATGGTAAGGCAAATTAATGGATTAAGATACAGAAACAGGCTGATTATAATACGTATGGTTATAACTGTATACAATATACAAGCTTTAGAAATTAATATAAAATTAAACCCATAGAACACTAATGTACACAAGATCGTATTAATTATATGCCATCTCTACTGATCAAATACTCAAAGACTAGTGACGCGAACACCAATTACATCGATAGCACAATTATCGACATCAGCATATATGTAAATATAAGATAAATACTTCGGAAAACGTTAAGTCCTGTTAGGATGTTGTGAATTAATTATACAAGTGTTGTTAGCGCCTTTTTAATTATGTTTATTTAATGGAAGTAGATTAATTAGACCATAAAAACTTGTTCAACGCTCTTCTTTAAACAATTAACATGTAATCAATCATCGATTTTAATATCTTATATCATGTGTTACAGGTCACCTGCCTAGGTTAGTTTCAAGTGGTTTTACTGTTAATGAGGATATAAAGATTCGAGTTTCTTCATTATTTCAAGGGTTTTCCTCCACTGTTACACCATTTTACTGCGAAGCTGGCAAGCAGGTTGACGGGCCACCCAATAAAAAGTGATTAGTGTCGCTTATAGACACTCAGAGCACCAGAGACGAAGGGAATAGAGATTAGGGGGATAGAGGGGATATGCGCCACCGATCGGAACACGTGGTAATAAAAGGAAGTAAGATCTGAAGAATACAGCGGGGTAAGATCGGACTACTGTCCGATCTTAACTAACCCGCTATAATCTTACCCCCGAATAATAAAAGTAGTGAAAACATGCTTGGAAACGTTGAGATGTACTCATCTGAACGTTTCCAAGTATGTTTTCACTACTTTTGCAACGTGAGGGCGAATATAAAATAGGTAAAATAGCTGCTGATTATACACAGTACTACTGCTATCCAATGTTGCAATACGAATAATGTTACTTCAACGTCTTATATCTTTTCTTTATTCATAAAATTATACGTAAGAAAGCTCTAGATAATCAAGACCTCTGCAATAGCAAACCTCAACCTAGTAATTTTAATAGTGGCAGTATAACGAATAATTTATTGCAATAACCCAAGACCGATAGTAACAATCGATACACTTTCTCTGTATCGATGCTTATCGCAAAAAACCTGCCAGTCGAGCACTAGCCCCGCAATTTCCTCTATCGACTCCCTACAGCACAACACTAAAATATTCAAAAGCACCAGCAGTCAAAGCGTACCTCTTACAAATGCCAGTCATTCATATTTTGTCGGGTTGTATTTCATTCACCGCAACCGATGTGATTGAACCCAGATTGTTCGTATCCTTGAGAACTGGTCGCGATTCAATATTGTTATATAAAAGCAATGCGAAATTCTCGTGCTGACACATATCGATGTTTAAATCATGGTTGTAACATTGTGTGAGAATCCACTTGTTTGCTTGATGTTTTACAGACTCGCAGTCAATGCCGCGTATAACCTTCTCTCGACCTCAATAATTTATTTATTTAAATAGTGCACTAACACATTATTATATCACAAAACAAATCATTTAGAGTAATAAATTAATGAGAATATAATAATTATTACAATATTCGTTCAGGAATAGAGAAAAAATACGATATTACCTACGGCCGGTAAGAGATGACAAACAACCCACAGCAAAGTGGTAGAGCATTTGTCCGTCTAGATGGCCATCACCCCTGGGTTAGAGAGGAGTATATCGCCATAACAATCTTGTGTTGTGTTCCGAAATTAGTGGACTGATTGCAGTACCCCAATTGTGACTGTGAATTTCATCCGTCCGGTACTTCTTGCGTGAATGAATTAAAAAATATCTCTCAATCCCCACAAACTTTTATTTTTTTAATAACACCTATAGTTTAAAGAGATATTTGATCGCATGAAATGCATTGTAATGTAATAAAGATTTACCAGTAAGCTAATAAATCATTCGACATAAACTAGAAAAAACTGCAGACAAACAATACCACCCTCCCCCAAAGACAAAGCATAAGAGACAAAAAAAACCCTCTTTCCTCCCAAAAGTGATAGGAGAGGCATTTTAAAAAAAATCAAAGGGACTGAACGCCACCATACGTACATACATCCTCGCTGAGATCGTTATCTAAATATCTAAAGTGTGAGACGGAACATCGTACAATCGTAATCTACCAATAAATTTACGGAAAGACCACACGTTACACTCGCTAGAGGTAACAAAACTACCCTATCTTTGTATTTTAAGGGGTGGACCACACACATACAATCCATAAATCTGGTTTCAATTGTATACAGTGAAAGAGAAGGGTATACTTCTATCTGGAAAGTAATCGAGCCTATTTTCAAACCGTTCAGTAAAAGTTTTGATCGAGTAGGGTATGAACTGCATAAATATACCCAAATTTTTAAAACAGTGAGATCAATTCAAAATTTACACAAATTATATATTTATGCAAAATAAATACCTACCTTTAAAATAGATTAAAATTAGGAATCGTTTGAGAATAGACAAACTTAACAACTAATTTATTATTTTGGCTGTTTAAAAGCATATTACAATAACATAACCATGATCGCATAGAAGAAATAAACAATCAACTATAACCTGGCCATAACGTCTAGAACATGAACTATTTTTTTTTCTTTCTGGCAAGATTCTATCTTATCTGTTGTAGTTAAAGTCAATTAATTATAAACAAAGCGAATTTATCCATGTTATAATTTACACATCAATTCATATCTAAAATCCAATAAAAATAACTAAATATGGATATAACAATACTAAGTTTCACACGAGCAGTAATTTTTAAAGTTTACCAAAGATGTATGTATAGTGGAATTTAAAGCATAAATCTTTCCAATATAATTTGACGATATTTACCAAAGAATAGCCGATATGACAGGTTTGTACATGGTTCGTTTAGCTTCTTTTAATCAAATAATTGTTCTGTTAAGTATAACAAGGTGTTAAAGCTCTTGCTTACAAAATTATAATTATTATTAAACATAAGCAATTTGATACTTGCACGATATATTACGTAACACTAAAAATTGCTAGTAAGTATCAAAATTACTCATGACATAATATTGGAGTTGTTAGAGTTTAAACAAATTTGCGAAAGTGGCGCCCCTATTATTTTCTGCTCTATTTGGCCACACTCTAACTTTCAGATTTATAAAGCTTATAAATCTGAAAGACTTATTCCCAAACAAATAAACAAACATGCATCCAACGGTACCACGAGACAGGTCGGGAGTTAGAGACGTCTCACTGTCGCGGCCACTCCGGCGCAGGCGCACCGTTTGACATAAATCAAAGTGATCGATGCGCCAACCGCGGAGCGTCCATAAGAAAACCGCATGTAGGGTATATACACGTCATTTACTACGAGCAAACCTTGAGAAACGGATACTACACTATTGAAGAATATTTAAAGGACAAAACTTCATTTATATAGCAGCTCGCTCCAGCCTCTTATACTATGTTTTTATTATGTCTTTATCTTACTGAGTATGCACTGTTTACTACAACTCCATTAATTCTTCAAAAAGTAATTGTGTGACATACATCGGTATAAAATTTATTTAAAAAAAATTCTGTGTGTGCATTTCACACGCAGTAACAGTGAAACAAAGTATGACAAGGAGTGGGAGGAATTCTAAATTACGTGACGTCACATTTCATATATTATATATATTATTATATCGTTATAATATATTTAAGCTTTAAAATACGAATTTTGAAGAATTAACAAAAAACTTCAAAACATTTCCAACTCCATCTGTATGAGCATAGTGTTTAAATGATTAAATATAATGTATTCTATCTCATTCTCTCGCAGGCTTAGTCCTATAGATTAATGTGTTTATCTCTTTTTAGTGTTGCTTTTTCTTTTTGTCAAGTTTCAAATCACAACGATTCTAAAGAAGTTTCAATTCAAAAAGCGTGAGAGCTAGATAAATAAGAAGAAAATTAACTTTTAGCTAGACGTGTTGCTGGGAAGTTTTTTTTGCCGCTTCTTCTCCTTAATAGCAGATGTTGCGAAGTTGTGTACATAGTTTAGGAAGTTAAATTAAATTTTAACTTATATGTATGACCTTCAAAAAATTTTCTCCAGTGTAATTTATTTTGAATAAAAATAATAATTTAAATTTGAACGATCTACACAGCATGGGTTAGCAAAACAGTGTAATTCTTGCACTATACACTGTTTATCCTTAGAAAATCATTTTCGTACATAACAAACAGGATTTTTACAATGAATTACATACACTACACGTATTTAATGGTGTTTAAATATCTTAGACAACCTAAGATACATCTAAAGTTAGATATTATTGTAGAAAATGTTTTATATTAATCATCTAAAGACACAAGTTGACTAAAAATGTACCCAAAAACTTATATTGTTAGAAAAAGCAAGGTACACACGTGTTTTTAGTTTTGAAGTTTTTAGAGGTAATTTGAAGAGTGACGCTTTGCTAAACTGTTTTATTTTAAAGCACATATATCACTTAAAAAGAATAGTCGATTTCTTCAAACAATAATTCGACCCACTATTGTACCTATATAATAATATTTGCATTTCGTATCTTTTATAATATAATTACTCTATAGGAGGCGATGAATTAATTTAAAAATGAAAAAAATACCAGGTCAACACTATTAGGATACTATTGTTCATGCCGATTAATGGCGTCATTTCTGTGGTTTTTTTGGTGGTGCTGTTGCAATTCACTATCAAACACTTCGTCCTGACAACGCGAACAAAGTTTTACAGACTACTAGTTCTTACTGAATTTCACTAGCCCCAGAAATTTTTAAGAAAAATAACTACATAATACACATGTCCACATAAACAGACGGACGGATATGACGAATACATAAAGGTTTGGTTTTTATAGAAGTAGCTACCATAACCTAAAAACGGATTTTTTTAGGATAAATACACGTTCATATCATTTTAAAACGACGATATAATTCTATAAATATGAACTGCAATTATTTTGCACCTGAGTATAAAACACGAGTCAAGGACAGCTGAACCGGCGCATGCGCATGCGTGCACGCGTTATATTGTATTTTTAATTGCTCCGAGCAATGTATGAATGAGAGAAATGCAGTCGATATGTTGCCCTAAGCAAGTCCATTAAGTTTATTTTAAGAAACAAAAATGTACCTTTTTGTTAATAAAGGGACTTTGTATTTACAAATAGCTTGTCAATTACTGAAGAAAGAAAGAATTTATTTAATAGGAAAACGGAAATACAAGGATATAAAAAATAGTTCATAAATTTCTATGGTTAAATTTAAGATGTACGCCGCATTACCAAAAAGTGAGGTTGACCTCAGCATAAGGCTGTACTGGAAGTCTGCTACTATTGCTGCGAGGTATACTTCCTCTATGGTCGTTAGAGGCATTAAGAAGGCCTTGAGGGGTTGACCTTTTTACCCCGACTGCCACACTGTGGGTAATTATCCAGCGGTAACTGGGTTTGGAGTCGCTAGAGACTTACTGGCTTAATAGCTCTTGTTGGCCAATTTGCGTTGTCCGGTGGCCTTATTGGTGTAGAATTTGATTTTTAATAAAGGCGCCATCCATAAATTTCGTCACATGATAAGGGGGAGGGAGTCGATGATGTGTGATATTGTATGACAAGGGGTGTGAGGGGTCCTAAATTTCTTGACGTCACATTTTAAAAAACATGAATATTTGAACTATTCAAAATATTGCCAACTTTATCCATCCGCGTAAGTGTAGTGAAACACTTACAAGCCAATAGATAAATAAATAATAATAATTGAGGTCGCAAACGTTTCTCGAAACATACAAAGAATTTACACAAATTTTCAACAATGATAGATAGGCCTAGATCTGCGAGGAACAACACTAACCTCGCTGGAAGATCTTCCTTTGAGACGGAGGAGCATCCCATCTCGCTCCTCCACCTAGTCGGGACATACCTAAATAAGCATAGCGTTTAATTCATTAAAAAATAATTTAAATGGAAAGACAACCAATTACGGGACTGTTGTTTTAATTGAATAATTTCTTGGTTTAAAATTGGAAAATATGTGATGTCACACTAGGGAGGGAGGAGTCTCATGAATGTAACGAGCTGTGACAAGGATGGGGCAGGGCTCAAAAAATCGTGAAATTCGTGTGACATAATTTGTGGATGATCCCAAAGCATGCGAATGGATTATTGTAACAATAGATAACATATTTTTTTGTCTGTAGGTATAGATCAGCGTTTTACACGTCTATCATTAAGTTGAGCTAGGGGTCCAGAAATGACTAACTACTTTCTAAATTATAAGTCTATATAAATAAGTCCCACATAAATACTTTCTCTTTCTTGGTTTTCTTTAAGAACGACAGCTCAATGCACTACAACTAGATTGTCCTAGTATATTTTATTTTATTTTATTGCATGAGTTCAGCAGACTAACAGACGGCCCACACGATGGAAAGTGGTTATCACCACCTATAGACTTTTGTAACATCCTATGGGCTGCCGCTCACTAAAGGAAAACAGGAACCTGGCCACTCATGCCGGAACACATCTCAAGATTGTTAGAAACATAAGTTTTAGTGGTTCAAATAATAAAAAATTATTCCTGTTATTACTTTACTCCAAATAGGAGTCGAACGTATAAATATATTGACGCCAGCAGTCTACTGTATTATTACCAAGCCAAGTATATCATCAATCTTATAATGAACTTGAGTTTCACACCCCAGGAAGTAGCTATAATTTACTAACATAAACTTAATTTCGTTTTTTATTCGTTACCTTCAGTGAAAAATTATGTAACTGATAGTTAAAACCGCAAAAAAAATCCGTTGCTTGGTGAGTTAGCAGATATACAGACAGACAGACGCGGTAAGCGACTTACTTTTATACCATATAATAAATATCCTTCTCATATCATAATTCTAGCATCAAAGTCCGGTTGATTTGATGCATCCTCTACGAAGATGGAAGTCAGCTTTCCTACTCTTTTTCCTCCATGCTATTTCGATATTGCCGATAAGTAATTGCTTTTACAGGATTACCTTTTGATATATATCACCCTTAAGTTCTAGCCTTCGGAGACACTTTGCGTTCTCTGCGTATTCTACCGCCTGTACAACGGAGAGTGTTCCGAGGTACTGTTTGATCTGGTGCCAACGCCTCATTTTTACAACCGCACCGCTCGCCATCGACGGGATGTTCATCCCCATTTCCTGGAGCTTCCACGCTCAACTACGCAACGGTTCTCTAGAACGTTTATTCCGCGTACAACAATGATCTGGAGAGAACTTCCCGCCGAGGTTTTCCCTTTGCACTACGACATGGGGTCGTTTAAGAAGGTCGTTATAAAATTTCTTAGAGGCCGGCAACGCGTTGGCAACCCCCCTGGTGTTGCAAACGTCCATAGGCGACGGTAACCATCTTCCATCAAGTGGGCCGTCTGCCTGTTTGCCTGCCTCAGGCAATAAAAAAAAGGAAAAAGAATAGACGCTTGATAAAAATTGCATTTTTTTCTCTTTCGCCGATTAAATTTAAGTCCGACAAACAATTTCTGTTATTTTTCACATTTTGATTTTTGATTTAGTGTCACTGTATGCATATTCTTGTTGTTTTATTTTCTTAAACCAGGATATTACATACATACATACATACCTGTTGTTCTGAAGACACCTCCTGCCTACTGCTGTCATCTGTAACAAAATATAATATAACACTTTAATTAAACTCGTATAAATTTCAATATTATTTTTAAACTATTCTGAGTGTCCCTGTCCATATACCACTTGTATAATTAATTATATTCTGAATAGCATAAGCTAAATGTCGTAAAGTAGATATGTCTGTTGAAAATAAGCTACAAAATAAAAAAATATTAAGATTTTTTAATATCCATAAATTGACAAGGTTCCAATCACAAGGGGCTGCCAACAATGGTATATTTTTCCCTATATTCCATATTTTGTTTATTAGGATCGTAGAAAACCCATCGTCTCTACCTACCCCAATAGGAAACAGACGTGATAATATAATAGGTTGGGGAAAAAGTCTTTTCGCGTATATTATGTATGAACTTGTAATAAGATCTCTTTGGCTATACAATTTGTATCTGGCTGGTTTTGGTATCATTAAAAAGTTTTAATTTTAAAGAAGACAATTCCAAATTCATATTAGGAAAATGTGTGATTTTCAGTTGTTTTTCTTATTGTTAAAATGAGTGAATCTAATGAAGATTTTCGATATATTTTAAAATTTTACTACAAAACTGGTAAGAATGCAACACAAGCCGCGAAAAAAAATTGTGATGTTTATGGACCTAATGCAGTATATGTGAGAGTAGCGCAAATTTGGTTTAAGCGTTTTCACTCAGGAAATTTTGATATCAAAGATGCACGTCGCTCTGGTCGCCCTGTTACGGACAAAATTGATGCCATTTTTGAAAAAGTGGAGCAAGATCGGCATATTAATAGTTACGATGTAGCTGGAGAACTGGGAATTGACCACAAAACGGTTTTGGCGCATTTGAAAAAAAGCTGGGTACACAAGAAAGCTCGATATTTGGGTGCCTCATGAGCTCACTGAAAGAAACCTAATGAACCGTGTACTCATTTGTGATTCTTTATTACGACGTAATGAAACCGAACCATTATTGAAAAAGCTGATAACTAGTGATGAAAAGTGGATTACGTACGACAAAAAAGTGCGAAAAAGATCGTTATCAAAGGCCGGTCAGGCTTCACAGACTGTGGCGAAACCCGGGTTAACTCGCAACAAGGTGATGCTGTATGTATGGCGGGATTGGAAGGGCATTATTCATTATGAGCTGTTACCGCCAGGCAGGACCATCGATTCTGAACTGTACTGCGAACAACTGATGAGATTAAAGCAAAAAATTGAGAGAAAGCGGCCGGAATTAATCAACAGAAGGGGTGTGGTTTTTCACCATGATAACGCTAGACCTCACACATCTTTAGCCACCCAGAAAAAATTACGAGAGATTGGCTGGGAGATGTTAATGCATCCGCCGTATAGTTCTGACCTTGCACCTTCAGATTTTCACCTGTTTCGGTCTCTGCAGAATTCCTTAGGCAGTGTCAGGTTAACATCGCGAGAGGACTGCCAAAACCACTAGTCGCAGTTTTTTGATCAGAAGCCCCAAAATTTTTATTGCAATGGGATCACATCCCTACCTACAAGATGGCAAAAAGTTATCCAACAAAATGGCACCTACATACTTTAGTCAAATGTAAATAAACTTTATAAAAAAACCTTTTGAATTTTTATATAAAATGCGAAAAAACTTTTTCCCCAACCTAATATATGTATGTGTATGTATATATTCCACATTTCTTTTATATGTATATTAAATCAACTTAGTGTTACAGTTATTTAGTAACATAGTTTTTCTTGTCATGTTTCTTTTTAAAGTTAATAATTAATTTTGTTCTGTACCCTCTTATTTCTAAGCGATACAATTGACCATTTTCTTAATTGAATATTAATGTTATATTTTTATTTATTCTGTGATTAGCGCCTGTTTTGTATAGAGTAGTTGTTTATAATTTACCATAATTTTATGTGACAATATTTATCCTTTATATGATGAGGTAATTATGTAGATTATAATTCAAAATCTCTCAATTGTGTATAGACGGTATTCACTACCTTTTATTTGCATGTTGGCAGACGCGATAGATTTATACTGTGTTAGGTTTGTTTTATTACATGTAAAACTTTAAGTATAATATCTTATATAAAATATTATCAAAAAATTTCAAACAATCGTGTATTAAATTCTTTTTTATTTATAACCCTTTAATTAAAATAGTCTATCAATGACTTCAATCCGCTATCGGTTGTGGCAAATTGCTAAGCTTCTTAGACTGTTAAATTGTTGGAGGGATGGCGAGGTGTTCTAAAGTGCTTGTCGAGTGTGAAAAGTTAGTGTACTCTGATTATAAATATGTGAACAGTTGCTGTTCTTTTATTACCATAAACCCTCCTGAGTTGTTGCTAGTATGACATTAGATTAACACTGACGATACAGTTATTTCGGTTAAATCACTTCATTCCGCCCTAGAACACAAATGACAGTATCCCAATTAGGCGCAGCCAGTTTACAGTCAGATGTAACAGTCTACTTACTGCCACTGCAGACGTTGACCTACCTAACAGACATGTCGTCAAACATCTTTAGAGTTTAACGACCATGCAAATCATCATAATAATATGGAAATTACGATCTGTTAGCGTTTGAGCAAAAATAACAAACATTTGTCAAACAAGGTAATCCCTCAACAGTCCGCTTTATATTAGGCAGATGTTAGTCTGATTTAGCAATTTGTATTACTATAGCAACAGGAAATCAAGAGTGCGCTTAGTTTTAACTAGCAGCGGTTACGAAACTTCGTTTGCGTTACCATAATAACATATTTGTTAGTGAGTTATAGCGCCATTTTTTTGACTATATATTTTTATTGTGTAGTGTGTAAGCATTTGTTATGTTCATTGTAAGGGGGGCCAGCGCACAATAATTAAGTATTTACACACGTAGCATAAATGTAGTATATAAGACTGTAATTTTGTTAAACGTGACGACAATAAAGACATCATTCATTTTGGGACAATGTATTTTCAATACTACTACCACCTCAGACTACGAGCAGCCCCCGCACATACCACAATTGCGAAGTGAGCAAACAGGCAGATGGCCCTGCTAATGTAAAGTGTTTGCTGTCGGTTATAAGCGTTTGCAACGCCAAGGGCGAGACCAACGCGTTGCCAGCTCTTACCATGGGATAGAGAGATGGGATAGAGGGATCAGATAGTATTAACCACATTCCATCCGCCTATGTACATTGAAGAAAAAATATTCAACCCCAAACACACAGTATTATTGCCAATGCTAGGTTGCAATTATATTGAACAATGTAATCATACCGTATACTAAGCAATACAATACTGCCCGCATACGAACAATATTATTAACAATATCCATGCAGAAACGGAGAAAGAATACAATTTCCTGCGGCCGGGCAGCCTGTCGTAAGAGGCGACAAAATAACCCACAGCCAGGTGGTAGGGCATTTGCTCGTCGGGATGGCTACCACCCTAGAGTATGCCGCCATAACAATCTTGAGTTGTGTTCCGGCATTAGTGACCAGGTTTCAGTCTCCCTTTAGAAAGCGGCAGCACATTGGTAAAACCTTTGATGTTACAAATGTCCATAGGCGATGGTAATACGCTTTGTATCAGGTTGGCAGTCTGCCTGTCTACTCGTGCAATAAAAAAAACAATAAGTAAATTGTTGCCAATAAACTGTGTGTGTGCGGGTAGCCTTATAAATTTATGGCGACCACCCCCAATATTTAATTTTTCCGCGATTCCACTTCACTATTAAACTACACCTTCCTATCAAAAACATGGAAACCCTGTACTTTTCAAGAAAAACAAACAGGCAAACAGACTGTTGTAAATATTGTAAATACTGGTTTGTAGTATTTGCTCTTTTTATATTATTTTTTCTAGTATCCAAGGAACCTTTGTTATGTCTTTACATAGAACTCTTCATTATACATCATATTATGAATTAATTTCAATTTTTCATTTTCAACAAGAAGACTGGTGATTCGATAATGGGCTCCATTTTAATCAAAATGGCTAGAATAGCCTAAGAGTTTTAAGCTGCGGTTTCAAAAAACTCCTATACTTGAAATTCGAATCCTCAAAGCGGCCCTAAAGCCCTTCATCAGCAATCTTGTTATACTCCTAAAAGATAGTCGTTCCACCGTTTAATCTTCTGCTTCAATTAATTAAAGAGAAAATGTTTAAAGCACGCCACAATCGAATTACAGAGTTAATTAATTCTGACCACAAGTACAGGACCAAATTAACGCTCACCCGGGGGACGGTTTTGTGCGTTGTCACGATAAATTATTCAATAGGTGTATTTTAAGATAGTGCTCCATACGTGTTTATCTTTCAAATGTAAAGAAGAACGAAATTAAAATGCAAAAATTTTGCTTTATTATTATTTAACTGGCGCAGTTCCTGCACTGCAGGAGGATCTAGAATGCCGTGAATATATTTTTCGAATTCAAAAGTTTTTATTCAATATAAGTACCACTCGAGAACACTTTTTGAAGGTTAACATCTAAGTTAGAATTTAATTTTACTTCCTAGTCTATGTACACCGCTTCACAACGTGTTATTGCTTTATAAGGAGAATAAGCTGCAAGAAACTCCCCAGAAACACGTCTAGCTAAAAATTGATTAACTCAAACTTTTTTTTTAAATAAATTTTATACAGAAATATGTTACCCAATTACTTTTCACAGAATTAATGGAGTTGTAGCAAACAGTGCATACTCAGTAAGACAAAGACACACTAAAAGGAAAGAAAAATATTATTAGGTATAGTTATAATAATGACATTATATGTATAATGTAATATTGGCAATGGATACATATTTGTGGCGTTCGGCGTCGAGACTCTAGCAACATGGGGTCCCAAAACCTATCGGTTTTATCGAGACATACCATCTTGCTTGATAAAAGTCTCACATGGCCAAAATTCTGGCCTATAGTTGAGGCAACGCATCGGCGTTCCCATACAGCGCGGGAATACGGTCAGCGTTATGAACACGTTCCAAACTTACAGTGATTTAGAACCTACATAATATTTGTAATTTTTTGACGAAAATTTTATATAATTTATTTAATATGTAACTCAATAAAAATTAAATACTTTTAAAGAAGAATGGATTTTAGTTATCTCAAATTCAAAAGTTTTATTTCAAACTAAGGCCGTACATATCAAACTGTTCATTAATGTCATAAACATTAACCAAAATGATCCATACATCATTCAATCATTGAGTACCATCCTTTTGTTTTATCTATATCTAGCCTTTCATGTAAATTGATTCAATTTATTAATTTTAAATAGTTATCTATCAATATCAATTGCTACCTTTATTATCTTGTGACTTTTTCGTAAATATTTCGAGTAAAACGGCTTAATCCAAAATGTATTAACATAAAATAAGCCTACATATATATCGTCTTCCAGAGAATCTTATTATAATAAATAAATACAATTATAAGTGCAAATAAATGGATTTGTTTTAACGGCACAGGCATATTTGCACAGTGCATTAACCCCTGCAAAAGCGCGCGCGTGACAAACCCATCCCGGCATAACATTATAACATACATTACCTTCATTTAGCATTTGGTAACACGCACAATTAACTCTAAACCAAAGCAGCAACGGCGAAAGTTCCGTGACAACGAATTCATATCAATTTTTTAGCAAAGATGTAAGTTTGGTTCAGACTCTTCGTTCCACAATTTGATTTCCTCGAGTACATTAATACCAGTCAAGTGGGCCTCGTATGTTACTGACCACTGTGTCTGTATTACGATAAAACATTTCAACAATTTGCTCAAAAATGAATTTACGAAGCCTGTATACATTGTTAGAAAGTAAAAAATTACGCACCATACAACGAAATGTGCGGTAAAATGGATACTTAGATGAAAAAAAATATATAAGAATTCCACCAAGAAGTTTCACATTATGAAAATAAATAAGCTAAATAACCAAACCTCCTTTGAAACGCTTTTTGATCAATTCATTTGTCGCACTTTAATACTATACAGAAAATGAGACAAAAGATGTAGTTCTAATTTTCACCACGCGCACGTGGCGCCATTTGCAAATGTGCATCATTTCCATATTAAAAACGTCAAAGATTGCAACTTTCCCACTGATGTTTGTTTGATTCATTACATATTGTACTGTTTTCTCGCAAATGTGTTATAAAACGTTATATGAGACACGTGCGGTCGTTATAACAAACACCCTCGATTTCGTCTCTGGCTTAGATTCATCTGCACGTTTCTAAAGACCAACTTACCGCGCTAGTATCATATATAAGTGTTATTATAAATACACATTTCTGTATAAAATTAATTTAAAAAAAAGCTTGAGTTAATTCATTTTTAGCTAGACGTCTTGCTGGGGAGTTTCTTGGCGCTTCTCCCCTTAACAGCAATAACACGTTGCGAAACGGTATACATAGACTAGGTAGTAAAATTAAATTTTAACTTATATATTACCTTCAAAACGTGTTCTCCAGTGGAACTTATTTTGAATAAAAACTTTTGAATTTTAATTTGAAGTAAAATCAAGATAATATCAGTGCAGTAATGTCTCACTAAGTTGCGTAAAAAACATGTCATTTTAAGCTTGCTGTTCGTGTAAAGAACCCCAGTAGTTTGTAACAACCTACGCAGAACATTTACTATCAGTGTTTTGTCAATTTATAGTTTGGCTCGTTAACTTTGATGTAATAACTTTATTTGCACACATTAACGTTTTATATATCCATTTAGAAGGTTCCTTGAACTCGAATCATTTTGTAGGTAATGTTTTATAAAACCGTGAACATATAATTTGGGAAATCATAAGTTTAGTGGTTTGTGTAATAACTAGCTGTGCTCGCGACTTCGTCAGCGTGGGTTTTTTTTCGGGGAACCCTAATTTTAAAAGTAGCCAAGTTACTCCTTATAACATCAGCTATCTGCCAGTGAAAGTCCCGTCAAAATCGGTCTAGCCATTTCAGAGATTAGCCGGAACAAACAGACAGGCAGACAAAAATTTTTTTGTTATTCTTTCCGTATATACTTTCATATGCATTTAAAAAAGGCCGTTATTTTGACATCACAAACAGACACTCCAATTTTATTTATTTGTATAGATAAATGTTCATGAAAAACATTAAAACTATCGTGATTGTTATGTTAGTGTGTGTTAGTTAGTGACTTACGCACTCGCGTCTCTCATTCCAATGATGTGAGTTCGAATCCTGACCGAGACATATGTAGGTACCGCCAAGGCAGTCTTTCTGATATAATGCGCATATTGTTTAAATTATCAATTGCTGACAGTGAAGAAAAACATCGTAGGTAATGAATGACCTTCTGCACTTGATTAACTGATAAGTGAAACCGGACAATCTTCCGTGGACATGTATGACGGGCTTACCGTCCTTTCCGCCTACAAATGGGGAAGCCCGACCCCGTAGTGGAACATTTTGGTCTGATATCATAATAATGTTATCATGTTAGTGACAGAGATTCGATCAATTTTTTCTGTATAAATCATCATACATAGGCAATTATGAATAAGTGTTTAAAGTATTTAGAGAAATTAAACTTCAACATTAACCTTTATAGATTCGAAAGTAATAACGCATTTTTTTGATTTTTGCAATAAATAATTTTCATTTTCTAAAAAAGCCTTGTTTTGACAGAATTTTTTGTATCTTTTCTCAGATACCTAATGAATTTTCGGCTATACACATTTTGTCACAAGATTTTAATTTATCCTACTTACATAACCATAGAACTCAAATCTTCCTCTCTGAAAAATAATTATTTATAAGGTTTGCAATTAAACGAAATCTTTATTTATTTCTTGTTTAGTAATTCAAGCGGGCCAAAGACACGACACCAATATAATATATGTATAATTAAGGCTGTTTTTGTTTATTTACTTTGTTTATCAAACAATCTGTTTTGTATAATAATTAAATCTGTTATATGTATGCTTAATATTCTTCGGGGCTGTATATGAATTTCATGTTATAAATATTTGTAAATTTATTGAACTATTCACTCACTATTATTTCAGTTTATTTATTAATGTTTGCCGTGACTTCACTCTAGGTTTAAGCGGAAGATCAGCGTTGGTCCAGCAGATCGACATTTTTGCTGAGCTTAATCCAGTTTTTAGAACAAATTCAAAAGTTTTTATTCAAAATATAAGTTCCACTGGTGAACACTTTTTGAAGACCATACATATAATTCAAAATTTAATTTTACTTCTTAATCTATGTATGTACACCGCTTCGCAACGTGTTTTTGCTGTTAAGGAGAAGAAGCGGCAAGAAACTCCCCAGAAACACGTCTAACTAAAAATCGACTAACTCAAACTGTATATATATATATAATTGTGTATGTCGCAGTTTGCTACATATGTTAGGTTTATCTAACCTATTAATTATCACGCCTAGAATATCATTCCACTTGACACAAAATGTCTGTCGATTTTGACATAACTTGACTTACGAAATGTCAGTTGATTTTGAAGGATGAAGAAACAAAAAAGGGTGGATGCGATCATCTAAAGACGACAGGGAAACAAGAACCGTTTATATTTTGGATGTATTCGAAATAACTTTTAGATAATTAGAAGTGATCTGTAAAGTTAATAAAGTGTGCAAGGTACAAACAGTTGATTTATTGACATGGAAAACGAAATTGGTCGCTCGCCGTATGTATATCTTTTCTTGTTACTTTGTGGTTGTTTTTTTCTTTATATTGATACTGTATTACTTGAAGTGAGTTCGTTTTACTTCTATATGTTCGTCCTCAAACTAACTTGTTTTCTTTCTTTCTTCTTTCTAATTTGATCGGTTTCGTTATTGCTGGCTCAAAAGCTCTAGAATAGGAGATAGCCTCTAGTATTCTCTGAATAGATGAAACGACTAGTCTATTCTGTAGAATATCGCGATGTCTCGTCTCGGTCGTGTACCTCTGAAACCTACGTTAACAATGGCATAATAATAACAAAAAAATTCTTAACTTAAGTAACATGAAGGAATTCGACGTAAAAAGGCCAGAAATGGTCTCACGTCACTAGAGAAGCAAGATACGTGCCATGCGATGACGATGAGGAAATTGGATATAAAAAACTTCTTTTTGTTGATAAAACTTTTTTAATGAACTGCCTTTTTTGTAGCGATGGATTGCATTAAAGTGACGAGAATGCCACTTTTGAATTTGGAAGCCATTTAAAATGTTCTTTGGTAAGTAAAAAAGGATTTACACGACGAATTGAGAACTTCCTCCTTTTCTGAGTCGGTTAAAAATATGAACTTTCTCGAGTAATTAATATTATTAGTTTTTAAATAAAAACTTAAAAATTATACAGTCACCACGCGCCGGCGCGTGCTGGATGAAATTGAACCGCAACTTGGTAATTTGTGTTAAAAAACCTACATCTATTAGTGACACAGTGTCTCAGATAAATTAGTTTCGAGACGTTTTTGCGTTTGTAGTAGTGTACTGTCAGCAGATAAATAAATAAACTAAACTTTTTATATATTTTTATAGACAGGTAGGTACTTAATATGAAACTAATAATATTAAACGATATTGGAATAATAAATATTAATACTAAACATAATTTTTAATACTTTGCAAGGAAATTTAAATTTCAAGTTTAGATGTCCTGTAAATATACAAATACTACTACAACCGCAACAATGTCTCGAAGCTAATTTTCCTGTACTACCTATATATATAAATTAACGGTTATCTTACTAACGTCCCAATCTCAAATGACGCGAGTTCCAACAACGCGTAGACTTATGGCGGTTCGTACATCTTACTATTCATTCACTTGCCTTACCATCGGTTGAATTTTGACATTACTTGTATGGAGCTTATGTCATATTTTAACCGTTAGTAAGACAAATTAACGGTCGTTAAGATATAGGAACCGGCCATTAGGGAAAGGGTTTAAGCAGAATTACCAAGTGCAAATTAAGATTTTAACCGTCTTTTTAAAATTCAAATATCTCTTGATTTGAAATAAATATGATAATATTTCCAAGTTCGGCTTGTTATGGCTATTATAATGACATCATTTGTTTCGCAACGCCTATATGTAATATCAGCTTACAAATTTATCTGCAAACCAGTTATCTGCTCAGGGAATTATGTATTATTTTAAACGTTTGAGTGGATTTATATTTTGATTGACAACTATTGCTTGGTTCTTATATTTTACTACCAATTCATTTGCCTTCCTAATTATCAAATAAAACGAACTCCATACTAAATTCAGAAGAACGATATTCTTGCGCAAAGTGGATTTGGAATGAGTTACTACTCGAAGATTTTCCACAACGCTACGACATGGACTTATTCCAAGTTGTAATTGATGTTGCAAATATTCATAGGCATACATTATCTTTCCTTAGATCACTTTCATACATTACAAACAGGATTTTTGCACTATTTAACGATGTTTAAATCAGGGCTTGAAATACCGGTAAAAATGTGGTATCGTTATTTATGCTAATTTCAGATGACGGTAAAAAATGATATATCGTTATAAAACTTACCGTTATTTCTAGCCATTTTACCGGTAAAAAATATAACGTTAATACAATTTTTATCAGTAATTTTACCGTTACAACTGTGTTTTGTTATCATCGTCACTCTCTTTCACTCGAAAAGATTGTCAAATAGCACTGTGCTAAGAGCGCGCGTAATATTTAGAGTTGTATTTGTTGATTGTTTCGGTAACCTGCAGTCCTAATAAAGCCAATTCTTAAAAATGGCAACGTCGCTTGAAATAACGTAAAAATTACCGATACGTATAACGTTATACACATAATTTTTAACGTTATATTATAACGTTAAAATCATAAATGATACATTATCACAGAAATTTGATTTTGATTTCATATATACATATAATAAGTAATTGCTGTGATTTTTATGTTTGAATCTAAATTATCTTTAACCACCCTACCTTAAAAAGCTTTTATTGGATAAATAAAAACTTCTTTTTAAATATGGCTCTGCATGATTTGTGTATCTAACTAGTATCAGGTAATAAATGTATTACTTGCACTGACTCTGTGCTCAACACATTTTTTTGCTAATAAGTTTTAAGTAACATTTTTAAACCCACATACAAATCATACATACGCCGATGACGTGATTACTTTGTCTACAAGCTAAAAGTGGGTGTAAGATTTCATCATTTAATTCTTATATTTCTGAATATTTTTTGCGCTTTGACGCCCACTTTATGATTTTATATCGTCCATGATTCGAGCAAAGCTTTCCAAGTTTTATGAGAGGGATATTAATTTTGTTCTCATTTTTGGTCTGTTATCCGCCCTCGCTAATATCTTTATAAAATATTAATCGTGATCTCAAACGAACAAAATAGATAGACCGAGCGTCAAGCCCTCCTATTGAAGCCGGCTAAAGGAAACTGATTATGGAATAGGAAGCCAATCGCACCGCAGTGCATTACGAGAATTTAGTAGCGAATAACCGAGTTAGTATGACACAGATGGAATGAATTCCAGTGGATACATTATTAATACCCACACAGACGATAACCACCTGTATATCATAAATAATAAACTATGCATAGAAAGTGTATCTAACATATGTTTACGTACACAATTTTATTAAAAAATGCTTCACTTCATTTCATACTTTTGTTCGCATAGGCACCATCTATACTTGTATTAGTCTGAGATCGCGAAATAGTGTTGCGGGCAAATGCTACAATAAATTCTAATATTTGTACATATAAAAGAACAGGCTTTAAAATAACATCTAACTTTTAAAATATCATGATAATTATCTAGTAATAATTTTAATTACTTTTCAAAGAATAACTAATGCACTATTTGACTACTTTCACATATACTTACTTATAACGTCATAAGTATGTACGCTCGTACAAAATCTATGAGGCTGCGACTTTTTAAGAATATAAAAAGAATCTCAGTTGATCTGACTCTCGGCTCCCTTATTATCGTTTTCCTCGTCATCGAGAATTATACACAAATCATCGAGAATTACACACAAATCATCGAGAATTACACACAAATCATCGAGAATTCCACACAAATTATCGAGTGCGTGGTATTCCATGAACTATGAAGTGTTCTGTAGAGACAGCAAACGTCTACTATTTTGGTTATTACGATACAGAATCATAAAACATATCATTACCAACAGGAGTTGCACTTTAATTGAAATTATTATTTAAATATTACCACCACATTGATTTTTTGGAAGGCAGTATCTTATTAGAATTACTTAATTAAAAAGAAATATTGTACACTGAAAAAAATCGACACTTACTGTATAGCGGCTATCCATCATTTTCATTTTTTTCACGATTTCACTACAGCATTTTGTACTTACATAAACAGTAGCTAATATAAAATAGATAAACGCTAATTCTACTGATATTGTATAAGTATTTTTATATTATATGTGTTTCTTTATTTATGTATACCTGTATTGGACTGCATAGTCTTTAAATAAATAAAAAAATATATTATTATACATAAAAGCAGATCAACTGATGATGATGAGATGATTTCAACTTCTCTTTATGCAAAAAAAGGGAACGAAACCTTAAAAATTAAATATGTTCTAAAGTTTGTAAACTTTAATAAGTAAGTAATATAATTTTTAAAATTATGCAAAAAATGTTTAATTTTTTTTTTTTTATATTTTCGTAGGTTTTCGAGACTAGTATACATAATAAAACTGCGTTTCAATGGTTTTGTGCGTGGTAATTTAAGCTAAATTTGATTAGACTTTCATAGAGCTAATAATAACCATAAACAAAATTAAAACTAAATAACTAAAATAAACAAGTTGGCGGTAGGCTAAATAAAACTGTAACTACTCATTAACATATGCCATTTTTGTCTTCCGTGGCACGGCTACTGAAAAATGGCCGAAACGTCGGAATAATAAAAATCAAATAAACTACCGAGCTTAAAAGCGTTAAAACGTAGCTTTTTTTTAAATCTTCAAATTTCACTCCTTTTTCAGAGTAGATCACCTAGTCTGCAGTAGTAATAACTTATATAGAAACTCCATAAATCCTTAATTCTATGTTAATCGCAGCCTGATTCATTACCGGATATGTTAATCTTAACAAAATGCAATCTATTTTCTTTTAAATTTATGTAAACCTATATATGCATTTTTATTTTCTTTGTATATTGTATTTATATTTTTTTATACTGTCATGTAGATTTATTTAGATTTTCTCGAGCACGTAGTGCATTTTACTCGCTCGAGAAAATCTAAATAACTCTTCGAGCGAGTAAATTTAAAAAATTATGAGACCTTTTAAAATTCAATTTTTGAACTGAAACTTTCAGAAATTTATTATTTTTTGATCTATAAAATTATACTGTAACGAAGAGAAAAAAATTGAATAAAAAGAATCGGCTTTTGGCGATTATTGAAATCTTAAAAAAATTTGGAGCGACCTCTTAAAATATTTGTTTTGAGCTGTCCTTTGGAAGTAGTTCTTAAAACATCTAAAACTAACATTTTTCACTGGTGACTCAAAAAAAATAGTCGATTTTTTTGCGCCATCCTAATATAAATACATTAGCATTGTTTTATAATGTAAATGGGTACATTCCGACAAAAGTAACTCGATAGATTTATACGTATTGTTACGAGTTGCAGGACTCGAATTACAATGCCGTTGGGACTATTAGAACTATTCAAATACGTATAGCAGAGCTACAAATATAACTAAATACAACCAGTCCAAACGTAATGCACGATTCAATAACACGCGCAAAGTCCGTCACTAAATAGATTACCGAATGTAGACAAATCTTGCTTCGCTTGTGATTATCGCTCGACTGACCCTTCTTCAATCGGGCTATTGCTTTATATTGCATAAATGCAAATATGTCTGCTCGGCAAGCGTCGACGCAATTTCTTAGAAATCGTAACCCGCACACCTGGCTAATGACTGCCATAAAAGATTACAATACACAATGGACTGTTTTCTAATCACCAATTTTAAACACAAAGTAAACAAAAGAAGTTCAAATGCCGAAAGGTAATAAAATGTGCAAAACAGGTATGCAGGTGTGAATTTGTCTTTGTCGGTCGTAAAACACTATTAATTAATCGAGAATTAATTGATCTTCGTATTTTTTTATTACTTCAGTTTACTACACACTGGACTAGGGATGGGCGCTGTGAGGAGAGTGATGAGACTTAAAAATGTTTGGATACAATTCATAACAGTTGTAACAATACTTGGTCGAGTTATGTTCGGATACGACACGCAAAAACAGATTAAAAATATTTTTCATCCAGACGTGTTTCTGGGAAGTTTCTTATCGCTTCTCTCTCTCTTTTTCTTCTTCTTTAACAACAATAACATGTTACGGAACGGTATAGAGACATATCAGAAAGAAATTTTAATTTTATTTAAACATAGTTATGAAATAGTGTACATCATTATATAAAACTCTAGCTTCGTTAGACTATAGCAAAGTAACTGGTGTTATACCCACATAAGGTTAGATAGTATATGTGTCAAGAACAAGTTTTTAAGCAACAACTAAGTAACAACTTTATCCTGTTCAAGTCAAACAATAGCATATGAGATCTTCTGATAAGAACATGTATCCTTTTTAAATTGCATTTAGAACATTAACTTGATGGCCACAATGAACTGTCGAGACATTTACTTAGTCTAATATTACATTTAAGCGTTAATAAGGATATCATTCCTGCAGTTCAGATTAAGTACTTTCAGATGGGAATGCATACGAATAAAAAAAAGTTAAATATACAACGTGGTAGAGCCATTCCAGTTCTTAGGGCCCGGCCGGCTCGATCGATATGATACCAGGCTTTCATAGAATATCGGTGTCAAATAGTCAGCCTTAAGTTATTAGACCTAGCTCTTGTGACATGATAGATAAATAGGTTACGTTCCGATCAAATTAAACAGTCACCATTTCTTGACAAATGATTACGCCGAAGAGGTAATATTTAACTTTGTAGGATTTAAATGAGCTTTAATCGTGTTTCATACGATGAATGAGAATTCCAATGGCTAACTTCCACGAGATATATAACGGACAAATTGTGGGCCCATAATAGACACCAGATAATAACGAAAACATGAGACGCTGTCACCTCTACGGAACCCTCCGGTGTGCGCGGACTATCAAGCACTTACCTGAAGAGAGCGCTATGATATTGGACGTGATGTAAAGCTCTTGAATAAATATAACTTCGATCTTAAAACTGGCTTTTATTTTCACTCTAGTAAAGATCTTTCAGTAGTACAAAAAGTCTCTCTCGTAACTAAATTCAAAACCCGTGTCTTTTTTACATTTTAGAATTGAAATGAGAGCGAGTTTTATACACAACCCTCATTGGTTAGTCGTATCCTTACGTCCTGGCTAACACAGCTATATAAGCATTGATTAACAATACGAAAATTAGATCATTAAGTATTTAACAAATTAAAAATAAGGAATTTCAAATGGATGGTTATGTATATAATTTATTTTATGATTAGAAATTGTGATTGTATATGTATAATAAACACAGTGTTACGAGTTACGGGACTCGAATTAAAATGCTGTTGGAATTATTATAGTGTTTATTAGAACTATACAAACACGTTTAACACAGGTACAAATATAACCGAACACAACAAGTCCAAACATAATGCAGAAGGTCGTAATTCAATAAAACGCGCAAAGTCCGTGACTATTAGATTCCCGATTGTAGTACACACGTCTCGCTTCGCTCGTGGTTCTCGCTCGACTGCCTCCCCCTCCATCAGGTCATCGTTTTATACTGCACAAATACAATTTCCCCCTATTTAAGTCGGCTTAATCCGCAACACCTGGCTAATGACTTGGCCATAAACTGCCATAAAAGAGTACTAATCACAAATTTTAAACACAAAGTAAACAAAATAAGACGATCATAAAAGAGTTACAATTAGTTTAAATGCCGTCAGGTAATAAAATGTGTTTTGTTTCAAATATGAAGGTGGGTTTTGTTTTTGTCGGGACCTGAGTTGTAATAATAGCATAGATGAAAAGATGTTGTTGCTACGTTTTTCTTAAGGTAGCACTTGTCAAACGTAAAAGCCAAATGCCAAAAGATTGAACTTGAACTTGATTTACATTTGTTTATGAGAGAATAATTACTAGTTTAATAAATAATTACTAGTTTTATTGCGAAAGTTTCTAATATACATGTATAAAGGAATAATTGAGTTGGAAACCCGAACCAGGTGTGTTAACCAGGATCATGGTATATTAAGCAAAGTAAAGAATACAAAAATATCTACAACTATGAACGTGGTAGTGGATCCACTACATACCCAATTTATCTATTAACAAATTGTTTTCTTGGTATTCTTTTAACATGATTTAAAACCAATGCAAAAACAGCACATAATTAACAAACAAAACTTTCTTCAAACAGTACATTCTTCAAAGTATTACATAGCATGATAACAAAACAGTGTCATCGTAACAATTTTTGCATTTCACCAAAACGCCCGATTCAGTTTCTTATCGAACATCTTACCGGCATAATCAAACAGTGCATCGTGTTTGCTTTCGAGATAACAATTTATTTATCTTTATCTCAGATGTCTGTATGTCAGTGCTGTCGCTAAATTAGCTCTCGTAATTATAGCTGTCTGTAATGTACGGTATAAATAAACCTTTAAAAGGAAATTGATAAAATATAAGGGTCTACCTAAATAGGGTTCAAACAAATGTTAAATGTACATTAATAATACATAATACCATATGTTTTTTTAATAGTTAGATTACCAGATAGTAAATATACTTAAAGAGATCGTCACACATATAATTTAAAAAAATATCAGCCCATAAATGTCCCACTGCTGGGCTCGGGCCTCCCATTATAGGGAGGAAACGAAGAGTATACCCGCCGCCACGCCTGTCCAAGGCGGCATGGCAGGTTTGAGACATCGGTTATCTCGATGTGCAGGTTGCATCACGACGTTTTCCTTCACCGTTGTTAGCACGTGGTAGTTGTAACAATATGCATATTAGATCCGAAAACTGACTAAGTGGTGCATGCGTTCCGACCAGGATCGAACTCGCGCCCTTTTGAGTTTGGGACGCGTGCGCTGGCCATTATGCTACCACGACTATTCGTCACATATATCCATTTTAAAATAGTGAGCACCATTTTTATTTTATGTTTGATTTAGTGATGTCGTTCGCCTCTTATGATGAAGGAGGACGTCGTTTCGCCTCCTCGTGAGGTACTCACGAAGGGCACCTGAAATGAGACGCACGCAATGCCACAGCCGTTTTAATAATATTGTAGGCATTTCAGCGAGTCCGCGACTACACAAAGGGGTGTATACGTGATAACGATATTTTAAAAAATCGATAACCATCGATAGTGAAATCTCTAATATTGACATGACAATCGATTGAATTTAATTACGGTAAATCTATTTAGTACTGGCTGTTGCTCGCGGCCTCGCTCGCGTAGATTAGAAATAGTCATAGTTTAAGCAAACTTTCGTCCACTTTTTAATCCCCTTAAAGGTTCAGCCAAGGATAGGCCTACCCATAAAACAGTGGTGGATCCATACCAGCCAGGGTCACAGCGTCGGCACTGCCTTAGTCCCATGGCCTTGACTTCTGAGACGGAAAACACAGAGGTGTTTTAGTAGGTATTCCGGCAACTAAACAGTGAATCCCACAATACCCCACTGCTATATCCCCCAACAGTGGGGTGTCTCCAAACTGATTTCACCTCTATAAAAAAAACAACAAAAAGGGGTTGAATTTCCAAAAACTCCGAAACACGTAAACTATTATTTCTAACCAGAAGTAGGTATATAAAAGTTATTACTTTGAAAATGATGGATTTTCATACATACTTTCATCTCTTTTTACATCCCCTTAGGGATTGAATTTTCAAAAATTCTTTCTTAGCACGCACCAACAGTATAAAAGAACCTGCATGCAAATTTCACGAACCTCGCCTCAGTCAGTAGTTTGGGCTGCGCGTTGATATCAAATCAAGTAATTATACAATAGATTATAGACGAATTTTAACTTTGAAATTTGATTTTGATTCATATATATTTTCATATATAAAAACCAATTTAAATGAAAAAATAATAGATTCTACTTTGTACGAAACCTTGTTTGAATGATTGGATTGGACTGACACGCACTTACCCGATTTTTTTACGCAAAATCAGGTTTTGCGTAGTTTCAGAAGTTGCTCAAAACAATGCGGTGTTGTTCTAATTCAGGCGAGTTTGTTTTGGCAAATACTTAGTCAACAAGTAGAAGGATATGAAGAAAAATGCCTTTTGTACTAACCAGTACAATAACAGGATGTTTAAATACATTATATGTGTCGGCATAATTTAATAGAAATGTTCTTCTTAGAGTTTTAGTCAGGACTATTGTTCTCTTGTTATATTATTATTTGCAATTTTTAATTACAAACGCTTTCTTGTTTCATAACAACGAGCGTTTGGTCCCTTTTCGGAGAATTTATAGGATGAGATTTTTTATAGGTATTATAGTGGGAGCCCGTATAGCGTGGAGGAACGAGATGGAATATGCTCCTCCGTCTCAAAGGCAGATCTTCTAGCGAGACTAGTGTTGTTCCTCGCAGGCCTAGATGTTATAGTTGAAAATTTGTATATATTGTTTGTATATTTCGGGAAACGTTTATGACATCAATTATTGCACAGCGCCATCTATTGTCAGTCAGTGTTCCACTACAGGTATTAACAAATGACATAATCCAAGATTAATGATACCTAGTTGAGGTGGTCTTTATACGTGTGTGAAATGATTTAATTTCGCCTTGTAAACAAATAAATATACAGAAACATTCACCAAGAAACACTCTAGTGTCTAGATAATTTGACACTCGTTAACATGAATCTCTCTTAGAACATTCAACCA
Source organism: Dendrolimus houi (assembly GCA_039645545.1). Lineage (NCBI taxonomy): Eukaryota > Metazoa > Arthropoda > Insecta > Lepidoptera > Lasiocampidae > Dendrolimus > Dendrolimus houi. Next base: position 5,059,255 of record CM077126.1, on the reverse strand, counting down.
AGAATGGTCTAAGGAATCTCTCGATGATTTGATTTTTTCCCCGGTCTCTTGAAAAAGACTCGGTAAATTTATTAAAATCAATATTGGTTCCCTCGGTAATTTGAAGTTGAAGGAATAATATCTTGCCCGCCAACATGCAATAATTTGAAGTCCTCCCTCCCTATTCTCTATTATTTGCAGCGCTACCCTACGGTTCTACTTTCTCAGAACCGACACAAGCGACGATTTCTTCTCATCTCTCACCACTATTGAAAATTCATTAGGCAATGATAGACTAAAGTCGCTTAGTAAACAGAAAATTACAGATTTCTTTCCAAAATAAACATTTGTCAATAAATCACCGCTCGCCACCGGCAGGATTATCACATTCATTTCCTCGACTACGAAACGTTTCTCTAGAACGTTTATTCCGCATATAATAACCAGTTAGAGCGAACTTCCCGCCGAGGTTTTCCCTCTGCGCTGCGAGATGTGGTCGTTTAAGAAAGGCGTTATAAAATTTCTTCAAAGCCAGCAGTGCGTTGGCAGCACCCTTGATGTTCCAAACGTCTATAGGCGACAGTGACCACTTTCCATCAAGTGAACCGTTTGTCTATTTGTCAACTTATGGCAATGAAAAATTAACATATAGACCACGTAATATTTGATTCCATGTTTGATAAACTGAACAAATTAACTATCAAATAATTTCATTATGAAAGTATAAAGGTAATAAAGATGAAGAAGTAAGAATACTTTTTTCGCTCCTTTTTGAAGTGAAACTTCTTTAGAATCATTGTGATTTGAAAATCGAAGAAACGAAAACAGTGACACTAAAAAGAGATAAACACATAAAATTCAACCTTTTTCATTCGAAATAAAACACATTTCTATTTACCCTTTTGTATTAATTTTCAATTTAAATAGAACTTAAAAGATTTCGAATGAATTTTAGCTCTATCTGTATATAACTTAAGGCAGATGTTCTTTTATACGTAGATCAAAGGAAATTATGCGTAGCAGTGCATTGAATTTGGAACTTTATATCGGTGATTTAAAGTGTAATTTAGATTGAATTATAATATGTTAGCGGATGTAGGGCTAAAAAAATAATATTTATATTAGTAAAAGTTAGAGAAGAATTATCTGTGAGTATATTCTCTGAAGTTTCACTTCTACTGCGTGTGAACTGCACACACACACAATTTGTGTAATCCACTTTTTTTTATCATCAATTAATTAATACATAATTAGGAACCAAAGTTATTCTAAAAGCTGTCCTTCAGTATAATATTGGGTAAATGAGCAATATTTCGTGCCAACCCCTAACTAAAAGCCGCCATCGGAAACCTAATACAAGCAACACCCATAAAGTTGCCAACTAAAGCTATTTATCATACTAATTACATTGACGTGTCCCAAACGCAAGCAATTACGGCAAAATGGAATAAAAAATCGATAGGGACCACACAAGGTCGCTTTAAATTGAAACTTTATCAAGTAATTAATAGGCTGTGTTACCGACTATAGCGTTGAGCGGGGTGTTATCGATCAGTACGATACATACTGAGCCCACGTACACAACGTATGCCACGCATTATGACATCTAGACTCTTGAATTTGTATGAAAACCGTTCAATTAGAAACATACTTGTCATACGCAACGCTATCACACGCGTCCCATGCGACGTTAGGTCTATCAATCCAGATCGGCATGGGATGGTGAAGGGGATAAATAAGTGATCCCACGCATAAGACCAGTGTGTTTCTAGAACTTACGTTCGCAGCACGTCAGTTTTGAAGAGACGTCTATTGGTACGCTTTTCGAAAACGAGAGACGAACAATTGATTGATTTGGCTAGGTGATATGAAGCCATTTATAATATTAAATGCATTGAATATCGCGATGTTACATTACGCAATGTACTGTTCTTTCGATGCGTAAATATTCATTTATAAATAACAAACGTAATAAATAAATAAAACAACAACACCTGAAGAAATGACTTATGAGTCTGACGTCAATTTGCGTTGTATACGCGGGACAACATACGTAGCGTACATGAGATCAGTTTGTTTTTACCTTAAATATTAATTTCTAGTAAGCGTTTACCGTTACTAATATTACATGAATTACAGCTTACGATTGGCGGATTTGCTTGAATCTGCTTAAGAAGCTTTAGCACGTAATTAATAGGCTACTTTTCCGACCACGGCGATGAGCGGGGTGCTATCGATCGTTAGGACAAAAACAATACGTATAGGTACACACATTTCTTGGAAGCGGTTAACGTTGGACTCTGCAGACGTCTATCATTACTAATATTTAAACACAGTGCATATGCATCGATGCAACTTATCATTCTTATACAAAGACATTGGCGGTAGTACAAGGTTTGAATTACAGCCTATGATCGGCGGATTTGCTTGAATCTACTTAAGAAGCTTTATAAAGTAAATAAATAGGCTGCGTTTCCGACCACGGTGTTGAACGGGGTGCTATCGATGGTTAGGATAAAAACAATTCATATACATACATTTCTAGGAAGTATTGAGGCAACTTATCATTGTTACACAAAGACATTAGAGATGATACAATGTTTAAATTGCACCCAATATTTGGCGCATATGATGCAAAAGTGGAAGAATTTAACATTCTATGTAATGAAATTAAAATATGTGTAACTATACAATTGCAAATTTGCTATATTGTAATTATAAGTGAAAATATGTGTATTCTACAATAGTATCTCTCTCGACACATTTTTCGCTTTGGTCTGAACCGTGGCCTTACATTATATATAGTTTATTTCAGGATTATAAATATACCATGTTGTCTAGTTGATTAGTGGGAGTAAGAGAGAGAGAGAGTTGCTAGAACTTTTTTTATTTCCATTATATCGATATTAAAATTTCTGGAATTTAATTTTCACGATTATTTTAGGCAGGTTTATTGTCGCTTTAAAAGCGTTCAAAGTATTGAATCTGCAACGGAACAATTACAATTATCTTTTATTACCTTTTAATTAATTTATTTTTTATTCGGGAAAAGAGGATAGAAGACCCTAGAAGTTGTATGAAATTTTGTATGTAATTATATTTATTAAATAGGATTTACAAGTTAACGTTTTCTTTCCTAATGAAATGACTCTCATAACCATTATAATGTGAGTGATTTTTTTGTTTTTATTCCAGGAGTTCAGCAGACAGGCAGACGGCCCACTTGATCGAAAGCGGTTACCATCGCCTACGGACATTTGCAACACCAAAGGTGCTACAAATGCGCTGCTGCTCTCTTAAGGGAGACTGGAACCTGGTCACTAATGCCGGAACACAACTTAAGGTTGTTATGGCGACATACTTTCGACCAGGGGTCGTAGCTATCCAGTCGGGCAAATGCCCTACCACCTGGCAAGAATATTTTATAATTATTGTTAATATTTCACTATTATTATCTAATTCAGAACGCAGCGGCTCTCGGAAACCTTGCATGAACTATTTACAGCATTTCCTTCGTTATATTTCATATTAAATTAGAATTTAACCGCAAAACAGACTACCGTTGCCATACAGACCGTAACCTGTGGAAAAAGCCATCAGCGGGCCCCCATATCGGCCTTGAGCTAGCCATTATCAAAGTAAACACTGTGTTGTTATCTTATCGGATATCACCATAGTGCACAATTGGGTCAAGTGATGAAACCACAAATTGCGCGACGCCTGTTTTCAGTTTCACTAATTTCGAATTTATTAATAATGTGATAAACTCTGACTCAGAGATATAGATAAATGTTATATATTTACGGTATTATTCATAGAGAGTTAGAGTAATATTTTCTTAAGTTTTCGCGACTTGTATACATAATAAAACTACGTTTTAACGGTTTTAAGCGCGGTAATTTATTTGTTTTTGTTATTCCGACGTTTCGGCCACTTTTCAGTGGCCGTAATAACAGAAGACAAAGATGTCAAGTGTCAACGAGAATTGTTAAAGTTTTATTTAGCCTACCGCCAACTTGTTCATTTTAATTTTGTTTATGGTTATTATTTACTCTATGGGAGCCTAATTTAATTTACCACCGCTTCGCAAAATTTTATAGCTTGAAGAGAAAGCGGCGCAAAAAACTCTTTAGCAAACATGCGTAGCTCTAATAATTTTATATAATATTAAAATGGGTGGAAGGAAAAATAAAAGAAATTATCAGTCAAGTTAGTTTGTGTTCCGGTGCATACAGAAGAGTTAGAGTAAGTTTGAACGCTTCTTTTAGAAGCATAAAGAAGCGTTCAAACTTGAACGCTTCTTTATGGTATAAAGGTATATAAGATTTCATTATTATTATATTTAGAACCATAAAGAAGCATTCGAGTTTGAACGCTTCTTTATGGTCCTAAAAGAAGCGTTCAAACTTAATCTAACTCTCTATGAATAAGACCGTTAATCAACTGCTTTCCCATCATATGTTTGCTAGAGTTTGAACCCGTACCGATTCATTCAACACATATTCGATACATTCGACGACGATGCCCCTAGTGTTGTAATTGTGATGTCCTTATAATGTGGCTTCAATAAAACAACTATATTTCAGTAAGTGCACAATTAATACAAGAAAGACCGCACATTGTCGATACTTGATCGGAATGCCTCGACGATTTAATTCATGGCATATTTATTGTATACAGTAATCGTCCATAATACTTGCCTATATCTACCAAAAAAAAGTGTGTGCAATTCACACGCAGAAGTGAAACTTCAGAGAATATACTCACAGATATTTCTTCTCAAACTTTTATTAAAATTGTTACGATCTAGGTGCCGACAAAGACAAATTCACACCTGCAGCCCTGTAGAAACACATTTTATTACCTCTTCGACATTTGGACTTCTTTTGTTTGTTTACTTTGTGTTTAAAATTGGTGATTATAAAACAGCCCATTGTGTATTGTAATCTTTTATGGCAGTCATTAGCCACGTGTGCGGGTTACGATTTATAAGAAATTGCGTCGACGCTTGCCGGGCAGAGATATTTGTATTTGTACAATATAAAGCAATGGCCCGATTGAGGAAAGGTGATTCGAGCGATAACCACAAGTGAAGCAAGACTTGTGTACATTCGGTAATCTATTTAGTGACGGACTTTGAGCGTGTATTTGAATTACGATATCCTGCATTACGTTTGGATTTATTGCGTTCGGTTATATTTGTACCTGTGTTATACGTGTTTGTATGGTTCTAATAAACTCTATGATAATTCCAACGGCATTTTAATAATTCCAGTCCTGCAACTCGTAACAATATAAACATAATTCCTTTAGCCTACATCTGTCAACATATTATAATTCAAAATAAACTTCTTGAGTATGATTCTCAATTTTTCACTGTTTTAGTCTAATAAATATTGTTATCACTTTTATTTCGGTCCAAATTGGACCTATGTTTATTCATCGGTCTTATTGACTTTCTAATCTATGCTGCACAATGTAAAACTCGCATCTCATTCTCTCGCAGGCTCACTCCTATAGATTTATGTGTTCATTTCTTTTTAGTTTCGCTTTTTCGTTTCATCGAGTTTCAAATCACAACGATTCTAAGGGAGTTTCACTTCCAAAAGTGATAATACTTATATTTATTTTACGTCGTCTTTACCTTTCATGAAACTGAAATGAAATGAAAATGTAACATTCGTTAACAACCAAAGTTACATTCGTTTTTATATATTAACAACTAGGAAGAATTCCCACATACCTTATAGAATTGCGGCAATTTCCGAAACTTGCGGGACATGCGACCTATATTTACCTCAGCTTTAAAATACCTAAATACGACATTTTATAAGCAGAATCGTGTTATATTTTATATATATGGAAGTTTAAGAATGTATATTTTAAAATGCTTATGCACTACTAGAACCTACACCGCCAGATTCGCTAATATTAGGTTGGGGAAAAAGTTTCTTCCCATTTTATATAAAAATTCAAAAGGTTTTTTTATAAAGTTTATTTACATTTGACTAAAGTATATAGCTGCCATTTTGTTGGAAAACTTTTTGCCATCTTGTAGATAGGGACGTGATCCTATTGCTATAAAAATTTTGGGGCTTCTGATAAAAAAACTGCGACAAGTGGTGCTGGCAGCCCTCTCGTTATGTTAACCTGACACTGCCTAAGGAATTCTGCAGAGACCGAAACAGGAGAAAATCTGAAGGTGCAAGGCCAGGACTATACGGCGGGTGCATTAACACCTCCCAGCCAAACTCTCGTAATTTTTGCTGAGTGGCTAAAGATGTGTGAGGTCTAGCGTTATCATGGTGAAAAACCACACCCCTTCTGTTGATTAATTCCGGCCGCTTTCTCTCAACTTTTTGCTTTAATCTCATCAGTTGTTCGCAGTACAGTTTAGAACCAACGGTCCTGCCTGGTGGTAACAGATCATAATGAATAATGCCCTTCCAATCCCACCATACACACAGCATTACCTTGTTGCGAGTTAACACGGGTTTCGCCACAGTCTGTGAAGCCTGACCGGCCTTTGACCACGATCTTTTTTGCACGTTCTTGTGATCCACTTTTCATCACCAGTTATCAGCTTCTTCAAAAATGGTTTGGTTTGATTACGTCGTAATAAAGAATCACAAATGAGTACACGGTTCATTAAGTTTCTTTCAGTGAGCTCACGAGGCACCCAAAAATCGACCTTTTTTGTGTACCCAGCTTTTTTCAAATGCGCCAAAACCGTTTTGTGGTCAATTCTCAGTTCTCCAGCTACATCGTAACTACTAATATGCCGATCTTGCTCCACTTGTTCTAAAATGGCATCAATTTTATCAGTAACAGGGCGACCAGAGCGACGTGCATCTTTGATATCAAAATTTCCGGATTGAAAACGCTTAAACCAAATTTGCGCTACTCTCACAGATACTGCATTAGGTCCATAAACATCACAAATTTTTTTCGCGACTTGTGTTGCATTTTTACCTTTTTTTGTAGTAAAATTTTAAAATGTATCGAATTTCTTCATTAGATTCACTCATTTTAACAATAAGAAAAATAAATGAAAATCACACATTTACCTAATTTGAATTTGGAATTGTCTTCTTTAAAATTAAAACTTTTAATGATACCAAAACCAGCCAGCTGCAAATGGTATAGCCAAAGAGATCTTATTACAAGTTCATACATACTATATGCGAAAAGACTTTTTCCCCAACCTATTATATCCTATAAGTTAGGTTGTCTGGAAGAGATCGCTTTAAATGATAAGGTCTCTTATTGTTATGAGTCAAAATATTGCAAATAATATAATTATAGTCGACTCTCGACATTCAAGGGACCAGAGAAAATGTTCAAATTACCAAGTGCTCAAAATAACAGAGGTTTATAACAAAGAGAGAGAGGAAAAAATTCGCGATTTATTATTTATTTTAAACATTTATACAATTAGGTGGTGAAAAAACTTACCTAAGTATGTACTAAAAAAGCATAAGATGACAATTAATTAATGTTTTATTGAGGTCAATAATTTATACATTAAACTCTCAAAGTCGTAAAACTTGTGTGAGTTTTTAACTATAAACTGGAAAATTCTGAAAAAATCATGATGATCAGTAGCTACAACTAAATCCGTGGGGTGGGGTGTGTTCGATTAAATACTTTGTAGTGATAGTCAAAAAACAAAAATATAGTACGATCATTGCCTCCACGGAACCCTTCAATGTGCTCGATGAGACACATGCCTGGCTGTTTGATCATTAACTTTTTTTACTGCATGAATACAGCAGACAGGAAAGAAATAAAGAAAGAAAGAAAAACTTTATTTGAAAAAATAGCGACGTAATTACATTATTTATACATTATTATACACAGAGCATAATTTGAGAATTTGTACGCCGCATTTTCAGCAAACAAGGTTTGCACTCAGCATATTGCTGTGCCGGAATTATATCCGACACAACGCTGATTTTCAGTGCAAACCTTCCTTTTGACGTAAGACCAAAACGACCCAATTTTTGTTAAATAATAATAATAATAAGCCAAGATCGTCCACCAGCAACTTGCTCTTAAATACGGACTTGTCTCGTCGGTGGTACCGTATTACCAATACAAGCCCGAACCAGTTCTTGACAATGGTCAATATATGCTCTACTGGGATCGATCAATTATCACAGACAGGACTATTGTCGCCAATAAGCCTGATATTGTGATAGTTGATCGGTCTACGAGACGTGCAATAATTGTAGATGTCGCGATTCTCCATGATGGTAAGCTCGTGAAAGCCGAGAAAGAAAAACAAATAAAGTATATTGATCTCGCTCACGAGGTTTCTGCCATGTGGAACTTGGACTCTACAATTATAGTACCGATAGTGGTGTCAGTGAATGGACTAATAGCGAAGAGCCTTAATCGACACCTTGTAAGGCTCTCGCTTGGTATCTGGGTGAAGGGTCGGATGTAGAAGGCAGCCCTGCTGGACGCGGCCCGTATCGTGAGGAGGTTCCTGTCTCTGGAGCCTTAACCACCGGTGGCCTGGACCCTAGGCCCTGCTCCCGGGCGGAAATCGATTTTTTTTCATTTTTATTTAAATTTATAGTTTTTTGTATATACAGGTATATATTTTGTATATACAGGTATATAAAAGTAAAAGAATTTGAAGCTAAATAAATATGTGAAATAATAATAATAATAATTAATTAAACTAATTCTACTTATGTAATATTTAATTAGTAAAACAACAACAATAGTTTTTTATCCGTGCAGGAACTGAGAAAGAATATAATTTCCTGCGGCCAGGCGGCCTGTCGTAAGAGGCGACTAAACAACCCACAGCCAGGTGGTAGGGTATTTGCTCGATTGGATGGCGACCACCCCTGGTCTAAAGTATGCCGCCATAACAACCTTGTGTTGTGTTGTGACCAGGTTCCAGTCTCCTTTAAGAGAGCAGCAGCGCATTTGTAGCACCTTCGGTGTTGCAAATGTCCATAGGCGACGTTAACCACTTTCCATCAAGTGGGCCGTCTGCCTGTCTGCTGAACTCCTGAAGTAAAAAAAAAACAAATAAATAAATATAGTATAACAATAAAATACTTTGTTACTTCAAAAATTAAAATAAATACTCGTGTAACAACTTGTATCGACATCTATTCGAATACAATTCGATAGAGTGCTTGCCGAGTATTAGAAGACGGCCCACCTGATGACAATCGGTTACCTTCGCCTATAGACATTTGTAACACCAAAGATGCTACCAATATGCTGCTGCCTTTAAAGAGAGACTGGAATCTGGCCACCTATACCGCAACACAACTTAAGGTTGTTATGGCGGCATTCTCTAGACCAGGAGTGGTAACCATCAAGGTAGTAGTAAACTTCATTTGCGGTGCCATTTTTAATTTAAATTTATTCTGTAGTTTTCACGAGCTGCCCTATCAGACCGACAAAAAAAGAGACAAATATAAAATTTGACATACAGACAATATTTCTAAAAGTTGTATTTTCGTAATCAGACTTTTGATGTTTTATTTTTTTTATTTCATTGGACAAACTCGACTCCCCTAACAGATTTATTACAGACTAGCTATCTATTAATCGCGACTTCGTCTGCGTGGGATTTTTTCGTGGAACTCTAATTTTAAACGTAGCCTAAGTTACTCCTTGTAACAGCTATCTGCCAGTGAAAGTCCCGTCAAAATCCGTCCAGCCGTTCCAGAATTTAGCCGGAAGAAACACTCAGACAGACAAACATTTATAAATTTATTTTTTATTACAAGTACCGTATATACTTACATATGCATTTAGTAAAAAGCTGTTACTTTGGCGTCACAAACAGACACTTCAATTTTATTTGTTTGTATAGATATATAAGTTGGTAAATATAGGCTACAGATGCTATATATTAATAACTAGCTTCTGCCCGCGACTTCGTCCGCGTGGAATAGTTACTTTGGGCTAACGCTAACTTTAACCCGCGGCTGCGACTTTTTTTACGAAGAAGGTGCCCCACCGCCCTTCCCCCTCATGACTGCCCATCCGCCTTGCACATCATAAATGCACGCGCAGTACTTTTTCATTATTTTGATGCGATGTTATTTTAAAACTGCTATAAGGATTAATATCATGTTTATAAAAACACCTTCGCAAATAATGCATTATTTTAGAACAAATTTGGTTAGGATAAAAAAGGCTATAGTGAGCCAACCTTAAAAGATAGACATATGCTGTCGCGGAGGTTTTTTTAGAACTTTTAAAGGGGAACAATTCTGTCACACATGATTTTTGCGAAACTTTAACCGTTTACACAGCGGAAGCTCTTAAAAGGAAAAAATACCTCGATTTTGAAACATTCTTCATTGGTGCTCCGCTCCTATTGGTCATAGCGATTGATGATATACAGCCTATAGCCTTCCTCGATAAATGGGCTATCTAAAACATTTTTTCAAATCAGACCAGTAGTTCCTGAGATTAGCGCGTTCAAGCAAGCAAACAAACAAACAAATAAACTCTTCAGCTTTATATATTAGTATATAGATATAGATACATCAATCCGTACAATGAATACAAAAGTGAAAACTAACGCACGTCCTTACACTTGCGAGTTCTCGTAACATCGTCGGGGGAAAATTGATTGCTTCAATTTCCTACTGGCAGCTATATATGTATACTAAATGAATTTATGGCGTTGTATATGAACAAGATTACAAATTGGCAGTAAACTGGTAGTAGTAATATTTATGGTCTTTTCGCGTATCTTATCTTGTGATAATTTGTACACTTCAAACCGTTCTAAACCGGCACTCCCATCAAAACATATGCTAATTAAATACAATTTAAGTTGGTTTATTCTTAATTTATATCCTTAAATATGAGCCGGTGGTTGGTAGAGTTGCTGCTTGTAGACCGCGACGTACTTACCGCGAAATATCTTGATGAATGTGAAATGTGAAATTTAAAGTTACTCCTTTACACGTTCGTCGCACACAATATGACCTCGCCTATTTGCATAAATTACTGCATGGTAAATTAGATTCGTCTTATTTATTAAGTATCTTGACCCTTAACACGAAACGTAATAAACGTGTACATAACAAAACATTCATCTTGGAAGTATTTAACACACAACACGTCATACTATATATAATTCGTTGACAAGAATGTGTCGTGTCTACAACGAACTCTCTATAAAGGACAAAAAATTAGATATATCTAATGCAAAACCTTTAGCTTTTAAAAATAGGTAATTTCTATGCTGAAAGATCACACCTCTTCACTTGTTTAGTAATTTGTTTAATGCTTTCTTTTTCTTCGTCTATTATCCTTATAATGTATCACTAAATCTAATGTCCTCGATTTAAGTATTTATTAAATCATTATTACTGACATTACTTCATAATTTTATATTTATATTTTAACACTGATGTGTCAGCACGCTCGGATTTCAATCTAGACGTAATAATTTACAAACTATATTATATTCTATAGTTTTCCTTAAGAGAGCAGCAGCGCATTTGTAGCACTTTTGGTGTTGCAAATGTCCATAGGCGATGGTAACCGCTTTCCATCAAGTGGGCCGTCTGCCTGTCTGCTGAACTCCTTCAATAAAAAAAAATATAAAATAAATTACTGATTGTTATCTGTTGTGTTGTCCAAATAAATAAATGGCCAGGTAAAAAACAGCACGTTTAATTATGTAAAATTGTCTGTGTGAAGAGGTAAATGAAAGTATATGAAGCAAAAGATGCATGTCAAGATCGTAGCAAGTGGAGATTCATCCACTCTGCATACCCATATTGAAAACAGGCATGAAAATATGTATGTATTAGTCCCTCTTCTCATTCATCTTCTCCCAATTAATAGAGAAAAGAGTTTTCAATTCTCCTTACTGTAACTAAGTAGCCATAGTAACAAAACGAAATCCAGTAACATTCCCTCGTAATAAATACGAAAGTTTTTACTACATCGACGTAGAAACTTCAATAATGAACGCTGATCTAATTCTGGGACGGCTGAGGTGATACGAAACTTGAAAGTTAATTTGTTGTACAGACTACGGTGTATAGAATTTAGTTTTGTGATTATTATACACCTGCGCCGACCTGCGTGCTGTGATCGTTGTCATTGGAAAAAGTGGACTATAGATATTTGGCTTTGATGAGTTCAAATATTAATGTACAGAACCTGGATTACCTATTTAATTATGCGCGGATTTATTTTTAACCGACTTCTATTTCCAAATGTCGGTTACACATTAAACCTGTATAAGTCAATAGCAATAGTAAATAAGTCGTGGTAGAGTAATGGCTAGCTCACGCGTCCCACACTCAAAGGGCGCGGGTTCGATCCTGGCCGGAACGCATGCACCACTTGTCAGTTTTCTGATCTAATGTACATATTGTTACAATTACCACGTGCTAACAACGGTGATGGAAAACATCGTGATGCAACCTGCACATCGAGATAACCGATGTATCAAACCTGCCAAGCCGCCTTGGACAAGCGTGGCGGGTATACTGTCCGTTCCCCCGTGGCGGGTATACTGTCCGTTCCCCCTATAATGGGAGGCCCGAACCCAGCAGTGGGATATTTATGGACTGATATTATAAGTTAATAGCTAGCTTCAATGCTATTCAATAGAAAATGTAGGTAATATATTATGCACTAGATATATATTATACACATATATGTACTAACTTTACTATTTCTTATAATAAATTATAAAATGTTACTAGTAACTTTTTCATTTACTATAATAAAAATTAATACAATGAAGAAAATTTAATCTTAACTAAACCTATTTTTTTAACATTAGTTATAAACCTATTTTTTAATAATAGTACTTATATTGTAGCCTGCGTATGATTCCCTAAGACTATAAGTAGAATAATGAACCCAGATCAACGTCTTCTATGAGGAAGGTAGGTACCGAAAGGCTGGCTACATTACCTCGCTATATTGCCATAGAACGGATCACGTTCTCCGAGGTAAGCACTAGTTCTCTGATCTTATAAAAAGTCGAAATTATTCATTTAACTTAAAAGGTGACGTGATATTCGCTTGCAAATTGTAAAAACTCTCGACTCCTCCCCTGAAGTGCCAAACTACGAAATAAAAAAACTCAATAGATCAAGATAATCGAGCTCAAATGGTTTAAAAAAAAATTGTATTTAAGCAACATCTATTGAGTAATTTTTGAGTTATAGGATGTTTTGGTTTAAACGCTTTTTCCAAGGATCGTTTTCCTCGCTTCTACAGAACTCTATACCGTGCGTGGTCCTAGCATTTGGCTGATATATCAAGATTGAATAAATGAGGAGTTATTTTGTCTCTGTTAAATAAAAAAATAATATAAGTGAAAAAAAATATAACGGAATGCTTACCAATTTGTTTTTACATATGACGATAACATAATTAATATCGATAAACACTATCAAAGCTTTATTTGATTATGCTAACAATTATAATGAAATGTCAACTTAATTAGTACGTTTTCGCTAAAAATACATACATTATCGCAATCGACGAACGTTACATAGTTATTTTATTACGCACTATGATACTGTGATCGTGACATTTGAATGTCAAAGTTATCATCGATTTTGGCTTCAATTAAAAATCGTTTAACATCCTGTCCACACATCCGGTATTAAAAGCGAATTCATACATACAGTCTACTCTCGATAATTTGACACTCGTTAATTTGAATCTCTCGATAATTTGAAAAAAAAATTCCGGTCCCTCGAAAAATACTCGATAAATTGAATAAGATCAATGTTAATTGGTCCCTTCGGTAATTTGAAGTAGAATAAATATTATCTTGCTCGCAAACATGCGATAATTAGAAGCCCGCGCTTTCCTACTCTCTATAATTTGAAGCGTTTATCATGCACATACCTATCGTTTGTTTACTTACATGTACAGACCTGTCAATTGTTTACATAAATGAGATTGAGTAAGTTCGCATTCCAGTCTTCTTTCAAACGTTAATGAGTCATGTTAATGTTTGATTTGTGCTATTAAAATTAATCCAAGAAAGAACAAATATCTTTCCATAAGTTCCATAAGTAAACGCTTGTTATTTTGAACTCTTGACAATTTGAAATTTATCTCTGGTCCCTTGAGTTTCAAATTATCGAGAGTGGACTGTAAATGACATTTGAAAATACCAGCGGCCGCCTGAGTTATCGTCTGTGTTATGCTTAAAGTTTGTAATATGGACTCAACCGTCAACGACGATTATCTTCACGCCTCTGTCCGCCATCAGGTTGCGCCATGACGATGACGATTATTGAGGACTCATAACGACGGAGTTTCTAGTTGACCCTTGTCGTTATATTTTAAAGTAAGTTAAAGTAACACCATTATAAATTATAGCTTATGCGTTATTCTATTGTATAAAATATATTACTGTAAAGTTTCATCTAAATCTGTTGAGTCGTTTTTATGTGAAAGAGTAACAAATATCCATCCAGCGTCACAAAGTTCGTTTATAATATAAATGGGATAAAATAGTACACCATAATAAAAGTTGTTACATTTTAATGTCAGATATACTCCGTCTCGTCTCTAATGATGAGGGTTCGAATCGTGACACGAGAGTGTGCGCCGTTTCAACATTGTTTCCTGTCCTATCGACATATCGATATAATTACCTCGTGTAGGAGAAAAGTATGAAGAAACCTACACAACGAGGTTACCGACGTGCATAATCCATCAATCCACTTTAAACAAACATGGCGCAAACATAGTCCATTCTCTTAAAAAATGTGGAAGCTCTATTTCAGCAGTGAGAGAATATCTATGGAAGAACATGAAGTACAATACATATACCCCATTAACGATTACTTGACACTTAAGATTAGCAACAGTCAAAAATCTCAAGTAAAAACACCTAAAATCGCAACAATTACTAGAAAATCCTACAAAAAACAAAGAATAACTTACTTTTTGTAATATGCTTTATTTATAACCAATTTTATTACATGAAATATGTACTGTTCATTTTTGGGAGTTGATAAACGGCATGTCAAGTAATCGCGAACGGGGAATACAGTATATATATATATATATATATATATATATATATATATATATATATATATATATATATATATATATATATATATATATCTGTATATATATATATATATATATATACAGTGCAGCATCCGTCCGTACTAAGGTGCAATTGAAAACCAGCGGCAGGCACCTGTTGCCTGGCACATGCTCAACTGCACCTATTTGGTACCATTGCGAGACTTTTTGGTATATATCACCGTACAATTCATTGCCATGTGTCTCATTGTGTGATGACCAAATAAACGTTTTTTCTTTCTTTCTTCTTTCTATATCATTAAATTCTCTTTCATGTCATGCTTATAATGTCTACATAATATTAATAACTAACTATATTAGTCGATGCAATGAAAAATACGATGAACATTTCATTTCATTAACATCCTCGTAATTCTATTTAATAGCGCTGATAAAAAAGTTTTTAAATTTGTAATTCTCTAAACGAAAGATAGAAACTGTTTTGTAAATTTTTACTCGAGATCATTCACCAAGTCGTATTCACTATATAGTAAATACGACTTGGTAAATACTATACACTATATAGTAAATCGTCGTATTTACGTAGATATTATAACTATAATATTTTAGAAATGACTCACAATTACATATGACTTACAACAAATCAAAACATAGGTCAACTGCTTAATACTACAATAATTTGTATTTCTACTAAGATATACAAATCTCTTAAAAACCAATTTTAAAGCTTAGTATTTATTAAGGTAAATAACCCTAATTTATTTATTCAGAGAGCAAACATTCACAGAGGTTACATTTCATTAAACTTTTATCTGGGCATGATTCGCGAATGGAAAATTCTGACTATCCCAATAAATAACTATACCATTTTCCGGGATAAAAAGTATCCTATGGCCATTCTCGACTATTGAGACTACACATATAGGTATTAAATTCGAGCAAAAATGTTCCTGTAGTTTTTCCGTGATAGCAAAAGGAAGACAAAGTTACTTATGTATTTGTAATATTAGTAAGGATGAAACCACTCACACCATAACTATCGGGATTTTTGCAAGCAATGGACGATAAACAAAAAAGGTCCGAATTAAAATGAGTCATCAATTAATTTGCGCAATATTTATTTTACTTAATTGCGATTCACAATAACAAGTCCCGAATAGCAGCTACGATCAATCATCTACTAAAAGTTGACAAAACGGACAACTATTTTTGCCACAACCACGAGAATTCGCAAAACAACTTAATCAAATCGGCATAGACGCTGTGACATAGATAAACGATAATGGCAGTAATTCAACTCAGTAATCGATTCTCGGTCGTCTCAAAAGCAGCAGCGGTCAAACGAAAACGAAATTTCGTACAATATTCAAACACTAATAAGGACATCGCGTGAAAGTGAGATCAAGGTGCAAGAACGGTCGCGTCACGACCGTCTGGCGGTCTGGCTGTCCGTGTGAATTAAAAAGTGAAAAACGTTGGGGAAATGCAGAAATATTTATTTCTAACTCGTAAAAGGTCCCGGTAGACGTTGTCCTACCCTGAAAATATAGAAATCTAGGAACCAATCCCAGCACCACCTACCAGTTCCAATTGTACCATCCGGGGACCCACTCAAACACACACAAAAAATTTCATCAAAATCGGTGACGTCGTTCTCAAGTTATGTGCGTAATATATTTCTACGATTCATTTTTATTTATATAGATTACTTTATAGCAATACACAATGAAACGACCCACTGCTGGGGTTGGGCCTCCCATCTTTGTCAGTGATGGAACAGACGGTCTAGTCCAAGACGGATTGACGAGTTTAACACATCAGTTATCTCAATGTGTAGGTTTCATGACGATATAGTCCTTCAGAGTCAGCGCGTGCATGAATGAATGACAACACTTTATTCTTCAGCAAATGTTAAAACTACGTTCTTAAAAACTAGATACAATAAATGTTGAACAAAGGGTGGCCTTATCGCTTAAAACGATCTCTTCCAAACGACTGCCTAAACTAAGGAAAATATTTTAACTTGACAATAGCGGTAGGTAATCGTAACAATATGGGCATTAGTTCAAAAAACCGCCTAAGAGTACATACTTCCCGACTAGGATTCGAACTCATGTCATTCGAAACACGAGAGTAATAAATAACCACTAAACCACCACGGCGTTATAATAAAAAATAATATTTATAAACAGCATCAATTGGGTTAGTGAGAGTATCACACATAAAATAATATTCCTCTGAACTTGTGAAAAGTGGGCGGTAAACAACATCACGGAAATAATCATGGCTATTTTATATAAATATTCTTGTAAATACATTATGGCTACCGTATCTATATCAACCACTACTTAGAAAGTTATAATTCCTATAAGTAATAATTTTAGCTGTCGAGGTTAGAGTTTGCACCAAAAGGATTCCATGTTTGCACACCATTAGTTACAAATACAAACTGCTTCAAACACGCAAGTCCAAGAACTGTTACTTTAGTATTACTTCCTGTAGCTAGCACTTATGCTGGAGCTTCATCTGCGTTGGTGTTAAAGATGGCCGAATTGTCTTACTTAAAGCGTTAAAAAATAACGCTGTTAACGCATAGCCACATTAGTGTATATACAAAATTGTTGCATCTCAAATAACGCCTTAAGCCCATCGCCGTATCTGCGTGCAGCGGTCTAAATCTTTAACAATATTCCAGATGAAGCCCCACCTTTTAAGTAAAAGATTATTCAATACATAAATAATTATAAACATAGGGTTGTTCCAGGAACATATCTCTTTAAGCGATTAGGACTAAGTCACCCTTTCTTTAACCTATATTCTTAACTAACATTGTAAATGCGAATGTGAGTTTGTATGTGACGCTTAACGCCTTAACTATGAAACAGATTGTCATTGAACTTTGTATACGCGTTGTCATTGGCATAGAAAAGGGCATAAATACCTTTTATCCAGAAAAAAGTAAGTGCTGTTCCCGAGGGATAGAGAGGAATATAACTGAAAAGATGGCGCCCCGATCGCGTGTTATTGGTGCCACCGTTGCAATTCACTAACAAATAAGTCGTCACGACGACGATAATGACAAAGCAATTATAATGTCTTGCTCTCATGATTAGTTCCACCTTCGCTAGATGGCGTTACGATTTTAGAATTAGAAATTAAGTTTGACATTTCTAAGAAGAGCGTGTGAGACTCCCAACGGCCTGTCCTCCACTTTGTCTACAAAATTTACATTAACTTGAGCGAAGCAGCGGAACAAACCAATCATCTATAAATAATTCACAATACATTACTTAAATTCTAAAGATTACTAGCGATCCAACAGACGTTGTCATGCCCTAAAAAATAAAATTTAGAACCCGATTGCAGCGCCACCTACCGGGTTAAATTAAATTTAAATTTCATCAAAATCGTTCCAATCGTTTAGGAGGAGCTCAGTGACATACACACGAACAGTAGAAATCAAAATATAAAGATTACGTTAGTATTATAATTTCTAAAATCTTAAAACATCATAATTATAAGTTGCTACTCAGCGTTAGGAACCGACGTTAAAGTAACCCTATGAAATGCTCGTTTGACTTAGTGATTATGGCAATGATCTCAAGATAAGCGATTGCCGAAAACCGCGCGAAATGTAAGAGGAGAGAGAAGAAAAAGTAGTAAAGCGCACTCTTAGCGGACTCCGAAGAGGCCGCTCCAAAAGCAACCGAGACTTAACGGTAGGATGATGAGTAAACAACAGCCAGCACCAAGCGAACAAGCTCGCTCATATCGAAGCGTGTAAAAAATAACAGTACTGTATCTTTGACCTATCGCCCGCCGCGGCTGTAACACAACGTTACAACAATGAAAGTAATATAAAGTTAATCGCACAGACCGGAACGGGTTACCGCACAACTCTCGACATGCCCAATTTCACCTATTAAACCGAAACGCTTTATTCCGAACTGCGAAGGTCATTATTTTTTAATAATATTAATTTATTTATATATATATTACATTGAATAGGTTCGCGTTTGTCCGACATTGCGCCTGATGTCAGGTGGAAATGCAGTCTAAGGTGGAGCAGGCTAACCTAGAAGATACCTGTTCACGTGAGCCTTGATGAGACCTAGATTGTATGTTTCAGGAAAAACAGACGACGATAAAGAGTTCCACTCTTCAGCGGTGCGTATGTTAAAAGTGAAATCACAGCATTTCGTCCACTTTGTTGATATTTTCACCATATATCGGTGGCATGAGCTCATACTTCTGCTTGTCCGGTGTTAAAAAGGTGAGAGAGGAAAGAATTCGTGTAAAATTCTGTGGCACACTCACCGAAGTGTATCCTATAGAATATCGAAAAACTAGCCATTTTGCGTCGATGATCTATTCTTGTCGAATAATCAGTTATTGCTAGCTCTTTTCTCCGTTAAATTGAGCGTCTCGAGCTAGTATTTAGCTGAGCCATCCCAAAGATGAGAACAGTACTCTATACAAAGCCGTATATAAATAAAACGTATTGTTAACAATTCTTACCCAAAAGAAAGTGAGATCTATTCTAATGTTTTATAGGTAATCTGCCCATAATATCAGCCTTTAAACGTTCCACTGTACTGTTAGAACTGTTAGAATAGCTGGTATACC
Organism: Dendrolimus houi; assembly: GCA_039645545.1. Taxonomy (NCBI): domain Eukaryota; kingdom Metazoa; phylum Arthropoda; class Insecta; order Lepidoptera; family Lasiocampidae; genus Dendrolimus; species Dendrolimus houi. The sequence continues at coordinate 5,039,611 of CM077126.1, read as the reverse complement.
TGTCACATTTGTTTAAAGCAGATTGGCAGGTCTCACATATCAGATATCCCTCGCGTTATCAAGTAATAATTGTAACAACGTGGATTTTAGGTCAGAAAATGAATGTAAACGATCCGTGCTTCCTAGCCGGAATTCGAATTCTGCTCATTGGCTTAATACGGGTACGTTAGCCACTAAGCTATTACGACTTATGTATTCATCCATAATTATATCGGAGTCAAATACGAAATAAATGTTTTTCTAAATGTATGTAATCTATGTTCCTAAAAGTGTAGCTCTTACTCTAAATTGGATAGTATATGCTAGTATTATTAAAGATAACGGGTGATACAATGTTTTTCTTATTTAGGCACTCATAATTTACTGGTATTTAAAAATATAATAAGCTTCAAAGGATAAAAATAGTTTCTTAATATTTTGAAAGCATTCACTCCCTCTGGATATTTACCATGTTCTACGGCCAAGATATACGATAAGTCCAAACATTTCTACTCAAGTGTAGTGAACAATAGATCGTAAGTGGTAAAAATGGCTAGTAATAATAGAATATGAAGGCAATGAGCCGTTTGTGGCACGATAATCTGCTTCAGCGAATACTGTATTCAAGTCACTGCGGTTATCGGAGATTTGAGAAATCGTTTCGAATAATTTATTGGGATTAGACATAAGGGTTGTCAGGTTTATGAATAGAGAGTGTGATAAACCAGGCATTGTTTGAACAGCAAATCGTGTAAGCTGCTTTAATGGAACTAATAATATTCCTATTGTGAGAAATTGTCTGGTGTTCAACGGACCTGCAGAATCCGCGTGAGACACTATTTAATCCACTTCAGGCTTTATTGCTTACGATCATCTGATATTGTAAACTTAGGCGACTTGAAGGCATGCAGGGGGAATATTTATAATATACTAGTTTATTTTGAGAGAGCAAGCATTCACACAAGCTACTTAATTTTATCTCATAAACTAACCCATTTTCTGGGATAAACAGTGTCTTATGTCCTTTCTCGGCAGTTACACTACTTGCACTACTTTGCAAGATTCCAGCAAAATCAGTATCGTGGTTTTCCTGTGAAACGGTCATAGACAGACGGGGTTACTTTCGTATTCATTATTAGGTATAGATTATAATCAGCTTTACATGACACTAATAAGTTCGGAACATCCTCATTTTAGGAATATATTCGCCACGATTATATAAGGTGGATTGATGAGTTCAACATATCAGTAATGTCTATGTGCAGATGTCCTCACAGATTCTTCAGTAATCAGTAGTTGTAACTACGTATAGTTATGTTCACAAGGTCAATAAAACTGACTAAAAGATGGATTTGAAACCACGTTATTGGAATAAGACGCGGGTACTTAGCCATGACACCTTAATGGCATAAGTATGAAGTAATGAACTCCCTTCCGCGGTTTTCCCAGACCACTTTAATAAAGGGCTATTCAGAGAGGTCGTATAAAAATCTTGAAAGTCTCCACGAGGTAGACATATACTCCATTGGTTTCAGTTCCATAGACGGCGTTAAGCACTTACCCTGAAGTGCAACTTCCAGTTTACTTACCTGCAAAAATAAGAAAGCTATTACGACACTATTACTCTCATATTATATTTTTCTTGGTTTTGTTTATTTATATTCATGTGAAGCCTGATTTGCATTAATGAAGTAATTAGTGTAATTGCGAAAGTAACATGGTAGGTTAAGTCCTTATCATAGTATATCATATATAGCAAACATCTTGTATAGTGTTTTTAGCCTCTAAAAAGTGTTTCATTCTTTCAATTTTGTACTTTCTTTTTCTTAAAGGCTTAATAAAGATATTTTATATTTTTGTATAGTTGTCAAGTCGTCGATTAAGTATATGTCTCTCCAAGCAATGATAAGGACTTATCCGTAAGATAACTACTACCTAATCAGGCTTTACACTAAACTAAGAATTGTACAACCCCTTTTGGTGCAATTTATATAAAAAAACCCATATAAAATTCAATACTAAAAGCTCTTCAAACAAAGTGACCAGCTGATCAAGTGAACACCCAAAAGAAAGTTCGAAGCAATTTTGAAACGAATGAAAGTGAAATAACAACCGCCTCCATCTAAACAGTTTCTATATTGAATGAAGCGAAAACTTTTAAATACATATTTTAGTGCAATTATTATAAAATAACACTTTTACATTTAACGTACAGTCGTTGAGAGCAAATGTGCCAATTCATGTGTACAAAACGGCATAACAAAGCGAAATTTCAATCGAAACGACGGCACGGCTTATAAAATTAAAATACCAACGATAAAAGACGTACATTTACCGACGGAAGATGTGGCGAGAAACTTTATCAACAATATTGATCTTTACCTTTATGGGTTCCGTTGTAGCTTTTAGGAAACCAGATTCGTTGGACGAACATGACAAGTATTAAATTCAAATTCAAAAGTTTTTATACAAAATAAGTTCCACTGGAGAACACTCTTTGAAGGTCAATACATATAAGTTAAAATTTAATTTTACTTCCTAGTCTATCTACACCGCTTCACAACGTGTTATTGCTGTTAAGGAGAAGAAGCGGCAAGAAACTCCGCAGCAACACGTCTAACTAAAAATTGATTAACTCAAACTTTTCTTTTTTTTAAATACATTTTATACAGAAATGTGTCACACAATTACTTTTCGAAGAATTAATGGAGTTGTAACAAACAGTGCGTACTCAGTAAGACAGACACAGAAAAGGAATGAAAAATATTATTATAGTTATAACAATGACATGATATACTAAAATTTTATCGAAATAAAGTAGAACTTTATGTTATGTCTTACAACTATTAATACATCTAGACACGTGTCAATTTCACTAAGCGATTCTCCAAAAGCGGCCGCGTTAGACCCTCTGGACTCTTGTGTAACGGTCTTGTAAACGTGATAGTCATTTCGCTAGAAAATTACTGGGTGTAGTATATGCATGAAATTCAGTAAGAATATGTAATCGATACAATGTATTTTCTTCCGAGATAATTTTTTGGATGACTTTAGATAGTGAGTTCACAAGATTTTGTACTTTAATATCTATCTTTAGATGTTCCTTAACTTGAGTAAACCTTCAAACGTCATCAAATAGTGTAATTGATTGCAAAAATTTTGTGTGTGATGTATCAAAACGATTTTCTAATGCCTCTTCTACACTTGCGCATGCATGCTTAATGCGTAATGCTTTAACTAATATAAATATAACGCAGAATTAGCCAAGGTTTTAATACGGTATTTGCGATGTGACATTGTTCATGATGTTAAACATTAACCGATAACTCAGGCGGTGGTAGTGAATTTCACTAATGTAGCTAATGGTTAACACGTTATACTTAAAGCTATAAATAAGACGCATTTGAACATAGTCACTAACTCTAAATTTAACGCAAGTGGATCAGGAATATAAAGAAAAACAATGTACAGTTGAATGAATTGAATGAACCTTTCAGTGCAATCACAATTTAGCAGAACTCTTGGTGAACTTTCAAAACACTGTACACTAGCAAATTCTTAGTTTATATCCAGCCAACTAAAGATGTATTAATAGATATTAAAACGGTAGCGGATCAAATCTATACTACCAATTTTAGTAATAATTGAAAATAGAAATTTTATAACATTATAAAATGAAACTCAACTTATAAAATAAAACTTTATATATAGGGAAAGTTTACAATTGATTCAGTAGTCAGTGATTAGGTATGTCTAAACTCGTACGCTTTCAACTTCATCGTGCGTTGCAAGGCCACAAGCGAAGCTCAAAATCATACTCCGTAGTGACAGTCAGATGAAACAAACTATATTCTACGGCCAAAGAAATCCATTTTCAAAACTTGTAATTACTTTTAAATGTTGTTTATGTATGTGGCCAGTTGCCTCAGTGTGCCTCACGTACATTTAGTCGTAGATGAAATCGCGATGGACGAGTATTTACTAACTAGTAGGCTTTACCTTGTTTTTAACCCTTTTCACATCAATATTGAAATTAATATCTAGAGTGGGTAAATCGCTGTTCCGCTTAATTTTATGCAATTCAAGGATCTTGTTAGCATTTTTGGGGCATTATACATTATTCCGTCCGGGCTGGAGATGAATGCACAAGCAAGCCCACAGCCCAGACAAGGGACGTTCGAGGATCGGACAGGCGTTTTAGTGGTTATCCCTAACAATGATGCAGCAATAGCAATTCATACGCGAGGTGCTAGTGCCACCCCGCAACCTGGCGAACCCACACACGAGCTGCGACCTTTCCCCTTCGAGCGGCTTATGGTCCTCAATCGAATTTCCCGTGTATAAAAAAGGAGGTATTCTATATCATACTAGGTTTATAACACATGATAACCTTGATAAACTTTTAAAATTGCAATTTCTTCTATATATCTCTCGCCGAACGAAAAAAAGCACAAGATGAAATTGAAAGCAGCGCACAAGTGTGGACTTACCCTATAAATTATACTTTTTACTGCCCGTGTTAAAGTCTCCTAACAATAGGTTTCAACAAGACTTTTTAGATCTAATATCTCTCAATTATCTAACAACAACTTCTAATTACATACTCAGAGACCTATACTAATACTTGTCAGTAACTGGAAAGCAAATAGATGATAAGTACTAAACGTATACGGAAAGGTATAAGATGTTTTACGTTGATTAAACAACGGCTGTTCAATTCTCAACTTTATTGTTTAGCAATAAGATGTAGTACAATCAAGTGTTATTGTTTGTGAACTGTAAATATAAGAATGCAATGCAATTCAGAAAAGCTAGGTTCATCTGCGATGAAAGTAATTTCGCTAATTTGTTAGGGCTTAAAGGTCCTGCTGGGGCTTTCTCGTTTTGAAACTAATGAGATGTGCGGTCGTGAATGTATAATTTTTGTTGAAACTTGATCAAAACGATTAGCTTCCTTGAAGTCATTTGCTAAAACTGATATTTGATGCAATACTTATTTTATCATTTAACATGCCTTACGCTATCTTATCTCCTATCAGTACAAATGCCAAGCAGTCTCCAAATTAGTACAAAAATTATTTACTGAAACTGTCAATAATAATAATATTATCCATTAAATATCCCACTGACACAGATCTACCCATTTTCTTATAAGAACAAATGGTATACCCGTCTTGCTTGTCCATGACGGATTAACGAGATTTAGACATAAGTAACAACGTTATGCAGGTTTATTCACGATGTCTCTGAATCTAGTTTTACAAATCGGCATACAAGAATAATAATATGAGGTTCTCGCAAACTTACAAGATAATCTTCAAAACATCAGGACCAAAACTAAAACAAGAATTTACAACTATCTCTCTTTCGAAACTATATCCGACATTTGCGTGAATATTGAAGAGAAGGCGTCCTATTGGGTGGAGGAGCGAGATGGAAGACCTTCCAGCGAGGCTATTGTTATTCCTCGCAGACTTAGGCCCATCTATTACTTTTGGAAATTTGTAAATATTCTTGTTACGTTTCGTCCCCGAAACGTACAAAGAATATATACATCGACCGGAATCGTTTGCGACCTTAATTATTGTACATCACCATATTGGCTTTTAAGTGTTCCACTACAATATGAATCCTGGTGCATTGAAATATCCACTTTCGCAGCTTTTTCTTTCAAATATGACAAGTGTTAAAATAATCTGGAACTTTTTTGCCATTTCTTGCAACTACCAATCTAGACACGTGTCAATTACAGTGTGATTGAAAATGAAGATGAAATTATTTATTTCAAAATTGGATCTATACAGATAAATAAAAATAAACTGTCTGTTTGTATTGTCAAAATAACAGCTTTTTACTAAATGCATATGAAAGCCATCAAACTCAAACTCGTATCAAAAAGTTAATTTTTAAAATTTGTATCTATCTGCGTGTTCCAGCTAATCTCTAAAACAGCTGGACCGATTTTGACGGGACTTTCACTGGCAGATAGCTGATGTTATAAAGAGTAACGTAGCCTACTTTTTTTAGGATTCCGCAAAAAATAATTCCACGCGGACGAAGTCACCGACACAGCTAGTCTTACATATTATTAAAGCCGATTTAGATGGAGGTTCATTTCTGTCTTTCAATTAGGATGGATCAACAAGATCTATATAAACATAAACTTGAATCATACAATATCATTGAATACCGTCATATTCCTTTGAATTTTGTGCCTTGCAACCAAACTGCTTCACTTCGATTGATCCGTCTGATATCAGCATTGTCGAAAGTCATGATTTTACCATTGATTGCTTTCAAACGAATTTTATTTACTTTTCAAGTAGAAGTAGCTGAGCAGCAAACTCCCCAGGAACATGTTTTCCCTGATTAATATTTAACATTATATTGTCCCAACATGCGTGTTTTGAGGCCCCTATTTTCTATTAGATTAATCTGACATGATGGAAACACAAGCGATCCTTAACTAAGCAATCAAGCACCGAAGCGAACGTGAGGCGAACAATGATCTCGTGTGTAATTGAAGTGGTACAATGGCACCTGCTCCCGTGGGAACGTTCGCAGGATTAGGGCGTTCCGGACTAGAGGGTGCGAGTTCAAGGCTTCTTGTAATGAATTTAACATAAACTATTAACATATTACTGTGGGAACAGAAAAAAACATTATCATAATCAATTAATTGTAACTGACATTTAAACGTAGAAATATCATCATATAAACGTCCCTCTGCTGGGGCCTACGATTCCTCATTTTCACACAACAGTAATCACGATGTGCTGGTTTCCTCATAATTTTTCTTCAGCTTATAATAATTGTAACAATAAATAAATAAATCGGCAGACAAACACACACACTGTATAACCCCAAAATTAAGCAAGTTACGCTTGTGTTATGGGTAATATACAACGGACCACTCTGGGGCCGATCCCAGACACCCAGACCATAGTAAATAACGGAGAAAATACGTTTCCGAAATTTACTATACCAGGAACCGAACCCGGAGCCTCTGCGTTGCAGTGAGGTAGGCCGGCAAAGGCTTAGCCCGCTTAACCACAGAGGCCGTCAAAAAAAGCCACTTTTCAGTAGCCGTGATCTTTTCGTTTTAACAATACTCATTGGCACTTGAGATCTTTGTCTTCCGTGACCACGGCTACTGAAAAGTGGCCGAAACGTCGGAATAGTAAAAATCAAATAAAATACCGCGCTTAAAACTGTTAAAACGTAGATTTATTATGTACTAGTATACATAATAAATCTACGTTTTAACAGTTCGCGAAAACTTAAGAAAATATAATATGCAAATTAAATCAGAAAACTGCCAAACTAGTGGGTATGCTTTCCGGCCAGAATTCGAACACGCTCCGGTGAAGGAAAACATCGAGATGAAACCTGCACATCAAGACAAATGTGTCAAACCCGCCAATTTGCCTTGGACCAACGTAGCGGGTGTACTGCTCGTTCCGCTTTAAACGGGTGCCTGAGGCCTGGGACGTTTATTATAGCAGTTTCCATCTAAATTTTGTCATTTATTTTAAAACCATCAAAAGTCTCTTCGATTTTTTTATTGACATAAACATAAATTTCGTTAACTTAATAAAATATAGCTCTCCGTTAAAAAATAAGATGCGTTACGTAAATGTTTTTAAACATTAAAAAGAACAATCGACCACGTTATTCATATGGTAATTAGATATAATGTCAAATTTATTTAAATCGTTTAGTGAAAATATGAAGTGAGAGTACAGTGCGTTGGCTAACAAGTGAAATTTCAGTCATGTTTAACATAATGTACATTATTTATTTAGTCATATGTCACACATCTAAAACGTGGGATGCATCTAAAATAGGGATGTCGACGAGCAAGTTTCTTTTTATAGCTGAATACAGGTATACTAAGAGACGGCCTACATGATGGAAAGTTTTTACGGAATAATCTTTTTTAAAAAGATATTTTAAAGACGAACAGTTCAAACGATTTTTTGAACACTCTCCAATGTGTCGGCGGCACCGGTATGCAGTGGACAGACCACCTACACGAACGAAGCGCTTCGCATCCAACTTTGCTATACGCTCCGCCATAGAGTGGAACTCTTTGCCGGAGTCTGTCTTGTCCTACAACCTGGATGTCTTCAAGTCCCGTGTGAATAAGAACCTTCTAAATAAACGTGCACCACCTTAGACCATATGTTCGCCTAGTATCAGACGAGATCATGGTCAAACGAGTACTATAGGTACTCGTTTGACCATGATACATACATACATTAAAAAAATGTAGATAGGGTAGAGTACGCCGAGAGCTGTAAGTCCAAAATATAATATCTTAATAATATTACTACTATTTCTCTAAAAAATTACAAGTAACATTATGGCAGAGATTCGCGTCTAAACATTCATTTCTAGCACGTAATAATACATTTAGCAAGTACGGAAATGAGCATACTAATTATTACTAATGATTTAGCATATATAAATAAAAATTAAATAATTAAAAATTTAAACTATTAAGAATAAATACATCCGTACTGAAAATATTAAAAGGTGAAAGTCACTTTGTTTGAATATTCGCGTGTTACTTCTTCATTACCTTGGGAATAACCAGGTTATCATAAAATTTGAATACATATAATATACCTATACTTTATATGTGATTTTGCAGTTATACACTGTTTAGGGTACGTGGTCAAACATAAAAAGTGGTGAACACTACTCTACTATGGGAATTTGTAAACCGTGCACTTTTACAGTTGTACTTTTTACTGTGCTACTAAATACTCATTTCTGCGTAGTAAGGCCTGTAATAAGAGGCAACACAACAACCCACAACCAAGTGGTAGAGTATTTGCCACCAAACAACCTTGAGTTGCATATTCTGGCATCAGTAGCGAGGTTCCAGCTCCCTCTTTGAGGCTTGCAGCAAATAGGCGGCAGGCCACATTCCACCAGGTGCGCCGTCAACCTGTCTGCTATACTCAGGCAATAAAAATATATATAAGATAATTTATATCCCGACAAACGGGATAATAGTATAAAGTCAACTCGAGCAAAACGACGTGGAAATATTTCTAAGAATATAATAGTTCTAGCAACCCTAGTCACAAATGTATGCATATAGGTGATAAATGATCTTGTTATCGGCTAACAAGACTAAATCTAAATTTTTAGGCCTTGCAACTTCCTGTTTCGGTGCTGAGCAAACATGTCGTTGCGATATCTATTGTTAAAACAGGTGCTAAATGTACTTGAGACCTATGCTAAAATATATTTAGATGCACGTGTTTATTAGGACAAGTGTCTTTTTTGTAATACTTTTAAATTTCTAAATTTGTTGAAAGTGAAACCTCCAATATAGTGATATAGATAACACTTTTTCGCTCACCAATTAAACAATTACAAAAATATTACAATATTGTCTTGTGGTCCTAAAGCAGTTTCTTCCAGGCAAACTAACATAAAGAATAACTTAAACTATTCTGATCATGTAGGTGGTGCGGTATTAGTTAAGACATAATATACTTAAACTTAAACTTAAATATAATCGAGATGAAACGGTTCCTGCAATTTTTGAAAGGTAGACATTGTGAACGTCTAATCATAACAAATACAAAATGTCTTTATTAGGCCTTATAAAGGAAAATAATAGTAGAAATAAAAATGCAATATTCAGGCTAAACACTATACAAAATTCTTAATTGTCTTCGAGTCTTAAACCATGTAAGAATTGTAAATAGTACCTGGAAAGCAGGCGATGGACGTGCTAGCAAGTACGCGTACTTGCTCGCTTGTTAGAATTCTGAACGGATCTTGAATGGTCAGAGGATAGTAGGGATCGCTTTGCGCCTCGAGCGTAGCCATATGCGTTTTAATAATATACTAGCTGACCTGTACTCACTTCGCTGGGCGTAATAAAAATATTATTCAACATAATCAAATATAGCCTATGTCAATCAAGAATAGAGAATACAATCCCGGGATCCCGACCGTTTTCTGACCCCGAAATTCCCGGAACTGTACTGGGCTAATCTCGGGATTTTCGGGTTTGCCACAAACAGGTCTAGTTTGCACTCCGTTATCCGTTGCGAGTTGACAATGACCTCGCTTAGATTATATTAATAGCATTTATTACATATCGACAAAAAAACAAACCTTTGATACGCGTACGATACGTACTACATAAGTACAGCTCTAATAATATGATTGTCGTAGAACTTAGAAGGGATTTCCCCGCTCGGGACACTTCAATACAATACTCTTAATAAAATTGCCCAACGGACCAATAGAGGAATCACCCGGTCATCTCATATCACAAAATTCCTCCAACCAGTGTAGAACCTGAACGAGCGTTTTCAGCTGCTGCTTATGTTGGCAATAAACTACGAAGCAGGCTTGGAAGTCAAACCTTGGATGCATTGATATTTCTACGACTGTATTTTCGAAATTCTAAATAAGTCTTTTTGTCTCGTTATTTCTTACTTACAAAGTATAGTGTCTTTGTTTTGTCTTTTTTATTTTCTTACCATATTGTAATTTGTGTCGTGAACTCGTGGAATAAAACATTTTTCTATTGTATTGTATTGTATTGTATTATCTAATCAAGAATAATGTAGTATTCTACTAGTGATAGAATTTTCAAAATCGGTACAGTAGTTAAAGAGATTACTTCCTCCAAAAAAACTCACAAGGTTTACCTATTTATAATATTAGTTTAGTTTGATAATATTATGTTTTGTGCCTTTACTCAAAAGAGACTCGATACCTCATACTTCGAATAAGGTCAGAAATTGCACATGCGCACAAGGCCAAGGTCACTGCTCAAGAATGGCACTGGAGATTAGTCTTAAGGCTACATACGGGTGACAAAGATCGTCAAGAGAAATACGCGTACTTGCTACTTGCCTACCGGGCCACGAAAAAAAAAGCTGTCTGCACTTTTGACCAGACCCATCTATTCTCATGTATTTCGATGCGCTGAATCCGAATCTGGGATCAGTTTGGTCCTGATGATGATAAGAATAGATGGGTCTGGTCAGTACAGATCATTTTTTGTGAGCCGGTGTAATTAATCAGAGCTTCCTCACGCCAATTATAGTTTAGATGTAACAGACATTTATCTATTAAATAATACATTTTTTTCGTAATTAATTAGTTTGAATGTTTATATGTGGTCACGTTCATTTTAATGCGTGTGTTTGTGTGAAGAAGGAACTAAGAAAGAAAGTAGGTTAAAAATTATGTATTGTTGAGAAAACCAGAGTTTAAACAACTTTAATTGACGACTGTTTGAGTGGATTTGTACTTAAGTGATAACAGAATACCCACCTTGATGGGTGGATGCTTTCGTGGGTTATTGTTTTTAATATACACTAGCTGCGCCCCGCGGTCTCATCCGCGTGGTGATGGAAAATCATTATTTTATATCTTTATAAATTATAGCCTATGTATTATTCTGATGTGTAAGCAATATTATTGTAAAGCTTCATCAAAATCCATTCAATAGATTTGCGTGAAAGAGTAATAAACATACATTCTTACAAACTTTCGCGTTTATAATATTAGTAGGATTCACTAGGCGACTATTTTTAAGTTTGTCTCATATCCCTTGGGAATGGAGAGTGCCGGATATACGGGAGTTCCTCAAACGAATTTTGGTGTCATAACTCTACACATTCATCTTAGCCTATTCATCTCTGTGACACGCAGCTCTTTCATTGCAACCCTAACACTGGCCACGTACGTAACATCCAACTGGCTATACTGCGTTTATTACAATCAACAGACCCTTGCCCTCTGCTATCCCTATGACTAGGCTGTTAATGACTGCGGGGGGGTTCCTTTTCAAAGTCTCAATGCCGAGATAAAAACCTTGATGGTTACTAAAAATTTTGCCTATTCACGTAGACACTTCAAAAGGCTAAGCATTGCATATGGACACTTACAGGCAACGTTTGAACGATACCTCGTACTGAACTCGAGTCAGACTGAAGCAGTCTGACTATAGCAAATACTATAATAAACGTTTATTTTTAACATATCTCAAACATGTATAATTTTCCTTACGATACCAAAGACATCGCGAGAAATATAATTATCTATGGTACGGACAGAACATCCTGACAAAAACATAAACACGAGTATATCGCAACTTGGTTACATCATCTAAAACATTAAAATTCGTGTCCGAACAGCCATAAAGCATCATAGGCCATAAAAATTCTTTATTTCGGCATTGGCATTGAAAAGAAACTTGGCGGAACAACGAGGCTTTTGCAGTCATTATATTACGCACAGAGCGGATGGTAGCCAAATAAACAAAATTTTGACAAATGCTTGCCTTATAAACTTATAATATTGAAGAAAAATGTTCTAAAAAAAAGTGAAACAAAGTGTGACAAGGGGTGAGAGGAACTCTAAATTTCATGACGTCACATTTCACATATTATATCGTTATAATATATTTAAGCTTTAAAACATGAAATTTTAAGTATTAACGACAAACTTCAAAACATTTTCAACTCTATCTGTATGAGCATAGTGTTTAAATTATTAAATATAATGTTTTCTATCTCATTCTCTGGCAGGCTTAGTCCTATAGATTTATGTGCTTATCTCTTTTTAGTGTCGCTTTTTCGTTTCATCGCGTTTCAAATCACAACGATTCTAAAGAAATTTTACTTCAATAACATTATTCAACAAATTATTAACAACAAATCATGTCAGCTTCGTCACTAACGTAAGTGTCACTTTTTCTGTAATATATATAATACATCCACTCCCGCTAAAAGACATAGTGACACTTTTTATATCTCCTGTTATATTAGAAATATCACTATAAAAGTTTTTGCATTAAATTTACTAAACACGGTGTTAATAGATGGCATTAATAACTAATTTTCGGCAAATTTTGTTATCATCGTACGATATATGTATAGATATTACAATGAGGAAGTTTCAATACTTCTAATGTATATTTGTTTGTTCCCTCCTCGAGTCTTTAGATATAGATTTTATACACAATTTGACATAGAGATTTAAAATACGACTCCATTTCTCGCGAGAAACGGAACAAAAACCCTAAACTAAATATACCTATATATAATTGAATTCCACGTATATATGACTCATCACGATATCTCAGGAACTATAATTACCTATAGACTTGAAATTTGGCATAGACCTTCCTTTCGCCAAGTAGAGGTCAGCTAAGAACGGATTTTACGGCACGCGAAGCGGGCGGTTATCAGCTAGTATAAAAATAAAATGAAAGACATCATTGTTTTAAATCTATCAATTCAAGCCGAGGGTTGTTTTTTTTTCAAATTCAAATTCAAATTCAAATTCAAAGTTTTTTATTCAAAATAAGTTCCACTGGAGAACACTTTTTGAAGGTCATATAAATATATAAGTTAAAATTTAATTTTTCTTCCTATTCTATGTATACCGCTTCACAACGTGTTATTGCTGTTAAGGAGAAGAAGCGGCAAGAAACTCCCTAGCAACACGTCTAGCTAAATAATGTTTTTCTTTAAATTTCTTATTCTATTTATATCTCAAGTTGTCTTTTTTTTAATAAGTTTTATACAGAAGTATGTTACAGAATTACTTTTTGAAGAATTAATGGAGTTGTAGCAAACAGTGTTTTTATTGTAGTATAGGTACCCGTTTGACCACGATCTCGCCCTTCGTGGAGCGAAGATGTGGCGTAGGATGGAGCACGCTTACCTAGAAGGTACCTATTCACACGGGACTTGAAGACACCCAGGTTATAAGTATTAGGAAAGACAGACTCCGGCAATGAGTTCCACTCCTTTCCGGTGAACACAGGTACCGACACACTCCTTTGCGGTGCGTATGATGAAGCTAGATGAAAAGCGCTTCGTTCTTATAGGTGGAATATCCACCATATATCCGTTGTAATGAAACACTCGGTTTTTAAGATGAAGCCGCCCATTGAACTATCTATATTTCATATTTCTGCTGTTTGATATACAGTAAAGTTGTCAATCTATCTACATATTTTGAAACTTGTTAAATGTTTCCAAAATGTTATAAACTGTAATATTTTATGAGAGTCGAGAATCAATTAACAAGATTGGGTCTGGAAATCATCTTGTTGTGAGATGACTGAGTAATTAGAAAACAACTCTCTTGTCGTCGATACGTAAAGTATAAAGTTGCAGCGACTCAATGCCTGCGTATTGCCATTGCCGACTACTAATCGCGCAGTGCGCCATAGCTCTCGCAATTACCACCTGTCAACAGTTGAACTAAATTCTTGACAGCTTCACATAGTACACGATACAAATTGCTTGCCACAATACAAAGAAACAACCGCAACAAGCAATAGGTCGAAGAAAAGCTGGTTAATTACAACAAAGGTTAAATATAAAGAATGTTAAGTCCCTTTATTATATAGAGATTAGAGAGAGTCCAATGGATTGAAGATCTTTGTTTTAGTTGAAAGTACTTCAAAGAAAGACTGAATTGACTAAATTAAGAGGATCATGCAGCGGAATGTACTGTAATGCAAGAGGAAAAATATAGCCAATTTTTAGACGATTTAGACGTAGACAAATGCTATATATATGTCTAGAACTACTCCATAAAAAGATTTTATATGGAAGTCTTCTATTTCACAACCATTTCACACCTTTAAAGACATGTTTACTAAAGTGTTATAAAATTTGAGGTATTAATGGTGTCTATTTTAAATTTACAAAAGTTACCTACTTATAAAATGAATTTAATATTTCTTTAATATTTTCATAGGAGCTAGCGTCCAAATTTTCCGTTACGAAACAAAACTTCATTGATTTATTAAATGTTAAACATTCTGTTTATAACAATTAAAACATGTTTGTTTATAAGTAATAATGAGAGTTTAATCTTTTAAAGGCATAGTATGATGATGATTTGGGTAAACACGGCTGCACAAGAAGAAAACTATTGAAAAATAAATAAAAACATTTTTTTCGCGACTAGTATACATAATAAAACTACGCTTTAACGGTTTTAAGCGCGGTAATTTATTTGATTTTAATTGTTCCGACGTTTCACGTTTCGACGGAAGACAAGATGTCAAGTGTCAATTGAGTATTGTTAAAGTTTTATTTAGCCTACCGCCAACCTGTTCATTTTAATTTTGTTTATGGTTATTTACTCTATGGGACCCTAATCTAATTTACCACCGCTTCGCAACATGTTGTGGCTTGAAAAGAAGCGGCGCAATAAACTCTTCGGCAAACATGCCTAGCTTAATTTCATATAATATTAAAATGGGTGGGAGGTAAAATAAAAATAAATTATCAGTCAAGTTGGTTTGTGTTCCGTAGTTGGTCTTTGTCTTCCGTAATCGCCGCTACTGAAAAGTGGCCGAAACTTAGGAATAATAAAAATCTAATAAATTACCGCGCTTAAAACAGTTAAAACGTTGTTTTATTTTAATAATATTTTTGCTTAGTAACGGTTTTCTTTTAAAAGTGAAAGAAAGAATTTATTTGCTAGGAAGATATAATTTATACATTTCTATGGTTAAATTTAATATGTTGTCCGCCGCGTTTCCTACAAATGAGGTCGGCAACTCAGCATAAAGCTGTATGCGCTTTGCTTCTGAATAAAATTATAATAATTTAATACCAATTATAAATAATCTTTGGAATTACAAATGCACAGTTCTGTGGAAGCAAAAAAAAAGTATTGTACCAAAAATTGTTGTAATTAAAATTGTAAATAAATCGGACCGTTACAATGTCCGGCGTCCGGTATAAGGGCCGGTCCACACCGGCGGCTAAGGCAAAGCCGCGTTAACCGTTACACCGGCCAACCGACGGAAAGTAACACAAGTGGAATGAGAATTATTGCTAGTTAATTGAGGCTATCGGCCTCGAAGATGAACTCAGCTTAAATACATACGAATTATTCGCCTAGATTTTGATTATCGAAATTTATAATGCAGTCTTGCTGCCGCAGAGTCGTTTACCGTCCGAAGTCTATACGAAATCGAGATATTATCGGCTTATTATTTCGTTTAAATATATTTAAATCATTATATATCTCCTCAGTCAATAGAAAAATGAATTGTAAATATTACTTACAATCATTCTCTCAATATGAAACTATTGATAGTTCGGGATTTATATAATGAAACACGTAGAACTTTGAGAACTATTTTATTCGAATTCAGAACGAAGAATACCCAACGCACAGCGAGTTTAGAGTATTTATACGGCGTTAACAGTCCAATAAATTTTACATTCTTTACTAAAACACATTTAATTCTGACAATGTAGGTCTTAAATTATGTCAAAAAATTCAATTTCGTATTAATTTCACTGGAGAACACTTTTTTAAAGGTCGTATATGTAAGTCAAAATTCAAATCTACTTGCTTTACTGTGTACACCGCTTCGCAATGTGTTATCGCTGTTCAAAGGAGAAGAAGCGGCAAGAAACTCCCCAGCACCTCGTCTAGCTTAATCATTAATTATAATTTTATACTAAATCTTAATATTTAATTTCTAATCACTTCAAAAAGAATTCCATAAATTACTGTCAATAAATAACAAAGTCCTGGTAGCGTAATGGTTGGCACGCGTCCCAAACTCAAAGGGCGCTGGTTCGATAATGGCCGGAATACATGCACCACTTGGGAGTTTTTGTTAAAATTACCACGTGCTAATAACGGTGAAGGAAAACATCGTGATACAACCTGCACGTCGAGATAACCGATGTGTCAAACCTGCCAAGCCGCCTTGGACAAGCGTAGCGGGTATACTGTCCGTTCCCCCCCTATAATGGGAGGCCCGAGCCCAGCAGTGGGACATTTATGGGCTGATGTTATTATACTATAAATAACATTAGTTCCAATATTTACTTATAGGCGGCGCCACCAGACAACTTCAACAGATGGTTGCAAAAGTACCTTCATTATTTCAAAATATAAATAATAGCTTTACTAGTCAGTCAAAACTTAGTATTGTTACAACTTAGGCTTCGACAAAGGCAAATTGCACGAACAGTCCGTAAAAGCACATTTTATTACCTGTCGGCATTTGAACTAATTGTAATCCTTTTATGATCGTCTTCTTTTTTTTCACTTATTTATTGGCATACGTATCTAGTTATTGTGGAGAACAGCCTATTGTAATCGTTTATGGCCGCATACAGGTATCATTAGCCAGGCGTTACGGATTAAGTACAAGCTGATTCTAGGAAACTATGTCGACGATACGATACAGGCACATTTTCATTTGTGAAGTATAAAAATGACGGCCTGATGGAAATAGGGGGCAGTCGAGCGAGAACCACGATCAAGGCGTGACGTGTGTACAATCGGGGAATCTAATAGTGACAGACTTTGCGCGTTTTATTGAATTATGACCTTCTGCATTACGTTTGGACTTGTTGTGTTCGGTTATATTTGTATCTGTGTTATACGTGTTTGTATAGTTCTAATAAACTCTATAATAATTCCAACGGCATTTTAATTCGAGTCCTGCAACTCCTAACATTAATTTAGGTTTCGTTTTGACCAAAACGACTATGGACCTAAAATAATAAGCTATAAAATGTAATAAATTAGAGACTTTCATAAAGCATAAAATTCATAGACACGCAATATTTATATGTTGTAAATCCACATTACCTTAAACACAATCAATCAAATGCAAATACCGATCTGTATCTGTTGACATCAAACGTGGACGTGAAACGAATTGCTTCCATTTTCTTACCCATTCAAACCATTTGGGAGGTATTTAATACAATCCCAAGGGCTACATAAACTACGCGCAATTTGCGTGCGTCAAATCCTATTAATATTTTCTTAAGTTTTCGCGACTAGAATCTTATATACAAAAATGAATCATAGAAATGTATGTACGCGAATAACATGAGAACGACTTTACCGATTTTAATGAAATTTTGTGTGTGTGTTTGAGTGGGTCCCGGGATGGTTTACATCCACAATTGGAACTGGTAGGTGGCGCTGAGATCGAATTCTAGAATCCTCCTAATCATCTGGACCGATTTTGGTGCTTTTTTTTGTGTGTTACAGTGGATTCCCAGATGGTTTAGATTCGCAATTAAAACCGGTAGGTGGCGCTGAGATCGGGTTCTAGAATCCTCCTAATCACCTGGACCGACTTTGGTGATTTTGTTTTTGTGTCGTGAAACAAAATCTTTTAGGAATTCAGAAAATATGGCGATAAGAAGTTCGCCGGGTCAGGTAGTACATAATAAAACTACGGTTTTAAGCGCGGTAATTTATTTGATTTTTATTAATCCAACGTTTCGGCCACTTTTCAGTAGCTATGATCACGGAAGACAAAGATGTCAAGTGTGAATGAGTATTGTTAAAGTTTTATTTAGCCTACCGGCAACATGTTCGTTTTGATTATTTAGTTTTAATTTTGTTTGTGGTTATTATTTACTATGGGAGCCTAATCTAATTTAGTCTTTAACAATACTCATTGACACATGACATCTCTTTTTCTGTGATCACGGCTACTAAAAAGTAGCCGTAATAATAACCAAGCAAGTTAACGCGCTTGAAACCCTTAAAACATAGTTTTATTATCAAATACTATTGTTAATAAAAGAACGTTCCTTTATTAACAATAGAATTTGGATGGGTCCGTACCCATACTACGTGGCCTATTCAGGGGAGGGAGGGAGGTCTTTAAAATACCACGCTTTGTCACTGGGCCATGGCTTAGATTTTAGTCACGTAGTGAATATCCTTTAGGGTAATCTCGGACTTTTTTGAGTTATACCCAAATACAGCGCGCAGCGTTTAGCGCTCTTTAAACGGTTTATGTTTATATAATAGTTTTTCTTCTTGATTGTTTTTTCACTTGTAATTATAGGTACGCACTTTTGACGTCACGCGGCAAGCTCCTTATTAATAAATACAAATATGAGCCAAATAATTTTTATTTTTTACTTTCTGTTTGCAAAAATTGATTTAAAACCATATATATGAATTACTACGTAAAAACTAGAGGGGGAGAGAGATGTTGGTACATACTACGGGTGGTCACCGAGGGGAGAAAGGGGTAAAAATGGTCCACTTAGTATGGGTATGTACCCTAATATAAATGAGAGTATTTGCTAGCAAATTCTCTCATTTATGTATGTTATCTATATTTATTTATGTACAATTTGATTGTCTTGAGTCTTATAGTCTCGTGTGAGGTATTTTGTAGGTAAGCGTTCTCCATCTTCGACTATCATCGTAACACATTAGGCGCGACCGTGGTCAAATGTGAACCTATTTATAAAAAAAGGTTAATGTTTATTACTGGATGTTTATTCACGCGACAACTAATGAATAAAATTTAACCAAACTTCACAGTAATCGCAGTATAGCTTAAATAAATAAAAATTATAATAAATATATAGACAAACACCAAATGAATTAATGTTTCCATTTATCCGCTGTTTAAGTTAACCCTAACACGACACCGTATAATTTTCACGGGCGATTTGACATAAGACAAAAACTGGCGGGCGGCAAACTATTGATGTGACCACAAACCCAAGAGGGCGGGCCCTTTGAATTTGACAAATGAAAATAATCACCGCTATTCGGTAGTTTATTTAGTTTTTTGAACAAAGGTACCAATGTGACGTGCATTAACGATTTTAAACTGTTTCATTAAAAATATGGTAGCGTATACAATTAAATATAAAACAAGTAAGTATAAGACAGCAATGTGACTGCTAGAGTCAGTGCCAGTAGATGACGACGTACTCACCATGATCAAATTGAATGTATTTTGAAGAAAGATCTGCTAAATAGCACCTTAAATAATCGTCAATCCATATTGGCAAGAAGAAAACAAATGAAAAGAAGTATTTGAATTAAAGAAAAACATAAAAAGAATATGTCCAAATAGGTTTGGATAATGAAAGTAGATGAACGAAATCCATCGTGTCAGCCTACTCTAATGGGAAGAAGGCGTCAAAATATTTAAAAAATAATGTTATAGATTAAAAAAAAACAAATAACAAAGTGATTGTTTGTTTATTACGAAACTCGAAATAAATATTTTGTTCTTTCTTTCTAATAGCAAAAAGATTATTTATACTATAACAGTGATTATACTTTTATCGAATTTAAAATTTTAATTTCACGTCATGGTCCTTCAAGCCGGACAATTGAAACATATAAAAAAGATACATATAAAGATTGGGTCATTGTAAGATAAGAAGTTTATTCAGTTTAAATTCCATGCAAAATGATTCTGTTCGAGTTGACTATCAATGAGAGAACAGGTATAATTTTGACGGTGAACGCCAGCCATCTAATTATTAACAAAAAAAGTCCAAACGGTTAACAACACCGTTGATCAATTCCAAATTAAGTACCATACTGAATCAAATGATGCGTAAAACTATGAACTTCCATTAGTTATACAAAAGTACCTGTGAGTAACCACAATATCCGGGTTCAGTGGAAAACGAGGTTTAATATTGTCTTTTTCTACAAAATACATTCAAGTTTAAACAAGTTTTAGGTTCTGAAACGAATGTATAATAATCATAGATTCAAAAGTGATATGAAGCATCTTTCAAGCATTTGAGAGGTCGATAGTTATTCAAATATACATATAAAAGTGACTTTATATATATTTTGTGATACATGAAAGACCTTTATGAAGAAGAAGTCGCGAGAATATCTCCATTAATAATATTATATACACCAACGTAAATTTGAATATTTCTTTGCTGTGATATGGAAATTAACAGATTTCCATTATTTGGTAAAGAATATTCTATTCTATTCTATTCTATATAGAATAGAATAGAATAGAATATTCTTTATTGCACACAGGAAAATAATACACATGAGTTAACAATCATTTAACTAGTACAACTGGCGGTCTTATCGCTAACAGCAATTTCTTCCAGACAACCTTCTGGAGATGATTTCACATTTCTAATAGTAGGTCGGTATTCAGTGCGCATTTAAAATATACAATCCTATATACATATATTAATAGTAAATTAAAATGCTCATACATATTTATATACAAATATATGTACATAGAGTTACATACACATACATAAATTACTGTTATTTTTTATTTTAATTTACGGTTTATTAAAAGTTGTAAGTGACTTCGCACTTCTGATAAAAATATGGTAATATATATATATGTGTTTGAGCTTCCAGAGTTCGCAGTAAGAATTCATAGACGCTAATTACTTGAGAATAACTAATTTATTTATTGTAAGATTACAAGCAGTCCGTTGAAGTCGGTATTCAAATTATAAGTTCAAAAATTGATGTAACGTTCTTCTCGTGTGTCACGTTGACGTTTTTAATTAACGTTGACATTTGATGTTTGAAGTTATAGTCGCGTTCGCGACGATATGCTTTTAATAACGAGGATGAATATATAAGAAAGTTAAATAATTTCCGAAAGATACCGATTTAGAAATTGTTAAGTTGCGAAAATACGCAATGGCTTGAAAATCTCTGGTTTATCATACTGAATAATGACAATAAACCTGTTGCTGCAAGCGTCATTTAATATATACCTTAGCAACAAGTACATAATTATTGACCAGGCGGACTTATAATAACAATATTTTACGCTTAACAAGTATAACATTAAGTTAGTTCCGCAGGCTAAAGTTCAGTTAGCATAACAGACAACAACTCCTCCGTTCAAGTTCAAAATTAAAAATCAATGTCACCGGTTGGCAGGTTTTTTGTGCGAGTCGGCTACCGTTACGTCATTGGTTGTTCGAAGGTAATCCCTTGCTGGTCGCCACCCGTGACGTCTGTCCAATTTGCTCTCTCGTGCGTGACGTTTACTTCGCTCCCCTACTGCCGCCACTGGCGGTCACCAGTACTAAAAAATTACCTCTTACATCCTTAACATTTCTGACATACGCAGAAAATGCGCGACCCATATTGACAAGTCTGGAATTAAATTTTACAATGAATCACACACGTGTCGACGCTCACAATGCCTCATTAATTTTAACCTCTTTATTCCATCTGTTTATAAGTTCCAAAAACACTAAAAAAATCCTGAAAATTTAGGTTTCGTATATCATGGGAACTCTTATCTATATATATATATATATATTAATATGTGAAGCAAAAATGAAGCAAAAACTTTATACCCCTTTTTACGAAAATTGCGCGAATGGAGGAGTATGAAATTTCGCACACTTATAGTTTATATAGAGAAGGAGTGCAGAATGCTAATATATTTTTTAAATTATGCATAAAAAATATATTAAATCAATAAAATAAAACATTAAACACACTACCATGAATTTGACACACACGCATATATACTCTTTTGTTTATTGCTAAAGTCAAACTAACAGTGTAGCCTGGGCGAAATCGTCGAATAGTCTTTGACAACAGAACCTTAATAATGTTCAAACATATAATTTAAATTATTTATGGTCGAATTTCGACCACTAGTATAGGTAATCTTATCTTTCCTTACACGTTTTCGGAATTATTCAGGGTTGAAACAGTACACCTTTGCCTTCCATACTCCACTATTTTAATATAGGTCTTCTATCAGACAAGTTCCTTTAAATCAGCTTCACCACATTCTTTTCTGAGATACTTTTTCCAGTTTGCCTTCTAGGAACTTTAGCATGATGCGGTACAAAAGCTATCTCCGATCTTATTATGCCTTTAATGCAGTACCAAATTACACAAAAACGATTGTTATCCATGAAAAAGGAATAAAAAGCATACTATTATACAAACATCCAAACAAACTCTATTTCATACTTATAATTATATCTACGTACAAATTGTTTTTTTTTTTTAACAATATATGGAGCAATGGTGCAAAATTGAAAGGATTTTAGTATTAGTACTCTTTAAAGAAAGAAGAGATCTCTTTAAAGAGTGTAAGATTTTAACCGAGACACCGTATCCTAGATAAAAACTCATGCATAAACCGACACTTAGATGGTAATCGGTAAAATTTAAATGTCATCCAGTCTTGTAAGGCTTCCTGAATTTGTAAATACTTTTTAACTTGTACGGATTTGAAGTAGGAAATTACTAAAAACAAAAAATGTGTGTGCAGCTCACATGCAGTAGAAGTGAAACAAAATGTGACAGGAGGAGGGGGGGGAATTCTAAATTTCGTGACGTCACATTTCATATATTATATCGTCATAATATATTTAAGCTTTAAAACACGAAATTTGAAGTATTAACGAAAAACTTCAAAACATTTCCAACTCTATATGTTTGTTTAAGCACTGTGTGTAAATTATTAAATATAATATATTCTATCTCATTCTCTCGCAGGCTTAGTCCTATAGATTTATGTGTTTATCTCTTTTTAGTGTCGCTTTTTCGTATCATCGAGTTTCATATCACAACAATTCTAAAGTAGTTTCACTTCAAAAATTGTGTGTGTGTGCAGTTCACAGGCAGTAGAACTGAAATTTTAGAAAATATACTCACAGATAATTCGTCTCTTACTTTTATTAATATAAATATAATTCCTTTAGCCTACATCCGTCAACATATTATAATTCAAAATAACTTTCTTGAGTGTGCCTTTCAATTTTTCACTGTTTTAGTCTAAAAAATATAATTATCAGTTTTATTTTGGTCCAAATTGGACCTATGTTTAATCATCGGTCTTATGGACTGTCTAATCTATGCTGCACAATGTAAAACTCGTATTTCAATCTCTGGCAAGCTTAGTCCTATAGATTTATGTGTTTATCACAGTTTAGTGTTGCTTTTTCGTTTCATCGAATTTCAAGTCACAACGATTCTAAAGAAGTTTCAGTTGTAAAGTATCATATCGTATGAATGTTGTCCTACATGAGCAACTTCAAAGGTAAATAACACAGATGGTTACGAATCAATTTTCGCTTACTTTTAAAAACGAATTAAAGAGATGCGGTCAGCTGATCGATAAATCAAAGCCTACGCACAACTCTGTCAACCTTGAAAACGGTTTAATAGATTTTGATGAGTGGCGACTATTGCCCAATGATTTAAACATTCTTTATAATGCTACCGGTAAAAGCCATAATATGAGTGATGGCCATGTATGGTGGGAAAGCGATGTTTTGAATTGGTACGCAACGGGCGGCGTGAGAAAAATAACCACATAAATATGGTGCCCGGCAAGCTGTAATAAGATAGAAAATTGTGTAGGTACGAGACGCGAGACTATTGAAACATAGTGTTTAGTCTGCAGAGTTGTTTAGTCTTTTAAAGCGGATGCGGAAACTTGATCAACATTGCAACTTTTTCGCGTAATATAATATATGATTATGTATGATTTTTTTTACATTGATTAATAGCAAATTGCAATATTAGTGCTATTATTATCTTGAGTGTATATAGGTACGTATAATAGATAGATAGATAACACTTTATTATACACCAATACAAAAATGAACTTAAAGACTAAAATGATATCTAGTTGTGTACAAAGGGAGGTCTTATCGCTAAAAAGCGATCTCTTCCAGACAACCCCAGGAATGAATTGAGATGATAATGGCGATGGTGGTATACGTAACATATAGTACGAACTACTTACATTTTTGTATTATGTATTTTATATTATAATATTATGTATACAAGTCGCGAAAACTTAAGAAAATATTATAGGTACGTATAGTTTGTTTTATATCTATTTTCTTCGAATTTCTCTTATGCTGAAGAGTTAACAAACACACATGCGCCGAAGAGAATAGCGTAAAACGTAAGAATAACTTAGGTAAGCACACTTGAAGCGGACGCTTAAGAAGTAAACCATCATAATGATTTATAATCATAATAATTAGGTGAAACGAAAATGAGATAGTTTTAATTATATAGTTAAAAATATTGACATATTGATTTATAGTGGAGAAGAGTATAGAAAAAAATACGTACTGTGACAAAATCAAATAATTAGTGAAAGGAAAAAGATAATAATATTGTTACCGCTTCGTCATCATTGCGTTGGGAAACGGTATATTAGAGAGCAGATTTAATTTTAAACTATGAACGACTTAAAAAAAATTGATCATCATAAAGTTAACCAACAAAAACTTTTTATTGTGAAAAACAAATGTGATCACACCCAAAACTAACCCAAATATAGCAGCTAAAAATGATATAATTACCATTATTTATCAATTTTAATACAAATAATGATCAATCTAGTCTAGTTTATCTAACGGAAAGTTATTCAATGCTGTGTTACAATAAGCCCTCAAGGTTGTCTAATCTCTGTAATTTAAGTAGTCCTTTTGGTCCTCCTAGAAGCAACTAATGTAAACAATGAATTTAAAAGTTAGTAATATGACTGTACAGCAATATTAACGATGAATTTAAAATACATCGTTAGTATTGCTGTACAGGTTTTATCGCATTTTTTTTTAATGTGACACCATTATACCTTGATTTTTCTTACTGGATAAAATTTTTAAATCAAATTTAACGTGTATAGACGGTTAACTTAAAATATTTTCGAGTGCGATATCTAACTTTCTTTTTTTTATAAAATCGGTTGACAAACACACACACACTGTATATCCCCAAATTAAGCAAGTTACGCTTGTGTTATGGGTAATATACAACGGACCATTCTGGGGCCGATCCCAGACACCCAGACAGCGGGCAGCGGGCAAAGCCAAAGCCAAAGCCTTTGCCGGCTTACCTCACTGCAATGCAGAGACTCCGGGTTCGATTCCTGGTATAGGAAATTTCGGAAACGTATTGTCTCCGTTATTTACTATGGTCGGGATGTCTGAGATCGGCCCCAGAATGGTCCGTTGTATATTACCCATAACACAAGCGTAACTTACTTAATTTGAGGATATACAGTGCGTGTGTTTGTCTGCCGATTTATTTATTTCTTTCGATTTAAAATTTATGAGAATTTTATGAGAAAAATCGATTAATTGTACAACCTCGAATATAATCGATAATAATTTTCTAACGAAATAAACACTAAACACGCCATTCAATTTCTCGCCAGCTCAATGTTGACATTGAGATAGATGACACCGCGTTTCTCTTGTTAACCAAACTTCGAGTCATTCCCATACAAATTAAGGCTGGTCTCTTCAATATTTTTTTGCTTATTGACGCAATACTTGAATAGCAATCATTTTTGTATGGTATCGCGGCATTGAAGCCACCACTTTGGCCAGACGTCAACAGAGATATCATTAGAGTGTACACGCATAATTTGTTGCATGCACTGATTATATTATTTATAACTAGGATATGCCCGCGACTTCGTCCACGTTTGACTTGAAATTGCCGCGCACTTGAAAGTACCACACCATTAAAAAAGAATGTAAGTTATCGATTTAGTGAAAAGTATGTCGGAATATGCTGATTTTTATGCACCCGAACAACTACAAATTCCCGCGGGATTCCCGGGATAAAAAATCACACTTTTTTACATAAAACTTACTATCAATCAGTGAAAATATCGCACTGGAATTCCCAAAAAAAAACCCGCGGGATTCCCAGGATAAAAAGTAGCGTAGACTTTAAGTCTAAGAATATGCTGTCGATCAGCGAAAACCGCATCGAAATCGGCCCCGTAGTCTTTACCTGAATCCCGAACAAACAGACAAGAAATCTAAAAATATTGCATCGTCTTCTCCTTCGTGTATAGTGTATTCCAGTTGGTTTTTTTAATAGCTTAAATGTACAGACATGGCACGTTTAGAATTTATTAATATTATAGATAGACTAGCTTCTTCCCGCGACTTCGCCAGCGTGGAATGGTTGAAAAAACCCTCCCGATTTTAAAACATGCTTCATTGGTGCTCCGCTCCTATTGGTCTTAGCGTATAAATTGTTTTATTGTGTGATGATGGTACCGGCAATATCAATACTTAATTAGGTGCATAAATTGTATAATAAGCTGTTTAAGTAATTAAAGTTATTAACTATACCACGGGAACTCTTTAATTTTTCGGGATCAAAAGTATCCTATATGTTGACCAGGGATATAAGCTACAGTCCAGTCGTTTCGGAGATTAGCCGGTGCAAACAGACAGAGAAAGAAAAAATTTGAAAAAAAATCTAAATTAGTTCTATTTCAATTAGTTCTAATTCTATTTCTTCTTACATTACCCACTGAATGGGTTTTTAGCATTTTTTTCATTGTGCGGAAATTTGACCTCTTTGATTTTATTATATGTATTTAGATAGTTAGATGATGCACATTTTCCGCCGCGCCCTTGCGGTCGATCGAGCCGCTGCAAACGATCACATTACCAATGAGATGGTCCGCGGCGGTTGCGCGCCTCGTTACATATCTGTTACCCGTGACACGTTCACATTGTACCACGACAATATTTATCATCGGAGACACGTGTGCATGACTACGTAGTGATAATCATATCAGCGAAAAAAACATAGTACATATCAGTAAGCGTGTTTTAATATCTTACGAAAACAGTTCTATTATAGCCTTACATGACACAAGCGATACATGACCTAAGTTTTTCTTTTGTTGCAATAGGTATTTTCAACTAGTATTTTGTTGTTTATGATTCAGTAGGGTCTAATCTAAAACTGAAAGTCTTAAAACAAAAGAATAATTTCCTTTTGCAACAAAAAACATACTTAGGTTCAAATGTCACTTACTATAAAATGGCGTTAAAGGCTCGATATATTTTTTGTTTATAATTATGATATAATTTTTGTATTATAATAACAATTATAGTTATAATAACGATAATCAAAATGTAAAAGTAAATAAATAATAAAAATTAATAACTTGAAGATAGGCTAAACATCTAGCTAGGCTGCTGACTGTCCTTGTCTTCCGTGATCACGGCTACTGAAAAGTGGCTGAAACGTCAAAATAAAAATGAAATAAAATGCTGCGCTTAAAACCGTTAAACATAGTTTCAATCATATTTAATAAATATAATATAAGAGAAAGAGGGTTTATTTGGATATTTAATTTTTATTTATTTGCTCTCAATAAATTAAAACATTTTACACAGTCACGGTAAACAATTATACATATTAGATTGATTTGGAAAGAGCCTGATGTCTGCATTAGGTTAAAAAAAAACCTGTTTTGCTGATCACCAGGCTTCCTTCCTCGAAGGTTAAAAATATTTTAATCGTTCAGGATACTGCTGAATGTTACAAGTGTGTGAGAGCCTTTGTGTGGGAGGGCTGGTTTACGAATGATTATGTGCGTTGTGTGCGAGTGCATATGTCTCTGCGTGAGTGAGTATGTGTGTGCGTATGTGCGCATGTTTGATTCTTCTTGATTTTCTTCTTTTAGGACAGTTTCCGCGGAATGACATTTCGAAATTTAGCATAGCCTTGTGGACATCGCTAGTTTATTCGAATATTTATTATATTCACAGAGAACTAGCAAACTATATTATATACATTTTTTTATTTCGTGTGTAAAAACTATAAATATATAAGGCCAGTCTTCTATTCACGTATCAATTATTATAATAAATAATTCAGTTACAGAAAAAACATTACATCGCATCGAACAACTAATATGTTGGTTTATGTACTTTCGTGGTATAAAAAGGTTCGCCATCTTGCTTGCACGATCACAAGAAACACTATTGTCCACATTTTAATAAATGTTACGTTTAAAGAATATAGAAACGTGAACAAAAAAAATTGAAATGTTGACTATAACAGACACTGAGATTAACATAAGAAATAAAGAGGATATAATCACTACGCTTTTCATAAATATTAAAACCAATAAAAGTGTTTTATATCTCTAAAAAATATTCTTAGAGAGGATAGAAAGTCAAGCAACTTTGATTTAGGCAATTTTTAGCTTTATTTTCAAACAGTTAAACATAATTTTCTGTGGAACAGTCTGTTCTGTGACTTAGTTTGAAAAGGTAGCATGTGCTCGCGGAACGTTGAATGAATCAATTTGGAAACTGGCGAACCTATTCATACCACGACTGTACAATATAATTCTACTTTATCAGACCGTAAAACAACTATATTAGTCTATTAAACTTCTGCCGCTACCAATAAACTTCTGAGTGAAAAACCGATACGCTTAAAATTAGAACATAATAGACATAAAAAAATCGGCAAAACATCAAAGTGAACAATAATATTTTATATTATTATTGCTTAACAACCATTAATTTAAGTTTATTGCTGAAAAACTGCCTTCTAATCTTGTAAATCATTTAAATGGAAAACAATGAATGGCAAATAATTTCGGAGGATTATATGAGAAACTAAAACAATTGGATACATCGTAAAAAGCAGAAACTTTTACAAGTGCGCCATAATGAAAAGTTGGTAAAGTTGTAATTTCTTGTATTCTAAAGGAGTCTCCTATATTCAAATACACTTTCTATTTTGGCCGATTATTGTCTCTAGCATTATTTATTAATTTACCTAAATGGTGCGGTTTCATCTGCGATAATGGAAAAGATTTAGAATTTAGACTGTGGCCGAATGAGTCTTATTTAAAGCGCTAAAAAATAACGCCGCTAACGCATAGGCATATTAATACATAAGTTATTTGTCTACATTTAACGTCATTAATAATGTTGCATCTCAAATAACGCATTAAACCCATCACCATTTCTGCGTAAAACGGTCTATATCTGCAATGTTGTCGTAAATGAAGACCCACCATAAGCGACATGTATTTATGTCATATAAAATCTGTCTATACTGGACTATGTGCTATGCAGCTATGTTGCAAAAATTGAAAAGCTAAGCTACGAAAGTATGTGACCATTTCCACTGATGCTACGTAGCGGAGCGAGTAAGATACGCTATCAAAATAAATATCACAAAACGGCTGGCTCGGATCAGCCCGCCCGCGGTTAGGACGGCAGGCTGGCAGGCACCGACAGACAGACACAGACGGCGACGTCGACGCCGCCAATCACGATCTCTCCACGTCCCTGCGAGGGACGCCAGGAGACACAGCCCCCCATAGGATAGACTAGGCGTGTTGCTGGGAAGTTTCTTTCGCCGTTTCTTCTCTCCCAGCCATAACACGTTGCGAAACGGCAGTAAGATAGTATAGGCCACCGCGAACCGCCGATCCCGGTCCGCCGGGATCCTTCCTCTCGGGCTTTATATTACCCGTCACCCGCTCTCAATTAGTGCATTGTGTCGCCCTATGGTGGGCATCATTAGATTCATCCCCCTCTCATGGCAACAGTCCAGCCGAGGTGAAATTCCCTAGGGAGCCCCCTCGAGCAAGTTGCCTCCCGGGCTCGAGCGCCTTCGCTTCGCAAAGGCACTCGCCCCGACAACCCCGGTAAAGTTGTGAGGTCTTCGGACCAACAACATAAAGTCAAGTCCAATAAAAAAAAATATCAAAATAAGCAAGCAAGCAAGGTAGCTGTGCAAAGAAGATGCGCAGCTCGATCTATGCGACGTATTGACAATAGGGAAACATCTATAGCACACATCTATAGCACACATCCATAGCACCCATCCTTTCATATAAAAACGTAGCACAGTTAAATCAGTTTTCTCCAGTGCTATGCTATGTGGACCAATGAATATGTCTGGTGGAAAGGCACCCCTAAGCCTTCATAGCTCTATCGAGTTACAGGTAAAACCATATTAAATATTTGTCTCTACAATTTTTTACAACATAATATTGCTTCTTCTTTATATGTAATATAATTTTAAATCCATCCAAGTTTGGTTTTATATTTAACATAAAGGTACATAGCGCAAAAAAGATTGGACATATATCATTTAATACTAAATATGTTAATACCATTCTTAATGTATAACTTCTTAAAATTTAGTGACCAGGTTCCAGTCTCCCTCCAGAGAGCAGCAGCGCATTTGTAGCACCTTTGGTATTGCAAATGTCCATAGGCGATAGTAACCGCTTTCCATCAAGTGGGCCATCTGCCTGTCCGCTGAACTCCTGCGACAAAAAAAAAATAGTATATCGTTCTAATTTGGGTAATGTGAACAAACCAAAAGTCGCATCCTCTCTCCAGCGCCGAAGAACCACAGTCACGTCCCATTCAAGATCGCATGATATTGATCTGCGTAAACAGAGCAACGTCACGGTTTGACAATCACTCCTTATTGGGAGTCCGTCGTTGGTTTTGTCCCAATGCTCTAAAGCATCCTTTCCCAAAGTGGGCGATAACGCCCCCTTGTGGGCGCTGCAGCCCTAAAGGGGGGTGGTAAGAGACACAGAAAAAAAATGGGGGCGTTGTGTAGAGGCTTGGGGAGCGATTTGTAATTTCATCTAGCTAGGAGGACTTTTAGACTACCGGCGACCTTGCGCAGGTCGTCAGTCCACCGGGCTTTAGGGCGTCCGACACTACGTTTACCGAGACGCGGTCTCCATTCCAGGACTCGTCTGCTCCATCGGCAATCGGTCCTGCGACAAATATGACACCGAGCGAACACATTACCCGTCAAATCATTTACTTATATTCATTTTTATTTTCCTTTTATAACTCCTAAAAAAAAAATTGTCTTTCTTTATGTGAAAATAATAAAATATAATTCATATATCCATTCAAATTGATAAATATTTTTACAATCGGATTTAAAAAGTGTAGTTAGATAAGCATTAAACAAGTAATGGCTTAACGATAGTTTATGTTTGAAATCTGACAAGGCAGAAATGACTAAAAACACGACAAAACACCGGTTGACTGGACTAATACCAGTAGTGAGTTAATCAGCTTTTCACAGCCTATAAGTAGTTAACTGTCGCAAACGGTAATCTACTTACTATAAGTTTAGTTAAACCAATTTATTAATATGTCTATTATTAACACCCTGCAATATAAGTCTAATCTAAATATTAATATTAAAAAAATACAAACATCAACAAAAATCTAATCTTTTTCATAATTCATTGCATATTCATCGTGTTTACTAACTACAATGTCTTCAAAAAAACTTTTAACAAATCAGTAATGATAAGAGAGGCCTACTTATTCGTCTGTCACCCATTCACCTATAATAACACCACACTAATATAACATTATTCAAATTACGATAACGATATCGAGTTACAAACTGTTGTAATTTCGCCTTTGGTTGTTGATCTAAACAATATTTCAATGCAGTTATATCGATGATTTCATTTCATTAAAACTAATAGTCACCTCTCGACCTTATACAATGTTATCAACTTTTTTAGTTTAACTTAGTTGGTATTCTAATTATGTCACGTTATATGTGTGGTCTCGTAGATTTCAACAATGCTTGAAGTCTTTATCAATCTAACGACAGCAAATTGTATTATTACTTAGAACTTCATTCATAAATCTATGTTTCTCGCTTTGAAACGTACGCTTTACTACGTATAGTGAACTAACTAGAATATTCTGCAGCGTGTGAGTTTAATTACTACGCTACTACGCTTTCTCTCTCTTTTCTTTCATCTTCTCCCAATTGTTTGGGGTCGGCACAATATGTCTTCCCTTCCACACTCCTCTTTTCTGACATACATCCTCTGTCACATCACAAATCATCATATCATCCTTCACACAATCCATCCGTCTCTTTTTTGGTATACCTTTACATTTGTAGCCATCAATCTTGTAGTTCAATCTAAATTTATTATCTAGTATATATTTTAATTTTTTTTTTATTGTTTGAGTTCAGCAGACAGGCAGACGGCTCACTTGATGGAAAGCGGTTACCATCGCCTATGGACATTTGCAACACTAAAGGTGCTACAAATGCGCTGCTGCTCTCTTAAGGGAGACTGGAACCTGGTCACCATGCGGGAACACAACTCAGGTTGTTATGGCGACATACTTTAGACCAGGGGTAGTAGCCATCCAGTCGGGCAAATGCCCTACCACTTGGCAAAATTTAAATTTAAAATTATTATTATATAATTATAATATAGTATGAAAATTAATGTGAATAAGACGAAAGTTATGGTTTTTGAAAGAGATGAAAGAATGACAAGTTGTAATATACAGATAGGAAATCAAAAGTTAGAGCAAGTCAGAGAATTTGTTTACTTAGGCTGCATGTTTACCAGAGACGGAAAGCATGAAAGAGGTATTGAAAGGAGAGTTATGGCAGTAATAAGGTGAATGGAGGGCTAAACTCTTTTATGAACAGCCAGAAAGTGTCTGTAAAGGCACGCTTGGCTGTCCATAAAGGGGTGTTGGTGCCAACCCTAATGTATGGCAGTGAAAGTTGGGTATGGCAGAAGAAGCATGAAAGTACGATAAACGCAGTTGAAATGAGAGCTTTGAGAAGTATATGTGCGGTTAGCTTGAATGATTTGATAACGAACAGTGTGATAAGGGAACGTTGTGGATTGAAAGAAGATGTAATAACAAGAGTTGAAAAAGGTATGTTAAGGTGGTTTGGACATGTAGAGAGAATGGATAAAAGTAGAATCACAAAACAGGTGTATGACAGTATTGTGAATGGTAGGGTTGTTGCCAGTAGACCGAGACGAACTCACCATGACCAAATATCAGAAGTGTTAAAGAGAGGTCAGGTAAAAAGCATTTCAAATAAACGTGCATATATGAAGAGGTTAATGAAAGTAGGTGAAGTGAAAGTCAGGATCGTCGCAAGTGGAGATCCATAGTCTCTGCCTACCCCCATGGGAAACAGGCGTGATATTATGTATGTATGTATGTATAATTATAATATATATATATTATAATTATATAATAATAATTTTGCCAGGTGGTAGGGCATTTGCCCGACCATTAGAATTATATATTATATTATTTGGAAATCAGATACCAGCAAGACTTCATGTAAATTATTATTATCTACTCTAATAATTCTTTAGGAATGTTTAAATCTAATGAAATACGGAAAACACCTTTTAGCATTGAAACATCTGCCTCAGGACAATGCTGTCCTAATAAATAGCTAGCCATGAGTTCAGTTAAGGGCTATTGAATTTTATAATGTTGGTTATAATACAATGTTAATAGAATAGGAAATTTAAACAAACTCCGTTTGTACTTTAGATTATTATCAGATATCTTGCATACAGCACTATGCTCTTAGAACATGATGATCACTCTGCCATTAGGAATATTTAGTAGGTATTACTAAAACGTTAGAGTAACATTTACTAGTAAATTTTTTTTCAGCATTACTCACAAAAGATAACAGCAAACTTGACCAAGCAGTATCATATATCAAACAACGATATAACAATTACATACACTCTAATAAAACTCTCCGTCATCTATCAAAAACACAATAAATGATCAAAACAGTAACTAAAGAAAACAATGCTAGATAGAAATACTAGTCTTAAAACCAGTCCAAACTGATTACAATTCAATAGAACCATAGCGGTGTCAGTGTGGCGTAATATCTGTCAGCTATTGAGCATGTCATCTGCATAGATGTCAAGGACATTGCAACTGCAAGCATTAATCAAATTTAGGTGACAGTCAATTTTGACAATCAAATGATTAATGTCACAATTCTAAAACCTACAATTATTTATAAGTGCGATAAGTACATTATAATGATAGGTCTTTAGTTCAATAAGCCAAGGACAATATAAGTTTGGGTGATATTTTGGACAGCAATTAATGACAGCTGGGACAATAAGCGTATAATTATATCAAGTTAATCATGCTATGATCACTATAATTGCAAAGTACAAGGCGTTTCAAAATTTGAGACTACTTGTAAATTATGTTCATTCAGACGTAGGTTACGATGTGATACAATCAGTTATTGTTGACAGTAGATAATTTAAGTATAGTCTCATTCTCCTTTTGCGAGCGGGATATGCTTGCCAAGGAGGAGGTGGAGCGGGAGTGTGAGCGCACCAGACTGCTTCGCCCCCGCCAAAGGAAGACGCGTCGGTGCCCGTGGGCGTCCTTACACCTTCAGCTGCCGTGAGCCACGCTTATGCCGTCGAAATCGAGGTGCGCCGGTGTTCCGTCTGTGGCGCCAGGTCTCCTCCCGTGGAGCGTGTTACACCGCCCCACGCAATGTAAGTATGAAGATGTCAGGGCGTGGTTCCCCGGCAACGGATAACACCTACCAGGGCCTCGCAGACTGGCGAGGATATGTACCCGGGACATAGGCATTAGGGCGAAGGAATACCGAGGGGTTTAGGTATCCCCGAGTCGGGTGTCAATAGTACTCCATAGGAGTGTTAGTGCCACCTCAACGTGGCAGAATCCACACTCCGCGTCTCCCCCGCGACGGTAAGTCCTCAATCAGATTTCCCGTTGTTAAAAAAGTATAGTCTCATTAACGTAACTTTTAGAGCAGACATTAATTTTCTTGTCATTGCTCTGTGTCACGTCTCTACTCTTGTTATTGTTACGTCGCAATTTTGTACACGTCACTTCCCAACCCAAAGAGGTATTACGAATCCCAACAATAACCGTAACAATGCAAATTGCGCTCATAATAGCCCTCGATTAAGCAGACACACGTCTTGAACTATCACAATAGTCACCTTTCTCTGCTCGTAGGTGTACATTTGGCCTTGAATAACGCGGTGGGCAGGCGGTTGACATTTTGATCTGTTGCGTATATGTAACATGTTAGCGATGGCCCGTTATTGTACCAAGGTACTATAGATTATCGGAGCTTTCTGGTCGTTTTTATCAAAGCCTACGCTACACTCAACTTGATGGTTGAATATATTGATGTTCATTGCATAAAACCTTTGTGTATCATCTGTATGTAATTGATACAAGTAGATCGCGCTTGCGAAATTTAAACTACGAAGATGTATCGGTACACTAGCTTGTTACATCAAGCAGGACGTTACTCAAATGGCTGTATGTTTAAATAGTTGCTTAGGTGATTTCTTAACTTTCTCATCTGTCACGCATATTTAAAGTCGTGTTTTAGTAAATTAAACTACACTAATACTACTGTAGAGTAATAATAGTCAGGTTTGACACATGTCATATGACCGATAATATATAATAAACTACTGATAAACATAACAGACCCACCATCTGTCAATTTGTTTAAAATACGGCTCAGGAGGTGGTTAGTCGAGCGCACCTTTTACACATATGATGAGTTTATGACATACATCTAAATCAGGGATGCCCAAACTATTTTGGGCAAGAGCCCCCATTTCTAAAACCTCACACCCGCATAGCCAAATTATTTAAAAAAAATTCTGTACATATCAAGTGTAATTAACCATTATTAATACAAATTACGTAAAAATACTTAAGTAATTATGTTTTTGAAAAAAACATATTTGTACACGTAACACAACTTATACAGTATCTTGAAAGTTTAAAATAAGAACTTGTCTTAATTAATAGGGGTCGATTTTTAGACCCCGTCGATCCCCAAAATCACTTTTCGTTTATGTCGACCCCAGGGGGTTGATATCGACCAGTTTAGGAATCGCTGATCTAAATTATACAAGAAATTGACGTATAACAACGGTAACGTTGTTTAAATTAAACGATTAAAATTTAATAATTATCAAGAGACAAACTCACACATTGTATAATGTATATCTCAAAGCTAAACTAGTTACGTTTGTGTTATAGGTAATATAAAACGAATAGCTCCAGAACTGTTCCAGAAATGTCGGAAATTTCGTTTTACGAAACGTATCAGGCCAGAATTGAATCCGAGATATCCGCTTTACAGTAAGCTAGGAGGGGAAGACTTATACCAGTCAACCACAGACCAGGAGATAGAGTGGAACTATATACAAAATACCTTAATCAAAATAAGACCAAATGAGAGTAAATGACACCTTTTTTTGGAGGTGAAATCCTGCTGACTACCCACCGCGATTGGACCACAATGGGCTTGTATGGGACTTGTGAGGCAACTAGGCAGCAGTACACCAGTGTACCAAAACACACCCCGCTGAGCGTCCATTGCCCGGTTTGTGGGCTCACTAACGCAGGCTCTTTCAGCCTAGACTGAAGCGTAAATGATACTTAACTCCCTAAAGCTACCGAGATTGAAGAATCTTATAATGAAACCGACACGTATCCAGATATACTAGTAAGGTGTATAACATAGTATGGAGTTCTATTTTACTTAGATACTTGTAAAATTTCCAATACAAATCTGCAAAAGCGGCCGCTTTAGACCCCTTGACCGTAGTAAAATCCTTAAAAGCCATTGAGCTAGTATGTTATCACTTTAAAACATAGTGAAATTTTTGCGTTTGCTTCGATAGATATCGACATGCCACCATAGCGATCAACTAAGCTAGGGGCTGTCCACAAATTTCGTCACACGAATTTCATGATTTCTTGACCCCTCCCCCGTCCTTGTCAGAGCTGGTCACATTCGTGAGACTCCTCCCTCCCTGTCACATCCCATATTTTGCAATTTCACATCAAGAAATTATTAAATTCAAACAACAGTTCCGTTTAAACACTATGCTCATACAAATAGAGTTGGAAATATTTCGAAGTTTTTCGTTAATAGTTCAAATTTCGTGTTTTAAACCTTAAATATATTAAAACGTGTCACTTGCTTAGTCCATAACATATTCACGTTTCAATTCGGGCAAGGTTTCATGTGTTTTTTCTTTAAAACAAGATAAACTTCACGTGAGTTAGCCGTTTTAATTTCATCCGCGTTGTAGCAATCTAATGACGTCCGAAGATAAGCCATGAAATCAATCCTGATAAGATTACTTTGCCATATACAAAACACTTCAGGTAGTATATATTAACCTTCAAATCTTTATCTATTCAAAATCAAAACCACTTTATTATCAAGAAGAAAACCTAAGCTTAAGGCTTACTTCATCTACATGATTATCAAACTGATGTCTTGGCTTGTGCGATTTAAGCCTTCATCTCTTTTGAGAGGTAGATTTCTAAATCAAACTACTTGAATACAGATTCGATTGTTATCTATATTATAGTAATGTTGCGATACTTTTACCGGTGTACCGGTACTTTTCAGGTGTTTTATTATCTCTTTGAATTTGAGTGATCTATTGTTACGCGCTAATCCCTTTGTACGCCTCCCGGTAAGACGGCGCATTCCTAGAAGCCATTTTGACGGCCTATGTGGTTGAACGGGCTAAGTCTTAGCCGGCCGAACTCGCTGGAACGCAGAGGCTCCGGGTTCGATTCCTGGCATGGTAAATTTCGGAAACGAATTTTCTGTTATTTACTCTGGTCTGGGTGTCTGGAAACGGTCCCAGAATGGTCCATTGTATATTACCCATAAGACAAGCGTAACTGGCTTAGCTCGGGGATATACAATGTGTGTGTTTGTCTGCCAAATATTGTTATTATAATTATAATATGCATTTATTATTTAAAAGCCATTAAGCTGACAAGTTAAGAATTTGAAGGACCAGTGGGCACGTCCTTCAAAGCCGCCCAGTGGCACGTTGCTGGGCTATTTTATAAATCTATAAGATCGGTTAATCAGGTCTGAGTCAGTTATGTTTCAACTGCGATCGAGGCGTTACCTAATATACTTTCGGGACGAGTATCTTATAACGACGGACTTTGAGCGATTTAAGTGATTACGGTTTTCTGCTCTATGGTTTGGACATATTGTATTTGGTTGTACTTGTAAGGACTGTAAATTACGTATGTGTATTTCTAATAATCTTTATGAGATAATTCCAGCGGCATTTTGAATCCACACCCCACAAATCCGTAACAATAATAAATAAATCGGCAGACAAACACACGCATTGATTATACATTGGCAAATTACGTTTGTGTTCGAGGTGTGTGGCCGATCTCAGACGCCGTGACCAGAGTAAATAACGAAAAGACTGTTTACGAAACTTACCCTGGCGGTAATTAAACCCGGTACTTCTCCGTTCTCGTGATCTAGGTGGGTCAACTCTTAGACCACATCACAGAGTTCAAATTATGCAATTTATGCATTAGGCGCTGCCTTTATTCGGATTTCTCTATGCATCAGCATTACCACTATCTTCTAGATACTAAATAAAGTTATAAAAAACTGCATTGCCTGGACTTTAAGCCACATGTTCATGAACGATATAAATAATCAATATTACTTTATCTTTATTACATTATTTTGCATATCTCCTAATTCGAAATCGTCTTACGACTTACAATGCCCAAAACGTGAACAAAACCCACGGAAAAACCGTAACAATTATATTAAAATTACTATAATCTATATAATTATGTATATCTAATAGATATAGTAGTTTATTATTATTATTTTTTGTTTTTTTCTTTAATTATACTTAATTACGATTGTTTCAGTTTTAATTTAGTTATACCTCCAAATATTATTTAATGAAGAGACAGCTATAAGCAATAAGGCTGCCCATTGTTCTAAAGGATATATATATATATATAATGTATTCATATTAAATTATCTAGGTTAAGTTATGGACTATGGTGAACATTAAAGAGTTTAGCCTATAAAGACAGAGAATACCTTTTTTCTAACGAAGGAAAGCCTCGAGGGAGACGCGGCAGGGGCGTGTGGGATTCGCCAAGTTGGGGTGGCATTAGTACCCTCAAAGCGTAATTACTATTGCCTTTGGAATTAGGAATACACACTAAAACCCCCCGGTATTCCTTCCTTCGCCTTTTGCCAGGACTAAGGAAAACCGGAAACTCGACCAACTCCGCGAGCCCTGACATACGGGTCTCCTAGGCCACATCTACTGTCAGAGGGAAGCATAGCCCACTGCGTCGTCCCTCTCTGTGCGACG
Source organism: Dendrolimus houi (assembly GCA_039645545.1). Taxonomy (NCBI): domain Eukaryota; kingdom Metazoa; phylum Arthropoda; class Insecta; order Lepidoptera; family Lasiocampidae; genus Dendrolimus; species Dendrolimus houi. The sequence goes on along the minus strand of CM077126.1, from coordinate 5,000,025 downwards.
TGGGGCGGTAAAATGTCTAGCCCCCGGGAGAAGAGATGAGCGCGCGAGGAACATGACGCGCCCTCTTCTAGGCGGCAGTCCTACCTACTATAACACAGCAACTAATGTTGTAAATGTCGATGGGTAACAATAAACTTAAACTTAAACTAACTCACTGAAATTTTGCTCAACTGTCATGTCATACAAATGCGACTTTTCAAATTATATTTGAATGAATAGATTTGGAGCCTTAACCTGCCGCCGTAATCAAAGTTGACACACAGTCTCATATGCACAGCAAGACACGAAAAGTGTAAGGCGACTCTTTCAAACTAATGTAACTAACGCATATAAGCCTATCGAATTTTTCGTAAATATTTTTCTTACTAGGACACCTCGATACAATACTCCTTTATGACAACAGCAAATCATATCCCAAAATATCCATCCTTTTCTAGATGCATTTTTAAAAATATATCATCCTTTAGCAGACAAAGCACGTCAAATCCGTTTAAAATTACCTGTCAAACCAGACAAGGGAACTATATTCATCAGGAAAACGAAACAGATCAATAAAATTTCGAATTGGAAATTTACCCATAAAGCGTGTAGCCAGTAACAACGCCTACAAACAGAAGTGCAAATACGGTGAATTTTAATTTAACTATCGCCATTTTAAATCTAGACAAATTTGAAATATTACGTAAAACGAAACGTATAAGGAAATGTTTCTATATAAAAGTTTAAATGACGTAAATTATACAACGCCATCTACAATTGCAAATTTTTTATATTCCTAGCATTTATTTTTTTTGTTTTATCTGTGATCGCTCCGATTCGCCATACACACAATAATTTTGGACCATTGGGTAACGTAAAAGAGACCTACTTAAATAAAACGTTTTCTTGCAATAATTTGTATATAATATTTTCTTAAGTTTTCACGACTTGTATACATAATAAAACTACGTTTTAACGGTTTTAAGTTGTGAAGCGGTAGTAAATTAGATTAGGCTCGCATACAGTAAATAATAACCATAAACAATATTAATACTAAATAATTATAATGAACAGGTTGGCGGTGGGCTGAATAAAATTTTAACAATACTCGTTGACACTTGACAACTTTGTCTTCCGTATGAAATATCTTTTTCAAAAATCATTGTAAAATATAATAAACAATTTAACAGTTTCGTTTGAATGGCTCAACAAGACGAATAGTTGAAGTTTCACGTGTCTAAATAATATACATACTTTTAGCTTTTATACACTTTTAAGATACAGATTATTAAATAACAATGCGATTGCGTAGAATGTGCTCGGAATGCCGTATTTTAAATTAAATTAGAATCAATGAGGAATGTAAACAATTTGTATAAATTTATCGAATATGATTTTCAAAGTATCAAATCAAATCATTATTTATTGTATAAAACATGGTACATAAAAAAGATGGTAGGATTATTATGGAATAATGGGCAAAAACATGTGAAGCTATGGAGCTTCACATGTTTTTGCCTCTAGGGCGTGCAAAATGTTGTGCTTATTACAATTAATAAATCTTATCGATTTAGTATTAATATTACATCAATATTAAAAAAATACATTAATTCAGAATATTAATATAATAACGATAAATTTTAAATTAAGTCATTCTTTATAATATATGTCATAAAAATTAAAATTAATCCACTAGTCTATATAATAATAAATTATATACTACCTCAGTAATTTAAAGTCTATCATTAAAATAATCATTAATTATTACAGTGTAATATGATTTATCAATCAGAAATGTCTTTAATCTATATTTAAAATTATTAGTGTTTTGAATGTCAATAATACATTTTGGTAGATGACTATAGAGCCTAGGAGCCATATTTTTGATGCTCTTCTGTGTTTACCATGCTGTTACTTGCATTCGTTTTATCATCCCAATCATTTAAATAATATATTTATTTAACAAAACTTAGTAAAATAAAATGTTTATTAGCTTAACAATATTAACTAACGCATTTTAGTATGTCAAACAGCACTTAATTTGCTATGGAAATAAAACTATATAATAAACTTCTCGTGTTTATTAAAAATATTATAAATGACTGTTTTTAAATAAAAATTAAGAACTCATTGATGAAAAATCATATTTATCTATAAATGATCATTTAAATGACGAAATATTACTCTATAAGTCTATAAGAATAAAATTTAAAAATCATTTAATATATAAATAATAGAACAAGATTAATTTTAAATAATAAACATGTACACAATTCTTAATAATATTTGTTAAATTATTAAATGACATGCTATACCCTAAGAGGTTTAATGTATAATTAAATTTTATATAAATGTACTTTAAACACTGATTAAATGAATTTGATGTTAAGCCTTAGTGGTAACTCTTTTCCATGTTAACCAATGACGTATACCACCTTCGCATCAGTCGTCGATTCCCACGGATGTGAATTCGCTCATCGTAACAAGACTTTGTTATTGAGGAAAAGAAATAAAATTCGTTATTTTCATTAGTGCTGGGAGATTATGTACGGATCGAATGAATCGTTTAATCGGATTACAAACGTGACAACAATAAAACAGATCTGATTAGCATTTCTCAGCCTTGACCAAAGAGTACTGTTAAGGCTTGTAGCAATGCCAATGTCCTTGAGGATATTTTGGTACTATTTTTTCGAGCTAAATTGGTGATTTCTTAGACGCGGTCTTTTTCATATGCTTTATTATTTTATTGTGAATAAAACAAAAATTATAAACAAATAATTTAACCAATTTTTTTATCTCTCTTTTATAAACATGTTCCTATTTATTATACTGATTTGATAAAAAATAAAGAAGTGAAATGGTTTTATGTCAATAACTTGCAGGTTATTTGGTATTTTTTTTTCTTAACTTAAAATAACTATAGAAAAATTACGAACAAACAAAGTTACGTCTCATATGGTGAAGATTTACTACATTTTACATGATTAATTATTGATCAGTAATTACCAACGAAAAGTTGTTTCGTTTGCACCCCGGTTTCTAGCTTTTGCGGCAATAGGACCCTTAAGACGACTCGACGTATTAATTTCGTCCATATTCTAGACTCTGGTCGGCATTATTATCAGTATACTAGCTGTGCCCGCGACGTCGTCCGCGTGGAATTTGTTTTCAAAACCCCCGATTTTGAAACATTCTTCATTGTTGCTCCGCTCCTATTAGTCTTAGCGTGATGATATGTAGCTTATAGCCTTTCTAGATAAATGGGCTATCTAACACTGAAAGAATGTTTTAAATCAGACCAGTAGTTCCTGAAATTAGCGCGTTCAATCAAACAAAGAAACTCTTCAGCTTTATTGATTTTATATAATATTAGTATATAAAATCTACATTTTCGACGACCTCTGTGGTTGAATGGGCTAAGCCTCTGCCGGCCTAGTTCACTGGAACGCACATGATTCGAGTTCGATTCCTATCATGGTAAATTTGCTAAACGAACTTTCCGTTTTGTACTTTGTTAGTCTGGATGCCTGGGCTCGGCCCCAGAGTCATCTGTCGTATATTACCCATAACACAACAGTAACTTGGTTAGCTTGGGAATGTGTGTGTTTGTCTGCCGATTTTATTAATTATTTTTGTATATGGTTTAATAGTAGAGGAGACGTTGAAGACTAACCTTCACCCATCTGACTACCAGATGAGACATGTTTTTTTATCAAATTATATTGATTTGTAAACACGCCTATGATAGCTTGCCCATCAAAAAGTGTTCCATGCCAACCATGAACACTTATTGATTATTATTATTATTATTGACATGTTAAATTAACTGATATTGTCCTTGTTTGTATTCAGACTGAGAGTATGAAGATGCCAGGGGACAAAAAGTAGTTCCCCGGTAGTGGATGAGGCCGTTGGGCCACCGCCTGCCAGGGCAGCGGAGGGGTTAGGCCCTATCTATACCCGTGGCCCAGGCATTAAGGGCGAACTGTGGTGTGGCAATAGCATTTTTAGTTCTGTCTAGAGATGCTAATGCCACCCCGACCTGGTGAATCCCACACCAGCCGCGATTTTCCCCATACGAACCTCAATCGGGTTACCCCTCGAAAAAAATGTTTGTATTCAGACAAAAATATTTTCTTAATGAAAATTAAACAAACTGAAATTAAAACAAGCGATTGTATGTACAGGTGATATGATATGGCTTTTTTCTGTTTTTTAATTTGCATGAGTCAACAAAAGTGGTCCATATAAACATAAACCATTCAAGGCGCTCTGGTCTACGCCATCATTTCACAGTGGAAACGCCAGTAGTGCGACCGAAGCGTTTTGCCTCCACGTTCGTTCTGCGTACGGTAGAGCTGTGGAATACGCTACCAGAGTCTGTGTTTCCCGAAAAATACAATCCGGGAGTCTTGCAGTCTCGTGTGAATAGGCATTTTCTAGGTAAGCGTGCTCCATCTTCGACCGCATCATCGTCTAATATTAGGCGTAATCGTGGTCAAACGCGAACCTATCATAAAAAAATGTAATTGAACACCATCATGTCCGTTTAGTTCTATGCCTTTCAACCAAATTGATTTAATTTGGTTGATCCGTCTAATAACAGCATAAAATGGTACAGCAAAGATATCGCCCTTCAAATACCTGCCATAAACTTCATAGAGTAAGTAACCTCTACTAAAGCCAGGTTCCTATATTTTACTATTCATTCACTTGCCTTACTAGTAGTTAATATTTAACATAAACTCCATACTAGTCCATCGCGTAATGTATATTTTCTACCAATGGAAAGGTAAAATAGCAACCCGAATGAAATATGAATCTTTCAACAGCGAACGAAAGTTTGAGTATAAAACTGTTAAAAAAACTACTCAAAAACCTTATGAAAAACATAAGTTATGTAAATAAAGCAAATTCACTAAAAACATTTACACTTTCAATTCTAAATAGACACTTTAAAAAAAAAACTAGTCTCACGAAAATAAATGCGTTTAATTTCTAATTATATTAAACGTATACGTAACTCAATGCGCTGGTTTGTAAAAACAATAGCCCTGAGAAATCCATTAAATACATAACACAAACATTTTATACATTCAATTTAGAATTTTTACTATTTTATCTATGATCTTGCAAAATATAATTTCTACGGCTATTCATAATATATATACATATATTACATACATATTATTACGCCTGTTTCCCATGCGAGTAAGCAGAGACGATGGATCTCCAGCTCCACTTGCGACAATTCTGACAAGCAACTTTCGCTCATCTACTTTCATTAACCTCTTCATACATGCACGTTTATTTGAGATGCTTTTTAACTGACCTTTCTTGAACAATTCTACTATTTGATCATGGTGTGTACGTCGCGTCTACCGCGACCATCTCTACCATTCACAATACTGTCATACACTTGTTTTATGACTCTACTTTCTTCCATTCTCTCTATATGCCCAAACCACCTTAACATTCCTTTTTCAATTCTTGTTGTAACGTCTCCTCTCAATCCACAATGTTCCCTTATCACACTGTTTCTTATTATATCATTCAACGTTACTACACATATACTTCTCAAAGCTCTCATTTCAACTGCGTTTATCATACTTTAAAATAATGCATTCAATTTGAGTGGCAATGCAGGCAGCCTTCTGGGCACACTTCCCTCTGCCAGTGGTCTGGTACATAGCCTGTAATTAGGTTTTATGTAGTTTATAATTTATAATTAATTTCATTTGTAATTTAATTCTATTTTTGTGTTTTATTAAATTGTTGATAATACTCTTATAATAAAGGACGTAAGAAAGTTATTTATTTTTGTGAGTAGGAATAAATCACATACAGGTTTATGACGATAAGTTAAAGGGTGTTAAATACGATATTATTACAAAACTGTAATAAATCCAATAGGAAGCTGTCGGTGTATGATTTACTACTAAATTTTACAAGCCACACTAAATAACCTGTCAGTAAGGAGGGAAGGAATTCTAACTAGTTTACGAGACCATAAATTACTTGCGAGTTAAATAAAATATGCATCTTGTTGATCATTCGTAGAAGGTTCGCTTTGAAGAGGCACTTTGACCTCTGTAACAAACATAATATTTGCTAAAATATAAAATTGGGATGTGCAGTTTTATTTTCGACTACACGTGCCTGTGATTCCAATCAAGTGGAATTACAAATAATATATATATATATATATATATATATATATATATATGTGTATGTATATATATATATGTGTGTGTATATATATATATATATATATATATATATATATAAATCCTGTAAGATATGGAAGTCAAATAAACATTTGTAAATGATGGGACAAAACCCGTAAGATAAAAATCTTGTGTTAATACCTAATATTATCATTGAAATTCGTTGGGATGTTTCGGAGCCTATACAAAACAAAATGCGGACGGGTGGATAGATAAAGAAATTTAAATTGTCATTTATTATTAGGCATAGTACAAATAGAAGTTTTCATTTATTTCGAAATTACATACAGATACTTAAATTTTATTTATTCTATACTATACTAGCTGTGCCCGCGACTTGCATGCGCATGGATTTTTTTTCGCGGAACCCTAAAGGTCCTAGTTTGCTCCTTATAACATCAGCTATCTGCCAGTGAAAGTCCCGTCGAAATCAGTCCCGCTGTTTCATAGATTAGCCGGAACATCCAGAAGACAGACAAAAATTATAAAATTACGTTTTCGGAATCTCCTGGTCCGAATTATGGCCCTGATTTTTTTCAGTTATTTATTTTGATATTACAAACAGACACTTTAATTTTATTTATCTGTAGATATAGATTCTGAATCATGGAACGGGATTTTCTCTAAGGTATTTAAACGTATTATTTTTTGTGTTAAAATGTAACCTTCATAAAGTCACCTACGCTAATACGGCCACATTTGACTGAAAATGGCACGTTATGTCGGGAACAAAAACATAGACATGCTGCTTCCTCAATCGTCCGGTAAGCGTTGCTAAAGATCATGCGACATACAGAAGACAAAGTTGGAAAACTAATCTCGACCATCCAAGCGTAAACTCCGGTCGAGGCCAACACTTAATTCCCAGGAGAATAAGAAGTACAACCAATCGCAAAACGGCAAATGTTGCGCTATATATAGAAAGAAAATTATACTTCGACTACAACATTTTATAGATCCTTTTGATCTACCACGAAATTTCCCAAAGGATACACCGCAATACGGTTCTTGGGGGTTTAATACGTCAGTTACTTCCTTCCTGCCTGTATATCAATATTACATTTGGCAAACGTATACTACGGTTGCCCCAATTTCATCACACCAATTTATGTACATTTATTTATATTGCTGTAGTAAATAGTAAATTTCTTCACATATTTGTTCAATATTGATTCGGTATTGTATGTACTAAATGAAACTTGCTTTCGGATTCTGTGTATTTATTTCGTGATTTCAGAGGCTTTATATCGTATTAGGATTTGTGGAATAATTTCATGTGTTTCGTATTAGATTATATAAGGCGAGTGACATGTTGTGTGATTTAAGATACATTATAATTTTACTAGGATATGCCCGCGACTTCGTCCACGCTTGACATGAAATTCCCGCGGAATTCTCGGGACACAAAGTACCGCAGTATTTAAAAAAAGAACGTAAGCTATGTTATCGTTTTAGTGAAAACTGTGTCGGAACAGGTAAGCTAATTTTTATGCACCTGAACAACTACAAACTGCTCCCTGGAAAATTCCCGTGTTATTCCCGGAATAAAAAATGCACACATTTTATTACATTAAATATTAAATATCAATCAGTAAAAAAATCACATTGGAATTCGATTTTTATTTTTAGTCTGACCATTTTAAATCATTCCCAGAAAAATTCCCGCGGGATTCCTGGGATAAAAAGTAGTGCAGATTTTAAGTCTAAGAATTTGCTGTCGATCAGCGAAAACCGCATCGAAATCGGCCGAGTAGTTTTTAAGTGAATCCCGAACAAACAGACAAGAAACCCTAAAAAATTGCATCTTGTTCTCCATCGTTTATATAGTATATATCCAGTTTTTTTTTAATAGCTTCAATGTTGGCATGTTTAGAATTTTATAATATTATAGATAGATGTAATAAGGTTTTATGAAATGAAGAAGATGCTTTAATCGCAAACAAATATGAACTCTATGGTTTATACTTTTTTTTCGAATCCGGCAATCAGGCAGACGGACTGCCTAAGGGAGAGTAGTTGCCGTCGCCTATAGTTTTTTGCTACACCAGGGGACGAAGTTAACGCGTTACCAGCCTGTGTAAAGGGATAGAGAGGATGGGATAGAATAAGATAGAGAGATCAGACAGAACGAATGGAATAGACGAGATGAGATAGGGAATAAAGAACATAAGTTGGTGAAGGGAGTGGGCCATGAGAATTCTCATTTATCCTACGATATACGTAGCAAACATTCTCCATGCAGGAACGGAAAAAGAATACTAATTCCTGCAGCCGGGCGGTCTGTCGTAAGAGACGACAAAACAACCCGCAGCCAGGTGGTAGGGCATTTGCCCGACTGGATGACTATCACCCCTGTTCTAAAGTACGCCGCCATAACAACTTTGAGTTGTGTTCCGGCATGAATGGCCAGGTTCCAGTTTTTCCTTCAAGGCCAGCAGCACATTGACAGTACCTCTGGTATTGCTAATGTCCATAGGTAACCACTTTCCATCACAGTTGGGCCGTCAGCCTGTCTGCTGTGCTTCAGAAAAAAAAAACTGAGAGCGTGGTGTCACACCGATGGAGACAGCCCATCGCCTATAATCAACATAATAATGAGTCTAGTATGACTCGATCAAGTCAAATATATTTCTTCGTTCCATAATTCAGCTCATGTACAATGAAGGGTAACAGGTGAGATTTAGTTGCAGGTCACAACATCCACTGTATTTCTCGTTAGGCTGATAAGCCTAAAACAAGCATTTCATCTAAAATATCTAAATGACTACATTTGAGAACATCAGAGACAGAGGGATATAACGTTTTTGTATGGGCTCCATTTTTGCCTCATCTTCAACTTATGAAGTAATATTTGAAATACCTTACTTAACACTCCCAAGTAAAATACGCTTGAACTTTATGTTATTATACAGCAATCCGGGAAGAGCACCAACATAATAGCAAGCTTTAAATATGTAGACGATATCGATATTTAGATTGTCAGTGCTTTCACTACCCACTTTAGCATGCTTTATTACTACTACTTTGTAAAAATAAAGATATATTATATAACAGACGTTCTGTAAGTGTATATGTTATAGTCAAAGGTCAATATGAAATTTCTTCCCAGAATGAGTGGTATACCCCTAGATTTGACCAAGGCCTTTCGACAAAACCAGAAATAAATTCCAATTTCGGCCTTTGACTAGAGTATTTTTAGTCAAACCTAGAAGTACTTAACTTTTTAGTCAAACGTTGAACGTAAAATAATTTGTTTCGGGCTTTGCCTAGTCGATCCTAGAAGCGACTAAAGCAGACTCGATTAAACGTCGATTCGTATGCACTTGTTACATGTTTCATGACTGTATAAATTAGTCTCTGCTAGGTTAGACAAATCTTCGTTAGTCAAAGGCAGAAAAACGTCATTTATTTGGACTTTGACTAAGATTTTATACCAGACCTGAGGTTTGACTAATCAAACCTAGGACCGCCAGAGCTTCGATGTTTGACTATAACACATATATCACGGAACTCCTAAACCAATGGACCAATTTTGATGAAATTTCTTGTATGTTTAAGTGGGCCCCAGGATGGTTTAAATTAGATTCACAATTAGACCCATTGGGTGGCACCGCAATTGTGTTATAAGTGTTTATTTTCAGGACAGTAAAACGTCTAGTATGTGTATATCTTTTCTAACGATCACAACTTGGAAACCAACGATTGTTATGATTTTAATCCACTGCTGAGCTATGATTGCTCATTTAAAGAGCACTTTAGAATAACGATCTATATAATAGATCAATACGCGATGAAATTACAGTAGTTTGTTGTTATGTTAAAATAATTGACGCCGCTGCAGGTTCATATACCGCAATACTGGTTAGCGTAGCCTTTCTTGACAGCACATTCAAGACATGAGTCATCTTCATTGAGGAATTATATTGCGCCGATGTTGAAGACTCCCATTATTTAAAGTAACACACTATTTAAAAAATAATCTAAGTTATTATTTTAGTGAAAATTAATCGGAATCAACAAATTTTTATGCACCCTAAATGCTTTAAACTTCTCCCAAAAATAAACCCGCGGGTTTCACGGAATATACATACTATAGTACACAGATTTTACGACTTAAAACTATCTGTTGGTCAGCATTCATGCGCTCTAACTTTAAACCGCTTCATAGAAAAAATCTGCGGGATTCTCACGATAAAGTTCACAGAATTTAAGAGAGAAAATTTTCTGTTGGTCAGTGAAAATAGCATCGAAATCGGCCCAGTAGTTTTTACATGAATCCCGAACAAACAGACTAATATTCTAAAAAAATATGATCATATTCTCCATGGTTTATGTAGTATATTCCAATGGTATTTTTATCTTTTGTACATACACAGCACTTTTACAATTTTATAATATTACAGATATTCTTCGTTCACCATAACTTGATGCGCAGGGTTACCAACCATCAAAAATATTAACACCTAAAGCTAAAAGCCAAAAACACTTAAATCACGATCATTACTACAAAATGCCAACAAAAATTAAAAATAATTTACGTTTTGTAACCATGTCTATTTATAACCTATTTTACAGCATGATATTAAGTGATGTTAATTTTTAGATTTTGGTAATGCTGTTCGTCAAGTTATAGTGAACGAGGAAAAAACTAGAATATTATAAAATTGTAAAATTGCATCAAGTTTCATAATAATCAACATGATATTATACGCTCAAAGCTTTACACGTGAAATACCTATCAAATAAAAAGCATTCCAAAAAAACCTGCATGTGTGAAGAGGTTAATGAGAGATGAAGCGAGAGTTGTTTGTCAGGATCGTCGCAAGTCGAGATCTATGGTCTCTGCCTACCCCCATGGGAAACAGGCGTGACATTATGTATGTATGGATTTTTGTTCTTTCCCTTAAACTCTGTCCTTAAATTGATTTTCTAAACTCAATTGACTTTTCTTATAACAAAAATTTAAAACGATTCTACAAATCAGATTTCAACCAGCCTCAAAATATTATCAGACATTGATATTCGGGTCTCAAGGGGAATTTTAATTTACGTAAACCAAATACTGACCGATTAGATAAAGGTTGGTAAATTAATTTCAATTATTCTGCTGTGATTGAAATATTAATGACGGGTTTTTTAATAAATATTATCCAAAATTTATGTAATCTTGTTAATAAACTTAAACACAATGTTAATGCAAATAATCTATTGTAGAAGGGTCGGGGGTATTAAAGATTGAAAAATGAAATTAAAAATGACACGACATTGGGGTTTAATTCGGACCGGAGGGCTTACTCTCAAACGCCTTTGGTCGTTCGATTTCGTCCGATCAGCCCGAAAGAGTCAATGAAATTTTAGATAGAAGAAAGAACAAAGATTTCTTTAAAACTACAATAATATGTATAATATTGTTACGAGTTGCAGGACTCGAATTAAAATGTAGTTGGAATTATTATAGAGTTTATTTTATTAGAACTATACAAACACGTATAACACAGGTACAAATATAACTGAACACAACCAGTCCAAACGTAATGTGCGAAATCGTAATTCCATAAAATGTGCAAAGACCGTCAGTAAATAGATTACCGCATGGGGTACACACGTCTTGCTTCGCTCGTGGTTATCGATAGACTCACGATCTCTCCATTGGGGCATTGCTTTATTCTGCCCAAATGCAATATGTCTACCTGACCGCGCGGACCGAATTTCTTAGAATCACACCTGGCTAATGGCTACCATAAAAGATTACAATACACAATGGGCTGTTTTTCTAATCACAAATTTTAAATACAAAGTAAACAAAAGAAGTCCAAATGCCGAAAAGTAATACAATGTGCAAAACAAGTACGCAGGTGTGAATTTGTCTTTGTCGGTCGTATCAATATTATAAAATTCTAAACATGCCGTGTCTGTACATTGAAGCTATTAAAAAAGAACAACTGGAAAAGACTATATAAACGATGGAGAACACGATGCATTTTTTTTAGATTTCATGTCTGTTTGTAGGTGTGTCTGTTTCTTTGGGATTCACGTAAAAACTATTAGGCCGATTTCGATGCGGTTTTCGCTGATCGACAGCAAATTCTTAGACTTAAAATCTGCGTAATTTTTTATCCCGGAAATACTCCTGGAATTTTTCCGGGAGTGGTTTGAAGTTGTTCGGGTGCATAAAAATTAGTTTATTCCGACATAGTTTTCACTAAAACGGTAGCTGCGGTACTTTATGTACCGGGAATCCCGCGGAAATTGCTAGACAAGCGTGGACGAAGTCGCGGGCATATCCTAGTAGTCTATATAACACAAAAATATATGGAATATACAGTGGAAAATATACTTTAATATAAAAAACGAGCAGAAAACGTTCTAAAACGAAAACGAACGACGAAAGACGTTTGAGAGTAAACCCTCAGGACATTCCAAAAATGCAAATATCAGAATTTATGCCTAGCTGTGTATTAGGGCCTTTAAATATCTAATAACTTTTTTATAAAAGTACAATATCCATCATACTTTTGGCAAAGAATATTATTGAACACATAACATCTCTATATTTATAATTATTGAACACATAACATCTTATAAAATTAAATTACCTTTATTAAACAAATTGCGTAAGGATTTTTGTCGCCTATGATTGCATGAATGTACTATCTTTAGCATTTAATTTAATCAATCATCGTTGGTATTATCAATTGATAAAACAAAAGATAGACACTCGTTTTACACAAAAAAAAAGTATACAAAAATAATCTATTCAATATTTTGAAGAAAGTTGATAAACTTTATTAATTAAATGATAAATAAATTACTAATTATTTATAATGATGAACAGGCAACTCTGACACATCACAAGACACGAACGAAGAAATAACAAATGTAGAAAATTGTAACTTCGTTTGCATAAAGCCCCTAAAGTCTGTCTCACGGTTTGAGTCCCGCAGACGCGGCGCTACAGTAGAACACCGGAATGTTAGAAAGATAAAATAATTTTAGAAAGATTCCGATTTAATACTATTAGTAAATAGATAGATAGATAGATAGATAACACTTTATTGTACACCATTACAGAAAACCTTATAGCCTAAAAATATATAGATAACACTTTATTACTCACTAAATATACAATTTCAAAAATGCACAATTACAATATTGTCATGGTAGAAACAATAGGCGGCCTTATCGCTTAAAGCAATCTCTTCCAGGCAACTATCCTAAGGAATAACTCAACTTAATCTGGCTATGTAGATGGTGCAGATCATTAGGGAGATCTTAAACAAACATACTTAAACTACATTATTTATAAATTAAATAACGTTCACAACGACACAGAACGTTCAGCGGCTATTTCTCTCAAACTTAAATGAGGATATTCAGTCACTATTTCCTTCACGTTTGCGATGTTAACTTAAGTTGAAGACGTTGATGGCCTACCAGGGCGAGGCAAATCTTGCAGCATATCTCAACCGCTTTTGAACGCTTTGTACCACTCATAAGCACGTGTTTTTGATAAAATCGATTCACCGTAAGCCTTCTGTAACATTTTCTGTGGCTCCGAACACGAAATTCCATTGGTGACGCAAAATTTCAGACAAACTCTTTGTTCGATGTTTTTGTCCATTATGAAATTCGCAATACACACTAGATATTATCTAACTAAAAACAGCACTGTATATAATCTAAATGACCGATGCGACTCAAACTCCGCGCCAAAATGAAAAACAGTTGTACCAATCTAACAACAACAAAAATAATAATTTAGAAGCATAAACAAATTATCCATTCCTGATCCTTTTTTGACAGAATGTACTTCAATAAAAAAATTATTATAACAAAGTTTTAACGGTTTTAAATGCGACATTTTATTTGATTTCGATTGCGATTTTTGAATTAAAGTTTGAATTAGAATTCGATTGTCGCTACTTATGGTTGATAAGTCATTATCGGACTTTAAATAAACCTGTTAATATGTAACATTAACGATTTCTTTGTTTGTATACGAGAATGTTATGTAAGAATGTTAAATTGTCAACAACAATTTATCTCCATATTATATTTTCTGGTAAGCAAACGTTGTAACATCGTCGCCTTGTGTTCCGAAATTCGTATCATAAAATCCTCACCAAGGTTTAGAGAAAGGGTCCGCATTCGGACCCTTTCTCTTCAGGTTTAGGTTTGATATTTCAGCGTAGTGTGTTAACCACGTAATAAAGATGACCATAAACAAACCTAAGCCGTATAAGCCGCCACATTCCGAGTGGCAGTAGAGACACGTGCTATTTATTTTCTATGCGCAAATGTGCAAGTAGGCAATCGATCGGGTATGGCGCCTTATTTGCACCAATCCTATTAACACAAGCCCGTTCAGCACTCATGCTAGCGGAGAAAACTACATATAAATGTTTACAAGTATTAAAACGTTCACAGTAAATGAACACCAACGGTAGTCTTCTCGAGTAAATTAGATTTTTGAGTTGTAGTGGAACACTTACAAGCAATTGATGGCACTGTGCAATAATTGAGGTCGGAAACGATTCCCGAAACGTACAAAGAATATATACCAAAATTTTCAACAAGAATACTCGGACCTAGGTTTGCGAGGGCATAACAATAGTATCGCTGGAAAATTTTCCTTTGTGATGAAGAGCATTCCATCTCGCTCCTCCACGCTATACGGGGCACTCTCTTCAAAGTCTTTAATCTGAAGTGTTCAAATCTGACATTTCGAAAGTTTCAGTGCTTATACATGTATACAGAAAAATAAAATTAATGTGTCTGTTTGTAATGTAAAAATAAAAATATGCAACAAATCAGGGGGGATAATTCGGACCAGGAGATTCAAAAATGCTATTTTTAGAATTTTTGCCTGTCTGTCTGCCTGGATGTTCCGGCTAATCTCTTCAAGGGCTGGACCGATTTTGACGGGACTTTTACTGACAGATAGCTGATGTTATAAGGAGTAACTTAGGCTACTTCTTTTGGGTTTTTAGGGTTCCGCGAAAAAAATCCACGCGGACGAAATCGCAGGCACAGCTAGTAGTATCTAAAGTAGTTTAATTTCCTAAAATGTCTTTAATGAAGAGGAAGTTAGAAGAGTTAATATATTTAATATCTTCCATATTGTTCGACCATAAATACACAGATACAAACAATATCTTTGCAAAATAACATAGGTTATGAATAAAATTATCTTCATTTTGTGAAAGTTTTAAAAGATCCTGCAGTAGAATTAGTTAGGAAAATTACGCGTGTTATGGTTATCGCATCTAATATGACCCAGACTAAACATCCGAAAATTTGTTTTCGAGTTTTACCTACTCAATCGAATTCCAGACCTCAGAGTCCTTGAATCTAAGTGGCTAGAGTTTAGGGTACTAAAACATTGATTTGTCCGTATAAACAACAAAATTATTATTTCATTCGCCAGTCGCCACCTCCAAGATAAATTTAAAATAGAAGGATTCGCGGCTATGACGTAAAAGGCTTTGATTTTTGCAGGATAGGTCTGATCTTATTAAAAAAAAAGAAAATTGCCTTAGATAGATGAAGGTAAAGAATTTTTAGCTAGACATGTTACTGGGGACTTTCTTGCCGCTACTTCTCCTTAAGCAGCGATAACACGTTGCGAAGCGGTGTACATGAAATATGAAATATATTAAAATTTTAAATATGAATGGCCTTCTAAATAATGCCCCTCAGTGGAACTTATTTTGACCAAAAGCTTTTGAATTTCCATTTTATTGTTCTAGTTCTCTTCTCGACATACATGAATAAAATCTACTATATTCCTATTTTAAAAATAAATATACTATGCGAGCTTCATGACGTCACACAACATCGGGCATCGCTTAAAATACGCGCAAGGCTAGAGATTTTCCAGGCCTTGGTGACGTCAGAGGGCGTGACATTGGCAGCGAGTGCATTTTATCGATCAACCTTGCTCCAACAAGGACAACGTGAAGTTGAGTTCTAATTATAATCCAGAAGGGGCTTAAAACCGCAACTTTTGGAGAATCTCATTTGAAATTGACACGTGTCTAAATATACTATGTTGCACGTTATTTTGATACTTGTGATATTATTAATGAAAAACTACAGAAGTGGCCTTATAGACCCTCTGCATTAAAGAATTAAATTATGCATAAAAATAATATCAGACACACGAAACTGTATTCAGCATTCGATGTCTCAAAGCAACTGTTGAGAATAACATGGTAAAAAGATGTCTAAATTCAACGCGAACGAACTCAGAATATTTCCGCTAATCATAAAGTCATACAAGAATACAAAAAAGAAACCAAGTTTTTTTTATTTTATTGCAGGAGTTCAGCAGAGAGGCAGACGGCCCACTTGGTGGAAAGTGGTTACCGTCGCCTATGGACATTTGCAATACCAAAGGTGCTTCAAACGCGCTGCTGCTCTCTTAAAGGAGACTGGAACCTGGTCACTGATGCCGGAACACAACACAAGGTTGTTATGGCGGCATACTCTAGACCAGGGGTGGTCGCCATCCGGTCGAGCAAATACCCTACCACCTGGCTGTGGGTTGTTTAGTCGCCTCTTACGACAGGCCGCCCGGCCGCAGGAATTTGTATTCTTCTCTGTTCCTGCACGGATAAATAGTAGGCAAACAATACTGAAATCAACTCATTTATAAAATAGAAATTCTACATTAATCTTAATCTTAGCAAAAACTCTTTCAAGTGTGCATTCTTCGTTAACAATTGCAGCCTGAAGGCATCATACCATTGTTATAAGGGATAATGTACATTTTTACGCTATAATTCGCTCATTGGCGAGACAATAGCTTCAACTATAAATGAAACACAATACAGTAAATTTTTTATGGAAACGTTTTTACACCTTTCTTGAGAATACTCAATCGTATTACCTCGATGTGTGGCTTCCCATGGCCTTTCCGTATCCTCGTCAGCTAATGCAAATACTAAGCACTTATTCCACTTTGTCCAAATAACCTTAAATTATCTAAAGATACCAGCGAGCTAAAAAGAAACAAGTCGTAAATACGAAAGTCAAAACATATAATAAAAATGAAATTCGAATCCATTGGCAATCCATGCATATCTGTGGATTTTAGTGTCGAGACTCTGGGGCCATGGGGTCCTGAAACTTATCAACTTTATTGAGACTTATCAGTTGGTAGAGGTCTCGCGTGTACAAAGGGCTACCTTATATTTAGGGCAACGTATAATTGTCGTCAAACATGGAAACACGTGATAAAAATAGCAGTAAAACCTGACTAGAAACTAGGAACAGCTCGTATATAGTCATGTAGGACATAGATAATTGAATATATAGTAATATATAAATGTAGTAAATATAAAAACAAAATATAGGAAAATAAGAGGAATAGATAGTAAGGAAATATTAAGTTGGGGAAAAAGTTTCTTCGCATTTTATATAAAAAATTCAAAAGGTTTTTTATAAAGTTTATTTACATTTGACTAAATTATGTAGGTGCCATTTTGTTGGATAACTTTTTGCCATCTCGTAGGTAGGGACGTGATCCCACTGCTACAAAAATTTTGGGGCTTCTGATCAAAAAACTGCGACAAGTGGTTTTGGCCGTCCTCTCGTGATGTTAACCTGACACTGCCTAAGGAATTCTGCAGAGACCGAAACAGGTGAAAATCTGAAGGTGGAAGGGCAGGACTATACGGCGGATGCATTAACACCTCCCAGTCAAACCCTCGTAATTTTTTCTGAGTGGCTAAAGATGTGTGAGGTCTAGCATTATCATGGTGAAAAACCACACCCCTTCTGTTGATTAATTCCGGCCGCTTTCTCTCAACTTTTTGCTTTAATCTCATCAGTTGTTCGCAGTACAGTTCAGAATCGATGGTCCTGCCTGGCGGTAACAGCTCATAATGAATTATGCCCTTCCAATCCCACCATACACACAGCATCACCTTGTTGCGAGTTAACCCGGGTTTCGCCACAGTCTGTGAAGCCTGACCGGCCTTTGACCACGATCTTTTTCGCACGTTCTTGTCGTACGTGATCCACTTTGCATCACCAGTTATCAGCTTCTTCAAAAATGGTTCGGTTTCATTACGTCGTAATAAAGAATCACAAATGAGTACACGGTTCATTAGGTTTCTTTCAGTGAGCTCATGAGGCACCCAAATATCGAGCTTTTTTGTGTACCCAGCTTTTTTCAAATGCGCCAAAACCATTTTGGGGTGTGCGGGCGACAGTCGACATAAGACAACCCCCGCACCCCGCGAAGATACCACCTTTGTTGTCCTACGCGCGCCCTCTGCCGCCCCTCTTCGCCATTTATTTAAAATATAATTAAACATTAAACAATATTCCTCGGCTCTTTGCGTCGCTAACATAGATAGTAAATGTAAAAGTTGAAAGAAAATAAAATAAAAACTTTGTATTAGAAGTAAGAGATCTGAAAAAGAAAAAGAGAACACTATCATACCTCAAGATGGAGGAAGAAGGCAATTTAAATCTGGGACCCATATTTGTTTTTTTAAATTCTATTCTTAATCAAATTGTTGATTTCTATTGATTATACATACAAGAATCTAAGTATTAGTTAATATATAGTTTAGTTTTAAAAATGAATACGTAGAATTTTCTTTATTTATTTCCTTTTTAATGTTACGTACTCTATTCCAGTAGGTACTTAATAATCAAAATATTATAAAACCTCCTCAAAAGAAATTAAACCTAAAATTAAATACAGGAAAAAGATTACCAACGATTTAAAACAAACGAAAACAATCCTCTTTACTTACCAATAATCTAGTCCAAAACTATTTGCTTATCGAAAGTGCCTCCTAACCGCATGCAAATCGAAGAAATTGATAGCTCGACCAACAAAAAGCGACGCGTCCGTAACTCACGAAGATCGTGACATCACGACACAAAAACAAAAAATCGGCCAAGTGCGTGTCACTTCATGCACAATAAAGTGTAGGTACTGTAGAGGTGGTGAACAATTAAGATTCGTTTGGTCTTTGACATTTGGCCATGTAATTCAAAAAAGTTTTACATTGAAGTAAAAATATTTACACGACGAAATGAAAACCTCCTTTTTGAAGTTGGATAAAATACACCACAGCTCAAAAACTAGTTAACGGATCTCGTTGAAACATTTTTAAGTTCAGCTCTTTGGACTTTTTGTGATTTTTCAACAATAAGTCTAAAATTAGAAAGGGATAATTTTTAAGACTTTGTAAGCGAATATTCCAACTACAAAAACATAATTAAGGAACATCGTCATAACATGGATTCAACCCATAATTACAAATATAGCAGCTACCCCTATTCTAGTTATTTTACAGTTTTATTAGTTCCATATATACTACAACGTTCTCTACATTGTTGGCATTCGGATAATTGAACGTAAGATGTTTTGGACTGATTTTAATGCAGATCACAGAAAAGTCTCGCACAGCGGACATTAGCGAATTGTCTTGCTTTGACATCGCGAACAGTACATCATTTCACTTTGGTGGAGGTTGCTGCTAAATCGTAAAACCTCAGTGTTACAATAATAAATAAATAAAGTGATTTTTGTACATGATAATAACTTACCTTGTCCGCTTACACGTGTTTATTCAATATAACAAAAAAAAAACATATCCATCAAAATTTATGTTTATTAAGAGATTAAAAATACATTTTCGTACGTCCGAATGGAATGTACTACGTATATAAGACGTGTGGATTTGTATTTTGTCATTGTGTCACCATTTTTTGTTTTTTTTTAATATATTATATTATTAATTTTAATTATTCATTTTCGAATACAATATCACAGACACGTGCTCATTCTTGTTATCAACGAAGCACTTGAAATGCAAAAGTTCTTAAGAAGACATAGGATTTATAGGATAAAAAATCTGGTTGCAGCCAATAAAGCCCGTGGAAGATTCACTATCTATCAAGAGACAGACTGGCAGACAGATCAATAAGACGAACACATAAGGGTTGCCTACTTTTCAAAATGGCTACGAAACCCTAAACAGTGAATAATTATTTTACTACAATGGACCTTAAAACTGGTACCGTCGTTACTTTCTTATCCCGCTGTTAATTTTGAGACGATTATTGTTAAGTGCTCTTTTACAATCACTTTCATATCGTGATCATCATTAATCTAATCTGACCTTGTTATGGCAGAGGTTGTTTTTGAGTTCAAGAGTCCTTCCTATTCGGGCTCTCAATCGTTTTTCCTCCACTATATTCTCGACGAGTTGGTAAGCAGAGTGTGTCTGGATATACTGGTAGATGTAAGATATAGCATAAAGAGTGTGGTATATGAAACGCGACGTCTGTGGAACGCGATTTTATGCCTCACTCGCTCACGCTTATATGTGTGTCTCCCTCTTGTCTCAATCATTTGTAACAGTGTTTCACGATCAAAAGGAATAAATCCGTATTAATTAATTACGGTAGTTTTATTAATATATAACAAAGAGCATAAAGATCTACTTTATTTTGACACTTGTCATGTTTGTAATGCGAATCTGCGAAAGCGGCCGCTCTAGGCACCTTAGTAAGAAGGGAGACTTTAGGACAGATAATATTTAATGTTTTTGTACATATAAGGATTTCATGACCTGGATTTTTTGTACATCTGGTACTTTAAGAACAGCATATTGTTACAAGTTACGGGACTCGAATTAAAATGCCGTTTGGAATTACTATAGAATTTATTAGAACTATACAAACACGAATAATACAGGTACAAATATAACTGGACATAACCAGTACAAACGTAAAACATGATTCAATAACACGCGCAAAGTCCGTCACTATATAGCTTATCGAATGTACACACGTCTTGTCTCCCTTGTGACTATCGCTAGACTGCCGATCTCCCCATTGGGCCATTGCTGTATGCTGCACCGACACAACATCCCGCCCGCGTTGACCGAATTTCTTGGAATTCGTAATCTGCACACCTGCCTAATTATGCCTGCAAACGGCCATAAACGAGTACAATACACAATAGGCTGTTTTCTAATTACAAATTTTAAACATAAGGTAAACAAAAGAAGTCCAAATGCCAGAAAGGTAATAAACTGCAGGTGTGCATTGGTCTTTGTCGGTCGTAACAATATTAATATTACAATTGCATCTAAAGAGATTGATAAGTAATTTACATGTTTAAGGTTCCGTGGCCATTGGGCAAGAAAGGAACCCTTTTAAAATCATCATGTCCGTACGTACGTCTGTCTGTATATATGAATATGTCACATTCATTTTTCTCGGAAACCAGTGAGTCTATGTATATGCAATTTGACAAGATGTCGCCTGTATGGCGATACAACGTTATGTAGTGAAGTCACGAAAGGAATAGATTAGGGGTGGCCGTCATACACATAAAATGCAACTAAGGGTTGAATGCTAAAATACCAATGTACACTATACATGACACGACTACATATCACACAGTTAATCCAATACTAAAACTATCCAACATTATAACAAATCGACTTTTTAATGCCATCTATCGTAAAACATGGAAATACATGTAATTGCGCTAATCCTGGTTTAAAAGTAACAGAAATATCCACTAAGGAGACATTGTAATAATGCACGTAATCATATGATGATGTTCATGCTTAAAAGAACGTTTTTTGGCTCTCCTGTAAAGTTCACTTTTTTGGATTTAAGCGCGTGCGACATGCGAAGTCTCTTTTTTTTATATTGAATAGGTTCGCGTTTGACTGACATTGCGCCTGATGTCAGGTGGAAATGCAGTCTAAGGTGGAGCACGCTTACCTAGAAGATACCTATTCACGCAAGACTTGAAGACATCTAGATTGTATTCTTCAGGAAAAACAGACGACGGTAAAGAGTTCCAATCTTCATCTTTAGCCAGATCTATAGTCGACGCATTTTAAACTGAGTCGTCGGGCAGTAAATGTCACTGACAGTAGGAATGTGCACGCAATGCAACCCGTTATCGATACTTAGGTGCTTGCGAACGCGGGGTCGATGCGTCATCGTGACCTTCATTAGCACTCTGATTCCTGATTGGTCGTTACGAGTAAGGGTTGTTGTTTTTCTATAAATATAATATTTTTTGTTATGACACTCACCTCTGATAATTAACCTACAGGAAGATGACACAGATGGGGAAGATACGGATGAGGATTTTTGAAGAACTAAGAAATATACCTAGAAAAGATAAAAACGGCAACATTACGATCTATACAGTTTCTCTATGATTACGTCGAAACAAACATTTATCTTACAAATTAAAAACTTTTATTTTCGCGAAAAATTATTCCTATTAATACTTAACATAATATAGCATATCGATCGTTCCTCTCCCATTATCAATGTGCACCTCTACAATTCTTACGCACATCACTACACCTCTCCATAAGACCTGCAAATGCGAGCGAGACAGACAGATAAATATAATTTATGACCCGAAGCCTCAGTTCATAATGCGTCGACTGTAGTAAAAACATAGCAATATTTTTTTATTGATCTTTCAATGCAGTCACTGTGTAGCGAGACATTAGCTCCCAAGGCTGTGGCAATTGTGTCCCTCTAACTTTTCAACTCCTAGGTGGAAAATTCTGTAAAGATCAAACGTGCACTTTCTGAAAACGGGAAGGCCCGAACCCAACAGCGGGACGTTTATGATCTGATATTATAAAGAAAATGCATCCACTTTCTAACGATAAAGTAGGAAATCATTTGAAACAATGTCATGTTTAGACTTTTATTTATATGACAAAAATGCCTTTGACTTCACCGCTGCACCACTATCTAGATAAGCAAACTTGTAGTATTAAAGTTCCTTAACCTTACTTTAATATACTACCATCCGACAGTTTACAAAATATAAATATTTTTGACAATGAATAAGATTTTTCTTAAGTTTTCACGAGCAGTATACATAATAAAAATACATTTTAATGGGTTTAACGGTAGCAGTGGTCACGGCTACTGAAAAGTGGCCGAAATGTCGGAATAATAAAAATCAAATAAATTACCGCGCTTAAAACCGTTAAAACGTAGTTTTATTATAATGAATAAGATCACATGTCCTCGCTTAGGTAACAATAAAGCACAAGTCAAAAATTGGACATATGTTTTATATCTTATTAGATATACGTTTGTACCATCCAATGATGGTACAAACGTATTATGTCAAATTTTTTACTTGTTCCGTATTGTTACCTAAACGACGATATGTAATTTCATATATTTCCCACAGCTGCGTTCGGTTCTGCCTATTTCAGGGCAACTGATGGCAATACCTGCCACACTTTTCAAAGGCCGATTTGCGAGTTTCACACAGAAATTAATCTCAATTAGTAGGCAAATTTTATTCACCGTTGGCACAAATCGACGTAGATACTTTTTATAAAACATATCGCAGCTTCATAGATTTTGTACGAGCTTACAGACTTATAACGTCACAAGTCTGTAAGAGCAAAATAAGTCAAATAACGCATTCATTACTGTTTAAGTGTTTAGAGAGTAATTAAAACTATTTCTGTCACGAGTTTTTAAAAGCAAGACGATTATGTAAAAATTTAACGCCTGTCCGTTTTTTATTATTATAACATATATAATAATTATATACGTTAGATAGATTGTACAGTGCAATCTTGCAAGCTGAGTTAGAACCAACTCTTTAAATGTAGGACTTTGCAATTTATGTAAAATTGCTTGTTCAGTCCTGATAACAATATAAATTATGTAAAAATATTTGCTATAAGCTCCTGTGAATATTTTATTTTAGCCGTGCAGGAACGGAGAAAGAATACAATTTCCTGCGGCCGGACGGCCTGTCGTAAGAGGCGACAAAACAACCCACAGTCAGGTGGTAGGGCATTTGCTCGACTGGATGACTACCACCCCTGGTCTAAAGTATGTCGCCATAACAACCTTGAGTTGTGTTCCCGCATTAGTGACCAGGTAGCAGTCTCCCTTAAGAGAGCAACAGCGCATTTGTAGCAGCTTTGGTGTTGCAAATGTCCATGGGCGATGGTAACCGCTTTCCATCAGGTGGGCCGTCTACCTGTCTGCTGAACTCCTGCAAAAAAATTGCTATAAGGTAGTTAATATCCGAAAATTACATTCAAATGATGTAAAAGACCCTGCTTTCATGTGTGAAAATCTTAATAACACTTCTTAAAAACCATCGATGACAATGTGTAATCTCTCTTAATCGGTACACATCTGCAACGCATTCCACAATGATTACGATATATGAACTTGCGAAATTCCATTCATACATTCCCTTGACAAATATTTGCAGACCCATCACAACCAATGACACAGTCTGGTCGCTCAAGTGCGGCCTGTTGTGAAATATTTATCCTCTTTAATCATTTCAAGTTACTGGCAACATTGCAATTTACCAATAAACATCATTCATCTAATAGGGACGCGGACACATACTTATATTAAAATAAATTCTAATATTTTTACACATAAAAGAACAGGCGTTAAAATAGCATCGTATTATCCTAACTTTTGAAATATAACGACAGAAATAGTTTTAGAACAGAATACAATAGATAACACTTTATTGTTCAGCAAATATACAATTACATTAAAGCAATCTCTTCCAGGCAAGTTAACTTAGGAAATAATTTAACTTAATCTGGCGATGTAGATGGTGCAGCTTATTAGGTAGAACTTAAACAGACATACCTAACTACATATTTTATAATGTTTAAACTATTAAATTTTAATTATTTTTTAAGCAATAATGTGGCACTACTTGACTCCTTGTACTTGTACCTACTTATGATGTCATAAGTAGGCACGCTCGTACAAAATCTATGAAACTGCGACGTTCAGTAAGTTTATAAAAAGTATCTCAGTTGATTTGACTGCCCGCTGCCCCCCATATTGTAGAAATCAAAATATTTACTTAACGCCCTTGTTTACGCAAAAGGTCGAATGTAGGGTACAAACGAAATAATTTTTCGTTGATAATTGATCAATATTTAAAAAAAAAACATTAATCTTCATGATACTAGACGTAACGTGGTTTTTTCATAATTTTTCTATAGTTATTTTAAGTAAAAAAAATCAGCAAATCGCCTCCAATTTATAGACATGAAACCACTTTACACTTTCAATTTTTATCAAAATAGAATAAACAAATATCTATGTCATTATAAAAGACAGATAAATATAATATTTTCATATACAGATAAATAATTAGGTTTTTTTTTTTTTTTTAAATACTGCTTTAGTCACAATAAAATGTCAATAATGCATCTGAAAAACAACCGCGTCTACAGAATCCCCGCTATTGCCCGAAAAATCCTCAAGAACGTTGGCATTGCTGCAAGCCTTAACTTCGTATTACATACACAATTAGAACTATTGTGGTTCATGCTTACAAAATTACTCGTACAATTTTAAATTTCACATACGCAATCCCTAACTTTCATGCAAAATAGTCAGACATGACGCATGTGCCAATAAAACCTCCCTTTAAAATAGGAACATTTAAATGTACTACTTTGGAGTAGATAAATAGAATGTGTATTCATTGCACTATGTATGTACATATAACTCTGTATTTGTCATTTTGGGCGGGTTCCTTTAGTATCTCACAACGCCGAAAATGCTCCGTCTGCCGTTCCACAAGGCGACCGCGGTTGTTATGGTCGTGGCGAAAATGTTACTAATGACGTCAACATTCTCAATCACACAGTGCTCACAACGACCCATGTCATGAGGTGGGTCGAAGTGAGCGTTGATCACAGATCATTAATTCTCTCTATCTCTTGACATTGAAAAAGGCGCGATTTTCAAATCAACCAATGACATTTGTGTATTTCGTCGTTTAGGACATCAACGCCCTGTAATCCGTTCTACTAGAATTTATAATTGTAACTTCGGCAACCAAGTGGAACGGGAAAAATCGCGGTCGTGAACATGGTCGTTGTGAGTCCTTCTGAAACGTAGCTGTTGTATCTTTCATTTTCTTGTATGTGATCTGTCATCTTCTCAAATACGTAATATTAGTTTTCTCTTAAGTTACATATATCTAATTTAGACTTAGAGATTTAAAATCTTAAACTATGCTTACTATTACTAAGTACTAAAAATAACTCTTACAAGATCAGGACAACAGTTTGTTTTATAAGGTATTACGCCATGCAAACATATATATAACCTTTGACCGCACAGAGAGGACGCTGAGTGTAAAAGGTAAACAACAAAGTGTCATTCACTGCAGAGTATTATCGCCTACCTGTGGACCAGCATCGACCGTTCTAGGAAAATAGACACGGCAGGTAGAAGAAACCTGTCAAGTGTGCTTTTAATAGTATGTTAGGTGGAATTCTGTACTCAATAACAAATTTATTTTTGCTATTAAGATAATTAGATTAGATAACACTTTATTTCTCACCAAAATAAACAATTACGAAAATAAAATGCATAGTTACAGTAGACACTAGCAAAACAACAGACGGTCTTATCGCTAAAAGCGATCTCTTCCATGCAACCCAGCTTACAATAAATTTTTGACTAATCTGGCGATCCAGGTGGTGCTGAATTAATATAGGAATGTACAATTTAAATATAAATACTTACACTAGTTTATAAATGTAATACATACATAAATCCAGACACATTTATAGTGTATCAATATATACGAAATTATCTAAATAAATACATTTATTGACATTATATATGACAAGCATTTTATATTCACGTATATTACTATAGATAAATAAGTAAATGTTTATTAAATTAGACATATTTATTTAAGGACATAATAATTTTTTGACAAATAATAATTGATATATCTATATCTGTACTTCCTATACTTAATATTATAAAGAGGAAAGATTTGTATGTTTGTAACGAATATACTCAAAAACTACCGGACCGATTTCAAAAATTCTTTCACGATTAGAATGCTACTTTATCCCTGAGTAACACAAGCTAAATTTAATTTAAATAATCAGGTTCTAATTTTTTTGCAAGGCAGGACATCGTCTGCCGGGACCGCTAGTATATTATAATATCGATTTATAGCTGACGAACTAGCGTTTAAAACTCGCCTTTTAAATTACCAGGCTTCGTATCTTGACCCGAAAACATACACCACTTAAACAATTTTGTGACCTAATGTCCATATTATTGCAGTTACCACATGCTAATGGTGTAGGAAAACAACGTGATGGAACTTACACATCGAAATGACTTATATGTCAAATCCATCAACATCCATCCATCCATCGACGTCTGGGATATGGTACAATGTTCGCTCGCCCTTAGGTCATCTTAAAAATGACAGTTTTGGGCCCAGCTGTTATAGCTATATTGAATCTGTTATTAATCCATAAATCGTAGAAAATTTGAAATGTGATAATAAGTTAGCATGACTGTTCATTTTTTAATCAAGTCCTTAAAAATGGACCAATGAAGGAAATATGTACTTACATGAAATTTAGTATACAAGTAATTAAACGTTGGATATGATCATACATTGTAGATTTATTTCCTGAAAATGATGATTTCCGTAGAATAAATACATCGGGCCTAAGTTTCAGGCAAATACCAATTATTATATTGCAATAAGGTTTTTTTACTATACACGTGGCACCCTAAAATAGCCTGCACGTTATTTCGTTCTTAAAATAGCTTGGATACGAAAAAACCCCAATAGTCCGGACCCATTGTCGGGCGATAGTAATATTTTTTGTGATCGGAAGCCATTGTAGCACGGGCAAATCTATTTACTGGCGTTTCAAAAAGGATTCCCGTATTAAATAGTTTTTTCACGAATATATCAAAGTAACCGCTTTGCCTTTTTGCTATATTAGATCTTTATAATTTACAATGTATCAGTAAATCAGAAAGTAGACGAAATTTAAAATACCTCCGATACTAAATGTGTACTACAGTCTAATTGTCCTGATAAGAGAGATAATTTATTTGAAGAAATAATGACGTACTTACATTGCTTATATATGATTAAAGAAATATAGGATAAATAGATTATTGACTTCTGAATAAAAACAATTTCTAATGATAAATAGAAAAGCTAATTATTATTCTTTTTATATGGTTACACTCGGTTGTAGATTTAGCCAGCGTCGAATATTATTGAATGCACTAGATTTAAAATAATATTTTAAACGGATTCAAGCAAAATCTGAAGCTACATAATATACGGTAGATGGTTACTACCGAAGAAATTACAAATGTTTGACTAACACTAAACAACGAACTACTTGTGGGAATCAGAAAAGTTATATTTCACCCAATATAAAAGAAAAGCTCTTGCTTAAATCCAAAAAATATATTGTACTAAATTTTGCGTTGCAAAAATCTCAGTTTGTTTCATTATAGCACTAGGTTTGCTTATAAAAAAAATAATATATACTTTGAAACGAAACTCTAGAAGAGACTATTTTAATGCCAAAAAGCCTTAGCAGCCATCCATAGATTGCGTCACACGAATTTCACGATTTTTTGCCCCTGCCCCGTCCTTGTCACAGCTGGTCACATTCGTGAGACTCCTCCCTCCCTAGTGTGACATCACATATTTGTAATTATACATCAAGAAATTATTAAATATAAACAGCAGTTCCGTAATTAGTTTTAACTCCATTTAAATTATTTTTTAATCATTGAAACACTATTAGCATACAAATAGAGTTGGTAATATAAGTTTTTTTATTAATATTTGAAATTTCGTGTTTTAAAGCTTAAATATGACGTCACGAAATTTAGGACATCTCCCACCCCTTGTCACACAATTTGACATTTCGTCGACACCCCCCATTAACTTGTGATGTAATTTATGGATGGCCCCTAAGCGTGCTATTAGATGCGCCTAAAATTATTTCTACCAATAAAAACGGTCACCTGTTGATCTTAATCTAATTCAATCCGGTTCCATCGGACAGTTAATTTTAAAGAAATTGACTGTTGCTTAAATTATTATGCCTAATATATACATCATATTATAAATTCCAGGTCACACAGTAATCTGTTATAATATAATATCAATAACAAAAACATTCCGGTTTTGATTATAATAAGTTGCGGCCCAATGAATTAGATACATCTTATAACTGTTTAAAAATGAAATATAAATACGGTAAAAGAAATACGAGCATCTTAAAATATAGATATTAATAAAAAATAAATTATGACTAATCAGTTAAAAAAAAATATAAGGCTTCACTATGCACATCACGAAACGTTCTACAGATTATGTATGTTCATAGAAATATAGATAAAGTCCATGATAGACATAGTGTGTATAAAAAGTATATTGCACACGCTTTCGTTTAAAGGCCATTGTTATAAAGATAATATCCTAAATATTTATTTTAGAAATCTTACTGAAATTTACTATCATCAATTGTTATTCATTTATAGATACTATATTATTTAGAAGAAATCGACCTGCACTAATGATACTTACGATAACAATCATAAAAATAGTTTTTTTTTTTTTTTTTTTTATTTATCAAAAATATTTGAATGAACTTTTATTTTTGAAAATAAAGGTATTATTGTTCCAGTAAAATTTGCTATCATTTATTAACAACATTTAAGATGCTTTTACCTTATAACCACATTATTTTTTCCTGTCTCAGACCAACAAAAATAGACTAGATATATAAACCTAATCATTTTATATCTATATTCTATTATATTTTTACTTTATACATACTTATACAACATAACCTATTTTTATTGGTTTGAGCACCTGTATATATTTAACCATAATTCGGATAGTTTTTGAAAACTATCCATTTTCAAAATTATATTATTATAATATATTGTTGTCGTTTCGCGTATATGAAAACTTGTTTCCTTAAAAAATTCATGTTATAATTCCTAAAAAATGATAAAGATAGAAAGAAAGAGTTATCACTGAAAGGAAATCACCAAGCAAGCTGAGCTCGTAAAACGTCTGTCATCACCTGATAATAGCCAATGTTATTTTAAATTTGTTTTCCATGTTCTTCCTGCTATAAACATTTCTCGTTTTGTTGTATTCATTAAATTACTGACGAGACCGTTTCTAACGTGTCAAGTTTTATAGCTTACTTAAATGCCTTTTGCATAGTTTAAACCACAGAGCTAAGAAAATCGTTGCGCGTCTGCCGCAGCGCCCCTACTAGCAGTGGCTGTAATAACAATATCCGTAATAAAGTTGTGCGATAGTCGCACATCTGAGCGCAAGCGGCCGCCAGTCTCAACTCGCATGTTGCAGACAAAATATCATCAAAAAAATGAGAATATGCTTAGTTGTGCAGTGATTTGGTGTTCTAATCAAAATAAAAAGGACAAAACAAAATTCTGGAGTAATATCACAAGTTCTTACTTGCTCTTAGGTGCTTACCTAAGAGCAAGTTTTAGCTGATCAAAAATGCGAGTCAAGGTTATTTTGGAACACAAAACCTCAACTGCGCGTAAGTCATACTTAATCAGTGAATGCGATAGTGAGGTGACACGTGGTTTGTCATCAGTCATATCGATAGTGCCTGTTAGGGTAAGTATCTATGAAATGACATACCAATGTATTTTTAATTTGGCAGTTTAAATTTGTTATTTATTAAATCCAAGTAAGACGTAACTAATTATAATATTAAGTTTTCTAATATAAACTTTTATTTTTATGTTTCCTCAGAATCCTTACTTAAAAGATAAATGGATATTAGTGACGGAATAAGGCCTGGTACCTACCAAGGACAACGAATGAGGATGGCGATCCAGCAAGGTAAAGTAGGCGGCTTTCTGAGAAACTTACCCATTGACTTCGATGATCTAGGCTCTGTATTATTCTACTTATAGTCTTAAAGGATTACCTACAGGTTTACAAAGGAAGTTTCTTTCATTGTACTAGTTTGTAGTTTAGTATTTTGTTGAATATCTGTTTTTTCTTTATGTATACCTAGTCTTGCCATAAATATTGTAACAAAGAAATTTATTTTTTTCTATTGCAAATAACATTTATAAGTTTTACAGTGTGTTAGTTTAATACATAAATATAAAACAATTTAAAATATAAAAAGCTTATTCGAAGTGGTCTCCATTGGCTGCAATACAGTCCTTTAAACGTTGAGGCCAGTTATCAATAGAAGCACGCACTCTCTCCGTGGGAAAATTCTTCACTGCCAATCGTATGGATTGTTTAAGGGACTCCAAATTATCATAGCGTTTAGTGCAAGGCATACTCTCTAAAACTGACCATAAATCTAATAATAATACACATTTTATTACTTAATAAAAAATGACGATAAAAATATGGACACTATCCGCAGCACATTAAGGACCAGATGGCTGATCTAAGACAATAGGCGGGTTTTGTTGTAGTCGTTCGTAGTCGATGACGCCCATTAGCAGATTCAGTTTATATGGGAAGTATTGCCATGCCACCTCTATTAGGAGCCGCACGGCGGGGGTGGGATTCTCTGCTCTGTAGTTTAAACTTTAAAATAAACTTAAATCCAAGTTTTCAGTTTTCAAGAAATAAATTGCGCGTTTCGTTTGCGCACCACCGTCGAGTGGAACACTTTGCCAGAGTCTGTGTTCCCAGATCCATTTTAGTATAAACCAATGGTCTTTATGTCATGAGTGTATAGGTATCAACTAGGTAAGCGTGCTCCAACCTAGATCGCATCGTCACTTAACATCAGGTGAGATAGCTATTAAAAAATAAAGTCTAATCAATGAGGCATAATGTACTACGTACTAGAAAAGTCATCCGTAACTAGCTTATTTGAGCACTCGTTATGGTCCATATACAATGACTCGTTAAGTCTGCGCCACGCTGTTGTAGATACTTTACGTGTTTGAATGAAATGAATACCTTTATGTGTATTAAGGTAAATAAAAGTCAAGGGGTGACTTTTCGCCGGCAAGTTTGTTGTATTCTTGATAAAACATCTTATTAGAATTAAATTTTAACCAATGAGGTATAATGTACTATCCGTAATCCCGACCGTTTTCTGACCCCGAAATTCCCGGGACTGTATTTGGCTAATCTCCGGATTTTCGGGTTTGCCACAAACAGGTCTAGTTTGCGCTCCGTTGTCCGTTGCGAGTTGACAATGACCTTGCCTAGATTATATTAATAGCGTTTATTACATATCGACAAAAACAAACCTTTGATACGCGTACGATACGTGCTACATAGGTACAGCTCTAATAATATGTTTGTCGTAGAACTTAGAAGGGATTTCCCCGCTCGGGATACTTCAATACAATACTCTTAATAAAATTCCCCAACGGGCCAATAGGGGAATCACCCGGTCATCTCATATCACAAAATTCCTCCAACCAGTGTATACCTGGACGAGCGTTTTCAGCTGCTGCTTATGTTGGCAATAAATTACGAAGCAGGATTGGAAGTCAAACCTTGGATGCATTGATATTTCTACGACTGTATTTTCGAAATTCTAAATAAGTCTTTTTGTCTCGTTATTTTTTACTTACAAAGTATAGTGTCTTTGTTTTGTCTTTTTTATTTTCTTACCATATTGTGATTTGTGTCGTGGATTCGTGGTATTAAAATTATAAAACATTTTTCTAGAAATTACTCATTTTTTTACATTTAAGCCCAATTAGAAACCTCATAGTCTAATCCCGGGTTACCCCGGGATCCCGGGATTACGCATTAAGAATCCCGTAATCCCGGGATCGAAAAACATGCTCGGGATTGTATTCTCTACATATAACTCAATGAGTGTGATTTAAATTTTCATTAATTAGTATACATTGTTTTTCCTTAGATGATTTGGCTACAACACACACGTGATTTTTGCAATCAATTATACTATAATATAATAATGTTTAAATATCTTATTCAACTTAAGACACATCTAAAGTTATATATTAAAGTAGAAAATGTTACAATTTACCTATCTACTTAGCGGTGGCGTGGACTTCATACAACTGGATTCCCCATAATCTACCTTTAAGAAACTACCAACCAAAAGGTCGAAAGCGCCATGAAATTATTGTCGCTTACGTTATTGATTTCTGTATATATTATTACTGTATTTCTATCTCTTAAGCTCTGCTTTCCACGGGTATTGGATAAAATAGCAGCTCAAAACCCGATGGGGACTGGCCTTTGTTTCAAAATATGCGGTAAGATTGCAAAATTAAAAATACAAATTGTAACAAGAAAATACATCGCGAGTTAGACTTTTTTTCAGCAGCGGTGTAGTCGGCGCTTGCATTATACGGTATGGTTTTTCAACCGACTTACCCTGGCCGAATTTCTACCCACTGCTAGCTGCAGGTAGAGACGAACCTGTATCGACTTAACTAATGTAATGTAAATCAGAGATCAATATATTAGAAACAGGTAATAGACGTAAGATTTTGTTGAACTAACGCATCTAATAATAATTATGATAACGTTACAACAATAATTCTTCTAAGCCATTGATATGCGGGAGTGCATGTATTGTTCTGTCGTTGTAAGTAATTTTCTCCCCAGGGTCTCGTGTGAAGCAGGTCTCGATCCCGGAAGCTGTTGGTATCTATAGTATTTTTTTGCCTTGAGTGATTTAGAAAATATCGTATTAATACGCTTAGGCGAGGTTATATACTAGCGTTACTAGCTCACATTTTTTTCTCTCTTCGCAATACATTGTTGTAACGAGTGTGAGCAGTGCATGATTGGTGACTTAGGAGTTAACGAACGAAAACAGATTTTTATTTAATTAGCAGTGCGTTTGCGCATATAACGTCAATTAAGTGAGGTACGGGAGTGCAACATGTTATATGCGCATTTTATTAAACCTAAGTATGTATGTATATATATATATATATATATATAAGACGGCCTCTGGTTGAGCGGGCTAAGTCTCAGCCGGCCGAACTCGTTGGAACGCAGAGGCTCCGGGTTCGATTCCTGGCATGGTAAATTTCGAAAACGAACTTTCTGTTATTTACTATGGTCTGGGTGTCTGGGATCGACCCCAGAGTGGTCTGTTGTATATCACACATAACACAAGCGTAACTGGCTTAGCTTGGAGATATACAATATGTGTGTTTGTATAACGATTATTATAATTCAATGTTTTCAGGTCCTGCTTGGCGCGTGTCATCTACACTGACTTAGGTCCTCTCACACGTTCTGGTGGGCTTAGCCTAGCTACTCAAGGTTTCCGATTCACTTTTTCTTACCACACCACCATATTTAGAAAAAGAGTTCCAAAATCAACATCTATATACATATAATAAAACTGTAGAGGTGGAATTTCTGTACAATGAAAAAAAAGCGAAAAACCGAGTCAGGGGGATGTAAGAAGTGAAATAGAAAAAAATTAGATTTTTTTCAATTTTTTTTTTTCTCTGTTTGTACGGGCTAATATCCGAAACGACTGGACCGATTTAAATGAAATTTTGTATGGTGGTAGCTTATATCCCTGGTCAACATATAGGATACTTTTGATCCCGAAAAATTACAGAGTTCCCCTGGGATAGTTAAAAAAACTTTAATTACTTAAACAGCTTATTATTATACAACTTATGCACCTAATTAAGTATTGATATTGCCGGTATCATCATACAATAAAACAATGTCTACATCAAAAAGACGAGATTCCGCAAAAAAGTAAAACCTTACAAAAACAGTGTCTAGCGTAGCGTATTTCATCATCATATTAAATAAACTAGATGGCGCTGATAGTATTCTACAACGCGATCGTGAAGCGGACGAAGTCGCGGGCATCAGCTAGTAGTGTAATAATCGCTTTAAAACGACATTAATACGAAACATGCATTCAGATTTAAAATAAACACTTTCAGATTATTAATAGATTTTGCAATTGAAATACATTAACCGATAACGGACGCCAGAAAGAGTTGTTTAAAACTTAAACCCAGTAAAATTTTCAATACTAGATTCATCCTTTCACAACTGAGTACGATGTGATAAACAAACAA
Organism: Dendrolimus houi; assembly: GCA_039645545.1. Lineage (NCBI taxonomy): Eukaryota > Metazoa > Arthropoda > Insecta > Lepidoptera > Lasiocampidae > Dendrolimus > Dendrolimus houi. The sequence goes on along the minus strand of CM077126.1, from coordinate 4,964,902 downwards.
TAAGCGTTGCGCACAACCCTACTTGGGCGGCCTGCTATCATCAGAGTAATCCCTGATGGCGAGAACACGTCCATGTGGATTTGATGAATACCGTACTGAATTCATTGTCACGGACTTATGCGAGCAAAACTTAGAGGCGTATGGCCAGGCTAAGACAAACTTCTCGAGACAATACAAAAATTTACATTCACAAGAAAGTTAATCCATTACATCTAACACTATATACAATTATTAATTTTAATCGCAATAAACACCTAAATTATACAATGAAGTTAATAATAATATATGTAGTCATACAATAATTATGTATACCACCATCGCCACTCCTAATCAGCGATTTCCTGCCAGGGGTTGTCTGGGCGGTCTTATCGCTAAAAAGCGATCTCTTCCCTTTGTACACAATTAAAATAGTACTAGTTCGTAAGTTTTCTGTAATGGTGTACAATAAAGTGTTATCTATCTATCTAATAAATAATTAATCTTGTATTTTTATATTCTATTGTATTCCTCTGGTCACCTTCTATACTTTCCTTTCTATTGTTTACTTCATATTTTATCAATTTATCACGCCTGTTTATCATACCACTACTACAAACTGTCCATCACAGGGGTAGACAGACTAAAGCTATTCATTTGCTACAATCTGAGTATATACTGGTCATCTATTTTTATTACTCTCTTGATACATGTATATAGATAGATAACACTTTATTGTACACCATTACAGAAAACTTACCTATATGACAAACTAAATTCCACAATTTTTCAACCCTCCTAGTCAGGTCTTGTAAACCACATTTTTCAATTACCCTATGGTCTAACTTAGTGTTACACAAACTTTTATGACTTTCATTTTAACTTTAAACTTGTCTGAAGATCCAGGCTTCAGATATCGGCCACCTTGTGTTTTTTTTATTATATTACTAGCGATCTCGGCAGACGTTGTCCTGCCCTGAACAAAATAAAAATCTAGGATCCGATCCCAGTGCCACCTACCAATTCCAATTGTGAATCTAAACCATCTGGGGACCCACTCCAACACACACAAAAAAAACATGAAAATCGATCAAGTAATACTCAAGTTATGCGCCTACGATTCATTTTTATTTATATAGATTTTCCACCATCGTTAAATATTGTTACCGAGTGCGAGACTCGAATTAAAATTCCGTTAGAATTACTATAGAGTTTAGAACTATACAAACACGTATAACTCAGGTACAAATATAACTGAACACAACCAGAACAAACGTAATGCACGATTCAATAACACGCGCAAAGTCCGTCGCTATATAGATTATCGAATGTACACACGTCTTACCACGCTTGTGGTTATCGCTTGACTGACGATCTCTCCATTGGGGCATTCCTTTACCCAGGACGATGCAATATGTCTACCTGGCAAGCGTCGACGAAATTTCCTAGAAGTCATAATCCGCACACCTGCGTAATTATGTCTGCGAACGGCCATAAACGAGTACGAAAGGCTGCTCTCCACAACAACCAATAAATAATTAAACAAAAGAAGATAGTCATAAAACAGCTTCAATGTTATTAGCTAAAACGCCGGCGGATATAAGGTTTGTGTTTTATGGTAGGCAGGTGTGCATCCACTTTAGTCGGCATGTAACAATATATTCAGAACGTTTTCTACATATAAATCTAAGTACATGGCAAATAGCACACTCGATATCTACAAAAAAATCTTAGAATTATCATTTTCTACGATAATAGTATCGGAAATGACATTGAAAAACTAAGTGACTAACTCAACGAGTTAAAACCGCGAAACGGTTTGACAAGGTTACATAAAATAAATAAGTCAATATTTACATCAACTTCAGTTTGTAAGGAAGGTTAGTTACGATTATTAGTTATAATTACGATTGTGTAGGAGTTGCATACGTTTTTTTTGTTTCATTGGACTTTTGAGATGTAGATGTGATGGTAAAAATCAAACGTGGCCATCTCCTTCAACAACCTTTTCTGGGTTGTTAACGAAAAAAGAGATCACACGGAAAAAATCACAACCGACAAATGGCTTGCGTCCGGCTACAGGTAGCTGTAACAGAGCTAGGCGAATGGTTTCGCAAATGGAGGATAGAGGTAAACCCGGAGAAAAGCGCAGCAATGTTCTTTTCCCCGGGCACGCTTCGCTCTCCCAAACGCGCTTGCCTTCGCTTAAAAGCCATCTCGCTCTACGAACAAGAGATCCCCTGGGCAAAGTACACCAAATACCTGGGTGTCACCCTAGATCAGAACTTGCGCTTCAACGAGCATATCACTATAGTCCGGAATAGAGCGCGATTTGTGATGGGTCGTCTAGCACCCATGATAGATAAACGAAGCAAAATGTCCCTCAGACACAAGCTTACTCTATATAAAACATGCATCCGCCCGATCATGACATACGCGAGTGTGGTATTCGGCCATGCCAAGCCTGCCCTTTTAAAGAAACTGCAAATCGTTCAGAATAAATTCATGCGCAGAGCCGTCGGTGCTCCCCTCTATATGCGTAACGTCGACATCCACCGCGATCTGGAGCTTCCCTCCATCAAAAACTACATTACGTCGCTCTCGCGTAAGTATTTCGATCTAGCGCCGCACCATCGAAATCCCCTCGTCGTGTCCGCGTCCGATTATAAGCCTCGACGAAAGGCTCTCGTGCGACGACCGCGTAACATCCTCATGGACAAGGTCGACGATATCACAAAACGGCTGGCTCGGATCAGCCCGCCCACGGTTAGGACAGCAGGCTGGCAGACACCGACAGACAGACACAGACGGCGGCGTCGACGCCGCCAATCACGATCTCTCCACGTCCCTGCGAGGGACGCCAGGAGACAGCCTGGATAGACTAGGCGTGTTGCTGGGAAGTTTCTTTCGCCGTTTCTTCTCTCCCAGCCATAACACGTTGCGAAACGGCAGTAAGATAGTATAGGCCACCGCGAACCGCCGATCCCGGTCCGCCGGGATCCTTCCTCTCGGGCTTTATATTACCCGTCGCCCGCTCTCAATTAGTGCATTGTGTCGCCCTATGGTGGGCATCATTAGATTCATCCCCCTCTCATGGCAACAGTCCAGCCGAGGTGAAACTCCTAGGGAGCCCCTCGAGCAAGTTGCCTCCCGGCTCGAGTGCCTTCGCTTCGCAAAGGCACTCGCCCCGAAAACCCCGGTAAAGTTGTGAGGTCTTCGGACCAACAACATAAAGTCAAGTCCAATAAAAAAACGGAAAAAATAATTGAATAAACTGTATGTGACTAATCAAAAGCTGCCATCTTCCGACTTAATTTCTTGTTTTCGTGCATTTTTATGTAACTAAAATGTTTTTAAAGTTAATACCTTTTTGTAACTTTATATGTATTGAAGAATAAAAGTAAATCAATATTTTAAAAACTCGTTTTTAAAAACAAGGTTCTCTTTAAATGCTCTAAAGAAAAAAAAAACCAATATATATAAAACCAATCATTTTGTTACATTTTACAATTTTAGAGATTGTTAAAGCTTGTCGCGAGATTTTTCTGGGTAAAAAAGACAAATAAATAACGATGACACATATAGACAGATCGACGGGCGGGCGGACAACGTGAATTGATAAGAATTATTTATAGAGATTTCTTTAAATGAAACCCTAAAGGTGGTCATTCACTGGGACCCTTCACGTGTAATGTGAATGTGCTCCCAGTGAATAACCACCTTAAAAGCCTATATTTTTTTATATCTTGGTAGTACCTACATAACTCTATAAATATTTATACAGGCTGGACAAAAGGCGGGAAGAAAATAGTAACAAAATAAATAGTTAAAAAATATTATTCGCAATTTGACTCTAATACCTTTAGCTGCATTTTTGTCACAAGTTGACAGTTTGCACAGATATAATCAGACTCCTTGACGATGACCTCTCTCGATAATTTTGCTCACCGGAAAAAATAAACCGTTTTTGATAACAATTAATGTGGAAAATAATAGTCGTGTTTGCAGTTTTCTTTTTCACTTTTCACAATGAGTTTATTTAAATGTACTATATATTATTTCGGTATTATCCATATTTGAAGCATTACCGATTACTTACTTAAGTAGATACCTAACTAGTGTGAATCCGTTCTACCTTTTTGGGATTAAAATAATTTTGGAAAAAACAGAACCTTTGTTTTCATCATATCCGTTTTTCTGTTTTATCTCCCTATCTTTGTACATCATAGTTATTTTCCTTAGAAACTTGATTCTCTGTTGATGAAACTTAGTAGAAATGTAATCTATACGCGGCTACATAACGCTGCAGTAAAAACGCGGAAAAAAAGCATTAGGAATGGTCGCCATACATGTAATTCAGGGTTGAGTATATTTTCAGCGTACACATTCGTCTAGGAAAAACGATGTTTCTTAATTACTCTTTTACTTAAGTCAATATGTGGTAAGATATTTGGTTCTAAAGTCGCAAATATTACCTCTCTAACTTTAGAACTATAAAACGGAATATTCTGAAAAAAATGAGTTTGTAGAGCTCCAAAAACACTTTAAATGGAAAGTAAATACACAACAGACTGTCATATAATATGTGTTATTTGTACATATATATAAATTTGGCATAGTTTTAAATTGCATTCAAAATATTATTATTATTTTTTATTTAGGTTTATGGCTTGGCAGCTCTAGGCCTTTAACCGAGATCTTAGATTATAATGTAGTTTCTTCATTTTATTAAGCCTATATGTAGCACAGCTGAACTGTAGGTTATCAGCTGGTGCCATTCAACGGACTTCTTGTGACAACTCAAAAGCCCACATTTGACTATACAGTTCACATTTCTCACAAAACACATAATTACTATTCAAAAACTATCAATACCCTACAACTATTGTTCATTTTAGAGTAATTTTACACATTTTTAGAAAATAAAACTGCACAGCACAACATCTTTCAGTTCCCGCCAAAAACTCTGCATTAAGAATAAAAACCATTTCAACATTAGGGTTGAAAATAGGTACATACACTAAGTAGAAACAATACAGATGTAAGGTTACATGTATGAATATAATATTGTATAAAATAATAAACAAGAAACAGTGTCAGATATGATAAGTAGCAAGTAAGTAAAAACATGTAAAAAGTTAGCATATAAGAGGTCTGCCCATAGAGACAGAGGATAGCGACAATAAATTAAAAAATAAATGAAAATTAATATGAACAATATTCGTTGAGCAGTTTTCTTTTTATCTTGGATTGAAAGCTATTTGTTGTCTAAATATCCATAGGTGATAGCAATATTAGAAACTACTTTCCACCAGAGCCGATTGCTAATTTGCTCGCATTCGGCATTAAAAAAATCTCTAAGAAATCACCTCTAGACGCTCGTCAGCACACTATAAACGAAGTGTCGAGTAACATTCTAAGAATCTAGACCAGACTAACGTAAATTGCTGATTCCCCATACATGTAACAGCCTTATCGGTATAAGAATTATAATTGTAAGTGACATGTATGAATGTGAGAGCATCTGTTTGTTGAACTATATGTACTCTTACAATGTAACTTTACAGTTAGAACCTTTAGCGATGGGGGAATGCTTTTGCGCATATGCTCGTGCCCCGGAGAAGGCCACCGAGAGGTATGTGGGACTCCCGGCTACCGGTGTTGCACACAAGCTTCATATTAGAGCTTGCAATCACCGACCGCTAGACTACCCACTAAACCTTCCAGCGTCCCTCCGCATTATAATGAAGCGCCACGGGACCTCAATCATAGGTATGACTGCCGTGAGTATTTAACAAATGAAAAAATATCCACACCATATACATACTGTAGAGTCGAAACCCATTTTAGGACAACGGACAATACAGCCGAAAAGCTTGTACAAGGCAGATTAGCGAGATTCATACATTGGCTACCTCGTTGTGCCGGTTTCCTCGGAATGTTTACATTGAGCACATGGTATGCACATTACGTCGAAAAACATTTTCCGCGGCCGGGATTCGAATCCAGATGATCGGAATTACCGCGGGTGACATAACCACTAAGCTACATCCACTGTATCCTACGAGAACCTTGCAACAGAAAAAAGAGAGGATGAAAGGGACATAGTATAATAAAATAAAAAAAAATGTCTTCATACGTCATCAGTAGTTATTTCTAAAATCAAGCAAAAATTGCATCGTATTAAGGTCTAATATTATTATGGTTTGTAAACCAGAAGACTAAATCATCCATTATCAAAAAAAAACAAATACTTGAAAATGTTACATAATTATTTCATCCACTCGTATCTTCAATTGTTGATACCACTTCACTACAAGAATCAATAATATCACACAAACTAACTTTCATATGTTATTATTTCTATTTACATCTGGAGCAATAAGATCAAATTTTTTATACTAGTCTAGCGGGTGGTCGTTTTTATAATGATTGGCAGGTGTCACAGTATCGCCTCCTCGAATGTAGGCTAGAGCGACATCAATTGCCGACACTCCCCTCGGCGGTTATTGTCTTGCACTTTACCAATTTCGCATACACGGCGCACGGGTTTATTTATCGCCGACCTATTTTCTAGAAACAGCCTCAACTGGCCCGAATCGTATTTTAATTCAGTCATTTGGCAGCCGCTCGTGTTGTACCATTTCTCTGATCGATATGACTGGTAATGTATAGAGACTGGATCTACGTTGCCAGCTATAGATACGTATTAAAAACTGCGCAAGCCTAGTTTTCTAGATTCGCTCAGAAATCCACCTTGAGTAAGATTACCGTATTAACGAGTAATAAATCGGTCAAGTGAGTGTCGGACCACCGACATTGAAGGACATTTCGTAGAGGCAAAGAATGTTCACTGTCTTTGTCATTGGGCTACGTAACCTAACAAAAGCATTTAATCGAAGTTAGCCCATATCTCAAAAACCACTCAACGGATCAACACGACGAACAGATGATTCAAATTCATTTTTAGAGATATATTTCGGAATTTCCCACCCAAAGGTTACAAGGGGAGTATTTTATACTACTTCAAAATGAATATCTCGACACGTACTGACTTAAATAAAAAGGGTAAGAAAAAAATAACCCTCAGTGTCATGTATGGCAACCACGCCGATCTTAATATTTTGCACGGTTACATTACACCATTTCGTAGCGGCATATAAAACACAAATTCTAGCAAAATTTTATCAGTAAAGGTTTAATAGTTTCCGAGAACAATGACTGACATACAAAAACAGACGGAAGCTGACGGTTGGATATGGGCCATCCATAAATTACGTCACAGGGTAAGGGGGGACGGAGTGAGGACGACGAAGTGTGACTTTGTGTGACAAGGGGTGGGAGGGGTCCTAAATTTGAACTGTTAACGAAAATCTTCAAAATATTTCCAACTCTATCTGTGGTATGAGCAGTCTTTAAATTATTAAAAATAATTAAAAACGGAAATAGAATTAATTACGGAACTGCTGTTTTATCTATATATTAATACGTTAATCAATAAAAAAAACATTACACACACTACCATGTATTTGATACACACACGCATATATACTCTTTTGTTTATTGTTAAAGTCAAATTAACAGTGCAGCCTTGGCGAAATCTGTGATTATAGAAGTATAGGCTTTGACAACAGAGCCTTAATAATGTTCAAACTTATAATTTAAATTAATTATGGTAGAATTTCGACCACTAGGAGACCAGCAGTTTTAATATTTTCTAGATGTTAAATTGCAAAATATATGATGTCACACTATGGGTGGAGGAGTCTTACGAATGTGACCAGCCGTGACAAGGACGGTTGAGGGCTAAAAAGTCGTGAAATTCGTGTGACGTAATTTGTGGAAGGATATGAGGATTTTAATAACATTTCCGATACAACTAAAATGGCTAAAGGGACCCTAAAAACGGTTTAGGTTATGTTCCTAACCTATAAAGTCAATCTTTCATTTACTGTAAAGGAAAATTCTCATACAAAGAACTCTCAAAGTATTAATGATCCCTTATCGCCTTAGGCATAAAAACAGTAATTGAATTAGTTACGCGATTACTTCATGATAACACCTTACAAAACTAATCTAAAACATCAAGAAAAGATTTTCTTGATTTATATAAGATAAAACTGTAGCTAGTACGGCTAGTAGTAATATTGCATAGGTACATAAACATTCATGCGACGTAATCGTAAATAACGTAAAAAATACAGCAGGAATGTGTAAAGCTAATGCCGTTTTTATATCAGCTAAAATCAGCTTCCATGACAGCGAGCAGTAAAGATGGGCAGTGTGGTGTGTGTTGTGCTGAATTTAAGTATAGGCCGGTGAGACTGGGGCCTAATGCGGCATATCATTTTAGGGACGGCAAAATTTGCAGGACGCCAAAATTTTATGTGTAAGTATAATTCAAATTCGCGGTATCATTTGTGAGTGACACAAGCAAGAGCTGCATACCACGTAGATGAATATGTTGCGATGGATGTGTGGGGTCACGCGGAAAGATCGCGGTAGTAACTCCCGCATCAGCGGCAGTCTTCATATCCGTGACATAGCAGACAAACTCCAAGAGAGTCGCTTACGCTGGTACGGCCACGTTTTACAGAGACCGGCTAATTATGTGGGGAACAAACGTCTAGCCATGACGCCTCCGCCATGTCCTGATCGAAGGGGAAGGCCCAGGGAATGCTGGCTTGACGTTGTGAAATGACATGCGTACCAATGGTCTGGCTGAAGACCGCGCGTAGTGGAGTAGAAAAAGTTGGACAGCGGACCCTGGATGTCAGAACGAACGCAACCAAGATTTAATGATGATGATGACGTATAAATTAAAAAATTGATGATTGATGAAAAAAACGGAACGTTGGATATGACAGTTACATAAGGATTCCGTTTCTGCTGAAATGTCCACGGAACCCTAAAAAGGGCGTCAAGTTAAACGGGATTTAGAGCGGCAGCCAAACTAAATACGCCACTGACTGCGAGTATGCCATGTTTGCCAACTTTTGTTTTCATACTCGCGATACCCATTTCTCTCGCCATTTTCTTGCTGAATGTAAACGAGGGTAAGATCGTCGAACGTCATTTGATTATTTTGATAATAAATGGGAGCCTACTTCTTATATGTACATGACATACATTACGATTCTCAGTGACAGCTGGAACTAACTGCTAGAGATATTCGGCGAAAATAACGTCTATTCATTAAGATTTTTAAATATGAAATTAATAATTATATGTAATAATGTTTACAACAGTTATATTACCCTCTTTTTGAATTATAACGTGGAAAATTAGAATTCAAAACATTTCATGCTCGGACTTCATTTGGCATAATTATAAAGTTATTGACTGTGGTTAAATGCGTCTTATTTATAGCGTTAAAAATAACTACATTAGTGCATATACTATCTGTCAATATTTAACGTTATTAACAATTAATCATAATATCGTATTAAACCCATTGCTACGTCTGCATGAAACGGTAAATAACTAAAACATTATCCCAGATAAAGACGCAGTAGCGGAACAAGAAATATTTTGAACACAAATCGAAAATAGACAGGACGTTCGCAACTTCTACAGAACTCTTCACTGCGCGTGGCCTAGCTTTCCATTGCCTATTTTTAATATGCTGTGTTGATCTTGGCACTTAAAACAGCTGATAAGCTCACGTTCTTTTTAGTTCTCGGTACACTGTGCAAATGACCTATATTAGACGCAGAAGGCTGTGCAATAATTTAATTTGTAAGAAAAACTGACTCTACACAGGCTATCTATTGCTGATTAACAGTGGTCATAATATTTCGCGAGAGTTATGCATATAGTCAAAATAATAAATATAAAAGATTACAATATAAAATTTTAACGGCCCATAAAAATCGAATTTAGGCAAATGTAGGTAATTATTATTATCATTTACATCACTTCCATGCTTAGGTATTTTTACATCCTATTTTTAGAAAAATGGAGGGTAGTTAAGAAATATTTTACAAACATCAAAGTTCATTAGCGTAAACGCACCTACGCACTCGTTTACAGTTAAATGTGGAACCGATAGATTAAATTGACTTTTAACTTCACGGTCAACACTAAAAATTTGCATCTTAATTATTCAAACGAAGTAAAAGAAAATTTGGAACAAAAAAAAAATAACTTTCTTGAATGACTTGTTCGATAATACCTGTATTTAAGTAGTACATGGTAAAATGGAGTTTACTTGTAAATGAATTGATCAAAATTAAAAAAACCCCTATCGATATGCGAGGGAAAATGTAACAACAGTTTTTCTTTAATTATTATGATAAGAATTGGTAACTTAATATCAGTATCTTAGTGATAAGATATCATATAAATTCATGAGCATAAGGCATGTACTGACCGCCTGGATGTAGCAGAGTGGTGGCGTGTACGCTGCCGTCCTTATTCACCAGGACGTGTTTGGGCTCCGTCACTAAGTAACAAGTGTGCCCGTCGGACAGACAACGCTGGAAGCATCGCGCGGCCTGATAGAACAACGCCCAGGCATGCTCCTCGCTGATGGTGGAGTTAAAAGCCTGCAGGATCTGCTGTAGGCTTATGAAGTTCCCATCACCGCTCAGCGAGAGCTCGGTCCCACCGGTAGCCCCGGCGTTATCTTTGCGCATCATCGCGCTCAACCGGCTAGACAACGACCATCCATCCTCATTGAAATCACAGCACAAACACTGAAGTGCACTTTACACTTTAAATTTTGCAAATATTTAAATTTCCTTATTATTTAAAAATACATAATTGTCACTGTGTTACCCCTGAAACGTCACTGTCACTTTGGCAAGGGGTAGTGCGGTTCTTTCCGATGTTTCGGTGCGTACGCGAGAGCGCGTGCGCGGACCGCGATATTTATTCAACCGTACGTTTAATACGTGCAGCCGTGCCAGCGACTGACCCAAACTGCCGTGCCGCGCGTCGGCCTGTCGGTGCCGCTGCGATCTGCAGCAAGATGCGCCCTTCCACGAACTTCCTAGTTTCCACGGTGCTGGTGGCCATTTCACCAGGCAGTAATGTAAAGTACTGTAATTAAACTATTATACTAACCATTTTAAATGAAGCCTTAAGCGATGGGAACTTTCTTTTCGATTAATCTACCTTGAATTAATCTTCTAAGACTTCGCCGGCATATCCCTCGGAAATTACACCCCCGTGTTGAAAGTATAAATCAATTTTCACAATAAACAATTTATTATCAAAAAAGGAGGAATTAATAAACAAACTTTCAAATTTACGGATATTTTGATGTAGATTTTACAAAAATGAGGTTCTTAATTCGACTGTGTTTGTTACTTCAAATACGTCAATTGTGGACTGATTTTCATATTTTTTTTCGAAAGAGTTACTCCTGATGTAGTCTCACTGTCACAAAGTAAGGATCTGATGTGCGGATACCAGGGAAATCAAGAGGAACTCTCGAATTCTCGAAAATTAGAGGTACGTGCGTGTTTAATTTTTTTTCTCTAAAGCATTTCAAGTGTTTGAGTATGTAACTAAAAGTAGATAATAAATTTTAAAAAATAACATAACCCAAAACCGATTTCGAAAGTAACTAAAACGCTATTTATAATTAATAGTTCCTACAACATCTAGGCCTCCGAGGCAATACAGTAGCCTCGGCGGAAGATCTTCCATTTACGATGGAGGGGCATTCCATCTCGCTTCTCCACCCAGATGGGTCACCACCTACACCCCTAAAGATCCCTTCTAAGTTCCAAGTATAGGCCTGATATTACCTAACCATGGTCGCATACAAACACTTATCTAAAATCAATAAAAGAGATAAAATAGGTGAAATTCATTTTATTTGAGTACACTGTATACAACTAGATAATAATACAAATTTATCGAATCGTCGTAATCATAATTTATATACTACTATTGTTTATAATTTATTATTATTAATAATTATCATATTCACTGTCAAACACTTCACTGCAATAGTAAAAGCACTTTATTTGACTGAGGTTCCTAAATATCTTATTTTATTAATATTTTATAAAACCAATCCGAAATAATATGCGTTATCTTAGGTCTCATAAACACTATGCGGCTAGCCGCAGTGCGGCAGCCGCAAGCGCAACCGCGACATGCGGTTGAGAAACCGGTCGTATATTAAACCGCATAGTGCGAATAGCAACCAGATATCTGTCAGAAATGCGGCTAACTGCATACTGAACGTTTAGTAAATGCATTCCCACTTCATTTATGAAAATAAAGACACTAGATATTGTTCGTAAGCTGCAATCAACGTCGTCAGCCTAATACAGTACTTAGTCCAAATAAACAAACTTCTTATGTTTTTATTGTTACTTTTGCCGTCAGACGAACAAAATAGGTAGACGGAGCCCCAAGCTTTCAAAGTAAAGCCTGCTAAAGGAAGAGAACTTAGTATTACATAATCGAATTAGTACACATATTATATATGGTAATAATAATGGTGGAATGGTTTTCAGTTGATACATTACTATTACCCAAGACGAAAACCACGTGTATACTACATAAGTTTACGCACACAAGTTTGTTTAATCCTTCATTTGATTCGCCGCTTTTGTTCTCCTAGTCTCCGTCTATACTTTCATTTGTCTGGGCTTTTGCCTGTGACTTCTATAGAAATGCATCTACTATTTCAATGACAGATCTATCTTAAATATTAACGCACGTAAAGTTATGTAAATATTAATGGCTGGTTTCTGTATCTTACCGACCGTTTTGCCTTACTATCGGTTAAAATTTGACGCAAGGCATGTGAAACCTGCCAAGCCGCCTTGGACAAGCGTGGCGGGTATACTGTCCGTTCCCGAGGCCCGAACCCAACAGTGGGACATTTATGGGCTGTTATTATAAGGCATGCGAATGAATAGTAAGATAGAGGAACCGGGCAATAATAAAGTATCATAATATTTTGATCATGTAATATTATATAAATAACTATATAGACAATATTCATAAGATCACACAAAACTACCGATTTCAATTGTTATTAGCTCGAAAGGCCATAATGCAAGTCAATCGGTAGAAATAAAAACAATCTATAATATAATAAAATTCTAAACGTGCCACGTCTGTACATTGAAGCTATTAAAAAAACAACTGGAATAGTCTATATAAACGATGGAGAACACGATGCAATTTCTTTAGATTTCTTGTCTGTTCGGGATTCACGTAAAAACTACTGGGCCGATTTCGATGCCGTTTTCGCCGATCGACAGCAAATTTTTAGACTTAAAATTGCGCTACTTTTTATCTAGAGAATTGCGCGGGAATTTTTCTGGGAATTATTTAAAATGGCGAGATTATTTATGTAACAAAATGTGTGATATTTTTTATGCCGGGAATTTTCCCGGAAGCGGTTAGTAGTTGTTCGGGTGCATAAGAATTAGCTTATACCGACACAGGTTTCACTAAAACAACGGCTTACATTCCCTTCTTTGTGTCCCGGGAATCCTGCGGGAATTTCAAGTCGAGCGTGGACGAAGTCGCGGGCATATTCTACTTAAATAATAAATAGGAATGCAACGCTACAAACAAGATTTATTTGCTTAATTTGCCAAATACCTACTCTAAAATTATTAAAGGATACATATTTCTAATTTGATCGTTAATATATTTCATTTTATATTGATTTTCCCAATACTATTTTTGTTTTTATTTTTATTTTAGATCTATAATGTTTTAGAACTCGTTATGATTATTTCCCGTGCGTGACCTGAGAGCCTAAAATGGCCGCTTTGAGAGAATCGCTTAGTGAAATTGAGAGATTTACTGGCACTCGTAATACATAGCATAAACTTCCACTTTATTTTAATATTTATCAATATGATTTTGCAAAACCTGGGGTTTTAAGCGGCCTTTAGGCCCCAGGACGTCGAGAAGTTTTCTAATTTAAAATTCGTCATTGCAGCAACATGTCATAGACTAAATTGTCTTTTCCAAGATTAATATATATTGGAAATACTATTTCAATGACATAATTTTATATTTAATATCTTAAAACTATTTCAACAACGATCAATTTTAATATCATAATATAATTAAATCTAGTTATAAAATATGATTAATTTAATATAATTACGAATACTTGCACAGTCAATCAAAGCTACCTGAAGTTACTTGTCCACCAGACAAAACAACAGCGTGATAGGTTCCGAAGATTCCGAAGTTGACAAAATTATGTATATCGTCACTTGCTTTTTGTTAAATAGCAGGGTAAGTCTTTTCTTGCGACACACACACGGGCCATGGATACGAGAGGAGGCCAAAAGCAGCGCCTAGTGCGCCTGCACGTGTGCGTGTGGGACTCTCGTATGGTATTGTAACGACTAACCTCTTTAGTCGTCATATATTAGGTCGGGGAGAAAGTTTCTTCGCATTTTATATAAAAATTCAAAAGGTTTTTTTATAAAGTTTATTTACATTTGACTAAAGTATGTAGGTGCCATTTTGTTGGATAACTCTTTGCCATCTGGTAGGTAGGGACGTGATACCATTGCTATAAAAATTTTGGGGCTTCTGATCAAAAAACTGCGACAAGTGGTTTTGGCAGTCCTCACGTGATGTTAATCTGACACTGCCTAAGGAATTCTGCAGAGACCGAAACAGGTGAAAATCTGAAGGTGCAAGGTCAGGACTATACGGCGGATGCATTAACACCTCCCAGTCAAACTCTCGTAATTTTTGCTGAGTGGCTAAAGATGTGTGAGGTCTAGCGTTATTATGGTGAAAAACCACACCCCTTCGGTTGATTAATTCCGGCCGCTTTCTCTCAACTTTTTGCTTTAATCTCATCAGTTGTTCTCAGTACAGTTCAGAATCGATGGTCCTGCCTGGCGGTAACAGCTCATAATGAATAATGCCCTTCCAATCCCACCATACACACAGCATCACCTTGTTGCGAGTTAACCCGGGTTTCGCCACAGTCTGCGAAGCCTGACCGGCCTTTGACCACGATCTTTTTCGCACGTTCTTGTCGTACGTGATCCACTTTTCATCACCAGTTATCAGCTTCTTCAAAAATGGTTCGGTTTCATTACGTCGTAATAAAGAATCACAAATGAGTACACGGCAATGAACCATTCATTAGGTTTCTTTCAGTGAGCTCATGAGACACCTAAATATCGAGCTTTTTTGTGTAACCAGCTTTTTTCAAATGCGCCAAAACCGTTTTATGGTCAATTCCCAGTTCTCCAGCTACATCGTAGCTACTAAGATGCCGATCTTGCTCCACTTTTTCAAAAATGGCTTCAATTTTGTCCGTAACAGGGCGACCAGAGCGACGTGCATCTTTGATATCAAAATTTCCGGATTGAAAACGCTTAAACCAAATTTGCGCTACTCTCACAGATACTGCATTAGGTCCATAAACATCACAAATGTTTTTCGCGGCTTGTGTTGCTTTTTTACCTTTTTGTAGTAAAATTTTAAAATGTATCAAATTTCTTCATTAGATTCACTCATTTTAACAATAAGAAAAACAAATGAAAATCTCTCATTTTCCTAATTTGAATTTGGAATTGTCTTCTTTAAAATTAAAACTTTTTAATGATACCAAAACCAGCCAGATACAAATGGTATAGCCAAAGAGATCTTATTCCAAGTTCATACATACTATATGCGAAAAGACTTTTTCCCCGACCTATTATATATATTAAGAAATATAATTATTTGAATTAAAAACGTAGAACGCCTCATAAAACAATCGACAACAGAATTGTATCGCTAATATAAGCTATATATCCTGAACCAGTCTCTTATTACAAGTCCCGGTCAGCTCAGAAACCGCTGGCCGTTACAGTATCGATACCTCTCCCAATGAAGGGAGAAGCCGACGAATTACCCACTAAGCCTACCTACGCCCCGAAGAGAGAAAACACTTAGTAAAAACGCCACGGGGTCTAGAACCGAGTTACTGCACCGTGAGGTCCTAGTTTGCCAGACTGGTACAAACCCAGAGAAGCAGGGCTGCACCACTACGTACAGAGAGATAAGGGTTCACTGCAGCGGCGCTGTGCTACGAAATCATGGGAGTAGGTTCAGCGCATAACAACGTCTTCGATCCCCCGTCTGTCGACGGCGGATGAAGACCGCTAGCACCGTCTTCTCCCTCTCTCTCAGCGGCCTCCTTTTGAGTCCTTACTGACTGACTGAAAAGGAGGAAACCTCCTGCCAGTGGTCATCGCTGTAGAGCATGTACTGTTATTTGTAAGATACAGTGTTTTGAAAATGGAAGGTCTAAGCGCCCTTATTCGGCCGCAGCATTGCATATTGAGGCCATGGCCTCGACCAAACTCCTCAACGAGTCCACCGGCCCAACCTCAACCTCAGCCTGCAGTAGGAACCTCTGTGCTCCCCAAGCGGCACACTCCATGAGCGTGTGAAACGCTGTATCGAGGGGTGCACCGCACTCGTGACATAGAGGGGTGGAGTATCGCCCCACAATCCGATGCAGACACTTGCCAAAGTACCCGTGCCCGGCAAGTATCTGCGTCACCCGTAAACAGTGACGATTCCCATTGTTATCGGAGTTTTTTTAAAGTTATTGTAGGAGTTCAGCAGACAGGCAGACGGCCCACTTGATGGAAAGCGGTTACCATCGCCTATGGACATTTGCAACACCAAAGGTGCTACAAATACGCTGCTGCTCTCTTAAGGGAGACGGGAACCTGGTCACTAATGCCGGAACACAACTCAAGGTTGTTACGGTGATATACTTTAGACCAGGGGTGGTAGCCATCCAGTCGGGCAAATACCCTACCACCTGGCTGTGGGTTGTTTTGTAGCCTTTTACGACAGGCCGCCCGGCCGCAGAAAATTGTATTCTTTTTCCGTTCCTGCACGGAAGAACGTTGTGACATATCCACCATTTCTTATTATGATATAATTCTTCCTAAAGAAAATTTCTTAAAACTCCAAGTGTTCTGGAAGAATCCCGTGATCCAATCTAACAAGTTACTATTGCTGAATAAGAGCACTTTTATACTAAACACAACACCTCAAATTATATGTATGAAGCTAACATTGTCGGAATGCCAAAATCCTTATCGTGCAAATTATAAGCAATTTCCGAATAAAAAAATGCCTAAATATTTATAGGGAAATGATAACAATGCAAAAACCCACAGCGCCATAGATAACTTCGAATTTTAGCAAAAATTATTTTCATATAAATTTATTTAAGCAATATTGATATTAAATTATATACCTAAATATTTTTAAACATTAAAGCTATTTCACGAAATCAAATACGCGGACATTTTTTAAAAGTAATTTGATATAGAAACACATAAATAAATTGCATTTATTTAGGAAACCTATTTTACAGGGAAGACATGACTACGTAAAACGATAAAATTTATATTTCTAGCTGTCAAAATAACGACAACAAATGTAATAAAAAGATCTTTGCCTAAAGGATAGTTTAACTCTCTCATAGTATGTTAATAGTGACTTATCATGTAAAAGGTTTGTAAAGGATAGTTTTAGCCATATACTATACTCTCATTTTTAATTACCTGGACTAAAATGACAGCTGCGATCGATATTTTTATGTTGCAAGCTTGGAGCATAATGTTGTAGTATGGCTCATTCTAGGTAAGTTGTGGAGTTGTTGATTCAACTCATCACTGTGCGTTGAATTCTAAAAAATTCTATAGGATTCAACTCACATGACTGAGCTGTTGATTCAACTCACCACTTTAAGTTGAATCCTATAGTAATTCTATAGGATTCAAAACCTGTGTTTTGAATCCTATTGTGAGTTGAATCATCAACACACACAACTCACTTATGAATGAGCCATACTACAACACTATGCTACACGCTTGCAACATAAAACAGGTCGGTCGCAGCTGTCATTTTAGTCCAGGTAATAAAAAATCAGAGTATAAGTTATATTTGTATTTTCTTTCATTTTCACTATCGAAGTCGTGATGAAAAAGTGGTTAATGAACCAAGTCTTGCTAAGACGAGCTGGATTCGATCCTGTCGGAGAAGATGGTGAGGGGGGAAGTTATTTTACATTACGAAGCAAGTGATAGATGTGCAACCAATTACGAGTGCTTATGGCTCGACGATCATTTTTGCCAGTGTGTGGCCTTTAGTGCGCGAACATACTGAAGCAAAAATGGTCGTCGAGCTTAAGTACTTAGAAATAATTTTCAGGTATTAGTCTTAACCTTGTCCAATTCCTATTGTGATTTTAATAGAACTAAACAATACTTTAATCATCAATAATAATCAAGAAGCCCGAATTATTTAAAAATAAATATGCAAAATTTCTTAAAATCCTTTAATTTATTTATATTTATAAAATATATTTATGAAGAGCTATTGCTTCAACTGCTTTTGGTATTATGCCAATCCCTATAAAATAGCTCCTAAAATCTTGATACTTGCAAAATAAAATTTAAATTATGATTACAATTTACTTCTTCTTCAAACTCCACAACGGATCCAAGAAGTTTAGGGGGTCCTTCATGTCTCCACTTTTCAAACCTGGCGATTGCTTCATCTCCTCAAAGGACTCCCTTGAGAATTTATTAGTTTTCTGTGTCGATGGTTGAGTGGCAGAGGGCGTTGGAGTCACTGGAGGTAATACTGCAGCGCCTGAGGGGACTGAGACTGCTTCGCCATTGAACATTGTTGTACCTGATGAGACATTATCTATACTGTAATAAATCTGTAAATGGTTCGAGTTTGTTTTTTTTGTTTATTTTTTTTATTGCTGGAGTTCAGCAGACAGGCAGACGGCCCACTTGATGGAAAGCGGTTACCATACGGTCGCCTATGGACATTTGCAACACCAAGGATGCTACAAATGCGCTGCTGCTCTCTTAACGGAGACTGGAACCTGGCCGCTAATGCCGGAACACAACTCAAGGTTGTTATGGCGACATACTTTAGACCAGGGGTGGTTGCCATCCAGTCGGGCAAATGCCCTACCACCTGGCTGTGGATTGTTTTATCGCCTCTTACGACAGGCCGCCCGGCCGCAGGAAATTGTATTCTTTCTCCGTTCCTGCACGGTTTGTACAATGCGTTTAAAAATGTGAAAAAAAATTAGTGGGTCAATTCGGACCGAGAGATTCCAAAAATGCAAATTTTAGAATTTTTGTTTGCCTGTCTGTCTATTAGAGCATCACATGAAAACTACTGAATGGATTCAAATGAAACTCGACATAGAGCTTGCTCATATCCCGGGCCGTAACTTATAATACTTTATAACCCGATAAATGATGTCGTTTTCATAAAATAGAGAGATTAGCTAAGTAACTAATCTCTCTATTTTAAAAAACGTAACTGTAGCGCCATCTATTTAAATGGTGCTGCAATCGCGTTTATCGCAATCGCTCCAAAATAAAAATATAAAGTCTCTTAATATTTTGAATAAATTGACAAGGTGCCAATTATTGGTATAGTTACATAAAATATCAGTCCATGAATGGTACTATGATTGAATGTCTCTTAAATACAGTTCGGTTCAACCCGATCACTCGTGTATGATTGATGCGCCATCTGACACTATAATACTGTAAAATTCTAAACATGCCATGTCTATACATTAAAGCTATTTAAAAAAAACAACTGGAATAGATTATATAAAAACGACGGAGAACACGATGCAATTTTTTAGTTTTTCTTTTTTCGAGATTCACGTAAAAACTACTGGGCCGATGTCAATGCGGCTTTCGCTGATCGACCACTAATTCGTAGACTTAAGATTTGCACTACTTTTTATACTGGGAATCCGGCGGGAATTTTTCTGGGAATAATTTAAAATGGCCAGAAAAAAATCGTATTCCAACGTGATTTTATTACTGATTGATAGCAAATTTTATGTAATAAAATGTGTGATAAATTTTATCCTGCAGGAATTTCAAGTCGAGGGTGGACGAAGTCGCAGACATAATATATCCTAGTAATTAATATAATCTGGAATACCTAATTAGATACTTTTGTATCAATAACACTACTTAAATGTGTAAAAAACGTTTATGATGGCAAGTCTTAAGAAATTAAAAACATGTAGTAGCGAGTAGTAATCTTAAGAAACTTACCGGAACAAAGCACACCCTGTACATAAAAAAGCGCCGTTCTATAAGCATCTGCCAAAAACTTCGTGTCATCTAATACGTTGCTTCTATGCTTGTATAAGTTTATGCATCCTGCATCCAGCATATCTATAGTAAAACAATTATATTGTTAGTAGTTGAGTTATTGGCGGGAACTGAAAGGAGATGTTGTGCTTTGCACTTTTATTTTATAGAAATGTGTAAAATTACTCTAAAATGAACAATAGTTGTAGGTTATTAATAGTTTTTGAATAGTAATTATGTGTTTTGTGAGAAATGTGAACTGTGTAGTCACTATAATCTAAGATCTGGCTTAAAGGCCTAGCTGCCAAGCCATAAACCTAAATAAATAATAATAATTGTTAGTAGTATTGTCATATGTAACGAGAATTTTTGCATGTGTAGGTTAAAAAAAGTATTGATACGTCGAAGAACACACGTGCACATGTTTCGCAGAATATGCTTTTTATTATTTAACATTTTTTTAGGAATTTCTTTGCAATGCCGCCATACATTGTAAACAAGCTTAATCTGCTCATTCTCACTTGCTCTTGGCATTTTGGGAAATTTCTTTGTTGTTTGTTACAGCGTTACAATGTACGGGTTTCTATTTGGATATTATGCTAATAAATAAGGTCGGGTGCAAAAGCTGGCGGCAGTTACCGTCTCACCCGTTATCGGAGGCTTATCAAATAAAATAGGGAATTACTACAGATTTGGATTTGTTAGATCTCTGATTGCTTTATAAGTGCTTTAAACAAAGTTTGTGATCTTTCAATAGGCATTTTATTGAAATCCTGCTTAACGTTACAGTATCTTATAACTTATATGCTTAACGACTGTCTAATAAACAATAATACAAATCTTCATCAATTTTTAATTCACAAGGCAAGTGGAATCAACGATTTGTTTTAATTTATAATAACTTTTATTTTAGGGATAAAATATTATATTTTAGCAGTAACGTAGCGACGTTTTCATTAACAATGACTTATTACCACCCAATTAAATGCATAATTTAACTCAAATAACACACCCTTAAAATTATAGAAACCTATATAAAATTTTGATTAGTTGGATTTAAATATCTAGTACATAAAATCTATATTATTGTAGTGGAACACTTACAAGCCAATAGATGGCGCTGTGCAATAATTGAGGTCGCAAACGTTCCCCGACGTGTACAAAGAATATTTACAAATTTATAACAATAGCCTCGCTGGAAGATCTTCCTTTGAGACGGAGGAGCATTCCATTTCGCTCTTCTACCCTATACACGGGGTCATCCTTCATTATTATAAAACTGTAAGTGTAGTCTTTTGCTTTTTAGATTTGTTGTGTTTGTCTGTATGTTCGGGATTCACGTAAAGACTACTAGGCCGATATCGATGCGGTTTTCGCTAATCGATTGCAAATTTCCGGACTTAAAACTGCGGTAGTTTATATCCCGGGAATCCCGCGGGAATTTTCTTGGGAGCGGTGTAAAGTGGCCAGGTTGAAATTCTCTGTAAATCTATGATACCTTATATCCCAGAAATCCTGCGGGATTTTTCCTGGGAGTGGATTCAAGTTGTCAGAACACATATAAATTAGCTTATGCCGTCCAACGCGGATGAAGTCGCGGGCGAATCTAGTAAAATATAAAATTGAAGAACTTGATATTTTAAATTAGGTCTCTATAATTTTAAAGTTGCTAAAAGTACTTAACAATTCTATTAATCTGTAAGATTTAGCCAGTATCAAATTAAAACTGCTAGGAAATTAAATAATTTACAACTCACCACACAAATCCAACTGACCAGCTCTAACTTGGCACATGACCATAATAAGCAGCACGAGCACTGCGCTGCGGCCTGCACCGGCGCAGCATTGGACCCACGCGCCGCCCAGCTGATTGCTCAACCGATTGTCATATGTCAAACCGAGGATTTTGTCAGCGAGCAACACCAGCGGAGAACACACGATTCTACGTGGACAATAAAGACAGGTGAAAGGGCTATATTCGTGTGTGGTTTGCTTTTTTTGAAGTGATAACTTCTTATGGGAGGGTAAACCGCTTCGTTACGTAACGCGTTACGGCGCCAGTCTATCTGGCTTCCCTTTCTCTCACGCATACGGCAGCGGTAGGTAGGCTCCTCTTCTCTCATTCTAACTCTAACGCGCTATATATTAGGTTGGGGAAAAGTTTCTTCGCATTTTATATAAAAATTCAAAAGGTTTTTTTATAAAGTTTATTTACATTTGACTAAAGTATGTAGGTGCCATTTTGTTGGATAACTTTTTGCCATCTTGGGATCACGTCCCTGATCCCAATGCTATAAAAATTTTGGGGCTTCTGATCAAAAAACTGCGACAAGTGGTTTTGGCAGTCTTCACGTGATGTTAACCTGACACTGCCTAAGGAATTCTGCAGAGACCGAAACAGGTGAAAATCTGAAGGTGCAAGGTCAAGACTATACGGCGGATGCATTAACACCTCCCAGCCAAACTCTCGTAAGTTTTGCTGAGTGGCTAAAGATGTGTGAGGTCTAGCGTTATCATGGTGAAAAACCACACCCCTTCTGTTGATTAATTCCGGCCGCTTTCTCTCAACTTTTTGCTTTAATCTCATCAGTTGTTCGCAGTACAGTTCAGAATCGATGGTCCTGCCTGGCGGTAACAGTTCATAATGAATAATGCCCTTCCAATCCCACCATACACATCATCACCTTGTTGCGAGTTAACCCGGGTTTCGCCACAGTCTGCGAAGCCTGACCGGCCTTTGACCACGATCTTTTTCGCACGTTCTTGTCGTACGTGATCTACTTTTCATCACCAGTTATCAGCTTCTTCAAAAATGGTTCGGTTTCATTACGTCGTAATAAAGAATCACAAATGAGTACACGGTTCATTAGATTTCTTTCAGTGAGCTCATGAGGCACCTAAATATCGAGCTTTTTTGTGTACCCAGCTTTTTTCAAATGCGCCAAAGCCGTTTTGTGATCAATTCCCAGTTCTCCAGCAACATCGTAACTACTAATATGCCGATCTTGCTCCACTTTTTCAAAAATGGCTTCAATTTTGTCCGTAACAGGGCGATCAAAGCGACGTGCATCTTTGATATCAAAATTTCCGGATTGAAAACGCTTAAACCAAATTTGCGCTACTCTGACAGATACTGCATTAGATCCATAAACATCACAAATTTTTTCGCGGCTTGTGTTGCATTTTTACCTTTTTTGTAGTAAAAATTTAAAATGTATCGAATTTGCTCATTAGATTCACTCATTTTAACAATAAGAAAAACAAATGAAAATCCCACATTTTCCTAATTTGAATTTGGAATTGTCTTCTTTAAAATTAAAACTTTTTAATGATACCAAAACCAGCCAGATACAAATGGTATATCCAAAGAGATCTTATTACAAGTTCATACATACTATATGCGAAAAGACTTTTTCCCCAACCTATTATATATAAAATTTAAGTAATAACCTAAGCTTTTCTCAAGTTAAACAATTTCAATATTAAATAGTTCAAATTAGATTCGTTTAAGCTATCACTTCTGTCGGGTGTCCCGAGGCACACACGTTTCTTTTTTTTTTGAGGCGTCATTTTGTGAGAGACTTAGTAGATTTTTTCATTCTAATGTCTCTGACTATAATAAATACAAAAAATCTCGTTTCGAAACGGAATCTATATACAGTATTCAGGGAACGGTATAAGAAAAGTGGTAAACAAACTATGAAACAGATTTTAATAGGTCACTTTTAATTTTGTAAAAATATTAATTTGAAAAACTAAGAAAGGAGTACACTAATAAAACTTTAAATAACAATTTAGTACTATGTATGCATTTGAACACCATAAATAATTCTTATAATTTTTATCTAATTCTTTTCATTTAAATAAATTATAAATTCGAAACATTACATGCTAAAAAAACCTAAAAAGATGTTATTCTGTTATTCTTAAAGTCCGCACGTTTTTTTAATACTACCGAATTATAGACTACAGTTAGTGGGAATATTTCACATTTTAATGTGTCATCCGTCGGGTTATATCCGCCATATTTACTATCGGTCAGCTTGTTGATGTGACAGTGCAACTTCCAAGACAATTTCGTTCATTTCTTGTTATTACCTTGTTAGTTTTCTTGTTTTTGTTTAAGTTTCTCCTTATGGTACATCTTATTTATTTGTTTATTGTTTTCTTTTTGTTATATAACAAATAAATGAAACATTATAAGGTACTCTACATTTAATTCAATACAATTATAGTTTGAGATACACTGTTTTTTTTTGTTTACACTTTGTCTCGTGTAAGTTAAATATGTTATAGATATTTCTTTTTCAATATGGTACATAGTTTATTAATTAATTACTAGCAGTGCCAGCGACACCTCGTTTGCGTTCTCGTGAGGACGTATTTGGTAGTGAATTGCATAGGTGGCACCAAAAAACGCGGCCACAACTCTATTTTTTGGCTATATTCGTCTGTCACACGGAAACGACGTGATTTATCACAACAAAAAGTACACAAGTCCTAACCCGGGATATAACCTAGCTCTGTGTGGAGTTTGATTTAACAGTCAGTTTGTAACGAGTAAACACAAAAACTGCGGGACCAATTTCAAAAATTCTTTCACCATTCGAATGCTACATTATCCCTGATTAATGTAGTCTATATAAAAATTAGGGATCCCTACTAAAACTTCAATATGTAACCCATAAATCTAAACAAAAATGTTCTACGATTTTGATGAAATTTTATGTGTTTGGGTGGGTCCCGGCGCTGTTTAGATTTACAATTAGACCCGGTAGGTGGCGCTAGAATCGGGTTCTTTATTTTTATTTTTTCAGGGAAGGACAACGTCTGCCAAAACCGCTAGTCTATAATATTTTCATACGGATTACGGAATTAATTCCACACCTGATTAAAAATATGTGCAATAGAGTGCTATTCAATATCCGTTCAATAGTTTTCAAGTGATACTCTGTGACAAGTAGACAAAAAGACACATTTAAAAAAATTGCATTTTCGTAATGTCTAGACATCCCTAATTATTTATGACAGTATACTTATATATAGTGTTACAATTTGGGCCACCTGCATATCTGTCAACAAAGGCACATTTATTACCCGTCGGCGTTTGAGCTAATAACATTTATGACCGTCTCCTTTTGTTTACTTATTTATTGGTTGTTGTGGAAAGCAGCCTCTTGTACTCGTTTATGGCCGTTCGCAGGCATAATTACGCAAGTGTGCGGATTACGACTTCTGGTAAATTGCGTCGACGCTTGCCAGGTAGACATATTGCATCATGCTGTATAAAGCAATGCCCCAATGGAGAGATGTTCAGTCAAGCGATAACCACTAGCGAGACAAGACGTGTGTACATTCGGTAATCTATATAGTGACGGACTTTGCGCGTGTTATTGAATCGCACATTAAGTTTGGACTGATTGTGTTCAGTTATATTTGTACCTGTGTTATACGTGTTTGTATAGTTATAATAAATTCTATAGTAATTCCTACGGCATTTTATTTCGAGTCCTGTAATTCGTAACAATGTTATACACCTTTACAGTAGGGGTGGACAGAGACGATACATCTGCAACTGTTACGATCCTGGCACACACTTTTCACTTATTTTCTGCTACTACTACATTAAGTGTTTCAAATGTTTTTTAGGCCGTTTTATAACTAAAAATGAATCATTAAAACAACTCACTTAGCAGGAAACACGTTGATTTGGTAATGTGTCACAGTGAGGACAGTTTTTCCGGATGCCACTGTTAGTTTCCTCTCAGTCCAGTGCACATTGCAGGTTACTTCGTCGAGAATAACTTTAATGTTGCCAGTTAGGTCTAAGGACTGGCCTTTCGCTGTGGGCCAGTAAGACTTGCCTTGCATCTAGTAAACATTAATAATATAATTGGTTATACGACGCATTGTACAATAAATTCCAATAAAATGTTTATCTATCTTATTTATACTAATATATAAAGCTGAAGAGTTAGTTTGTTTGATTGAACGCGCTAATCTCAGGAACTACTGGTCTGATATGAAAAATTCTTTCTGTGTTAGATAGCCCATTTATCGAGGAAGGCTATAGGCTATATATCATCACGATAATACCAATAGGAGCGGAGCACCAATGTAGAATGTTTCAAAATCGGGTTTTTTTTAACTATTCCACGCGGACGAAGTCGCGGGCAGACGCTAGTAATACTATAAAACTTTAAACATGCCATGTCTATACATTGAAGCTATTTAAATGTGTATGGTTATAATTAGCACGTAAATGTGTTTGTGAATACTCTTGCACATTACACTTACAATATTTAGTTTTTCATTCAAAATCATTTACTGGCGAGGCCCTAAAGTATACAAGAACCATATACAATTATAATATCAGCCCATAAATGTCCCACTGCTGAGCTCGGGCCTCCACTATAGGGGGACGGACAGTATACCCGCCACGCTTATCCAAGGCGGCTTTGCAGGTTTGACACATCGGTTATCTTGATGTGCAGGTTGCATCACGATGTTTTCCTTCAACGTTGTTACCACGTGGTGTTTGGTGCATGCTTTCCGGCCAGTATCGAACCCACGCCCTTTGAGTTTGGGACGCGTGCGCTAGCCATTACGCTACCACGACAAGAACCATACTTATGCTAAATTTATTAACATTTTTGTAGAATATCCCAAAACAAGAGTTAATATTTTAGAGTGAGGTTGCAGTTAAGACAAAAAAACACTGGAATAGGCTTTGTCCAAACCTCATTGGACATATTCTTTTTAAATTATTCGATTCTTTAAGTTCTTCTTATTGTTTGATTTTCTTTTATGTTATCTCAAAAACGATGTAATAAAATATAGCACGCATTGATACCATATTTTTTTTTAATTCATTATATCTTAAACTACAGTTTATACAGGCTCAATAAACGACGGAGAATACGATGCAATTAAGATTTCTTGTCTGCTTGTTCGGAATTCAAAAATTACCGATTTCGATGCGGTTTTCGCTGATCGACAGCTAATTCTTAGACTTAAATCCTGCACTACGTTTAATCCCGGGAATCCCGCGGGATTTTTTTGGGAATTATTTAAAAAGACCTGTTTAAAAAAAATCGAAGCCAATGCGATTTTTTCACTGACCGATAGTAAATTTTATGCAATAATATGTATGATACTTTTTCCCGGGAACCCCGCGAGAACTTTCCCGCGAGCGCTTCGAAGTTGTTCGGGTGCATAAAAATTAGCTTATTCCGACACAGAGTCCACTAATACGATAACTTACACTCTTTTATAAATGCGGCGGCACTTTGTGTTCTGGGAATCCCGTGGGAATTTCTAGTCAAGCGTGGACAAAGCTGTGAGCATATATCTAGTATAAAATATAAATTTCTGACGTGGTACAGTCATACTGGTATCGTTATCTTGATTACAGTTCTTAGGGCCGACTCGATCAGTGTAATACCATACTATCACAGAATATCAGTGTGAAATGGTTAGCCTTGAGCTAAGCCTGTGTTATACGATGAGTAAGTTTCGAGGGCCCACTTCCCTTTCCCCATAAACCCATATCCGACATATAATTATTCTATATTAAACATTATTCGCAAGCGGAAATGGCAGATTGTTGCTTGCCATGCATACTTAACTCTGTTCCGCTTACACGACTCGTACACAGTCGCGGGCCACTAAAATTCGTCTACTACACATACATCGGGAGGAATTGTGAGTTGTGTAAAATTGTAACCAATCCATCCGTGTAGGACCCGAGAAAGGATACAGCTGTCGTAAGAGGCGACAAAACAACCCACAGCCAGGTGGTAATTACCCATTGCCAGTTTGGGTGGCTACCACCCCTGTGTAGAGTATTCCGCCGTAACGCCCTTGAGTCGTGTTCCGGCATTAATAGCCAGGTTCCAGTCTCCCAGAGAGCGGCAGTACATTGGTAGCACCTTTGGTGTTACAAATGTCCATAGGCGGTAGTGACAGCTTTCCATAAAAAATAGTTAAAAGTTTAGTGGTATATTTCTAAATTAAAACGCAAGAGAAGATACTAATGGCGCCTTCTGAAAATTTAAGATTAAGGGGTCTTTTTAGAACGACATTTTTACTGAACGATTGTAATATCCAGTCTTCTCCATTCATAGTAAAACTTACCTCAATTTCGCTAAGCAAACATACGAGACATAGTATTTTATTCTCCAACACAGCTTTCCAGAATGTACCGTATTCATCTTCCGAAGGATTCTTCGATATCACTAGTGGAATACACCAGGAAGCCAGTTGCTGTAACAAATCAGAATAAAGTTAAGTAACGAAAATTTGTGTATCATATAGATAGACACATAAGTCACTCTTTATTTTTATTTCTCTTTACTTAAAGAGTGACTAACACTTCCCTTTTCTTAATTTAGGCCAATTGATTTGCAAATATTTTTCATCCAAAATGCTGTTCCCGAGGGACAGACAAATATAGCCGCAAAGATGGCGCTCCGATCGCGTTTTCCCGGCGCAACTTTAATGGGCGCGTTCCTTTAGTATCTTACAACGCCTATAATGCTCCATCTGCCGTTCCACATAGCGACCACGGTCGTTATGGTCGTGGCGAAAACGTCACTAAGGACGTCATTATTTTCGATCACACAGCGCTCACACGACCCATGTCAAGAGCTGGGTCGAAGTGGGCGTTGACCACAGAGCATTAATTCTCTCTTATCGATTGAAATTGAAAAAGGCGCGATTTTCAAATCAACCAACAACATTTGTGTATTTCGTCGTTAATGACATCAACGCTCCATAATCCGTTCCACTAGAGTTTATGATTGTAACGCCCGCAAGCAAGTGGAACGGGAAAACTCGCGGTCGTGAACGTGGTCGTTGTGAGTCTTGTGGTACGTAGCCAATGTGTTACTCTCATGGTTAGTTCCCCGTTCGTTAGATGGCACCACGGGTATTTGTCAACAGGTATATCGAATCAAAAATTAAGTTTTAGACATTTCTAATAATTATAACATGCCCACTTCGTGTGATATACGTGTCCCTTTTCTGATAACGCTGAGGGAATGCATTTGCGCACTATTTCCGAGCCCGAGTCGAGGTTACCGGAGGGCGTGTGGGATTCCCAGCAGCCGACCACCAATCTGCCTACAAAAATTTATATTATAACGCTAGTGAAGCCACGGGCAGAAGCTAGTTAATTATTAAAGCAAGAAAATATGACCACTTAACGCCATATATGTATACGTCAATTGAATTAATAATTCGCTTGAACTTGTTGACGTTGAGAGCCAATATATCTAAAGACGAGAACACATTCTAGCCAGTATCTTGGGCATTGGTGAGTGAAATCGGACAAAGCCCTTGGTACCGCCATATAAACCTCCTTTCGACCTATACGATCTTTTCTTCTGACATATTTAAATTCTTCTTTTAAATCTGACGACGCGTTTCCCTTTCGCACGCACGTCAGTCTATTCATTGTCATGTCATCAATAAAATAAATTAAAATCGCACCGCATGTAAATACATTAATATAAACAATATACGTTATAAAATAAAACTAATAAATAATAATAATTTAAACCTCATCGCTTCGCCGTATCAATTTATAATCAAATACGTTACATTAATAAACGATATATCAAGTACAATAGTGGCCAGTGAAGTATACTGTGGAGAAGAGGAACAGCTGCCTTTCATGCCCATTAACCAGGTACGTGCGTGCCCTTCTTTCCACTACCCTTCAAAATTGTCCCAATCTCCTTTTTTCTTACCTTGATACAGTTTGCTTATCGCTAAACCCAGCGCCGCCGCAACAACTCTAGTGGGAATACAATCATGGTGAATATTCGAAAACTTACCTTGTAATAAGAGGCATTGATGTACGCATCAGGGTCAGATTTAAGTTTCAGCCTTGAGTCATCGAATGGTACAACTTCTGTCACAATGTTTCCACTCGTGTGCTGCATTGCTATCGTCTTTGATCTGGTCATGTTTTCTTTGGTCTAAGAAAAGATGTAAAAATATTAAAAATTATTGTTTATTGAAAATCCTACTGTATGAAATCATTCTCTTCCTTCTCACTTCTACTTCATCAACACATTGCTTAAAAGGCCAGACAGTTTTCTATAAACCAGAGGCACTAAATAGATTCGCCATCCTTCATACAATCCATATATCTCTGTTTTAGTCTTCTTATATCTAGCTATTTTCCAGTTTAACATTAGTTAGTCACATGGTTGAGATCTTTTCATATTAATTATAGTAGCATCTTCCTTTCAATTTTTCATTTCTCACCTTATACATTCTCATAAAACCTACATACATCCCTCTCAACATTCACATCTCGGCAGAGTAGAGGCATTCTTGGTTTTTAGTGACCCAACATTCAGACCCATAGTATTACAGGCATTATTGCAAATTTACATTATGTCAAAGTCTAGATTCATAGAAATATAAAATGGATTTACTTAGATATTTTTTTCATTGTATCTTCTTCAGTATTGAGAATGTATCATAAAATTCAGTATATTTAAGTAATATACTTTGGAATTGTAAATAAATTCTACTAAATCTACTCACTTGCACATCCTGGAATGTCTTCCATTTCGAATCTAACAGCGTCAAACCACTTGGCAATTTATTCGTTAAAGAATCAACCAGTTTCTGCAGATTTTTCACTTCTTGCGTAAATTTATTCAACAAACTGGGATCGGAAAACAAGTCACGTTTCGCTGGTCTTTCTATTATCTCCTCTTTTGGAGGTTTAATCGGTTCAATTTTGGGTACACTAACCGGTTTTTTAATCATACTTTCAGATATCTGTGGAACCTTAATTTCTGGCATAAGCGGTTTTTGTTCAACAGAAAAATCTATTTCAGACAACAAATCAAACACAGATGGTTCTTGTTTAACCGATTCGTTTTCTACCGGTTTCTCTGTTTTGGGCTCAGGAGTTTCGCTTTTACTTTCAGTTTTTTGTTCAAAACTAGGACTTTCTGGGGCTTTCTCTTTAGGCGATGATACTGAAAATGAATGTCGGATCAATAAAATTCTGATATGTTTTTAACTCATTTATTCCCATAAATAGTTTTCCATTACAATCACTTATGGCAAACACATTACGACATATCAAAAAGTGAGAAAAATGCGTAAGAAAAATAATCTTAAAAACAGGCTTCATTTGAAATTATACACTTTTTACAAAAATAAAGATAATAAAATATTTCAACAATTATAATAAATCCTTACCTTGGTTACTAGCAAATGTTACATTAGTTTCTGGATCATTAGCATGCCCAGATTGCATATACGTCGACTGATTTACATTAGCCCCATAATTAGTAGAAACTACCTGTGAATTTGGTGTCACCTCATTTGCCTGATTTGTAATAGTTTGATATCCATATGGCGCATTGTAGTAAGTCTGATTGTCTTTTCCTTCTATGGGTCTTTGAGATTCTTCCGAAGGTGACTGCACTGTCTCACATTGTCCTGCACTTGTATAAACACCTGGTGCATTCCAATTTGCATCTTTTCCCGTCACTTGAGGGTCTATATTACTATGCACTGTCCTATAAGAATGTTGTGAGCCGTAATTGTACTCATAATTACCGGTAGCCGAATTGAATGTATAACCTGGATGATTCTGATAGCCATGGGCATAAGATACGTTACTCTGTTCAGTGTTGTTATACAAATTATTCGGGTAATTCTGGTCTTGTTTAGAAAGAGGACTTGCGTCATAATTTTGAAAATTCGTATAATTTATGCTACTTAAAGCCTCTCCGGTCACATGAGACTTGATTGGAGTATCAAATGCATCTAGTTGAGATAATGCTGGGTTAACATAACTTTCACTCTCTGGATTATTGTAAGCTTGAGACGACGTCATAGTATTTGAAATGCTGGTAGTTGAAGTTATAGCGCTATTTGCATTTGTATAAGCTGGATAACTTTGCGATGCATTTCCACAAGACGTAGATGCAAAATTGTATTGGGGATCGGTTGCACTATAAACTTGATTTTGAGGTAGTTGTGTCGAATCACTGCTGTAAGGATAGTTTACAGTATTGTAATCTGAGGGTATTTGAGAAGGCGCAGTGCTGTTTTGTCCTGAATTATAAACACTTACATTAGCCGTGGAACCTTGAGAGTACTGCTGCATATAATATGTCTGAGAATACTCTTGGCCATAGTTTGATGGTTCTGGCTTTGGTCCAGTTATTTGCATTTGAGCAAAGTTCGAGCTCAAGTCAGTCTGATTAGCTTCACTATAAGTTGACATGGAAGAAATAGCGTTTGGTATCGGACCCATTTGATTGCTTTGTCCGTAGGGATCGTTATACATATACTGGCTAGTCTGAATACTGCCAGGATATTGATTGGCTTGGTTAGAATTAGATAAATAAGTGACATTCGCGTTAGATGCATTGGGCAACATCTCTGTACTAATCTGTGATTGGCTAGGATTAACCGGATATTGAGCATCAGGTTGATTAGTACTACCTACAAATTGCTGCGCATTCCCTTGACTAGTAGTAGAGTATTGGCTAATAGCCGGGCTAGCACTTACAGGATATTGCAAGTTAGCTTGGCTAGCAACCGCATATTGCAAATTTGATTGACCAGCAACTGGATATTGTGTATTCCCTTGGCAAATGCTGATCTGATATTGGGAATTAGCATGACTAGGATTTGTTGGGTAATGGGCGTTGCTTCCATTTCCCGTATATTGAGGGTTAGCCTGGCTAGCATTAGCCGAATAAGTGTTAACTTGTCCTGGATACAGGTTAATGTCACTTGGATATTGGGTATTTTGTTCAGTATTGTTAACGAATTGATTACTTGGAGGTTGTCCAATGTTCATGTGTTGATTTTGTCCAGTAGTAGCCAAATATTGGACACTATTCGAAGAATTATTATTTCCATACTGCTGATTGGATTGATTTGAATACATCGAGTTTTGTGAATCAGTTACAACTGTTCCATTATTTAGAGTTGCACTGTAGTACGGATTGCTGTAAGTTTGTTCCGACATTTGTGAAGAGAATTGTGGTGTAAACGAGCTGTACATTTCCTCGGGCTTTTCATAGGGTTTGCTTGTTGCAGGGTACGCATAAGGATTTGTCTCTGTCGGGGCATATGGTGTGTACCTATCATATGGTATTTGCATGGGCATTACAACGCCGTCAGGCAACTGCATTTGGGTTACGTCGGTTGCTGAAAGTTGTACATTATAATTTACTATTATTATCATATTAATTATAATACACAATATGAAAGATATTAGAAAATTCAGAAAGAAAACTAAGTAAAATTACATCGTCTATGGAAACTATTTATAAAACATTACCTTCAGAGCCGACTGGCGCTGGTCGCACAGAAGTAGGGTAAATGCCCTCAGGATAATAAGTATCTGCTGGAATTTGCTCCACTTGAGCTGCAAAGTAGATATCAGAAATTGAACAATTGACGTCAACTTTAATATGCACTAGCACTTGTTGTTCACTAAGCATGAACTAGCACTTGTTTATTACTATTTTTTCTTTTAGGTGACGGTTCGGAAAGAAGAAATGCACCAATGCTCGCGAAAATTAAAATGAAGTATGTGATACGAGCAGCAAATTATGCAAAGCCAAAACTCACATAATATGTGATTTGTGTAAGGTATATAAGTATATATATTTCAGAGATTGGATATGAAACAATCCCACCATCTTTAGATATTCCTGTGGATTTAGGTTAAAGTATACTTCAGCAAAGCTATATATAAAGCCTAGTACTTAATGACAAAGAACAATCGTACCTTGCGGTGTAATACTTCTGGGCATATTTCTATTCTTCATATAGGGTAAATAGTCTTTTAATTTCCTCCCTCCGCCCGATGTAGGCATTATTGGAGTGACTTCGGGTGTTTTAGGTGCAACCGGTTGCTGCAACGGAGTTGGAGTGGGCGCTAAAATAAAACGACAGCTAAAATGTATTAAAATACAGTACTTTGGCATACTTTCAAGAACTTCACCGTACACATTTCAAAATTCAAGCAGTATAAACGTTTAATCAGCAACAGCACAAGAAGCTGTTTCATCGCCGTTAGCGATTTTTTCCAGAAGATACCTTTTGGATGGACAATTATGATAAAAACTTTATAAATTAAGGTTAAAAAAATTACCAACGTCAGTGAAATTAAATTATAAGTTAAGACCAAAATCGCAAATATAAAATATTTTTTTAGCCATGGTGTACAAGAAAATTTTAAATTTCGAGATGAATTTATTAGGAAGAAGAAAGAAAGACAAAGAAACCTTTGGTGCCTTGGTTAGCTAGCATCTGCGCTCGTTCCTCTTGTTGCACTTGGCAAGTGCTCCGAACTCTGGCCAATAGCTGGTTCACGTTCTGCAGTAGCTTCTTGTAGAACTCTTGGCCCTTCTGTGATTTGGCGAGCAGCTCTTGGTACGCATCGTACGATGTTATCAATGCTGTAAAGCATTATATTAATACGAATTACATTTCGTGCTGATAGACTCAGTCGTTTCCAAGAATTTCCACCTTATATTATAAAAGTTATAGGACAACTTTGGGACTTCATACCTCGCTACTTATAGATTTCATTAAAATTCAAAAGAATAATGCTGTTTCTTTTTAGATCTGACCTACACTGAAAAAAAATCACTTCTCAGTTACATATATTGCGGCCAACCCCGACTGTCGCATCACGTTTCATCCACCAATTTATTGATGTACAATTTAGCAAAGTTACAGACCAAGACAAATGCATGAACGCGATGCTATGTAAATGCAGATAATAGATATCGGTATTAGAGCTGTCGATAAGATTGGGCATCTGTCTGTATCATCAAGAATATCCAATCTCATAAATGTGTAAATATGATATTTAATAATAATTGATGACGCACCACTCAACTTACTTCGACCCTCATACCTATCTTAAATTTTTTTTCACAATTTCACTACATAACCTTGTAGTACCATATTGATTACATCATCCTGTTCAATTTTATCCATGTAGATCCAATAGTTTTCCGTCCCATATTGGCCAAAAATGTACTAATAAAATAAAAAAATCTCACCATTAATAAGGGCTTCGCGTTTCCTTAACATTTCTGTGAGCAGTCGTCTCGATTCGCCATAGGCCGCGTACAGTGACGTCACCTTGTTAATTATGTTCTCTTGAGCCAGCAAATTTTGCTCAATTATATTCACCTAAAACAAACTTGTTTTCAAGGATTGGGACCGGTTTAAAATTAACTGCTTTTAATGTGTTATAACCGGTTTTATTTCCGGTTCCTATATCTTACCGAGCGTTCATTTGCCTTACAAACGGTTAAAATTTGACATAAGCTCCATACAAGTAATGTCAAAACGGGTTCATATGGGCTTGAATGTTGGGCTACTAAAGCGATAGACCACAAATGTCTTCACTCAGCTGAGGTGAGAATGTTGAGATGGATGTGTGGTGTTACAACAATGGATAAGGTGAGAAACAAGCACACATCTTAAAACGTTGCACCCGTTACTGAAAAATCGACAGGAAGAAGACTAAGTTGGTATGGGCATGTAATGGGGAGGGATGAAAGTCACGTGACAAAAAGAATGTTAAACTGCAAGATTGATGGATATAAATGTAAAGGTAGACCAAAAAAGAGATGGATGGATTGTGTGAAGGATGATGATGATTTGTGGTGTGACAAAGAATGTATGTCAGAATAGAGGAGTGTGGAAGAATAAGACATATTGTGTCGACCCCAAATGATTAGGAAAAGTTGAAAGAAAAAAGAGGTAGTTGAACATGAACAAAATCATTTTTATAATGTTAAGTTTTTGTTATTAGTATTAAGTTACCATTTTTTTTAATTCACTTTTAATTTCAAAAACTGTATGATTGAGGTACTTAGAGACTGTAACGATTTGAAAGTGCCTCACCGTTGGCTTGTGTTTTTCCAGTTCCTTGTTGAAAACAGGTTCTAATGGCTCATTGGGTCCCATAGTCAGCAGCTGTGTAGTGATGTCGTCACTAGTGACCGCCTCCCTAAGCTGCTGAATCAAGGAATCGCGCTGCGTCTGCATCTCACGCACTTTGCCAACCACACGGCTCAGTTGCGTCATCGTTTCACGGTCCAGACCCTCTGTTACAAATTACTGTTTTATTCATAGAAATAACTCTTAAATATGAGCAACCGGATTTAGTTTTTTTGAAGTGAAAACTTCTTTAGCCACGTTGGGCACTTTTTGGTAGGCTAAAATCTTATGGATTCGCGTCACCGACATGCTTATAGCAGTATATCTGTAGCTATACAGCTGACGTATTGTGCAACATTAGTGCTGTGTATATCTTATAAGTGAAATTGAATGGATTTAGTGAAAAGTTCAATGTGTATATACTGTACATTGTTGAAATTCTTGTTCTAAGTTTTCACTTCTGAAACACAGCAGTCAGGCTGACGGCCCAGCTGTAATGGAAAGTGGTTACCGTCGCCTGTGGACATTAGCAATACCACAGATCCTGTCACTGATGCCGGAACACAACTCAAAGTTGTTATGGTGGCATACTCCAGACCAGGGGTGGTAGCCATCCAGTCGGGTAAATGCCCTACCACCTGGCTGTAGGTTGTTTTGTCGCCTCTTACGACAGGCCTTCCGAACGCAAGAATTAGTATTCTTTTTCCGTTCCTGTACGGATTTAGTTTCTAAATTCTGGTCGGAAAGCATACACTGCTTAGACAAGTTTCCTGACCTAATATGCATGCATATTATGACAATTACCACATGCTGAATACGAAAACATCATGGTGAAACCTGCACACCAACATTCTGATGTGTGAAACCATCCAAAGCCAAAGAAACTGACAAGAGGCAAGAACCCAGCAGTGACGTTTATGGGCTTTTATTATATGGGTAACTAAATATTAATCAAAATATGCAGATCTTCCTTATATTTCTACACTAATGAAAAAAAAGAAAGGAAGTTATCGTTTTCGTGAAAGCAATTTTTTCTACAAACCGCTCCCGGGAAAATTCCCGCGGGATTCCCGGGATAACAAATATCACACTTTTTATTATATAAAATTTGCTATCAATCAGTGAAAATCGTATTGGAATTAGTTTTTTTTTTAATGTGGCCAATTTAAGCCATTCCCAGAAAAATAACCGCGACAATCCCAGGACAAAAAGTAGCGCAGAATTTAAGCCTAAGAATCTGCTGTCGATCAGCGAAAACCGCTTCGATATCAGCCCAGTAGTTTTTACGTGAATCCCGAACAAACAGAGAAGAAATGTAAAAATAATTGCAACTTGTTCTCCATCATAGCATATTCCAGTTATTTTTTTCAATAACTTCAACATACAGACACGGTATTTTTGGAATTTTATAATATTATAGATAGTAATTAAAAAAATTAAAGCATTTATAAAAGCAAGTTTATTTATGAAATTTGTATAAAAAGCAAAACATTAAAATTGAAGCATCATGAACATCATACATACCTATCGCTAAATATTGATTGAGTTCAGATACTTTATACGAGAAACCTTTAATGAATGTGTTCTATTCAACTGAGAAATGGCTCTATTATAATCTAGCCCTAGACCACCCCAAGATTACACCTCATAACCCAATCTTCCTCTTTCCTTATCCAGGCCCTACCGGCAACCTTTCCCAGGTCATTGTGCTTATATATACGTACTTACCAATATTTTCAATGCTGGGTATCTTGCTCATCAAAACATCCAATGGTTGAGCCAACAACTTCAAATTGGATATGTGCAAGGTCATGGCCTTGTGCAGCACCTGGTTGCTCTCGTGTGTGCGCGCGTGCGCCTCCTGGTACTTGTGCAACTCCCGCGAAAGCTCCGTCTGCACTATGGAGGGGGGCCGCGGGCCCATTAACCTCTGGTACTCCTTCTCTTTTAACGTCTCTTCCTGGTAAATATAAAGGAGTATCTTAATTATATTCAGAACTAGTTATGCTAGCAACTTCATTTGCATTTTATTATAAAGTACACTGGAGAGGCTAATGGTCCAACTGATAGAAAGTGGATACCTTCCACTACGTGCACTTGCAACGTTAGAGGTGTTACTAACGTGCTGTTGGCCTCAAAAAATTGTATGACAACTTTTATAAAAAAAACTTTTCGGAGGGTTGTGGCAAAACCTCGGCGAGGAATTCCTTTTCCTGAGGTGTGCAAGAGAAACTTTCTTAAGAACCTTTGTGTACAGAAGTGTAGTATTTTATTAAGTTCTCGCGGCTATAACACATCAGAAGTGTAGTGGTTCAAGAAGGTGAGTATGAATACCGAGGCGATGATGAGGGATGCCATGCGGTGATAGACGAAAGACGATGGTACCGTTCTAAACAGGGACGTGGTAGAGCCATGCTGGAGGCATCTTGATTACAGCTCTTAGGGCCGGCTCGGTGTGACAGCACACTTTCACAGAAGAGAAGTGTGAAATGGTCAGCCTTGAACTAATCGTGTTTCGTAGGATGACTGAAAGTTTCGATTGTCCACTTCCTCTTCTCTCTGAACCATCTTCCCTATCCCATTCCTTCTACCTGATCCCTTTATTAAATCCCTCCCTTCTATCTCATCTTGTTAGGCGTTGGCTTCGCTCTTTTTTTATTTATTGAATAGGTTCGCCTTTGACTGACATTGCACCTGATGTCAGTTGGAAATGCAGTCTAAGGTGGAGCACGTTTACCTAGAAGATACCTATACACGCGAGCCTTGAAGACACCTAGATTGTATTTTTCAGGAACAGACGACGATAGAGTTCCACTCTTCAGCGGTACGTATGATAAAAATGGAAACGTAGCGTTTCGTCCGCTATGTTGGTATTTCCAGCATATATCGCGGGCGTGAGCTCGTGCGTCTGCTTGTCCGGTGGTGAAATGGTTAGGGAGGAATTAATTCGTGTAATCCCGTCGCACACTCGCCGAAATGTATCCCATAGAATACCGACAAACTAGCGACTTTACGTCGATGATTTAGGCTCTGAAGCCTCTCGTCGAATAGTCGGTGATTGCCTATCAGCTTCCTAACTCTTTTTTCTATTGACTTGAGTGTCTCGAGCTGGTATTTGGCTGAGCCATCCCAAAGATGAGAACAGTATTCCATACAAAACCGTAATTGCGCTTGGTAAAGATTCTGCAACTGTAGGCGAAGAACCATTTTTCTTTAGATGAGTGTCTGCCTGTTTGACAACTTTGCAATAAAAAAGGTTCTTCAAATTGCTACCCATTGTACAGACAATGGAAAATGCAGAGACATACATCTCTTCGAAGACCGATCATTTCTAGATCAGCTGTTACATACTTAAGTACAAAAATCGTTTCATAATGTGGCGCAAATATTACAAGATTCACAAAATGTACTGTAATTTGTATACTTACTTGAACCAAGGTCTTTACTTCAGCCAGCGAATGTTCGACGTCGTTAATGATCTCCGCCAAATTATTCATGGATTCAACAAGGGTTTGTATTATTTCCACTTTAGCATTCATAGCTGCACATCTGTCAACGATTTCTTGTGGGATTCTGAGAAAACAATAAAATTTCATTATAAACTTTGTTGAATCTAAGTAAAAATTATTATTTTGTTATTCATTCGGAAACGAAATAATCAAAATTTAAAATTGTAAGTTTTCCAGAAAAAGGTGTATTAGTTTTATTTTAAAAATATTAGAGACAAATGATAATTTGACAATAAACTGTTTCCTTTAGTGAACTTTAATATGTTGCTTTAAATTCAAAGACTTCAATTTGTTCCTTATGATAATATTTTTGACATTGATTAATATATAAATTGTCTAAAATATAATTTTGCCTTATGCCCGCCCTATCCACAAATTACGTGACACGAGTTTCACGATTTTTCGACCCCTCCCCCGTCCTTGTCACATTCGTGAGACTTCTCCCTCCCTAGTGAGTCATCACATATTTTGCAATTTTATATCAAGAAATTATTAAATTAAAACAGCAGTTCCGTAATTAGTTTCATTTCTAATTAAATTATTTTTTACTAATTTAAACACTGCTCATAGAGATAAGAGTTAGAAATATTTTGAAATTATTCATTAATAGTTCTTTCGTGTTTTAAAGCTTAAATATTGTTACGAGTGCGGGACTCGAATTAAAATACAGTTGGAATTACTATAGAATTTATTAGAACTATACAAACACGTATAACACAGGTACAAATATAACTAGACACAACCAGTACAAACTGCACGATTCAATAACACGCGCTAAGTCCGTCACTATATAGCTTATCGAATGTACACACGTCTTGCTTATATTGTAATCGTCGCTTGACTGCTATATTTTATTTCTTCATTTTAGGAAAAACACTAAGCTCAAATAACTAAAAATGTACTTGCTACATTTTAAGTAATGTTTATATTCTGACTATAAACACCAACTGGTTTTATGCTCAGTTGTTTATGAATATGAAACACAGAGCCAATCATATTGCCTTTAAGCACACATACAAGTAACAAATGCTTCTTACTTTTGTTCACTATCCAAGACATTCAATTGTTCAAGTTGCAATGAAGACATGAACTCTGTCAACTCTGTATTCTTCTCTTCGGCTTTTGACACTATCAATCGCAGAAGTTTAGCCTTCTCTTCAGAGTATAGCGAGGACGCCTCGTGAGCTCCCATTGGAACCAAGCGGGAGAATATATCAGGCCCCGCCACCTATATGACGTGAAATATAAAATGGGCAAATGTTAAAAAACATTCTAAAATCTACAATTTTATAAAATACTAAACATCCCGTGTCTGCACATTGAAGCTATTTAAATAAAAATAACTAGAAAGCACTATATAAACGAAAGAGAACATGATGCAATTTTTATTATATCTTGTCTGTTTGTTCTGGATTCACGTAAAAACTACTGGGCCGATTTCGATGCGGTTTTCACTGATAGACAGCAAATTCATAAACTTAAAATGTGCTACTTTTTATCCTGGGAATACCGCG
Source organism: Dendrolimus houi (assembly GCA_039645545.1). Lineage (NCBI taxonomy): Eukaryota > Metazoa > Arthropoda > Insecta > Lepidoptera > Lasiocampidae > Dendrolimus > Dendrolimus houi. Next base: position 4,923,829 of record CM077126.1, on the reverse strand, counting down.
ATAATTTTTCTGGGAATTATTTAAAATTCATGCAGTTCACATAGTTTGTGTACTGCCACACAACTGCCCAATTCATATATATAACATACACATCAGTTCTACCATCACCGACTATAGAATAAATTGTTTACTACTAACCTCGGGATCAGTAAAATTAAATGCCAATGCCTTAACCAAGCAAACTGGTTTCATATCCATCAACAAGTCCTTATCAGGCACCTCTTCATGGTATATAAACTCGTTTTCATTCTTCGCCGCCTTTCGTTTCCCCTCCACAACATCATTAGTAAATGTCAATGCTTCAAGTGTCACTTGCGTTGGTTCGATGTATTTCGCCAATTTCCTGGCTTCAGTTAGTTTCTCAACTGCTTGCTGATAAAACGCTACTCGTTCTCCCATTTTTTGTTGCTCTTCTGCATGCATGCCTTTAAACAAGTTCGAGATGTTTCTTGAAAGACACATATACATATTGCAAACATAGGCAAAATAATACCTATATAAAAATTGAGCTATTTTTCTCATGAAATGACTTGAAAATATTTCCAAGTAGATACCTCACTCAGATTTACCTCACTAGCAAAGTATAAAAACTAATGTTATTTGCTTTTTAAAAAAAAAACCACACAACAAACTGCCCAGCAACAGATCTCTTGAAATTTAGATATATAGATGAGCAATTTCAGTATATATTTCATGTTTATAGCTTCTCGAAAGGCCTCATAGAGATTGCATTATTTCCAATTAGTGTTGTCAAAAAATCATTACTTATTGTATGTTAACTTCATATAAAAATTGAATAAGTAGTTTCTTCAGTATTATCATCTATTACAGACACTTGATAAATGTAACTAATTATAAAAAAATAGACTATCACATAGAGAGGAAGAATTACGAAAACACCCTACCCAAGAGGGGCAAAATTAACATGCAAAGATATTTAATGATAGGGTAATAGTAAAATGAAAGCCATAGACAATTATTATTTCAATTTCTTTATCATTTTCATATCCAAATTCATTGTTTATTAATCAATCACAAGCAAGTTATTTCTAGCTTGTATTTCAAAGTTTCATAAACTAAACTTTATTATTATAAGCCAGATATGTTTGGATTAAATAATGACACAAAATACTTACCTTGGTACAAGCAAATAATGCAGCCAATATAAGAGGCCTTGAATGAGAGAAACCTGTACCAATAATTGTATAATTTAGTGCCAATTATTTCATGAATGTTGTCTGACCCAGTTGACGAACCGAGCAGAGCTATGGAATTCTTGTAGAAGAATAGCACTTGGGTCGCTACAGCACCTGTAATAGGTAAGATAATTGATATGTCAAATAATTGAATGGTTATCAAATAAAGTTTAATTTACAAATATGTGTTTGTAATGGTAATGATTTAAGTATAAAATAATGAACGAAAATAATGAACGGGAGAATCTCCTGAGCCCAGCATTGTCTGCGATCACTTTATCTGGTCCATAGGCGATGGTAACGGCTTTCCATCACATGGGCGACCTTCCTGTCTGCTGGACTCATGCAACAAAAACAAAAATATAAAGATACAGAAAACCTCTTCATTTTCTTTTTAAGTCACCTTCTTTGATACTTTGACAACAAGCTCACTATATTCTCACTCTTTACATTTAAGACTAATCAAACTAGTAAATGAAGAATTTAACTACATACTTTACTATTGAAGGTATAGAAAATCATTTTATATACTGATTTTTCAATCATCACATAAATGTTATCAGTGGAATAAATTATAATCTGACTAAATTCAATTCAACTGTTTTATTTACACAACATTTTTAATTTTGCCACATTGTACTTTAGGTAAATCTATAGATGTTTATACACGAATTTTGAATAGTGGAGTGGCGGAGTGGTGAGGGGCGAGACATATTTACCCCTACTACAACCCCTATGGTCCAGAGATCTTGAATTAATAATTGTTTAATAAACATAACACTTATTTTTTCACTAATATTGCACTTATATCCTGAATCCAAAGTTGAACAATCCTTTCGAAGTCCAAAAAAACCAGTAAACAATAGAAAAAGATATGTTATCAAAAAATTAAGAAAAAATACAACAGAGCACTTTCACATACAGCACAAGAGTAACCATGAAAATATTCAAAATTATGGTGCTGTCAATAAAGAGAAATTATAATACAAAAAAATTACATAATCACATGTATCTATTTTTAACCCATTTAAAAAATTGTATTTGTTCTGGAATGTATTTAAAAATTGTTATCATTAATATATTGATTCATAGACATATAAAAAGCATCTTGCTGGTCTTGCACTAAGCTGATAAATAATGTTTTGTATGAGACTTAATTGTCATAACTGTTCATGTATATAAAATAAAGAGTAAATGGTTACCAATTGGTAAGACGTTATCCTAAATCACTGTTCTAGTCACTGGTCGCGACCTTTCACCATCCATCATAATAATATTAGTGAAAAAATAGATGAGGTTATGTTTACCAAAAAAATAATATTTCAAGAACTATAGACCATAAGGGTTGCAGAAAGGGTAAGTATACCTTCCTCCCTAAACTACTTAAAAATCGTGTATCGAATATTTGAATAGTAACCTCTGTTTATTAAAAACTCAGCCCTAAACATTCTTTTTAAATTTCATATTAGAATTGGTTGTGTCATTACCTTGAATATACCACTTGATTAATAAAAGTCAACTTACCAACAACACTGGGTTTCCTTGTATCTTGTATACTCTTCTCCAAAATACATTCTTGAGCTTGTGCAAAACACATCTCTTGCAATAACTTCATGATTTCCGGACAAACATCCACTCCAGGCGGCTGTGGGTATTGTTCCCTTAAATACTGAAATGCCCATGCAGCATTCTGGTAATGGGTGCAGGCAGCCTTCATGCTATCTGCAGATGTGCGAGGCTCGGATGAACCCAGCTGTGTATGGAGGGCTCCAATATTGTACAGAATACATGCCATCTCAAATCTTATGTCCGCAAGAGGGCAATTCATGCCAGCATAGAGGTCTTTCCTACAAAGACATCATAGAGCATACCAATTAATTTATAAAACTAATAACTAATAACATCATTCATCCTATTGCCTGGCTCAAAGCATCCCCATATTAAGGGCATAGACAATACTCCAGCCACACTTATCCAATGTAATAGGTTGGGGAAAAAGTCTTTTCGCAAATAGTATGTATGAACTTGTAATAAGATCTCTTTGGCTATACCATTTGTATCTGGCTGGTTTTGGTATAATTAAAAAGTTTTAATTTTAAAGAAGACAATTCCAAATTCAAATTAGGAAAATGTATGATTTTCATTTGTTTTTCTTATTGTTAAAATGAGTGAATCTAATGAAGAAATTTGATACATTTTAAAATTTTACAACAAAAAAGATAAAAATGCAACACAAGCCCCGAAAAAATTTGTGATGTTTATGGATGTAATGCAATATCTGTGAGAGTAGCGCAAACTTGGTTTAAGCGTTTTCAATCCGTAAATTTTGATATCAAAGATGCACATCGCTCTGGTCGCCCTGTTACAAACAAAATTGATGCCATTTTTAAAAAAGTGGAGCAAAATCGGTAAATTAGTAATTACGATATAACTGGAGAACTGGGAATTGACCACAAGACGGTTTTGGCGCATTTTGATAAAGCTGGGTACACAAAAAAGCTCGATATTTGGGTGCCTCATGAGCTCACTGAAAGAAACCAAATGAACAGGGTACTCATTTGTGATTCTTTATTACGACGTAATGAAACCGAACCATTTTTGAAGAAGCTGATAACTGGTGATGAAAAGTGGATCACGTACGACAAGAACGTGCGAAAAAGATCGTGGTCAAAGGCCGGTCAGGCTTCACAGTCTGTGGTGAAGCCTGGGTTAACTCGCAACAAGTTGATGCTGGGTGTATGGTGGGATTGGAAGGGCATTATTCATTATGAGCTGTTACCGCCAGGCAGGACCATCGATTCTGAACTGTACTGCGAACAACTGATGAGATTAAAGCAAAAAGTTGAGAGAAAGCAGCCGGAATTAATCAACAGAAGGGGTGTGGTTTTTCACCACGATAACGCTAGACCTCACACATCTTTAACCACTCAGCAAAAATTACGAGAGTTTGGCTGGGAGGTGTTAATGCATCCGCCGTATAGTCCTGACCTTGCACCTTCAGATTTTCACCTGTTTCGGTCTCTGCAGAATTCCTTAGGCAGTGTCAGGTTAACATCACGAGAGGACTGCCAAAACCACTTGTCGTAGTTTTTTGATCAGAAGCCCCAAAATTTTTATAGAAATGGGATCACGTCCCTACCTACAAGATGGCAAAAAGTTATCCAACAAAATGGCCTCCTACATACTTTAGTCAAATGTAAATAAACTTTATAAAAAAACCTTTTGAATTTTTATATAAAATGCGAAGAAACTTTTTCCCCAACCTAATATGTATTAGAAATCAGTTATCTTAAACTCACATAAACTTTAAATCTGTACCCCTCAAAGATTATTTCATCCTCAGAGATAAAAAGTATCTCATGTTGGTCCCCCTTAGAGGTATCCATAAATTATGTCACACATTTGGGGTGTGTGGTTCGATAATGTGTGACAAGGGATGGAAGAGGACCTAAATTTCATATTGTCACATTTCAAAATCTTATTTACTAAAATATTAATACAATATTACACGAAATTTGAACTATAAACTAAAATCTTCAAAATAGACGGAAAACACTTTATTGTTCACTACATAAAATTATCAATTCAAATTCAATAAAGTTTTTTAGTTACTTAAATATAATATATACTATATAGGGGACACTTCAGCAAGCATTATTTCATTAAATACATTTTATATTAGAGCTTATCATGAACTCTTTATAGTGGTCTTGCTTTTGTACAAAAACATTGTAAAGCATAAAGTATCCAGTAATTGGCGAAAATCATATCAAACCGAGTTAATTGTCTAAGTTATAAATATTGGAAGCTGTTGGATATATAATAAATAAATAAATAATCATTATCTCAACAATTTACAGTAGTCACATTAAACAGTAAAGGCAGAAATATGTCCAACTCTATGTGTATGAGCTAGTGTTTAAATTATTAAAAGATAATTTAAATGGAACTAAAGTTCCATTTTTTAGTTTTAACTAATTACAGAACTGCTGTTTTAATTTAATAATTTATTGATGTAAAATTGCAAAATATGCCATATCACACTACAGAGGGAACAAATGTGATGTGATGTGATGTGATCATGAACATGGGGTCAAAAAATCATAAAATTCATGTGACAATCTATGGATGGCCCCTATGGAAAATAAATATACACCAAATTTTAGAATATTCATTCATTTTTACTTATGGAAACTATCCCAGTTTCCTAAATAAAAAGTATTTTATGTTTGTGCCTTTTATCAGATTACTGATTGTGAATTATTTTTATATATGTACTATATATAAAAATAATTCACAACAGTTGGTTCATTCACTTTCACTTGACTGGTGAGACTCTGTACCAAGTGAAAATCATCCCATTTTCAGCCTGTATCAAAAGTATGTATACATATGTATGTATACATACTTTCAAACTGAAATTCAACTGTTATGCTTTTACAAAATTTGTGATTTTACAGTAAAAGCATAACAGTTGAATTTCATGTTTGTTTGTATACATATACATTAAATATTGTAATGAAATTCTATTCTATTTTTGTGTGAAATGCTCCAACACACTTGGCATTGATTTTTCCAAATATTGTTATGTTATCATAATTTTATAGATCAAATTTTGAACAGTAAACAAAGTTTGTTCTCTTTGTTCTTTGAAATCTTCAAAATATTTTTAAGTTAGATCCAAACAAATCATAAAGATAAACAATGCGTAGACATTATTATTATTTTATCAGGCAAGGATGAATCATTATACACACACACAAGTTTTTCATTTAAAATAAGGTTTGGTCAAACTACTTACTCATTCAATCAATAACAGGGAAAGTTAAATGATGATGATGATATTAAAAGGAAATACTATCATGACTTATATACTGCCAAGAGTGTCAAAAACTTGTCCAATAATTTGGTATTATAATTTAAACCTGTAATATTTATTCTAGAATATGGTTTATCAAACTCACCAAGTAAAAGTAACTGCTACGGGCTGTCCTTTAACCATTGGAAATCTGCTTTGTATAGCTTTTAATTGACAAAAATATCTGATCATAGCACTTAGACCAGTGGAATCAGATGTAGGCCTTACGGCGGCCGATCGTAAGCTTTCCAGCTGGTGGATTTCATTACTGTAGCTATCCGGATCCTCCCTATAAGCCTCTGCAATGTACTAAAAAGAAAAGCTACAGTGAAAACAAAGAAATTTGAAAATAATGTTATCGGCGAGATTAGGAGACCTACTTACCTGTTTAAGTTTAGGTCCAAAATGTGTATTCTCAGGGCTTGTTTTTAGCTCAAAATTTATTAGAGGTAGTTTAGGAACCGCCTCCATGATTATTTATTGTACTTTTCTCCACTTTTTTTATTTTCTCACGATAAAAACAATTTCATCACAAATTAGCCATTTGTCGTATTTTGAGTACTGTCATTTTTTTGTTTCTAAAGCATAGATGACAGATGCAGAGCATAAAGTGCTCTCTACAATCTCGAGTTCGCACGAAAATACAACACGAAAAGTCAAGCTATTTAGTATGTCATTTTCTAGCAATAACTTTTTTACAGATTTAATTTAAAATTGTTTAAAAAAGCTATGAGAGGTCTAGTTTGTTGGCGGTAAATCTAAAATCTGTAATCCGTAAAAAATTGTTTTTCCTTAGAAGATTATTTTCGTACATTACAAACAAGATTTTTACAATGATTTGCTATATAATGCTAAAGTTATATGTTACATTAGAGAATGTTTTGTATTCATTATCTAAAGACACAATTTAACTAAAATTTATTTTATATGAAAAAAGAAGACATAAATAGTTATTACATCGTTGGAGATTGACAGGGTGTACTTTCAGACTACAATGGTACAGTTTTCCGTGTAAAATATCGCGTATTTATCGTTTTATTTTATTATCTTGCAGGGTTCTGAAGTTATGAATAATAGAGACCAATTCGGCGTGAATAATGTCACGGACACGAATAGTTGAATAATAATGTTCTAATGCATTACTCGCGTAAATTTTAGATATGTATCCCCTGAAATCTTATGCAGACTAGAAATCGAATGAACGGGCATAATATAATGCCTTATTATGTAGGATACTTCAACTAAAACTCAAAAGTTATTTAAAGGAATTTATTTAAATGTTATATAATAAAAATATAAATGTTGAACAATGTGAAATTAAATATATTAATTTAATTTTAACTGAATATAATAAAACAATAATACTTATCTAAACTATCTTAAAAATTAAATAATAGTAACAATAAAACTATAGATAAAAACTGGTCCCACCAAATCACTGTCACTTTTTGGGAGCGTTCTAACAGCGCGTTCCACTAGTAGCTCACAACGCCCAAAATGCTCCGTTAGCCGTTCCACAATGCGCCCGCGGTCGTTGTGGTCGTGGCGAAAACGTCACTAATGACGTCATCGGTTTCGATCACACAACACTCACAACGACCCATGTCAAGAGGTGGGTCGAATAACCGTTCCACTTGGGTTTACGATTGTAACGCCGGCAAGCAAGTGGAACGCAAAAAATTGCGGTCGTGAACATGGCCGTCGTGAGTCCCTAATGGAATGTAGCCTAAATATAAAATTAATTTGTGAATCATCACATTAAAATTATTTATGAACTGAATTATAATTTACCTGAATATAGAATGTAACAATTCAACTGTTTTAGTCTTACAACGGTAATTATATTTGTACATTTACCTAGTGATTAAAAAATTAGTTGTTACATTACAACAGAATATAAACCTATCATCATTATTGTCTTTGGTCGCTCGAATGGTAAGCAGTACATAATTTAGCTTAAATGTGCATTCAGTTATTGCAGATCTTCGGAAAACATTTATCATTTGCTATTTGATTAAATTCATATGTATATCTTCTACAACTCGCAGAACGAAAACTGGGTGAAAAGTCCATACTCTTCAGGCAAACAAGTAATTGCTAGTGATCCGTCCAGCAACAACGAATCCAATGTGTAAACGCTGTAAAGCAAAGCATTATTTTATTTTTTCTTTGTTGAAAGACCAACAGCACATAACACCAATGGCAAGCAATAATAATGATTATTGAATTAATATTAAAACGAGAAGGTTATCTATTTATTCGTTTACACAAAAACTATTATATACATTTTGATGAAATTTTACTGTAAGATAAATTATACATTAGAATAACACATTAACCATAATTTGTAAAAATACTAGTCAGTCAAAATATAATGATAAGTATCAAATAGAAACGCAGCTGCTATGGGTGATGTTATATTAAGGCATCGCCATGAGCGCGACCTGAATGTGGCAAGTGCGTGAGGGCACACGTCGTTAACATTTGTGTAGATATTGCTAATTTTACAAGACAAACACAGACGAATTTGAAATATCGGTTATTTTGATGTGCAGGTTTCATCACGATGTTTTCCTTCACCGCCAACAAGTGTTGGAACACATGTACACATTAGGTCAGAAAATTGCACAAGGAGTGCACGCTTTGCAGAAAAAATTCGAACCTACGGTTCGTTAATTATAAATCATAATTGTCACCTTACAAGACATTAAGTTAAAGAGAAAAAATTCTATTTACTTTTAGGTTTTTGCTCAAGGAGCAATTGCAGCCTCTCTTCCTGTTGCACCTGGCAAGTACTCCAAACTCTTGCCAATAAATTGTTGACGTCATTCTGAAGTGTCTTGTAAAACTCTTGAGCCATCTGCGATTTTTTGAGCAACTCTCGATGTTCATCGTACGATTTTATAGAAGCTGTAAACATCACTAATATAACTAGTCTGACCATAAATAATGTTACATTTAAAAATATTTTTGAAGTGAAACTTCTTTAGAAACATTGTTTTGAAACTCGATGAAACGAAAAAGCGACACTAAAAAGAGATAAACAGATAGATCTATAGGACTAAGCCGGCGAGAGAATGAGATACGAGTTTTACATTGTGCAGCACAGATTAGGGAGACAATAAGACCGATGATTAGACATAAGTCTAATTTGGACCGAAATGAAATTGATAATAATATTTTTTAGGCTAAAACAGTGAAAAGTTTTATTTTGAATTATTGTATGTTGATGGATGTAGGTAGGCTAAAGGAATTATGTTTATATTGTTATGAGTTGCGAGACTCGAATTAAAATGCCGTTAGAATTATTATAGAGTTTATTAGAACTATACAAACACGTATAACACAGGTACAAATATAACCGAACACAACAAATCCAAACAGAATGTAGAGGGTCGTAATTCAATAAAACGCGCAAAGTCCGTCACTACTAGATCTCCGATTGTACACACGTCACGCTTAGATCGTTGTTATCGCTCGACTGCCTCCTCCCTCAATCAGGTCATCGTTTTATACTGCATATATGCAATGTACCCGTATCGTAGTCAACATAATCCAAAACACCTGGCTAATGAGACGGCCGCAAGTGGCCATAAACGGGTACAATAAACAATGGGCTGTTCTCTAGAAACGCATGCCAATAAATAAGTAAACAAAAGAAGACGATCATAAAAGAATTACAATTAGTTCAAATGCCGATAGGTAATAAAATGTGTTTTTTACAGATGTGTAGGTTGATTTTGTTTTCGTCGGAACTTAAGTTATAACAATATTAATAAAAGTTATAGAAGAATTATCTGTGAGTATATTCTCTGAAGTTTCAGATCTACTGCGTGTGAAATGCACACACATTTTTTTTAAATTAAATGTTTATTCAAATACAGATTATGTTTCTTGTGAGAGATATATTATCGAACTTTGAAACAAATGGAAAACTTATCTAAAATAAAACTAACACATATAAATAAAAAAATCTAACAAATATATAAACTATAATATATAACTATACATAGTTAAGTTCTATTTAGGCGGCCTCTTGAGCGGCCTAAGGCTTTGCCGGCCTAACTCTCTGCAACGTAGAGACCTCGAGATTCGATTCCTGGCATGATAAATTTCGGAAAAGATTTTTCTTCGTTATTCACTATATCTGGGTTTCAGATCGGCTCCAAACTTAGTCCGTCGTATATTAGCCATAACACAAGTGTAACTTGCTTAATTTGGGGATATACAATATGTGTGTGTGTTTACTGATTATTTATTTGTTTTAAAGTTTGATTATACATCTCTCTTATAATTTAATTAAATATTTATTTATTGTATGATGTTAATATTAGATGGGTCAACCCAACTGAGTCATTTTTGGTTGAAAGATTCAGAACTAAAAGGGCACGAGGGAATTCGATGACATTGAATAATTGAAGTATATGTTTATATGGATTAGTTAATTCATGTTAATTGAAAGTCTGAAATGAAATGTCTATTACTTTACTGCTTAACGATTTGATTTGGACATCAACTGATATTGTAGGAAAAAATATTTTATACTATCTCAGAATAAGAATTAGAACTTTTTTTAATTGGAGAGAAAGTATTGTTACGACCTAGGTGCCGACAAAGACAAATTCACACCTGCAGCCCTGTAGAAACACATTTTATTACCTTTTCGGCATTTAGACTTATTTGTTTACTTTGTGTTTAAAATTGATTAAAAAACAGCCCATTGTGTCTTGTAATCTTTTACGGCCTATTGTTGTATTGTGATCACTGCCAGGTGTCTCTGATTTAAAAGTACAAACTGATTCTAAGAAATACGGTCCACGCGGTCGGGCAGACATATTGCATCTGTGCAGTATAAAGCAATACCCAATGGAGCAATCAGCAGTCGAGCGATAACCACGAGCGAAGCAAGACTTGTGTACATTCGATAATCTATTTAGTGACGGACTTTGCGCGTGTATTTGAATTATGATCTTCTGCATTACGTTTGGACTGTTGTGGTCGGTTATATTTGTACCTATGTTATACGTGTTTGTATAGTTCTAATAAATTCTATAATAATTCCAACGGCATTTTAATTCGGGTCCTGCAACTCGTAACAGTATTGTATTATGTAGAATTCAGGGGGATAAAAATTATGGAGCAAGTAGAAAAATTCAATATATATTTAAAAATCGCTACAACACTGGTTAAGATATATTATTAACATATTAAAATATTTTTTTCAAGGACCAAGGTATCACATACACCTATTTTACTAATCTGTAAACTGAACTAAAAATTCTTACCATTGATAAGTGTTTCGCGTTTCTTCAATAATCTAATAAAACTAATTCTCAAATCGCCATAAATCGTGTACACTGGCGCGAGCTTTTCAATTATGTTCTCTTGATTCATAGTGTTTTGGATAAATAGTTTGACCTAAAACAAATACGTACTTAAAATTTGGCTATAAATATTGTTACATATAAACTTTTATTTATTTTGAATTTGGAACGCGATTACTATGTTAATTTTTTTCCCGCCATTTCACATCATTTTTTTCGTATTTATTATCAAATTATAATATGGGATGGGGTATTAAATAAAATAGGATTGCAGTGATTGCCTTGTACAAAGTGGGTATGAAGCCGTCTGTCATATTGAAGACACTTCAAAAGCTTGGTATCATACGTAATTATGTCGTATTATCGACAGATTTTACACAACTAATTATTTCTCCCGGTGTAACTGCGCAGTAGACCAATTTTAGTAGCGCCGACAGTGTACAAATCGTCTAAGCATAACAGAGCTAAGGAAGCATAGCAAGCAACATTGCCATTTACAAGTGCGAATAAAGTTCAATATAGATTATTTACATGTCGGAAACCAGTCTGCAATTTTCTGCACAAAAGAAAACTGCTGATTGAAATTGTAAATTATATAAAACTGTACAACACTTCCTCTATCGACGACCATAAAAGATCGGGTCGGCCGCGTGTGTCAGAACTACAAAGGCTGTTAATGCTGTTAAAGTCAGAATTCGTCAAACTCCATTAGGAAAGAAAAAAATCTTATCGCAAAAAATGAAGATTACCGCTAGGTCGCGTATAACAAAACAAGACGAAGCTCGGAGCTTATCGGCGACATACAGGACATACCCTAAATAAATCTCTACAGTTAAAGAAAGTGGATCGATCAAAACGCCTTCTGTCCCTATATGCAGGTGAAAGGCACAGAAATACCCTCATTACTGATAAAAAAAATTCATGATTGCAGAGCACTACACAAGCAAAATAACAAAGAGCACGCACACAGTTTTACAGAAGCTGCGCAACTGGTAGGGAAGGTACAGCGTGGTCATTATTTTGCATCAGGGATGGTTTGGGGGGGATCTCATTAAGGAGTCACAAAACTTCATTTTGGTGAAAAAAAGAGTGAGTGAGTTTTCAGCCAAAGTTTTCGGCCCTCGCCTAAACTAGATCTGAACCGCTTAGACTACAAATTATGGTTAGTTTTAGAGCACATGGCCTACTCTAAATGACACACCCACACTGAGTGTCTTAAGAAATCTCTGGAGCAAGCGTTGGCTAAATTTCCTATGGAAACGGTATATAATTCCATAGATTAGTGGCCAAACAGATTAAAGGCCTATATCAAAGGCGACGGTGGCCATTTGAATAGAATTATTTTTAATTTTTTGCTGAGGCTCCAATAAACATATAAAATTGTACATATAAGTTATATTAACAATAAGATGACATTACTTCATAAAAAAATAAATACATATCCATTTGTAACAAAACTTATGGCTGGACTATTATCTATATTAAAAATTGATGATGTCATACCTATTTACTTTTCTTGTAAATAATTTTAAAAATGACTATATCATTAGTTGCCGTAGGCATATGTTTCTCCAGTTCATCAATGAACAGCTGTTCGAGCAAGTCGTTAGGGTCCATGATAAGAAGCCGAGTTATGATGTCATCCATGGTGATATCTTCCCGTAGTTGTTTTATCAACCAATCGCGCTGTGTCTTCATGTTTTCCAGTTTGCCAATCATTCGTCGCATTTCCGATGTCGTTTCATTATCACTACTCTCTGTTTAACATTATTATTGCCTTAAATAGAATATCTTAGCTACGAGTCACTAAAGCATTGTATATTAGATTAAAAAGATCTAACTTTTAGTCATGAACCTTAAAAAAGTTTTTTAATAATTGGCAGACAAAAGGGCAAATTGTATTTCCTCAGTCCTCGAGCAAGCAAATTATGCTTGTGTTATGGACGACATACAATGGACCACTCTGGAGACGATCCCAGACACCTAGACCAGAGTTAATAACACAAAATACATTATGAAATTCTCCATGCCAAGATTCAAACCCAGAGTCCCTAGAGTCACTGCGTTCCAGTGAGCTCCCTAAATAATGCAAATTGATAAATTAGAAGGATTAAATATATAAATTAATTAAAAATATTTTTCATATTAGATATATTTTTGATAAAGGTAATTAATAATGATGTGAAAGTATTGCTAAACAAAGCAGCGATCCTATTGCAGACTTCACACAAATATTCATATAAACATTTTTGAAAAACATAGTTATCATACTCGTCTTTGTTTATGTAGCAGATGAGACTGTTCGGAAGCATCGTAAAACTCGCACGGCTTGCTTAGCTCTCACCATTGACAGTGTCTTTTATATACTTACTAATATTTTCAATGCTAACATCTAAGGGCTTGGCTAACATTTTCAAATTGGATATATGTAATGTCATAGCCTTGAGTAGCACCTGGTTACTCTTGTGCGTGCGGTCATACGCTTCCTGGAACCCGTGAAATTCGCGCGACAACTCCATCTGCACTATAGAAAGGGGGCGCGGACTCATCACCCCGTGGTACTCCTCTTCTTTTAATGCATCGTCCTGTAATATAAAAGGGAAGCAGCCTAGTTTCATGTCAACTAATTTAAATCATTTTTGTAATGTTACACATATAATTTACTTACTGAATAAATTGGTACATTGGCAATACTTATTATTTATTCCAAGGCGAGAATTTCGTGAAATTACTTAGACATTTGAATGAAATACACTTACCTTAACTACCGAGACTAAAAAAATATTAGATAGGAGGAATTAGATAGGAGGAGTGGGATAGAAGGGATGGAAGAGAAGTATAGGATAGGTGAAGAGGGTCATTGGTACTCTCACATCGTGTATGAAAGACGCGAAAGTCACGCCGATACTCTGTAAGAACAATGGTATTACACCGATCAGGGTGGCCCTAAGCACTGTAATAAAAGTAATGATTCCAACATGGCTCTACCACGTCAAAATTACACATTAAAGGGCTCTTACGACTTCCAATGCATTTTAACTCTATATTGTGAATAAATAAATTACTCACTTGAATCCGTTTCTCGATTTCAGCCAGCGAACGTTCGACGTCATTGATAATCATGGCCAGATTGTTCATAGACTCTATAAAGGTTTCTAATATTTCCAGTTCTGCATTAATTTTCGCACATCTTTCTGCTGTTTCTTCCAGACTTCTGCAAGATCAAGAATAAGAGATCAAACATTTTCATAGATGCATTATAATTTTGAATGTAACAAGTGCATAGTGATAATTATGTTTAATGTGTAACAAGGACTGTTTTGATATGCAAAATCAAATCATGAAGATTAATTGATATTTTTAATGTTTTCGCTTTTGTTTCTGCATTAAATAAATAATAAACTATCTAAAAATACATACTTTTGATCACTATCCAAATTTAATGGTCCTAGTTTTAATGAAGAGATAAAATCTGTCATTTGTGTATTTTTTTCTTCAGCCATAGATACTATTAGTCGGAGTAACTTGGCCTTCTCCTCAGAGTACAATGTGGATGCCCCATGTGGACCCGATGGGACCAGCCGGGAGAATATGATGGGTCCTGAAACCTAACATAACATTAAAAAATTCTAAATCTTTACTAAAGCAAAGTTTATATGAGAAGCTTTATTTATTACAGATGGAAAGGTTTTTTAAACAATTATAATGAATGAGAATGATACTGTCTCTACCACAATGTTTAGAAACTTATTGACTGACTCAATGACTGAAGTATCCACATCTTATTCCAATGATGTCAATTCGGAAAATAACAAAAGGAATGCATCACTTGAATTGTTTCTTTGGTCTAATGTGCATATAAATAGTAAGGTTAGATGTAAATCGAGATTACCTACGAGTGGAATCTGCTAGTCCACTGCTAGATAGTTTAGCTAGTTTCCACATAATCCTATAGATGAACAATTTTCCAAATTTTCTCAAAACATTTCAATAGTTTTGGTCTGAAAGTGTAATAGACAGTTACTTTGGCATTTATTAGAATACAATATACATGCTTTTTAATATATCGAAAAATTTCTTGAACTTACCTCAGGATCAGTAAGATCAATGGCTAAAACTTTAACACTGTAAATAGGCTCTACATACTTCAGCAAAGTATCATGAGGCACCTCTTCATGGTACATCAACTCATTCTCATTCTTCGCCACTTTGCATTTAGTTTCTATCATATCATTCATATAAATCAACTCCTCAAGCTTTACTTGCATTAAATCAAGGTAGTTTACTATTTTAATAGCATCTCTGAGTTTCTCTACTGCCTGCTGGTAATATGCTACTCGTTCTCCCATTTTCTGCTGCTCTTCTGCATGCATACCTTCAGAGTTTAAAACATTTCATAATCACAAATAGTTGAACAGACAATAATATCAAGTGAGATACTTTTTGTCATTTTACAAAAGTCGCAGCCTCATAGGTTTTGCGCGAGCGACTTACTTATGACGTCTTACATAGGTACAAGTAAAAGGAGTCAAATAATGGATTAATAATTTTTGAAAAGTAATTTAAAATTGTTTCTGTCATGATATATTTATTAAAAATGAGATGGATGTTATTTTAACAGCTGTTCTTTTATATACAACTAATATTACAATTTATTCTGACCTGTGTCCAGATACCTATTCAGCTAATATTCAAATGATGTTGAGTCCATGGACAGTAGGAACCGCTTTCCATCATATGGTCTTGTGTATGTGTAGGCTGGTCACTTGGACTACTTGAAATTATACACTAATTTTAATTACTTAGTTATAATTAAAATGCTAATAACAAGTGATAACAGAATAAAAGTATGTTTTAACAGTTTTAAGCATGGTGATTTATTTGATTTTTATTATTCTGATGTTTCAGCAACTTTTCAGTGGCTGTGATCACGGAAGGCAAAGATGACAAATATCAATGAGTATTGTTAAACTATTATTTATTTAAAACATAGTTTTATTGTGTATTCAAGTCGTGAAAACTTAAGAAAATATTAAGTGATAACAGATCAAAGAATAAATTAGGGCTGATGCTTTGTTTATTGATTCTTTAGATTATTCCAGCAAGATTGTATAATGGAAATACAAATAAAAATATACCTCTTACCTTGAAACAAATAAACAATGCAGCCAATATAATTGGCCTTAAATGTGAGAAATCTATTCCAATAATTATACAGCTTAATACCAATTATTTTGTGAATCTTGTCTGGCCCACTTGATGGACCCAGCAACCTTAAGCACTTCTTATAGAACATCAGCAGTTGTGTGGCCTCAACACCTTTAAATATAAAACTATTTTGTTTAATAGATTATGAAACCTGATAAACAATTACTATTAACCTTAACAGTACAAATAACATGACAGAGTATTTTTACTGTACTATAAGAGATTTTAGGCAAGACAACTATTTTTTCAAACTCAGCCAATTCAATTCCTGACAAGGGTAATTGATTTTTGAGAAATCTAATCTAATCTAACACTTGGAAAAGACATAATAGCTAAACCCAACTTACCAACATCATTAGGCTTTTCGGTATCCTGGATGCTCTTCTCTAAGATACATTCTTGAGCTTGAGCAAGACACATCTCCTGCAAGAGTTCCATAATTTCTGGACTTATATCAACTCCAGGAGTCTGTGGGTATTGTTCCCTTAAGCACTGAAATGCCCATGCAGCATTCCGGTAATGGGTGCATGCAGTGTTCAGGCTGTCTGCAGATGTACGAGGCTCAGATGAACCCAGCTGTGTATGAAGGGCTCCAATATTGTAAAGAATACATGCCATTTCATACCTTATGTCATCAAGGGAGCAATTTGTGTTGGAATAAAGGTCTTTCCTATTAAATAAAAGAAATCATGGTGTTAAATATGATTTTTTATTACAACTTATTCCATAATAAAAATATGTTTTAACAGTTTTAAGTGTGGTAATTTATTTGATTTTTCTTATTCTGACATTTAGCCCACTTTTCAGTAGCTGTGATCACGGAAGAGAAAGATGTCAAGTGTCAACAAGTATTGTTAAAGTTTTATTTAGCCTACTGCCAACTTGTTCATTTTTATTATTTAGTTTTAATTTTATTTATGGTTATTTTATACTCTATGGGAGCCTAAACTAACTTACTACTGCTTCGCAACATGTTGTAGCTTGAAGAGGTGCAAGAAACTCTTCAGCAAACATCCCTAGCTCTAATAATTTTATATAATATCAAAATGGCTGGGAGGTAAACTATTTTCCAGATAATAATATATCTGCAGACAACAGTTGTCAGCCAATTATTGTTAATAAAATTAAATAAATTCAGCAGACTAGCACACACACTGTATATCCCCAAATTAAGCAAGTTACGCTTGTGTTATGGGTAATATACAACGGACCATTCTGGGACCGATCCCAGACACCCAGACCATAGTAAATAACAGAGAAAATATGTTTCCGAAATTTACTATACCAGGAATCGAACCCGGAGCCTCTGCGTTGCAGTGAGGTAAGCCAACAAAGGCTTAGCCCGCTCAACCACAGAGGCCGTCAATGAAGCAATCATGTACTTATAAGCCGAGCGCAGAAGCTTTGTCAATGACTACTTACTTTTATTGTATTGTATTACTCACTATTATAGTATATACTTAAGTAAAGTATTTACAATAATAAATTAATATAATAAATTTATTGCAACAACTATTTATGTAACCTGTTTTGTCAACCCCACTGATCATCGACACTTGACATCATGAGGCTATCGGCAATCTTCCTGTGCACGGGTAGTAATTTTGATGACTCAAATTAACACTGGATATCCTGGTATAGGATATTTTTCGCAGAATAAGATTCCAAAGTTTACTTTAATTTTTTTAAATTATTTAAACTCACCAAATAAAAGAAACTGCTGCCAGCTGCCCCTTAAAATTGGAAATCTGCTCTGTATATCTTTTAATTGACAATAATATTTGATCATAATACTTAAACAAGCACAATCAGCTGCAGGCCTTGTAGCAGCTGAACGCAGGCTTTCCAGAAGATAAATTTCATTGCTATAACTATCAGGGTCTACCATGTAAGCCTCTGAGATATACTAGAAAGAAAGGACATGGTGAATATACAACATTGTTTGTAAAATAGAAATAACCAGATAATAGGAACACTTTACCTCTCTAAATTTGGGTCCAAAATATGTACTCTCAGAACTTGTTTTTAACTCAAAATATGTTAGAGGTAGTCTAAAAACCACCTCCATGACTGATTGCTAGATTTTTTAATACTATATCTTCAGGATTCTTTCCTGTTAATTCTGATAGTGATAAATAAACTGAAAAGGATTATAATCTTGTATTTTACTAATGTACTTCATGTCTAAAAATACAAAACCGGGTTTGACAGTTCTCATTACAACATATTTAGGGATAGAAACCTCCAAATCATTAACTAAGTTAATCAAACATCACGAGAAATTGATTTAAAATGATGCGACATTGTAATCAATTGATTTATTTTAAATTATTTACTTTTTGAGCCATAAAAATACTTTAAAAAATTGATGGAGCGCGAAAGTGTTATCTCACATCGACTTTCACGTACTATAATGAATCTATTGTTTTTTTTATGATTTCACCCGCATAATATATATATTTATTCAATCGTTTTTGGTTTCAATACATATCGTTTTTGTTTTCAATACATATATGTTCAGTTGTGTAGTATTGTTTTAGTGTCAATACATAAATAATGAAATGTAATTTTAAAATAAATATGTATATAGATTTTTTCCTGAAACGAATTGAATTTATAAACTGCAATAATAATAACCCTTTGGTAACAACACTAAAATTTAAAGAAAAAAAACACGATTTAGAAGCCTTAGAACGTAACTAAATTTATTTATTTAGGTTTATGGCTTGGCAGCTAGGCCTAACTAAACTAAACTACAATAAAATTTAAGATCTAGCTTAAAAGCCAGATCTTAGATTTTATTGTAGTTTCTTTATTTTCTTAAGCCTATGTGTAACATAGCTGAACTGTAGATTATCAGCTGGTGCCATTCAACGGAGTTTTTGTGACAACTCAAAAGACCACATTTGATTATACAGTTCACATTTCTCACAAAACACTCACTACTACTCAAAAGCTATCAATATCCTACAACTATTGTTCATTTTAGAGTAATTTTACAAATTTTTAGAAAATGAAACTGCACAGCACAACATCTCCTTTCAGTTCCCGCCAAAAACTCCAGAACGTAATTCTTTTGGGGCTTCGTCATAGATTAATACGACGTAACAGAATTAATAAAAACTTCATGCTAATTCGTTATTTGTAGGTGTGACGGCTAGCGATAGTTGCAATTCAACAAAAATTGTAATGTATGGATATTCGTGGCGCTGTCGTTAGTCGCCCCACATCACCTCTCCGAGTCGAGTCGTACAACTTACATTAAAGACAGTATTTAATTGGAATATTTATTTCATTTTATCTCCATCTACCCGACACGCCTAATTGGAGTCAGAAGAGAATCATACAGACCTGTGAACCTAAAAACACAAAGAGTAGGAAAATAATAATTTAAATGTGTTTTATAAGATTATATAGTACACCACTAAAAGAAATATGTATATTAATAGGTAACTAAATAAATTCATTGTTATTGGTTTTCAGTTTTGTTGATTTCATTCAAATTTACGTTCTATAGACATTCTTAAGTGTCAATACTGGCTTTTTGTTTTGTGATTATTATAGAGCTAGTCCGCATTGCGAATCATATTTTATGAAGGTGTCTTCGCAGTCGAATTAAAACTCGCCTGTAATAAAATGCTGTGGAAACGAAATTTATTCAGCGAAATATAACTTAAGCGCTGAAAATTAGCAGCGCGCATTAGCCCTTAAGAAGCACATTCGTTAACCTGTAGTGGACGGAACTAAGACTCGAGAGGCATTCAGATATAAACTATGTACTCATTATTGTACTCTTTGGCATTCAGCTCGGTGTTGCAGGACGCAATGCAAGTTGCAATAATATTTATAGTCTTGCCATACGGGATAGTGAATGGGCCCCTTTATTCGTAGAAGAAGTGTCAAGAACTTGTATACTGTCAGATGTCATTAGTATTTACTGTATTTACTGACAGCATTAATATTACGGTATTGCTTATAAAGATGGAACGATATAACGGTATCTTGTTCATATATATCGATATTTTAATATATTTATATATCATCATCATCAGTGTGTTATGGACGCGTTTGGAGCGTTCAATCCGACACCCAGGGTCCGCCTTCTTCCTTTTGTACTCCATTTCGCGCGTTCTTCAGCATGCCCCGTTTTGAGACCATTGGTACGCATGTTATCCTTCAAAACGTCAAGCCAGCATTTCTAGGGCCTTCCCCTTTAACTGAGACTTGGCAGAGGCGGCATGACTAGACATATGTTCCCCACATAATTCGACAGTCTTGAAATGCAAAACTATGTTATTGCAGTTCTGTCATTGAAATGTTCGTCAACAGTGTAGTATCCCTTTTTAAACTAACTATTTTTTTATTTAGTTTGATTGATATTGGAATTCATACTAAAAACAATATATCTGTCTTAATGAACGACATTTTTTCAAATATGTTTTATAAAACTGTTTTTTGAACGACAGTACAAGAACAATATTTCATAATTCATAGCACCTTCTTCAATCTTATGATCTGACCTGTGTTTGAGGTTTACCTTAGAGTTTATTTGGAGTTTGAATGAATAAAAATTATTTTGTAATTTAGTAATAATAATTCAGGAAAGTAGTTTTAACTATAATTAATTTAATCAATATCCTTGGAAAATATTAAAAAAATATCGATTGTACGGAAAAATATCAATATGGCGTTCATAGATATGAACGACACATTGATATTTTTGAGATATATCAATAACTTTTCAATAATTTCGTAGAATATTAATTTGGTGACTGTTAAGTTTGACATTTGAACAGAAATATAAATATGTCTTTCATATTAATGATACATTTGATAAATAATATAACATTCACAAAGATACTTTTTTTATAAAATCGATATTTCACCTTTGAAAATATCAATATTTTAATTTGTATTTTACATATACAATTAAAAGTATAATTTCTGTTTATAGTTTCCAATGAAAGGGATGTATGGAAGAGATCACTTTTTAGCGATAAGATCCCTTTGTGCATAATAAGACATAGTTTTAGCCTGTAAGTTATTTATTTGTATTAAGTTTACAATAAAGAGTTATTGATTGAAAGTTATTAAAGCCATATACTTTGAAAATATCAAAGAAATAACGGCATAAATAAATAATTTGGAAAAATATCAATATGTTGATCAAAAGTATCAATGATATATTTCTGTTCATAGTTCTAAAAAAAAAAATTCAATATTCTTCGAAAATAGTGAAATATAATCGATATAATTCGAAAAGTATCATTAATAAATAAATATAGTCAATAAATTTAAACGTTAAGTTCAATATTCATTCAAAATATTGAGCGAATGAGGACATAACCCCGATAAATATTAATACATTGTTCATAAGTATTAACATAGAAAATATTGATATATCGTTTTCATAGTGCACTTGGCAAGTGGGCATCCCTATTTGGAACTTGGGACGCGGTCGATATGTATAAGGTTGATTGTTTTATTTTCATTTCAATAATTTTTGCGAGCGATTGTAAAATAGATGAAATCTATTAAATAATATACTTGTAACAATGAAACTAAAAAAACAAAAACTGGATACTGAGGTAGGTGACTGTTTATATAAATACTTATACACTTACAAAAACGAGTCCTAATGATGCATAACCTTCTCCCGGTTTTCAGGAGGTGATACCCCCCCAAGCTGAGATTATTGAAGCTGATTTGTACAAGCGCTCATACTTCGGACCTGATGTTCCAACATTGGACTTAGAATGCTGGGAGGAGGAGCTTTCAGAAGTCCAATTACAAGCTTACAAGAATGCCGACGATGAATACAAAAGTATCCAAAACAAACTTGATGAAATGGTTAAAGAGACTGGCGGACAAATTGTGTACAATGGAGACCAGTTTACGGCATACCAGTTGCTTGGGAAGTGAGTCATATACTTTACTATTATGATTTTCAGGTCCACTGTAGTTTTTTGAAAGGTAACCTTTTTTTTGGATAATTATTGTAAACAACTTTAGAATCTAAACCCTATAGTATAAACAATGCTGTACCAATACTACGGAGTGTAGAGACTATATAGTCTTACCTTTTAACAACTGTTAGATGATATGAAATGATGACTACTTAAATTTGATAGATATACCAAGGTGTTTTTGAATTAATAGTAAAAATGTGACATCATCAACATTAATACTAGCTTTAAAATATATCTGTCTCTTTATTTAAAACTATATAAAGAACCCCTCATTTGATTTTCAGATCAAATAGTAGTTATTTAAATGATAAAAGTTTGTAAATAATATTTCAGACAACCTGTATTAAAAGATTTGGAGCGACAAAGTGCTGATATCATTCGTTCAAGATCTAGATCTATGTCTGTATCGAAAGAGAAGCCAAAAAAGAGTGGTATGTAATGAAACTATTGTTTGTGGTTAACTACTGGTTGGTGTCCCTGTAGCTTTTTTCCATAAATTTTGTAACCTTGCCCTCCAGATAACATTTCATACAACAGAATATAAAGTATTTTTGTAATTGCTGCACTCTTTTAATATCTAGTTAAGGAATACTGTTGTAGCAGTGAGAGGTAGGTTAAATAATATTTCAGATGGTAGAGAGTATTATTCACTGTTGAATGCTGAAAAGAGCTGAAGTGAATTCATTTTATTTTGGAAACTATAACCTTCTGTACAAACATTATGAAGTCATATGACTAGTGCAATACATAGCACAATGTGTGAGCGGAATGGATGATGTGCGAGTAAGATAGAGTAACTATTAATATGGACGGTCCATGTTGTACAAGCCAGTTATTCACTGTATGCTGCAATGACTGGATGAATGCAGATTCCATACTGTCTTAAAATGTAATAAGTTTACTGTCTGAATATGTTATTATTGTCCTTCCCTTTTTTTAGTGTTCATATTTTTTATTTTTACTTGTTTTGGGATTCTTGAATATGAGTTAATAGATAAAAGGTTTATTATTTTATCTTTTTTTAATATGGATTATAATTTATTTATATCCTATTTAAAATTTTGACACCAAAAGTATAAACTCAATATTGTAACAAAACAGCACCATACATCATAAACCTGCTTATCCATCTTGGACAAATGTAGCTGGTATACTCTCCGTTAACCTAAAAATGTGGTAGTCTAAACCCAACAGTGGGATGTTTATGGACTGTTATTATTATAAGTTAATGCTTACTTAAATTTTCTGATTGGAATAGCTTAACTCTTAATAAGTTAACTATACCATTGTTGGCACCCTATTATTTTAGTTAAAATGCCAACAATGGTGTAGTTTACCCTATTACAAGAAGTTAAGTATTTATGAGTGTGAAACAATTATATATTTAAGATTATTATTAATATCAGTAGGTCGTCCAAGGCGAACCCGTCAGGATGATAGCCGTTATTATTCCCCATCACCGGAACGACCAAAGACACCAGAACAAAAGCATAAAAAGAAGAAGAAGGACAAGGAAAAGTATAAAGAAAAAGAAAAGGAGAAGGAAAAAGAAAAGGAAAAAGAGAAAGAGCCCACAAAGACCAAAGACAAAACTCTTGCACCATCTAGTAAGTATTATTTAATATTTTCATATAAATTATAATAGCAGTAGAAAATTAAATAAAGTTTAATTACTCTTGGTGCGATAAGTTGGTTAGGATCTAGAGGAGACTTGCACAGTCGAAATTAAATTGAGCTACTTTTAAGAAGAGACTTAAGTCAGATATATTTCTTTGATCTTTAAGAAGCTAATAAGGAAGCTGATAAAATGAAGAAATGGGATATAACTCTAGGAATTACTTGGGCTTCTTTCTGTGGGTGGTATCTGCAAATCAAGAAGAGCTTATTTGGCATGTGGGAGTGGATGAGGGAATACTTCATCCAGTCCAACTCCTCCAGGAAGTCCAGCAGCTTCCGGGCTTTTATTTACATCTATAATATTATAGATAAACTGTAGAAGATTCGAGTTTGTACAATGGATTTAAAATTGAGAAAAAATCAATGGGGCTAATGCATATGAAATTGAAATTGAAATATAAAAGTAAATTTTGGATTATATAAAAAAAATAACCATGAAGCTAAGCTAAGCCTTAGACATCTAAACTATGTTTAAAAAGTTTGGATCTATTCATAATAAATAAAAGGTGTTCCTATTATTTAGAAACCTTTTTTTTTACACTCATGAATAGTTTTTGTTATAAATAATTATTTGTTATAATAAATATATTCCTAAACACATTTCACCATTAAATAACAAAAATGGACACATATCCCACGGAGTTTAAAGGTCTGGTTACACTCTGTGGGATAAACAAATATGTTGGTGCTACTGTTACAATTTACTAATAAATAATGTCACAATTATGGCGGAGTTTCGATCTTACATACTAATGATAAATATTTTAAATTAATGTAATCACTTTAAAATTGAAAATAAGCCGGTTAAAATGGTAATTTTGTATGTTTTGTAGATGTGCACAGTGTGGTCACGAATGTCCGTCCTTCTGAGGTAACAGCCATTGGCGGTCTGCTCACGGGAAGTGCTACCAAAACCACTGCAATTGTTGACCTCACCAAGGAAGATGGGAATAAGAATGTTGCTGATTCACGGGAGGTGTCCTTCAATAAACTGCAAGGTGTGAGATATATATTGTACCCTCCCTACCTCTCGAGTTTTCATATAGTAGTTCATAAATATAGTATAAAATCATTTTATGCAAACAGAAATAAATAAAAACTAATTTTGCTCATTAGCCATTTAAAAAGCGCTAACTGCTGCAGCTATATTTGGATTATAGCTCGAGATTTCCCTAGAGGATACTGCTATGTAAAGAATACCTAAATATTTTTGCATTCGATCAAGTATGTATGTAAATAATCTGTGTGTGGTGTATCAAAAATTTTCGAGGTATGATAAAGTAGAACTGTTCATAAACTAGGATATGCCCGCGACTTCATTCTCTCTTGACTTAAAACTCTCATGGGATCCTGGGACATAATACTGCAGCTATCATTTTAGTCAAAACTGTCAGGATAAGCTAATTTTGATGCACCTAAACAACTACACAACACTTTCGGGAAAATTACCGCAGGGTTCCCAGGCTAAAAAGTAGCACAGATTTCAAGTCTATTTAAGTCGAGCAACGAAAACCTCATCGAAATCAGCCCAGTAGTTTTTACGTGAATCCCGAACAAACAGGCAAGAAATTTAAAAACAATTGCATTGTGTTCTCTGTTTATGTAGTCTATTCCAGTTTTCTTTTTAAATATCTTCAATGTACAGACACGGCATGATTAGAATTTTATATTATATAGGTAGATATAGTAGTTTGGAGGTCATTAGTTCCCTTCTTTCAGGCAAAACGTTCCCATCGCTCGTTGTGGTCGCTCGTCCGTATCTACGAGCGAAGGACGCTCCTCCGCCATCCGACAGGTCCACACTAGACAGTAAAGTGAAGTCCGTACTAATGCACACTCCCATGAAATTCACCGAATGGCTCATCCAACAGGGGCTGGTGCGGTCGGAGCAGTGGTGCGCTATTCATGGTGGGAACAAGTTAAAACTCGGTGAGACAATCTCAATTTTCAATAAACTCACACATCGACCCATTGTCATAATAATTAAACAACAAATTATAACACCACACAAAGTCACAAACACACAACCAACAATAAAACTTACACACATACTCACACCAACGCGCACTACCACCACATTGCATTACACGCACACCTCACAAACAAGCTAAGACACACAAAGAGCCAAACAAATAATAACCCAGACACAGAAACGAAAAAACAACACACATGGCACTAGACAGGTTAACAATATAGATAGGCATATGTTAAGTAAAAAAAAACAAAACATTTATTTATAATTTAAAAAAAAGCAACATATATACAAAATATCTTAATAAAAAAACATATACCGTAGACATATGGCACACACTGTACATTCACTTCCTCAAAACACCAGCATGTAACAGATGATACACTCTACATTAGCATAAGTTTAGAATTACAAAATTAGAATAAGTTATTTTTAAGGTACACTACAACACAAATATACACTTAAAAAACGTCACACATAACAAGAAAAATAAAAAATTAAATTATTATTAGTTAAATAACTTTAAAACTTTTCTCAATTAAATTTGTAAAAAAAGGTATGGAACTGGAGCCCGTAGTTGTTTTATTTAAAAAAACTTAGTGAGAACTCTTCTTATTGTCAATGGTCATTCAATTATAAGAAACAGCAAATGTACCATGGTTTATTACAAATCATTAACTATATGAACGCCTGATAATTAATACTGTGAAAGAGGAAATCTGAACTTATATACAAAAAGCTGCTAAACACTCTAATGAGATAGCAGCTGCAAGACATGGCTAAAAAGGCGTATTTGACAACTACTGAAACCAGGTGACATGAACCTTATGAGAATTTGTCTCAGCACTCGCCAGAATCGACATTTTACGCACTCAACAGATTTTCTAATGATTGTATAGACTGCAGTAAAATAAGTAAATTTTGTGTGATTCCTACTTCTCGCACTCTTTGGACTTCTCTATGTTGTGGGGATATCCTATTAATATTATAAACGAGAATGTTTTCATAAAACTTTACACTAATATTTCGAGTAATCAGAACTGATTTTACCATTTTTATTGCGAAGCTAGTCTAGCACCTAATTGAAAGTAGTTACCATCGCCTGTAAACATCTTGAACACTATGGGCGAAGGCAATGCGTTGCCAGCCTTTAGAATGGTATAAGAGGGATAATATAACCTGACTAGGATAAATCCGCGACTTCGACTTCATCCACGCTTGACTTAAATTCCCATGGGTTTCCAGGGACACAAAGTACTGTAGCATTTATAAAAAAATGTAAGCTATTGTTTTAGTGAAAACTGGCGGAATAAGCTAATTTTTTATGCACCAGAACAATTACAAACCTCTCCTGGGAAAATTCTCATGATAAAAAGTAGCACAGATTTTAACTCTAAGAATTTGCTGTCGATCAGTGAAAAACGCATCGAAATCGGCCCAGTCGTTTTACGTGAATCTCGAACAAACAGACAAGAAACCTAAATAAATTGCATTGTGTTCTCCATCGTTTATAGTATAGTCTATTCCAGTTGTTTTTTTTTTAATAACTTCAATGTACAGACACGGCATGTTTAGAAATTTTTAATATTATAGATTAAACTTGTTAAAAAAACAAACAGCGCTATTACTTACATATTTTTGCAGGCATGTACTCAGACGTCACGAAATTCCCTTACTCCGGGGGCTATGTTTGGATATCAGAATGCTGTCCAACTCGGTTTGTCTCAGTTTTCTCGAGTTCAATCTTCGAAGGTGCAACATTCCCACCCAGTGTCCTCCTCAAGCTTATCTACCACTGGGCTTGCCAAACTAACGTGCAAAATGTGGTACAATGGGTCAAAGTGGACAACTTGTATGTGAAGAGTCTCTTTACGTGGTTGAGAGCTATCTGTACGTCAGCGATCCACCAGCATATGGGATTGTTGGGTGGGAGTGGGAAGAAGATTGAAGTGGGCGTTATATCTTTGGGCACGACCAGCCATGATGGAACCCAGAGACAGGTCAAGGTGGAGGTGCTTGGGGTCTTGGATCCGGTGGAGAAATTGGTAAGCTTTGGAAACAATTATTTATTGTAAAGAATTTGAGTTATCTATTGTTCGCGCTACCTAATCTCTTTGATCACGCTGCCGTAGGACGCCATAAAACCCTTCTTCCTCTGTTGGTATTTGATGCGAATTCGTGAAAGCCATTAAGCTGGCCATTTAACGATTTCAAGAACCAGTTGGCGGCGGTTTGTTAGGAGGCCATGTCTAATTTACAAATGGATAAGGGTCAATGCCCCAGTCGTGTTCTGACTGCGAACGAGGCGTTACCTAGAGCACTTTCGGAGTAAATATCTTATAACGACGAACTTTGCGCGATTTATGTGATAACGATTTTCTGCGTTACTGTTTGGTTTTGTTATATTCGGCTATACTTGTAAAAACTGTGAATTACGCGTGTGTACTTCTAATAAACTTTGTGATAATTCCAACGGCATTGTCAACTTTACATCCTACAAATTCGTAACAAAATTAATGAAGTGTGATCCTTAATAAAAAAAATTGTTCTGATTAATGGAATAATTATGATTCATTCGAAACAGACTATTTCGGTATAAAATGACTAAACAAAATTAAAAACTAGCAACTGCATACAAATTTCAATATCAAGCTATGAAATTGTTTATCACAATTTAAAGCAAGATACTCAGTAGGAGTATAATAGGATGGCTGCCACTTTGTCATCTTACAAAACACCAAACTCCTATATTTATCATGAGACTAGCAAGTTATGACATCATAACTCAAATGAGTCAGATAGCGTCTTAATTATATTATTGTTTAAACAGATTAGAAATATTTTTATCCCAATATTTTAAATTTAAGCTAATAGTATGGTATTTTCACCCCCTCTATTATATGAAAATAATTTTAGAATTGATTGTTACATGTGTCATCCTCATCATTACCAATGCAAAATATAATCCAATTTGAGGTGAATGTAATCTTTTTTACTTTTAGATCCGTCTCCGTGCAGTAGAACCACTAGCCGAACAAGAGAAAAACTACAAAAAACGTTTCCAGAAGATTCTAGAGCCGTTGACCATCTGGGTGAACCCAGCCTCAATTATATTGACAGACTTGACTGTGGACAAAGGAACATTGGTCTCCATGGGTTTCAAAAATGTACAACAAGCGTCCTCGCATTCAGACCAGCCCGGGAGGAATAGTAATGCGAATATTATGGAATATCTAAGAAGAATCGTGCCTAGAATGTTCCAGAATACGCTGTCGCTTCTATCGAGACAGATTATACAACAGTTTCTGGATGAACTGGTTTGGAGGGAAAGGTAACATAAATAACTATAATAATTAATATTACCTACAAATTAATTCATTACTCAATATTTTTAAAGTGAAACTTCTATATAGACGAGGGGTATTAGGATTTTTTCTGTCACGAAAAAGCGTTACGGCCGCGTGGAGGGGGAGAAAGTATATCGCGTGGTGAGAGGCGGCAGCGGCGGAGGTATTGTCCGCGGTGTGTAAATACATATATATTTATTGTTACCATAATTTGTTTTTTCGAGTATTCGGCTACACTCTCGACCGAAGCGCCGAATATTCGGCCACGCTCTCGGCCGAAGCACCGAATATTCGGCCACGCTCTCGGCCGAAGCGCCGAATATTCGGCCACGCGCTCGGCCGAAGCGCCGAATATTCGGCCACGCTCTCGGCCGAAGCACCGAATATTCGGCCACGCTCTCGGCCGAAGCGCCGAATATTTGGCCACGCGCTCGGCCGAAGCGCCGAATATTCGGCCACGCTCTGGGCCGAAGCGCCGAATGTTCGGCGTAAGATAGTACAATTCGCGCGTAGCAGTTTAGTATTGAAGCAGTAATTTGCGAAGTATTTTCTTACGTTCTCGCGAATGATTAGTACACATAATTAAATAAAACTACTATGTTTCAACAATTTTAAGCGTGATCTTAAATTATTTGATTGAGAATTGATTCTGACATTTTAAAAACTGGTCGAAACATAATATAAAAATCGCATTTAACACTGTTAAAAACGTAGTTTATCTATTAACTTTTGATGGAAATACATACTATTTAGAACAATATGTGCGTTTCTTTTTCCACGATTTGGTATTCGGTATTCGGCCAAATACCGAAGATTCGTGACATCTCTAGTTGGTACCCTATTAAGTTGTTCAAAATGTTAGGAAAACCTAATATTGTTTTTGTTTTGTAGCTATACAATGATACTAATAATATTTTTGTATGGTTGCAAAATCAAAATATATTAAGACTTCTTAAAATGTTTGAATAAATTGACAGGGTGCCCAATCACTGGGTGGGGGGTGTCCAATCACTGGGTGGGGGATGCCAACAATGGTATAGCTATCCCACTTTAAATATTTAACAGATATGGTACATCACCGGGTCAAGCGTTCGACAACATAGTCACGAATATTGCGGAGCAAACGAAGTTGGACAGCAAAGACGCCATCACAGTGCGACTTAACAAGATCGCAGCGAATCCATTCAAGAATTGGAAGTATCCTACCAGAGTGAGTTGATATATCCATTAAAGACGAATATTAGAAGAGGGGGTTTCTATACCTTATTATCTATCCTTTTACCCTCAGCCAAAATTAGGCATGTTCATTTCTGTCTTTAAATGTGTATAGAAATAAGGCATAAAAAATAATAAAACTTTTTTATTGTTAAGGACCTAATTTCGAAACGCCGAATGGATTAAATTACACTGATGGGTGATATTATTCTAGATCATATTCCATTGCGTTAAAGTTCGAAGTTGTGTAATAAAAAAACGTATCCTTTTTGAGTTACCCGAGGGACGTATATGAAAATCGTTTCTTAAGGAGTAAACTCCAATAAACTCCAAAAACAAAAATAACTATACACAAAATGGGGTAGCGCACTATCCTATAAAGTTTCATAAAATACAAATCCTCCATTGCAGTACAATAATAATAATTAGTGGTCGCCCGTGCTCGGAATTCGACCATAATAATTAATGTCAAAGACTATAACTTCAATAATTACAGATTTCGCCAAGGCAACAATACATATAGTATGCGTGTGTGTGTGTGTGTGTGAAATACATGGTAGTGTGTGTAAAGTTTTTTTTATTGATTTAATGTATATTTTATGCGTAATTTAAAAAAAATATTAACATTCGTCGCTTCTTCTCTATATAAACTCCTAGCTGACCCGGCGAACTTCGTACCGCCATATTTTCTGAATTCCTAAAAGACTTTGTTTCATGACACAAAAACAAAATCACCAAAATCGGTCCAGGTGAATAGGAGAATTCTAGAACACGATCTCAGCGCCACCTACCGGTTCTTATTGTGAATCTAAACCATCCGGGAACCCACTCAAACACACAAAACAAATATCATCAAAATCGGTAAAGTCGTTCTCAAGTTATGGGCGTACATACATTTCTACGATTCATTTTTATATATAAGATAAATGTGCGAAATTTCATACTCCTTCGTCCACGCAATTCTCGTAAAAAGGGGTACAAAGTTTTTGCTTCACTTATTAATATATAGGTAACCCTTTAACGTCCCACTGGTGGGTTTGGGGCTCATCGTTTTTAGAGGGAACGGACATCATATCCACCACAATTATCCAAGGCGCATTGGCGGGTTTGACACATGGGTTACCTTGATGTGCAGGTTACATCACGATGTTTTCCTTCATTTTCAGCAATGTGGCAATATGGGGAGGGGACAATAAAATCAACTGAGATATTTTTTATAAGTTTACGTTGCGGCCTCGAAGATTTTGTACCAACGTACAGGATCTACTTATTACGTTATAGGTTTTTGGTAGGTACAGTCACAGTATGAAAAGGTTCGTCACTTTAAAGTCGATTTTTGCTTGCGCGAGTACAAGAAACAGTACTGCCAACATTTTAATAAAAGCTACGTTTCTAAAATATAGAAACGTGACAAAAGGAAATTGCAGTGTTGACAATGGCAGAAACTGAGATTAAGAATAGTTTTAATCATTAAAAACAGAATATAATCACTACGCTTATCATAAATATTAAAACCAACAAAAAGGTTTTACATCTCTAAACAATCTTCTTAGACAGTATAGAAAACCAAAAAACTTTGATCTAAATAATTTTAAACTTCGTTGTCAAACAGTTAAACATAATTTTGTATGGAACAGTCTATTCTGTGACTTAGTTTGAAAAGGTAACATGTGCTGGCCGTATGTTAAATGAATTAATTTGAAAAAAGGTAAAATGTTTTCATACCACGACTGTACAAAGAAAAGAAGTTTTACAGCGCTTTCAATTATTGTTTGGGAAGTAATTTGAATGATTTCTTTAATGATATTTTAAAAGTTAGATGGTAAGATGTTATTTTAACGCCTGTTCTTAGATATGTAAAAATATTAGAATTTCTTGTGCCATCCTTGTAACAATATGCACGTTAGGTCAGAAAACTGTCTAATTGGTGTATACCTAACGCGAGGAGTCGAAACCATGTCTTTTGAAACGTGAGTTGAAACTCGAGAGCGTTACCTACAAAGTTACCACGACTGCAAACTTTAATAAAATGCCGTTCCTTCATTGTTCTACAATAATAAATAATACATCTTTGAGCAGAAGAAGGAGAGGCTCGATGAGGTGGAACCGGAGACAGGTCGCGGCAAACGCGGAAGGAAGAAGAAGGAGCTAAGCCCACCCCCACCACCTCTCAAGAAGAGAAAACGCGAGAAGACAACATACGTGGTCGATGACGACGATGAAGAGGAGGTAAGCTTTCCGGCAGTGATAAATTGTATCTCCACTTGTGGATGGATTGTGTGAAGGATGATATGATGATTTGTGGTGTGACAGAAGATGTATGTGACAGAATAGAGGAGTGTGTAAGGAAAAGACATATTGTGCCGACTGTATATTAATTTGGGGATATATGGGAGTGAGATGTATCCTGTACAAAAACCAATGGGGTAATATGCACCATTAACCTCGAATCCACCTTCAATGTGGTGATGAGATATGATAATGATAATGAGATGATATGTGATAATGAGATATTGAAAAAGAAGTGAAACATTCACTCTGGTCTTTGCATGGTGCACACGGAATGTCCTGACTTAATTGACTTTCCGTGCATCGGAGACTGCTGTAAGCCAGCGGCATTTGTAAAACTACCCACATCAGAATACTTTGTGAGGATTCAACAAAGGAGTAAAAAAATTGGATTGATTAGTAAATCTTATAGTAATATATAAAGCCGAAGAGTTTGTTTGTTCGTTTGTTTGATTGAACACGCTAATCTCAGAAACCACTGGTCTGATTTGAAAAATTCTTTCAATGTTAGATAGCCCTTTTATCGAGGAAGGCTATAGGCTATATATCATCACGCTAAGACCAATAGGAGCGGAGCACCAATGAAGAATGTTTCAAAATCAGGGGGTTTTGAAAACAAATTCCACGCGAATGACGTCGCGGGCACAGCTAGTCTCTTTATATAAGGCTTTAGTTTTATATGGGTTTCGTTTTTTAATACAAATTACAGTGAAATAAATTATATTTCTACATACATTGAGGGCCTGTGGTTGAGTAGGCTAAGTCTTAGCTGGCCGAACTCCCTGGAACGCAGAGGCTCCGGGTTCGATTCCTGGCATGGTAAATTTCGAAAACGAACTTTCTGTTATTTACTATGGTCTGGGTGTCTGGGATCAGCACCAGTGTTCCGTTGTATATTACCCATAACACAAGCGTAATTGGCCTAGTTTGTCTGCCGATTCATGTATCTCTCAAGACCACGGGCCATAAAAATGGCACGGACTTTTGGAGGGCTCGCGTGGTGCCATATGAAGGCCAACACGTAGAGGCCCCTTGACAAATTTAATGTAAATGTGGCGTGACACAGAACTGCGATTGTCGCTGTCTACACCAGCACCTACAACAATGATGCACCCAAGGACAAACCCAATACTGGGTTATTGGGATGAACTGCTAGTGGAACTAGGGATCTGAGCTATGGAGACTATGGTGTCTACCCGTCTCAATGTTCGGGGAACGTTGAAATATTGGGCAGACGGTGACTCGCCACTCTGCCGATTATTATTATTATTTCTACATATTGATTTTTCTCTTCTATAGAAGTAACTTTTGGGTTGACTTGTGTATTGTGTACCTCTTTAAAAGGTTATTTATTACAGCTACTGTGATTTCTTCACCTAGTGTGTAAAGTCTGCTTCAAATAAAACGGTATGGGAGACATCACGTAAACAAAGACATAATATCGAGATTCTAAGTATAGGCTATTAATAATTACTAACAGGATTAAATATATTTTACATAATTCTTCAACTTACGTTTTTTCTATGTGTCAGCCATATCGTCCTTTTTAGACTTTAGTAATTGTAACAATATGTAACTTACTTGATGTCTATCTGGTAAAATGTTACACAGACTCCACTAGCCTTACGTCGACCGAAGATAAAGAAAGAATTACAAGAGAAAGAAAAGAAAGAGAAGCCAAAAGAAAAGGAAGCCGAAGTACCAGCACCAACTACTCGTGGTAGGCCAAGGAAACAGCCTCGCACATACGTCGATGATGATCTGGATGATATACCACTGAAGAATATAAAGAAAGAAATAAGGCCCGAGGAAACTGTATCCATGGAGAAGTATTACTTTGGCCAAACTGGTGGGAATATGGCCGAGAAGAGGGTTGCTATTGCAGTTGCGGTAAGTGCTGATTATTTATATAATTTTCTCTGTGCAGGAACGGAGAAGGAATACAATTTCCTGCCTGTCGTAAGCGGCGACAAAACAACCCTCAGCCAGGTGGTACGGTATTTGCCCGTCTGGGTGGCTCCCACCCCTGGCCTTAGAGTATGTCGCCATAACAATCTTGAGTTGTGTTCCGGCTTAGTGGCCAGGTTCCAACCTCCTTTTAGAGAGTGGCAGCACATTGGTAGCACCTTTGATGTTACAAATGTCCATAGGCGATGGTAACCTCTTTCCATCAGGAGGACCGTCTGCCTGTCTGCTGATATCACTCAATAAAGAAAAATAAAAAATAATAATAATACTAGACATCGTATTTTATTTGTTATTGTATTAATTTCCATAAAATCCAGGTACCCGACTCCAGCGCCACCTACCGGACCCAATTGTGAATCTAAACCATCCTGCGATCCATTTCAACACATAACAAATCTCATCAAAATCGGTCCAACCAAAGACGAGTTCAGTGATGTACACACGAACAGAAGAATAGAATCTATCTATCTATCTATGTAGAAATTTATGTAGGCGCACAACTTGAGAACGACTTTACCGATTTTGATTTTTTTTTGTGTGTGTGTCAGTTGAATTTTATAATCATATCATCTGAACTGTTACAAATATCCGTAACATATATATATACAGGAAATATGTAATAAAATTCATTTTGTCCTCTAAAATTTTCATTGAAATTCATTGACCTATTTTGGAGAAAAAGTTTCAGACAGGCTGACATATTTTAAAAACGGTCATTTTTTAGGAATTGTATGAATGCAGTTTCTTGGAAACCTCTCGTAACATTGATTAATATATTTTTGTTTCCTTGCAATATTGTTCTGCATATTTAAATAATTATGCAGTAATTTATATCTTCCTGGTAGTTAGTATTCCTGGCATTTGTTTCCACTGTTGGGCTCATGCCTGCTTATCATTGAGGGGAATGGATAGTATACCAGACATGTTTAATCATGGCGTATTACCGGTTTTCACACATAGATTATCTCGATGTATACATACAGGCTTCCTTCATAATCAGTTCCCGATAATTGTAAAGAATATACAGAGAACTAAGGTTGGCAACTAGGCAGAGTTGCTTGATAAAAAACATATATAGCACACCAAATATTATAGAATAGAATATACTTTATTTATTGTAGAATAAATTTAATGAAATAATATACAAAAACAGCTTAGAATTAGGTAGAAATGGCGGTCTTATCGCTGACAGCGATCTCCTCCAGACAACCTTGGGATGGAGAGAGAAATATGGCACAAAAGCTAGGGCAGGGTTTACTGAACAATATATTTATAAATGTCACATATTGTATATTAATACTATTATATAAATATACATACACACATACGTATATCTGCATCATAGACGTATGTATATGTATATATATATATTAGCTGATGCACGCAACTTCGTTGGCGTGGTGCGGTTTTTTAACTATCCCACGAGAACTCTTTAATTTTTCGGGATCAAAAGTATCCTATATGTTGACCAGGGATATAAGCTACCACCATACAAAATTTCATTTAAATCGGTCCAGTCGTTTCGGAGATTAGCCGGTACAAACAGATAAAAAAACAGAGAAACAAAGAATTTGAAAAAATCTGAATTAGTTCCATTTCACTTCTTACATCTCCCTGACTCCGTTTTTAGCATTTATCTTCATTGTACAGAAATTCGACCTCTACAGTTTTATTATATGTATATATATATTACGTCTATTAAAACCAATACATATTATATAATAATTCACTAAATATTTAGCATTATAGTATATATAGTAAGAGCGAGATCATCAAGTTATCATTTTAAAATGTAGAAAATGTTAACATTTTTATTCTTTGAGTAAGTTCTAACCTGATTATAAACTTTACAGTGCCCATTCTGCAATATAGAATACAACAACAACCTTGAATTCATGTCACATTTATTCAAACACGTGGTGGAAACTCCGGCCAACACCACAGACCCGAATGACGTGGCTCAATGCACATTCTGCCTGCAAAAGTTCCCTACACAGGACACCTTGCAGGAGCATTTAAAGCAGTCTCATCCGGCGGATACGAAATCCCCCGAGCTGTTCACTTATGCCTGTTTGATATGCGAGGTGAGTGCTCATGGCTTGGGTTTATTGCTGTAATCAAGTTAAAGAATAAACACTATAGATATTTAATTGTTTGTAAAACAATAGGGTGTTTGAGGATACCTTTCAAATACCGATTATTGTCTGGCGTACGAGCCGCTTTTAAAGAGTTCTTGTTTGAAAGTATTTTTTTTAATGCTTTACAATGTAGGTGTGTCTATTGACATATTGACTGAATGCATGAAACCGATGGTCGCCAGATGTTGCGGTTTTTAATATTATTACAACCACAACGCCAATAAAAGACAAATTCACATCTGCATACCTGTAGACATTTTATTACCTTTTCGGCATTTGGACTTCTTTTGTTTACTGTGCGTTTAAAATTTGTGATTGTAAAAACAGCCCATTGTGTGTTGTAATCTTTTATGGTAGTCATTAGCTAGCTGTGATTCTAAGAAATTCGGTCCACGTGGTAAGGCAGACATATTGCATCTGTGCAGTATAAAGCAATGCCCCAATGGAGAGATCGGCAGTCTAGCGATAACCACGAGCGAAGTAAGACTTTGTACATTCGGTAATCTATTTAGTGACGGACTTAGCGCGTGTTATTGAATCGTGCGTTACGTTTGGACCTGATATTTGCACCTGTGTTATACATGTTTGTATAGTTCTAATAAATTCTATAATAATTCCAACGGCATTTTAATTCGAGTCCTGCAACTCGTAACAATATAATATAATGAATCTAAATTAATATAATATTTCGCTTCTAAAAACCATTATATGTGACCTGCTCTCATAGAATTTTTTCACAAGTGACATATTGAAAACCAAAGTTATCACATTGCATCATAAATTTAAATTTGAAAAAACACATTCTGAAAAGTTCTAACACCGACTGTAAGAATGAGTTGTCTTTCCGTTTCGATAGAATTATCATCAGCGAAAATCGGAATGATGAACTTATTACGACTAAAACAATCTAATGAAAGTAAAGACTGAAACAGAGCGGTTAATTTGAAAATTATCAACATACCGTAGAGTATTTATTACAAGCTTGAAAAAGTTTATGAATAATTCGAGGTCTATACTCAGATTTTCAATTACCTGGACTAAAGTGACAGCTGTGATTGTCATTTTTTTATATTACAACCTTGAGTTTATGTGAGTTGTTGCTTCCATTTAAACAACTCACGTTAGCCAATCTCTACGCGTTTAACGTACGATTTCTTGGTAACGATTCCGACTCTCTGTATCTTTGTTTGTTGTTGAGTGTATTAAATCGCCTCTTTGCTTCAATAATGTATTATCTTAAAATTTTAATATTTGGAGAAAAGTTTTTTGAACCTTCAAAAATAATTGTATCGAAACACACCTTTTTTCTGTCAGGCTACAATATATTTTAAAAGATACCACGTTATTCGTATCGATACAACTATTTCTTGAAGGTTAAAACAACTCTTCTAAAGGACATTGACCAGTTTGTTAGGAAAGTTGGTATTCATATAAAATTGCACGAGCCTCTATGATTTTTTCACTATTTTGTAGAAAATTTAAACAATTATCATACACATTTAAAATATTGAAATCGTTGAATCAGGTTTAAGAGAAATCTTAATTTTTGTAAGGCAATATTTCTTACAAAACCTTAAATTCAAAGTTACAATATTCAAAAATATTTATATGTTGGGGTTATAAAGAAATTCTATAATTTTACAATAATAACATAAAAAATAATACAAGGGCATCGTCCTTTTAATTTTCAAGAATAGGCATTATTGAATCATAAGCAGCAGGGCATATGATTGAACCCCCACAATAGGTGACAATACAAAAAATTCGAAATGTGTGCTGGGGTGGGGCACATAGTAGAAGTGAAACTTTAACGGACAAGTGGCAAAACGAATTGCAACAAAATTTTAACTTGAAGTTTTACGGGCAGATTGTTAATGTACTTGTCCAATTTGAAAACGAAAGTTTCACTTCTACTATGTGTCCCAACACACATTTCGATTTTTCGCAGGTATACTGCAATTTATGATTTGGTTAGGTTAGGTACATCTTAATTAATGCATTTTTTATTTTATGAAACAAAAAACTGAATTCGATCCTGAACAAAAAAAAAATTGTCTACTCTAAAATTATGCCGCATCTCACCACGTCTACTCTAAAATTATGCCGCCCCTCCACGCGGCCATAACGCTTTTTCGTATAGAAGTTTCACTTCAAAAGTTATTCGCGTGCAGGCTCGCTTCGCGGCGGTGCTCACTTTGGCGTCGCACATGCAGAAGACGCACGCGCCGCTTGAGCTGCCGTACTCGTGCGGCGCGTGCGACTACCGCGTCTCGTCGCACCGCGCGCTCATACTGCACTACTCGACCGCGCACAAGAGCCACGACACCATCATGTGCCCCACGTGTCTGACTGTGAGTTATTATCATACAAAATTTCTACCCTATTTTATTTCGAAAGCAAGCATTCACTCAGGTTATATTGCATGAAATTTTTATCTAGGCGCTATATTCTCCTCCGAAGAATTTTTTTTTATTACCCGAAACAGGCGGACGGCCCAGGAAGGTGGTTACCGTCGCCTATGGATGTTTGCAACACCAGGAACGTTGACAACGCGTTGCCGACCTCTAAGAAATTTTATAACGCCCTTGAACGATCCAATGTCGTAGCACAGAGGGAAAACCTTGGACGGAAGCTCTGTCCACATCATTGTTGTACGCGGAATAAACGTTCTAGAGAACCGTTGCGTAGTTGAGCGTAGGAGCTCCAAGAAATGGGGTGTACATCCCGTCGATGGCGAGCGGTGCGGTTGTAAAAGTGTACTTATACTAACTTAATTTTATCCTGGAAATTTTCACGTTTTTCATGGTGAAAAGTATCATATGTCTATTTTCGGTACTGTGGATTTTCCATGAAAGCGTCTACTTTCGCATTTTGTGGTGCCATTACGAAGATAAACACGAAGAGCTTTGCCAGTTTGGTGGAATATTGCATACTCTACAAGGTATATCGGACAAACTGCGTCGACGTTCAAACTTTGACTGCTGGGGCCCCATTCTGCTATTACAATCGTGTCGGAGTCATCGCTCACTAGCGTTATAATAGCACCGTAAAAAACATACAAATGCGATCAGGATAGTGCTGTTATGACGCCAGGAATTTGAACTTGAGGCGCTGGTCAATGCCAATCAACCTCCTCGGTCAATCAACTCTAGTGTTTTGTGTTGGAGAGATGCAATTGAATCATTTCTCATATGAAATAGAAAAAAATATGAAAACAAAGTCACACATTTATATATGAAATGATTTTAGTGTGTGAAAGTGTACAGCGACGGCCACGAGCTGACCGCGAACTTGTCGATATTCATCGAGCACCTGAAACTTCACCAGAGCAAGCTCGATCTCAAGTGCTACAGATGCGTGCTCAGATTCATCCATCTCGGTATGTACCTTTCACGGTATAAGCAATTTTAATAGTCATCTTCAATTTATCTGTTTGCATAACACGTCCGTTATCTATCACGCGACGTCAAGTGTCTACATCTCAAAGTTTGACAGTCACGCGTTATCTTTGACGTTTCAGCAATTTCTTACAACTATCTTTAATTTATCTGTTTACATAACAGGTTCGTTATCTATCACGCGACGTCAAGTGTATACACCTCAAAGTTTGACAGTCACCCGTTATCTTTGACGTTTTAAGCAATTTCTTACAACTATCTTTAATTTATCTGTTTGCATAACACGTTCATTGTCAATCACGCGACGTCGAGTGTCTACACTTCAAAGTTTGACAGTCACGCGGTGCCTTACACGTTTTAAGCAATTTTAAGCCATCTCTAATTTATTTCTTGCATAATACGTTCATCGTCGCCTGATAAGATCATAACATAAGTGCGTTGAAAAAGCGTCGAATCTGGTCAATTGTGTTCTGTGCAATTAAGTTTTGCTTGTGCTGTAGTCAGTACAAGCTTAGAAGCTTATAAGAAAAATAGCTAATGCTCTGTTGCGGTGTTGCCGCTACATAAAAAAATAATGTCCTGGGGAAGTAGTCAACGCCAAAAGGCCTCTAAATTGTTATTTTTAATTTATTCTGTCTTACACATCGTCATTTACTTAAAGGGCAACTACGAGAGCATCAGATCCGCGATCACATAACAGTGGAGGGCGCTAATCCTCTGTGCTCCGAGGAACACTTGATAACCAAGCCGAAGGTAATTATGTTTTATTTGAAAGTCATCTATATCAAAACCTATTATAGAATTTTTATATACTGAGTCTTATACCAAGTTTCTATATCTTAGTGTCTAGTAATTTGTTTTCCTTGTCCTTTTGTAAGTTCTATATTGAAAAAAAATTAGCCAGATAGTGCGATATAGGATACATATGAATCAATTTGGGTTATAACGACTGCTATGTGTTGTGAACATTAGGTCTCTGATGGTCATTTCTTTCTTATATCTTATTGCAGACTAGTTTAAAATATACTATCATCACTCTTCAGACAACTATTAGTATACATTTATGGGAGGTGCATATGTCTAGTCATTACAGCGGACAACGAAGTACTGGCTAGCGTAACGCGGGAGCCCAAATATTAATAGTTGCTCTGTCTCGCTCGCACATCATCCGTCCCGCTCACACATTGTGCCATATTGTATTGTACTAGCTGTACGACTTGTTAATATTTGTACCGTTTCCAAAATAAATTAGTTCACTTCAGTTCACACCGGTACTCGACAGTGAATACTACTCTCTGTATCATTAAGTGTTAAGTATCATTTAACCTCTACCTCCGGCTGCTACACATTTCTTTTATTTATAGAACAAAGCTCGTCCGCCAGTGAAGGACTCAGCGAACCACAACATAACAGAGACATATGAGGGTATCACCCTGGTGTTGTCTGAGGGGTCTCTCTGCAGGGAATGTGATGCACCGCTTGACAATGATAAACATTTCCTGTAAGTGATTAACGAATATTTAATTTAAAAAATTATCTCAGATATATTTGTATATAATATATATGCTATAATATTAGGTTGGGGAAAAAGTTTCTTCGCATTTTATATAAAATTCAAAAGT
This sequence comes from Dendrolimus houi, assembly GCA_039645545.1. Classification (NCBI taxonomy): domain Eukaryota; kingdom Metazoa; phylum Arthropoda; class Insecta; order Lepidoptera; family Lasiocampidae; genus Dendrolimus; species Dendrolimus houi. Next base: position 4,881,648 of record CM077126.1, on the reverse strand, counting down.
TTTTTTTATAAAGTTTATTTATATTTGACTAAAGTATGTAGGTGCCATTTTGTTGGATAACTTTTTGCCGTCTTGTAGGTAGGGACGTGATCCCATTGCTATAAAAATTTTGGGCCTTGTGATCAAAAAACTGCGACAAGTGGTTTTGGCAGTCCTCTCGTGATGTTAACCTGATACTGCCTAAGGAATTCTGCAGAGACCGAAACAGGTGAAAATCTGAAGGTGCAAAGTCAGGACTATACGGCGGATGCATTAACACCTCCCAGCCAAACTCTCGTAATTTTTGCTGAGTGGCTAAAAATGTGTGAGGTCTAGCATTATCATGGTGAAAAACCACACCCCTTCTGTTGATTAATTCCGGCCGCTTTCTGTCAACTTTTTGATTTAATCTCATCAGTTGTTTGCAGTACAGTTCAGAATCCATGGTCCTGCCTGGCGGTAACAGCTCATAATGAATAATGCCCTTCCAATCCCACCATACACACAGCATCACCTTGTTACGAGTTAACCTGGGTTTCGCCACAGTCTGTGAAGCCTGACCGGCCTTTGACCACGATCTTTATCGCACGTTCTTGTCGTACGTGATCCACTTTTCATCACCAGTTATCAGCTTCTTCAAAAATGGCTCGGTTTCATTACGTCGTAATAAAGAATCGCAAATGTGTACACGGTTCTCATTAGGTTTCTGTCAGTGAGCTCATGAGGCACCCAAATATCGAGCTTTTTTGTGTACCCAGCTTTTTTCAAATGCGCCAAAACCGTTTTGTGATCCATTCTCAGTTCTCCAGCTACATCCTATATACTAATATGCCGATCTTGCTCCACTTTTTCAAAAATGGTATCAATTTTGTCCGTAACAGGGCGACCAGAGCGACGTGTATCTTTGATATCAAAATTACCGGATTGAAAACGCTTAAACCAAATTTGCGCTACTCTCACAGATACTGCATTAGGTTCATAAACATCACAATTTTTTTTCGCGGCTTATGTTGCATGTTTACCTTTTTTGTAGTAAAATTTTAAAATGTATCGAATTTCTTCATTAGATTCACTCATTTTAACAATAAGAAAAACAAATGAAAATCACACATTTTCCTAATTTGAATTTGGAATTGTCTTGTTTAAAATTAGTAAGTACTTTTTAATGATACCAAAACCAGCCAGATACAAATGGTATACCCAAAGAGATCTTATTACAAGTTCATACATACTATATACATAGAAATGTTGTAAAGATGGATCTAATCCATCTTGCTAAGTTGGCAAACAGGCAGTCGGCTCACCTAACGTTAGTATGAAGTGGTTAGCGCCATTTATAGGAGTCTGTAACATCAGGGTTGAAACCAAGACGTCGCCAGTCCAAAGGATGGGAGAGAGGTCAGATAGGAGGAGATGGAATAGGAGCTTGGGAAGTCGGCTATCGGAACTGGATTTACAGTAGGGGCTAGTGCCCAGCGCGGCGAAATTTCCGAGGGCGGCAAAATTTGGAGTGTCAGCAAAAAAATTCAACCTTCTGCTATAAAAACCAATGATTTTCAAAAATCGAGTAATTAATGGTTTCATGCCAAATCTTAAAAATCGAGTTCTCGTTGGATATTGACGTTTTAAAGTCTAGTTGCAGGGCATAGATAATAGGGCGGTATTTTTCACGGTGCCCCAGAGCGGCACTTGTACTTGTACTTTTTTGTACTCACTGTACAAAAAGTATTAGCTCATGGTAACCGTTTCACTCGGATATTTCGTGAGAGTGTGCTATCACTTAAGATTACTCTTTTACAGTGCAGGCTGTCGGACTCTGGAATGCGTTGCCTCTTACTGTCAGAGAGGCCAAAACATTACCTACTTTTCAGAACTCATTTAGAAAATGCTATCTGTCCTTAAATAAATATGTGTAATTGTACCGTTTAGAATGCGGAATTTGGAAAACGCCAAATGCACAACCACTTACCTTGCTAGCTGTGTTGCGGGAACCTTCGATCGTGGATTGTAATTCACATTCACTGGCACGATTTCTCGATTGGCTAGAGGATTAGCTAATTGTATATTTGGAAAACACTTGAATATGGACGAAAAAACAGGAAGGTCGATGCGGCGCGTGCGGTGTAGGAAGTAGTACTAACTCTCCTCGTGGAGGCAGCATCAGCGTCGATAGCTCACACGGGGTGGCGATGCATTTGTTTTTAAATATACGAAATTTGAAGTTATGAAATACGCGGAAAAATTGATTGTGTTAATATTACGGAACAGTAATATTTTTAAACATTTACTTATTTATATATATATATATATATATATATATATATATGTGTGTGTGTGTGTGTGTTAATATAAAGTTCTTGTCATGTCATTTATCCGTGCAGGAACGGAGAAAGAATACAATTTCCTGCGGCCGGGCGGCCTGTCGTAAGAGGCGACTAAACAACCCACAGCCAGATGGTAGGGCATTTGCCCGACTGGATGGCCACCCCTGGTCTAATGTATGTCGCCATAGCGCAACCTTGGGTTGTGTTCCGGCATTAGTGACCAGGTTCCAATCTCCCCTAAGAGAGCAGCAGCGTATTTGTAGCACCTTAGGTGTTGCAAATGTCCATAGGTGATGGTAACCGCTTTCCATCAAGTGGGCCGTCTGCCTGTCTGCTGAACTCTGCAATAAAAAAAATATTAAAAAACATGTTCATTCAATGTTAATAAATATTTTTTACTATTATATATTTTTTTAAAGTTTTTTAGCTTATTCTAATAATTTATAAAAATTGCTTAATCTAATTCAGTCGTTGAAAGAATAAATTTTATACATAAATATATTTATTTAGATTATTTCGTATATATTTATATTTTGGTATTCTATAAATGTGTGTGGATTTTTGTATGTATTAAATTTATAAATTAGTGTCAGTATGTATATTTAAATTATACAGTCACTCTTTTTCCTGTTCCACCTACATCACCAGATTAGTTAAGAATTTCTTTTAAGCCAGGTTGCCTGGAAGAGATCGCTTTTAGCGATAAGGCTGCCTGTTGTTTTGCCAAGAAGTATTGTAATTATGCATTTTGTTTTTGTATTTGTTTATTTTGGTGAGCAATAAAGTGTTATCTATCTATCTATCACACCGTTGCCCTTCTTATTATATTATATCATAGCACATTAGAGAAAAACCCATTTTTATGTATAAATGGCCTTGGGATATCAATTCTGCAAAAAAGTGAAAAATCCAAAAATGTTGATTACTACAAGTACAATTACTAGGGCAGGCTGGTCGAGCTAGCCCTAAGAGATGTTGTCGCGATAAGGATTCCAGTGTGGCTCTACCACGTCAAAATGATCACGAACTTAATAGATCTTTTTTTTTTCATTGCTTAAGCACAGCAGACAGGCTGACGGCCCAATCGTGATGGAAAGTCGTTACCGTTACCTATGGACATTGGCAATAATAGAGGTGCTGGCAATGTGCTGTTGACTACTGATGCCGGTACACAACTCAAAGTTGTTATGGCGGCATACTCTAGACCAGGGGTGGTAGCCATCCAGTCGGGCAAATGCCCTACACGTGGCTGTGGGTTGTTTTGTAGCTTCTTACGACAGACCTTCCCAACGCAGGAATTAGTATTCTCTTTCCGTTCCTACCCAGAATAGAAAGAAAGAAAGAAAAAGATTTATTTAGAACTACAATAAAAACCACTTAAAACTATTTAAATAAAAATAATAAGTAAATGCAGTCCTAAATTGGTCTTAGCTCAGCAAAATTGCCGATTAAGATAACCAGCGCTGATCTTCCGCTAGGGTCATTAGTGATATACACGGACACAGGCAAATTAAAAAAGATATGTAGTGAACATACAAAAATTTAAAAAAAATAGAAATTGAAAAATAATACCATAACAACAATAACTAAATAATAAAAGACTAAATACATATTGTTACAACTTAGCCAAAATTCCACGAAGCACGCCCACTAATGTGAATGTACACCTGCCGGCCATAAAGCCCAAATTCTATTACCTGCCCGCATTTGCACTTCTTTTGTTTACTTTGTGTTTAACTATTGTAATTAGAAAAGCCGCCTATTGTATATTGTAATCCTCTCTGGTAGGCAGTGGCCAGGTGTGATTCTAAGAAACCATTGTTCACACAATCGTGACATATTGTAAGCTGAGTATAAAGGGATGCCCGAACAGAGAGATCGGCAGTCAAGCGACGATTACGATCAAAGCAGGACGTGTACATTGGATAAGCGATATAGTGATGCACTTTTCGCGTGTTATTTAATTGTGCATTACATTTCGACTTATTGCGTTCGGTTATATTTGTACCTGTTTTATACGTGTTTCTACAGTTCTAATAAATTCTATAGTAATTCCAACGGCATTTTAATTCGAGTCCAGTAGCTCGTAACAATATTAACTATAAAATTTAAAAAAAAGAGCGATAGAGAAGAACTTAAATAAATAATACAACATTTAATACACACTGACATGACTAACACAGTCAGGATAGATCAGGCACACCCTCCACATGCGCACCATCATATAGCACTGGTGTGATGAATAAAACCGGCTTGGCGCACTTGATGGTCATATAAGATCTTGATGAAAGTGTAGAGTGAATGGTGTTTTGGTTGTTGCGGCAGGGGCTCGACGAAGTGCAACAAGTGCTCGTACGCGACGTCGTGCTACCGCGCGATGCTGCACCACAGCGGCTACTGCGCGGGGCCGCACTCGCTGGAGGACGCGCCGCGCGACGCCCCCTACCGCGCGTACTGCGTCTGCGGGTACAGCACCGCCATCGGTGAGTGGGCCTGGCCCCCGTCGTTTTCATCTTTATTTTATTTATTTAGGTTTATGGCTTGGCAGCTAGGCCTTTAAGCCGGATCTTAGATTACAATATAGTTTGTTCATTTTCTTAAGCTTAAGCAAAGTGTCTTCGCCTTAATAGAGACAATGAGAAAAGTGTCAATGGACACTTAGTATGAATATTCTTAGTGAATTTAGGTTATTTTTAAATTGCTTATTAGTCTTCTTAGATTAGATGGTAATATTAATGAGGTATTTCTTCTAATACTAGATTTATTCAAAAAAATCTTAAACTTATGTATAGCTCATCTGAACTGTAGGTTATCAACTGACGCCATTCAATAGGCGTCTTGTGACAACTCGAAAGACCACATTTGACTACACAGTTCACATATCTCACAAAAACACATGATTACTACTCAAAAACTATTAATATCCTACGACTACTGTTCATTTTAGAGTAATTTTACGTTTTTAGAAAATAAAACTTCACGGCACATCTTTCAGTTCCCGCCAAAAACTCCTAGAAAAAAATACTCGTGTTAGATACACACATATTGTCATGCCTGTTTCCCATGGGCGTAGGCAGAGACCTTGGATCTCCACTTGTGACGATCCTGGTAAACAATTTTCGCTTCGTCTACTTTCATTATCCTCTACATACATACATTATTGTATTTATTATTAGAGGGTAGTTTGTATCAATTACCCCACTGCTCGGCTTGTTCCGTCATCGCTCGAATATAAAAGTGCGCGAGCGGAGCGCCGAGTCTCTTACATATACCTATATAGATGTGTGTATAAACCTTTCTTGACAAATTGCCTATACTCTGATTTTTAATTACCTGGACTAAAATGACAGCTACGATCGACATTTTTTTTTTTATGTTGCAAGTATAATGTTCTATTATGGCTCATTCATAAGTTAGTTTTGTAAATTGTTGATTCAACTCACCTTTAGGTTGAATTTTTATATATAAATGGTGACTCACAGGGTGTGTTGAATCCTATAGAATTTCTATAGAGTATGAAAAAGGCTCAGTGGACTGTATATATAAATGAATACTAGAAAGAGAATGTTCTGTGATTGCGAAATGCAGTTTATTCGAGGCTATATTTTTCTTACACACTGTTAATGATCATTGCCACTTAGCAACCGATAGTACGTCTCTAAATTTAAAATATTACAAATAATATAAGCTCTAAGGAGGTCGTCGTTAATCTGTTGACGATGGCCTCCTAATTTCTATAGAATATATTCCTATAGAAATTCTATAGGATTCAACTCACAGTGATGAGTTGAATCAACAACTTACTTATAAATAAACTATACTACAACACTATGCTCGGTATTTGTAACATGAAAAAAAGTCAATCGCAACTGTCATTTTAGTCCAGGTAATTAAAAATCAGAGTATGTGTGATCGTTAAAACCGCTTAATATTCCGTTGCGTAGTTTAGAAGGAGTTAGAAGATATACAGACAGACACGGAAAGCGACACTATTTTATAATATGAATTAATTAATGTACTATATTTGTAGGTACGGACATGTTGTCCCACCTTCTGGTGTGCGAGCACAAGACTGCGTATAGCTCCGAGTCGGAGGCGCGGGCCAACACGACGCGCGCCGACGACGATGCGCCCGCGCTGCAGCCGCAGCCGCCCGCCGAACCGGTAACTAACCCAGTATCACTAGTAGTATGTTTTAATCTCTTTCCTTTTTTAATTCCTCCTAACAAACAAGACATGTCAGAAACTTTTTGAAGTGATAACTTCTTATGGGAGGGTGAACCGCTTCGTTACGTAACGCGTAACGGCGCCCGTCTGTCTGGCTTCCCATTCTCTCACGCATACGGCAGCGGGAGGCAGGCTCCTCCTCTCACTCTAACCCACGCGCTATATACATAAAATTTTAGTAATAACCTAAGCTTTTCTCAAGGTAAACAATTTCAATATTAAATAGTACAACTTAGATTAGCTTAAGTTACCACTTCTGTCGGGCGTCCTGAGACGTACACCGTCTTTTTTTTTAAATATGTTTTCGTTTCGCATTTATAATATTAATTAATAGAGATTAAAAAATATTCCCTGGTTCTTTGCGTCACTAACATATACCACATAAGAATGGAACTCATTGCCGGAGTCTGTCTGTACCAATACTTACAACCTGGGTGTCTTCAAGGCCCGTGTGAATAGGTACCTTCTAGGTAAGCCTGCTCCATGATCACATATACAACTATAAAAAAATCAACAAAAACAAAACCCATCTTGAATAGTAATCATTTAAAAATGAGTATTTTCTACAACATAGCAATTGTGTTGTTGTTTTTTATGTTCTACTTGGCACCGATTTCAAGATGTTGTAATTTAAAAGTTGGTTTTTTGCTTGTTAAAAAAAATCTTTTCTACTTGCACAATTATGTATATAGCTTTAGAAATTCTTCGAAAGCAAAAAGACTTGTTAACGCGTCACAATAGTACAAATATTACTACTGGCATGCGTTTACAACTTTTTTGCCTTTCGAAGAATGTAGGCGCTCGGGGCTGCCTTGGGATCCACTCATCAGATCCTGACTTGGTGCCAATTGGACCACATCAGGAGTGTACTCTTTTGAATAAAGAAAAAAGTTTGAAAACTGAGAAATCGCATAACAAATATACAAAAAATATATACAATTTATTAAAAAACTTCTCATTTTGGTAGTCCGTTAAAAATATTCAAATACACGTGTCTGTTTCAGCCTGTGGTTGAATCTGTGGCCACGATGCCCGACTACGCGCCGCCTTCGGTGCTCAACACGCAGCTATCGCTCGACGACTTGGCGCCTCCTTCCGTATTGCAAGCAGACCAGGTAAAGACATACTAAACAGTTATATACAGACGAAATTTTTCAAGTGGACCTTCAGAGCTAAATCCTAAACTGTAGCGAAACTAAAGCAGTATCTTACCATTTTTGAAAAATTAATTACTCTTATCAGGAATCGAATGGGCTGATTTTGAAAAAAAAAAAAACTATTATTACACCAAATCATAGCATATGGTTTGTACACTTCCAAAGATCCTGGGCTTAATAGTTGTTAACGATGGACCTGGGTTTCAAGTGTATTGTCAAGCCAAACCACGTTGAGTTGTATGTTGTTTATTAAGGTCGTTTGATGACCTGATATGCACAACTTGCGATACATAAGTAACTTGATGGTGATGTTAATATGTCTGTTTTAGTATGTTGTTTGTTGCCTATTTATATGTAAAATACGCTGTATGACCAATATTGGCTCGTACACATAGTGAAGCTTGTAAGAATTCATTTCCGTAAAGAAATGTTAAATGGCAAACTTATTTCCGGCAGAGTTAATTTTGATTATGTGTGGTTATATTTTAGTGTTAGATCTGTATACCACAAAATGTAACTTGCTTAGCTTCAGTGTGCAATGTGCGGTGTCGATTTTTTATTTATCGTACATTTTCAGCATGATCAAGAACTGCTGAAGGATACGTACGATCGACCATTAGCAACGCCGCGTCATGAAGAAGCACATTACAGTCTGGGTGACTTCGAACCTCTGCCACAGGAGCCCCCGCCCCAACCTGACTTTGAACAACTTTGAAGTCGTATTCCATAATATAACCATTAAAACGTAGATTTAGTTATTTTAACTGTTACTCTGGGCCAAACTTTATGGCGTCTCTTAACTAAGATCATCTAAATATACAATTTTTTTAAATGTGTGTCAGCTCCGACGCACGACTGGAGTTTACTCCTTAAGTACGATTGTCTTTGAATATGTGCTGATGGATATTATTTTAGATCTTATTTCATTGCATTAAAGTTCGAAATTGTATAATAAAAAAAAGTAACGCTTTCTAGTTAGCACTGTATTATTTTGCTCTTCATATAATTTGCATACCGGGGGCCTTAGGCACCATCCATAAGTTACGTCACATGTTAAGGCGGAAACGGGTCGACGATGTGTGACATTGTGTAACAAGGGGTGGGAGGTGTCCTATATTTCGTGACTTGACATTTCATAATCTAATATAATTATATAAGCTTTAAAACACGAAATTTGAACGTTTGACGAAAAACTTATGTATAGTGTTTAAATTGTTATAGACCAGCTGTGACAAGGTTGGAGAGTGTGTGTGACCAATTTGTGGGTGGTCCCTTATATGAAAATCGATTCTTAAGGAGTAAACTCCAAATAAGTGTAACTATCTGTAACTAACATTGAGAGACATTAATTACATTGGAATCAATTTTCAGTCTATTTCATTGACAACACAAATTTTATTTACCCTATGGTATGTTTATCTTATTTTGTGACTAGACACAAATCTTAGAATTATATAAATTTTGGCTTTCCTCTAGGCATTCTTCACATACACTTGGCTTCCATATCCTACAGAAACACCTATTCCCGAGTTGAAAGTCGTCCAATCTTCCAAACATCCAAATGCCTCTAGGACATATATGGGCAACAACCGGCCCGCGAGACATTTTGAGAAAACCCAATAAAAAAATATTACATTAGGTACTTATACCACGGGCGTGACAGTGAGGCGGCAAACATCAAATCCTTTAATGTTTGCCGCCTCACTCTTTGATAATCGCCGCCAATCGGCTTGCTCGATCGAATTCTTTGAGGTTTGCCGCCTCACGGGCGACACATCAAAAGATTTATTGCTTCTCAATAATTCTAAACTAGTTTATTTAAAAATATTATCACTACTTTAAAATGCACTAAGTACTTTTAAACGCGGCCCGCGAACGTATTTGCACGCTAAAGTTTGGCCCCCAATATGTCAAAGGTTGCCCATACCTCCTCTAGGAAATATCTACCTAATATAATTATGATGAAAATTAAACATTATATGACTTTTATAATTTAGAAATTATTATAATATTATCTCAGTTAACATTAAAAAATTATTATTTTGGTGTTTGTTATGTTCAATATAAATACTTTAAATAAATACTTTTTTATTTTATTTTAGTAGTTACCACCCTAATTTAACAGTTATAATTACACGAGTTTACGCCGCGGATCAACCTCTAGTGCGTGCTTCTTGTTTAAAGAGTAGGTGTTAATACAGGTTACATTTTACTAAATTTTTATAATAGTGCTATTTGCACTCGGAAGATTAATTCCATTTTATATCGCAAACTATCCCAGCTCCCGGCATGTTTTTATGTCCATTTTCGGTATTAAAACTACATTTAAACAAATTTTTTCAACTACATCAGTAGAAGTTCAGTAGTTTTTCCGTAAAAGCATAACAAACAGAAAGACAAATATATTTTTATCCCGGAAACTATTCCATTTTAAGGGATAAAAAGTATCCTATGTTCATTCTCGGTATCGAAAATATATATATACTGAGTTACAGCCAAATCGGTCCAGTAGTTTTTCTGTGAAAACGGAACAGACAGATAGTTACTTTCGCATTTATAATATTAATAGGGATACATCTGTACATATTATGCCTGTTTCTTATAGAGGTAGGCAGAGATCCACTTTCTATGATCCAAACACCTTTCTACTACTACTACAACAACTTACTATTACGACTACAACTTCAACAAGGAACTGAATCATACTTTCCAGGCAAAAATCCTTGCGGACTAATAGTAGGACTTCAACCAACTAAAACCCTTACTGATGCCTTATTTATGTATCTGTATCCCTGTTGTTGGCCTATCACAGATAAACGTTTGTCTATTGTAATCTTTTATAGTAAGTAGTGCCTCAGTAAAGTTACCACATTAATAATTTCTACATCACTCTAGTTCAAACTGAAAAAAAATAATTAAATCACTTCAATTTTATTAAATGAAAATAAATGCTAAATTTTAAATGAATACTTGATATGTTTAGATTGAAAAAAATTGTCTATCTGAAAGTCTGTTTCAAATAGGCTTTACAGAATAAGAACATACATAATAATTTTTCACATTTCATTGAGATATCTCACAGAATTCAGAGTATAAGAATACAAAGGTAAAACTCTACACAAAGGAAGTGGATGGCATAATTACTTTTATAATAAATAAATGACATGACTGAAATTAACTTTTATTTTTTTTTCTCTTTTTCTTGAAACCTAATGTGACCTTATTACAAACACCATATTCCTGGATTGAATGATCATCATCATCCAATATTGTACTATCGTAAGACAAATTATATGTTTTCCATATATATTTCCATGATATCTTCACTTTGTTCTTTATCCTTTTCTGATATATTTCAAAATGTCTCCCTACAGCTTTTTTCAATTCACGTACAGTGGCATTTTGTGGGATCTGTAAGCGAATTTGTATGTTATAAATCTACATAAGAACCAGAATATTCTGAATAAATAGTTATATAGTAATACAGTTATTCTATGAATGTCTTGAATTTACACCTAATCTCAGAAAAAATTGTTTACATACAAACTTATACTACTATGTATATAAATCTGTGGGTTTTGTCTGTACATTTTTTTGTTTTATTTTTAAATTTTGTCTGCCCATCTGTATGTCCTTATATAGAACAGGCTGACCGATTTTAATAATTAGTCAAATATAAAAACATACAAACTTACTTTCACTTTTATATATTACTTTTAATGAATTTCACTTACACCCCCAAATTACTGTTACTAAGTGGCTTTCATCAATTATAGTCAAGGTGGTGAAGACTGTCAGTGGGGGAACTCCATACACCTCTCATTATTTCCATGTTTGAATAGTTATCATGACAACAAATCAGTCAGTGAAGCTAAGACACCATTGCATTAGGTCTTCAAATTGTGGTTAGTATTAAATTCCATTAAAAAAAAGTTAAAAAACTAATGATGTACAAACTTACCCCATTGACGGACTTCCCCACCTTGATTCTACATTAATTAGGAGTTGTATGAGGAAAGGACTATAATAAAGGGCACAAACGTGTGAAGGCCTACCTCCAACAAACATAAATGTTACAAACACTACATTAATTAATCAAGATGTTGTGAACTAAAGATATATAAGATAATCTTACTATAAACCAACTTACAATTACTTTCAGTACTTGCTCACAGTCTCTTGAAATAAATACAGTAATTGATTGTCCATGTTCAACAGCAATCTAGAAAGTTAGGTTTAATTTTTTTTTGTGGAAAACAGAAATAAACGTATCTTGGAGAAATTATATTTTAATCTTAAATTAAAACCTGTGCTAAAACTTCTTCAAGGATGATGTCTGATGGAAGATCATTGAGCAAAGGATCACAGCTCAAAAGCGTACACAAAGTAGACTGCGTAACTTCTAGTAGTTCATCGTGCGACAAAGAATTCGCTAAATTATCTATTTGATTTCGGTCCATACCATTGATATCTGGTTAACACCTATTTAATTTACAAAATTAGAAAACTAAGCTCATTAAACTGTTTAAAATATTGTTTAATGTTTTCATGTTTTGAAAAATAAAAAATACCTATTCTGTCTGACAAACTGAAAATGTCGTTGTCAATTTGGCGCCAGCGGTTAAAGGGATAGATGGAAATGCATGGCTTAGAGGATTTCGAAGCGGGACGTAGCTCACACACGGTACTCATGTAATCCGTCATCAGCATTGTTTTTCTCCACAAACGAGTCGGTCTTTTAGCTTAGAAAAAACATGGTATTCTGCTATGTTTTTTTTTATTATGAGAAATTATAATAAAAAACGGGTTTGGGAGAAGAAATTATTAAGAATTTGCTCTATGAAATGTAGTTGCGCTTGTGAGAAATGCTTACAAAATAATCAAAAAATTGATCCTGAAGACTATCAAAATTATTTGAGAATGAATGAAAAAACTTAGAAAAACAAAAAAGAAACCAACTTAAAGAGTAAGAGCAAAAAATAAAATAGTCTACAACATCTTCAATTCGGAAGTTGCCAAATAGAACATAAAAATTACTTTATTTATTTATATTTTGGAATATTTTATTATTGTAACAATGTATATAGTAATTTTTATGTTTGCTTGGCACCGACTTCAAGATAATGTAGAAAATTTTATTGTTTGCTTTTTAGTTACTTTTGAAGTCAGTTTCTGTTTGTTAGAAAATGTTTATATTACACTTTTGAGTTACGTAAATAGTATCCCTAATAAAGTAGCTTCTTAATTGTAGAAACGATAGCTGATGAAACGGAATAGTATTTAGTAAACGTTGTTGAGCGTATCTCGAAAGTAAATTTTGTATATACTTATCACTTAATAAATGTATATCAGTTGGTTCTGACACTCGCCGGCTGCAGCGAGGCTCGTGCATTTTGGTTTAATGAAAATCAACTGCTTGTGTAAGCTTGACAAAAATTGTTTAATTAAACGATTACGCCCATCGTATGGTGTCAACAGGTAGCATTTTCGTTTGAATCTCAACTTCGATCGTCGACGTTTTCTAAATACGACAGATCTCATAACTCAATGCACGCGGTTGTGCTGTTTATTGATATCGATTTCCATTGTACGCTTTCGTAGTCCAAGTCGAGTCTAGTGTAGCACGTTATTAATCTTAATTAGGTACCTACTCGTTTTAGGATTGTCATTAACTCAACAATATTTTTCAATACGTTTTGTATTTGATTTTGAGTCATTTTCTGCTATATCATCGGAACCCAGGGTTTAATAGCAATGAAATTTATACTTTACTATTCTGAAACTATACTAAATCCAAAGCAAAAAGAATGATCAAAATTGGTTCAGAAATAAAAAAGTTATGACTAAACATACATAAAAAAATTATATTTACACATCGAATTGAGAACCTCCCCCTTTTTTAAAGTCAGTTAAAAATCCTCAAAATCAAATAGAAAACGTGTAATAATTAAAATATTGTCAGATTTATGGCAATGCTAAAACGAGTAGGTACTTAATTATGATCAATAATGTGCTGTAGTAGACTCGGTTAGGACTAGGAAAGCATACAACGGAAATCCTTAACGATATATAACACGGGCGTGTAAATTGAGTTAGGGGTTCTGTTTCGTCTATCAATCATTTCCGCATTCCAGAGAGTGGAGGGTTTACCTAAAGTGCAGGGCGTACGGCGCAAACGGGCATAGTGTCTTAGGGGGCGCCGAACGCCGCTCATGATTCTTCCAAAAAGCATGCGTCGCTCGTGGCGTCAGTGCTCTCAAAGACCCTGAGTCCGTATTATGGCCGGCGTCGTAACGGCGGGCGTAGCAAAACAAGGCGGACCACGAGTGGTTCCTTTTCTCTATACAATAACTTTTTTCAACGTTAAATCAGATTTAAAAGAGATAATTAAAGATTATATTGGTGCAGTGTCGCATTATTCTTGTAACCCTTTCTTACCTAAAAATACTTTTCTCTACAACTCTAGCAACTCCATTTTATATGCTGGAGCCGTACCATAATGTCAAAGATCAATATCTTTGACATCATCGTGTGTATGGCGCTAGCATAAAATGGAGTTGCTAGAGTTTAGACAAATTTGCGAATGTGGCACTCCTATTATTTTTTACTATATTTTGCCACACTCTACTTAAAAATTAAATATTTTACATCTTGACGTGGGTGCCAATTAAAACATTAAAATTACTGCATACGTTGTTAAAACCACAAGATATTGAAAAGTATAGGATTTTTCAAGTTCACTTTTTATCAATATGACAGACCTTAGGGTGGCTATAATTTATTAAAAGCTTATATTACTCTGTGGTTTGGTTAATTTAAGTATCTTGTCTTTGTAAAGCCTGATAGGCAACCAGTAGTGGCCTTTCACCAGTAATGCAGATCCGTGTATGGGCCACTTAAAAAGAAACTCATTAGCGAAAATAATACGCAAAAGCCCGTACAACATTGTCAAATCAACGTTTTGATTTCTCTCAGACTGCTGTCAATTCTGTTATTTGTCATTGTCAGTCGTAAAATTTGAGGTTATATGCAGTACACTATTATAAGAAATTTTAAGAATTAAATAATCCTATAGAACAAAAAAAGCCTAATTTGCTACAATGGATTCTTTATCTACGGGCTCACTGAGTGGAGCGCAAAAAGAGGAGTTAATGGACCAAGTGAAGCAGCAAATTGCTATAGCTAACGCTCAAGAATTACTTACGAAAATGTCCGAGAAGTGTTTCAAAAAGTGCATCAATAAACCCGGCACAGCTTTAGACAATTCGGAACAGAAGTGTATAGCAATGTGCATGGACAGGTATATGGACGCTTGGAATCTTGTATCACGGACATATAGCAGTCGTATTCAACGGGAAAGAAACAACATGTGAGATTACGGCGGGGCGCGTATGGACACCTCAATACTGTATATAGATTTAGTAGTTATGTTACAGAGCATGTTTCAAATTGTGAGCAGCTATGTTGATGTGTTCAATAGATGTTACACTGAATTGCAGGACATATGTAAAAACATTTGCATAATTGTTATTCTTATTATATTAAAACTCAGTGTTTTATTTAAAACATACATGTAGGTTGAATATGCTGCTGTATTATTATACCAACTATGTTACAAAAAACTGGCTGTTTTATTTCAAACTAATTTTATTTTGTTAAGGTATTTACATATCTTTTTTAAATAATGAAATTTAACACCATCCTCAATGAAAAAAAAACACAAACTAACCATATATTACAATTCAATACATTGTTTATTTAAATTTATATATTTTACAGCCTATCACAAACTTAGGTAGTCATATAGGGGTAGGCTTATGAAACACTAGTTTAATTATATTTCAAGGGTGTTATGCATGCCAATGGTCTAACAATAAGACCATGAAATATTGGGCTCTGAATGCAACCACAGTTTACTACTAGGATGAAGCAGCCACATTATCAATACCAGTTTCATGAATTCTTATTAATCATCAAAGAAGTTCATGCAACAAAAATCACTGCATAAAACCTAAACTACAACTCTCCTTTCAACATCTTTTTTCTATATTGATATAGTTTTTTTATCCACATCTCTCTTAGTTCCTCTGCACTGGGTATTTCCTGAAAAAGTACAAAAACATATTCATTTAAAAAAAACCAAATAGAACTTACTAAAATAAAAATTAATAAGTATAAATTTTAAAAAACACTAGACTTGAATATAAAGAAACAATTCTTGAAGTCTACCTTGGTAGTTTATGATTAAAATATGAAATGAGATACAATTACATCTAAACTCTAAATATCACTCTAATATATATTTATTAACATTACTTTATAAACTAATACAATACAAGAAAACTTAGTTAAAGTTATATTGTATTCTACCCAAACTTCCTCAAGACTATGAGTAGATTACCGAGCCTAGGTCGCCATTTTCTATATAGATGTAATTTGTAGACACACAAGTAAGGTGTTAACAGATTCATATTAATTTAGTTGACAGACAGTTATTCAATGAAATTGAATGATTCAAGGTCCTGTTTATATGGATCACATTAGTTGATTCATTTGAATTGAAGGACATAATTGAACCATCTAATATATTAACATATCAAATTTATAAGCTAGTATAATGAAGAAATTTATAAATAATCGAATACAATAAAAGAAAACTTAACTTATTTGTATTGTATTCTACCCATAGTCCCTCAAGATTATAAGTAGAATACTGAGCCTAGATCACCGTCTTCTGTGGATAAGGTGCCCAGAAGGCTGGCTATGTTTCCTTGCTGGATCGCAATATTGATCCGTTGCCCGAGGTAAGCACCAGCCTTCTGATCACCTGAAGAGTCAATGAGTCGTTTTGTTAAATTTTGGGCTAGGGGCTCCTGGCCTCAGGAACCCAAAGTCCAAGTGTCTGAACAGAAAACATATAACTCTCAATGAAGGTTCCATGTTTGTGCCACTCGAGTGATTCAGCTGTTTCCGCTGCCAAACTAGCTAATCTAGACGTGTTTGGTAAATGGGATGAAGCCAATGTGTCTACACAGGTCGCACTCCACACCAGAGTCTTGCCATGCTATCAGGGAATTAGAGTCATTCCATCAGGACGCCTACCATTGTCACATATCAAATTATACTGTTTCCAAGTGTTTATTTTACTTTTGCCGTTTGCATGTCTATCAAGTTACATATTTCTTGACAGTAAAGCCTACATGAAACATTTTTTTTTTTTCATGAGTTCAGCAGACAAGCTGGCAGCTCACTTGATGGAAAGCAGTTACCATTGTCTATGGACATTTGCAACATCAAAGGTGCTACAAATGCGCTGCTGTTCTCTTAAGGGAGACTGGAACCTGGCCACTAATGTCGGAACACAGTTTAAGGTTGTTATTGCGGCATACTCTACACCAGGGGTTGTGGCCATCCAGTCGGGCAAATACCCTACCACCTCGCTATGGGTTGTTTTGTCACTTCTTACTACAGGCCGCCCGCGAATTGTATTCTTTCTCCATTCCTGCGTTCCTGCATGGATGGAAACAAACAAATGACATATTGTCATACTTTATTGTTGTGGGTGATGTAATAGTGATGTTCTGTGAGTCATGTAACACATAGACTAGTAAACCATTGACCCTATATGTAAAGAAATTGAAAGTAATCAATTAGAAAATAAAAAATGTTAATTTTTTTTTACTTTATTACAAAAATGGCTTATTCAATATATGTAAAATATGTTCATTGATATGTGGGTATATATATTTATCACGTGATATAGTATTTTTAGCAAAAATATATAGATAAGTTAAATTGATTAAAACTTAATTATAAGTGAAGTCAATTTTTATACTAAATAGAGTTGGTAACACATTAGCGACATTACTAATTGATCCACCATTGAGCTGTCAAAAGTAAAATATATGCTTGGAAAGAGTATAGATATACTATATAGTGAACTTACATCAAAATTTATAATAGAATCATCCTTCTGCACTTTTGTATCGGATTCTGGCACTTTGACAGTTTGTGCGTTTAAATCAATCACAATATTTTGTTCTGGTTTTTTACTCCTAGATGATGTAAAGGATTTTTGTATGAAAAAGTCACTGTTTAACTCTGACAAAAGATTCCTATCATGGATAGTAGGCATATCTTCTTTAACAATGACTTCTTTATATTCATATGTTGGTATTTTGGTCAAAGTCAACCCAGCTGCCTCAGCTGCTTTGATGGCTTTCTCTAGTTTTGTATTTGTGTCATCCAGAATTACTCTGTTTGAAACTATTGGTTTCTCTGTAAAATAGATAATGTATATTAAGGATAAATTAAGTGAACAAAGGAGAACTTTTTTAGGCCAAAAAAATGTAATGAGTTCTGGTACAAAATGGAAAACATCATCATCTTAAATTCCATCTGTAAGAGGAGAAATTTAACAATAAGGTTACAAATAAAATAGTTATTGATTAGGTACAGTAATAAATTGATTTATGTAAATAAATTTCAACAATTAATAATATGAAAACACCTATACCACATGATTCATTCATTCAAAATAACTAAATCCACTAGAATTATAAAAAACATCAATGAAGTATAGAACTGCATTAAAGATGCGCATGAGCAACCTCCATGGTTACTCATATATGCTGACAATATTGTAATGGCGGATTCGACAGGGGGCACCTGGTGCGACGTGTGGAAGGGGTGGCTACAGAACGACGGTATGAAACTAAATGTGGCGAAGACTCAGTACTTGGTCTGCAACACTACAGACCTCAAATCCGTGCACATAGGTGAAAATATGGTCAAGCTCATGGATCTGTTCAAATATGTAGCTATGCAGCCTCCACCGGGTGCCCATCATAGGGCAAGGCCCCAGAAATGCTGGCTTGACATTGTGAAGGATGAGATGTGTACTAATGGACTGCGCAAAGTGGAGAAGAAAAAGTAGGAAAGCAGACCCTGGATATAAGAGCGAACACTCTGAATGTAACCAGGATTAAACGCTCGGATGATGTTGATAATGAACAACATAATAAAAAGACATCTCAGCTGGTACCCACCCAGGTATCCAGTGCACAAATTTTTTAAGTAGTGGGTAGAGTAGATATTTTCATTTTCATTGCTTGGGTACTCTTGTAGTGTATGTAAATGTGCTGTTGTTTTTTCTTAATTGTTTGATGATATATACACTGTTTTTTGCTTCTTTTTCTATTGATTACTGGATATTTTTTTGACTGCAAAAGGATTGTTCAACTTAAGTGCAATATTAGTGAAAAATAAGTGATGATAGGTTTATTAAAAAAACTGAAGATCTCCGAACCACAGGGGTTGTAATAGGGGTAATTATGCCTTCGCCCTTTCCCATTCCACCACCCCGCTACTTAAAATTCGTGCACCGAATAGCTATAGATTTACCAACAACTCAAAGTCACTCTCATCTTTTTACAATCTAGGGCCAAAAATGTATGTATGTGTATCCAGACTGATACACTTTCATACAGAAAAAAAAACCCTTCATAACAGTCAAAAAAAGGAAACCTTTTTTGAACTGCATAATGGTAAACTAAAGATTTCATCAAATTACTATTCTGATAAATTTCTACACCCTCAAAACATACTCCTGTTTTGGACAGCTATTGGGATAATACCAGGAAAAGGTTACATAAAAAACTTTCAAGTCTTACCTATATCAAAAGAACTAGACCGACTGCTAGAACGGGACCTCTTTGACGACTTCTTACTGCTTTTACTGTACTTTGACCGGCTTCTTGAGCTGGATCTCGAGCGCGTCCGATCTCTCTTACTTCGAGACCTGGATGACGAGCGTCTCCTTGATTTAGATTCATAACGATCTCGCTCCCTTGACAAACTTCGGGAGTAGCTCTTACGTCTATTCCTGGACCGCGACCTGGAACGTTTTCGTCTGTGGTTGTTCCTGGATTCTGAGCGGTCGCGAGATCGTGAACGTTTTCTATGTTTACTTTTAGATTTTTTACGTTCGTATGATGAATCTGAACTGTACGAAACGCTTCTACGATCACGGTCTCGGTATCGAACTTTTTCTCGTGGCATGTTGAACTTTATAATGCACAAATTTCGCACAAAATAAAAGCAATCAACTTGTACATTGTTTATGAATCTAAATTTATTTACTTGAAGATTGAAGTACACTGGAGTTTTACTACCATGAAATTTGTAATAAATTTATATACCTATAACAAATTTATTAAATAAATACACCTCTACAAAAATTCAGAAAAAAATTCATTCTGACATATCAAAACTAAATTTAATTTCAAACTTCAAAGTCACTTTACTTCACTTTTTGTTTTTTTGGCAAGAGGCTTGTTCTTGGTCGAACTACCATTACTGCCAACGTCAGGTGTGGAAAAGGCAAGGTTTATGGCGATGACCAGGTAAATAAGAAAACACAAAAAAGGGGGAAAACAAATAAAAACTTGTTCTAGAATTAGTTCACCGCCACCGATTGAAACAATGTCAATATATACACATATAGGACAACATTCATTTTTTAAAAACTTCAAAGTCAAACTCATACTAGGCTAGTGCCATCCTGCCATCGAAATTTTACCTGCTATTTCAATTCATAGGTGTTTAAGGCTACCCAAATACTATGTATTTATTCGTTTAAAGTGACCAGTGATGACACTAAAAATACTGTTTAGATGATTTTTTAATAAATGATAAATAGATATAATCAAAGGATAATTGTAATATCTTTCAGAAAAAGTTAATAGTATTTTTTTATATTTATTTAAAACATTCAAAACAATCATGGCAGTCCTTATTAACCCAAAGGTCTATTAAAAGGTCTTAAATTTAGAATTAAGATAATTTTCACTATATCTCAGATCTATATAAAGTTTGGATATAAATAGCAAATACAGTATATAAGCACCTATTTTTGATAAGCACATCAACTCAAATCGTAAAGATTTCATGAATACATTAAGATTTATCTTCACACTCGACGATCTTGTTCGATGGATGAATGAATGAAAACACTTTATTATTCACCAAAAATTAATACTACGTTCTTAAAACTAAGTACAGTAAATGTTGAACAAAGGGCGATGTTAAGTCAAGAAAGACTAATTTCTTTTGTTTTTATTAGCACTGTTGCTTGGTCGTAGACAAATAAAAACCTCGAACATACGTTCGGAGACATCACTTTATAAAAAGGTGGTAAATTGGAATTAGTAGTAATAGTTAAAGTTGGGGTACGTAGAATAGTACCCTGGGCGTTCATTTGACGAAATTGGATTTGGTGTTGGGCTTTATTCACTATTTCATTGAAGTACTTTTTTTAAGGACCGTGGGCGCTGCGGGCATTATTCAAACGATGGTTCAGACATAGAAGTGGGTAACTATTGTAATTGCCAGCTAAATAATACAATAGCCATGGATATTTCGTTTTCTACTTCACCAACTAGTTGTAGTTGTTGAATAAAACAGATATCTGATTAGTTTACGACAAAGCTGTTAGTCGTCGCCGTCTATTCACCAGCTGGCAAATGGTTGTCGAATAAAACAGAAAACTTTCAACAGGAATATTTACTTCTTAGCTGTCAGCCGTCAGCTGTTGGTTGGCGTCGGCAAGTCACTCACCTATTAGAATTTATTAAATAAATATAATATTTATAGCTGTATACTTGGAATTTAGCTGGCTAATGAACTGCCATTAGCCGGATTAATTGTGTTTTGAATTTCGGTTGGTTACATCCCTACTTAGAGATGTATTTCATTTTACGTTTTTGCTTAATTATATTCTTATCATTGCATAATTAAAGTTTTTTAAATTTTAATAAACTTTGTTTAAAAGAACAATATTGATCAAAAATATACATTGGAGGTACATGTGGTATGATTATTTTGTTTCATTCAAAGTGAAGTATTTCGAAAATAATATAAAATAATTATAATGGATATGAAAAGATAATGTAACGGAACGTTGTGTAGGGCAGCGACCGTCAGTCAGTCGGCCTCGATGACGGAATGTGTGAAAATTTTAAGATGGTGATCAACTGTATTTTTCTTAAATTGCTTACAGAAATCAATTGTGGTGCTCTGTTTCATTGTTGAAACGGTAAAAATATGTATAAAACATTAGGTAATCTATATTTTAAACCTGTAGTTTAGGCCTAGTGAACTCAAATGTGCTTTACCTGTTAGGTGCGATCACTGACATTGTTTCGTTGAAAAAATAGTTAAGCCCATCGCGATTGTTATGGTTATCTTGTTATTGTGTGCGTTTAATTCAAGCCGCTGTACATGGTTTGAGAGATTCTGATGTTTCCTAAGTCATGGAGAGGCAGGAGCGACCACATGCTAACATGGAGGCTTCAGATTTTGTGGACACCAAACAGGTGAGCCTTTGGCAGTTACTCACCGGTATTTATTAATTTCAACTTTGGCTTACGCACCTCACTTTGGTACTTATGAAGAATTGCTTTTGTAATTTTTCTATTGCGCCGAGTTACATTACATTTGCTTGCCATCTGATAATGTTTTTGTTTCTTCCATTTTTTATTCCATTTAATTGATGTTATTTATTTTGAATTTGTAATAAGCAGCACTTAAATTTATGAAAATATCTTCTCTACTAGTGGGACATATGAGAAGGCCTTATCTACTAGTGGGATATATGAGAAGGCCCAAGGTGGGTGATGTAGGTGCCAGCCCACACAGTCTGAATATATTATTGGCATTATTACATTGTCATGAGCCTTATGTGTCATATTTGATTGTTTCTATGCCTGAATACAATGAAAGTCCTTAAAGGACATGTTTTATTATATTAATTATTTCTTGTAGACTTTCTTAATATTAAAATGACTTTAATTAATGCAGCCTGCTTATACAAATAGCTATAGATTCATTATTATATAGGTAATGCATTCAAGCTAAGGAAATAATTAAATTAAGTATTGTTTAATTAATTTACCTAAATATTGGATATTAGACTATTTACAGTTAGTACTTCTATACTAATGATGGGTCAACTTGGTTGTCAACCTAAGTCAAATTATTTCCAGTGTAATTAGAAGCTAACAGAGTCACAATGTATTAAAACCTTGTTTAAATTAACAACTGCAAATGTGTTCGATTGATTCTTATTGAGTATTGGTGCAACAAATTGTTTGCTTCGAAGATAGTAAAACTGACCTTAATTATTCTGAACTGAATGTCTATTGCATCTGCAGATATATAATTACCAAACTTAGCACAAAAAGGACTTTTTACTGCCTAATTAATTTTAATTGGGATTAAATAAACAATGAAATACATCTTATATGTAATTGTTTTTATTGTCAATTTTGTCAGTTTACTACAAGGATTCATTAATTGTCATAATATCATTGGTTTACTGCAACTACTCATTAACTACCATATATATAATTATAAGTCAGATAGAATATATACCCAAAAAAAAGACAACAGACATGTTAGAATTGTATATATGTAATGTAAAAATATGATCTGTTTACACAGATCTGTAAATACTGAAAATGGTAACTGAAATAGAATCAAAATTAATTTTAATTAATTAAATTGTAACTTAAAAATGAACTACATTTCCTAATGCTTAGTTAAAATGAAATGGATAAACCATTTTGCAACCTGGTTTGCATAAATTTAATTCGGTTTAATTTGGAGATGCCAGGAATATATGTTTGCTATTTGGCCACCTTTTTAATTATTCAGTATTTGGCCGAATATTGTATAAGATTCGGTCAAATACCAAAGCATGGAAAAAACATGGAGCAACATGTAATGTTGCTCCAAATATTTCATGTTTTCACAAAATAGGTATATATCTATTTCTATCAAAAATTTATAGTTAAACTATGTTTTAGCAATATTGAATGTGATTTTAATCAAAATAATTTATTTTAATATTATGTAAAATAACTTGTTTTAATACTAATAAATTCTTTATTTTAATATTGTTATGGCCAGTTTTTAAAACATTGGAAACAAATAAAAATTCCACACTTGAAATCATTAAACATAATTTTAATTATGTGTGTACCTATCATTCGCCAGAATGTAAGAAGATACTTCACAAATTATTGCTTCAACACTAACTTGCTATGAGTGAATTGCACACTACTGTGCCAAACATTTGGTAGCTGAATATTTGGCGCTTTTAAGAATGTGGCCAAATATTTGGTAATTGGCGAAACCACTTGGTGGCAGGTCTAGTTTAATTCAATTTGAAAGTTGTGATTTGGTTTATTGCTGGCCTACACTGTCATTGTCTTTTTTAGTTCTGTTTTTCCATTCGAAATTAATGTCATATTTGCTAATCTAATAATCAGTTGTTACCACACAACTGTTAATGTGAAAACCAAAAGATGATTGTACATTAACCAAATGTGCAATATACAGTCTACTCTGGATAATTTGAAACTTGTTAATTTGAATCTCTCGGTAATTTGAAAAAAATCCGGCCCCTTGAAAAATACTCAATAAATTGAATAAAATCAATGTTAAGTGGTCCCTTCCGTAATTTGAAGTTGAAGAAATATTATCTTGCTCGCAAACATGCAATAATTTGAAGTCTGGGCTTTCTTACTCTCTATAATTTGAAGCTTTTATCATGCACATACCTGTCGTTTGTTTACATACATGTACAGACCTGTCAATTGTTTACATAAATGAGATATGAGTAAGTTCGCATTCCAGTCTTCTTTCAAACGTTAATGAGTCATGTTAATGTTTGATTTGTGCTATTAAAATGAATCCAAGAAAGAACAAATGTCTTTCCATAAGTTCCGTAAGTAAACGCTTGTTATTTTGAAATCTTGACAATTTGAAATTTATCTCTGGTCCCTTGAGTTTCAAATTATCGAAAGTCGACCGTATTATAGTTTTTTGGTCTTCTTCATGAGTACTTTGAAAGTGAATATATACATGTGTTCCGCTGTTATCTGTCAGGCAGATACAGTCCCCATTAAGAAGTTCCAAACAACTTTTGCCATCATCTATTATGATTAACATTTTTCCTCTCTCTCTTTTCTTTCACCATATCCCAATTATTTGGGGTCGGCACAATATGTCTTTTCCTTCCACACTCCTCTACTCTGACATACGTCTTCTGTCACACCACATATCATCATATCATCCTTCACACAATCCATCCATCTTTTTTTTTTGTCTACCTTTACATTTGTACCCATCTATCTTGAAGTTTAACATTCTTTTTGTCACGTGACTTTCATCCCTCCTCATTATATGCCCATACCAACTTAATCTTCTTCCTCTCAATTTTTCATTCACGAGTGCAACTTTCAAAGATCCCCTTATGTACTCATTTCTCACCTTATCCATTCTTGTGACACCACACATCCATCTCAACATTCTCATCTCAGCTAAGTGGAGATGTTTGTGGTTTATTGCTTTGACTTGACTTGACTTTTGTAGATTTTGGCTCCAACGCCTTTGGCATTGATTTTGCCAATGTCGACGTAAATACGAAAAATATACGAAAAATGACAGGTGAACTAATGTAGCAAATTAAGCTCTATAAAAGAAATTTTGACCAGGGCATTGTACAGTAAGGTTTTCTGTATACCTGTAAACAGAACTAAACACTTAGGTTAGACTAACTACACTATATAGATTATAAATAAATAATAATATAATAAATAAATTATAGATAAATGTTATTAACTGATATAAATTTATATAAAGTATATACATGGTTTTTGTCGGCTAGGGTGAGGAGGAAGTTCAAATTGATAGGGCGAGGAAGCTCTTTATGTAAGACGTCATACAGGGGAGTAATAATTTTGGCACAATCAAAAAAAATGTGGTGAAGAGTTCCTTCAGCTAAGCCACATTCACAGAGGGAGTGATCACGAATTCTAATTTTGGCTAAGAAAACAGGTGAACAACAGTGACCAAGCCTAAGACGGATAATTGCAGAGATGACTTTTTAGACAGGTTTCGGTGATCAAAAAACAAGGTTTTGGACGTAGGACCGGTTGAAGGTTTCCATAATACTTCCCGACAATCTGCCGAGAACGTTGCCATCTATCATCCCAGGATATGAACATATATGGTTTGGCAAGAGCACGTAAGTCTCGGGAAAGCATTTGTTATACTTGGTGGTCCCTATGTAGACAGCTTCCTTGGCGCAACAGTCAGCAATCTCATTGCCGCTGATGCCTGAGTGACTTGGAATCCAAATTAGAATTATATCAAGACCGGAACGATGACAACGAAAAAGAGCCTCTTTAATTTTAAGGGTAACTGAGAAATTGTCTTTAGCATGAAAGGGGAGTTTACTTATATCTTGAAGACAACTCAGACAATCAGTGGCAATAATAGATTTACTTATGCCATGTGATTCAATGTAAAGGATAGCTTCCAAAAGAGCGATTAATTCACCTGTATATGTAGAGCTGGACATGGGAATTTTAAAATTTAGGATGATTTTGAATTTAGGGATCCACACTGCTGCACCAACAGGTCCATTCTGCGTTAGTTTTGATGCATCAGTGAAGAATTGGAGATGATCTGGCCAACGATTTTGGATCGCATTGCAGAAAAGTTGATTAGCACCGGGGGAGTTTTTGAAAATGCCTAGGTCAAAAATCACATAGGGACTAAAAAGAAGGCTGTTAAAATTAGTTTCAAATAAGGGAAGTTTGTAGTTCTGATAAATACCACAAGGTAAGCTAAGAATTTTTTTATAGGAATTAATAAGAAGGGGTAGAGTTTTATGGGACCAGTAAGTAGAAGATGAACTAAGCCGGTAAAGCTGATCAAGGACTCCTAGAAGTGGATGATCGGAGAGCTCCATCACTTTACAGAGAAATCTATCTGACAGAAGCTGTCTACGTAGGGCAAGAGGAGGTTCAGAACACTCTACCTGAAGGGCGTTGGTGGGAGAAGATTTCATAGCGCCCGTGATAATTTTCAAACATTTCGCTTGAACTACATCTAGCTTAGAGAGACTGGCTTTGTTACAAGGCTCTAATAAAAGCTACCATAATCGAAATGACTTCTTATAATAGCATTATATAGGAGTTTTTGGCAATAAGGATGGGAACCCCACCTGACACCAGACAATGCTCTAATAATATTTATGTTTTTCTCTGTCTTTTGACAGATATAATTTAGATGAGGGAGCCTGATAATTTATGATCAAGGAAGACGCCTAAAAATTTCACATTTTCGGAAATTCTAATAGGTTGATTGGAAACATGGATGTAAAGGTCAGGGACTACTCTCTTACGGAAAAATAACTGCCGAACTTTTTGATGCGGACAAGGACAGGCCGTGCTCTGATAGCCATGAATTTAAATAAAATAATGCTGAGTTTATGCGATTAGTTGCATCAATAAAAGAGTCAGAAGTAGAATACAGTGCTATGTCGTCGGCATATTGGAGGATTTTGCAAAAGCAATTGACAGTGGAGTCCAAGTCGGCCGTGTATAAGTTATAGAGTAGGGGACTGAGGACTGAGCCTTGTGGTAAGCCTTTCCAAACAAGGCGAGACGAAAGAGTTTCTCCCTGAAATCGAACGGAGATTGTTCTCTCCATTAACATATTATAGATTATGTTGACGAGCTTCGTGGGAATACTCAGCTGGAGTAATTTCTCCTGAGTAATTGAAGGTCGATGCTGTCGTATGCTGAGGTCACGTCTAAAAGACTCCAACGACATGTTCGTTTCGGGAGAACGCTAGGCGAATGTCAGATATTAGAAGGCTGAGACTGTCCATGGTTCCTACGCCTCTTCTAAATCCAAATTGAGACTTGGAGAGTAGGCCTCTATTTTCAACAAACCATTCTAATCGATTCTTAATTAGATGTTCCATGACTTTGGAAAGGACTGAGGAGAGGGCAATTGGTCTATATGAACCGGGATCTGATGGGTCCTTACCTGATTTTCGAATAGGGATTATAGTTTGGTGTTTCCAAGCATCAGGAACACGACCAGAGAGAAATATGTGATTTAAGAGTGACAAAAGAAAAGATTTAGAAGATTGGGAGGATCTAATGATGAAAGAATAAGGGATACCATCTGCCCCAGGCGCAGAGTCACGAAGTTTATCTAGGGCACAGAGGAGTTCTTCGTGGGAAAATAAAGAGTTTAGAGGGTCAGAATTAGCCTCAGAAGAAGGATGAAAAGGTAAGTACGGGTTAGGAGGAACAAACGGAAGTGAGAGTTTAGAAATGAAAACCGGAAGCCATGACAAAGGGTCATTTGAGTTAATGTTATTATCTACTTGCGATTTACGGAAGGCTTTTAATTTGTTCCAAACAATGGAAGCAGGAGTTCTCGGAGATAGGGATTCACAAAAGTTGTGCCAACCTTTGCGCTTCTTTTGTCTCAAAAGCCTTTTACAAGTGGCAGAAACTTTTTGAAACTCTAGGTAATTTTCAAGTGAAAGGACTCTCGAAAATTTTCGTTCTGCTTCCTTTCGTTTTTAATTGACAAAGAGCACTCTGCATCCCACCAGGCTGGGGAAGAAATTTTGTTTATGGCAGAGTTTTTCTTGGGAATAGATTCCTCTGCTGCGGATAACAAAGAAGATGTACTCAAGGTACAAGGAAAGAAAATTTGATTCAGAGGGGTGAGGTAAAGACTCTAGCTTATTTTGAACTATATTTGAAAACTTTTGCCAATTAGTTTGGTTAAGTCTGAACTTTAAAAGAGGAGGGGTATCAACTGGGGAGGAAAAGAATTAGCAAGTGTAGATATAATTGGGTAATGGTCACTGCCATAAGAGTAGGGAAGAACAGACCAAGAAAGGGAACTGGCTAGTGACGGAGAGGAAAGGGTAAGATCAGGAACACTTGGGTTTTGGGTAGGGGTACTCTGCGGGTAGGGGATCCATCATTGAGAACACATAAATTCAAATCATCCAATAAATTAAGGAAAGTTGAGGAAGCCAGGTCACAGGATGATGAACCCCACAGAGTGTGGTGGATGTTAAAATCACCAAGAACAATAAGTGGAGGTGGAAGAAGAGATAGGAGAGAAGATAGTTCCTGAATAAGAGGGTTATTAGGATGTGGAACATACACAGAGACAAAAGTAATATTTAAAGAACGGATGGCTACAATATTGATATTACAAGAGTGATTAGGAAAAAATATACGAGAAAATGAGATATCTCTTCTGACTAGAAGAGCGCAGCCAGCTTTACCATCCTCCCTGTCCTCACGGAGACATGTAAACCCTGACACTCTAAAAAGAGAGCCTGGTCTCAGCCATGTCTCCGAGAGGGCAAAGAGGGAGGGGTGGAATTGATGAATTAAATGCAACAGTTCATGCTTTTTATTGATGATACTACGGCTATTCCATTGAAGGATATTGGCCATTTGTTAAATTAGACTTGAGGAGGGAAGTGATAACAGACAAAATAGTTTCTAAGACATTGTTCGGTAAGATGTCTCCAAATTTGGAGAACATATTAAAAGAGTCATTGATAGGAGCTCTACAAGGTTTTCGTTTGGGGAAATTGTACCTGTTGAATTATTTCTAAGGGCGGATCCATTTGGGAGGGAATATGCAGGGGTAGATGTAATACTATCATGGGCTTGTTGGTCAAATGACTTGCCTAGTTCTGGTTTAGGTCGTCGTTCAATCATAATTGTTTTTCTATATGATGTTGAAGGTGATGGGGCATGAGGGGGGAGGTGCGTTGAGTAAGAGGGGGTAGGTTGAGCATGACTATGGGAGGGATTAAGGTTCGAAGAGTGAGAGTTCCAATATACAGGTTTATGGGGAAGAGATCTATTAATAATGTCCACATAAGAAGTGCGGACTCTGGGAAATTGACGTTCGGCTTCCAAATAGCTGATATTCTCTTCAGACATAATAATTTTAATATTTCTCTGCCTAGCATGTTCAGGGCATTTGGGGTCTGAGGCAGAATGGGGGCCAGAGCAAAATAGGCAAGACATTTTATCATCTGGAACATTGCAAGCCAAACCGTCATGAGGACCAGCGCATCTTGCACAACGGGCATCAGATCTACATTGTTCTCTGATATGACCGAATCTACAGCATTTCAAACATTGGATGGTAGGGAGGGTGTATCTATAAACAGGAAGGGAGTAGTGACAACAATAGACATGGGAAGGTAATTTTTGACCTAAAAAGGTAAGAACAATTGTTCCAGTGGGTTCCCAGGTAGTTATTCCGTCCACTCGTTTCTTTTTATTAAGCCTACGAGCTTTGATAATTAGGCATGGATCTGGGCGGCATTCCGACCAGGAGACTACATCTTCTAAGGTCCATTCGAGGGGAATTTGACGAATTACACCCATGCGGGTGACTTGGAAGCGGGGAATAGATGCTGATAATTTATGAGAAGCAAGGATAGGATTGGACAAAGAGCATTAGCATCATTGAAAGACTTAAAAATTACAGAAAGTTTGTTTCTTCCTAAGTTTTTAATTTCTTCTACCCCAGGGACTTTATTATTATAAATGATCTGAGCTATTTTCAATGCTCGCATGCCAACAGAAGAGGAAGTAGGGTCAGATTCAAGACGCGACACATGAACAACAAATGGGCCTAAGTCCGTCTCATTATATTTGAATTCAGTAGTAGGCTCATACCCGGAAGGGTGAAAGTATGTTGAGCTGACGCTGAAGCTGGTAGGGCAGGGCTCTTTTTCAGGAATCTCATTTGAAGCAACAATGCGGCGTTTAGCTACGAGTTTCTCAGCAGGTTGACACATAGCCGTTAACTCAGCCATCTGCGTATCCAGAGAACTCCTCCCCCTATCAGGAGGGACATTCTCGCCCACTGACTGCGACATTTATAATAAAAATAACTTACCACTAATTACAGGATACTTATTTACCACCACCAACACAAAAAAAAGACAACACAAAAGCAGGGAAACAGAAAAACTTAAAAATTGGGAACAGCTTTCGCAAACACGTGTGGATTCTTTGAACGACACCTGTCACTTTCCGTTTATTGCTTTAGTGGCCCAATATTCCGAGCCATATAGCATGACTGGTCGTATGACAGATTTATATATTTGTCCTTTTAATTTCAGTGGCATTAGTTTGTCACACGTCACACCGGTTACCTGTCTCCACTTTAGCCATGCTACATTTATTCTTCTCCTTACATCCCTCTCTATATCACAATTACTCTGCAGTAGTGAACCAAGGTATCTGAATTCGGGGGTACATGGTAGTGTGGCTGGTTGTAGTTTAAGAGGCACAGCACTAGAGGTCCCGCCAAAATCACAAAACAGGTATTCAGTTTTGGTTCTGCTGATTTTTAATCCAACGCCCTCTAGCGCTTGCTGCCACCTGTCTAGTTTGTGTTGAAGTGCCACCCCAAATTCATCCACCAGGACAATATCATCTGCAAAGAGCATGCACCAGGGGGCCTCATCCTGTAGCTCTGCGGTCAGTGCATCCATGACCAGCAGAAACAGGTAAGGGCTTAGGGCGGATCCCTGGTGCAAACCTACCCTCACAGGAAACTTGTTCGTGGTTCCTACTGCGGTGCGGACTTGGGTACTAACATTCTCATACATGCTTTCTATCAGTCTTACGTACTTCTCTGGCACCCCTTTCGCTCTGAGGACCCACCACAGAACTTCTCGGGGAACGCGATTGTATGTTCTCTAGATCTATGAACACCATATGGAGATTTTTATGTACCTGTCTGTATTTTTCCATTAGTTGGTGTATTGAAAATATGGCATCTGTTGTGCCACGACCCGGCATAAACCCGAACTGGGATAGCGTCACCTCCGTTTCCTTTCGTAGTCGGTCCTCAATCACTTTCTCCCATGCTTTCATAGTATGTGACAGCAGCTTTATTCCTCTATAGTTATTGCAGTCTTGGATGTCAGATATGATTGGTGCCACTCCTGGGGTACAGTCTCTTCGATCATCAACTTATTAAAGAATAAAGCCAGCCACATCCTTCCATCCTCACCTAACATCTTCCATACTTCGATAGGGATACCATCTGATCCCACTGCTTTACCATTCTTCATCTTTCGCAATATATCTTGCACTTCATCCACACTTATTGCATTCACTAGCCCCATATTTCCTTTCGAGTCTTCTAGTTCATGTTGCCACACATTTTCTTCATTCAGCAACTTATCAAAATATTTCATCCATCTCGCTTTTATACTGCAGTCATCCGTCAAAACCTTTCCATCTTCGTCTTTTATACACCTGATGTGAGCCATGTCCTTACTTTGATGATCTCTTTTTTTGGCAAGTCGGTACAACGGCTTTTGCCCTATGCTATTTCTTATGTTTTCATATAGCTTATTCCGAACCCTGGCTTTGGCTGTAGCCACCGCCTGTTTTACTTGCTTTTTTATTTGTTTGTACTTTTCTTTGGAGGACACTCGGGACTCTATATCAGTTCCACATAAATCTCGCTGCCATTCTTTAAAAGCAATCCTCTTTTCTTTTATTCTTCCCTGGATTTCCTCATTCCACCACCAAGTTTCTTTGCTAATCTTGATAGCACCTTTCGTTACCCCAACCACACTAATCGCTGTTTTTCTTATATAGTCTGCCATACTCTGCCAGCACTCATCTACTGTTTTGTGGGCCATCTCATTCATAGCACCCATCTCATCTTTCATTCTTGTGACAAACACACTTTTGAGCTCCATACTTTCTAACAACCACCACTTGATTTTCGGTTCTGGCTTATGTATGTTAAAATTTTTCTTTATAATAGCTTTATATTCCGCTACTAAAAGTCTATGTTGGGATGTAAGGGACTCCCCTGGTATAACTTTACAGTCTTTGACAGTGTTAATTTTGTTACGTCTGGTCAAAATAAAATCTATTTGTGTTTTATTATTTCCGCTTTTATAAGTTATGAGATGTTCATCTCTTTTTTTAAAGTATGTATTTAATATTTCCAGATCATACGCAGTAGCCATTTCCAGTAGGCTCTCGCCTTCACTATTTCGTCTCGCCCAAAACCTTTTCCCCCATGTATTCCTTCGAAATCATGATTCATATAACCTACATGCCCATTGAAATCACCTCCGACGAACACATCTTCATTAATCGGGATATTAACCAGAACCCTGTCCATATCACCCCAAAAAATTTATCTCATTTTTTCGTCTAAACCAGCTTGGGAAATGCGCGGAAATAAAGTTTTTTACACTATCATTTATTATGGTCTTCACACAAATTATTCTATCGCTCACTCTATGTACATCTATAACATTTTTCTTCCATTCTGAATCTAAAATAACTCCCACGCCATTTCGTTTTCCATCTCTACCACTATAGTATAATTTGTAACCCTCCCCAATTTCCTTAGCTTTCATCCCCTTCCACTTAGTTTCTTGCACACAGGCCACATTCATTCTTCTTCTTTTTAAAGCGGCTAGTTCAGCCCCTCTACCTGTCATATTTCCCACATTCCAAGTACACATTCACCACCTCTTTACCTGGACTAAGTTCTTACGTCGCCCTCGTCCAGAATAGTGCGACAACCCTTGTATACTTCTCGAAGGCGCCGGGTGCTGCGCCTGCGCGTCGCTTACAGGGTACGCCCTAGTCCTTGCATTCATTGTATCATTCATAAAGACATATTTAGATTTGGCTTTGTTTTACAACCACCCTTGGCTGCCTACCTGACGTTAACCCTTCTCTCGAAGGGCCGGGTGCTGCGCCTGCGCGTCGCTTACAGGACATTCAGTGACGTTAACCCTTCTCGGGGCGGGACAGTAGCCCAACTAACTAGGGCTAAGAGCGCCAGCACAATGTGCTGCCACCCCAAAAGTGGTACCCCATCCTTGGCACCACTGCGCTTAAGAAGGCCCTCGGACTGTGTGGCACTGTCGTACCGCCCTAATTAAACTCTACAGATCTACTAAATATTAAATTATAAAAATATAAATTAAATCCAAGCCAAGCACATTATCACTAAGCAAGCCGAAATTATTGTCTTTATTAACTGCCTATCTGGCAGTTATCTATCTGAAGATGAAGCTCGGGTGCGTTTCTTGTATTGTATGTGATATCATATCGTATCCCGCCACTGCGATGCCATCTCGATGTTTACCGGTCCGTTGAAATTTGTAATACATTGTAGGATTTCATCCGCTGCTATACTTTTATACAAGGGGCTCTTGACTTGTAGAATTTAATCCACTGCTATACTTTTATAAGCTTATTACGTGAGACATTGATACACTTTGACATTGCATATGTCATGTTTGTAATTTTTAGACATCACTTACAAATGGAGGTCTATCACTTGAAAATAATTTATAAATAGAGAGAATACACTATTGCTTTACACTTTCTGGCACTATTGTAGTAATTTTACTATATTTTAAATAGTTAAATAAGGAAAATTTGAGGCAGACAATTTAGTGATATATGTGTTTGCCCTTTATTAACATTTTTCCTCTATTAGTCCTTAATATTGAGGCAGTTCGTTTTGGGTTTATTAAAGACTAGAGTTTGCCCTGCCACGTGTCAAACCCTAGGCAGTAGCTATATTTTAGTTACATAAAACTAAATTCCGTTTTTTACTTATAACAATAACAGAGAAACTAAGTCCATCTGCTCTGGAGAACTACTCATCTCTGTTTTGCTGGTCAAACATAGAGATGAGTAGAAACCAAACCCATTTTGGAGTAATTACATTAAACAACATATTGTTTATGGACAATGTAGGTTTTTGATAGAAAAATGTGATTGCAGCACCATCTATTTTGCTAATCTGTCTATTCCATGTAAACAACGTCATTTATTGGAATGAAAAGTATCCTATGCCCCGGGATATAAGCTATCTCTGTGTCAAGTTTCATTTCAATCCATTTAGTAGTTTTCAAGTGATGTTCAATAGACAGACAGAAAAAACGTTTAAAAGTTGCATTTTCAAAATCTCCTAGTGTGAATTATCTTCTAATATGATTTCTTCTAATATCTATAATGTAATATTTATATCAAAATCTATAATATAAATATTATATTCTAGATTTTGATTCATTGGGAAATAAATCATGATAACTAATAAATAAAGCATAATTACCACATTCAATGTTTATATAATTCAAATCAAGTTTTTGTTTTGTAATTGTACTACTTAAATCTATTCATATACAATAGTTAGGAGAAGAAACCACTAATGTATATTATGACATCATAATTCAATATTAACCTCCTGACTCATAATCCATCCACTCCATTTGCTTGACTTCTGATTTATTTAATTTTAGATAACTGTATTGTATAATTACTTTTTCTTAAGGACATATTTCATGAACAGATAACAGATTGCATGTATTTTAAATAAATAACTTATTTTATATTATGGACAACTTATTTCTGAACTGCTCTACCAAGTTATTAACACTAATCCAAATTATAACAAACATGAAATTCTTAGGTCATTTGAAAAAATTTCTTAACTACATAGAAGGGGTACTTCAGAGGGGGTAGAATTTCTAAAAATATTCAGTGTATTTTTTTATTTAAATGACAGTAATGTATAAATAGCAAGAAACTTTTCCTTGATCATAGATAAAAAGTGAAAATTGTGGTAGCGCAATGGCTAGAGCATGCATCCCAAACTCAAAGAGCACGGGTTCGATCCTGCATGGAACGCATGCACCACTTAGTCAGTTTTCTGATCCAATGTGCATATTGTTACAATTACCACATGCTGACAATGGTGAACGAAAAATCGTGATGCAACCTGCACATTGAGACAACCGATGTGTCAAACCTGCCAAGCCACCTTGGTTATATACTGTATACTGTCTGTTCCCCCTATAAGGGGAGGCCCCGAGCCCAGCAATGGGACATATATGGGCTGATATTATTATAAATAAAAATAGTATTATAACTATTGTTTGTAAAACATTGATGTTCATGTTTGAATTTCTAAAGATAACTAGGTTGTGGAATGTTATTTTCATTTTTTTCCAATAAATAGCATATCTGTTAAATGAGTATGGCATGTAGAGGGTATTTTCTTAAAGACCAGTTTTATAAAATAGTAATTAACACAGTTATAGTTAATATAGGAAATTATGAATACCAAAAATATGTAGTATTTTCTGAAGTTGTTGCAATTAGTACACATAATAGAACTATGTTTTACTGCTTTTAGTACCATTAAAATGTAGTTTTATTACCAAAAACATACTAAAAATTATACCTATATTTATTCCTATTTAGACTATTTTAAAATAAAAATTTATTTTTCTTATAGAAATATGTAAAGAGAGTATAAAATTTATATTAAAGTTTTGCACCTTAAGGGTTTGCAATTAAATTATAATAAGTTGGGAGTTATTTATTACACAGCAAATTAACACATACTATATTTATTTGCGAATTACTACTGTATTTATAAATTGTCCTATTATAAATGAAATAAATTCTTACTAGATGTACTTAGTAACTATGTATTCTTATTATATTTATTTTATTACTCTTTTTGGTATGCATCATAATACAGTAGAACTTCTTTAATTTGAACTTGAAGGGAAACCCCCAACAAATTTGAGTTATAGAGTTTTCGACTTATGGAGGATTTCGACTTAATCAAATTTTGTAAGGAAACATTCGACTTGTGGAGGTTAAGATTTATTCAAATAATCGAGATATAAAGGTTGTAAAACAAATATTGCTATGTTCGAGATACAAAGGTCCAATTTATTTTTTGGAGTTATAAAGGGAAAATAAGTACTGAATTTACTTTTAGGGAGTCATTAATTACTTCGACTTATAGAGGGTTTAGATTTCGAGCAACGGAGGTTTTAGGGTTAAAGGAAAGGAAACACAATTTGTTTTCCGAGTTTGCGAGGTTTCGATTTATCGAGGTTCGACTTACAGAGTTCTACTTTAATTTTTTATTGATGTTTCTAAAAAAAGAACAACTAATTAATTTGTGATAAAATCTATGTACTAGTAGCTAGCTAGGAGCTAGTCGTGAGTGCTGCGCCGAGGGTTTCTAACACAAGCTTCAAGAAATTATTTCTGTTTCTACAAATTAATTATATGCCCTCAAAACTGATTTAAGGGCTTATAATTTAAACCTTACCCAGTCCGCTTAAGCACTAGTGACAACATTGCCCAAAGTAGAAACAAATAATTTACTCCAAATTCTTAAGGAACTCCACAAAACGATATACCCAGTGATCATTCATTCGAGAATCTTAACATCGGGACTGAAGCACAAAAGCAAATCTAGTGGTCTTGTCGGTGGGGGGCGCGGGCTCCGAGGCTAGCACCACGCTTAGTTTATTACGCGACGGGCGCGCAGCACGCCGTGCGCGCACGCATTTATACACGAATACGGCCGCGCTAGTGATGTCACTTGACTCGGCGCGACGGTGACTTGGAATCGGGCACCAGTGGTTACTTCCTGTGTTGTGAATGTGCATTAACTATGGTAGCGATGGTCGCATCTGCGTCTGGATATGGCACCTTGCGCCGCTTTCTTAGCGCACCCGACGGTCAGCCGGTCGAAGAGACGGCCGTCGTGCCCGGTGCCTCTGTAGCGGTTTCGGTAAGATCGTTATTAACAGTTAGATCGCATAATTGACTCGATAACGTTATGCACATGGAATGTTTATGACTCGATGTAGATGATTGTTATCGCGATAATTTTTAGGTGCGGGGTTTCATATCGCGCGATCTATTGAATACAGATAAGCTCATAATGTTGATACGACTAGTTGTAGTTGTAATAACATAATTTCATTTGTTAAAATAGTCAACGTGATTTTTTGGACAGATAATTTATTGGCATGGTGCCATACGCTTATTCATATTGAGTTAGAGTAAGTTTATAGGCTTTAAGGTCCTCAAATTTAATCTTTAAAGGAGGTGGGGACTTTTGGTCCCCATATTTTTGAATTGTAATTAGTTGAATGAGATATGGCTTACAGTTACAAATAAAATAAGTCATCGATTACTACACTCGATTAATGTGAAAGAATTTCAACAATTAATAATGTGAAAACACTTACACCACACGATTAATTCATACAAAATGATGAAACCCAATGCAATTATAAAAGATATCAACAAAATAAAAAGAAATCTTAGTCACTCTCATCTATTTTATAATCAACGCCCAATAATGTATGAAAACGTATCCGTCTCTTTTAGCAAGTCTTTGAGGTGTTTATTGTACTAAGATTATTTCGTTATTTGAATGAGTCGTTAAGGCTATAACGTTGCGCTTTAAAAGTTACAATTAGAATGTCTATGTGCGTATAATAACTTGCCGGCGAAACTATCACAAAAAAGGCCGCCAATGTTCGTGAGTCGTTAACGAAATGTGTGATCGCGTCCGAGCCAACCGCGCACCAATAGGAGCGAACTTTTGTTTTATTTCTATGGCGGTGTCGCGGCATTACCGAAAATCTCTGAAACTGGTTCGACACAGCAGTTGTCTAAAAAAAGAATCCGGACAAATCCATCAGTCTGCTGCACTGTCCACGGCGGGGTCGATGAACTTACTTTTCCTTTTTAATATCCCTCGGTGTTATATTAACATCGATAGGAATTGAATGTATTACGAATTTACGATTGTTCCGTGAGATGATGTCACCGGTTATCAAATGATTTTAATATATGGAATGTAGGTGGGCAAGGTTAGGCCATTAGACCGTGGCGATATCTAGGAGCACGGCTCGTTGGGCGTCATCCGCGAAAGGCGCTGTACATCACTCACTCGCTGTGCTTACCGACCCAGATCAGTTCAGCGCTTACTTGCTATTTCACTACCAAATTAATACGACTCTACTGTATCCGGTAAATAGAAAATGACATTCTATTTCTTCGCATTATTCAAATTGTTTACATTTTATTTTTAATTAGCAAATACTTTCTATGATTTCTCTACTGAATTGTTAGAACGTGTTTACCTATTTGGCATCGTCTTATAATCAAATAAGCATTCTTATACCCGATCTTTATATTATTTTAAATGGAAGTAAAGCGTGGCCATGGGTCTCATCGAATACAAGTAGCCTCTGCAAGTTTCAAAGATGTATTGTGCGAAAGTGTGGTCGCGGAGGAACCGTGTCAAAAACAGGTGCTGTATTTGAGGCAACATTCGTGACTGTGACAAGATAGCTATTAAACTACACCAAACTACCTGTTTCATCTTCACCAGGTCCCGGTGGAAGGGTTACACCCAAGAAATGCTGATGCCAAGCCATCATTTCCTGGGACGTGATAGATGATATAAATACCGATAGTATCACAATGTGGGATGCCGAAAACTGAGCGAAGTGGAGGAGAGTGGACCTTGGAACTTTGGACGAAACCTCTACTTTGCGTTAAGATAATTATCAATGTAGTAAGCACGATGTCTAGTACGTCGTTACATACAGAGAACGTGTTTTCATTCTAAATTCAGATTTGTATCTTACAAATAAACGTAAGGTAAGGTAAGGTAACTCTTTATTGTACATCAAAGCATAGAC
Source organism: Dendrolimus houi (assembly GCA_039645545.1). Classification (NCBI taxonomy): domain Eukaryota; kingdom Metazoa; phylum Arthropoda; class Insecta; order Lepidoptera; family Lasiocampidae; genus Dendrolimus; species Dendrolimus houi. The sequence continues at coordinate 4,842,508 of CM077126.1, read as the reverse complement.
AAACAGAAGTAGCAAAATACAAAAGATAGTAGTACAATGGGCGGCCTTATCGCTAAAAAGCGATCTCTTCCAGGCAACCCTTGGCAGGGATTAATAGATTTTTAAAACTGACAGTGGTGCAGTCTGTAAATAATGATGATTAGTATACACAATGCGTATAAGTACAAAAACAATATACATTAACATATGTATACACACATACGGATAGACACACGTATATATAGATATACCAATATACACACAAATATAATTATATTATTAATTACTATACGCATTAGAAAAGTAATGCTTCTAAACCTGATTTTTGAAGCATTGTAGGGATTTGGCCTGTCTTATAGCAATAGGTAGCTCATTCCAGAGCCGCACAGCCAGGACAGTAAAAGAGTGAAATGCAATTGATTAATTAATTACATATAACAAGAAATCACAACATATAATTATTGTACACGATATTTGTACGTAGATCTTAAAATATCAATACTTCTACATATTTTCGTTGGTAATCTTTATGTATTTTACATAGCGATCTGCTACGGGAAATGAACAACGCTTTCTTGCTCCGAGGAGAGAAGCCTAAAGACCAAATCCGATTGGCGCGATAACACTTTGCCGTCGATGGAAATTGTGACTCGTGAATCATTGTGTTAACGCAATTTCCTTTCCCACACAGTTAAACTCTCATAAAACGTATTTGAATACAACCAGTCGCACTTACATTTCGTAATAGATTTTGAAAATAACCACTGTGATTGATTTCAGTGTTCTCGTTTTGCTAGAACCATCGACCCAGAACAGTGTTTAGTAGCGAGAAATTTGTTTTCAAAATTTTATTTTTCGGCTAATAGAAGTGTGTAATGAAGTAAGATTGGTTAAGTAATGGATTAAGATACGTTTGCAATATAAATCTAATAAACTTTCTACATAGGTTTAGCTTGGTTTCAAAAATCTATATTACAAATTTAAGAGTTTTTATTTATTATTTTTTATTAACTTAGTTCCACTGGAGGGTATATTTTGCAGGTCATATAAATTACTGACATTGAAGTCAAAAATTGAGTCTACTTCCTACACCGTGTACACCCAGCTGTTATTGCTGTTTAAGGAGAAAAAGCAGCAAGAGACTCCTTAGTTGCATGTCTATTCATATCATTTTTAACTTTTTAATTTTTTTGTGTGTAGATTATATTTTTCTTTTTTCAAATAATTTGTAATGAAATGGTGTTGCAGCAAATAGTATTTTTTTTTTTATAAACTTTCATTCAGAAAAATTCTGTAATCGGTTGATGACCGCTGCTAAGATTGGAATCCAAGTTGTTGGTATCTAATGCCCCTATTTACACATATTTACCACTAAAACCTCAATTTCTCAATTCAATAGCCCCTCCCTAAAGTACAAGTTATTAAAGGACCAAATAAAACCCACCATATAATTTTATATTTGTATATAATAGTATAGTTTTAAAATCCCAAGTCAAAGTTCGCATCGGAATGTTTCGAATAATGGTAACTTGCCGTAGGACGCGACCAGTTTCCCTCTAGAATTCTTATTAAACATTAAGAATATTTGCATAGAATATTGCTTCGAACAGGTTTTTCTTGTGTTGTGTATATAAAAATAACGTAGCCGATAAATATGTCATCGTCAAACACTTAAAACTCGTGTGGGGAATCCTATCTATTAACATCGTAAAATATGGTGCCAAAATACTTTTTTTATATGCACACGTGCATTTTTTGAAGACATATCCAATATTGTTGCTATACGCCACTCGTAAAGGTGGAACTCCACCTGGGTTGGTGTTAACAATGTAAGCCGTTTCACGCAGATATGATGATGGGTTTATTGCGTTATTTGCGATGCAACATTGTTAATGACGTTAAATATTGACAGATAATGTGATCTGTCAATTTTGTATAATTATGTAATAAGTACGTTATTTTTTATAAAACGCATTCGGCCACAGCCTAAATCTTTAACACTGTAACGCAGGTGAAGCCTCAGCATAAACGAAATACAACGTTTTCTAGAAAAATTTTCACTGAAACTAACGACTAAATGTTGAAATGGTACTCAAAACGTGAATGTCACATATAACTACATAATTGCCCATTATGTTCTAAACAAAAAGCGTCGTCAAATATTTCAAAAGCCTCTTATTTTGAATGCCTTTTTCCTTTTTGATCATAAGGGTGTTGGGATATTGTGAGTAAGTACCTTTTAGGGTAGGGACTTGGAACCTTCGTCAATACAGTACCACATATGACTGTTATGCCACACTCAAACGACAAATGCTTCCGCCCACGTCCAGCATATATGGCAAGGGCCTTGTTACGATTGCTTTACGTAGGTAAGTTTAACCAGTAGTTTCGCAATATAATGCCTCTGTAATTTTATGACCCGGCAACAAGTGTAATTGTCCAGAATAATTTTAGATGCTAAAATTATTACTCTAAATAATTCAATACGAAACAAAAACAAATTCTAGTATATGCAAATTTAAAAGTTTTTATTTAAACCAAGTTCTACTGGAGAATATTATTGAAAAATTAATTATATTTCCTACTCTATGTACACCGCTTTACAGCGTGTTCTTGCTGCTAAAGGAGAAGCTGCAAGAAACTCCCCAGTATTGTTATTATCTCAATTCATTATAACAATATATATAGCTTTAACATTGTTACTTCTCATGTGGCTGGTATTTTCATTTTGTAATGAAACCTTTATAACACCTTAAAACCACAAATCCAGTTTTTTATTATTCTAAAACGGGAAGGGAGAAGTTCAATTTGTCTTTTAAATTTATTTCTTGTAATCCCCAGTCTTTTGGTTATTGTATGGGTACCGAAAAACATACAATAGGGGGGCCTAAAGTAGCCCCCTAACTTTTTTAACTTTACGAGAATATCTTAATGAAATTGACACGTGTTATATATACTGGTAAGACAGCATTAAGTTTAACTTTATTATGTTACTTATATTGGTAATATGAATCTGTTAAAACAGCCTTTTTGGGACACTGATATTAGAAACATAAAGCAAGATGCTTTTCCGCAATAGTGTCATAGAAGATAACCTAAAACACAATGATTTGGTAAGCGATTACACTTGGATAATGTTACAAACTACCTCTATGGTTTATGGATTAGCTGTATGACGTTGTGTAACCCACTTGTATCATCTTGTCGGAAGATTTGTCTCTGTTAAATTCAGTGCATCTCCAGCTATGTCGGTAATCTTGATTGTTTGATGTGATTTTGATTTGTTCGTCCTTGAATATTGTTTAGCATTGTAGATTGTTTTATTAACGCCTCGTTGGTCTAGGAATCGTGTTTAGGTGCCTCACGAAACAATAACTTTTATACGTATTTAAGACAATCGAAATGTTTGTTTTATTATTTTTAATAATCGTAAATACACATACATCGAGAACAATGCTTGTAGTTGAAATCAACACACATGAAGTTGGGAATAAATAAATGTGAGCAAGAAAACTTTTATAATCATGTATATTGTATAGTATATTAGGTTTATTCTTCTTTATGATATTTTGAATATGCGTTCGTAGTATTTGAGATCTGCTCAGTGTCAAGTAGAGTCATGAATAAAATATTTATAAAATGAAATTGTACACGAGTAGAGCATTGTATTAATCTGTTTGTTGAGAAATTATTTAATAAAATCTTCATATTTCATTAATTCATTTTTTAGCATCTTTCAGTTACACGATCCTATGTTAATAATTTTGGTGAATCTATTTCCCCCACATCTATTATGTTTGAATTGAAGTGGATTGTAAAATCGATTTCCTCTTCTAATCAGGTTAATATCAACATCAAAGATGTAATTTGGACACTTGTAATCGACGACCCGTTTAAAAGTTCAAAAGAAAAGTTACGTAACGTAAAATTAGTAGTGACGTTTCCTTCAATGAGAGTTCAGCTTTTAATGAATCGATCAAAGCAATATTCAGAGTAAATAATAAAATAAACACTGGTTAGTTATCGCCTTCGAATCGATAATTATTATAAATCGATCAATTTCTTCATAAATTATATCCTCAATCTAAATTACACTTATGTTATGGGCAAATGGCAATAATCTTGGAAGAAGAATAATCTGAATTTTATTATTCCGACGTTTCGGCCACTTTTCAGTGGCTGTGATCACGGAAGAGAAAGATATCAAGTGTCAACGAGTATTGTTAAAGTTTTATATAGCCTACCGCCAACTTGTTCATTTTAATTATTTAGTTTTAATTTTGTTTATGGTTATTATTTACTCTATGGGAGCCTAATCTAATTTACCACCGCTTCGCAACATGTTATAGCTTGAAGAGAAGAAGCGGCGCAAGAAACACTTCAGCAAACATGCCTAGCTCTAATAATTTTATATTATATTAAAATGGGTGGAATGAAAAATAAAAGAAATTATCAGTCAAGTTGGTTTGTGTTCCGGTGCACGCAGAAAGAGCTCAGTGTCTCGAGGTCTGGCAGTTTGTTTTTGCTGGGTTTGGGTCTTAATAGTTTCGATGATCGGATCCCAAACAGGTGATACTAGCCAACTATCTTCTCTATTGAAATTTGGGTGTTTTTGATTTCAATAGCCTCACGCATCATTCTAGGTATGAAACGATTCTCTTTAGCGAGGATTTGTGGGTTATAGAATCTGATGTAGTGGTTGGGTTTATCCAGCGTGTGTTCACTGATCGCAGACTTCTTCGCAGTCTTCGAAGACCTTGCGTGTTTCATGTCAGCAATGTGTTCTTTTACCCGTGTTTTTATGATCCTCTTTATTTGCCCAATGTATGATAATCCACACTCACAATCGAGCTTGTAGACACCTGCATCCTGGAGTGGAATCATCAAATAAATACCGCGCTTAAACCCGTTAAAACGTAGTTTTATTATGTATACAAGTCGCGAAAACTTAATAAAATATTAGAAGAGTAATCGCTTAGTATTATACATAACTCTGAAATCCTGAATCCTACATGACTTGAGGGCCGAAAGCGGTCGCATTAGCAGATTCGTATGACTAACATGACAAGTATCAACATAAAGTGGAACTTTATATGTCTTACAACTACTAGAATATCTATAATAGACACGCGGCAATATCATGCGAGTCTCCAAGAGCACCGCTTTAGGCCCCTAGATAGCACCGTAGGTAAGTAAATCTTTTCTCGCTTTTTGTCTCGCATACTATTATACAATTAACGTTATTTTGAATCAAAATATTCAATGTTTCAAAGCGTTAATAATTATTTTTCGCAGAACGCATTGTGAGGTCCGTGTCAAACTACGGTTTTACCAGATTAGCTGCAAAATCTTGCGCAGTACTTTGTATGAAAGACCGTTATTGCTAACTCGGAGCATCTATACATTTTGGCGAAGTCTATACCTACCTTATCTCTTTATTGAACCTTTTATCCACCAGACACAATATATTCTTATATGTATTATTTACGTATATCACATGGACGTGCTGTTTCATTATTTGATAGCAATTATTTGTAAAATGAATCAATTTATCAGTCCTTTGTAAAGGCTCTCGTTGAATCATTATTTTTTTGTAACCACAACATCATGATTCAAGATTTTCATGAAAAAACCTTTAATTCTGTTTCGTTATTAAACTATAAATAATAATATAGTCCGCTTTTTGTATTTGAATTAAAGCAGATTGAGCAAGATATTTCAATTTCCTAGATTTGAGTCATAGAAATGTTATATGAGACCGCTTATTAAAAATATTACTTAATACGAGATATGGTTACATAGTCTTTTGCTGCAGATATTAAATACATGCATCCAAGCAGTACTCGATAACAGTGCATTCGCTTTGGATGGATTAGACAGGGTTACTACCTCGTTAAAGTAAACTTTAAAATGTTTAGATGCATCAGTGGCTAAAGCAACCGCGTCTCATGACGTAGTTATGTGGTTTTAGTGTATTTAGAGGTCACGCATTCACATATGTTTCGTTGCATTAAATTTTTATCTAGGCGCTATTCACCCCGGAACAATTTATTCAATTGTTTCGCGGAAATATCAATCTCCAGGAAGAATAGGATCCTATGTCTATTTTTGATATTGAAATCACCGATTATTCCAAATTTCAGGAAAAACGGTCGCGTAGTTCGGGTAGACTTAATTTCACATTTAAAATATTAATATTAATGACGGGATAGAAAATGTGCAAACTGACTTGGACAAGTGTGACGAGTAAACCGTCCGATTCCCTGATAGGGTGCCCAAATCCAATAGTAGAGTTTTTTTGAGATGCTATTTTTTTATCTTTTAAATTTTGTTCAATTTTGTACTTAGTCACTCATGGTTAGTCAACCCTAGGTACTCCAGAGAAAGCTATAATTGTAATGTCTCGTGCGGTCGTCTTTCACGTGGTCGAGCTTTATGTTACACATTTGCCGGCAAGAAATTGCTTCTATAAATTGCTGAGCCTGTTTAAGAGCCTGGATTGCATTACAAGATACATGACATTTATTATAATTGCCATATCCATATGTTGTCTATATTCCGGCTTATTTGCTGCACTCGGAGGAGTTTAAGAAACGATTAATTTAAATTATTCTCGGCGATATTATTTTTAAGTTACGCGAACAATAACGAGATTCTTGTGGTCGAGACGACTAGTGAATGTAATCCTGCCTCATAAATCATCGTGTGCTCCACAGGTCCAAGCAATAGTACTTTAATCCACAGTGACGACTTGAGCTTTATAAAGCGCAATATAGGCTGCATATTGAATAATGCCCACATCTATGGACCGCGACGTTGTGTTACAAGACTGACCCCCTTGACTCCATCCAAGTTCGAGTCATCCACGATCCTATATTCTCAGATGGGTTTGAATCGCTACAGAGAGACTGAGCCTCTTTTCATATTCTACAGCCTGTTGTGTAGTACCACGGGTAGTGATTCCAGGAACATTTTGATTTACATTACCAACGCATCGCTATCGGCAGGATATTCATTTACATTTCCTTGAGCTACCACATTATCTCGCATACTGTAAGGATTTGAAGGGAACTTCCCGCAGCCATTTTTCCTTTGCGTTATATCATGAGGATATTTAAGTAGGGAGTCATAAAATTTCAAAACCGACAACGCGTTGGCAATAATAGTCCTGCCCTGGTGTAGTAACAGGCACACCTAATGGAATGCTTATTTGTTTTTGACAACAAAGGAATGTACAATACAATAAATATCTTTTTCGCGAATTAAAATACTTGAAAGTGAAGTTGTTAACTTATGGTTATTTTCCTATATGAGAATTTGAACAGTCACTAATTAAGGTTAATGTCCCATTAACTAACTTTGAGTGCGGAAGTAAACATGTTCAAGAGATAATCTTAGAATGTAATATCATTTATCTTTAGTAATTAGAAACTTATATAGCTTACAATTATATGATCTACTAAAGAGATATTATAGGTGCGACGTATGGATGGTATAATTGACGAGAAGTGCTAGACTTGATGGAAAGCGAAGATGTATTGTTAGAAAAAGCACAATTATGATTCAATAGTTTTAATTATTCGCTGCTGCATTGTAAGGATGGATTTATAGAAGAAAAAATGTATTTGCCTTAATTGATTTTGGATGTGAAGTTAACTGCTTATTCTTCGTTTTTCCATCTTTTCACTTGAAATGAGGTTTGTAATGTATTATTAAAATAAAATAAAATATATCACTATTCAAGTTCTTGTTTGAAATAGTTTTAATTAGAGATGTATACAATATTATGCAATATTAATTTGCCAATACGCAGATATATTTCAATTGTATACGCATCGTATTCATTCGTATTAAACGGGCAGGCAAGTGACTGCAGCATATTAAACCTAGCAAGATTTGTCTACTCTAAACTTTAAGGATGTTTTCGGTACAAAAATGATTAATGCCCAATATTAATGACTAAAATTTGTATCCTCCAATATATAGTTTTTTGTATACTTTGGTGAACTAATTAATTAGATTGTTTAAGGAACGTGCATTATTTATATTTGTATTCCTATAACATAAACAAACTATTTCGCTACAAGTATCAATTTTGGCGATTCTTTCGTTAAATATGTTCTAATGTACAGAGACCGGGGTGTGTCCCTAGATACAATTATATCTATCAGTCGCAAAAACCTAACAAAATACTATAATGTTATTAGATGATTTTTTATTCCCTTTTTAAAACGAGAAGGTAATTATCCTTATATTGAGAAATTCATTGAATATTATATTTTAAATAGAAATCTCGTCGAATAAAGGACTCTGCGCTGTCAAACCACCTGTTACGTGCATTAAGTGTGCACCTGTTTTAATTCCATCTGTCGTTACACTGACAGGCTGAGACACAACGTGGCCATGTATAGATCACTAATTGTGAGCGGGAGCAACTTGATCCATATCTGAAGCGAGTTGCGGCTTTCTGAATTTATTTCGGTAATTGGTATTGAGTAGTTGAGATTCAGCTATTTTTGGAATGGGAAGTATTATGGAATTAAGATGTGATGAGAGAACCACATATCCCGTTATCCAATGGATACGGATTCGAAACTCAAAGACTCGTGGAAAAATAACACCAATTTAATAAAATAAATAAATTGGCAGACAAATACACATACTGTGATAGTAAAAACATCAACCTCAAGGTTTATTGGTTTATTTGGTCAAAGCAAAAAAGTTTTAGATATAGTAAATTGGATATTTTCTTTTGCCTGGTAACTGTGTTTGAGTAATTTATAATGCATGAGACATGTGAGTATTAGGTACTTGCGAAAGATAAAACTTGTGAATATTTACTCGAGGGAAATGTCTTCAGTATCTTTCTGCAAGACCTTTCTTGAGGTCTAGCGTGCACCAAGAATTATTGATCCGATTTTTTCCGCAAAATCTGTACCGTATTGATCCTACACCGGATTGAAATTCGGACGTGCTCTTTCCCTCCTAAAATCTGTTATAACTAATGAAACTAGAAGCGCGCGCACCACAAAACTTATTCCGCACCGGATTGAAATTCTGTTCCTCGGACGCACATTGAACTATACCGCGTCGGAAGGCATCCAATGATCGCCGGCTTCCGTAGACGCACACTTAGCTCGATAGCCACCGATAGTTACCGATGTAACGGCTTTCAGACACATAATTAGCATAGACAGGGTAGCGCAAGTGTTTTGCGCTGGCAATCTTCTTGGACGAGACATGAAGCCCTGATCCTCGACGAATAAAGAGTCTTTGCCAACTATACCAGATACAAGTGGGCAATCGCCAAGCACGGCCGCTGCGTTAGCTAAACTGCAGTATCGCAACAGGTCTGGGATTCTAAGTGTATACGCGGATCCGAAGTTAAAAAAACCCGGATATTCCGTACACACGAAACCACTGACGCTAATAGTATAATTTTGTTGCCTTCAGTTGTTATGTAAATGTTTGTTGAATAATGATAAATAAGTAGAGAAAGTAGATAGGCTCACAAATTCATGTCCATACACTATAGCCCGCCTTTGGCTTCTTAAGTATATATCTTGCAAATATCTTGAAACCAGCGCAATCAATCACTCTCACCAAATTAAGTATTCTCCAGGGCGGCCGCCATTTAATAAGTTCATCAACTCATTGCACTTGCCAAAAATCTTATTATTTCTTACTTGTCTGTTTATTTAACACCGCAAACGAAATCCGACGACACAATGGCGGCATCCTTGTGTAGTAAATCATAATTGGGAGGGGCTGAGATAGATATACATACGTACCAGTATAAAAAAAGAGAAGGAATTAATAGAGTATGGATAAGCGCCTCACAAAAAACGCGTAATGCATTAATTTTAACTTCTAAACGAAGATAAAAGCTAATAATTACATATTAGTGTTAGCAATCACAAAATTACGTATCTCAGTATTCTTGCAATAACTAACACATTTGTTATAAATACTCGATCACCCGCAACGAATTAGCCAACATTGCTGATTCGAAACATAAAAGTTGGTTGCGAAAAGTGAAATTAACTCTCATGAAACATGTTTGTCTGAACGTGTATAAACAGTTTCGATTGTTTGAAAAAACAATTGGCATTGGGTTGATATTTCCATAGAAAAATATCTATCGTTCATTCATTATTATAGAGAAGTATTGATTTTAAAAATGTATATAGTCATAATCAAGCTATCATTATATTGCGGTCCGTCCCAAGCTATTGTGTTGAAACTCGGGGTCCGCTTTCTTATATTGTCTCCTTTACTTCGATCAATTGTTGGTATTTCTGATTGCGATAGTCTTAGCATAATATAGCGCTATTGACAATTTGATGAAATATAACGCTATTGAGATTTGTTTTATTTTTTACTCTCATTTGTAATTTTTATATGTGTGAATTTGGAAAAAGAAATATCAACCGAGTTTTAAAAGTGTTTCACGAAGAAATTTCGGTCATGTTAATTAAATTCATTTTAAAGACCCACTTACTAATAAGTGAGTAATTATTTATTGTATGCTTTTTTATTTGTATTCTTAAAATTATTTCAATCACCTCTTTTAGTAAGTATATTCTATTTCTGCAACGCACCGTGTATTTGATTATTTTGCACCATTATTAGCATGTTTTCGTGGCGTGAAGGAATAAATCGATGGTCTGTGTATTCTATGCTTATGATGCACTTGTAATCAGACTCCATACTTATGTTGAACGATGTAAGAATATCATAAATTATTTCTCAGGCCAATAAACTTTTGCTTTCACCGAAACAAACTGGCTGTCACGATAAGATGTTTCTGGGTTCTTATCGGGTTTTCTCTTAAGTATTTATCGCCTTATCAGGCCTGTCACTTTCAATTTTCTTTGTTCTAGTATTTGCACTCTTATTTGGCTGTATTGACTTTTATGAATTTCCAGTATTGCTGATAAAATCAAGAGTACCTAAGGCAATATCTGAATTTTTGTAGGAAGAGAAACAGCATAATATCGTAAGCTACAGATTTGAGACTTGGTTAGTCCCCTTGAAGTTTTGCATCTTAGGAGGTCACCCCCATGATCAATTCCTAGCTATGACACTATCAATTGCATCTATGACGCAATGAAATTAACTTTGGACTATTTATTACACACATGTTGCTGGTGTTCATTGTAGTAACATAACAAACATTTCGAAAGTAGATAATTAGTGTTAAAGTAATTAACAACTGTTCATGACGTGTCATGTTGTTTAAGCATAGGCTTGACAAATACCAATGAACTCAAATTTATTAGATTTAAATCAAAATCATATATAACAAACTCAGTTTTTAAATAAGATCCTTTTTTATTTCAACTTTGACATAATGGTCTTATAATTATGTCCAAGAGGTCGCAACAATATCTATGGTCCAGTGTAATAATACTCAACAATAACAAACGGGTCATGAGAATTCCCAAACAATCTTCATTATAAAACTGAAAAAATGTTACTATCAATACAATTACAAAATTTGCACTAAAACAAACATATCTGCAGATAATCTCCATTGTTTGTTATATTAATTAAGACACGTAACAAGGCAAAGATAAATTGGAACAGAACATTAGAAACAGCGTCTCGCGTGATAAGGTATCAAAGATTACTATACATTCGCAATTCATGTAGTTGATTTGAAAATGTTTCAGGAAATTATATTGTAATCTAACTCTCATTTTGTAATCAATTATTATTGTGTGTATTCCGAAATGAACCGGAGATTGAAATTGAATAAATTTCTCATCATTTTGTCTCATTAGTTTTCTTAAACAACATTATCTATAAAAGTTTTAATGTTATTGGCACTACTTATGTTATGTATTTCACCAAGTATTACTGCTTTTGGAGAAATGTTTCTTTTTACTTATGGATATTCTGGAAGTAGAAATTCATGTCTACAGATAAATAAAATTAAAGTGTAATGTTTAAATTATATTTATATTTTGGACCATGAGATTACGAAAATGCAATTTTTAGAATTTTTATACGTCTGTCTATCTGGATGTTCCGGGTAATCTTTGAAACGGTTGGACCGATTTTGACGGGACTTTCACTGGCAGATAGCTATGTTATAAAGAGTAACCTGGCTACTTTCGCTTTTGAGGGTTCCGTGAAAATAAATTCCACGCGAACAAAGTCGCAGGCACAGCTAGTTAATAATATAAAAACGGTCCACTACTGGGCCACGGGCCTTGCAGTCTATCACAGGATAATGGACTGAATGCTCGCTACACTTGTCACACACATAGGTAACCTTATTGTTGATACGTAAATAGACGTAATTATTATTAGCAATAACAGTACCTATTAGTACGCAATTGATATAGACAAATAAGGCTTTCGATAATTTGAATGAACAATAACAAACAAACTTGGAAATCGGGTTAGGATTTTTCGCTCGTATACATTAAAATGTATACGAGCGAAACTGCCTGGAAAATCTTAGTCTAATGCCCTTTTTAATAACTAACAAATTCAAAGTCTCGAAAAACATCCTAGTTTGTATTTTGTCTTTAAATAAATGGGGATGATTTTTGAACCGTAAATTAATTTACTGTATATTTTTTCATGTTTTGAAATTAAAGCTATAATTATTTTTATATTAATTTTCCATACATTTCCATCTCTGATTTCGGCTTATTGTTTTTTGCGTTTATTTATATTAATATCCAAGATGTGTAAGATTAAATGGATCAAAAGATAGGTAAAAAAAATGCAATAAAGACTGATTTGCTAAAAGCCTCAGTAATTTAATTTTACTGTGACGGAGACGATGTGTTCTTTCCAAGATTTCCATTAAAGTAATTGCTTCTTCGATTTTAAACTCGTTAAGCTGACATAAGACGGATAATATTTTTCTTTCAATTAGATGTATCAACCAAAGTGATCAATATACATAATATATCCGTGCAGGAACGCAGAAAGAATACAATTTCCTGCGGCCGGGCGGCCTGTCGTAAGAGGCGACAAAACAAACCATAGCCAGGTCGTAGGGTATTTGCCCGTCTGCTACATCACTGGTCTAGAGTATGCCGCCGTAACAACCTTGAGTTGTGTTCCGGCATTAGCGGCCGGGTTTCAGTGTCCCTTTAGAGAGCGGTAGCACATTGGTAGCACCTTTGGTGTTTCGTAAGCGATGGTAACTGCTTCTGTGTTGAACTTGAGAAAAAAATTGAATGTCGTGATGTCCGTTGAGTTCTGTGCCTCTCAACTAAATGGATTCAATTTGGTTGATCCATCTAATATCAGTATTACATTATGACTACATCTGAAATGCTGGCTGAGATGTCATCTCACACTTAATTTGTGAGAAGTAAAATCGTGCTTTATGCAATTCCGCAGCCTGAGACGGATGCTATGGGGTGTGTAATGTGGTGCAAAATGCTATGTATTGTGCGAGACAAACTCCGTGGGAATTTTTGTATACGAGCCATGCATACATAAATAACGAGTTGCTAGCACATCATCGGTTTGTTTCAAAATTATTAACTAGCTGAGATAGTTTATTAGGCAGATTGTTGCTTAATCTCCAGGATTTATTAGGATTAACAGCAGCGATAACCGTTGTTATTTGGATTGAACAATGATTTGTTTATGTCTTCTTTTGTTTACTTTCACATCAATTATTGTTTATCGTTCATAGGTAGTATTATAAGTTCTTGTATTTGTCTTGAGAAATCATTTATTTGTTTGTTACTGTCACTGGATTTTTCTTGTGACTTCGTTCGGTATGTGAATTTGTAATCAAAATCCCGCGAAAACTGTTTTCGGCATTTTTTTAGTTTAGTTAATTTATGTTAAATCCATGTCGCGGTAATTATACAATTTTACAGTATGAAATTTTTTAATTTCATTCGCGTTATTGAAAGTACATATATAACAAGTTTTATTATATTCGATTAATTCCCAAGGTCGTGGAGAAGAACAAAATAAAGTCATTTTCACACTCCCAAACAACAGTTTATTTTTATGCCCATAATAGTACAGCTTAACCGACTGGTCTCCTTGTCCGTAAAAGAAGATTCATTCGCGACTCGTTATAAAGAGCACAGTTTTATAATGAGTATAAGACGAGACTGATATTCAGTCTTGTGCCAATTTAGTTCGATACATAAAGTGACCGGACCAAAAAAGGTCTGGCACAAATTCGTTTGCCAATGCCCAGTCGAGTATTTGTGCGAAATATTTTTCATTGTCTTTAATATCTATAACATACTTGAATAGTATTTTATCCATCGCCTTTACCAGACCATTTTCAGGGGAACTTTAGAGATCTGGGATTTCGTTAATGCTTTATTGCGTTAATATGTTCCTCTTTATTTATTTACTAGTTTGCCCCGTGTCAACCCGTGGGTTGTAGCTCTATTTTATGTAGATTAAAATTTAATTTGACTTTTTACATACAAGTATAACCCTTCAGTGAAAATTTATCTAACTGATGGTGAATATTGTTAAAAATCCCGTTGCGTGGTTTAGGAGTTAGCGGATACACAAACAGACAGACGTGGAAATTGACTTTGTTTATACTACACAGCCATCAATAACAATATTACACCACAAATAACGTATAAACTAAGTTCATATAGTCTAGACAAATGCCCAGCAAAACATAGAGGTGAGTCGAAGCCGACCTGATTTGAAGTAATATAATGAAGGACATGTTGCTTATGACAAGGTAGGCATTTGTTAAGGAATTGAAAAGATGCGATTTCAGCGCCATCTATTTTGTTAATCTGTCTACTCCATGGAAACGACGTCATTTATTGGGATAAGAAGTAACCTAAGTGTTGACTTGGGATATAAGTTACCCCTGTGCCGAGTTTCATTCGTATACATCCATTAGTTTTCAAAAAAGATGCGACCGCAGCGCCATCACTATTTTCGTCTGTCCCACGGAAACGACGTCATTTATCGAGATAAAAGTATCCTAAGTTATAACTCGGGATATAAGCTAGCTCCGTTTCAATTTTCAATTATATCTGTTCAGTAGTTTTCATGTAATGATCTAACAGACGAACAAAATTCAAAAAAAAATATTTACGAAATCTCCTGGTCCGAATTATTATAATATCCCCCAGAATTTTATCATATTTTTAAACGCATTGTACAAACTCGAACGATTTAGAGATTTATTATAGTATAGGCTTACAGACTAACGGTCATATAAATTAAACTATATAAATATTATAAAAATAATGTTAATTACAAGACTTAACATATAAACTTAATCAGGTAAGTAGCTTAGGAAACATATTTATTTAACTATTTATTTGAAAAATGAAATCCATAACGTGAAGTGAGGATAATCTGCAGTTTGGCTAAAAATTATTATAGTTTAAATTGAAATAATCTTTATTATTATTCTTATTCATTATATTTCTAAGTGTTGGATTTAGTTAGAAATATGTGAACCTTTTAATTTTGCCTCGTATTACTTCGTGTAATTATGTTATCTCTTACCTATCTTCCAACCTACCCACCTCTGTAGATTAATGGTCAAAATATTTTAACCACCTATCCGTTATTTGCTTTGACCTAGTATTATTTTATTTTTCATTGCTGTAGATTTCATAGCTTGCTCACTAATTATTTGGCTTTAAATTTTTTATGTCTGCATTCATCTCCCGATACTGAGTATTAATACTTATCTGCTAACTGCTGAGCGTTTTAAATTATCTAATAATGTTAGGAAACAAACAGGCTTGTTAGTAAACAAAGCGAAATCTTCTCGCCCATTCAGCAATTGTTACCGCATTCATAATACACAATAAATAATGTATTATATAGGTAAATACTACGAATATTAATGAAACATGTTTTGTAATTATTTGTTACGCTTCTTGAAGCATATTTTGCATTCAAGTATTTAAGAGAAAAACATTGTTTAGAAACAACCATAATTTTTGTAACCTAATTTGCTTTTACACGTACTACTACACTACGGGTCCTACGATTTATATAATTGTTCACCATAAGGCAAACGCTCCCTGCCAGAGTCACGTCACATTTGAATTCTAGGTCGCACGTTTGTACACGATCGCGTGTGAGCCAAGTTACTCGCTAAAAAGTAGTTTTGGCCACATGTCGGCCCATTGGTTGGAACCAGACGCTTGTAACATTGTCCTGGGTAACGCTTTTGTGTTAAATTCCAGTAACTAAAGTAACTAAAACAAAAATGTATGTAGATATCTGTTGTACTTTAGTTCTTTCATTACAAATCGTAGAACTTATTTGCCGATTGTTGTAACGAATGTTTTCTTTTAATGTTTCCCGTCTATTAACTTTCTAATTTTGGCAACCACTGATCATATTCTACTATTAATATTTTGGACACGGTCTTACGTAATCACCTCTGTAATAATATCCGTCAAACAGTCAAGTATGCCAGTGGCGATATCGATCGTCGTCAATTCGGAGCCTAATAGTGGTTACGAAATGTTTGTATTAGTCTCTGTCTGTTTATTCCTTTTTGCAAATTGCCGCATTACTCATTTTCACCTATTGGCTATATTAGTACGTATATGACAGTTGGGTCCGAAGATAATAGATCACTCGAATTTATTACTTTGGGTGAAGTATAAGAATTTTTAACTAAACATGTTGCTGGGGAGTTTCTTGCCGCTTTTTCTCCTTAAACAACGATTACCCGTTATGAAACGGTGTACATAGAATAGGAACTTTTGAATTCGTATATTAATAGTTGTATCGTATATGTAAAGATGTGCAATCAATGATGTGAGTGTAAGCTGTATTAGATTGTACTAGACGTTGAGATATTTTATCACATTACGACTTATCATCCTTATCTGGAACAATAACGATTATTGAATAAACAATTGAAATTCAGATTATTGTTTTCATAGGTTCCTAGTACTTATCCTTTTCTTGGTGCTTGATTCGCTGGTAAAGGATGAATAGTATTGTAGCTTTAGGTTGCTTTTTCAAACGGCCAAGCCTTGACAGTGCCTCACTAACATCAGCGTAGGCTCTAAGGCCGAGAGGGGCTGAAAGTGACGCGGACCGCCCGGGACGCTCGACTCCTGGACTTCCCCCCAGGACCCGAGAGCGCGACTAGGGCGAACCGCGTCGCCGAGGCCCTTCGAGGGCGCTCAAGGATGGCCGAAGTCATCCGCCCCGTAAAGCGTGGGGAGCTTTACGTCTCAGGGCTGGATGAGTCGGCCACAGTAGATGGGCTTCGCAGTGCCATCGCCAGCGTGGGCAACTGCCTGCGCGACGATGTTAAGGCGAGGCACATCGGCATAGGACCTGGGGGAATGGGCGCATCATACGTGATGTGCCCCGTCTCTGCAGCCAAAGCCATCGCCGAGCGGGGCCACCTTTTGGTGGGCTTCACCTCGGCGAAGGTGGAGGCTCTGGAAGCCCGGCCCATACGTTGTTACCGTTGTTTCAACGTCGGCCACGGCACCCAGACTTGCCCGGACTCGTGCCCGGACCGGACCGGCTTGTGTCTCCGCTGCGGTAAGAGCGGACACAAGCAGCCGGACTGCACAGCCCGCGATCCCCACTGCGCCGTCTGCGCGGCGGGGGGCAAACGCGCTACCCACCCGACGTTGGCGAGGCACTGCCAGCCCCCATATGTCAAGGGTAAATTCGTCCACCCGAGGGCGAATAAACGACCGACGAGTGGAAAGGGGGTACCTATGGACACCTAAATGCCCAGTACACCCCTAACACTCTTCCAAGCTAATGTTAACCACTCCCCGACGCCCAGGACCTGTGCCTGCAGGCGATGGCGGAGTGGCAAGCAAACTTGGCCGTAATAAGCGAACCTTATTACGTACCCCAGCCAGGAACTGGGTGGGGATCTCGACGATGTGGTAGCCGTGGTCGCCAGAGCCGGATCTGGCACACCGCTCACCAGTCTCGAAAGAGGAAAGGGCTACGCGGTGGCGGAAAGCGGAGGTTACGTCATCATAGGCGTGTACCTCACGCGGAGCCGCCCCTGGCGGAGTACGAGCTCGCCTTGACTCCATTAGGGCAGCCGTCGGCAGACTAGCGCCGAAGACGATATTCGTCCCAGGCGACTTCAATGCCAAGCACCAATCCTGGGGAACGCGATTACCGATGTTAGGGGACGGGCCGTTGAAGACTGGGCGCTTCAATCCAACCTGTCCATCCTGAACCAGGGGTCGGTCCAGACCTGCGTACGTGCGCGGGGTGGATCGATCATCGACTTGTCATTCGCCACACATGCGGCCGCCCGCAGAGTGGTAGGATGGAGAGTGCTGGAGGAGGTGGAGACTCTGTCTGATCACTTGTACATCAGATTCGAGCTCTCCCCTCGCCTAGCGCTAACCCTGTTCAGGGCCCCTCCCGGCTCCCACGCTGGGCTCTTACCAAGCTCGACGCGGAGCAGGCCGAGGAGAGGGCTATCATCGAATGCTGGACCTATCCAGCCGACCTGGGGAATCTGGAGGCGCAGGCTGAGCACATGCGCAAATCCCTCAAAAGGATTTGTGACGCTGCTATGCCTCGAGCCAAACGACCGCCGCCGCGTACATCGGTCCACTGGTGGACTGAGGAGCTGGCTGAACTGCGGAGGGCAGTCCGCAGAATCAGCCACAGGCTCAAACGCAGCAGAGCGCGTCGTCCTCCAGACTATGTTGAGGAGAATGGACTCGTGGGGAGTTCAGAGAGGCCAGAAAGGCCCTTTCGATCGCAATTCTGCGAGCGAAAGCCCGGGCTCGGGAGGAGCTCCTCGAGACACTGGACCGGGACCCTTGGGGCGTCCGTACCGTGCGGCCCGCAACACGTTGCGGCCCTGCACCTCCACGGCTACGGAAACGCTCGAACCCGAGGTCCTCCGGTCGGTTATCGATGGGCTCTTCCCGGATCCGGGGATCTTCACCCCCCGATATGGGTCCAATCATTCCCGACACCTCGGAGGTGGAGCCTCACTCATCACCGAGGAAGAGCTAGACGTCGCCCTGGACCGGCTCCGGGGCAGGAAGACGGCTCCGGGACCCGACGGGGTTCCGGGTCGGCTCCTCTTCCTGGCCGCCAAACACCTACGCGGCCAGCTGCGGGAACTGTTCGATGCCTGTATTCGCGCAGGTCAGTTCCCGTCGCAATGGAAGGAGGGCCGATTATGCCTGATTCCCAAGGGAGGCCGTCCTCCCAACGATCCGTCCGCCTACAGGCCCATAGTGCTGCTTAACGAGGTCGCCAAGGTTTTCGAGAAGATCTTAGCGGAACGCCTCGTTAAGCATCTCGATACTGTGGAGCCGGGGCTAGCACAGACGCAGTTCGGGTTTCGGCGGAGGCGCTCCACGTTGACGCCTTCGAGACACTGCGATCTGTAACGGACGACGCAGTCCAAGCAAAGGATACTGTCCTGGCGGTTTCGCTAGACATAGCGAACGCCTTTAACAGCCTCCCTCACGAGACGATTAGGAGGGGCTTCGTGCACACGGAGTCCCCCGTACCTCACGAGGCTGTTGGGCGCGTACCTCCAGGATAGATACATCCTTTGGGAGGGCGGCGAGTCCGAGAATCGCGCGATAGGTCGGCGACGCGTCGCGTGCGGCGTACCACAGGGATCGGTCCTCGGGCCGGTTCTTTGGAACGTCGGTTATGACTGGATCCTTCGGGTTCCGGTCCTGCCCGGAATAGGGCTAATCTGCTTTGCGGATGACACCTACTCACGGCACGCGCTGCGTCATTCGCGGAATCCGTGGACCTCGCCAACGCCGGGCTGGCGATCGTGGTCCGAAGAATAGGTAGGCTGGGCTTGAAGGTCTCCCCGCGAAAACGGAGGCCATCATGTTCCATAGGCGGTTTCGCAATCCCCGCGGACTTGTCCGTTACAGTCCAAGGGGTGGACATTCGTGTAGGCCCCAGATGAAATATCTGGGGCTAATTCTTGATGGGAAATGGCTGTTCAAAGCGCACTTTGAGCAGCTAGTTCCCAAGCTCGTGAGGTCCGCAGGCGCCCTCTCTCGGCTTCTTCCCAACGTGGGGGGACCCGGGGGGACGACTAGGAAACTCTACATGGGCATCCTTAGGAGTATGGCCCTGTACGGTGCACCCGTATGGTCCACTGCACTTCACCGCCACAATAGGACTTTGTTGTGCCGCGCACAACGGGTCCTGGCGGTGAGGACCATCCGAGGATACCGTACAGTGTCGTGGACGGCGTCGACACTCTTGGCAGGCGATCCGCCCTGGCCTCTCCAGGCGGACGTGATAGCCAAAGTTCGGCGCTCCCGACAGGATGCTCTCGCCCGTGGCCTGGTCTATGGCCAGGCCGAACTCCAGGTGATCAGGACGCGGGAAACCGCGGCCATGATCCAATCTTGGTCAGTAGAGTTGGAAAACCCTGTTGCTGGCATTGACACGGTGGAGGCGGTTCGACCGCAGCTGTTGCGATGGCTCTCGCGGAAACGCGGGACCCTGACCTTCAGAATGACACAGATACTTACCGGGCACGGTTGCTTCGATAAGTATCTGTGTCAAATTGCGGGCTGCTTGCCTTCACCCCAATGCCGCCAGTGTGGCGCGCTGGACACGGCGTTACACACGCTAGTCGAGTGCGCAGCATGGGCACCTCAGAGGTTTGAACTCGAGACACTTGTAGGACCGATCGAATCGCTGGGCGATCTGGTGCAAGCCATGCTGCACAGCGACGATTGGTGGGTGGGTGCGGCCAATTTCTGCGAGACGGTAGTGTCTCATAAGGAGGCCGCGGAACGAGATAGGGAGAGAGATGGTAGTGCGCATGCGTCTCGCGGGCGCCGACGTCAGTTGGGAGCCCGGAGGCGCAGGTATGCGCATGACCTCCCTCCCTGAAATACCGCTGCAGGGGCCCTCTAGCATCTAGGGAGCAGAGGAGTCTTCACCCCTGTTGACGAAGTGAGTTTGCCTCTCCCGGGGCATTCTCAAGCACTTGTGCGCTAGGATCGGTGTGGGCGTAACTACGTTCTGTATCTCACGCCTTTCCTGCCATAAGCGCGGGGCACATGGGAGGAGGGTGGTTTTAGTGGGGTATTGATTAGTCGAGTCTCCACACAAGCCGGTTGATTATTGTTTGGATTGCCTCAGTGGAAAGCCTCCATGATCAACAACGGTCTAATCCCTAGCAAAGGACCCGGTATGTGCGAAATGCATTTCCCCCGCCTTAAAAAAAAAAAAAAAAAAAAAAAAAAAAAAAAAGGCTCTAAGGCCACTATAATTTTCATTGTCATTAAATTTCGCGTGTCGGTGATCATACTAAATTTCATTCGTACGTGGGACATTCATCCGTGTAATTTATGTTAAGTATGAAATAATTACTGACGTTGTAATCATCGTTGTATTTTGACAGTAAATAATGTTAGGAAAGAATAGGTATTTTAAGTAGCTTAATAGGTCAAAAATGTTATAAACGCGATGTACAAAGTATATGCATGAAATGGTACCGAATGAATTTTATTAAATATGAAAGGTATTTTTAGATTTACATGTGTTAAATTCGTAATGAAAAATATTTGGCAGCTATGTAAAGCAGGGAGTATTTTGATTTTTTGTTTGTTTATCTTATATTAATCAAACTGATCAAATTGTTTTATCTCTACATTAATATTATCTCCGTATCTTTAAAAATCTGCGACAGTATAGGGTATAATAAAACTAATCTTTTATAGTAGGAGCGTGGGTATGACATATTTATAGCATTCATTAGTTATGACTTCATCATTCGGCTTGTTGACATTGCCATTGTACTTCTGTTCATTTTGCTGCTGCATAGATAGTGTGATCTAAACAATCATTTGTCGTTTCAGTGTTCATAAAGCGATAAAGGTCATGGTTATTGGCTCTGTTTTCGTCGTTGCTTACGTTATTATAGACTGAATAACCGCCGGTCAGGTGACACGAAAATCTTCAAATTATTCATCTGTTGCTTCCCCTACCGCAAAAATAATTGTGTGTACCATTAGTTCCTCCAACCGCGAAAGCTTAGTAATCTTTGATTCTCAATAAAACGGCTGGCGCTGGTCTTTGCACTAGACACGTTTAAATTTAAGTTAGCAGCATAAAAATACCTTTATTTCCTGTTTCCTCTTTCTTGACAACTGAGGCAATGAATTATAAACGTTATACCATTTTCTTATATTGAGTAAAAATGCTGGTCACGTCACGATCGTTGATGGCATCCTCTACAGTGTTTCCTTTTTGTATGACATGTCTTATCTATACATAGACTTAGATATTTCATTAATTTGTTTCATAGACGAATATGGATCTACTTAATTCTATAGAATCCTTGTAAATTCCATTGTAAGTTATTAACACTTCCGAGTACGCATTATGCCTCTCGTGAGTTCATACATTGATGACTTATTTATGTTCGGAGTAAATACAGTTCTTTTCCTCACCATCCCGTCTTGGGTCGTCTTCCATTTATGGTCAGGACTGAATCTTCATGTAAAAAAGCAAACAAAAATGTTCACCTCCTTTGAAACCACGTTTAGCATCTTAAACTCGTGACGATAGGTTTTTTTTTGGATGTAATAATATCAGCGTTACTTCCTCTATCAGATTTTGACCTTGTTTCTGAACAATAAGACTTCGCAGCTGTTCTCGGTACGGTCCTGACAGGTGTTTATTATTTATTTATATTTAGTATTATACTTATAAAAATTTATCACGCTTCGAGGATCGTATCCGGTGGTAGCAAACGTCGAAAATAATGCATTTACGTCGTCTAGAACATACAAACTCGTTATACCATACAAAAGTAAGGCCGTCAATTCGTGTGCAACTTAGAAATAATGCTAATTAAATTAATTAGCCGACCACTAGCTCGTATCTCAGTATTTAATGTTTGAGCCATAAGCATAATATAAATATTATTTTCTTTTCCCTTTCTCTTGTGTGTAATTTCAACAGAATTTATTATTTCCGTAGTAACTTTTTTCCTAAATTGATCATGTCTGCTGCTGTGGTTCTGTTATTTTCGGATGCTGTAGTATTTATTTTGCGGTCTTACAAACCATTAGTAGTTTTCTTAATTATTTTGATAGCTTTAGTTTGAAACAAATCTTTATTATACGCATATTTTTTTATTGTTCTTTGAATCAGAGAATTTTAAACGTTGTTGTAGCACAGGCTTACTAAAGATTTTGAATATTATAACCGTATGTTTTACTTCTTGTTATTAAATTTTTTATTCTAAAAATATGGATATATTTCACTTCAATGTTAGTTTTATCTTTTTTGTTTTTTTATTGCTTGAGTTCAGCAGACAGGCAGACGGCCCATCTGATGGAAAGCGGTTACCATCGCCTATGGACATTTGTAACACCAAAGGTGCTACCAATGTGCTGCCGCTCTCTTAAGGAAGACTGGAACCTAAACACAACCAAGGTTGTTATGGCGATATGCTCTAGACCAGCGGTGGTAGCCATCCAGACGGGCAAATACTCTACCAACTGGCTGTGGGTTGTTTTGTCGCCTCTTACGACAGGCCGCCCGGCCGCAGAAAATTGTATTCTTTCTCCGTTCCTGCACGGATGAAAAATTATCTATTGTAAAGCCGTAGTGGATAAGATGTTTTACATCAGTTACGTGGGTTCAAACCGTAGTATGCACCGTTTAAACAGTTTTTTTACTTAATATGCTTATTATTAGATTTCCGACTTGCTAATATTGAAGGAAACCATTATGATAAAACGTTTGCATCGAGATTATTAATGTTTGAAATTTAATTCGTTTTGCGAGTATACCGTCTCTGGACTGTAATAGAGATTTCCGAGCATAATATAATGTGTGATATGCAAATGTACATAGATGTTATTTATGTTTTTTGTCTCTGTCTCTGTAGGTATAATACAGAAATGTGCATGTTGATTGGACGGCCGTTTTCATTGATATACACAGGAATGTATCGTCCATTTACGAATGTGTTTATACAGGATTACGTAATGAACTACCCATCATTAAGTTTGTTTGTTAAACATGTGTTCACAGAGTACTTGCCCAGTTTGAAACAAGAACTGGTTGCTAACTCAACCATTAAACATATTTATTGAATACATACATAATGCTTATATAGTGGTCTATCATTATCTCATGTTGACCGATCGTAAATGTGCCAAAATGTATTGCTATTCTGCTCGCACTTATAATGTTGGGAAAGGATTGTGAAGAAAGTGGTTTAGGGTTGTCTCGCTTACATGCACATGTATACAATAAGAATAGTTACGTATATTGTAGAAAAGGCTAACGTTTTAATATTATAATAATAAATTACGCTAACAATAAGTCGATTTCTGCATGTAGTAAGTACTTATATGACTTAGGGTAATTTTATTAAATAATGGCGATTCAGATTGCCAACTTGATATTAATATTTTTTCTTTTAAAAGAAAGTGGAGATAATTTCACTTTTTGAGTATAATAGTATTTTTTATATCGTTATAATATATTATAAGTTTTCTTTGTATCTATTTTTATAAGTTTTAGAACTAAACAATGAAAAAATACATATTCATTTACTATCTATTTTACCTTCTTTAATACATACTGCTTATACTATTGTTACGATCGACAAAGACCAATGCACACCTGCAGTTTATTACCTTTTCGGCATGTTTAAAATTTTTAATTATAAAACAGCCTATTGTATATTGTACTCGTTTTGGCCGTTTGCAGGCATAATTAGGCAGGTGTGCAGATTACAAATTCGAAGAAATTCGATCCACGCGGGCGGGCAGCCACATTGTATCGGTGCAGTATATGGCAATGGCCCAATGGGGAGATCGGCAGTCTAGCGATTGTCACAAGCGAGACAAGACGTGTGTACATTCGATAAGCTATATAGTGACGGACTTTCCGCGTGTTATGGAATCGTGTATTACGTTTGTTCTGATTGTGTCCAGTTATATTTGTACCTGTGTTATACGTGTTTGTATAGTTCTAACAAATTCTATAGTAATTCCAAACGGCATTTTAATTCGAGTCCCGTAACTCGTAACACTATTTATTAATACCTATTTTTCCATATTTACACTTCCAAGTGTAAATATGGAAAAATATTCGTTATTGCACACAATGTTATAAAATAAATTGACACATACAATGGTAATGATAAGTAGAATGGGCGGCCTGGGAAAGCTGGGAGCGATTTCTTCCAGACAACCTTTAGATGGTCAAAAACTCGGTATGGAAGAGAGTAGGTGTAGTAATATACCGTCGGGGCTGGTGGTGAATGCGCGAGCGAGCCCGCAGCCCAGACGAAGGACCCTCGAGGATCGGACAGGGGTTTTAATGGGTATCCCTAACCGCGGCGTGGCAATAGCATCTCACACGTGAGGTAATCCCAACTTGGCGAATCCCACACACGGGCCGCGACGTTTCCCCCTCGCGCAGCTCACGGTCCTCAAACGGATTTCCCCTCTATAAAAAAAGGTATAGTAATATATAAAGCTAGTTTTACCAAACATTAGACTACTGTCGTTGTACAAAAATAATGTTTACTGCATGACAATCTTAATATATAATAAGGTCCCCTCACATCTTAAGGAAATTAAAAGCATACCATTATTTAAAATAAAGCTCTCAGAATGGTTAATTAACAGATGCTTTAATTCTAAAAAACAATATTAAATTAATTAATTGCAGATAAATAATTATACCATAATTTATGACTTATAATGATATTTTTTTTAGACATTTGATTTTTTTTAAATTGACTAGTTAACTAAGTTAGATTTATATAAGTATTTTTAATAATGTGATACTTTTTGTATTATTTTTGTGATGAATAACAGAAAAAATGAATAACATGATAATAATAATATTATATAATGGCCAGGCAACATTATAAACTGTCTGTATTACACGTTCGAAAGGACAAACTGTCGTTCCTACAAAGAACACAACATCTTTAAATTATATGTTTAGTTTATGACAGTTTATGCAATAAATGATATTCTATTCTATTCTATAAGTGAATATAAGAGAAAATCATAATTACACTTAGGACAGTTTACGTAGATAGAAGGTGTTGATTTGTTAGCGGTATTTGACAGCCCTGTACTTGTCGATCGTCTGCAATCGAGGTCTGTATGCGTTGGCGTGCGGCGTGGGTGCGCGACCTCAGTAGCTTTACTCGCGTGGGCGGCAAGTGCCAACGCACCTTCACAGTCTCCACGCATCCATAGCACCGACAGGGTTGTTAGGCTTAAAGCGATTTTTAGACATCACCAGTTCAAAACACCCTGCCTGCTTTTTTTCTTCCGTGCAGGAACGGAAAAATAATACTAATTCCTGCGGCCGGGCGGCCTCTCGTAAAAGAGGCGACAAAACAACACACAGCCAGGTGGTAGGGCATTTACCCGACCCGACTGGATGGCTACCACCACCGGTCTAGAGTATGCCGCCATAACAACTTTGAGTTGTGTTCCGGCATCAGTAGCCAGGTTCCAGTTTCTCCTTTAAGGCCGGCAGCGTATTGGCAGTACCACTGGTATTGCTATTGTCCATAGGCGACGGTAACCAATTTCCATTATAGTTAGGCCGTCAGCCTGTGTGCTGAGCTTCAGCAATAAAAATATAAAAATAAAATTGTACAAGTGAAATGCATATGGAATTATAGGAAATTTTAAAGTTGTAGCTATTCAATTTCTGAGTATTGATATATTTTTCAAAATTAAGTCAAAATTAAATATTAAAAATTTCTTTAGCAATGCACATAAAAAAAAATTGTTTTAATTTACGTCGCCCTTGACATAGGCAAGAACCTTGTCTTATTCTTTATTATGTTACAATTACGCGCAATTTTATAACTTTTAAATTACATATATGTAATTTGGATATAATATAAATAAAATAAAACAATAAAATGTGAAATAAATGCGAAAATTTTTCTGTAGTGCTGATATTAGACGGGGTAACCAAATTCATTCAATATGGTTGAAAGGCACATGACGGAAAGGACACAACGCTATTCAATCATATTGGATGATTCAAGTTTATTTTTATATGGATCACTTTGGTTATTCATCCAAATGGAATGATAGAAATGAACCATCTAACAGCGACCCTATACTCGTCTAGTTTGGTTGCAAGGATATTATTTTTAATTTAATTTCGCAAGGTGAAAAGTAGTTTTTGAAGGTGAAACTTCTTTAGGATCGTGATTTGAAACTCGATGAAACGAAAAAGCGACACTTTATTCGTGCAGGAACGGAGAAAGAATACAATTTCCAGCGGCCGGGTGGCCTGTCGTGAAAGGCGACAAAACATCGTACAGCCAGGTGGTAGGGCGTTTGCCCGTCTGGACGGCTACCATCCCTGGTCTAGAGTATAACAACCTTGAGTTGTGTTCCGGCATTAGTGGCCAGGTTCCAGTCTCCCTTACGGGAGCAGCGGCGCATTTGTAACGCCTTTGGCGTTGCAAATGTCCATAAGCGATGGTAACCTCTTTCCATCAGATGGGCTGTCTGCCTGTCTGCTGACCTCATCGAATAAAAAAAAGAGATAAACACATAAATCTGTAGGATTAAGCCTGCGAGAGAATGAGATAGAATACATTATATTTAATCATTTATACACTATGCTCATACAGATAGAGATGGAAATGTTTTGAAGTTTCTCGTTAATACTTCAAATTTCGTGTTTTAAAGCTTAAATATAGTATATGAAATGTGACGTCACAAAATTTAGAATCGCTCCCACCCCTTGTCACACTTTGGTCCACTTCTACTGCATGTAAACTACACACATATTTTTTTTATTTTGACCACAGTTGTTTAATGAATTATGTTCTTTGATTTTTATTGTAATGACATAATTTCAATTTAACTTATTATTCTCGTTATTTCAATATGACTTGAAGTAATCGTAAAGTAATCCATTATTGGCTTATGTGCTCTTCTAAAATGTAACGATATTTAATGTATTGTTTACAGTTGTGTTATCTTTGTTAAATAAATAAATACTTAAGAAATTTTGATAGGCATTTTGTTAGTTTTGTACATGTGCGGTATATCTGGCAACATTACCTTCGCAGCGGGTTATCGATGCCAACAGATAAATACACAGCGACTCCGCAATTATGCAGTTTCGTTGTCTGGTTGGTCAGCAAATATGGGACGCGCAGTTATAGTGTTATTGGTCCTAAATGAATACCGTTTATTACATAGCGGTAGAACTTATCTAACATGTAGACTGTTTTTTACATTGAGTTGGTATTTCATACCTATTACTTTATCAGTTGCAACAGAACAGTAAATAAAGATAATTAAATCAAACTTACTAGAAAGAAATAACCATGTGTGAGTTTGATTCATACATAAATACATTGCCTTCACAAAATACAATGCAAATATGAAGACTTATTCAGTCCAACTTTGAAAATGTAAAAGTCTTTTGGGGTCATCCATAAATTACGTCACTTCGCGACGCCCTCCCCGTCTTAACGTAAGAGGGGAGGGGGTCGCGAAGTGTGACTTTGTTTGACAAGGGGTGCGAGGGTCCTAAATTTCGTGACCTCACATTTCAAAATCTAATGTATTTAATAAATAAATAAATAATCGGCAGACAACCACACACATTGTATACTAGCTTTGCCCGCGGTTTCACCCGCGTGGCGATGGAAAATCGTTATATTTTGGATAATTCACACTATATCTTTATAAACTATAGCCTATGTGTTATTCTGATGTGTAAGCTATTGGAAAGTTTCATCAAAATCCATTCAGTAGTTTTTGCGTGAATGAGTAACAAACATACATCCATACATCTGTACCTCCATTCTTACAAACTTTCGCGTTTATAATATTTATAGAGATACCCAAGCTAAGCAAATTACGCTTGTGTTATTGGTGATATAATACGGGCCACTCTGGGGCCTGTCCCAGACACCCAGACCATAGTAAATAACAGAAAGTTCGTTTCCGAAATTTACCATGCCAGGAATCGAACCCGGAGCCTCTACGTTCCAGCGAGTTCGGCCGGCAAAGACTTAGCCCGCTAAACCACAGAGGCTATCAAACATATATTTAATAAAATTATATTATTATTATAAAATATTTAAGCTTTAAAAACACGAAATATTTTAGTCTTTCATTAATAGTTCATTAACGAAAGACTTTAAAATATTTCCAAAACTATCTGTATGAGCGTCGTGTTTAAATTATTAAAAAATAATTTAAATGGAAATGAAACTAATTATGGAACTGCTGATTTAATTTAATAATTTCTTGATGTAAAATTGCAAAATGTATTGTCACACTAGGAAGGGCGGAGTCTCACGAATGTGACCAGCTGTGACAAGGACGGGGGAGGGGTAAAAAAAACATGAAATTCATGTGACTTAATTTGTAGATGGACCCTTTATATAAAATACCAATACTTGATTATTACTCTACCGACCACTCGCCGACTTCTGTCACACCTGCGCCAGAATTTGGCCTACGTATATAAATGTTTACCTCAGAACTTTTGATCGAAATTCTATAAACGGATAGTAAAGAGGTAAGCTAAAGTGGCCTACCAATTAGAGCCCTCTTATTAACGTTACTAACGTGTGTGAAAACGAGCGGACTGTGTGATTCTATAGGTATAGGAATACTAGAAAGAACATTTCCGAATTTGCGAAATGCACTTCAACTTCAAAGTGCGGCTGCATCTGGGATAATGTTACAGATATAGGCCGTTTCAAGCAGATATGGCGATGAGTTTAACGCGTTATTTAAGATTAAGATTGTTAATGACGTTAAATATTGACAGATAACTTGTGTATACACACTAATGTGGCTATACCTTAACAACGTTATTTTGTTAACGCTTTAAATAGGACGCATTCGGCAACAGCCTAAATCTTTAACACTAACACAGATGAAACCTCAGCATTACGAATTTAGTATATATATCTAATTTATAATATTGTTACAACCTACGCGCCGACAAAGACAAATTCCACGTACAGATTTGTAGAAGCACATTTATTACCCGTCGGCATTTGAACTAATAACATTGAAACTATTGTAATTATTTTATGATCGTCTCCTTTTGTTTACTTATTTATTGGCATACGTTTCTAGAGAACAACCTATTGTTGCATTGTAATCATTAGCCAGGTGTTGCGGATTTTAAAGTACAAGCTGATTCTAGGAAATTCGGTCCACGTGGCCGGGCGGGCACATTACATTTGTGCAGGATAAAACGATGGCCTGATTGAGGGAGGCGGGCAGTCGAGTGAGAACCACGATCGAAGCGGGACGTGTGTACTACAATCGGGAATCTAATAGTGACGGACTTTGCGCGTTTTATTGAATTACGAGCTTCTGCATTACATTTGGATTTGTTGTGTTCGGTTATATTTGTACCTCTGTTATACGTGTTTGTATAGTTCTAATAAACTCTATAATAATTCCAACGGCATTTTAATTCGAGTCCTGCAACTCGTAACAATATCATCGTATATCTAATTATATCTGTATATATAAGTATATAGTAGTTTATTTATATTTTATTTTATTTTTAATAGTATTTGATTGTGATTTTATTACTTTTATTTTAGTTTAGTACACCGCCAAAAATTATATATTGAAATTTCCTTTAAAATCTTTTTGGGAACTGTGTTGCTTGGAAGAGATCGCTATAAGCGATAAGGCCGCCCATTGTTCTAATGCAAATGTATCCATATCTATTGTCTAGATTTAAGTTTATGGTGAACAATAAAGAGTTTTCATTCATTGATTCATTACAAGTTCTTACTGGAGATATTTTTCCCGTTGTTTGTAGCAGCTTAGCAACCAAGAATGTCTAAATTTAGAAACATTTCAAACTAATTCGTTTAAAGGACGCTGTCATTAATAGTGTGGTTTTCATAGGATTCAACCAACTGTGACACAAGACAGACAGATAGCGAAGTGAGACTGAGTTTAAACAACAACAGTTTAAAATAAAATTGGCTAGATATGTATTGAACCACGCTCATTGAAGGGTTGGGTCAAACACAAAAACGGAAGATAAAGTGTTCAAGTTACATAAATTCTATATATACATTATTTATTCATGTATTTTTTATTATATAACATTATGATTGTGGGTATGTTAGATTAGATAGTATTTTACCATTTTTTTAATTCTCTCGTTTAAACCAAAGTGTCTCCTACTGTAGACTTTTCGGATACTGAATACCTCAGTTTGGTAGTCGTTGAAAAATAACACAGTAACAAAAAATAAACTTTTTAATAATAGAAACATTTAAAAATTAAACAACTTTTCATATAGCAATCCATGTTTGCGAATCAAAACATATTGTTCCAACATTTTGTAGTCTTCTCCCGTAGACATGTAAAACTGTTTTGTGTTTGACCCGTTTCCGTAGAGGTATTGTCTAAAATTTGATATCTTTAAATGTCCTAGTGGTCGCCCGTGGTCGAAATTCGACCATAATAATTAATGTCAAAGACTTATACTTCTATGATCACAGATTTCGCCAATGTTAATTTGACTTAAACAATAAACAAAAGAGTATATATGCGTGTGTGTGTCAAATACGTAGTAGTGTCTTATTATGCATAATTTAAAAAAAATATTAGCATTTGTCACTTCTTCTCTATATAAACTGTAAGTATGAAATTTCATATTCCTTCGCCCGCGCAATTTTCGTAAAAAGTGGTACAAATTTTTGTTTCACGTAATTAATATATAGATTTAGTAGCCATGTTACGAGACTTAATAAGATATTTTATTACTACATAATCTATACAACGTGTGCCCAATAGCAACAATTTATTAACTCCAAAAAAGGCTAGCTGCCATGTGGTGGCATGTTTAAATCGCGTTACTGGAACGTATTATTTTACGTACATTCGTTTGCTTGGATTTATAGGGACAGGATAAACGATACCACCGCTAGTGTTCTTTGTTCTACCTGTACTGGTGAAGTCTGTGGTTGGCTTTTGTTTTCAAAACAAGCCGGTTCCTTTAAGGTCTGTAAACTTGGTCCTGCGACAATAAATTAAGATGGAATTTAACACGTGGGTCAATCACTAAGTGTGCAAAGAGTAGTATTTTTGTGAGTCTATTGTCGAAACTAAATACTTAGATACAAAAATAGGTAATATAGGTAGAAAAACTAAATAAGAAATATATACCTATATCATAAATTACATTTTAGCAAATGAAACTCGAAATTTAGATCTTTAAATAGCTAGTCTAGTATTTTTTGTGGGTTACCACTACTCTAAGTCATAATTAAATCCACGAGACAGAAATATATAACTTTATCATTATTTATTAAGGGTTAATATTCATGACCATATACTATCATAATAGTTATACGAGGTTTATAGGTTCGTAAAAAAGTTAAAAAACATTTAGTATGGCATGGTAGAAAAGGCAGTTTTGGCTTAAATATTAGCTTTTATTTTGAAACTAGCTATATACATATATATATATATATATATATATATATATATATATGTGTATGTATGTATGTACAGTCGACTCTCGATAATTTGAAACTCAAGGGACCAGAGATAAATTGTCAAGAGTTCAAAATAAGAAGAGTTTACTTATGAAAGACATTTGTTCTTTCTTGGATTCATTTTAATAGCACAAATCAAACATTAACATGAATCATTAACGTTTGGAAGAAGACTGGAATGCGAACTTACTCATATCTCATTTATGTAAACAATTGATAGGTCTGTACATGTATGTAAACAAACGACAGGTATGTGCATGATAAACGCTTCAAATTATAAAGAGTAGGAAAGCCCGGACTTCAAATTATCGCATGTTTGCGAGCAAGATAATATTCATTCAACTTCAAATTACCGAAGGGACCAATTAACATTGATTTTATTCAATTTATCGAGTATTTTTCAAGGGACCGGAATTTTTTTTCAAATTATTGAGAGATTCAAATTAACGAGTGTCAAATTATCGAGAGTAGACTGTGTGTATATATATATTGTTACAACTTAGCCCAAATTCCACGAATCGCGCCGACAAATGTGAATGCACACCTGCCGGCCATAAAGCACGGTTTATTACCTGCCCGCATTTGAACTTCTTTTGTTTACTTTTTGTTTAATATTTGTAATTAGAAAAGCCGCCTATTGTGTATTGTAATCCTTTATGATGGGCGTTAGCCAGGTGTAGTTCTTTAAAAATTCAGTCCACGCGGTCGAGTGTTGTATTGAATAGTTTAGTATAAAACATTGCCCGAACGGAGGGGTGAGGCAGTCAAGCGACGATTACGATACGAGCGAGACGTGTACATTCGATAAGCTATATAATAACGGACTTTGCGCACGTTATTAAACCGTACATTTTGTACTGGTTGTGTCCACTTATATTTGTACCTGTGCTATACGTGTTTGTATAGTTCTAACAAAATCTATAGCAATTCCAAACGGCATTTTAATTCGAGTCCTGTAACTCGTTAATATATATATATATATATATATATATATATAAACCTTTTTTATATATACTAGACCTAAAACTTTACCATTTCTTGTTCAATTCACAACAATTACAAATAAACTAACTCACTTTACTGCTCAGCAAAACATAGAGATGAGTCGAAGTCAACCTGATTTGAATAGTACAATGATTGACTTGTTACCTATGACAACGTAGGTATTTGTTAATGAATTGAAAAAACGCGATTGCAGCACCGTCTATTTTGCTAATCCATCTATTCCATGAAAACGAAAGCATTTATCGGGATAAAAAGTATTGTAAGTGTTGATTCGGGATACAAGCTAGCTTTGTGTCAAGTTTCATTCATATACTTTCAGTAGTTTTCATAAAGAATGCGATCGCAGCGCCATCTTTTTCGATATTTTCACCTATTCCGCGGAAACGACGTCATTTATCGGGATAAAAAGTATCCTAAGTTACGCCCCGGGATATGAGCTAGCTCTGTGTTGAGTTTCATTTAAATCCGTTAATAGTTTTAGACAGATGAGAATTCTAAAATTTGCGTTTTCGGAATCTCCTGCTCCGAATTATCCCTCCTGATTTTTTCACATTTTTAAACGCAATGCACAAACTCGAATCATTGACAGATTTATTATAGTATAGATAATAGACGAATACTTCAATTTTATTTCGTGGTGTATGCTACGCAATATGCGCTATATTATTGATGGAGGCATGAGCGTTTACGATTAATCTTGTTTGTCTAACCCTTCCAAGGTTTCTTTATGAAGCTCCTCTCTATTGACTTGACGTGAAAATTTTGTCTGATTCGTAATTATGAATATTAATGTGTTATCTACTTTGATTATTTGTAGCCGCATGCAAGATGGCAGAGACGTCCCGGGTCCGATTACTAGTAAGGTTATTATTGGATAGGATGTTATAATTTACTTCTGGGTGATACCAGGATAAAATCCAGTAGCGTTCTTTGTATTTTTCACATTGTTATAAGTTTCTATTTTGTGAAGTTAGCAAACAGGTCGGCGGCCCATCTAACGGAAAGTGGATACCGTTGCCCATAAATGTTTGCAACACCAGGGGCGAAGCTAACGCGCTGCCAGCCTTTAAGGAATGGATAGAGGAGATGAAATAGGGAAGATAGCATAGGGAGAAGGGGAAGCGAATCAACTATGAGAGCGTGGTAACACACCGATGGAGCCTAAGAACTGTATTCTAGATAATGATTCCAGCCAGTGGCGTAGCGTAGTGGGGCGGCAGGGGCGGCCCGCCCCGGGTGGCACTTTTTAGGGGGCGGCAAAATTTCACAATAAATGATATAAATAATTGAACCATTTCATATTTTTATCGCAACTCTAAATTCGGACCGATTGAAAAGAGCACGGAATTTTTCATTACTAACTCGCCCGGCTCAACACGGGCAGATTTTTCATTACCACTCCGCTCCTATTGGTCCTAGCGTGATGTTATATAGCCTATAACATTTCTCAATATGTGGACTTTCCAACACAACAAGAATTTTCGAAATCGGTTCAGAGATTACAACGTCACAAACATACAAACTTTACCTCTTTATAATATTAGGATAGAAGTATAGATATAGTATGCGTTACATTGAAATACCTTAATAAAAGGGCGGCAAAATTGTCTTCCGCCCCGTGCGGCCGCCGTCACTAGCGCTACGCCGCTGATTCCAGCACGGCTTTATCACGTATAAAATAAGATCATAAGTCAAACATGGTTTACTTATCTTGTGATTATTTAACGGGTGTGTTTAGCCGGCGATTTATTTTTATTATTAACTGAGCCACTTAACTTGGATCACATAAATTTAGATTTCGATCTAGCCGGAGTTATTGCTTTCAACTATAAAGTATCCTATGTTCATCACCGGTCTTTAATATATCAAACATGACGAAAATCAATTCATATCTAAGAACGTGAATAGATAAGTAGTCTTCTTTTTCCATAATAAAACGAAAGTATTGATTCACTTTCGCGTTCTGTATTTGATGCTTTCGATAATAAGAAAATCTTTTTTTATCACAAAAGACTATAATGATAATTCATCTACTTCGTTATATTAACATAAGCCTACTTAATATAATTGTTAGTAAGACACGCAACGTATTTATTATTCAATTTGCCTTTTATGCCGATGATGTAATCAATGGGTCTGGGATTAGGAGTATACCCACGCACATTTGATTGCTGCGAAGTTTAACTTGACACTCAATATATGGCATTCTAAGAAATATGTTAGTCCAGTTAGTATATAGTTATTATTTTTTTAAGATAGTCATGTAAACTACCTTATAAAATAATAATATTTACAATAAAAATTACTCCCAAACCACTATCACTCGTTGGGATGTTCGCAAAAGTCTAGCAACATTACGGCGTTGGATAGCAATGCTAATTCTTTGGGCAAAATGAAAGCCAGTCCTTTGGTTACGTCAGACATCCTTACACACCTTGGACAAACGTGACAGGTGTTTCTACATTCTGTCAAAAAAGTATCGATAATGGATGATTTTTTTATGGTTCCAAAATCATTTTTTTGTTAGATTGTGGCACAACTGTTTTTAACTTTTTAACTGTTTTGTTGC
This sequence comes from Dendrolimus houi, assembly GCA_039645545.1. Lineage (NCBI taxonomy): Eukaryota > Metazoa > Arthropoda > Insecta > Lepidoptera > Lasiocampidae > Dendrolimus > Dendrolimus houi. The sequence goes on along the minus strand of CM077126.1, from coordinate 4,806,485 downwards.
ATCGGTAAATTAAATACATTGCTGTTTTTGTTAGCTCATATCTAGTGTTTATTGCGAATTTCATAATGGGCAAAAACATCGAACAAAGAGTTTGTCAAAATTTTGTATCACCAATGGAATTTCATGTTCGGAGACACTGAAAATGTTACAGAAGGCTTACGGTGAATCGACTTTATCAAAAACACGTGCATATGAGTGGTACAAAGCGTTGAAAAGCGGTCAAGATATGCTGGAAGATTTGCCTCGCCCTGTTAGGCTATCAACGCCTTCCTGAAGTTAACATCGCAAAAGTGAAGGAAATAGTGACTGAAAATCCCCATTCAAGTTTGAGAGAAACAGCCGCTGAACTTTCTGTGTCTCACGAGTCGATCCGTATCATTTTAAATAATCACTTGGATATGGAACATGTTGTCGCTCGGCAAGTCCCAAAAGACCTGAATTTTCTCCAAAAACTCAATCGCATAAGAATCGCTAAGGACATGCTAGAACAAGTCAATTCCGACCCAACATTCATGAAACGCATTGTTACTGGTGACGAGATGTGGGTTTACGAGTTTGACATGCAAACTAGTCAACAAGCTTCGGAGTGGCGCCTTCTAACTGAACAGAAACCGAAAAAACCACTCCAAAGTCGATCAAAAGTCAAAGTTATGTTGACTGTTTCCTTTGACTATCGTGGTGTTTTGTGCACTCGGAATTATTACCGAAGGTCAAACGGTAAATAAAGTATATTATTTGAGCGTTATGCGTTTAAGATAGCAAATTCGACGAAAAAGGCCAGATTTATGGAAAGAAAATTCTTTGATTTTGCACCACAATAATGCGCCTTCGCACAAGGCTATCATTGTGAACGAATTTTTAACCAAAAACTCAACAAATACCATCGAGCAACCACCTTATTCACCAGATATGGCTCCAGCCGACTTCTTTCTTTTTCCTAAACTCAAATTACCACTTCGTGGCACCCGTTATCGTTCGGTAGAAGACATAAAGGAGAATTCGCGACGAGAACTAAACTCAATTCTGGAAAAAAGTTATAAAAATGTTTTGATGAATGGATTATTCGTTGGTGTAAGTGTATCGTTTCTGAAGAAGCATATTTTGAAGGTGATAAAATAAATTTGAATGAATAACTAAAATTTTGTGTATTGTTGTTGTTTTCTCGGTACTTTTTTGACAGAGTAGTATATCTACCGTTTATATGGAACACGTCTTTTCAAATTACAACAATTATTTTTGTAAATAAATATAAATGGTATTATATACAGTCGCTCCGCTAGTCAAAATAAACTGATGCTGGGTTACTATATCTAATTATCCATTATTTTATTTTTCCATTGGTTGGTAGTAAATTGTTATTACTCGTGTGGAGTTTATCTCAAATTTTAACCAACAGCGAGGCAAATGAATACATAGTATGACATAGAAATCTAGCACTAGACAATAATATCTAAAAACTGCCAATGGCTGTACCAATAATTGTACCTTAGTCCAGACATTCAAATGTCACTAGAGAGGAAGAGAGAGAGTAAAATGCGACTGCGCTGGCGATTCCGCTAATTGCCAGGCAATTAAACACCACGATTTGAGTGTAGAGAGTGGCCGGCCCGCTCCACTTGCTATATGTTATAGCGTGGTTCATGAAAGTACTAAATAGACAGGTCTTTACGAGCGAAATGTTTGCCGTTTGCAAATTCAACGCTGCTGGTATATTGTTTTTATATTTCTGCCCACTTGTGACGTAGTCTGTTGACGCGTTGCTGTAATTGATTTCGATTTGTCGTCTTTACATTGCCGTTGGGTCTGGGCGGTAGCTAATGTCGTTGATCTATTTGTGGATAGCTTGTCTCATTTTTATAGACCGATGCGCAATAATTAAGATGCGTTCACTAACAAAGTTTGTAATTGCATCGTTCACATTGTATATTTTTTCTATGATAGCAAAAACACATGAAATTACTTAAGTTTTATCGTCTTGTACCATGCGTCGTTAATTTCAGAGTGAAGAGGATGGCAAAGTTTAATGTTGATTGTAATCAACATTAAACTTTAATTATTATTAAATTTTTGTCGAATTTCCACGCTCACGTCTTCCAAAGTTATCTAAACTACCGACGAATATATAATTGTCCATACATGTAGATACATATGCTTATGATATTATAAGACACATTTAAAGATATTGCAAATGCTTTATAATACATAATGTTTCTGTTAATTACTTGATTATTCTTAAATGTTCAATCCAGGTGATTATTTTTTTAATTTGCATAAGCAAGCACTATACATAAAAGATGTGTTATTATGAACTACAGTTCATACGTTAAATAAGAGTAATATATAATTTGATTTATTATGCCTGTCCATTATTTTAAGATTATATTTCTTTTAATAATTGATGTTATTTTGAATCTCGGCTGAAATCTCTATTAGTATGCATATATGTGCGTCTAAATTAGATAAACAAGCAGCTATAATTTGTGACAATACATTATGTTAAACTAGCTGCTATTTTTAACAGTACATTATTAATAATTATTTTAATTAATAATAATTATTAATTAATTTTATGTTAATGGTAATCATTAGTCTTTATAATAAGCTCTCTACCCATATCACTATATAAGTGTCAAATTTTGAAGATCTTTTCAAGTTTGTCGCAGATAGTTGCACAATATCGTGCTTTGTGCAAAAAAGCGTATATTACACAGCCATCTACTATACACTATAGGTAACTAAAAACAATCATAAAGATTGGCGCGGATTTTATTAGTATCTTTTTATATTTTTCTCCATACTCACGCACGTAATGTATTCTGGTTTATATAAATTACATCGCTTATGATACAATTTGAAAGTTCTTTATAGTAATTAAATTTTAATAAAAGCTGTAAGACCTGTTTTAAATAAATATCCCAAAAATATAGGCATGCGATAAATTACTTACATAATTATGGCACGGTGAAATCAACTGTTAAATAACAGATAATACGTTCATTAAAATGTCAAGACCTGTATATACGAATTATATTACATCTTTAGGATTTCTCAGAGTCCTCACACTAGCCAGCATAGATTCGATAAACACAAGTCAGACAGAGCTTTACGCCTACGACATAAGGGCCTCAGTGAAATCGAAGGAAAATTGTTTTGATAGTGAGCCGTTGAATTATTATTTTTTTTCTTCTGAAGAACTACTTCTTTAAGGTGTCATTAGTCAAATGACTAAACAGTGGCTATCCATCATCTTTATCGTTCATTGCGCGTCTCGATTAACAGGCACGCATTTCGCCGGTTTCCTACTTTAAGTTAAATAGTAATAAAACATTGATATCTTCATTTAAACGGATTTTACTAACTATGAATTCAAATTTAATAGTTTTTATTTCAAAATAAGTTAGTTTTACTGGAGAACACATTTCAGGGTCAAGGTTTAAATTTTAAGTCAAAATTTAAATCTACATCCTATTCTACGCACACTGGTTCGCAAGGTGTTATGGGAGCTGCTCAACTGCATACGTCTAGTCATGGCATCTGGACTACCGCATTTCACCCGCAATCAAATGGGCAAATGGAACGCTGGCATCGCACTCTAAAAGCAGCATTAATGGCAAGAGGCGCGACTACACATTGGACCGAAGAATTGCCGACAGTCCTCCTTGGACTTCGCACTGCACTGCGAGAGGAAAATAACTTAAGTCCCGCACTGTTAATATACGGAACGCCTCTACGTATTTCTTCTGACTTCTTCGTGCCGTCCTAGAGGAACATCATCGAAGCAGACTACGTACGCCGCCTCAGCGAAGCCATGACATCACTCTCACCGGTACGAACGTGCGAACAACGAATCGTCCTTTTATACACAAGGACGTAGCAACATACACACATGTATTCGTTCGCAACGACTCCGTACGAGCACCGCTTATGCCGCCCTACGATGGATCGTATCCAGTATTACAGCGACACGAGAAGTACTTTAAGATCCAGATGCCAACCTGAGTCACAGTAGTCTCTTTAGACCGACTGAAACCAGCATACATCTGTCCAGATGAGCAAGACGAAGAAGCATCGAGCCAACCTCCGCTACAGCCAGTCACCCCATGTCACCAGATGAACAATACATCCGTGAAACCGACTTCGACATCATGCATCGACAACCTTACGTCACAAGATCTGGCAGAACCATCAAACTAAGTGTGCGTTTCACTTGAAGGGGGGTACTATGGGAGCTGCATACATCTAACCATCGCAACGGACAACGCACTACTGGCTAGCGCAACGTGGGATGGGAGCACACACTGCACACATATTGATAGTTGCTCTATCTCGTTCGCATATCATCTGTCCCGCTCACACACTGTGCTATACATTGTACTAGCAGTACGACTTGTTAATATTTGTACTTAAGTTTACTGTTTCCAAAATAAATCAATTTACTTCAGTTCATATCAGCACTCGACAGTGAATACTACTCTCTGCTCTCTATCATTTAACCTCTACCTCTCGCTGCTACAGTGTTATCGCTGTTTAAAGGAGAAGAAGCGGCAAGAAACTCCCCAGTTAAAAAAAAACAATTCATCATAATTATTTACATATAATCTTAGGCTCTTTTAAAAAAATATATATATTTAAGTTGTATTACAATTACATTTCAAAGAAGTTGTAACAAATAAAAATTATGGTTACCGTTGCAATAATGACATACTAAGAATTCATACTGCGACAAATCTCCATGTTATGCAAAATATAAACGTTATACAGAAGATAGACTATAAAAGGCTGGAGCGAGCAGCTATGTAAATGCAGTTTTGTCATTTAAATATTCTTCAATAGCGTAGTATTCCCCTTTAAGCAATGTACTTTTCAATTTAGCTTTAAATTTAATGAAGGTAGATCTAACACTTCATTCGGAATTTTATTGAAGAAGGGTATACCATATAATATAATATAAAATGAAGAGCATAGGAAATCATATTGCAAAAGTACATTTTAGATTACAATGATTATCATTGTAGATTATCTGAAATTCGCATCGCATACGAATCTGCATGATTCACTAATTCGGATTGATAAATTAATAATAGTTGATTATACTAACAGGACTACCTAGATCCTAAAGAACGATGGGGGGAGACAGAGAAGGTAATAAAAATAGGTTACTGGCAAAAGTTTGCAATATTGTCTCAAAGCCTCGTTAGCAAGAACATCAAAGGCACGTTTAAAAATATATCTCATTGAAATTCAAGCCCATAACTTTTCATTCACTTTGTGAGCCTGAAATATAGTTTCTTTGTTAATACTAAAGGAAAATAAATGAGATTTCGACGTCTATCGGCACTGTAGTTCGGGTAGGCGTAATAAAATCGAAAAATCATAAAGCGGTCGGAAGCGCGTGCCGTCGCATGCCGTGGCGTATAAATAGCCCCCGGTTCGAGACATGACCAAATAGGAAGGAGGAAGAGCCACGGTCAATATATGAATGACATTCATATAAACAAGGTGTTTGTGTATACCTACGCGAAGCGGCCTCTACGGTTAAGCGATTAAACCTTTGCCCGTCTCGCTCACTGGAACCTAGAGATAGCGGGCTCGATTCCTGGCTTCCTACATTTTGTAGCAGAACCTTCTGTTATTTAATATAAGCCCTAGTAAAGTTGTCGGTTGTACTCATAAAAGAAGTTTTACTTATGGCCAGTTCTGTCCTGTATCTTACTATTCATTCACTTGTCCTTACCATTAGTAAAAATTTGATATTACTTGTCCATACAAGTAATATCAAAATTTATGTTAAAATTTTAACTAACCTTAACCATTTGGCCGCCATGCCACAAGTCATGGTAGCGTAATGGCTAGCGCACGTGTCCCAAACTCAAAGGACGCGGGTTCGATCCTGGCCGGAACGCATGCACCGCTTAGAAATTTTTCTGGCCTTATGTGCATATTGTTACAATTACCACGTGCTAACAACAGTGAAGGAAAACGTCGTGATGCAACCTGCACATCAAGATAATCGATGTGTCAAACCTGCCAAGCCGCCTTGGACAAGCGTGGCGGGTATACTGTCCGTACCTTTTATAATGGGAGGCCCGATCCCAGCAGTGGGGTATTTATGGGCTGATATTAATATTATTATAACATTTGCCCGCGACGTTGTCCACGTCGAACCGGTAACAATGATTACAGTTATTTTGCTACGTATAAACTCAAAGGTAATTTTTAGCAGGGTATTGATTTTTTTTGTATAAAAATATATAAATCCCAGCAATTTCTGGAAAAACTCGGGATTAGTAATGTTACTAAAGGCATACACAACAACAATTGTTTTACTAAAGATTTTATGGATCAGGGAAAATTTCGCATCGAAGTCCGTTTTATTTTCGATCTGGCTATTAAAAACCTCTCTCAAGAAAATTCCTGTAGGATTCTCGGGATATAAAGTAGGTACCGCAGATCTTAAGTCCGAGAGTTTTCTATCGATCAGCGAATATCGCGACGAATTCAGTAGTTTTTACGTGAATCCCGAACCAACAGACAAACACAAAAAATGTAAAGAACAAAATATCACACTTTTACAATTTTATATTACTATAGATATATAGGAACTGGCGCTTACTTAGCTTCGTGATATATAATATGTGTGTTTGTGGACCCTTTTTACATTATCGAGTCACTATTTTTATATGCTTATAATTATGAAGTACCTATATTACAAGTAACTTAATATTATTAAGATGTATGTTACTAGAGCTTTCCAACCAGCTTCATTAGCGTACATTTATTACACATGAAATACCATTTGTCTCGTATGAAAAATAATTTTCTTTTTATCCCTTTTACAAACAACATACATACGTATTAGGTTTTGGGTTACTTATTTGCTTGTTAGTTGAGAGATTAAAAAAAAAATAACACAGCCCATAAATGTCCCACTGCTGGGCTCGGGCCTCCCATTATAGAGGAACGGACAGTATACCCGCCACACTTGTCCAAGGCGGCTTGGCAGGTTTGACACATTGGTGATCTCGATGTGCAGGTTGCATCACGATGTTTTCCTTCACCGTTATTAGCACATGGTAATTGTAACAATGCGTTGAGAGAAAGATTGGCCAAAGAAAAATAAATATACTTTCACGGATAGATTTATTCTCAATCTTATATTAAAATGTTAGGATAAAAATAAGGTTTTTCTTTGTAATATGTAATGAGATAACTCTCAAAGACTGCAAATAAAAGAATCGATTGATAGTGCGTCGATCATGTGCATGTGATTGATGATTATAGATTGAGATAAAATCATACATGTAAATGACAGTAGCCAGGTACGATAAATAGCGTATCGTGAGTCGTACTTCATAACCATCATCATTCGTCTCTATATTCTATATTGTGGATTTCATGTGATCCGAATTAAAATTTCACACGTAAATATTGACGTACATGATCCAAGTCTGCGTTTACAATAGTCTCAGAATGGTCGTTCACTGGCGTCATAATATAACCATAATGTTTGGTTTTGTTAATTTCAATATGCGAAATCAACCGTTATGGTGCCATAATAACTAGCGATTGACCGTTCCGACACTATTATAACAGCGGATTTAGGACCCAGATGTGCTGCAGATGTTATGGGTATTATTTTTCTATTAGAAATGACATAATAAGACATAATTTTAGTTTATATACACTTCTATCACTTAGTCCAACTGGATTATCGTTCTGTTGCAATGTAACGTATCTTAAAGTATGGACGAAAAGAGCCCTAATATGATCTCATCTGTCTTTCGAAATTTTGTTTGTATGAAATCAGTTGATTTGTATTTGAGATAATTTGTATGTTCGACTAATTGTCGGATTCTATATCTTATTAACCATAAATTTGCCTTACTATCGGTTACAATTTGACATAAGATCTATTCAAGTAACGTTAAATTTCTACCAATGGTAAAGCAAGGGAATGAACATAATATTTAAATACCTATAAGAACCGACGAGAAATGTTTTTAGGTTCCTTAATCGAGTGACATAGACTCATTGAGCTATACGTACGAAGTACATTATACCTTATTTACATAGACTACGCGTTTGTCACCTTCACAGAACCCATTCCTGTGAAACGATACTCTTCAAGTTCCCACCAGACTCAACGTTTTAGATCTTATAAAATTCTAATATGGCAATCAATTTGTTAAATGTTAAGTGCAGCACTTTACAAATCATTGACAAATCAATCGCGTGATCATATAGTAGCGTGCAAGGAACAGATTGTTGCCATCATACTATGGTGTATTGGAAATCTCTCTTGTTTAGTAATTAGTTTTTTCTTGATTGTTCATAATGCAACCACAAACATAACCTTGAAAATACACATGCTATCTCTAGGGATGAAAGTAAGATTGTTTCCCATGAATATGTTGAATAGATAGATGTCTGCCACAATCAGTCGCTTTTTCGTTTCGTTTATTTTCGATCTTACCAAAATAAACAATTCCAAAAATATATATTTCCAAATATAAAATCTAATTTTGAACATAAAGTTATAAATGAGTAATTATAGATATTCTGCTAGATGGAAGCATACCCAGAAGGTTGGCTGGCTGCATTGCCCCGCTGGATAGATGAACCAGCCTCCTGATCTTGGATGACATCAAAAAGTTTCCTGCAAATGTAGAAAGTCTTTGCGGACGGATCCCACGGCCTTAATGTGTAACCCCTGCATGGCACAAATATATAATTTCTTTCTCATGTTCCAAATTTGCGCCCCTTGAGTGTTTCAGTTGACAAGATATCTTTGCCAAACACTGACTCAGTCGTTGGAAGATGTGAAGGTGCCAGGGTTATGAATTATGTATTAATAACAAATGAGGATATTCGTATTGCATAATATTTAAGGCATTTACTTTTAAACAGTTTATACACGTAAAATTATATTAATTACGTTTATAAATTTAATTAATAATTTAATTTTTTCGGTAAATAATAATTGTATCAAGTCATCGCGAATGAGTATTAAGATGGGTTATTTTTTTATATCTAATAGACGGAAGAAGTGTTATTATTCATAATAATAAGAATTTCTTATGAATCTGTATCTATATCTAGGCAAAATGTGACTTGATTTACTTGCTTAGTTACAGGCTTGCTTGGATAAAGATGAGCACCTTATAAGGAGTATACACTGCGATCTTTAGTATGTACTGTTGCTAAAGGTGGGGCCTCATCTGGAATAATATTTCATGCAGAAGTGGCGATGGGTGTAATACGTTATTTATGATGCGATGTTATTTTTAATTGTTAATGACGTTACATATTGACAGATACCTTGTGTATATACTAACGTGGCTATTTGATAACGGCGCTATTTTTAACTCTATAAATAAGATGCATTTGGCCAAAGACAATAACTTTAACTTTATCGCTGGTGTGGCCCCAGCATAAGAGATACTAAGGTTAAGAGATTATGACATTAATGCGGTGGATCGTAAAAGTATGACGCGAGAGGACATGGAAAATCGATAACAACTTCTTGGTCGCCTTTGTAATGTTACATCATATTATTATAACGTTAGCGTTTATACATAATATAGCTACAGATTCCGCATAGGTGGATTGAATGAGATGATGTGTAGTGAATGCATACAAACACGTTGCGCCGCCAATACATTGTTTTTTCTTACACTTGATTTTTGCAATCGATAACAATATTGAAGTTTAAATGTCTTAGTTAACTTAAGGAACATCTAAAGTTAGAACCAGATATTAACATGCAAGATGTTTTAAATTAACCATCTAAACTAGTGGAAATTCAGCTAGGGTAAGCTGTTTAAAAACATACCATATGCAAGCGCCGACTACACCGCTGTTCTAAAAATTAAGGCCACTATCAGCATACAAAAGCACAGGATTTGATCACAGTGACTTTGATGTATGATAAAAATTTCGACCTTTTGGTCGCTAGTTAATTTATAGAGACACTATTCGTTGGATTATTTTTATTATACTATTTATATTATACTAGTTTGATTAGTTATATGTTTGAACAGAACGCGTAAATGCCAATGGATGCATGGCGCTTTCGACCATTTGGTCGCTAGTCGATGGTTTCTTAAAGGTAGACTACGGGAAATCGGGTTGTGTGAAGTCCACGCCACTAATCTAAACACAGAATCTGACTAAAATTTTATTTAAAATGTATATCGTCAGAAAACATAAGTTATACTGGGTAACAGTTGGAAGTTCGAAGCATATTTCTCTGATAATTAACCGCGATTTGTCTTCAAATTGTTCTTTATTGCCGTCTGGAATATAAGGCCACGTTGCTAGTATTATAGGCAAATTAGGACAAGGCTCCACTTTGGTTCCACTTAGTGATCAATATGATCACAATAAACGGACGTTGCCATAACATGCCGTTTGTTGTCGACGACGATAAGGCTTGGTCTAGTCTGTCCATAAGCTGAGTACGAGCGGGAGAAATAAAAAACAATTATATTAATAAAATCAATAATATTTTATTAGATCAACATGGTTTGGTCAATTTATTTAGACCGTAGTTAAGATTTAATTTTTTTTTTTTTTTTCACTGCTACTATTAGTGAAATAATAATTTGTAATAGGTGAAAACACTGTTGAGGTATCGCCTTTTTGCGTGAACAAAGTGGTGTCTATAAAATGTTGTTATATGTTATTCGATAACAAAGGCCAACAAAAAAAGTTGTGTGTGTGCTGGGTGTAGTAAGACTATGATTTTCTGGCGTATTTTTTCCCGCTAAAACTCAAATCTTAAGTCAGAATTGGGGGTCAATGAGCAAATAAACTTTTTGTTGTTGTGGACCTTTGTAATTAAAGCCATCACTTTGTTTATACAAAAATTAAATTACCATATGTTTATTTTCAAATTGAAAAACAACAAATCTGTGAGTAATAAGAATAGATTTACCTACAGATTTAAAGTCGCTTTCTATAAATTTTGTTCTTTCGAGATAACATTTTATTTTTGCAAAGAGGCCATAAGATTGATATATTTATAGTTTGTGCCCATTATAAGATTGCATTAATTGAGTCACATATCGTTATTATACCATTTTCTATGGACTCTTACAGAATAAAAATAGTGTTACATTAAGATATGGTAATAAGAGGATTATAATTATTATGCCAATATAAATATATTCCAGACTCGGAGCCTCTTTCACCCACTGTTGCTTCTTCAAACGTTTAACCGAAGCTTTCTGTGCTTCTGTTTAGTGTGTGTTGACGTTATCGACGTGAACCCGCTCAATAGAAGTGCAAGTGTTATATCTTAGTGTCATACTTCGGGTTTTTAAAAGATCTATAATAAATTAATCTATAATTAAAAATAAGATTTCAAACTTTATATTTAAGATTTTTTAAATGAACTGGAAATTCTGTACGATTTAGAGTTGTCTACCGTATACCAAATACATTATTTTTCCTTAGAAAATAATTTTATTTAGGCATACTTAAGACGTGATTTTTGCAATCGATGACACCGTTTAGTGGTGTTTAAATGACTTATTTAAGGAACGTCTAAGGTTAAATATTGAAATAGAAAATGTTTTTGATAACCATCTAAATTCAATATACCTAAACTAAAAACTTATTTTAAAAAATTCTTGTAAGAAAAACAAGATATATCTCACCAGTCACATTCGGAAAAACCGTAGGGCATTTAATTAATAATGATGTTTCTAAGGTGACATTGATGACTATATTATGTACACTTCCATTCGATAACCTTTAGTCTTATCAATTTTCTTTAATCGATAGAAAATTGTATCGCTCAACTACGGTTTTGTGTTCTACTTGTCTTGGGACCCTTAAACTCTAAATACACTATTTTAGGAACCCGGTATAGAGGATGGTGTAATTTAGCAATACATTCGAATTCTCTTATTTCTTATTACATCAACCTGATATAGAGAAAGGGTCGCAAAATTAATGTAGTGTATTAAACGTTTTAGGCCTGTATTTAGAATTCGATTATTATTTTTAATTTTAGCCGTCTTTAAATTTTAATAAATATTTATGATATTTGTTTATTGTTTCAGTCAAAGCAACGGGCATCAATTAAATGGCTGTTATCGAAGGCTTTCAACAACAGGGTGCCAGATAATCTTCAAGAGCCGTTCTACAGGGATCATGAGGTACGTATCAAGTATCTATTGTCTTAAATTTAAGAGGAGCATTTAAAATTTTATTTATTTAGTAATTTAGTATTCTACATTATCTACTTCTTTTTATGCTAAATGGTTAATACTTTTTATAAGAGTTGATTCTCAGTCATTATCTATTGTTAGACATTATATTTATTTTTCGTAAATTTTATTAGTCATAGAAGTAGAATATATATAGTAAATATACAAATAACACGCTGTATAATATATTTCCAAGCTAAGCAAGTTATGCTGGAGTTGACCCCACACACCCAGAAGTAAAAAGTAAATAAGGGAATGTTCTTACACAAAATGTACTCCACCCGGCGATCGAACCCGGGAACTTTAGGTTTCAGTGAACTAGGTGGTCCTACTCCCAGATCGCTAGACCACAGAGGCTGTTATTGGTTATATAGTGGCGCGAACTGTGCCCAAAAATCTCTTAATCTGGTATTTTCTGATTACGTAGATATACATGTGTAGTCAAGAAGCTCGTTTGTTAATCGATTATTTTTTACTGCCATTCTAAATACCAAGTGGTCAGTAACGATGCCGACAGCCATTAAGATACTTCCCAACGTGGTCCTAATAGCCGTAAAAGCGAAGGGCAATGCAGATCGGAGCGGATATTGCCGTTTGCAAAGTAATTTAGACAATCTGCTAAGAAATATATTCAGAACAGCTGCTTGGTACTTAGTGTATGTTGTATAATACATACGAAAAGATATGTAGAACATCTAATTTTAGATCAACTTCGTTTTTAAGGCTCTGAAAAATTTTAATGGTAACGGAATCCTTGTATCTTATCTATGTCCCTCTGTCCATCTTTGTATATCACATACTCATTTTTTCATAAATCCATTGAGTTTATATGTATAAAATTTGACAAGGTGTTGTATGAGGCTTACACAAAAATAGGGATGGACGCCCTATACCTTCAAACCTGCCTTTCTTATCACACCTATCATATACCGTCTATCCCATCTTAGAGACTGGCAACGCCTTTAACCTCATCCCTGGTGTTGCAAACGTCCATCCATCATATGGACCGTCTGCCTGTTTCCAGCTTCAGGCAATAAAAAATATATGTAACTGAGAGTTCATAATTGTTTTTAGATACAAGTTGTACATAGTCACGTATCAGGGGTATAATCTATATTCACGCATCTATACATACAGATAAATAAAATTGAAGAGTTTTGTAATGTAAAATAAGAGTGAAAAAAATTCAGGGGCATAATTCGGACCAGGAGATTCCGAAAATACAATGATTAGAATTTTAGTCTGTGTCTCTGTCTGTCTGTCTGAATGTTCCGGCTAATCTCTGAAATAACTGGACGGATTTTGACGGGACTTTCACTAGCAGATAGCTGATGTTACAAGGAGTAACTTAGGCTACATGTTTTAGGGTCCCGCTAAAAAAACCACACCAACGAAGAGTATATTGTAAGTGTAGTTAGATCTTGTATAATCAGATGATATTCTTTAATGCCTTTTTAGTAAGTTTCTAGGTAAGCGGCAAATATTAACTTCAAAGTCATGAAATTGCTTGTATCCAGTCTAACTTTGAATCTATGAAGTGCCAAATTCTGAAAAGTTGAGGTTGTAGAGCTTCAAACATCCCATCAAAGAGAATTGGTTCGAAAAAGGTGCGTTAAGTAGTTTTTTGAGATAGGTACCTTCGCTTAATTTATTTTTTGTGGTTCCATATGTATGATGGATACGCACTTGAACAATTTCAATATAAAGTTGTTAATCTCATGAGTTAGTGTTTTTGTAATTGGCCGCGTTCAAATTCGTTTCCGAAACCAGTTTTATCAACGAGCTCGTATTTTCATTAGTAACGCATAATGTGTTTTGAAACAGTCTAGACGTAACACTAGACCACATTTATATTTCGTAAATTTTCACTTTTACAATATGTAAATCGAATACGGTGTGATTAATGCATTCGGTTATATAGTGTAATATACCAACTGCCACGCTCAGAGGTGGATAATGATCATGAAACCAAATGCTACACTCAGAGACAAATAATTGTTTTTTAACCTTAAGTAGTGGCCATCGAATTTCTCGGTTTGCTCTTACACTAACTTAAAAAAATACAATAAAATATTAAAAATAAACTAAGTTATAAATAAATTAAAGTAGTGAAAATTACAAACAACATATGAGTCCAAAATCGCCGTTAGTTGAGAACGTTCCCAAAACGCTGGCCGCATTTCCTCCCTGTATGGCAACGCTTATACGCTGCCTCAAATACAGGCCAGCCCTTTGGTCACGTGAGACCTCTATTAAAGGAGTTATTAGGTCTCGATAGAATCGATGAGCTTCGGGACCCCAAGGCCCTAAAGTCGACACTGAAAGCCACTAATATTATGTATTTGAGTCTGTGAATTACGCCAGCGTAATGTAGATTACATTTTGTTAATATTCGATGGTAAATTTAAGAATAAATTTTAATTAACATTTAATTTAATCTTCATTTAAAATTTGTAAGTGCGACAGTTTGTTTTTATACGTATTTTATGGCTTATTTGTCGGTAGTTTTTACATCTGCAGCATTTAAGGAGTACTTTTTTAATGATTTAGTTCAACCAAGATAATGCCAGAAGTTTCTAAAATCGAGATTAATTGCTTGGTATGCAACATCTATGCTATTTATTTTTAATAATTCAATTTAAAATTCTATTATATTATAATGATTAAAACCTAAAACCTTTCAGGCCAGCTTTAATGAAATTATTTCTAAGCAACAAAGTAATCTCATTTTTTCTCTTAGTGATATATTAGGTTGGGGAAAGTTTCTTCGCATTTTATATAAAAATTAAAAAGGTTTTTTTATAAAGTTTGTTTACATTTGACTAAAGTATGTAGGTGCCATTTTGTTGGATAACTTTTTGCCATGTTGTAGGTAAGGACATGATCCCATTGCTATAAAAATTTTGGGGCTCCTGATCAAAAAACTGCGACAAGTGGTTTTGGCAGTCCTCTCGTGATGTTAACCTGACACTGCCTAAGGAATTCTGCAGAGACCGAAACAGGTGAAAATCTGCAGGTGCAAGGTCAGGACTATACGGCGGACGCATTAACACCTCCCAGCCAAACTCTCGTAATTTTTGCTCAGTGACTAAAGATGTGTGAGGTCTAGCGTTATCATGGTAAAAACACACACCCCTTCTGTTGATTAATTCCGGCCGCTTTCTCTCAACTTTTTGCTTTAATCTCATCAGTTGTTCGCAGTACAGTTCAGAATCGATGGTCCTGCCTGGCGGTAACAGCTCATAATGAATAATGGCCATCCAATCCCACCATACACACAGCATCACCTTGTTGTGAGTTAACCCGAGTTTCGCCACAGTCTGTGAAGCCTTGGCCTGGTCTATGGCCAGACCGAACTCCAGGTGATCAGGACGCGGGAAACCGCGGCCATGATCCAATCTTGGTCAGTAGAGTTGGAAAACCCTGTTGCTGGCAATGACACGGTGGAAGCGGTTCGACCGCAGCTGTTGCGATGGCTCTCGCGGAAACGCGGGACCCTGACCTTCAGAATGACACAGATACTTACCGGGCACGGCTGCTTCGATAAGTATCTGTGTCAGATTGCGGGCTGCTTGCCTTCACCCCAATGCCGCCAATGTGGCGCGCTGGACACGGCGTTACACACGCTAGTCAAGTGCGCAGCGTGGGCACCTCAGAGGTTTGAACTCGAGACACTTGTAGGACCGATCGAATCGCTGGGCGATCTGGTGCAAGCCATGCTGCACAGCGACGATTGGGGGGTGGGTGCGGCCAATTTCTGCGAGACGGTAGTGTCTCATAAGGAGGCCGCGGAACGAGATAGGGAGAGAGATGGGAGTGCGCATGCGTCTCGCGGGCGCCGACGTCAGTCGGGAGCCCGGAGGCGTAGGTATGCGCATGACCTCCCTCCCTGAAATACCGCTGCAGGGGCCCTCTAGCATCTAGGGAGCAGAGGAGTTTCACCCCTGTTGACGAAGTGAGTTTGCCTCTCCCGGGGCATTCTCAAGCACTTGTGCGCTAGGATCGGTGTGGGCGTAACTACGTTCTGTATCTCACGCCTTTCCTACCATAAGCGCGGGGCATATGGGAGGAGGGTGGTTTTAGTGGGGTATTGATTAGTCGAGTCTCCACACAAGCCGGTTGATTATTGTTTGGATTGCCTCAGTGGAAAGCCTCCATGATCAACAACGGTCTAATCCCTAGCAAAGGACCCGGTATGTGCGAAATGCATTTCCCCGCCTTAAAAAAAAAAAAAAGCAGTCTGTGAAGCCTGACCGGCCTTTGACCACGATCTTTTTCGCACGTTCTTGTCGTACGTGATCCACTTTCATCACCAGTTATCAGCTTCTTCAAAAATGGTTCGGTTTCATTACGTCGTAATAAAGAATCACAAATGAGTACTCGGTTCATTAGGTTTCTTTCAGTGAGCTCATGAGGCACCCAAATATCGAGCTTTTTTGTGTACCCAGCTTTTTTCAAATGCGCCAAAACCGTTTTGTGGTCAATTCCCAGTTCTCCAGCTACATCGTAACTACTAATATGGCCGATCTTCCTCCACTTTTTCAAAAATGGCATCAATTTTGTCCGTAAGAGGGCGACCAGAGCGACGTGCATCTTTGATATCAAAATTTCCGGACTGAAAACGCTTAAACCAAATTTGCGCTATTCTCACAGATACTGCATTAGGTCCAGGTCCATAAACATCACAAATTTTTTTCGCGGCTTGTGTTGCATTTTACCTTTTTTGTAGTAAAACTTTATAATGTATCGAATTTCTTCATTAGATTCACTCATTTTAACAATAAGAAAAACAAATGAAAATCACACATTTTCCTAATTTGAATTTGGAATTGTCTTCTTTAAAATTAAAACTTTTTAATGATACCAAAACCAGCCAGATACAAATGGTATAGCCAAAGAGATCTTATTACAAGTTCATACATAATATATGCGAAAAGACTTTTTCCCCAACCTATTATTTATTTTGAAACTGACTTTGTTTCTTTTCTTGTTTGGATATTCCTTTATTTTTATATTCTTTAAGGCCTTTCTTTCATGGGAGTGAATTGCTTTTAATGAGGTTTGTCGTATACGTGAATGAAGACACATTATAGCCTCCCAACAAATCGGTAGTTTCCGCGTGTTAAAGATTACATGAGCAAAGCTGCTAGAAAAGCTTTGCTCATTGTTTTGAACAACATCAGTTTATAATAAGTAGTAGTTTTTGAAATATGGAGTGGGTATTTTATATTAAATGCTTTTTCAAGATTCCTTAGCCAGATGAAAAAGCTAAACACTTGAGTGACGTACAACTACTCTAATGAACCCTTCATTACGTATATGTATGGAAATATGACTTGCCACACACTTTGCCGATTATATTCTAACTAGGCATGTGTTTGCATTAAACATTTGCTAAATCATGCAATGATTGTAATGATAATATTTGATAAAATGAATATGTAAATTATGCCACAAGGTCTCGTTTTCGCAAAAAATTTCACAATATTATTTGTTTGCATTTACCGGCTCTGTTTGTTTGAGTCCGTTATAGTAACTCAGTGGAAATAAATTGCTTGTTTACTTGTATTAGGAATACTCGACGAATTGTATGTATTGTCGAAATGGACGGTTAAAAATGTTATATTCAAAATAAAAAATGTATGATTTTCAACTAAGGTAATAATGACGGAATAAACTCATTTACGAAATGCTACATAATCTGTAATTAGATTATAAACCTTTTTGTTGATTGTTAAAGTTTAAGATGTAGAATTTTTATGATTTATTATTAGTTATTTTGAACCTTTAAAGATATTTATTAAGAGAAATAAATAATTTGTACTTATAAATTATTAACATTTTCTTCATTTAAATTATTATAATATTAACATTAGAAAATCATAAGTCATTGATAATCCTCCACATAATAACTAAAATAATAAAACTAAACTGAAACTTAAATTTCTGCATTTTGCGACAGTCGCAAGCAAAAATATATATTGTAAAGAGATATTTATGCCTTGTTTTTATTTAGGAGATAAATCTTTGAATAAACTTTTAGTTAAATTGTGTGTTTAGATAAATAATTTAAAATGTTTTGTATTGTATATTTATAATGGAGTGAAAATTTGTGGTGTGCGAAGTAGGAAAATGATCTAAGAAAAAACAAGGTATACAATCTGTATATTAAACGTCTTTGAGGTCTCTGACTGCATCGCTATGTTTACATTTGTCTATTTACATAACCAATGAAAGTGGATTTCTCAAAAAAAAAAAAATTGGATACACTTCGTCAGATAAAAGATCGTCGCTCCCAAGATTTGTGTTTATACATTTCTCACGTTTCGTTTTCACTTAGTGTCAGCTAATACACGACTAACAATCTGTTTATGTTCGACTAGTGAACACGAACGGTGCACTCTCGAATGTAAACAGTTAATATTCTCGACATCTTTCATGCTTTATTCCCGATTAACATACAAATGCGATGGACCTGAACATCTGGCGCTGATTCTGTTTTGTTCGGTCTGCAATCCATCCTAATAATAGTAACCGGGAAAGTAACCTTTGCTAATATATTATGAATGCTTAAGTGACTGTTTAGATGTTTGTTTGTATTATTACGGGACTCGAATTAAAATGCCGTTGGAATTATTATAGAGCTTATTAGAACTATACAAACACGTATAACACAGGTACAAATATAACCGAACACAACAAGTACAAACGTAATAATGCAGAAGGTCGTAATGCAATAAAACGCGCAAAGCCCGTCACTGTTAGATTCCCGATTGTAGTACACACGTCTCGCTTCGATCGTGCTTCTCGCTCGACTAACTCTTCCTCAATCGGGCCACTGCTTTATATCGCACAAATGCAATATGTCCACCCGGCAGCGTGAACCGAATTTCCTAGAATCGTAATCCGCACACCTGGCTAATTATGCCTGCAAACGGCCATAAACGAGTATAATAGGCTGTTCTCCACAATAACCAATAAATTAGTAAACAAAAGAAGACAATCATACAAGAATTACAATTAGTTCAAATGCCGACAGGTAATAAAATATGTTTTTATAGATATGCAGGTGGATTTTATTTTTGTCGGAACTTAAGTTTTAACAATATATAGATTTTAAATGTAGCTTCAAACCCTTTTAATCTAATATGTTTCGGTATAACTTTAAGATTTATGACTGCATCCGAAGATAAAGCAATCTTAATATCAAATTTATCGAGAACAATTCGTATTTAAATTTCATCAATTTTGTTGAGCAACCGGCGCCGAATAACACCGGCTGTTTATATTGGAACGACTCTAATGTAATTTCCTATTACACAATGCACTAAATATTGCAGATGGTGTCTGTCGTCTTAAGAGGTGTCTGTCTTATATATACTTTTTTTATAAAGATATTCTTTTCGAGAGGCATGTATGTATACATACATATAGATTCATGTCTCTCCTAATTTCTAAATATACAGCGTTTCTATTTATTGTTAGCTAAGTAGAAACTCTGTATATTTAGAAATCTATAATAATAATATAAAATTCTAAAAATGCCGAATTAATTTTCTTTAGATTTTTGTCTGTCGGTTTGTCTGTTTGTTCGGGATTCACGTAAAAACTACTGGGCCGATTTCGATGCGGTTTCGACAGCAAATTCCTAGACTTAAAATCCGCGCTACTCTTTTACTGGGAATCCCGCGGGAATTTTCCCGGGAGCGGTTCAAGCTGTTCGGGTGCATATAAATTAGCTTATTCCGACACAGTTTTCACTTAAAACGATAGCGTACATTCTTTTTTAAATGCTACGATATTTTGTGTCAATACGATAAATGGCAAGTCAAGCTTAGACGAAGTCGCCGGCAACAGACAGGCTAACGATCCACTTGATGTAAAGTGGTTCTGTCGCCTATGGACATTTGCATCACCAAAAGGTGCTACTAATGTGCTGCTGACCATGAACAGTGGAAGAAAAGGGGATTGAGAGCTAGGCACTTATGCCGGAATACAGCTTAAGGTTGTTATAGCTGCGTACTCTAGATCGGGGATGGTAGCCATCCAGATGTATAAAAATGCCCTACTACATGACTGTGGGTTTTTTCGCCTCTGATGATAGACTAGCTGTGCCCGCGACGTCGTCCGCGTGGAATTTGTTGTCAAAACCCCCCGATTTTGAAACATTCTTCCTTGGTGCTCCGCTCCTATTGGTCTTAGCGTGATGATATATAGCCTATAGCCTTCCTCGATAAATGGGCTATCTAACATTGAAAGAATTTTTCAAATCAGACCAGTAGTTCCTGAGATTAGCGCGTTCAATCAAACAAACAAACTCTTTAGCTTTATATATTAGTATAATATAGGTCGCACGGTTGCAGGAATTATTAGTATTCTTGCCCGTTTATGCATGGGTAAAAAATATACGGATAATATTCAAATAGTTCAATTTATTAATAGACTAGCTTTTGTCCGTGGTTTGGCTCACGTTAATGTTATCCCACGGGAACCACACATTTTTCCCGGATAAAAAGTAGCCTATATGTGCTATTCCATTATAATCTATCTCTGTGCCAAATATCATCCAGATCCATTCTGACGTGATTGCTCAACAAACTTTCGCATCAGTAAATAAAGTATAGATTAATATAGATTTTTAATGATGGCTTGTTAGTCGGTAACCACCTTTAGAGGCATGAGCTCATTCATAACATTAGCCCACTTAACGTTAACGGTTGATGATAGTGATTTATGAACACTTTTCAATAAAAATGCAATCTTCTCACTGGCAATAGCAAAGACAGCAAGATAAATAACCCGTACCCAATTTCAGCGGCTTGAAATCGGAACACAAAGGTATTAGATTGCCAGTCTTCGGATGTCTTTATTATTTATTTATGTTTATGGCTTGGCAGCTAGGCCTTTAAGCCAGATCTTAGATTTTAATGTAGTTTCTTCATTTTCTTAAGCCTATGTGTAGCACAGCTGAACTGTAGGTTATCAGCTGGTGCCATTCAACGGACTTCTTGTGACAACTCAAAAGGTCACATTTGACTATACAGTTCACATTTTTCACAAAACTCATAATTATTACTCAAAAACTATCAATATCCTACAACTATTGTTCATTTTAGAGTAATTTTACATATTAAAAAAACTGCACAGCACAACATCTTTCAGTTCCAAAAACTCCCCTTCGGATGTTTTCATCTCGGACATCGAATAGGGATGCTTGCACATGTTACAACGAATTCTAGCTTAATCTCTTTACATATAAAACTCTTATGCTGGTGTGCATGTCACTAAACTCCTCCTAAACCCCTGGAACGATTTTATTGAAATTTTTTGTGTGTTTGAATTGGTCTCTGGATGGTTTAGATTCACAACTGTACCCGGTAGGTGGCTCTGGAATCTGTTTCTATTTTTTTCAGGGCAGCACAACGTTTGATGGGCCCGTTAGACTTTATAATAAGATTCTTCTGTTCGTGAGGATGTCACTGAAGTCCTCCTAAACTTCTGGACCGGTTTTAATTAAATTTTTTGTATGTGTTCATATCCAAGTGGGTCCCGGGATGATTTAGATTCACAATTTGACTCGGTAGGTGGCGCTGCGATCGGATTCCAGGATTTTGACGAAATGTTTTGTGTGTGTTTGAATACGTCCCGGGATGGTTTAGGTTCACGACAGGGGGGTCCGTTAGATGACGCTGGAGTTGAGTTCTAGATTTTTGCTTTTCAGAACAAGGCAACGTTTGCCGGGTCCGCTCGTTTACCTGTAAAAGAACAGGCGTTAAAATAACATTTTATTATTTCACTTTAAATATTATGTTATTAATTAATATTGTGTTCAATTACTGTTTTTAACAGTGATGATTGTTCTAAATGACTCGTATTACTTGTACAAACTTAAGACGTCATAAGTGTGCATGCTTGTACAAAATCTAAGAGATTGTGACGTTTTATAAGATGACAAAAAATGACACAGTTGCTTTGATTCTCCACACCCCTATTGATCCTTACTTTTTAGACATCTTCACTTCTTTTTGCTCGAAAAAAATTCAGCTGAGCGCGTGACAGTCCACATATAAAAAAAGGTTAATGAACGGCAACAATTTCCTATTTGAATTTGGCTACGGAACTCTAAAAAAAATCTAATAATATCTGTCCACAAAAATCGTCCAGCTTTGCTTACCTGTGGGCGGTTCCTATATCTTACTATTCATTCAATTTCCCTATCATATCGATTGAATTTTGATGTCATATTTTAACCGATAGTAAGGCAATTGAACGGTCGATAAGAAATAGGAACCGGACCCTATTCAAAAGAACGGAAGATATCCGTATAATGTATGTCCAAGGCGGATTGGCGGCGTAGTAACTTTTGTTTAGTTTTTTTCTCGATGTGTTGTACCTTTATCACCAGCACGTGGTAATTGTATTGTACTGAAGGGGGTGACCCGTATAGGGTGGAGGAGCGAGATGGAATGCTCCTCCGTCTTAAAGGAAGATCTTCCAGCGAGGCTATAGTTATACCTCACAGGCCTAGGCCCATCTGTTATAGTTGAAAATTTGTATATATTCTTTGTGTGTTTCGGGAAAGGTTTGTGACATCAATTATTGCACAGCGCCATCTATTGGCTTGTAAGTGTTCCACTACAGTATCATGCACTTCAGATTTTCTCCGTAAGATTTTGGGCCCAACAAGGAGAGATGATGGCAGCTGGAGGGTCCGAACCAACGTCGAAATTGAGAATCTCGTGGCCGAGCCTAACATTATAGGAGAGATAAAATCTCACCACCACCGTTGGCTCGGTCTCGTGGAACGGATGGGAGAGGATTGAAGCGTGAATAAGAAGAAGTTTGGGACGATCGGATGGACGACGCCCGGTCGGTCGCCCCAAGTACTGGTGGAAGGACAGAGTTAGAGAATACAATCCCGAGCATGTTTTTCGATCCCGGGATTACGGGATTCTTAATGCGTAATCCCGAGATCCCGGGGCTAACCCGGGATTAGACTATGTGGTTTCTAATTGGGCTCAAATGTAAAAAAACGAATAATTTCTAGAAAAATGTTTTATAATTTTATTCCACGAGTCCACGACACAAATCACAATATGAATATATCAATAAAAAAGACAAAACAAAGACACTATACTTTGTAAGTAAGAAATAACGAGACAAAAAGACTTATTTATCTTTGCATCCAAGGTTTGACTTCCAAGCCTGCCTCGTAGTTTATTGCCAACATAAGCAGCAGCTGAAAACGCTCGTTCAGGTTCTACACTGGTTGGAGGAATTTTGTGATATGAGATGACCGGGTGATTCCCCTATTGGCCCGTTGGGGAATTTTATTAAGAGTATTCTATTGAAGTATCCCGAGCGGGGAAATCCCTTCTAAGTTCTACGACAAACATATTATTAGAGCTGTACCTATGTAGTACGTATCGTACGCGTATCAAAGGTTTCTTTTTTTGTTGATATGTAATAAATGCTATTAATATAATCTAGGCAAGGTCATTGTCAACTCGCAACGGACAACGGAGTGCAAACTAGACCTGTTTGTGGCAAACCTGAAAATCCAGAGATTAGCCAAATACAGTCCCGGGAATTTCGGGGTCAGAAAACGATCGGGATCCCGGGATTGTATTCTCTAGACACAGTGAAGGCTGACCTATGTGAGCTTCAAGCCCATAACTGACAAGAAATCGCACAGGACAGAAACAGGTCGCGTGTTCTCGTCTCGCAGGCCAATACACATTTTGGGTCGCTGAGCCAACGGAGTGTTAGTTATGCACTTTAGATTAGAAATAGTGCCTAATGGTGTGCTACTTCTCCCAGCATCCGACAATTAGATAGAAAAAAATACGAGGTTGATCAATATAATATTTCCTGGAAATGTTTTCTCCAAAGGTTTTAAACCAATAAAGTTTGTTGGCATTTAGCTTCGGATTGTATAACGCCCTGAAGTCAGTTGATGGGAGGTGCGGCAACGTGACTCCCACGTGTTATCTCGAAATAAACCCAACAATAAGGCTTCATTTATTACATTGCCTTTAGGCGAATTAATGTAAGTTGGTGCTTTAGGCTAGTTGAATTAATCAATTATTTTCAGTTCGTTTTATGCCCTTGCTCCACCTGCGTTAGTGTTAGTGGCTTTGTCCAAATGCATCCCATTTACTGCGTTAAAAAGTAACGTGATCAATGACTTTAGTAGTGAACTTCATCACCACCAACTGAGTTATTGGTTAATGTTTAACGTCATTAAAGATGTCGCATATCAAATAACGCATTAAAAGCTTGGCTAAAACTGTGGTATTTCTTCATTAGTGTGTTAGTTACATAATTAAGGCGAAAGTGTAGCAGAATTATTAGGGATATAGCAATGATATTATAGCTTGTTTGTTTTTTTGTTCTATTAGCTGGAACTAGATTTATAGAATTTCTAAAACAATATTGTTTTGTAAGACAAAAATAGGATTATTGACATATGCTAACAACAAATTCTAATATTATTTACGAATAAAAGAACAGGCGGTAAGAACCTGATAAACACGTGTCAATTTCACAAAAAGATTCTCCCCCAAGAAATGTTATTTCCATGAACTGCTACGCACTTGGCCGGTTTTTCAAGTTTATTTTAAGCTTTAAACGTAATACCTTTTTAAGTTTTAACCTCTGTATAAGGTAAGCAAAACTTGTTTAAAGTTTAAAATTTATTTTTTACTTTACGTAATTTGTTTATTAACCAGATCGACAGGGAAAGTTGTCCTTGAATTGAAAGTTCATTCTTGTATTGATCGCACCATCCATGGTTTTAGGTATTTCAGCATGAAGCTCGGCTCGTGTCACGCGAGCATTTCAGTTCTGAGCAAATGTGCATTTGGGTGTGTCTGGGTGTTTAGCGATATTGCCGAAATGTGTGGGTGAAGGGATTAATATGTTGTACTGTGCGCGCGGATGGCTGCGATTAACATTTACCGAAATGGGAAAAAGGTGTGAAACTGAAATTTTTGAAGTATTATTATTTGTAAGCTGATTTTTGTTATGTTCCTCTGTGCGATTGAACATGTTAGTTTGTAAGAGTTATCTGGCTGGACTGAAAAATATTTTATGTAATAAAACTACGTTTTTACGGTTTTAAGCGCGGTAATTTATTTGATATCTATTATTGCGACGTTTCGGAATAATAGAAATCAAATAAATTACCGCGCTTAAAACCGTTAAAACGTAGTTTTATTATCTATACAAGTCGCGAAAACTAAGAAAATATGTGTACATATTTCATGTATTATACTGTCCGATTATTAACAACACCGTTAGCGAACACCGAAGCGTGGCAATATATGAAAAAAGTATATTATGTATACTAGTTTTCATGATATTATGTACATTCATTTTTGCTCGTAAAAATTTTGAATTCTGCTAAAACTACCTGGTGGTTTGTTGGATACAAAAACTTTATAAGATGAACCCAGCTAACGAAATTGTAGATTGTTACACGAGAGGTGAAAGTGAGCTATTTAGGCACGAGATGGTTTGGCGCACGAGCATAGCGAGGGCGCTAATAATTCGAGTGCCGAAATAGGCCTTTCACTTGAGTTAAGACTTTGCTTTTAATTTCGAATATGAGGAAAGTAAAAGCAAATAACTACTTCTCTAATAAAATCAGGCGTTAAATCCATATCTAATTCTGATGAAACGTACATCACGTACGTCGCATATGAAACGATTTTTTCTCTGGTATTCTACTAGCCAGTATTTTTTTTGTCATTGGTGATTGTAAATATTTAGCTCAAATTTATGTAATCAAATAATTTTGTGAAAAGTAATTTATAAGTATAAAATGATGTTACAAAATTGATAATTTTTTTTATTACAGTTTATGCCGCGATTTAACAGTGGCTGTAAAAAAGTTGAGACATGATTGGCATAGTTTTTAAAAATTTTGACAGCAGGGAGAATGAGGGAGGGAGGGAGAAGGGGACCCAGGAAAGAAAAGTACTGTTTTTATCTCTGTGATTAGGCAACTCCGAGCGTACTTTCACAATATGAGAAATGAAAAATATTTTGTGTTATATTTTACGATTATTAATAACACTGATAGCGAACACCGAAGCGTGGCAATATATCAAAAAAGTACATATTAGGTTGGGGAAAAAGTATCTTCGCATTTTATATAAAAATTCAAAAGGTTTTTTTATAAAGTTTATTTACATTTGACTAAAGTATGTAGGTGCCATTTTGTTGGATAACTTTTTGCCATCTTGTAGGTAGGGACGTGATCCCATTGCTATAAAAATTTTAGGGCTTCTGATCAAAAAACTGTGACAAGTGGTTTTGGCTGTCCTCTCGCGATGTTAACCTGACACTGCCTAAGGAATTCTGCAGAGACCGAAACAGGTGAAAATCTGAAGGTGCAAGGTCAGGACTATACGGTGGATGCATTAACACCTCCCAGCCAAACTCTCGTAATTTTTGCTGAGTGACTAAAGATGTGTGAGGTCTAGCGTTACCATGGTGAAAAACCACACCCCTCTGTTGATTAATTCCGGTCGCTTTCTCTCAACTTTTTGCTTTAATCTCATCAGTTGTTCGCAGTACAGTTCAGAATCGATGGTCCTGCCTGGCGGTAACAGCTCATAATGAATAATGCCCTTCCAATCCCACCATACACACAGCATCACCTTGTTGCAAGTTAACCCGGGTTTCGCCACAGTTTGCGAAGCCTGACCGGCCTTTGACCACGATCTTTTTCGCACGTTCTTGTCGTACGTGATCCACTTTTCATCACCAGATATCAGCTTCTTCAAAAATGGTTCGGTTTCATTACGTCGTAATAAAGAATCACAAATGAGTACACGGTTCAATAGGTTTCTTTCAGTGAGCTCATGAGGCACCCAAATATCGAGCTTTTTTGTGTATCCAGCTTTTTTCAAATGCGGCAAAACCGTTTTGTGGTCAATTCCCAGTTCTCCAGCTACATCGTAACTACTAATGTGCCGATCTTGCTCCACTATTTCAAAAATGGCCTCAATTTTGTCCGTAACAGGGCGACCAGAGTGACGTGCATTTTTGATATCAAAATTTCCAGATTGAAAACGCTTAAACCAAATTTGCGCTACTCTCACAAATACTGCATTAGGTCCATAAACATCACAAATTTTTTCGCGGCTTGTGTTGCATTTTTACCTTTTTGTAGTAAAATTTTAAAATGTATCGAATTTCTTCATTAGATTCACTCATTTTAACAATAAGAAAAACAAATGAAAATCCCACATTTTCACTAGTTTTCATGACATTTTGTACATTCATTTTAGCTCGCAAAAATTTTGAACTCTACGAAAACTACTTGGTGGTCTGTTGGAACTGTATAAAATTAACCCTGATGACGAAAATGTTATAAAATACATGTCCAGGGGTGAAAGCGATATTTTGAAAATGGATCGAGAGAGGAGTTTAAATTTTCCAATAACCCAAAAAACGAATAGGAAAGAATAAATAAACAGTTTAATTAAAAAGCAGGTACTTTATATTTTTTTAAGTTGAAATATTATTAGGATGAGAGAAACCTATTTATTATGTGAAATCTTTGACAAAATGTTGCTTGAAACATCTAGCCTTTCACCCCTCGATGTATAAGTGTACCGAATGTCATGATAACGATGAATTCGAAAGTTTCTCCGGTGTACATTTCTAAGAAGTTGATTCAGTAGCAATATCCAGGACGGATATTAATCAACGATTGTTGTTGTAAACGGGTTCAAAGGCCGGTTTGTTTGGAACAGTATTACACGTGCGACAATGAATTCGTTTATAGCGAATAAAGGGACCTTTATTCGCCGTTTAAAAAAGACACAAAGGGAACTGCTTGCTCCAGGCGAGTAATAAGGTTAAGATTTCTGACGTAAATACAGGACTACATGTTTTTAGATACATTAAAATCCCAGACCCGTAACATTTATATTATATAGCTGACCTGTGCCCACTTCGCTGGACGTCATTAAAAATACACACGTAACCACGCACGCAGGCACACATACCAAGGTTTAATTAAGTTTTGTAAAACTTTATTTAATTCATAAACGCAGAAAGCACTTGCAGTGCCTCGTACGAGGATGTGCGCAATTCTTGCGTGGGACGTTATTGCTGTAACATATTTGACAGGCGTTTTCATGCCCACTTCGCTGGGCTTAATTGTTTTTCACTTTTTTGGTTTATTAATCACAATCAAATATAGCATATGTCGCTCAAGAACAATGTAGCTTTCCACTGGTGAAAGAATTTTCAAAATCGGATCAATAGTACCGGAGATTACCCCGAATATCCAAGCTCATAAACTTTACTTCTTTATAATATTATTATAGTGTCGAATTTAAGATTATCAAAAAATCGGAGACGTTTGAAATATATTCGTATAGGTATATCTATTTTCAAAAAAGATAATAAACATAGAATATTTATTATTTCAAAATATCCTCATCGTTTCAAAGCTGAATGAACTGATTTTTGTATATTTGCTTTAGATAAAGGCGAATGATGAATGAAAAATTGAGAGGAAGAAGATTAAGTTGGTATGGGCATATAAAGAGGAGGAATGAAAGTCACGTGACAAAAATAATGTTAGACTTCAAGATAGACGGGTACAAATGTAAAGGTAGACCAAAAAAAAGATGGATGGATTGTGTGAAGGATGATATGATGATATGTGGTGTGACAGAAGATCTATGTCAGAGTAGAGGAGTGTGGAAGGAAAAGACATTTTATGTCGACCCCAAATAATTGGGATATGGTGAAAGAAAAGAGAGATAAAGGCGAATGATCATAGTATAACTCAACGCAGCATGCATAAGCCAAACTGTAGGAATTTGAAATACGTCAAACAACGGAATTTCGGTGGAAACTTAAAGGCGACATTTCACTGAACATAAATAATTTCTACAGAAACAAAATTTGAATTTTCCATTAAAACAACCCATATCTGACATCTATTCTTTATTTTAAACGAAAACGAATTACGATTTCTTAAAATAAAACTGCATGCAATAATTTGACTTTTTCTAGTTAACTCCATTATTAATATTGTGGCGAGCAATGGTGGAACCATCTAAGTTGGTTTAAGGAGTTTCAGAAAAATTTAGAAGACTCCAGAAGAAAAAGACAAGGACAGACACATTTTAGAAAGGGATAGATGATGAACAAAAGAATATCGAAATGAAGGTCGAATTTCTGGAATAGAAGTTTCAGGAAGGGAAAGACAGAGCTAGATAGATGTTTAGAAAGGCATACACAGTAAATAAAAGAATAACGAAAAGATCTAAATTATGGATTCCAGAAGATTCTTCCGGGTATATAAGCAGCCTAAGGCGCGCCTACCAGGGAGTTCAGTTGAAGGCAGCAAAGTGACAAGTGCGATACGAGAAAGTTGGAAGAGAAGTTAAATAGAAGATAGTGATGAGTTTAATGGGCAGTTCAGTGAAGGGGGAGTTTAGCGTAATTTAAGACGAGATCCAGAAACGAGCTACGCGTGGTAAATTCAGAGGTGAGCACCGCAGCAGCAGGAGGTGGTCTACGCAATATCGGCGACGGTATTGAGTGAGACACCTTATCGTCGGTGACAAACTGATATTTCCTTCCAATCCCAAGTGCGTACGCACGTAACAATATTTACAAAATATGATTCCTTACGCATTCTGTATTATTGAAACTCGAGCCTTGTGTTGATCAAAGATCATGTCTTCGTCATGCGTCAGTCGTTTCACCGATGGCTCGTTGCAATCGTTTAATTTTCGTCACAGTATTAACTATTGTTTGGTAATAGATTTACATTGCGATAAGAACAATGAATGACTGAATAGTGCTTATCGTCTTTGCAATTTTTAATCTCCTATGTGACATTTATATCGATAGTTAATTTTTTATATTTTATTTTAATTTTTACATTTCTTTTATATAATTTAACTTAATGTATTAGATTACCGTTTACAGTTACATTATTGTCATATATTCTTCTTTCGTGGTCTAAAACTAGTGTAAGTTTACAGCATTCTCGATTTACGGAATGTGTTTAAAAAGCAGATCGTGGATGACGTTTTATAATCGCATTTTTAGAACTAGTGATTTGTATTTAGATGGATGACACATAACATTATTTACATAATAAAAAACACGTCAATATACTAGACCTTACTTTTAGAATACCATGTTAGCAATCATTTTAATTACTGGTTTAAACATTGCGCTTTTTGGTCTCATTTTACTTGTGCATACATGTTACATCATAATTTTGATCCCTCGTACAAAATCTATGAGGCTGCAGAGTTTGTAACAGGATAAAAATTGCTTCAGTGGTATTGAATGTCTTCATTTACACTATTATATTTTTATCTATAGTTGGTATTTGTTATCAGCCCGTTAATGTCCCACTGATGTACTCAGGCTTTTCATCTGAGAGGAGCGGATGATATTCCCGGTTCCTATCAATGCGAATTGTTGGGTTTCTACAGATGTGTAATCTTGATGTGCAAATTTTCCAAGGTTGTTTAGGCAAAGAAACATTTAAGCAATGCACGGCTTCTGATTGGATTTGAACTTATATTTATGGAGCTAGTTGCAGATGTCTTAGCCACTGTGCCACCGTGATTTAATTATTTAACTTGCTCTGAAATTGTCAAACAGGTTTGCTTCAAACTGAAACAATTTTCAATAATATTCACTCGACATTCACATTATAATGGTATGTCTATTTTTATCAAAGAAAAAATCAATACAGGACGCCTACACGTTCTTACTAATTGAATTATAGGAAAGATATTTCCAATATAATGTAATAAATCGCTACACTAATTGGTCTGATTGTGTTCTTTAAATAAAATCTAATATAAATGATTTCAATCAATCGCTCTCTTGCCAGTTCGCCAACCAATATGTGCTGTTGTTTTTCTCCCTCCGGGCATTAATTTAGAAGTGTTTTCCCCGATGAAAATAGTTACTAATGGATGCACATTTATCTACGGATATACAAAAATATCAATTCATATCGAACATTTCTCCCTAAACAAATATGGCTACTGTGTCAAGGACGTAAAGTTGAGTTTCCTTATTGCGACAATTTCGAAAGGTAGTTTTAAAATTGTCTTTTCCGTAAATATAGTCAACGTTTCCGCCTTTGAGATGCTGTTCTTTTGTTAATATCTCCGTCGACCATTCAGTTTTGTAACACAGTTATTATATCGCTAACTGGCTTTATTTTGGTGCACAGTTCATTGCCGTTTTGATCAATCACGGATCGGTTAATTAGAATTGCGTTTTAGATTTACCAAATTGACATTGAAACACTAAAGGCTTGATTCATTAGAGGTCAGTGACTCAGTTAATGAGATTGATGCTTTGACTTTTGTCACTCAAGTCATTATTCATCTGACTTATCAAGGTGACAGTCTTGAATAAAGCGATATGGTTTTAATATAGTATACTTCTTAAGCGACGGTTATGCTTTGACCAAACCACGATAAGATTATACCATTAAGGGTGTCCTAAATGGAGTTCGCTATCTCGCTCGCGCATTACTGCACGTTTTTGATGATATTGATTGATTTGAAGATATTTAAGAATTTTTACCTTAATCATCATTATCCCATGCCCGCTGATAGACACGCGTGTTTGTGGGTTTTAACCTATGCCTACGCGCCCCGCGAATAGTGATTTATGTGTTAAAGTACTGGACGTCTCAGTGGTCAAAGTTGCGTTAATGATGAGTGGTGTAATTGTGTATTCGAAGGACATGGGCTCCGGATTGCCAGCCCCCCTCTAGATCCTGCCCTATTGGTTTTTGATAAGAGATACTAATTTTTGTGTATATTTAATACCCTATTATATTAGTATTTGTCATGTGTGTGTGTCGCTTTAAAGTAAATATTTTCTTTCTTTCTAATAAGGTACTCCATATAAATGTATCGTTAGTTTGTTCATTCCGAAAGCTGCGAAGAACGAAAAAGAAACAAATATACTCTTATTACATCTATACAATAATTTATTTTCATATTCAAATAATTGCAAACTTGTCCAGTATTCTTTGCGACCAATGAGTCAACCGGTAACTGTTTAATATCTTTGTGATTCAACAAAATATAATTTGTAAGATATTACGAGTCAATAACTCGGTCTTCTGATTCATGCTTTGATAATAATTAGCGGATGTTTGATGTAAAATAAGCTATTTTGTCCACAGTGCTAAGAAAAATATATTATTATGCTTGCAAAATCCAGATGGATGAAGTACAAAGTCCTTTAATTCATTCTGGTATAACTTTGCGTTCGACCACAACCTCGTCTGATTTTAATTGAATTATTGAATATGTAACCTAGGGTTGAGCACGCTTACGCAGAAGAAGAAGATACTTATTCTGAAGTGAACCTGAAACGCCTATTGCTGGCATGGGCACCAGCCTATGTTCAGTTTCCACCATAGGCTGGTGCCCATGGTGGTACATCTCGTTGTTCGATGATGGAAGAGAGAACACGGAATTAGATCAAAAATTTGTTGGAAAACAGATAAGCTAGCAACTTTGAGTCAATGTTCACCCGAGAGACAGTACCTACTGGGCTGGTATAGCGGTCTAAGCGTTGGCTCATCTAGTCCACCGGAACATAGGTTTTGAGTTCGATCCCCGGCAGGTTGGGTAACTTTCATAAAACAAATTTTCCCTTGTTTAGTATAATCTAGGTGTCTGGTATCGACCCCATAGTTATTCATTGCCTATTAACTACAACGCAAATGTAACAGGGTGTAATATGTTGAGTTGTGGAATGCGCTACCAGAGTCCGTGTCTCCCTAAAAGTACAATCGGGGTGTCTTCGTCTCCTGTGAATAGGTATGTTCTAGGCAAGCGTGCTCCATTTTCGATCGTATCTTCGTCTAATATTAGGTGTGATTGTGGTCAAACGCGAACCTACTTATCATAAAAAAGTATATAATATTTAGTCTGTCGATTAGAAAAAGTGCTTGCATAAAATTCTGTTAACGACAAGGAATTTTTGTCTTATCGGTCATTGATTTTTAATTTGATAACTAGTTGATATAATTAAACGTTTAATATAGTCAAAAAACTTGTTATGTTTCTTTATCAAACAAGCTGCAAAATATCGATTTCTATTAACCTTTTAAAAATAAACTTTGTGTAGCGATACGAAAATATCTGTTAAGAGGTGGTTCAACGTTGTGGATAAAATAAATTCACATTTCAATAACTTCACAAATCTGTATTACAAGATAAATAAAACAAACCCGCAGCTCCTTAATGTCTTTGAAGCGAAATTTCCGTCGTGCAAATAAACGCAAAAAGGTGGAAATTGAAGAACAAATAGAGTAATGTCTGCGACGCTGCCACCAACGCGCTTTCTCCTTGACCTGAGGACCGCGACTCACACGCTGCGTCGCGTTATAGTGCACTGTGGGAACAGTGGAATAACTGAACAACACTACAGTATCATACTGGCAGTAGTAAAGTTTCATTACAACTATTATCGTAAATAATGTCTAGAAAGCAATCGATTTGTCATATAATGATTATTACTAAATTTGTGCTAGATTTCTATCTCTCGTTTAATCCGTTTATACAGACAGATTGGGGTCATTGTGTTTCTGATACATTTTCAGTTTTTTTTCTACATCTCACAGAATTTCTCTTATTTGTCATCGTTAGCCAATCACATTGTGCTGCAGGATTTAGGTGTTCCCAAATTTGAATAATATTATCAATCTCCATTCTATTATCGAGTCCTTACCGGCGATATTACGGATTATTAAAAATAGTTTAAATTGTGAATAATGTGAAAATAAATAATAATATAATAGAAAAAGTACATAATCGATTATTCACTAAAAGTCGTGATTCCATAATACAAATTCTATTCGTAGAGGCTAAACCTATGCCAGTGTTCACACCAACTCAATTAATGGCACCTTGTGATTTTATTCAATTAATATATTGAATAAAATCACAAGGTGCCATTAATTGAGTTGGTAAATGGTAGTCAATTTATACGATATTAAGATTTCTTAGTATCTAATCTGACAAGGTACTAATCATGGGGGGTGCCAACGATGGTATAGTTTACCTCAGTGATTTTCAATCTGTGGGTCGCTACCTCTACCCCTAGAGTCTTGCTCGGGGGTCGCCGACAAAAGGGAAAAGGCAATTTAAATTTATACCTCGTACTTTCTAATCTCAGTAGCTTTTTGCAGAGTACAGGTCCTAATAATGAATATAGGAAACAAAATAGAGAAAAACATAAACGCAGTCTTTTAAATTATTAACTTTTCGTCTGTCATGACCCAAGGGGGTCACTAAAGCTTTTCAACCTGTAAAGGGGTCGCGTATTCAAAAAGATTGAAAAGCACTGGTTTACCTTATGCGAATAATATAGTATTTAAGAAAATAGCATTTTAAAGGTGATAATTTTTATTTGTCTTTTATTATAAGACTAGCTGATGCCCACGACTTCGTCCGCGTGGTGCGGTTTTTTAACTATCCCACGGGAACTCTTTAATTTTTCGGGATCAAAAGTATCCTATATGTTGACCAGGAATATAAGCTACCACCATACAAAATTTCATTTAAATCAGTCCAGTCGTTTCGGAGATTAGCCGGTACAAACAGACAGACAAAGAGATAAACAGAGAAACAAAAAGTTAAAAAAAAATCTAAATTAGTTCTATTTCACTTCTTACATCCCCCTGACTCGGTTTTTAGCATTTTTTTTTATTGTACGGAAATTCGACCTTTATGGTTTTATTATATGTATATAGATAGCACATATTTAATTACAGGCTTCGTTTTTATTCTGTTGGAAGTTGACACTCGGTTCTGAAAATACTGTGATTATGTGTTTGTTTCGTTGTCTCATGTGTCGTTTTGTAGTGCTTCGCGGGCCAGTCTTAATTATCTGCACGCCACCTAACGTTCTAAATAAGCGCATCTTATTAGGCTATTTTTAATTTGCTCTGTTTTAAAATAACCTATACTCAGTGATCCTACATTGTATCGGGACACATTTAAAGGTGGATTTTAATTAGATGTTCTGTGTTATTAAGATTTTAATTAAAGTTTTTTTGAAGCAGGCAACTGGCTGCCTGGTCTACTTGGTGGGAAATGGTAACCGTCGTCTATAGACGTTTGCAACACCAAAAGCGTCGCTAACGTGTGACTGGCCTCGAGCATTTTATAACTCTCCTTCTTGAACAACCCCACCTCGTAGCGTAAAGGAAATGCCTGTTTGCGATGTTGGGTTGGGATAAATGCGTTTATTTATTACACATCACGTTTTTCTTCCATTGGTCAGAGAGGGTGGGGTGGGGGAGGGGGTCGACGAAGTGTGTGAAAAGGGGTGGGAGAAGTCTTAAATTTTGTGACGTCACATTTCCAAATATAATATATGATGTAAAATTGCAAAATATGTGATGTCACACTAGGGAGGAGTCTCACAGAAATCATGAAATTCGTGTGACGTCATTTGTGGATGGCCTTTAATATATCTGCTATAAACACGGTATATACTTTTCGCTTCAATTAGGCAGCTCATATTGTAAATAGACGTTGGTGTAAAGCCTTTTTATAAAATATGAAAGTCCTTTTTATATGCGGTCCTAAATCGGCTGCTTCCGCAGACTCGTATTACAAATTCATATTCGAGTATCAAAAGAGAGTGAAACTTTATGCTTTATCTTACACCAACCAACATATCTAGAGACGTGTTAATTTCACAAAGTGATTCTCTAAAAGCTCCTGCTTTAGGCCTCCTGACTTTAGTTCGAACGAAGGCAATATATTTGCGGTAAGCATGTTGTGATCTACAAATACAAACTCATGCACACTACTTTCATTTACTTACTTGTTTTGTCAGTCTACTTTCATCAATTTTCTCTACATGCCCAAACCACTTTAACATTATTTCTTCCACCCTTGTTAATGTTTTATTTTAAACTAGGTGACAATAATTGAAATGAGCTTTTTGATTACGATATAAAATTATATCTAAATGACAATTGAGTATTAACATAGATGTGAAAGTGAGTTCATTTGAATGTTTGTTTGTTCCTTCTGAACGGCCTTGAGAATGAACATCATTAAAACCAACATTGAATCTTATCATTAAAACATTTGTTAACACTTTTCTCTGGAAAAATTAGTTTTTCTAAAATGTCTAAACAATGAGAGCGAAACATTTTGGGAGTCTTAATTGTTTTGTTAATACATGTTAATGATGGATTCTATGTTTGTAGCACTTAAGAAAAATTTAATTAAACAGTATATTTTGATTATTCTTGAGCTGGAGAAGTATTTAGTATCGTAGTTTTAAAATATTAACAACAACTCGGTACGTCTTAATTAATAATAATATGCGGCGCTTTCTTTCCTGGTGTATTGTGAAAGCTAATGAATTTTACCCATTAAAAGTTTAATACTTTCGTGTTGTAACTATTATAACCGTCGTTTATTTTTGTCCAATTTCTTCAAATGTACGACCAGGGTACTACTCTAAGTACCCCAACTTTAACCATTGCTACTAATTCCAAATTACCACCTTTTTATAAAGAGATGTCTCCGAACGTAGGTTTTTGTTTGTGTATGACCAAGCAACAGTGCCAACAAAAACAAAAGAAAATTGTCTTTCTTGACTTTAAGTCACAAGTTACTTGTTTGATGTAATACAATGTTACATCAAACAAGATCGTCGAGTGTGAAAATAAATCTTAATTTATTTATGAAATCTTTACGAATTGTGTTGATATGCTTATCAAAAATAGGTGTTTATATACTATATTTGCTGTTTACATCATAACTTTATAAGGATCTCTATCTATCTATCATTTAAGAGCTATGCTCTTCTCGGTGGAGCCTCCTCCAATCTTCTCTATTATGGGCCAGTTGTTTTACTTCTATGTATGACACGACACCCACTTTTTCTTTTATTTGATCCATGAATGCTCGCCTTGGTCTTCCCTTCCCTCTCCTTGCTTCCACTTTGCCTTCGATTAACGTACATAAGAAGGTGTCGTGTCGTAGCAGATGGCCAAACATCTTCCCCTTCTTTCCTCCAGAGTTTTTAAAATTGTTCGTTTCTCCTTTACCATAGCCAGTACTTCTTCGTTGGTCTTTTTTTCTTTCAAACTTATTCTTTCCATGCGTCTCCAACACCACATTTCAAATGCTTCTAATCTATCGCGATCTCTTTGTGTCATTGTCCATGCTTCACACCCGTATAAAGCCATGCTCCAGATATAAATTTTAATTAAACTTTTTTTCACGGATTGTGCTATTTTAGACCTAAATAAATAGTTTTTACTAATAAAAGCTCTTTTTGCAATTGTTATTCTTGCTATTATGTCGTCTGAACATCGAGAATCTGATGTAATGAGGCTACCTAGATATCTAAATCTGTAGGATCTAAGGATAATCTAAGGATCTCAGATATAGTAAAATTTATCTTAATTCTAAATTTAAAACCTTTTAATTGACCTAATAAGGACTATCATGATTGTTTCGAATGTTTTAGATAAATAATAATACAATAAATGTTTCTATTTATTGTAACGGATTGTTTTGTTTATTGAGATTATTAAATTGGTTTTTAAGTTTAAATTCATTTTTGATTTTTTTAAGGTAGTTCGCAATAATTGATATTGTAAATGTTTGTCGTTTTAAGTCTAGTGCTTTTGACCCAAAGGCCTACTAAAAGGTAACCAATTTTTGTCCTTTTTGTTCTTCTCCTAGTTCACCTGATACAAGAAAAAAACATACTTGTCAGATTACTGTAAGGTACAATTTTTAAAGTTCAAAGTCTTGGGCTTTCGCCATTGAAACCTTTTTTAAGTACTTTGGGCGTGTTGTTCTTGAAAGCGTTGCAAAACCTGGGCGTTAGGAGGTTAAGTAACGCTTGAAAATGATAAATATTTTGATGTGTGGAATATTTTTAGATTTCCGTAACCAATTCAGCAAAATCGAAACTAATATGCTGTCGTCATATGTGTCCGTCCATCCGTCTGGATTTTTAAGTCACAATCTGTGTTGTTCAGGATCTATATAGAATGGAATTTAATAATCAAAAATGTAAGTAATCTATATACGGCTACGCAATGCTGTAGTAATATCGTGAAAAATTAAGATTAGGAGAGGCCACCAAACCATTATACTAAGGGTAAAAAATGGTCATTGGTGCTCTGGATTACGGGTTGCCCCTTAGTATGGGGTCTGGCGGAGTCCTGTCTTCCAGCCACTAGCGTGACAGCCGGCACAGCAGCTGCCCAATAGGAGGCCATAAAACGCCACTAATTTAAAATATTCAGTCGTCGTAAATGGCCTTATATTTGCGGCTTTTGCGGTCGACACCCTAGGACCATGGGAGCCTGAGGCGCAAAAACTTCTTCGAGATATAGCCAAATGTCTAGTGAATATCTCACGTGACCAAAAGGCTGGTCTATACTGCCATTCGTAGTGAGAATACGGCCAGTCTTTAGGAAACATTCCCTCCCTCCCACCTGATAGCAGTCTGGCACTGGATTTTCTATATTAATTTATAGTTTGTATATATAGTTTATTTTTAGTATTTAATTTATTTTAAGGTTTTATTTGTAACTATGATTAGTTAAAAATTAATTTAAATAAAAAATATATTCCCTTTGTATATTTTATAACTTTAAATGAGCAATTCCAGTAATGAGAAGCACAGTCCCGCCTAGGTACTAGAATCATATGAGTGTTCTGTATTGCAAAAAACCACAATATTTTGCAAACCATACCTGTTGAGTGTTCTTGAAATGAGTATCTATAACTATTATTCTATTAGTATTGTGATTGAGTTGTAATCTAAGAAAATACACGTACAACGAGAATAAGAAACCATATCCTTCACGAAGTTCAAGTACTGATAAAGACATACTTTGCAACTATTTTAGATGACGCAATTCGCATAGTTCATTCATACCGAGAAATCGAACATTAGTCAAGTGATCATGAATCGATATGTGATTACGGTCTTGCAGGCTAAAAGTGAGAGCTGTTGAGGTCACAGCATTTAGGGTTATAACTAATTTGTAACATAGGTGTTCTGTGTATAATATACATAAATATTATTTATTGATAGTTTTATAGTAAAAGAAATAAAACCTTATTTGTTTTTGTTCACATTACTGTCATTATGAGTTGTGTAAAATACGCTTAATATAATTTATGTCATTTAATAAATACAGTCCATTATTAATATTTTACACTGTAAATAAATTTCGTTCTTTATTTATATTTTTTATACATGACAAAACGCATTTTCACATTTATTTACAGTCTAAAATATTAATAATGGACTGTACGTTAAGTATAGGAAAACAAATAAAACTAGATCCATATTCTAGAACTAAATCGTGATCTCCAGTTATTGAAGGAGCACATTGATTTCAAATTTAAGGTTATGTATAGTTATAAATCTGTTATAAGTAATAAAATCGGTAAATTTGAGATTTCGTTTCTCAAATTTGGACGAGTTGTAATTCTAACTGGTCAAAATTTGAGATTTCAAACGTCGTTGTGGACGGAATATTGTTTTTAAATACGGGTTATATAGGAGAGATATTTGTTGAGTTGAATCAACTGCTGTATACAAATATCTTCCATTATGCGATTCTGAATTTGTTTATTTGCTAAATTTCTAATATTTCTATGTCTATATGACTGTTTTGACAAAAAAAATATTTTTATTTTGAAAAAGAATCTTTGCAACAAATGAATCGATTAGTTCCTAGTTTTTTGTCACTACATAAATTGTTTATCAATTTTAGTTTTGATTGCAGTTTACGTCGACAGCCCTATTTATTTCATGTTTGACAGCTTTACACTACATACATACATGGTCAATGAGATGGTGGGTAATATAATTTCGTAATTGTATATTTTGCAACCAATTAAAGACCGGTTCTTATTTCTCGTTTCAATGTGTCGTTTACCTAATTCTTTTAACTTGATATATGTGTTGTTGCGTGTAAACAATTAGGTGTCTAAACATAATCCATTAAATGGAATGTAACAATCTAATAGTTTGCAGGGAAATGTCGATTTTATTGCTTGTGAATTTCCGACGTTTCGTATTCGTTGGACAAGTTTGGTTTAGCTCGGTTACACGTTGCGTCCTACAAGCCACAAGTACGCAACATTTTACATCGCATTGTAAACCCTAGTCATAAGTCCCTTACTTTAATTGATCAAATGTAAAAAAGCTGTTGGTGTAAAATTTGTATTAAATAAATAAATAATATAGGTATAGCTGTTTATACTTTACCTATAACATAATTAGGCGGTAAATTACATAGTATTTGACCTCGCTTACTCGTATAATTTCAAGTTGATTGATTGAATATTTTCAAAATTTCAGTATATTTTTTCTACTCTTGTTCAACTCAAGGACATCTCTTGATGATTTTACTGTTCTTGAGTGAGTCATTATATGTCGCTACACAGGTTTAGAGGAAAGTTGACTGTAGGGCATGTGCACAGCACTGTTTTTCTTTAACATAGTGAACCTACTAAAATTTGCTTTTAGATATGTGTTTGTTCGTTATACATATACTATATAATAAATAGAATCATGTCTTTGTTACTGTAACCTTTAAATCGAAATTAAAGTGGACAGTAATAAAGAAATATAAAGGCCAGTCTGTTCATTCGTTAAAAATGCACAAAGTGACCGCATACTTGGATATAGGCTTTGACACGTATCAAACTAACTCCCAATGAAAAGCCTGCATTGCGGTCGACCTGGTTCCGTTGAATACAAAACGTGGATTATTTTTCTTACGCATTCACTTTAAAGTAAGAGAAGCGA
Source organism: Dendrolimus houi (assembly GCA_039645545.1). Classification (NCBI taxonomy): domain Eukaryota; kingdom Metazoa; phylum Arthropoda; class Insecta; order Lepidoptera; family Lasiocampidae; genus Dendrolimus; species Dendrolimus houi. The sequence goes on along the minus strand of CM077126.1, from coordinate 4,765,419 downwards.
GACTAAGCTTATCATGATATGCGTCAGTAAGTTTGAATAGGAATGAGTTTCTGTGAATGTATTGATATAGAATCTAGTGGTACATCTTTATTGTGAACTAGCTGATGCCCGCGACTTCGTCCGCATGGTATTTATTATTCCTTCAAAGCTGTTTAAGTAATTAAAGCTTTTTTAACTATCCCACGGGAACTCTTTAATTTTTCGGGATCAAATTACCCTATATGTTGACCAGGGATATAAGCTACCACCTTACAAAATTTCATTTAAATCGGTCCAGTCGTTTCGGAGATTAGCCGGTACAGAGAAATAAAAATTTGAAAAAATCTAAATATGTTCTATTTCAATTCTTACATCCCCTTGACTCGGTTTTTAGCATTTTTTTATTGTATAGAAATTTGACCTTTACAATTTTATTATATGTAGTATAGATGATTAGCTATATTTATGTTGTAGATGGAAGATGACAGGTTTCGGTTGGAATACATGTAATGCACGACGGTGGTCTTCAGCACCTTTGAGTGATGTCTATTTTGGTATCGAGTTAAGACTTTTTCGCCCATTTTTTAACGAGGGAAAATTCGTTTGCCTACCTATTTGGTTGTTTAATTTTTTTTATTGCATAAGTTCAGCAGACAGGCAAACCGGTCCGCCCGATGGAATGCGGTTACCATCGCATATAGACATTTGCAACATCAAAGGCGCTACAAATGCGCTGCTGCTCTCTAAAGGGAGACTGGAGCCTGGCCATTAATGCCAGAACACAACTCAAGGTTGTTATGGCGGCATACTCTAGACTAGGGGTGGTAGTCATCCAGACGGGCAAATACCTTACCACCTGGCTGTGGGTTGTTTTGTCGCCTCTTACGACAGGTCGCCCGGCCGCAGGAAATCGTATTTTTCACCGTTCCTGCATGGATGAGATACCATTGTATTAGTGCCAATCTATGGGGTTCCGATAGTTGTATCAGGTTTTAGTTGGCCACCAGTGGCGTCACCGCTTGTCTCCGGCTTTTGGATCTTCACGACGTCTGCATCACAGGTGGGCATATCAGGTACAACGATGGTTTGTTACTGCTGCGGATTAGTTATGATGCGTGTGTTTTTATTCAAACTTGATTGATTTAACGAAGCCATGTTATGTTAGATGAACTTACTTAGATATTCTTCCAAAAATAAATGAACATTGTAAAAAACCGTTACAATAATTGCCATAAAAACGTTATCATGAGGGGTGTTTATCAATGACATCACAGTCCTCGTGTCTGTCGCGTCGACCACACCCGTCTCGTCGAGGTTAGCCTGTCCTCCCCAGTTGTTGGAAAGGAGGGTCAGTATTGATCTTTTGTAATTATATTATTTAATTGATATTATCTTATAGATCGCCTATCAGGCTATATCTAGTTGTTCTTTTTTAAAACTACGAATAAAGAGAGTAAATATTTTAACGTTTAATCCAAAAATTTAGTTTTAGTTTAAAAGAAACACAATTTTCTATAAAACGTTGAATTAGTAAAAATATCAAGCAATTTGTTTGATGAAATAAACCAATTTACAATACATTAGCAGCGTATTGATACAATTTAGTTTTTTAAAATTAAACTAATAATCATTATATTAATACGTGAAGCCAAAACTTTGTAGAATAGAATAGAATATACTTTATTGTACAATAAAATTAATGACCTAATACACAAAAACAGCTTAGAATTAGGTACAAATGGCGGTCTTATCGCTGACAGCGATCTCCTCCAGACAACCTTGGGATGGAGAGAGAAATATGGCACAAAAGCTAGGGCAGGGTTTGCTGCACAATATTTTAAAGATAAATATACATATAGATTTATATACACGTGATTAAATACAATAATAACAACACAAATTATACTTTGAGGTAGTAATCCTTAACAAGTCTATTAAAGGAGGATACTGATTGGGCTTGCCTCACTTCCAGTGGAAGCATGTTCCATAATTGGGGGACTTTGTACCCCCTTTTACGAAAATTGCGCGGACGGAGGAGTATAAAATTTCGCACACTTATAGTTAATATAGAGAAGGAGTGCACAATGCTAGTATTTTTTTAATTATGCATAAAAGATACAATAAATCAATAAAAAGAACTTTAGACACACTACCATGTATTTGACACACACACGCATATATACTCTTTTGTTTATTGTTAAAGTCTAATTAACAGTGTAGCCTTGGCGAAATCTGTGATTATAGAAAAATAATAATGTTCAAACTTGTAATTTAAATTAATTATGGTCGAATTTCGACCACTAGGCGACCACTGGTTATAATCAATTCAATACGAACCAAGTTACGAAATTGACCAAATATCTCCAAGGGTACTAAAATTTTAAACTTTTATTTATGAACTTTCTGTTATTACTACAGGCTAGGGTATCTGGGATCGGCCCCAGAGTTGTGCTTATTGTATTACCTACCCTCAACTTGTGTTAAGTAAATGGGTTTATTCTTCCAGTATATACAGTGTGTGCTGATTTGTTCTTTATTCTTTATTGTACACGAAACGTTTAAAATAGTAGTGATGTATGAGGCAAGTTTTAGCCTAACAGAGTTTTCATCTAGAATTGTTTTCTTTATCGTTATTTTTTATTCTCTATAGAACATTGTAAACATTGTGATAATTGTGATAATTGTAAGATGTTATATAAATATTTGGCGGAAATCCAAACTTTGGCTCAAGACCAATGTTTTGTTATACGTAGATAATTAAGATTTTCACGCGGTCAATGATCTTTTAGTGTTTATTACAATAATATTATCTCAAGGTTTGAATGAACTAAGCAAGCAATTTTTGCTAATGATGCAATTGTTGATCGAAGTGATATCAGCACGAGAGCTTTTAAGTATTCCGACCCACTTATAAATAGGACATGACCCAACATTGAGCTAGAAAAGTCTCAACATGCTGTATATAGAATTTTCTGTATTGCAAAAGTAGAAATATTAATAATATCACTCCCAAAATCGATTGATGGAAACGTGTTTCCATTATATTAGTTATGTCTATGTTTTCCTTCACAATCATTATGTATAATAACAGTATGTATATTTAGTCAGTAAACTGCCTAATTTTTATTTTACAAGTAACTAGGATATGTCCGCGACTTCGTCTACGCTTGACTTGTAATTGCCCCGGTATTCCCGGGAAACAAAATACCGCAGCATTTGAAAAAATGTAAGCTTTTAAAAAAATGTTTAAGTGAAAACTGTGTTGAAATATGCAAATTTTTACCCATTCGAACAACTGCAAACCGGTATTCCCGTGATAACAATTATCACACATTTTAATACATTTGCTATCGATCAGTAAAAAAATCACATTGGAATTCGGTTTTTTTTAATCTGGCCATTTTAAATCATTTCCAGAAAAATTCCCAGGATAAAAACTAGCGCAGAGTTTAAGTCTAAAAATTAGCTGTCGATCAGCGAACACCGCATCGGAAACGGCCCAGTAGTTTTACGTGAATACCGAACAAACAGACAAGAAATGTAAAAAAATGCATCGTCTTCTCCACCGTTTATATTTATATAGTTTATTTCAGTTGTTTCTTTTTAAATAGCTTCAATGTACAGACACGGCATGTTTAGAATTTTATAGTATTACTAGCTGTACCCGGCAGACGTTGCAATTAAACATAAAAATCTAAAACCCGATTGCAGCGCTATCGACCGGGACCAATTATTAATCTAAATAATTCTCGAATCCATTTGAACAAACACAAAAGATTACATCAAAATTGGTCCCACCGTTTAAAAGGAGTTTAGCGGCGCCATCTACCGGGTCTAATCGTGAATCTAAACCATCCCGGAACCCACTTGTAGTATAGATTATTTTTATTGACGATCTTATAGCTTTAAAGCTTAATGTTGGAGACTTGCAGTTCGCTTCGGAATGTTAATTTTCTGAAATATATTTTAAGCCATAACCTGGCAAACGTGTAGATGGCTCACCTGATGGAAACTGGTCATTGCCTCCTATATTTATGGGTTGGCAACGCCGAGACTTATAATTACAATTATAAATCGGCTGACAAACACACATATTGTATATTCCCAAATTAAACAAGTTACGTTTGGGTTATGGGTAATATACAACGGACTAGTCCCAGATACCCAGACCATAGTAAATAGTGGAGAAAATTCGTTTTCGAAATTTACCATACCAGGAATCGAACCGGGAGCCTCTACGTTGCAGCGAGGTAAGCCGTCAAAGGCTTAGTCCGCTCAACCACAGAGGCCGTCAAATTGGGAATGTTGCTAACGCGTTGTTGACCTCGAAGAAATTATGTCACGGCGCAATATGGAATAACTCTAAGGAGGTCTGAAGAAGTCCAGATCGTTGTTGGATCGTTATACTTGGAATAAATGTTCTAGATAACATTTATAGTAATTGTCTATAGTTTTATTTTAAGCATAAATGGTATTCTGAAACTGATTTCGTATTCTTAACAGTAAATATGCTGTCACCTTACTGTGTCATTGTGTGCTCGGAATTGTTAATAGCAGGTGACGGCATTCTCCTTTATATTTAAGGAATAGATTTACTATATTACCTATTCTTCATAATTCTGTTATGTCATTTATGATTTGACCAGAATAACCAGTTTTTCATTATTATAATTTGGTAAAATTCTTGTTAGTTATTTATATATTTCGATTATAAAGAATGGAGGATTTTTTGGAGGAACGCCGTATCACAATACTTTAGTGATTATGCGGCCCTATGTAGATTTATTGATGAAATAATTAGGTAGGAATAGTTGTTGCTGTTTTAATAATAATGTTTTTTATTTAAGTCACTAAATTATTAAGTTGTCACTAGCATATCATTAAAACTTTAGTATAATGTACAGAAATAAATATTATTAAGAACAAGACTTGTATATATTTATGTATAATAATATTTATTCTTGCATAAATGAAGTTGTCATTTATGCAAAAATAAATATTTCATTCCTAGTCTTAGTGAAAACTTTTACTAAGACTAGGTGAAGAAATAAATATGGTCTCCCAAGTAACTTTAATAGCTTATTGAATTCAGACCACCTTCTTTTATAAAATAATATGCCAAGACCTTTGGTAACTACCTCATAGAAACACTATATTGGTCCATTATAAGGAATACATCCCAAGGCTGACTGGCACTCTGCCCTTCTCAGGAGTTGAAGTATTTCGAATGGTCACACGTAAATATACAATGTAAAGTCGTGGTATAAAAATATTCGCCAGTTTTCAAATTGGTTCATTTAAAGTTTTGGATGCATGTGGTATCCGGTTCAAACTAAGTCACAAAACAGACTGTTTCATAGAAAATTATGTTTAACTATTTGACAGTAAAGTTTAAATAATTTAGATGAAAGTTGTTTGATTTCTATCTTATCTGAAAAGATTGTTTAGACATGTAAAACCTTTTTATTGGTTTTAATAATAGGTTTGGGGGAAAAGTCTTTTCGCATATAGTATGTATGCACTTGTAATAAGATCTCTTTGGTTATACCATTTGCATCTGGCTGGTTTTGGTATCATTAAAAAAAAATAATTTTAAAGAAGACAATTCCAAATTCAAATTAGGAAAATGTGAATTTCATTTGTTTTTCTTATTGTTAAAATGAGTAAATCTAATGAAGAAATTCGATACATTTTACAGAAGGTTAAAATGCAACACATGCCGCGAAAAAAAAATGTGATGTTTATGGACCTAATGCAGTATCTGTGAGAGTAGCGCAAATTTGGTTTAAGCGTTTTCAATCCGGAAATTTTGATATAAAAGGCGCACGTCGCTCTGGTCGCCCTGTTACGGACAAAATTGATGCCATTTTTGAAAAAGTGGAGCAAGATCGGCATATTAGTAGTTACGATGTAGCTGGAGAACTGGGAATTGACCATAAAACAGTTTTACACAAAAAAGCTCGATATTTGGGTGCCTCATGAGCTCAATGAAACAAACCTAATGAACCGTGTACTCATTTGTGATTCTTTATTACGACGTAATGAAACCGAACCATTTTTGAAGCTGATAACTGGTGATGAAAAGTGGATCACGTACGACAAGAACGTGCGAAAAAGATCGTGGTCAAAGGCCGGTCAGGCTTCGCAGACTGTGGCGAAACCCGGGTTAACTCGCAACAAGGTGATGATGTGTATGGTGGGATTGGAAGGGCATTATTCATTATGAGCTGTTACCGCCAGGCAGGACCATCGATTCTGAACTGTACTGCGAACAACTGATGAGATTAAAGCAAAAAGTTGAGAGAAAGCGGCCGGAATTAATCAACAGAAGGGGTGTGGTTTTTCACGACGATAACGCTAGACCTCACAAATCTTTAGCCACTCAGCAAAACTTACGAGAGTTTGGCTGGGAGGTGTTAATGCATCCGCCGTATAGTCTTGACCTTGCACCTTCAGATTTTCACCTGTTTCGGTCTCTGCAGAATTCCTTAGGCAGTGTCAGGTTAACATCACGTGAAGACTGCCAAAACCACTTGTTGCAGTTTTTTGATCAGAAGCCCCAAAATTTTTATAGCAATGGGATCACGTCCCTACCTACAAGATGGCAAAAAGTTATCCAACAAAACGGCATCTACATACTTTAGTCAAATGTGAATAAACTTTATAAAAAAACCTTTTGATTTTTTATATAAAATGTGAAGAAACTTTTTCCCCAACCTAATATTTATGTTAGGCTTAGTGAGTAGATCCTCTTTGTTTCATATTGTTAATCTCAGCGTCTGTCATTGTCAACATTGCAATTTTATTTGTTCACGTTTTTCTATTTTATAAATGTAATATTTATTAAAATGTTGGCAGTATTGTTTCTTGTACTCGTGCAAGCAAAAGCCGACTTTACGGTGACGAAAATTTTCATTCCGCGACTGTACATATAATTTATCTTTAATTTTTCCAGGAGCAGGAGCACCTTAAACCGCCGATATGCGGTGGGCTCGCGAACGCCGAGCTGTACTGCTTGGCGCTCGCCAACATGTATTCGGACCCCAACTACCACAGCCTGAACCACTGGAACATTCTGCAGACCTTCGCGAGGAAGGGTGTCCACGTGCCCGATCCACCAGACTGCGCACTCACCGAAACAGTGCTCATACAAACCAACCCACTTAAATTAGTAAGTACTATTTTTATATAATTTTATTCGATATCTTGCCATTTATTTATAATGTGAGTACAAGAACAGAGAAAGAATAGTACTTCCTGTGGCCGGCGGCCTGTACTTGTACGAAACAACCCACAGCCAGGTAGTAGGGCATTCGCCCGTCTGGAGGGCTGCCAGCCCTGGTCTAGAATATGCTGCCATAACAACCTTGAATTGTGTTCCGGTACCATTGGCTAGGTTTTCGTCGAGGCTTCGAGCCCTACAGTACATTGGTAACGTGTTGCAATCTCCATAAGCGACGGTGACAACTTTCTATCACGTTGGACGTTTTTTTCGACATGAATCTAGTCGCGGGCTACCCGAGTAGTATGGGACTCGCCGGCTGTTTTTGGGGCAAAGGAAGGCGATGCGGTCCATCTCGATTGCCATTCGGAAGCATTTCCAAGGTCTATTAATTATTGGACGGTAAAGGACCAGATCATATCACAATGTAAGATAAAAAAATCTGTGATTTTTTCTTTAAATTACATTATTTTAACAGACTTCCAAAAGGAGGAGGTTCTCAATTTGATTATGTTTTTCTTGTTGTGTTTGTCGTAACACACATTAAATACCCTGATGTTCCTTCTGTCGTCATTCATATGCAGGGGCCATTGGAATAAGCTGTGACCGACGCAGTGGCCCTAGCTAAAGTGTCCTCATCAGCCCGTCTGCGGGTGAGCATCCCTTTTCGTCGGGACCCCCCTTCCTGGTAACTTCAGATCACTTTGAATCAAGAGGCATGCGCGCATAACATCTCCTTGCCCCATCTCAGTGGCCTGAGTGCAAGCGACGGCTCAGTTCTGGGACATTAGCCGACGTGCTATAACTCAAGAAATAAAATAAAAAAATCACACACATTTTCTTCTATTTTGTTTCGACTCATCTGATTACCATTATCAATGCTTAGTGTTTTGATGCGCAGTAAAGTTTTCCATTATAAAGTATGTCACGATCAACGAAGCAATGATGTGTTATTAATAAACACATGTCTTAGATTACGGTAATCCGTCCAATATCGATTTTTTACATCGATAATGTTCATGATAAATAATGTTTGGTAACTCATCTTTTATGTTAAGCAATATTATCTCACAGCTGTGATGAAAATAACGTGAGGTAATCCGTTTATCGATTATGTTAATGTGAACATATAACATTGAATTTTGATTAGTGTTATTACGAGCTGTATATTTAAGAAATTCTTTATGGTATTTTAAATTGTTTGTTAGCGATCAATTTCTGGTTTGAACGTTACATAATTATTATTAATATTAAATTGGCACAGAATTTACAGATAAATGTCCAGATGAAGAGGACAGCATTTTAGTAAACATATTCTCTTTCTTCTTTGTAAAAATTATTGTCAAGTATTCATGACTGTTCGTTTTAAGATAATGTTCAATCAAGTTGGTGCCAGGTGAACGTTAGCCCCTTGTAAGCCTACTTCTCAGTCTCAGCCACATTGCAGGCCGTATAGCACAATAAAGGAGTTCTTGTGGCATGTCCAAAAGTCACATTTCATTAAATAGTTGAGATTTTCTATACTAGTACACAATTATTGTATAAAACACATAGCTATAATTCATGTCTGACAAGAATAATAAAATTTATGAAAATAAAATTGCAAAGCAAAATATCACCCTTCAAATTCCTAATTAAAATTCCTTTAGCTTTAAAGTCAGGGTAGCGACCCTGCGAAGCGTCGCTCAGGCCAAGAAATGAACTTTGCATCAATAATTTTAACCAACTGTTGTTATCTGTAGTGTTGCATAAAGTAAGTCTGGTTCTACCAGGCTCCAACTCTTAAGTTTTGAATTTTTAAATATGGATTCTGAAATATCTTTGTAAAACAATTGCAGAGTGCCCACATGGCTGTGATAGAAGCACTGATGGTGCTGTATGCGCGCGAGGTGGTCACGCTCGACAGGGTGATAGCGGCCGCTCAGCGGTTCGGCATCACCCAGCCACTGGCGGCGATGTCCTCGGGGTCGGCCGTGCCGCACGAGGATGGCATCGTCTGTTGGATCAACGCTGCCTGTGCTGCGTTGAATAAGGCCGAGGTACATTTGCTGGATATTTTTTAACGCGTTCGCTGCGAGGCCTATATCATGGTACTTCAACTATATACCTACTCGTGTCAAACTCTCGTTTCCCGCGGTGCTATAAATCAGAAAGACACTTGCGTTGCGTCACTTATCGATAACCTTGTTTTTCTACGTGTCATACGTCTTTATTATATATTTCATACCTTTTTCTATGACGGCCTGTGTGGTTGAGCGGACTAAACATTTGCTGGCCGACCTCACTGCAACGCAGAGGCTCTGGGTTCGATTTGTGTTATGGTTTTCGGAAACGAATTTTCTCCGTTATTTACTAGGGTCTGGGATTGGCCCCAGAGTTATCGGTTGTATATTACCCATAACACAAGCGTAATTTGCTCAACTGGGGGATATACAATATATGTGTTTGTTTGCTGATTATTTATTTATTTATTCATCGTACTAATATCGACATTACATTGTTGTTTCACTACGCCTCCCATTAGCCCTGTAAGTGTGACAGAGAGACTTAGGCGTTGTCCTATTCCCACATTTTATTGCTCCCCGGGCAGTAAGTGTTTGACATGAGTATCATTACGCGGTCCTAAAGACACAAGGGCTAGTTTATGATGGATGGTGCGCGACAGTACATTATTTTCCTCCACTGCGTCAAAGTTCCTATGGGTCAATATATCCTGACAACCCGGAGAACATGTTAATTACTTTTTACCCGGTACTCAATTTAGCTCAAACTACTCAGCTTTTAAATATAAATATTTGACTATCGTAGACCCATGCTGTTATAAGTTTTTAATTAGGGGTTGCTTTTAACGAAATTCTATTAATATTTATATGATTTACATTTATAAATTTCCATTATTATTGATGGCTTTGTAATCGGTTAATTCAAGTATGGAATTTTGGAATCAAATAGATATGCCGTAATTTTCGTACATTTGAATATTACAAAACATATTTTGAAGATTTGATGATTCTTTTATACTTATAAAAAAAAACCGCGCGCTTAAGGTTTGCCGATGACTACTTACTATTATTGTATTGTATTACTTATTATTACTGTATATACTTAAAGTATATACAATAATAAATTAAAATAATACATTTATTGCAAAAACTATTTATGTAACTTTTTTGTCAACCCTACTGACCATCGACGCGTGACATCATGAGGCTATCGGCAAACCTGCGCACGGGTAGTATGCTTTTTTACTTAATACACTTTGTAACATAACCTTAACGAATATTTATACATTTTAAATATTTGTAACCTAGTTTTTAAGACTTCAGTTATAATTTATAGTGAATAATAAAGTGTTCATTCATTCACTCACTCATACGTTCACTCATTCGTTCATTCACTCATTCGTTCATTCGCTCACTTTCAAGGAGGACCCGTCATCGCACGTGCCGATGGTGTGTAGCCTCCAAGAGTTGTGCGACGGCACCGCGCTGGCCGCGTTGATCTCGTTCTACTGCCCGGAGGCGCTGCCGAGAACGGCCGTGCGCGTCGGCCGCATGACCTCCATCCAGGACTGCCTCCACAACCTCATGCTGGTGCACGACTTTTGCCACAGCTACCTACCCCATAACGTGTTCCACATGATGCCCGAGGACGTCACGTATATGCGGGGGTGAGTCGGTCATAACCTATCAGAGCATGCTCGGTTATGCCTTACCAGGGCTCAAGAGACTTAGGCCTGTCCTTTTGTATGACAGTGAATCTTGGCCTGTGATCGAACGACACAAGCAAAAGCTGCGTGTCACGGAGAGGAATATGCTGTGTTGGATGTGTGGAATCAAGCGGAAGGACCCCGTTAGGAACTCCCGCATTCGCGGCGGCCCTCATGTCCGTGACATAGCAGACAAACTGCAAGAGAGTCGTCTATGCTGGTATGGCCACTTTATACGGAAACCGGCTAGTTATGTGGAAACAAATGTCTAGCCTATGCCGCCTCCACCAGGTCCTGGTAGAAGAGGTGGGCTCATGAAATACTGATTTGATGTCGTGTGGGATGATATGCGTGTCAATAGCCTAACAATAAAGAATGCTCAAGACTGAAAAGGAGATGTATAAGTAAGAAAGAAATTTCCCAAAACTGGGATTTAACGCTAGAATGATATGAGGCTTCCCCATGAGACTGCATTCGCGTAATCTTCGGTTCCTTATTCCTTGAAAGCTCTCATTTCTTTCGATATGAAAAATAACCTCTGTTAGTCTTTGATCTGAATTATGTAATTACCAAATTTTACGAAAATTGGTTCATTGGCATTGCTTTGAAGATAAAAATAGATAAACATCCCAACAAATACATAATCCATACTAGTACTATGGTTCAATATAGATTAAATTATTAAAACTTGAAAATAATAGATGATTTGTTAATTCACATCAGATAAGACAAACAAAACACATACCTCATTTAAAATATCAAGGAATTTTATCCTATGTTGTAAATTTTAATTAAAAATTATAATTCTCGTGGTAGACATACAAAGTAAACTTTATTGAAGATTACAAATTCAAATAAGATAATATTAAAATACAGAATAACATTTTTGTAACCTTCAGTTATTATTAGAGTTCTTCATACTCCTAGAGAAAATGATTGAGTTTATGTAAAACTTTTCCTATTGTAAGAAATGTCATAAAATCAAATTAAAAAAAAAACAATTTATATGTAAATTAATTTTGTCTATGAACACTGAATTGTCTATGAGCTTATTCACAAATTGGTTTGTAAATACGGAAATAAAATATATTTCTAGGTCTATTATTTTATGGAATGTTATGTTTTGATTTCAGCTCCATGCGACAAAACCTCATAGCAATGCTCGCCGATCTCTTTAACATGCTAGAAGTTCATCCGGTGAAGTCGGTCAAGTACCCGGGAAGCGGTGAGTTTTATATCCTAATTATACCTACCTAATTTACCCGGAACATAACCAGTATTGCATGCTAGAAGTAATGGGAGTATGTGGTCATAATATCAAAGATCCTACGCATAATAATTTATTAGACATACAGTTATTGATATTAATGGATGCGGTAAAAATAATGCTTATATCTTTATTATGCTCTTTGGATTATATATTAGGAAATGTCACATAGGTTTATTATTTAAAATATTACATATTCTGATCGATATTAAGATATGAGAGGTAAGTTATGTTGAAAATTGAAAATATATGAGCAGAGCGTGAATGCTTTGCTGAAGGAAGACTGCGGAATGTTCATTAATCACCCTGTCTTGCTTTGCGATTTTGTGCCTAATGCATTAACGCTTAAGGATTTGGAAAATGTATTATAAAATTGTGATTAATTTATTGCACTTCTCATATATTATGGATTGTAGCTATTTTTTCTTAACAGATTTGTTTGTATTGATAATTGGGGTATGTAGGAAATTTTAACAATATCATTTAACCAAGTGTTTTCTTTTTGACGATGTGATTAACATTAATACAATTTGGCGTAGAATGATTCTCTTGATTCAAGACAAGACAGGGTGAATCCGTCTAGCGTTGTTGAGTTTGTATGGCGGTGTTTAAATCAAGGTGTCTAGTGTAATTTATAATTATGTATGTATTTATTATTTTGGTTGGTATTCAAATATTATTGTAGAGATTATAACATCTGTAGTTTGATTGTCAGATGTAGAGAAGTTCGTTAATTTGCTGCTCATGTCTAAAGCTGGATTTATATTTGTTACCGCTGTGTACGTGTCCACGTACGTGACAATATCTGTCAATATAGGAAATAGATATTACCACTGTGATATTACTGTGTTATCTTTCTCTTCAGATAGAAATTTAATGAAACATAATGGATGTTTCATTAAATAACACATATGAAATTTATTCTATTAAGGTATAATAAAACTTTGCTTCCACTGTTTTTTTGTTTCATAGTTCAAAGCTTTATTGTCATTGCCAACTTCTTTGACTTTGACACGAGCCTTCATTCAGCAAATGCTCAAATTCTTCATCTTCAAAAACTTTTAATCTTCCACCATTGTACCAGTTTTCTACGAAAAAATCACCGCTTTTGAAGCGTTAAAACCACTCACGACATGTTCTTTCGCTCATAGCAGCTTCACCATAAGCGTCTGACAGCATTCGATGAGCGTCAGCCGCGGTTTTTTAAATATCTATATTATATAATAACAGATTTATTATAATATAGATATTAAAAAATCTGCGGCTGAAACGGTTCGAGTTTGTACATTGCGTTTGAAAATGTGAAAAAAATCAGGGGGGATAATTCAGACCAGGAGATTCCGAAAATGCAAATTTTAGATTTTTTGTCTGCCTGTCTGTCTTTATGTCTTTCTGTTAGAATTTCATTACGTGAAAACTACTGTACGGATTTAAATGAAATTTGAAACGGTGCTAACTTATATCCCGGGGCGTAACTTAGGATACTTTTTATCCCGATAAGTGATGTGGTTTCTATGGTATACACGATAATAGCGAAAAAGATGGCGCTGCGATCGCATCATTTTTGGTAACTACTGAACGTATATGAATGAAACTCAACATAATGCTGGCTCATAACCCGAATCAATATCTAGGATACGTTTCATTCAGTTAGATAAATTTTCATTTTAGGTTTATATATATAATAAACCTAATTAAGTTTTTATGTAAGTAACATAGACCTACTTCCTACCTAGGGTTTAGCACGCGGCGCATAACTCTAGTTAAAATATAAATTAACACTTCCCGCAAATGACTTGGTTCATAAGTTGACATTTACATTCGAGAATAACTATATGATGTAAACACAAATAAACTACTGGTGCAATCAGATTAAGTTCACAAGATACTAAAGTGTATTGTAAGTTGTCTTAGTCTTACATGTACTCGACGTCTACTTGTCGCTACGTCATCTACAGAAAAACGGCGAAAGCAAAGTTTTATACCTAATAAATAGACTGTAAGGATTTTTAATGTATTTAATTAGAATTGTTAACTTTAAAATTAAAATGTTTGAATACCCACTAAAGTATATTATCGTTAAACGAAACAAATCGCTTTGGTCGAACACCGCCGTATGCGTGCGCTTATTTGGCGCGACGCACGAGAGAGGTACGCGTGCGTGCATGCGTGCGCGTGCGTGCGTGCGGTGCGCTGACCAGCCGGATTGCGGCGCGTGTTGTGCAGCACGCGAGCCGTGCAACGAGCACGGCGTGCGGCACAAGCGCGCGCTGCCGCCACCGCCGCCTGTGCCCATCCCCGACCTGCGCCCCGAACAGGCCTCGCCGCAACAGCACGGACACCCCGCGCCCTTCGCAGGTACACACCACTGTGCCGTCCACTGTGTACCACGTCGCGAGTACTCGATACCCCGTGTACCGTGTACCATCCACCGGTGTACTCTTTTGTGTTGTCGCTTCCCACCGTCCACGCATACATCATGGGGAAGGCATCTAATAATTAATTAATAAATAAACAATAATATTTGTTTACATTTATTACTATGAATAAATGTTTTATGTTAAATGAATGTGTTCCCACTTTGAGTTTGTATTTCGAATTCTAAATCGGCAACAGATATTGTATTAGACATAAGAAATTGAAAATTAATATTTCAACACATTTGCTCAATAAGCGCATTTACGAAGCCCGTATACATTTTTCAAAAGTTAAAAATTACGCACCACACCATGGAGCGTGCGGAAAATAGATACTCTAACTTAAGTACCTATTTTACCGCACGCCGTACGGTAAAGTAGGTACTTAGGTGTAATAAAATATAATAATTTCACTAAGAAATTTCACATTACGAAATTAAATAAGCTGAATAAACATACATCTTCAGAAGCTCTTTGACCAATACATTGGTTTTATTTTAAACTATACCTAAAGAAGATAAGTGGCTCCATTTTTATATTATAAACGTAAAAGATTGTTACGACTTTCCGACTGATATTTTTGTTTGTGTCATTACATATTGTTTTCTCACAAATGTGTTGAAAACCTTTGTATACATGTGCGCTTTATTTAACAAACTCGTGACTATGGTAAGCTCTCTACTTCGTCTCGTGCTCACATTCATCAACTACTTGTTTATTAAAACCAACGTACCACACTAGTATCGTAAATTACTATTCTGTATGGGTCACGAAAAGGAGGAATTCTTATAAATTCAAATTAATTGATGGTTAAAACAATTTATTGATTTCACACAAGTTGTATATATATCAGATGGCAGCTGCGAACTTTTTTATTAATTCTAAAAGGCATTTGCATTGCCTTAACCCGTTGTATTAACCCAAGCGAGGGATACATGTAAATCATAAATTCATTTACATTTTTCTCTTATATGTTTTCATTTGAAAGAAATGCATACTAGATGTTTACATGTCTTCCCCATTTTACACACGAGATTATGTTCATAAAATGAATGTTTATTCCCACCATATTTGTTTAAATATATGTATGTGTGTGTGTCGATTCTTGTTTTACGTTATATTTATGTGTTGTTGATGGCATTAAAATAAATGTTGTTTATTGATTTTATAGCACTCAAATTCACACGTAAGTGTTGTTTATAATTTGAAGAGAATATTGTTTATATTTTAAATGTATATATTCTTTCCGCATACGCTTTTATAAAACAAAGCGAATTCTTTTGGGTTTTTAACTTTCAAATGCTTTCAAGCTTTGGCACGGTTTTAAGGCTTTTTTTCTTTTTAATTTTTAAGACACTTATTTTAGTTTGGAGTCATTGACGTTATGCCCTCAAGACTCCCGATAGAAGCTAGCACCCTTTTAGAATATAGCTTTGTATTAACAATATCTTTATGATATTTAAATTGTATTTCAGCTAATTTTATGAGTAAGTAAGTTAGTGAATTATTTCGATTAAGTTTTGTTAGCCAAATATGTTATGTTTTTGTACAGTATTAGAAGTAAATTTTTGTTTGCTCTCTTTGTACATATAAAGTTCATGAATGTTTATTGTATAGATTTTGTAGATAGTCAATATTTAATTAATTGTGTGATTTTGGTTCCTTTTAGTTTTTATTGAAGAAATTAGTTTTAAATGTAAGTCTTTTTTAATTTTAATTAATAATTTCATTGTTAATAAGGAAGATGTTTTAGCTTTATATAATGCAACAAATCTTATTCTGTAGAAAGAGAAATAGTAACTCTCTGGCTAGGGGTCCGCGAGTGTGCCCCCTTGAATCAATGTAGGCATAAGGTTCGTATTGGAAAAACCTTTAAAGAAAACATTGTAGCTCTAGTTCGACATTTTTTCTTGAAGTACTTTTAAATTATATTATACATCATATATATGTAAATATTATACAAAATTATATTTTATTATATATAATAAAACCTTCTTATGGCTAATGTCATAGACAAAGCATTCTATTGTATAGACAATAGAATGCTTTGTCTATGATATTAGCCATAAGAAGGTTTTATTACAACAGTATGAGACTGCTGCGAAAGTAGTATAATTAAGATTATTCCACTCTCGACAAAAGACTCAATCTGGGGTCAGTTTGGTCCATACACCCTCAAAATTCAGAGAGTGTATGGACCAAATTGACCCCAGATTCGGATTCAGCGCATCGAAATATAATACATAAGAATAGATGGGTCTGGTCAAAAGTACAGACCAATTCTTTTTTGTGTGCCGGTAATAATAATAATTCCCTTTGTCCTCATCGAGGGCGTACTCTAAAACTACATTCACGATTCACTTTCGTCGAATCTCGATACTCGATTTTGAAAGTAAGTTCTCTGAAACGGCTTTTATTTTACACTTTAGGATCTTTTATTCCTCTTAATACGTTTGCCCGCTTGAGGCTCATTTTTCTGATGAGACTTTGTAAGTGAATAATCTGTTGGTAATGGTTAGTTCCACGGTCGCCATCAGCGTGCGGTATGCGCGGTCGCAGCGCGCGATCCTCGTGCTCGACGCCCGAGAGGAGGAGCGCCAGTCCTCAGGCCAGGGAGGAGTTCGTGGTGCACAGAGGGAGGGGGGTGACCACCTTGTCCTCCGTCGCCAGGAGGGACGACGACAATGGTAAGGAGAAGGTCTTGCTCGATGGTCTTATGATATCCGCGCCGTTGTCATTGTTCTCCACCTCGCAGCCTTCACATGATTTACTGTCAGGCTGTTGGTACGCGTATTAACGTCCAACACAACGTCGAGGTAGCATATTTTTGGGTTTATCTCAATACTCGATCATTTAATATTTTCTTAAGTTTTCGCGACTAGTATACACTACGTTTTAACGGTTTCAAGCGCGGTAATTTATTTGATTTTTATTATTCCGACAATTTGGCCACTTTTGAGTGGCCGTGATCATGGTCACAGAAATATGTTAAAAGAAATTCTAAAAACTTTACATATAAAAGAACAGGCATTAAAATAACGTAGAAGTAAGAAAGAAAAATACTGTATTTGAAGCAACTTCTTATCGTCTAACTTTTAAAATATCGTCATAAGAATATTTTCAATTTATCATATTTTGAAAGTACATTTAGAGTTGCCTGATCACAAGTGTGAAAACAGTACTTTTCATCCCTGGGAAACGATTTTCCCTAGGTCAAAAATTTTAAAAACTGTACGAATCATAGATAATATACATGCGACTTATGTCCCAACTTTTTTTTACAGCCATTGTTAAATCGAGGCATAAATTTTAACAATTTTGTAATATCATTTTATCGTTATAAATTACTTTTCACTGAATCATTATTTAATTTACAAAAATTGAGCTTAATATTTACTTATCACCAGTGACAAAAAATACTGGCTGGTAGAATGCCACAGAAAAAGAAATTTACTTGACATTTCATATGTGACGTATTAAATGAGTTCATCAGATTTAGATATGGATTTAAAGCCCGATTTCATTAGAGAAGTAGTTGTTTGTTTAACTAATCACTTTTTATCTACCGTCCTCATATTTGTAATGAGAAGCAGAGTGTTAACCTCGGCTGAAAGGCATATTTAGGCACTCGAACAATTAGCGCCAAACCATCTCATGCTTAAATAGTTCACTTTCACCTCTCGTGTAACAATCTACTATTAATTACTACTATTATCCGTGTAGAAACGGAGAAAGAATACAATTTTTTGCGGCCGGGCGGCCTGTAGTAAGAGGCGACAAAACAACCCACAGCCAGATGGCAGGGTATTTGCCCGACTGAATAGCTACCACCCCTGGTCTAGAGTATGCCCCCATAACAACCTTGATTTGTGTTTCGGCGTTGGTGACCAGGTTCCAGTCTCCCTTAAGAGAGCAACAGCGCATTTGTAGCATCTTTGGTGTTGTAAATGTCCATAGGCGATGGTAACCGCTTTCCATCAAGTGGGCCGTCTGCCTGTCTGCTGAACTCATGTAATAAAAAAAATTATCAGTGTATTTGACCGTCCATTATGAAATGTTCTTTTGGGAAATTTACCTTGCCCGGAATCGAACTCGGAATATTTGAAAAGGTGCTTTCTATCTTTTCCGTTTGTTCCGTCGCAGTGATGGAATCGCACACGACCGCGGCCGGGCGGCCGTCCAACTGGGCGGCGTCGCGCGAGGGCTCGTTCGCCGGGCGGCGCTCGCGGCGCTCCTCGATATCCGACGACAGTCAGCTGACGGTGGAGAACTTCGGCGGCTCGCAGGACAGGCTGCACTTCGCCGGGAAGAACCCCGAGAAGGAGCTCGCCACCGTCGCCAACGTCAGGAAGATATCAGCGCCGGCAGGTCGGTTGTTTCAAATTCAAAAGTTTTTACCTATCTTATACTAATATATAAAGCTGAAGAGTTTGTTTGATTGAACGCGCTAATCTCAGGAACTACTTGTCTCATTTGAAAAATTCTTTCAGTGTTAGATAGCCCATTTATCGAGGAAGGCTGTATGCTATATATCATCACGCTAAGACCAATAGGAGCGGAGCACCAATGAAGAATGTTTCAAAATCGGGGTTTTTATTTCTTTTGAGAGCTTCCGCTGCGTACGCTGCGTAAATGGTTAAAGTTTCGCAAAAATCATGTGTGACAGGATTGTTCCCCTTTAAAAGTTTTAAAAAAAAGTCTGCGACAGCATATGTCTATCTTTTAAGGTTCTCACTATAACCTCTTTTATTCTAACCAAATTTGTTCTAAAATAATGCATTATTTGCGAAGGTGTTTTTATAAATATGATATTAATCCTTATCCAAATAAATACGTTATTCATTACAAGTGTTTAATTTAAAACAAAATTGCCATTTACATCATTCGATTTCAATTAATAAGTTGGAGATATCGCAGTTTTAAAATAACATCGCAGCAAAATAATGATTAAGTACTGCGGACGTATTTATGATGTGCAAGGCCGGCGGGCAGTCATGAGGGGGAAGGGCGGTGGGGCACTTTCTACGTAAAAAAGTCGCGGGCTAAAGTTAGCGTTAGCCGAAAGTAACTATTACACGCGGACGAAGTCGCGGGCAGAAGCTAGTAATATTATAAAAGTGTAGTCTGTTATTTCTTAAATATTTTGTGTTTGTCTGTTTGTTTGGGATTCACGTAAAGACCACCGGGACGATTTCGATACAATTTCCGCTGATCGTTAGTGAATTCCTGGACTTAAAATATTGCGGTACTTTGTATCCCGAGAACCTTACGGGTATTTTCTTGGGAGAGGTTTAAAGTGGCTTAAAAAAGAGGTTTAAAAATTTATTCCTATGCGATATGCTCACTGATCGATTCATCGGAACCCTATTAGTACAGTAATCTAGTATAGGGTTGAGAATTTTTAAATTTTGTAATTTTACTTTAGCCTTTATTGTATTAGGTTGGGGAAAAAGTTTCTTCGCATTTTATATAAAAATTCAAAAGGTTTTTTTATAAAGTTTATTTACATTTGACTAAAGTATGTAGGTGCCATTTTGTTGGATAACTTTTTGCCATCTTGTAGGTAGGGACGTGATCCCATTGCTATAAAAATTTTGGGGCTTCTGATCAAAAAACTGCGACAAGTGGTTTTGGCAGTCCTCTCGTGATGTTAACCTGACACTACTTAAGGAATTCTGCAGAGACCGAAACAGGTGAAAATCTGAAGGTGCAAGGTCAGGACATACGGCGGATGGATTAACACCTTCCAGCCAAACTCTCGTAATTTTTGCTGAGTGGCTAAAGATGTGTGAGGTCTAGCGTTATCATGGTGAAAAACCACACCCCTTCTGTTGATTAATTCCGGCCGCTTTCTCTCAACTTTTTGCTTTAATCTCATCAATTGTTCGCTTTACAGTTCAGAATCGATGGTCCTGCCTGGCGGTAACAACTCATAATGAATAATGCCCTTCCAATCCCACCATACACATCATCACCTTGTTGCGAGTTAACCCGGGTTTCGCCACAGTCTGCGAAGCCTGACCGGCCTTTGACCACGATCTTTTTCGCACATTCTTGTCGTACGTGATCCACTTTTCATCACCAGTTATCAGCTTCAAAATGGTTCGGTTTCATTACGTCGTAATAAAGAATCACAAATGAGTACACGGTTCATTGGGTTTGTTTCAGTGAGCTCATGAGGCACACAAATATCGAGCTTTTTTGTGTACCCAGCTTTTTTCAAATGCGTCAAAACCGTTTTGTGATCAATTCCCAGTTCTCCAGCTACATCGTGACTACTAATATGCCGATCTTGCTCCACTTTTTCAAAAATGCTATCAATTTTGTCCGTAACAGGGCGACCAGAGCGACGTGCATCTTTGATATCAAAATTTCCGGATTGAACACGCTTAAACCAAATTTGTACTACTCTCACAGATACTGCATTAGGTCCATAAACATCACAAAGGTTTTTCGCGGCTTGTGTTGCATTTTTATCTTTTATGTAGTAAAATTTTAAAATGTATCGAATTTCTTCATTAGATTCTCTCATTTTAATAATAATAAAAACAAATGAAAATCACACATTTTCCTAATTTGAATTTGGAATTGTCGTCTTAAAAATTGAAACTTTTTAATGATACCAAAACCAGCCAGATACAAATGGTATACCCAAAGAGATCTTATTACAAGTTCATACATACTATATGCGAAAAGACTTTTTCCCCAACCTATTATTTTGTATTCTGCTACAACCGAAAGTCGCCAAAGTCAACTGTAATTTACAGTAGACTTGGTTGAATGCTAGTTCAGGACTTGATAGTTGACAGACTGCAATTTTTTTACATATCCATTGTTATGCATTGTGGCTATGAATAAATTATTTTATTTTAAATTATCGATAAAACATTATTTATTCCGAGTTTTTACGGGAATTTCCGGGATTCATGTATTTTCATACTAATAAATCTATTACCCTGCTGAAAATGACCTTTGATTTTATATTTAGCAACATAATTGTAATATCTGTGACCTGTACAACATGAATAAAATGCTAGTTCAAAATAAAGTCCTATCTATTCGTGCAGGAACCGAGAAAGAATACAATTTCCTACGGCATACAATTTCCTGTGGGTTGTTTTGTAGCCACTTACGACATGCAGGCCGCCCCTGTCGTAAATGGCTATATAAAACAACCCACAGCCAGGTGGTAGGGCATTTGCCCGTCTGGATGGCTACCAATCCTGGTCTACAGTATGCCGCCATAACAACCTTGAGTTGTGTTCAGACATTAGTGGCCAGGTTCCAGTCTCCCTTTAGAGATCGGCAGCACATTGGTAGCACCACCTTTGATGTGTTACATATGTTCATAGATGGTAACCGCTTTCTATCAGGTGGGCCGTCTGCCTGAGAGAACATTTTTTTGAAAATTATACAAAGTATGAGTTAAAATTTAAATCTACTTCTTATTCTATGTACAAGTACTTTGCAATGTGTTATCGCTTTATCGCTGTTTAAAGAGAAGAAGCGACAAGAAACTCCCCAGGAACACGTCTAGCTAACAATTCTATTTCTCATAAACTCAGGCTCTTTTTTTTATAACCTGTATGTATCTTATACAATTACGTTACGTTTATACTCTTATTTCACAAAGAACACGTTTCGTTTTTCACCTTTGATTATTTAACTACGAGGGCATTATTAAACCGGACCCCCGCTAATCCGGTGATCGCGGTAATCTGGACGGGCAGCAGCCTTGAACTTTACTTTGAAATGGACGTAACATTACGAATTTGACAAAAACGACGTTATGTTTCTGTGACGATTTACAAACCGAGCTTGTGAATGAAATGCGAAAATTATAAGCATAAGAGATAGTATTTACAGACTTTTAAAGAAGGATTAAATTTCAGTTTTTTTAAACTTCAAGTGTAGATTATATGTTTGTAACTCCCAACATGTACATTTGTATGTACATACCAATTTCTGTCTTGTTTGTCTCATTTGTCTTTGCCTGCCTTTCGATAACACAGGTCCAAAGAATAAAAAGTGGTATCTACTTTTGACTAGATCCATCTATTCTTATGTATTTCGGTGCGCTGAATCCGAATCTGTTAAGGGTATATAGATCAAACTGACCCCAGATTCAGTCTTTTGGTCCATACAACCTCTAAATTTTGAAGCT
This sequence comes from Dendrolimus houi, assembly GCA_039645545.1. Lineage (NCBI taxonomy): Eukaryota > Metazoa > Arthropoda > Insecta > Lepidoptera > Lasiocampidae > Dendrolimus > Dendrolimus houi. The sequence goes on along the minus strand of CM077126.1, from coordinate 4,742,661 downwards.
GTGTGGACCAAACTGACCCCAGATTCGGATTCAACGCATCGAAATACATCAGAATAAGTGGGTCTAGTCAAGAGTAAAGACCACTTTTCTTTTTTTATGGACCGGTGTAATTAATGAAAGGATTTTAGATTAAAAATGTGTTTTATTACGAGTACAATATTTCAGACCACAATCCATACGCCTTGATGTTGTTTTGGTCTGTCCGGACTATCGAGGCCTTACTTCACTATTATCAGTAGCAGTCAAAAGAATGAAACATAATGTCAAAAAATAAAGATCTAGTAGTTAAATGGATGTTAAACTACTTTCAGGTCCGATAGGATTGGACTACAATCCGCCATTGCGCTCCTCCCGTCAGGACATTCGCGGCTCGTTTCAATTCTTCCACGGCGACTACCAGAACGGCAACCAAGACGACCGGCACAAGGACGAACGACAGAAGCCCGACCGACAGCAGTCCCAACCGCAGACGACCGACACCGACCAACCCTACTTCCCAATACGACGCCAACTCAGCAGCGACACGATCAACCTCAAGAATCTGGGTCTCACTCATAAGGGAGGCGGCGACGGGTTCTTCCTGAGCAAGGACTCGACCGATGGTGACGTCACAAAGACAAATTTCGCTGATCTTAAGATCAGGAGTAACGGCGACCAGCCAGGTTTGTTCTTACACGCGCGGTGATGGGGAACGATGTTGCGTGCTGTATGTAATCTGTATACCCTAAATTGTCTTGCAGGAGTGTAATATCCAAATATTTTTTAAATTTTTATAGGGTAATCGGAGAAATGACTTCGAGTCCGAATCATGGTTATTGATCGAATTTTCAGATACCTTCCTTACTAGTTAATATACATGGTGTCCCGTAAATCTGATTAAATTTCCTTAAATTATCAATTTTAAAACCATCAAAAATTTACTTAATATATTATAAACATTGTCTGGGCATGGTTGTGTTAAACAAGTTTAATAATAATAATAAATAAATAAATCGGCAGACAAACACAGATATTGTATATCTCGAAGCTAAGCAAGTTACGCTTGTTTTATGGTTAACATACAATGGACCACTCTGGGGCCGATCCCAGATACCCAGACCGTACTAAATAACGGAAAGCTCGCTTACGATATTTACCATGCCAGGAATCGAATTCGGAGCCTCAGCGTTGCAGTGAGTGCGGCCGGTAAAGGCTTAGCCTGCTCAACCAGAGGTCGTCAAATAATGACACCGGCCCACAAAAAATAAAAAGTGGTCTGTACCTTTGACCAGACCTCTGTTCTTATGTATTTCGATGCACTGAATCAGTGGTCCATACATCCTCAATATTCTGCAGGTGTATGGACTGGATGGTCTGGTCAAAAGTGCAGACCACTTCTGTTTTGTGGGCCGGTGTAATGATTCCCTTTGTCCGTAAGACCAAATCTGGGGTGACTTTGGTCCATACACTCTCAACATTTTAAGGGTGTATGGACCAAACTAACCCCAGATTCGGATTCGGCGCATCGAAATACATAAGAATAGATGAATCTAGTCAAAAATACAGATCCCTTTTTATTTTTTGTGGGCCAGTGTAATTACAATGTTTTTTTTAATTGATAAATTAATTGTTGGCACCCTAGTGATTGGCATCCTGTCAATTTATTCAAGATATGAAGAAATCTGAATATTTTTTATTTTGTAGCCATATTATTATCACTGCACGGCTATAAAATATAAGATTTCTTAATGTTTTGAATAAGGTAATAGACTGCCAATCACTGGAGGGTGCCAACAATGGTACAGTTTACCCTAGTATAGGTTTTGCCGGACACTTGTATATGGGTGAGGGTAGTTTTACAAAGATACTGGTGTCTAACCCGGCATTGGCTGACTCTAAGGAAAATGGTAACATTGAATATGAAACATCCTTCTGAGATCTAGTATTTATTAACAGAGTAAGCGAGAAATTGTACAGATTGTAATTGGTTTAAGCTGGTTCTTAGGTCCATTTTTGACCAATTCGCAGGCAGCACTTTTCAGGTGTACATTATGTATCTATTATGAATAATGGTATAAAACCGATGTATATGACGTATGTAATTTAACACTCCTAAATATATACGCTTTGCAAATATTCGAGATCTTTCCTCGTCACTCCGCACAGTGCATTACTAATCAATGTCCACAGACATTTCTGGCTATGATCGTTGATCGTGCAACCCGCTTTGGATGTTCGCATTTATTTCCTCTCGCTTTCATTCAACGGTGTATTAACATGGATAAGATAACAAATTATTATTTTTAAAACATATCCATGTTACTACCGTTGTTTTTCAGACCACATGTTCCCATAGCGACCAAATTCCAAATTGTTATGAACTTTAAATTTAGTTTAGGAGTCATATGTATTTTTAGCCTGGTTTGGACTAAGGATCGTGCGCATAGACATTTAACCAATGGTTAAAATAAGATAATCGCTGTTTAACCATATAGTTTTATCGATTATTTTATTTTAACCATCAGTTAAATGTGTATAATGCACACCAGCCTAAGTGATTTATTTTTGATATAAAATGATCAAGAAGTAAAAAGAATTTGATAAAATTATTCATCAATATTTACATCGTTCACTTGCATAAACATATATTGTTGTTTCCTTTGCTAATACTCCTGTGCGAGTGCGATAGCAATATATTTGTTGGTGAGTGAAAGAGATAGTAATATAAGATCTTTATACGGACTAATGTTTTTATCGCGATTGTAGTTAGTATAAATAAATATTTTACACATTTTTGAAATAGATCAAACCAGGTTTAAAGGCATTTCTATTAAACGATTACGATCGAAGTGAAGATTTTATAAGCAACGTTTATTTTGTTAATTCTAATATTTTTTAAGATTGAAAAGTTTTTATTTAGAATTTCCTCAGGGTTTTGCTGTCTTTAGACATCATTGAAACTATGTTTTAACGATATTAAGCATTGTTTTAATATGATTGTTAATTTTTATGTTATTCGTGATTAGCAGTATGATTCAGATACTAGAGACATTGTCAATAAATAAATGACTTAGAGTCGAGGCAGAGTGTATTAGTTATTTCTTGTTTCTGTATTAAATAATGGAATAAATTATATACTAAGAATATTTTAAAATGACATGTAAAATATTACCATAAACAACTTTATAGATGAGTATAGCTAATATTAAAATATCCCAAGTTAATGTGGTAACAACTTCACTCGTATTCGTTCATACAGATGGCTTATAATTCATCTCCTATATAAGAAATGTCGCATTGAAAAGATGGACTGCTGATCTGCAGGTCTTCAATCACAGCTGAGTCAGGACAACGAGCCAACGGAGAGGCGGAAGAACACAACGTTCTCAACCCCCCCTCCCAACACCACCACCTGGCAACAGCAGTTCATGCAACAAGAAAGTCATCCGAGTAAGATTTTATTTCGTAATTTCACTGTTTTCAGGTGTACAAGCGAGCGGTAGAGGTTAAATGATACTTCAGATGGCAGAGAGTAGTATTCACTGTCCAGTGCTGATGTGAACTGAAGTGAACTAATTTATTTTGGAAACGGTACAAATATTAACAAGTCGTATAGCTATTACAATATATAGCACAATGTGTGAGCGGGATAGAGCAACTATTAATATGCGCGCTTCCGCGTTGCGCTAGCCAGTAGTTCGTTGTCCGCTGCGAAGACTAGACGTATGCAGCTCCCATACAGTAAATTATTGTCTACTCTGGAAAGACTAATGATTGTTGTCCCAAAGAATAAAGTTTGTGGCACACCATAAATCCATTTTGCTATTAGCATCTACGCCGCTTCGCCCAATCTTGGATATTTGGCCAGAAATACCTATATCCTAGAATAAAAAGCACCTAGTACACAACCATATTTATCTAAAGTACATATTAGGGTAAACTAGACAATTGTTTGTTGTGTGCTGTATTTTTGTGCCGGAATTATATTCACAACGCTGATTTTCAGTGTAAACCTTCCTTTTGGCATGTGACCAAAACGATCCAATTTTTGTTAAACTTAGTTTTGTTTATCAAATTTATAATAAGTAAATAGAATAAATAAATTTGAATAAAAACCAACATAAAATATTTTGTTACTTTAAAATTAACTAAATAAATAACTATACAATTACTTAAATCTATTAGCATCCCTGTATTTGTTTTCTGCATAAAAACATGTATCAAAAAAATCATGTATTCGAATACAATTCGATTGAGTGGTTACCGACTATTGCTAGGTTATTGACATGAAACATCAATATATATTAGTATCGATTTATATTACGTTCGTTAAACTTTAACGCAATAATCTTTCGATCAGACGGCGAAGACCTATTAGACGAAGCGCTAACACCGACCGGCGGCCAGGGGATGGCCGCCCAACTGAACAACATACGACTGAAGCTAGAAGAGAAACGGCGACGCATCGAACAGGACAAGCTCAGGATGGAGGTAGCAGTCAACCGGCAGAGGCAGCAGTTGAGCCAGCAGGCCTTCCTGCAGACCATCACCAGGGTGAGGCCAATATTTGTATTAAACCATACTTTTGAGTATGTCCATGTCCGGGTGGAATCTGTTTTGTGTGCATTTGTATTTTTTAATACTCGTAAAACTGCTTCTATATCAATGTCTTACCCATTGTCTAGAACTCTTTGAATATGTTATCTATTCTATGTTTTCTCTTTTACTCTCCAAAGTTGATATATCATGTTGTTTGTCATTTGGTGTTCAAATGAAGTTTAGTCTATAATATTATAAAATTCTAAACATGCTGTGTCAGTATATTGAAGCTATTTAAAAAAAAGAATACTATATAAACGAAGGAGAACACAGTACAATTTTTTTTAGATTTCTTGTCCGTTTGTCGATTTGTCTGTTTGTCCGGGATTCACGTAGAAACGACTGGGCCGATTGCGATGCGGTTTTAGCTGATCGACAGCTAATTCTTAGACCTAAAATATGTGATATATTTTATCCCGGGAATTCCGCGAGAATTTTCCCGGGAGCGGTTTGAAGTAAGTAGTTCGGGTGCATAAAAATTAGCTTATTCCGACACAGTTTTCACTAATACGATAGTTTAACTTTGTGTACCGGGAACCCCGCGGGAATTTCATGTCAAGCGTGGATGAAGTTGCGGGCATATCCTAGTAACAAAATAAAAACACGCAGTTGAATGGAGAACCTCTTCCTTTTTTGAGTCTGTTAAAAATTCCATAAAGTAAAAATGTAGTACTCGGCTCTAGATATAGCACTTGGAATGAAGGGTGAGATTGGGATGAAATGTTCGGCTAAGATCGGCTGTTTTCGATTCCGTAAAGCGTTATCTCTGTTACACAATGATATCAGACTGCCAGTGTATTGTGCGACAGAGAGAAAACGCCTTACAAAACCAAAGATAGCCTATCTTAGTTGTACATCTCACTCTTTATCTCGGTGCCCTAAAAAGTGCCGAATACTGTACTTCTAGCCAAACTTGAAACATTTCAGAAAATTGCATAGTTACTGATTTATAACAAGGTTATATAATAAAGTTTGCCAGGTGGTAGGGCATTTGCCCAACTGGATGGCTACCACCCCTGGTCTAAAGTATGTCGCCATAACAACCTTGAGTTGTGTTCTGGCATTAGTGACCAGGTTTCAGTCTCCCTTAAGAGAGCAGTAGCGCATTTGTAGCACCTTTGGTGTTGCAATTGTCTATAGGCGATGGTGACCGCTTTCCATCAAGTAGGCCGTCTGCCTGTATGCTGAAATCCTGCAATAAAAAAAGAAAAAAAAGAATGTAAATACTGCACATAATTTGTATGCAATTTAGCAGATACTTTATAGATCGAATATAATTCTTCGCTTGTTTTTTGGTATATTTGCAATACATGTATTCAATGTCTTTCTTTCTTCTATAAATATAATTAAATGTTTTATTGTTGAATTCAATAAGATTTGAAAAATGGTTTTTAAAATCTCGTCTAGTCAACATATGAATTACAGTGTATAATAAATGGATTGCACCCAGACGTCTAATAGGTAGGTAGATTCTAAAGAGCGAATGTTATGAAAATTTAGATTTGAGTAGTTTACCGAGTTTGATTTTTTTGAATGACACATGTGGTTTACATTTAGTATTATTTGAAAATGTTTATTTTCTTAAGTTTTCGCGACTTGTATACATAATAAAACTACGTTTTAACGGTTTTAAGCGCGGTAATTATTTGATTTTTGATATTCCGACGTACTGAACAGTGGCCGAAACGTCGGAATAACAAAAATCAACTAAATTACCGCGCTTAAGGCTGCCTGTCCATTGAAGCGGAGCGAGGTTGCGGAGCGGAGAAACGGAGTAATATTAACCAATAGGATTGGCTGCCTGTCCATTGACGCAATTTTGATGCAATCCTATTGGTTAATATTTCTCCGTTTCTCCGCTCCGCAGCCTCGCTCCCCTTCAATGAACAGGCAGCCTTAAACCGTTAAAACGTAGTTTTATTATGTTTATTTTCTATTGAAAATTATGCCTTCTTCTCCTTACATAAGTATGAAATCTAACTGCATTCTGTTAGTAATATTGATTTTAAATAAATCCGTTGAAAATCTGTTTTTAACAAACCACACACGGTTTTGAGACTGTTTTATTGAATAGTAATAGTTCAAGTTAGATATTGTTCAAGTTTTTTTTTAATTTTATGATAATAATTGTTTCTTGAAATGAATTTTTTTTTTGAAAATTTAATTTGTGTAAAATATTCTATAAGACACCTCTCAAACGGCACAACCGTAATTAATATTCTGTATACTCTAATGTTTATTCCCAAAGCTATCTTAAACAACAGATTAAAAATACAATTAAACTTTATTTTTTCTCTCTCTATTTCATTAGGATACGTATTTGCAATACCAGTTGGCCTCTTTGGTGAGTGGCCGATGCTTTAAAACGGCCTGTAACTTAGTTAATTAGTCTTTGGTTATAATTTTTTATCCCTCGATTATCACTTTTTGAGTACTTTCGTTTTGTTTTATTGTGAAGAGGCCCCCTATATGCTGTTCTTTTAAAATAAATGTGAATAAATGAAGTTCAGTGCCGTCTTTACCCCGGAGTGCAAGGGGTTCGTGGCACCAGGGCGCTGAGACCTAAGGGCCGCAAGCCGAAGACTTGCCTTGCATAATCTAATAGTTTAAATTAAAACCGAAAACAAATAATTGCAAACAGTTTGAAATTGATTGACATTATTGTTTCATTCATTTTCTTTTTTGTTACTGGAAGGGGTGTCAGGCTGATATTTACACCCCGGTGCTCAATACGGTTAAGACGATCCTGATTATGAAGATCAATCCTATTTTCATGGCGATTGGTATTCCATAGCTCACTTTTATTTTAAAAGTAAATTGGCCATGCCGACGGTGATGCTTTAAGCTGATCACATTATGGTTTTTCTTATAAGTTTGCACTGAATGTGTATGTGTGTTTAACAACGACAAACACCTTCCGCCATCTAGTCCGGTTAGCTCTGTGAGTTTTCGCGTCTCCAGTCAAATGTTAACGTTTATTACGCCTGATAGTGTGTAGTGCGAAAGAGGTGCCATGCTAGTCTGTTTAGCGGCCGAGCGAGAGCGCAATACTCTCCAATCTCAGCTTATTACGCACTACGTCGTGGATTTTGTAATTGTTTTCTACATAATGATATGTACGAACTTCAAGAACGCATTTAAGTTTTGCTCGTAAGTAGGTACATACTCTTCTTAATTCTAAATAAATTAATATTTCTTTTAAACGTCCTATCAGCTGTGTGATAATTACCTAATTTCAATAGTAATAATATTAACAATAATTAAATTAAATTTTAAAAATACACAACCTCCTTTTGTACAACATATATAATATGCATCTCCCATGGGTTTTACTTCCAACAAACATTTAAATCTTGGATGAGACGTTGGATTTTTTAAGTATTCTTTATTAGCTGTATAACTCTGATGTACTAGTCCTTACTTCATCATTCCTTCGCCATATTACTCTTCGTCGACGGAGTTTCTCCACGCTTCCCCTACACTTGCCAGTGTCGTCCACTGCATATAGAACTCCCACTTTCATGTCATACATGTCTAAGCGGTGGAATGAATTCCCTTTCGCGGTATTCTCGGAATGCTACAGTCTCGGTGAGGTAGGGCACGTATCAACTCACTTAATATTGCAAATGTCCATTAGCGAGAACAACCAGTTACTGTCAGGCAAAGTGGTCTCTTCAACATTCATTACAGTTGATCAGTTTAAAGTTATCGTCGGCAAAACTGGGGACACTCGTGTACAGAATAATTTGAACACGCTTACACTTGCTTACATATTTTTGAACTACATCTTTGTATATTCAGACATTTGTTTCAAGTTGACAGTGGGTTCTGATATTTGCCATATTAGATTTCCTCTATCATAAATATCGTCGAAGTTCTATGCTTAAGAGCAGTAGTGTTTCTGCCTAGGCGTACGAAAATGGCTTTCGTGATCATTATTTTCATATTAAATCCATCGATTGTTTGCGCAGATATTCATATTTTGAATTGAACTTATCAAACGCTTTTAGTTAAAGAACAATATTTTAAAAAGAAATTGTGACAAGATATCATCAAACTAGGAACTTACTCATCACGTATTTACACCCAAACTTGTAAACGTAGCACACCGATTATGTAGGAAGGCTCATAATATAAAACACCTTATTGATAGCATGTTTCAACTGATTGGTATATACGTATTGAATAATATAATAGTTGCTACTTATTTTTCAAAGTTTTTTCCCCTCTATATTATGACTTTATATTATGTATTTTATTTTTCTTTCATTAGAAATTACTTCACTTATAAAACTCAGAAATTAGGAATAGGTAATGACCCTTCTCTCTTTGCGTTAATGTTAAGGACTGTGTTCAAATTCGTTTTACTTATAGAGTTAAAGAATAGCTAAATTCGTGAAGTTCAACACTATCACCGGAGTTACCGGTTAATTAAGATATGAGCGCAGACGCAAGAATCACAAGGTCTATTGCATTTTGCCGTTATTTTTTAATCACAAATATTGTGTTGTTATATTATAAATCACAAACGTATATACCAATCACCGACACGTTATAAGCACGATGCATGTAGATCGTGTAACGTGATATACAACGTTGCGTTGCGTGTTTTGTGTTACGGTGGCGGTTGCACGTGCGTGTTGCAGGGCAAGGGTGCGCGAACGCCAGCCGAAGACGAGCCCAAGCAAGAAACACCGCACACGCAGGTAATGTATAAATCCAAGAGCAATGTTGATTACACAGCGACCTTCGCAAAATACTAATATATTCAAGATGGAGGATTAACCAAAATACTGATAAAACTGTGAAATTCATTTTTAATGCTTTTAGAACATGTTAATTCCGTTCAGTGAAATGATGTTACATCACCTATAAATTCAAACACATACCATTTGTCTATTTATAAATTAAATAGAAATTACATAATTACTTTCATTTTCATTGCTTTGCTTGATGTCAGACAAAAGTTGATCAAAATACGTACAAAACCAAATATTTTTTATACCCTTGTCATTTGGCCTGCACACAACATCAATGAATCTTCGTTGAATTCCTAATTCGCATGGTTTTGAGATTAAGCTGCTTGCAAAAATTTATGTTGTCGTTGTTTTTTGTGTAAATTGTTAAGCTTTGAATATTTTTCAATCAATTAAAGTTTGGTTTCTTTAATATTTGTATGTTCGTGTATTTATTTTCATAGGAAATGGTGGTTGAGCCACCAAGCCAAACTGTGGATAATACGGTGTTGGAGCAGTATCAGCAATCTATCGCAAAGTAAGTATCATGATTAGTTCTCTTATTTAAAAGTGAAAATATTTAAATTCTTGCATTAATCGATTGTTTTTATTTCTAACTTATATTATTTACATATGTAATAAATATGTATGTGGATTGTTAACAGTGTATTTTTTTAATAACAATAGATACAACAAATAATCTAATACAATAAAAGAAAACTGAACACATTTATGTTGTATTCCACCCATAGTCCCATAAGTAGAATACTGAGCCCAGATCACCTTCTTCTATGGGTAAGATGCCCAGAAGGCTGGCTACATTTCCTCGCTGTATCACCGTACATACAGTGGATTTATTATATGTAAATGTTAATATTTGGCATTGACTAATTTAGTAAAAATACAGATTCACGTACTAGTAATAATGCTATCATAACCATATTACAAATTTAAATGTAGATAAAAAATACTTAAGTAATAAATTACGTTGTATTTATTGCTAAACATTTATCACAGAATGAACTCGAATTTACAAGACATCCAAAGCGATATAGCACGGCTCGCGAATCAACAAACGCAGTTGCAGCAACAGCAGCAGCCTCATCAGCAAGCGAAACAGTTATTCCAGCAGCCGCAACAACAACAACAAACTCAGCAGTTGCCACAACCCCAGATTCAACAGTTGCAGCAACCTCAAATTCAACAGTTGCAGCAACCTCAAATACAACAGTTGCAACAACCACAAATTCAACATTTACAACAGCAGATGCAGCAGTTGCAACAGTTGCAGCAACAGCAACAAATGCCGCAACAGCCTCAGTCACCCTACCAGTATCAACAAAACATTCCACAATTGGTGAGTATGTTACATCTTTAATAGTTTTTTTATGGTGTGACTATGTGATTGCTTTTAGCACTATGAAATATGGTTTTAGACTAGAAATCTGTTTTTCCTCAATTAAAGTTGCATTGAAATTGATGAAACACAAAATTGGGAAAAAAAATTATTCAACAAGTGATTCCAAAAATAAAAACGTTGAACACAACAAGTAGTACAACATATTATTGCACTAATTGACACGACCACTCACTAAAAACAGTGATTTTAAAACAACTTTGCTTTACATTTCACTTACTATAATCTTCTTAATACCTACTACACAAACATACACACTGTAAGCTAACGCCACGTGTTTTGGGAGTGATCACACTACTCTTTTTCTATTGGTAAAAGTTTCGTAGTATTTAGTTATTGACACTTGGTTGTAGGGAATTAAATCTTTTGCAAATTGTTAAGTCTTATACTTCTTGAAATTATCTTGATTCCCGTGACAGTGGTTAACGAAATTAAGAAATAGGAATTCCCTTATTAACGCTGTATTGTCGCGAGTCGTTGTCAATGGAATAATTTGATTTGAAGTTGCTAAAGTATTGCTGCATAATAGTAACTAATGTTCTTTGAATACCGTATTCGTTGTCGTAGTGTAAAGGGAATTTATTTTCATCACATTCTTACAAAATCTGTAGCATATTGGACAATACGTTGGCGTCATAAAATTTCTTTCAGACCGGTAAAACTTTGGCAACAACATTGTTGTTGCTTATGGCCATAGGTGACTGACTACTTTCCGTCAGGTGGTATGCCAGTCACCCAAATTGATAAATTTAAGAAGCATGTTTCAATAATAGATGTCTCTGGATTAAACTGTATTGTGACAAAGAATACCTTAATCTTTGTATTACGTATTAACGTAATCCAGGTTTTTCTAATGTTTCTTGGTTTTGTCGAAATCACTGTCAACGAATTTCTTCTACACAAACATCTGTGAGATCACAATCAATCTTTCGCCATGCCACGTACACATGGCTGACAATCGCAATAAAACGATTCCAGCACAGCCAATTCAGCTCACAGCACAACATAACGCGGCCGGGGTTGGTCAGCGGGTTCGGTTCGACGCCGCACATTCCTCAACCGCACTACTACTCGCCGCAGCAGCAACCGCAACAGTCGTACCAACCGCAGCAGTATCAGGCGCAATACAGGGACATTGATCCCGATTACCAGCAGCAGTTCTATCTGCACGACTCGCCTCAGCCGCCGCAAAGGCGGACGTGGGCGCAGCAGGCTGCCCAACAGCAGCAACAACAGCAGCATGAGTACGAACAGCGGGGTTGGCAGGTTTGTTCATCACTGCGTCAACATTCAATACACTAACTGAACGCATGTCTATGGCACGTATGTCACATTTCTTCAAGCCTGAATGGCGTTTAAATGTCATGTTATATTATAAATGCTTATGTTATTTATTTCATAGATGCATAAGACAAATAATTATGTGTTTGCCACTTTCCACGAGGCTCCAATCGCATGAACTTCAGATACGCATTTGCCAAGTACCTTATATATTTTTCTAGGGTCAAAATACCGTATTTGAACTAATCAAATATTAAGTTTCATGAAAACAAATTTGCTTAGTAAATACCGACTATTGAATATCTCGTTTTACTCTTATAAGTCTGGAATATACTTCAGTTCATCTCAAAGTGTAGATTCAGGTGTGAAAATTACTTATAACAAATTCAAGGTACCTGTGTCAACTCTCTGAATGAAGCAAACAAACTAGAATATTATTTTACACTTAATCACATAAAAAAAATTGATAACAGATAAGTATAATTTTCAGTTGCATCAGCAGAGTAATCAGCAGCAACAGTACCAGCAACATGAACCTCCTCATAGGACGTGGAAGTCCCCCTCCCCGCAGCCGCCCGAGAGGCAGTGGAACCAAGGGTTCGTCCTCCATGAGAGGTCGAACCAGCCTTTTCAGGTCAGTTCGCTATCTTTTGATATTTCCTTCTTTATGTTACCTTGTAGGTAAACCATCCAGCTGATAGTAGTTTGTGTTGTAGTCGCATATGAATTGGTATTGGGCGAAATCCGAATCTGTACAAGAAATAACACTCCTGTCTTTGCCAAATTATAGATATTTAACTGACCACAACAGCAGACTTTTTAGAGCACAGGTTGCGGTAAGTTACTTTATACTAAGCACATACTATTTTCAACACATTATTACATACAACAGACACACACACAACATATTATTAAGAGTTACGGGACTCGAATTAAAATGCCGTTAGAATTATTATAGAGTTTATTAGAACTATACAAACACGTATAACACAGGTACAAATATAACCGAACACAACAAGTCCAAACGTAATGCAGAAGGTCGTAATTCAATCAAACGCGCAAAGTCCGTTACTTATTAGATTCCTGATTGTAGTACACGCGTCTCGCTTCGCTCGTGGTTCTCGCTCGTCTGCCTACCCCTCCATCAGGTCATCGTATTATACTGCATAAATGCAATGTCCCCGTATCTAAGTTGGCTTAATCCGCCACACCTGGCTAATGACTCGGCCGCAAACTGCCATAAAAGAGTACAATAAAACAATGGGCTGTTTTCTAATCACAAATTTTAAACACAAAGTAAACAAAAGAAGACGATCATAAAAGAGTTACAATTAGTTTAAATGCCGGCAGGTAATAAAATGTGTTTTGTTTCAGATATGCAGGTTGGTTTTGTTTTTGTCGGGACCTGAGTTGTAACAATATTATTGTTATTTAAAACCAACATTACCTAACCTACAAATTGTGTTATTATTAAAATTTTAAAAACGTATCACTTCTAAATCTCCGCATTAAGTTGTATCTAAATTTTCAGTTGGAAATTGAACTTTAACAATATCTTAAAGAGTATCCTTAATTAATTTGTCTGATCCAGATTTTTTTACCTTATTACAACATGGCTTAACTTTGGATGAGAAATGTATTGAGGCAATTTAGGAGGTGTGGTCAATTCTTATATTATCCAGATTATTTGCATCATTTGGTGGTGATTATTATATGCAAATAATTAAATTTTCAGGTACACTACAATACCGATCGGTATCAGAACGGCACTGACTCTCGGGACAGCCAAAATCATTTAAGCTACACTGTGATAAACCCCAACCAATACGTTTCGCATTCGCCCCCACCGGCGGCGAGTCCGCAACGACGATCGAAGACCCCGCAAAGACAAGGCTCGTTAACCGAAGTCACTCGGACGCACCCTGTCAGTCTCCAGCAGCTGTCGACCCCCGTCCCAGCGCCACCGCCGGACGACATGGAACCGCAGAACATATCGTTCATAGGCAACGCGGAGGACGACGCCCTTCGTCAAGGAATCAACAGGTTGAACATATCGTCCGGTACGCGGACGTATAGGATTCCGTCGCCGACGCGGCCGTCTCTGGGTCGGAGTTCATTCCAGCAACTGGAGCAGGAGGAGGCTGCGGAGACGAACGAGAAAGGGTTCTACATATCGTTCGACAACGAGCAGCCGAAGCGGCCGAAACCGCCTTTGCGGGCGAAACGGATGTCGCCGAAGAAGGAGCGGTCGATCGAGGCGCCGAGCCCGGAGCGGGGGCTCGGGGGGAGTAGCGAGCGGGTCGCGGAGGACCCCCCACCGCCTGCGTGGGGGCGCCTGCCGCAGCCCGCCGACGAGGACGAGTTCGTGGTGCATCGGAGTGGAGTGAGCGAGAGGGCCCCATCTAATGACGTTTCTTCGGAGAGGAGAGAAACGCCACCTAGAGAGCGACCGATACGCCAGGGCGCCGAGCCCGCGGCACTAGTCATCGGTGAACTGAATCCTGACCTTGTGAGTTTCACTACTAGCATCTCTACCTATGTATATCCATCTATGTTTATATATATAACGTTTAGGATTTTTGTTTCTTCTTTGTACTAATATGTGTTTGAAGAATTTTTATTCTAAAATTGGTATTTCGTCTAAAGTGCTTTATATCACTAACAATGTCTATTTTTGGTCTATAGAGTACCTTAGTATTAAAAACATGAATATAGTTTCATGTCTAAGGCAGAAGAAAAAATAATAAAGAAATATTAATGTCCAAATAAAGTAACATCCTTATTCATTAGCACAAGTTTAGAGATGCCACGAATATTCGGCTACTATTCGGTATTCGGCGTATTCGGCTACTGTTTTAACTATTCAATATTCGACCAAAATACCAAATCGTGAAAAAAGATACACATATTGCTCAAAATTGTATATCAAAAATTGATAGTTAAACTACGTTTTAACAGTTTTTAAAATGTCAGAATTAATAATAATTAAAAATCGCGCTTAAAATCGTTAAAACATATTTTTAATTATGTGTACCTATCATTCGCGAAAACCTAAGAAAATAGTTCACAAAGTATTGCTTTATAATACTAAACTGCTACGCGCGAATTACACATATCTTATGCCGAACATGCGACGCTTCGACCGAATATTTGGTATTCGGTATTCGGCAAAAACACTTATCGTGACATCTCTACTTAGGTTGTTTTGTATTACTCGCATAAAGCAATACAAGTATATAAATGTATACTTCAAGGGTGTGTGAGCTTCGTCCTCAGTTAATTGCAAGTTTTCGATCGATTGGGCTGAAGGGTATCCATCCGTGCCAGGAGTCGTCGGCTCCACTAGTCCATTGCCTGTTCAGCTCAGCATGAGCAATTTGGTTATTACACTTCAGAACTCGGCCGAGGAGATGGAGCGGAAGAAGGAGCGTATAATGCTGATGTCGCTGCAGCGGCGGCAGCGTGCGGAAGAGGCGCGGGTGCGCGCGGAGGCGGCGGCGGCGGCGCGCAAGGCCCGAGAGGAGGCCGCCCAGGAGCAGAAGCTGGCCAGGAAGGAGGAGCAGGCCAGACGCAGGGAGGCCATCCTGCAGCAGTACAAGCTCAAGAAGGCCATCGACGAGGCTGAAAGGGAGGTGAGCTTATTACAAATCCATAATACAACTAGCGGTCCCAGTAGATGTTGTCTTGCCCTAAATTAAATAAATTCAGAACCCAATTGTAGCGCCACCTACCGGGTGCAATTGTGAATCTAAACCATCCGGGGACCCACTTGAACACATACAAAAAAATGTCATCAAAATCGGTCCAATCGTTTAAGAGGAGTTCGGTGGCATAAAAACTAACAGAAGAATTTTATTATATACATATAAACCTGTAAATAGTTCGAGTTAAAAAAAATCAGCGAGGCTAATTCGGACCAGCAGCCATCCACAAATTACGTTACACGAATTTCATGATTTTTTTGTACTACTTCCCACATTCGTGACAATACCCCACCCCTTAATGTGTGACGCATGTATAAAAGACTGAGATTAATTTGGTGAAATGTGTCAGGGCAAGGTGTTGAACAAGACGGAGCTGATGGAGAGTCTGAGGATTGGCGGAGGCGGCGGGGCCCCGACGGGCACGCTGCCGTCGACGGGCGCGCGGCTGCGTGGCAAGGGCGCCGGCGGCAGGGCGCGGCCCAACACCATCCACGTGGACACCGGCGCCCTGCACGCCGCCGAGGGCATGCTCAACAACAAACACCCCTCCTCGACCAACCTCACCGGTGAGCGAGGATTTGCAATAGTATGGGTGGATGGATGTATGGTGCGATGACGACAGATCACTGACCTCTATTATTATCACTTACGATTGTGTTATGGGTAATATACAACGGACCACACTGGGGCTGATCCCAGACCGTAGTAAATAACGGAAATCTCGCTTACGATCCCAGGAATTATTTACCATGCAAGGAATCGAACCTGGAGCCTCAGCGTTGCAATGAGTGCGGCCGGCAAAGGCTTATACGCTCAACCACAGAGGCCGTCAAACAATAACGCCGGCCCACGAAAAATAAAAAGTTGTCTGTTCCTTTGACCAGACCCATCTGTTCTTATGTATTTCGATGCGCTGAATCAGTTTGGTCCAATTTTTGGCGTCTATGGACCAAAAGACCAAATCTGGGGTGACTTTGGTCCATACACTCTCAAAATTTTAAGGGTATGGACCAAACTAACCCCAGATTCGGATTCGGCGCATCGAAATACATAAGAATAGATCGGTCTGGTCAAAAGTACAGACCACTTTTTACTTTTTTGTGGGCTGGTATTTTTTTTATTTTATTGCATGAGTTCAGCACATAGGCAAACCGCCCGCCTGATGGAAAGCTGTTACAATCGGCTAGGGACACATTGGTCATACCAAAGGTGCTGCCAATATGCTGCCGCTCTCTAAAGGGAGACTGGAGTCTGGCCACTAATGCCGGAACACAACTCAAGGTTGTTATGGCGTTACTTATGTTACAAGGTGGTTACTTATAGTATGTTAGTCAATTTCATGTTCACGTAATTTACATTAGACCCCTTATCGCATCAAGAATCATCAGTTTGAATTGAATATATAATCCTGAAAATTTTTAGAATTATTTCTAAAGATTTATTCATATGCAACATTCAGTCCAGTGGTAATAATAAAGGTCAGTAATGAATGGATATATGATATGATGAGGAGAGATGCATCAATGGATGAAAGTATTATTACTGATTCAACAGCGATGGATACAAATACCGAACTGACTAAGATTAAATGCATTTTTTTTGTTTCACAGCAATTTATAACAATGCAGCTATTCGTTCTTTTCCCTTTGCCACTAGAAAATTGACATTATGTAATTTTCATGAAAAGAATACTAAATTTTTACAGGAACTATCGAGCGTTTACCGCCATTTTATCGTAAGCGACATTTGGACCTAAGTATGTTTTTTGTTGCAAAAGGTATTTTGAACTATTATTTTGTTTTAAGACCTTCAGTTCTACATACATACATACATATTGTCACGCCTGTTTCCCATTGGGGTAGGCAGAGACGATGGATCTCCACCTACTACGATCCTGACAAACACTTCGCTTCATCAACTTTCATTAATCTTTTCATACATACACGCTTATTTAAACTACTTTTTATCTGACCTTTCTTCAAAATATCTTCAATTTGATCATGATGAGTACGTCTCGGTCTACCGGCACCGACTCTACCAGTCACATTGCTGTCATATACTTGTTTTGTGATTCTGCTTTCATTCATTCTCTCTACATGCCCAAACCACCTTAAAATTCCTTTTTCAACTCTTGTCACTACATCTTCTTTCAATCCACAACGCTCCCTTATCACACTGTTTCTTATCATATCACTTACATTAACCTTACATATACTTCTCAAAGCTCTCATTTCAACTGCATTTATTCTACTTTCATGCTTCTTCTCCCATACCCAACTTTCACTGCCGTACACTAGCGTTGGTACTAATACCCCTTGATGGACAGTCAGACGTGCCTTTACAGACACTTTCCGGCTGTTCATAAAAGAGTTCAGTGCTCCATTCACCTTATTACCTGCCATTATTCTCCTTTCGATATCACTTTCATGCTTTCCGTCTCTGGTAAACATGCTCCCTAGGTAAACAAACTCTTTAACTTGCTCTAGTGTTTCATTTCCTATCTGTACGTTACACATTGTCATCCTTTCACCTCTTTCAAACACCATAACTTTCGTCTTCTCTACATTAATTTTCAAACCCTTATTCTTAAAAGATTCGTCCATAATTGTTACCATCTCCTGTAACTCTTTTTCCGACGATGCAAGTATAATCTGATTATCGGCATAGAGTAGACCCATTTATTCTTAAGCCACTTTCACTTTCTTTCAAACCGTCCAAGCATCTGTTCATAAAAAGGTTGAATAGCCACGGCGATGCTACGCAACCCTGTCTGACACCTTTTTCGATATTAAACGATTCGGAGTAGGCCCCGTTGATCCTAACACAAGCACTGGAATCGTTATAGAGAGACTTTAGTGATTGTATCAGGTTGTATGTTACCCCACAATTAGACAACGCTGACCAGAGTTCAGTTCTTATCACTCTGTCGTAGGCTTTCTCCAGATCTATGAATGCACAATAGACATTTTGGCCCTTGGCCAAAAACTTTTCAGTTATGCACCGTAAGGTGAAGACTTGGTCTGTACATCCCATTCCCTTGCGAAAACCCGCTTGTACATCCCATACTTTCTCATCTGTCATTTCGAAAACCCGTTCAATCAATACTTAGCATACAACTTTCCGACAACTCTGAGAAGGCTAATGCCCCGATAATTTTTGCAATCCTGTTGTGACCCTTTCCCTTTATAGAGTGGAACAATTACGGCTTTACACCAATCTTTTGGTACAGAGCCTCTCATCCAGTACATGTTGAAAAGGTGGTACAATTGGCTTGCGACCAGGACTTGTCCAGCTCTCAACATTTCTACAGCAAAGTTATCACACCCCGCAGCCTTT
This sequence comes from Dendrolimus houi, assembly GCA_039645545.1. Taxonomy (NCBI): domain Eukaryota; kingdom Metazoa; phylum Arthropoda; class Insecta; order Lepidoptera; family Lasiocampidae; genus Dendrolimus; species Dendrolimus houi. Next base: position 4,723,609 of record CM077126.1, on the reverse strand, counting down.
CCTAATTTCATACTATTTAAAGCTTTCACTATTTCATTCATATCTATACTATCGCTATTATCCTCTCTTTCCTCCCTTACATCAGTCATACTGTTTACACCTGATATACCTTTTTGAAATATTCTTTCCATCGGTTTAGTATACATTTTTCTTCTTTCACAATACATCCATTCTTATCTCTAATTACATTGAGCTCAGAATTTAGAGTCTTTCCTCTGGCTCTTTTTATGGACTTCCAAAAGTATTTAATATTACTCTGGAAATCTTCGGAAATTTTTTCATCAAACTCATCTTTCTGTTCATTCTTTTTACTTTTGACCATTTCTTTGTGTACTAAATTCAGATTTACTCAAATTTTGGTGCCTCCAGAATTTGTAAAGATTCTTTATTCGACATACTACCAAAAAGTGATCTGAATCGATTCCTGCACCTCGAAATGATCTAGTGTCTAAAACATTTTTTCTCAATCTTTCATCCACTATTACAAAATCGATCATACTTTTCCCTTTCGCATTTTCCCATGTATACATATGTATATTCTTGTGACAAAACATTGTATTAGTCACGCACAAGTTACATTCTAAACATATCTCAAGCAAATTTTTCCCATTCATATTTATTCTTTCATCTCCATATGTACCTAACACTCTTTCATATCCATCGCGTTTCAATCCTACCCAGCCATTAAAATCACCTAACACAATTATTCTTTCGTTTTGTTTACACGTAAGCAGGACATCTCGCAGACAGGCCCAAAAGTTGTCTTTCTCTTCTTCACAAATTTTTCGTGAAGGGTTATTCAAACTCGTGTCTGTTGGTGCATATACCCTTACCACGAAAAGTCGAGTCAAACCAATTTTCAATCTTACCCATGCAAGTGTCTTGTGCTGACACATTCATACTCTTTCACATATTCTTCCATTCTCTCTGAGAGGATAAGGCCTACGCCTTGACTTCCTCTGTCTGTAGCTTGCACTCCTGACCAATAAGCTGTATATGAACCGTATTTAGTAGTCTCACATCCTTTCCGCTTCGTCTCGCTCACACATAATAAATCTATTTTTCTTTCATTCATCATCTGACATACCTCGTCTAATTTACTATCCATCCCTCCCCTAACATTCATCGTAGCAAAGCGGCTCTCCATAACCCACGTTTCGCGCCCATGAGAAACGAGACGTGACGAGTTGCGAACTACGTCGCCGCCATTCGGACTCTTACATAATTTGTGCTCCATCGCATTTCTATGGGCAATTCTAGTCTAGATTAATACATATGACTATATAATAGGAACCTTTTTTTTGCGTACCAAACTAAACTTTTAACTTAAAATTCTAATTATCTATCTATAGTCCTTTCTGGCAGTGTTGTTGAGGCAATTGCGATTAATCTCCGTTCAGTTTTAGTTAGATAAGACCCTACTAAATCAAAAACTGAAAGTCTTAAAACTAAATAATAGTTTAAAATACGTTTGGCATCACAAAATATACTTAGGTCCAAATGTTGCTTAAGATAAAATGGCGGTACAGGCTCGATATGTTATTTCTGGCTATGTTTAAGAAAAGAACGGATAGATAATACATGGAAAACAGTTGTTAAGAAATTTTATTTATAGTCTTTTTTCCATGAATCATAGAACTATAATCTCTTTTTAGTGGCACTACACAATTTTAAAAATTAAATTATATCACTATATTAATATTCAAGACTCCCTTTTTTGTGTTTTATATTAATTTGATTATGCTGTTTTTATTTGCAATTAATTATTTAACTGTTTAAAAGTGCACTAAATGTCCGTAGCTTGTCCCAGTTTATTAATTTTTAATATTTTTTTCATGTCTAATGTGAGCATGTATGGCCTATGGGTTGTGTAAATTTTCGTTTGCCAATTCAAAGTAAGAAATATGATTTAATTTACATTGGATCAGTAACTGGCGACATTACTATTTATTTGCCCTCAATAAATCGAAGAGTTATATAGTTTACATAGACTACTTTATAGCAAATTGAGTCATGAAGAAACTATTGTGTTTAGTAGGTTAAAACCTCTTTGACTGACATAGAACTGTTACATTTATTACACGTCAACTATTAGGGTGCACCTCTCCTGGACAATGATGCGCTCAAGAGTTTTTATTGCGTTGACGTTTCCAATCTATATTAATATATTAGGATAAGCCCGCGACTTTGTCCACGTTTGACTTGAAATTTCCGCGGTATTCCCGGGATAAAAATATCAGACATTTTATTACATTTTTTTTTATCGGTCAGTGAAAATATCACATTGGAATTCAATGCTTTTTATCTGGCCATTTAAATCATTCACAGAAAAATTCCCGCGGGATTCCCGGGACAAAAATATCAGACATTTTATTACGTAAAATTTGTTATCGGTCAGTGAAAAAAACACATTGGACTTAGATAATTTTTTAATCTGGCCATTTTAAATTATTCCCAGAAAATTTCAGCGAGATTCCCAGGATAAAAAGTAGCGTAGATGTTAAGTCAAAGAAATCGGGCTAGTAGTTTTTACACGAATCCCTAACACACAGACAAGAATATAAAAAAAAAATGCATCATGTTCTCAATCGTTTATATAGTGTATTCCAGTAAATAGCTTACAGACAGTACAGACATTTTTAGAATTCTATAGTATTATAGACATGTGAAATTTTGGATGTTCATTTTATCTTTAAATTAATTTTTAAACCCTTCGATGTTAACTAATTTTCATTTTTGGTATACAGACACTATATACTAGAGTTAAATATGATTGCTTCTTTTTTGTCTTGGTAAAGGATTGTCCACGGAGGTTACGGAACTAAAATGTTTGAGTTGAAGTCACGCCATGAATTCTATTGCTTTGTATAGATCGGCATCTAACAGCAAACAAACTGGCTGTTGATGTTGTTTTATTACAACACCAATAAAATTACTCCTGTAAATATTTTTCTTCAGTATTTCATCACTATTTATCTGTCGAATTCTAAGTTCTCTTCTGTTTAATAGAATGTCTGAAATACAAAAGAAATTCTAGCGTCATAGAAATTCCAAATAATTATACAACTGTAAATAAAATAAAAATTTATATTAATATTAATTGTTAATTTTTATAATATATTTTTGTATTATAACGAACCACATACTTACTGCTTATTTATGTATACTCTTTTACACATTCTTTAAATTAAAACTCTAGATATATTACAGCCGCCAGTTGCTTGATCCGTGTAAATCTATTTTAAATATTAAATTTTGCTTTTATGCTTTTATGCCTTCTAATTTGATCAGTACAATAACAGTCAGACAAAAAACTAAAACGAAGTAGGGTAAACTATACAATTGCTGCCCCTCCCCAACCTCACTGGCACTCTATTAATGTATTCAAAACATTAAGTCATTTTAGTTTTGTCACTCATACAATAACAATAGTAATCTCGCTTGGTCTCTGGGTGAAAGTTAGGCTGCAGAGAAGGCAACTCTGTTGGAGTCAGTCCGTCTGTGAGGAGGTTCCTATAACTGAAGCCTTAACCACCGATAGCTTGGACTATAGGCCCCGTTGCGAGAAGAGATCGGCGTTTTTTTAATATTTGTTTTTTTTTTAAATAAAAGAAATGTATAATAAAACTGTATAAGAAATATAATTTATATTTGTAAGAAAAATGTAAAAAATCTGAAAGAAACATATATATGAGTATAATAATATTGTTGTATGGAAGCAAAATAAAATAAAAATATCTTGAATAAATTGTCAGGGTGCCAACAACGGTATAGTTTCCCCTATTAAATGTAGCTGGAAAATAGCATTGTGGCATACGAAATTTACATAGCGAATTAGTTTGTTTTGTTTGTTGTTTTATTTGTTTAATTTGCGCATCGTTGGCGCGTGTGGTGCGCTTGTTAGGCGGCGGCACAATGAGGCGAGACTACTACCGCGGCTCGCAGGACAGTCTGGCTGAACGCGCTGGCCTTTACAGGGGTAATTGTCACCTCCATCTATTCATCCAATTATTTAGTGAATAGAAATACATGTCAAATTATACGCAAAACTAGACTAGACTAATGTATGCATAAATATAGATATCAAAACAACTTTCTTTGTTATATAATTTTCAAAAAACAATACAAGTTAATTTAGGTAGTAATTTAGGTTTCTGTATGTTACGAACAAAACTTAAATGCGCGCTTGAAGTTTGTACATGTCATTGCGCAGAATACAATTATAAGGTTTACAGATAGGGCTGAGAGGGGAGTGTTGCGCATTCGCTCCGCGGCTATCCGGATTTACATGCCTTCTCTTTCGCACAACAGACCGTAAGATGTAAAGACTGGACCCGCACAAACTCACAGAACTAACTTCACTCTAAGCGCATTTATATTCTACGCATAACCCACGTCAATGTATTTGAATTTGGAACACGAATATTGTTCTCCTTTGTCATCTGCGACAATATTGTACTTGTAAATAATCTTTGGTCAGTTATAAGCAAGGCGCGTTAGCTATATGAAAAAACAACAACGGAATTGATATTTTAATTTATTTATTTTTATTGCTACTACTATCGACCATTCTATTTAATCTCCTTCTATTCTAGCTAGTTTTATGTTGTGCCAAAATTTTAGTTTTCTAATTACGCTCCCCAAAGTGTAATAATACTCTAGATACAAGGAGATCAACATTATCAAAATATAAAATGAGTCTCAATATCTTCTTATTAAAATGTATTTCTATTTGCTATTACTGGATCTGTCTCAATACGATTTGAAACAAATCCGAAAACAGACACATGTACAGTCGCGGTATGAAAAGGTTCGTCACCTTAAAGTCGACTTTTGTTTGCACGAGTACAAGAAACAGTACTGCCAACATTTTAATAAATGTTACGATTACAATATATAGAAACGTGAAAAAAGACAATTGCAACGTTGAAAATGGCAGACATTGAGATTAACAATAAGAAACAAAGAGGATATAATCACTGCGCTTAATATAAATATTGAAACTAATAAAAAGGTTTTACATATCTAAACAATCTTCTTAGACAAGATAGAAAATCAATAATTTTCTATGGAACAGTCTGTTATGTGACTTAGTTGGAAAAAGGTAACATGTGAGTTTTTGGCGGGAACTGAAAGGAGATGTTGTGCTGTGCAGTTTTATTCTCTAACAATGTGTAAAATTACTCTAAAATGAACAATAGTTGTAGGATATTAATAGTTTTTGAGTAGTAATTATGTGTTTTGTGAGAAATGTGAACTGTATAGCCAAATGTGGCCTTTTGAGTTGTCACAAGAACTCCGTTGAATGGCATCAGCTGATAACCTACAGTTCAGTTGTGCAATACATAGGCTTAAGAAAATGAAGAAATTACATTATAATCCAAGATCTGGCTTAAAGGCCTAGAGCTGCCAAGCCATAAACCTAAATAATAATAAAAATAAGGTAACATGTGCTCGCGGAACGTTAAATGAATCAATTTGAAAACTGGCGAAACATTTTCATACCACGACTCTATAATACAATTTTCTGTTCAAGAAATTGTACTACGCGTGTGTGTGTCACTTTGTTGACGGTTTCAAATCGTGTTAAGGCGTTTACAGATAGCCCCCAACGAAAACCAATGGCTTGATGAATTCCTTTAATAGTACTGCCAGTAGCCGTATTGTGATAAGTTATTGGGCTTCTTTGGGGCTGTCTGTGCGCGCGTTTAGTATGCATACATGTATACATACACCTTGGAATTGTCTAAACAATATATAATGTTACAGATAAACACCTAACTGTATTATTTCATACAATTGCATGGATATTTTATTTGCTTTATACATTTTCGTTATTCGTCCCAAATGTAGCTTGTTCAAACGCTAACTAAATAATCAAATTAAACATTTAATCAATCAAACTCGCATTATCCGAACAAAATTTGTAGTAAAAAAAAATGTAAACTTTCCTTAGTCCAACATGAATAGACGGGTTTCACACATCAGTTATGTCGATGTGCAGGCTTGCTCACGATGTTGCCCTTCGTCGTGGGACGTTATAATTTACACATTATGTCAGTAAAACAGTTTAATGTGTATGTTCCTGACTAGGATTCTTAAGTTACTACAATACTATGAAATTAATTTTCAAAGTTTGACATTACAGTCTTTTTCAATTTTGTACAAAATCGTATGTTCTGGTCACAGTATTAAAAAAAGGATTTATTATAATATATTCAATATTTAATAATATATCATATATATATAGATAATATCAGAGCTAAATCTTTTTAGAAGGGGTTCTGTTTCAGAATTAATTGTAAATAAAAGAGATATATATACATTTTAGATTCTCCAGTAGAAGACCGCGGCGGCATGTCACCGAGCAGCGCGTCTAGTGGTCCATTGGGTAGACGCGGCTCGTGCAAAACGTCGCGAGGTGAGTGCCGTCTCTCTCGCACCCATCGCTTGCCGCGTTCGGGGGTCGCGCCCTCTCGCTCGCTCCATCATACTAACACCTCGCGTACGCTTGTATAGCCAGTACTATTTGTAAATATTGTTTTATGAAATACAATTTATTACATTTCAAACCTTTTCTTTTATTTACGCATATTTTGATTGGATTGCCATTTTTATATAAATAAAATACTGAAATTCGTTTTACCAAGATTAAATTTGCCTCTAATAGACTTACTAAAATGTACTAAATTCTATTGTGTATTAATGTATACTTTAAGGATGAAGTATGTAATATAAAAGTTTGATTTGTTTACAAATTGTACCTGGCTATTAAAAAAATACGTTTTTTGACCTTATAAAAGTTACAAAAACGTATCCCCATAATTCATCAATATTTTGTTTATTAGGATTTGAAATTATAATATTTTATTTGAAATTATTAAATAGTGTTTTATATAGTAGAATATATTTTAACTCCTAATAAATAAAGTTACATGCGACTCTGTTAAGTTGCATAAACGGCAGATTTTTCTCATTTGGCTTACGAATAAAGTTTGAAAACACCGACTTTATGATTATGGCAATAAGGCTCAACATCCCATAGCGGTTTCGAGATGCTTCTTTGGATTTATTTTATAGTAGAACGCTTCGATTCTCTGTTTTATTATTTTTAATTTGATTTATATGTGTATGATTTCAGCATCGCATAGTTTTTTTTTCATTTAGACACACTCCAAAACTGCAAAATTTTATGCTTGATAAATTATATTTTTGGCAATATTTCTATGTAGTTTGAAACCTGACATCAAAATATACAGAGGTTCTTTTCATTATTATACCTATAGCTTCTTTTTCCATTTTTCAAAACGCCCACTAGACCTTCTGCGAATTAGAAAATAAATTTAAAAAAAAAACTTTGGTTCCAGTAATTGTAAAAACAATCAGAATGAGATGTTTGTTTTTAGAACGCGGATTATTAGCCTTTACATTATATTGTTTGCCATGCGTGCCTGTGTTCGATTTTTGAAATTTGAAAAAAGAACACCAATACTCGGAGCCTGCTTGTGTGACAGATGCATGCTTACGACGTTGAACACGTCCAGTTCACGATACATCGATCGCTATCTATTGAAAACCAATAAGGTGTTCGCTGTGCATGAGAGTTGCGTGATGACATGTATAGGAAACATTTCAGAGCGTGTGAATGAGGAACCACAGTCGACACGTGGAAGGTCTAAATATTCCACTTACCAGAGTAACTTTAAGGCGGGCCGGAAGTCGAGCTCTCTTATGAACTTGTGCGGTAAGAGCGGTCCATTGACACAACGATAAAGCGCTTGACTCACGTCGGTATAGACGGTTATACCTTCGCTTGTGGTGCGTTGGGTTACTTTCTGTTGCTATCTGTACTCTTGAGGTGAATATTCGTGAACGATCGGCACTAATTTTAAATTATTAACCACCACTCCCCAGTCCGTTATTTGTAAATAAATAGTAACAAATATACTTTCTTGATTTATTCCATTACACGATTCTAAATTTAAAAGTTGTTAATAGAAAGGAACACTTTCAAACAAATTTACTCTCTCTATATTCGTAGATATAAATTATTGATTAAAATGTTTTGCTTTATTTAACGTCTTTAAATGATAAATACTAGGTTTTCGAAGTCATACATACTAGATACATAGAAAATAATTATATGTCGCTTCCTATAATTATGTTACTATTCATTCACTCGCCTTATCATCGGTTGAGTTTTGACATTACTTGTATAGAGTTTTTGGGGGGAACTGAAAGGGAACGTTGTGCTACGCAGTATTTTGTTGTAAAAATGTGTAAAATTACTCTAAAATGAACAATAGTTGTAGGATATTGATATTTTTGAGTAGTAACTATGTGTTTTAGTGAGAAATGTGTACTGTCTAGGCAAATATGGCCTTTCGAGCTTTCACAAAACTTCGTTGAATGGCGTCAGTTGCAACCAATTCAACTGCGCTACCTATATGAAGACTTATACTTCAGAATTGACTATATGGACTAAGATTCCCTTGCCTGCCTTTATTACGAAGTCTACTACTACTAATACATACTTGTATGGAGCTTATGTCAAATTTTAACCGATAGGAAGGCAAATGATTGGTTAGTAAGTAAGATATTGGGTTATTAATGATGACCCAGGTCATTCTATTCTGGCTTTTTAACGTTTTATTTTTGGTAAAGTATTTTTCTAGACCAGAATAATCAAAAATTTAAAGCATTAAATGGTTTCATTTCCATTGTGCAAATTGTTTGATCTAAGAATATATGTGAATTTTTAATAATAAAATTTAAAAAACGAGATTGTGGCGCCATCTATTCACATATGAAATCGGATCATTTTACAGTTACATTTTTACTAGACCACTTAATCTATTACACCGTGATAAAAATAAAGCTTTCGTCTAGATTTCACCTCTCGAGTACGAATTCTATCGTCTTGTGCACATTGATTTTTCTTCATTTGGGTAATGGGCAATTTTATGTATTCAATATTTTTATAATTATTGTTGTGGTTTGTTTACATAGGTTTCGGTGTTTGTGGTATTATTATATGGTTTCGGGTCTTTCCTTAGCATGTTATGAATTATGTTATATATACTTTTTCATATTAATGGTGTTGGTGTGACATCGTCCGGTGTATCGTTTAGTGAAAACAATTTACAACCCAATCTTAATATACCTACTTACTTATACGATTAAAATATATGAAATATTTTAAACAACTAAAATGTTTTGACATGCATATAGAGAGCAGTTGCTCTTGACACTTATTTCGAATATTACAAAATAGAACTTGATGACGGTTGTTTGTATGTTTTGTTCCTTTCTGAGCTTTGGATATGGCATTTTGCAAACAATTTTGAAATTTTCTTATATATGCTTGTATGCAAAATGGTAGAGGTTTCCACCTGATGGTAAGTGGTTATATTCGCCCATACGACGGTTGTGGCAGGGACGTCACGAAATAGTTTTTAAATTAAATGTGTTTTTTTCCGTAACTATTACTATTTTCTAGGCATTGCAAATGTTAAACTAATATCAGAGGTATTTAGATAAATCCTATTTGTATATAATTTAGTATGTAATTTTGATTCGCGCCATTTCAAAGCATAGATAAACAAAGGTCGTACAATAGTGTACCCTATACTTCAAAGTCGGGTTTATAAATGAATAAGTATAGTTTTGACTAATCTAATTTTATACCTTTGTCGATCAAAATTTAAGTATAGTTTATAAAGGTGACTTATTACCGTGGAAATACGTCCGGTTCGTATATCGTTTTATTCGTTCATCCGCCTTACCGTCGGTAGAAATTTGACATTACTTGTATGGAGCTTATGTCATATTTTAACCGATAGTAAGGCAAAAGAACGGGTCATGAAAAACCATTAGTTTAACACGTTTGACGATTGAAAGGAACAACACATATTAGTTGAATAAATCCTAACAGTACTTGTCAGTACTGACTTTTATAAATTAACAGTAAAAATATATAAATAAAAATAAAATGTATAAATATGAAATTTTCAGGTTGTAAATGCGTTTTTGTTCACTAAATACGTCTTATTGTCATTAAAATGAAAGTATTTAAAATCGTTGTAAGTGTAAATGTATACTGTATTATGTATTTATGCGTAAAATACAAAATGTTTGAGCTTCTTTTGTTTTAGTTTCGCCTCTTTTTATTTCGCTTTGCGCCGTAGATGTTCATTATACCATACATCCGTAGTTATATTATGTAATGTACAAGAAAGTTGTACACATTTATTTTTATATGTAGTACATTTAGTATTTTACGCTTTATATACATACGACATATATTTTTTTTTATAAACAATACAAGTTTAAATTAATACAGGTAGTAACTAAATTATTTTCTGTACTAATTTTTACTGTTATGCTAGTTATTATATTAATAACAATTATGTAATTGGTGGATTTTTTTATGTATACATATTTGTAAAATTATATTTCTAGAGAGAACGTTCAGATATTTTATAGTTAGAAAAAAAAACAGAAATAGTCTTTATATATTATATTAATGTTTTTTATGATGTAGCGGAAATTACATGTAGCACAAAAAAATTAGACATCAATATTATTGCATAAGAGAAATATGGTACAGCCTATTAATTATCCTTAAAATGACTTCAAAAAGTCTAATTGGCCTTCTTATAAGATTTAAAAAATATGGCAAAAAGCTGGCGCGAGCTTTGGGAACCGGCATAAGCCTATTAGAACCGGGTTTACAGAAGCGCTTGCGCAAGAAAGCAAAGCGTTTTAACATTCGGTGTTGGTACACTAATCAATAAAATGGTCAATACATTAAAATGTTTTTGTATAAGAAAATTGGCATTAAATATCAGCCTTACACATGTATGTTTGCCGCTGAAGTATATGGCATCAAAAAAAACTTAAGATTCTCAATTAGAAGACATTAAGCTAATTGTTGATAAAATTATTTGTAATTTGGTGATTATCGATTTGCTTTTAATTTATAATTTCACCGTATTGTTGATATTGTTTTTCTTTAGTTCGACTTTATACACGTACTTACTATATAAAATGTATAAACCGGGAAACATACGTGTGTAAGCGGGTAGGTGTGTAGGGAAGAACGATAATCCTGCAGGTCGACACAATATATTGTATGTACCTGCAATAATTGTGCAGTCGTATTGTATGTGCAGTACGCGCGAAACTTATATGCGTTTCGAGTGAAGTTTGTTCCTTGAGTTTGCGCAGATCCAGTCAAATGTCAACGCTTATTACACTTTACGGTGTGTTGTGCGTAAGAGATGGCTTGGAAATCCGGATAACCGCCGAGCGAGAGCGCATCGTTATCCTTTCTCAGCTCTATTTGTGAAACTTATAACTGTGCTCTGCGTACTATGTGTGCGAACTTCAAACACGCATTTAACTTTTGTTCGTACTATATATGTGTTCGTCGATTTGTAAACGTTAATATTTGGTTTGTCGGGTCCACGCTTACAAAATGCCAGTGAAGTCCATTATGTAAAAATTAGGACAGACACTGCATAGTGCGTACTGTTTAGATATTGGTACTGCGCCATAAGCAATCGGAGGCTTGTAGGGGTTTAGCTGGTAGGCTAAATAGGATGTATAGGCTGATGTGAGTTGGGGCTGGGGTCCACAGACTCGGGGCTGGGGCGCGCGACCCCTCCCCGGCGCGCCGCCTCGCCCGGGCTGCGCGCGCTCGGCTCGCCCGCCTCGGGGCCCGGCTCGCTGCCCGGCGCCATCGGCAAGCGCCGCCCCACGCACACCGACGACGCATCGGACGTATCTTCCACGCATTCCTCAATCATGGATTACTCTGGTGAGTCCTCTTTCTACCATTGTTATTTAAGTTCAATACCCTTAAGTTTTACGTAAAATAGCAACGTCGATTATATTATGTAGATTAAGAAATTAAATATATTTTTGTACTTGTGAATGTCAACATCTTATGGGAATACGGTTGAGGTATTTTTATTTATAAATATAACTGTCTAGAGTTGTATCGAAAAGTTTTACTTATTTTCGAAGAATCTAAATAAATCCCATCTTTTAACTATTAGTACATTTGTTTTTATCTTCTAAGGCATGAGTTGAATTTATTAATTGAATTCACGAAAACGAATGTGAAGCCGTTCAAACCATAAGTATAAATATTTAATAAAACGATGTACCTATTTAAATATCTTAGAAGTTGAGTTCAAATTTCGGTACCACTCCCAAATAAAGATGTTTATGTTAGCTGTAGAAGATTGAAATAATATCTTCAGTCAATGTTAACATTTGTTTATTTTGTATCGTATTTTCAAATAGTACGGAACCTAGTATAATCTTTTTGAGTAAATTAAATGAAAAAGCACAAATGAAACACACCAGAAGATCATAAATAATTAGTTTTACTCCATCTGAACTCTTCTCTGATTTTATAAAACTATAATATCCAAACTAAAATAACAGAGCACTTCCTATCTTCCCAATGTGACCGTAATTTCTGTTCGATCAGCGCGTTCCAGTCGAGAACGGCGGTCGACTAAAGGTTGATTGATCAATACTATCACCGTAGGTAGCTAGTACACGAGTATTTGGCGCGTTTTGGATACACTGTATTTTAACAAGCGATGTCATGCCAATGTCGATGTCAAGTATGAGGTCGTAGCCAGAGGCACCTAGTATGTAAATAGTTGATCCAATATGATATCGCTACTGATTGCACCGTATATGAAAGTGAAACACAGGGTTGGGTTTGTATTTCTTGCAATGGTTTCTTCCTATTGTAGCGTTATAGTTAAAAGATTTTCTAATTTGGTACTTGTTACATATGTAGTTTTAATCTAGACTTCTATCTATTACTATCGTTGGATCAAAGTCGCAGCCTTAAATGACGTTTAAATGTACCAGCACAACATAAATGCGTACTCGAAGTTCGTACAGGTCGTAGAACACAATTATATGTATAACTTCAAGAGTCGGTACGTACAGAAATAAGAGGATACTAGTATAGCATTTCTATACGATTACACATTGTCAGATATAATAAATAACGGAGCTAACTGAACTGGAGATCCGTTTAAGTTTTGCTCGTACGTTTTAAACAAGTGTAATTTTAAGGCAAATGGAGACTATCTCGATCGGTCAATGATAATTTAGTCTTCTTCTGTCGGTTGGTCAATCCGATCCTCCCACTGTTGCGTTGCATTATTGTTTATCTGAAAGTATGGGCCAAAGTGATCGTTACTTAGAGTGCTTGCATAACAACACAGGTTACCAGATCGGTGCAGGTAATATATACTCTGTTTTTAAATTACCTGGACTAAAATGACAGTTGTGATAGTCTTTTTTTGTTTTCCAAACTTGGAGCAACACATAGTTGTTGATTCAACTCACACAACTCACTTATAAAATCAGCTGTCATTTTTGTCTAAGTAATTAAAAATCAGAGTATAGTTCACTAGTATCTGTGTGCATAATCTGTTTCTTTATTGTCATATAAAGAAATAGATTAAAGCTAACGGTGCCGTTATGTGCCAGCCCATACAGAAAGTATAGGACTATATTATCCACATACATCGGTACGGTTTCGATGTATCCGTACTAGGAACCGATATTCAAGTTGTATACGATCAGATGTTTTCGTTGGTGAATCTGTGCAACGCATTGATCATATTTAAAAAAAAGGTAATTTCTTATTTATTTTTATTTATCTTCGGGTTTATCAGAGTGACTCTTTTGATTTATTGTTAGTTCTGTAAATATCTGTTTACATGAACTGGACGCAGATACCTATCTGTATTATTTATGTAATAAGAATTTTAGAACCGAAGAAAGTTATACGCTTGTAATATTGTCTCTTTAAAAAGGTGTATTTTGAAGTCATTTGTAGTATTTAAAATCACTAATTTGATTTGATTAGGATCATTTGGAGGGGCGAGAACAATGTCTACGCGAATTAAAAACAACTTACACGTTTATAAAAATATTGAAAAAATATAATAGAACTAGTAAAATTATCGTATTATAATTTTCTTGGTTAAGACCTTGGAAGTAGACTATTTATGATTAAGGCATGGTTTTGATTTTTTTGAGATTAAGCATTTTTGATTCTAACAAATGCATTTGAGGCATACGCTTACTCACATCTGTTATGTTATAATTAACACACATCACGGCACATTTCATTAATTTTAATGAATTTACGTTAATCAATCGCGCATTCACCGTACAACTAATGATTTTTCTTGAAACATCATTCATGTAAATATAACGTCAATAAACTCTTAGATTTGTTTTTCGAGAAGGTTGCAGTCGTTGAAAACATGTATGCATATCTTAGACAGTTTACTCTAGTAATCGATAGTCAGACAGATTGCTATATATAAGTTCAAAACCCCTGCTTAGTTTAATTGGTTACATTTTAACAATGACTTAATATAAAAATGCAAATTCATATAATCGAGTAGCGGTCATTCGATGTCCTTCTGTACAACTTGTACGAACTGTTAGGCCCCCCCATGTTTGTTATTGCAATACTGTCAGAATGGAACGACCATTCTGATATTGAAGTAATAATGGCACAATAATGGTTGCTTTTGTATTATAAAATGTATACATAAGCTACCACTATTGTGTCATTATGACGCTGGTGTACAACTATTTTGATACTATTGCAAAGGCAGATTTGAGCTGCTGATTCGTTAAAAGATGAATTTTATTATACTCTCATTTTAATTACCTGGATTAAAATGACAGCTGCGACCGACGTTTTTTTATGTTGCAATCATAGAACATAGAATAGAATTATTTTTATAGGATTCAAGTCACACTGGTACGGTGTAGCGTGAATTGCTTTATAAAACGTTGTTGAAGTTTTAAATCCTGGTCTCGTGTTGAGGCACGGCTCACGCTCGCACCGTATAGCGTAATTCGTCCCTAATTTTCGATATACTGCCCAGTTATTTGAAAACTCGCTAATTATCTACAGATATGGTTAGAAGTCTTCCAAAACACATCGAAGTTCATGTTGTAACAATTTTAAGCGCAGTTTTACTTAGATTTATTTTTCAAGTTAAAATTAGATTAAAAGCCAATTAAAATCGTTGACATACTAAAAAAACTTATGTACAAGTCTGGTCTGGCTACTTTCATAATTAGGTCGAAATGCTAGGAATGTGTTGACCAGAATAGCTTTTGAGCCGCATAGTTATATAAATGGTCAGGTCCACGGCTCTACAAGCAACCGGCGACGAAGTCGAACCGCGGCATAATGCTGAACGCGGTCGAGTACTGCGTGTTCCCCGGCGCGGTGAACGCCGAGGCGAAGCGGCGGGTGCTCGAGGAGATCGCGCGCTCCGAGAGCAAACACTTCTTGGTGCTGTTCCGGGACGCCGGCTGCCAGTTCCGGGCGCTGTACTCGTACTGCCCGGACTCTGACACCGTCACCAAGCTGTACGGAACCGGGCCCAAGAACGTCAACGATAGGATGTTTGATAAGTTCTTTAAGTGAGTCACACCTTTTTTTTAATATTAGTTGGTCCTTAGTATTAGGCGATTTAATTAAGTTTCACTTCTTGCACAGTAATTAGCTACCCTATAGTGCTCGTATGACATGCGTCGGAGATAGAATGTTGTCTCGTCGTACCGTCTGCGTGCTTTTATATTCGAGCGATGACGGAACGAGCCGTGTAGTGGGGTATATTAACTACCGTCTCTTATTATTCTGTCACTAAAAGTCGTTAAAATATTACAATATTCTAACAGTTTCTTATGTTTTCGTCATGTCCGTCCGTCTGTCTATCTGTGTATGTCAGTTTTTTTTTTAGCAACTGCTAGGTCTATTTGGATAACATTTTATAGAGAGATCTAATCTGTATAGCGCTACAAATTCATGTAGTAATATAACTAAAGATTTTTTCAGTTTTTCAGTAACTACTTCATACCTAAAAATTACAAGAATCTATTTGTGATAAGTAACTTCTTCATTCACTGAGACTCTTGTACTCAGCACTAAAATGTTGTCAACCTATTTAAGGCACAAAAATAATATGAACACCAGCCCATCCAGTGGTAATAATGGTGGTCAGTGGTTTACGGACACCCCCCAGATGCCACAAGGCGGAAGGAACTTCCTCTTGACGATGATTTAATAATATTTATTCAGTAGTAGAAGTATTTATTCAGTAGTAAAAGTATTTATTCAGTAGTAGAAGTATTTATTTAGTTTTTCTTTCATCTTATTAATTTTATTATTGTTGTCCAGGTATAATTCGGGCAGCAAATGCTTCTCGCAGGTGCACACAAAGCATCTAACAGTGACGATAGACGCTTTCACGATACACAACTCGCTGTGGCAGGGCAAGAAAGTGCAGCTGCCAAGCAAGAAGGACATGGCGCTGGTCATATGAGCGCAACCCGTCAACCGTTAACGGACCGTCTTTATCTAACACTATCTATCCCGTCGTTTTCCTTACTAAATGTAAAAATTTGGTAGTAAACTTTATGGATGTGATATTAATTTTCTTCTCACAGTAACAACGCATACAGATTCTTAGTAGTTTCATTAATTTTTCATTAGGTAGTAACTGCGTATATTAAGGGAAAGTTAAGACTAGGAACAACAATTGTATTATATACTTTAATGGTTAGTTCCACTTTGAACACTAGGTGTCGCTATTAGCGATTCGTTGTAATTATCGTATACTTAATATCTATGGAAACTTTAGGCTATCAATTTTTGACTCTAAAATATACAAACATACTTTGTAGCATTTTAATGTGTTTTCTCATTGATTACTTTATGCTATATACATACATGTTAACCGGTCGCTACTTTATGCAGTTACTATGTTATGAAAGTGTATATTTTGCTAATAAAAGTCCCATTTTTGTACCGCAAAGGTAAATAAATAACTCGCAGCTATAAAAGCTTTCTCGAAGAAAGCTCATGATATGTTGGAAATCTATTTGACAAAGAACTAACTAAAGGTGAGTGCACATCCGTCCGCACTCGATGACTTTAATTATATGAATCGAATAAATATATATCTTACTATAAAAACCACACGAGGCTTAATAATATTTTGGCACTCATCTTGATAAAGACTTATGTTACATCCACGGTGTTTACGTCGAATTTCTAGTTTTTCGTAAGGGAAATAACGGTGTGAATAGATTATAGAAACGGCCTGTACGGGAATACACGTTATCTAGTCGCCGGCGGCAGTCGAGTCAAGTCTCTTCAATCCTCACTTGCATGTAGTTTACACGAGCCTAGGTATTATTGCTTTATTAGAATTTGTTATACTAATTCGACATGGACTTACATCACGTAAACTACTGTCCTTTCTAAGTACGTGAAAATTATGAATATATATAAAAATACTGCCTTATTATGAAAATTGGCTAAAAGGAGATCGTTTAAAGGATATGAAGATTTGTAAAGTGACAGAGGATATGTCGTAATTAAACTATGTGAAAGTAAAGATATAATTGTGTCGCCTCTAAATAAAAAAGCTTGGACAAGCCAGGTTAAACATTTATTGTTTTTATTTGTACTTCATTGACATGGTGAGTCTATGAAACTAAAATACTGTGAATAAACTTTTAGTGAACACAGTATTTATACTACGGCTTGATAAATGTCATGAAAGTGAAAAATGAATTTTATTAAATAACATCTGTTAGTAACAGGAGAGATTAAGTCAAAAATCAGCTTGTAATTTTTTATCTCAGTTTCTAAAGGTATAGAAACCGTGCTAAAGTAAAAACTGAGTAACACCTCTTTTATTCTTATAGTGCGAGTGAAACAGAAACCCTCTTAGATTTCTATTAAACTCAAAATAGACAAGAAGTTCTAATTCGTAATTTGATTCTTATAATGCTACTAAATTAAAATATTCATAGTCTTTGTTAATATGGCACAAGATTACGTTGTACAAAACGAATGTATATGCATCTCTTTCCAACATGACTGCGTCTTATGTGACAGTAGTTCGGAAGTATTATTTTAATATGGCTTCTATATCTTTGGTAACTGTTATGTGAGTTTTAATGGGTCCTAAGTATATATTCATAGCGTTTTGTTTATATAAAATTGCTAGCTATATAAAGTATTGGATTTTAAAGAACTCTGTGATGAGTGTTAGAGATGACAGTGCATTGTATTGTTTTTTTTAAAGCTGCCTAATGTTATAAGCTCGTGTAAACTAGGTATTACGCTGTAGGGTTAGGTTAAAGATACGGAAGACGTCACAAATGATGCTTTTTTAAAATATAAGAAGTTTAAAAAAAATCCGGATGTTAAGCCTAATTTAAAAGAACGCTGCCTAGGTCAAAGACCTTTGCAAACTACCCGCAAATAACACGGGTTATTATAGTAAGTGTATCGACGAAATATTATTTGTATTGATTCACTAAATTATTACAAAGCAATAATGCTCAAGTATACTTGAATGGCACTCAGTCTTAAGCCGTGTCATATTAAATTACAAACGGAGAAATATAAATGTCGCTTTGTTTCTAAACATTAGCCCTTGTGTGGATTGCGGTTCATTGCGCGATGATGAATAATAATTTATATTGTTTTAAAATCTCTATATATCCGCCTTACTAGTTTTATAAATATTAATAAAAGAAATATCCATTATACTGCGTTAGTCTGTAACTAATGCTTACTGCAGTATTAAACATAAACTGCAGATTTTGATAATTATGGAATCTTTTGAAAATAAGAGAAGAACTAAAGAGAGAGAAAATGAGACTTATCACGTTTCATAAATACCCATCTTATTATATGTATGTAATTTGAATGAAGTAGACATCTTTACATCATAACCGCAATGTGTACTCGGACTAATTTCAGTATTTTATATCGAACTTACGGCTGGGTGCCCTTCAAAGCAGCCATGATTATTTTAATTAGTAGTCGATACATTACTATAAAGGTTTACGGCCTAATTCCAAAACGCTATAAGAAAGAGATCGCTGCCTTTTTCTATAAAAGATAATTGCTAATTTGTTAAAACATAATATGGTTCACTTGTGTACACGTTTTGGAATAAGGCGGAAAGTTTAATTTAATTTGAGTGAGCAAAGGGCTTTAGATATTTTTGAAAGAATGTTGGTTAGTGTATAAATATGGACAAATAGCAGTGTTTTACGTTTTTAAAAATAAATAAAATTTTAATTTATCACTCGTGTAAAGGTGTGATTTCGACCGATGTGTTTTTGTGACAGTGCGATACGTCCAGGGTGTTAGACTTTTCAAATAATAATGCGCAGGAATTGAATTGAATCCAAAATGGCCGACCACTTTCATTTGGATCTAAAAATATATACGGTCCCAGAATTGAGGCAATATTGAAAAATATGCTGCTGACTGTAAATGAGGTAGTTCAGTCAGTTTTATCATTATCATATTACGATGATAATGATAAAATAGATAATAATCAATGGAGATATGACAACAATGATAAGTCTCCTCTCGATTATTTATCTCCAATGGGTTGTAATACGGTGTCGTGAACTGGTTCAATTTAGTTATTGCGCATTTCAAGTGTGTATTTGTGTATTTCGAGTCATAGTTATCGATATTAGCCAATGTGCGGGTGGGCTGGACGGAGCGCGGCTGCAGATCGGTGCCTGTGTCATAATATTGTTATTGTGTACAGCTGTAGATGGAAGTCGTTGGCTCGAATCGTGTTTTTTATATACAATTAGCTTCGATCTGTTCGCTTAACATTCGATTGTCTAGATGTCCGTTGTTTATTTCATATCATGTGTCGAGCTTGTAGCGATTAATCGGTATTACGATTGCATAAATTATCCAGTGTGTTATCGATTTCATTATTTCACTGTCCCTCACTAATGTTCTATTTTTAAATTCTTGGAACTTCCAATTTTAAATTGTTTTTCTATTCTATTATAAATAGTTAATTCTTTTTAAATGTGCACTGGTTGTAAAATATTTTTTCGTCAATAATTTGTTGGTCCTCAACAAGCCGGATAGTTTATTGTGTTCGTTAAATAGGCATGAACTGTATGCACACATTGCACTTGTGGCGCGCGCGGAGTGGTTGCGAGTTCGGGTGTGAGTGTGCGCGTTGACTTCAGCGTTAGTTGGAAATGTTTTAATCAGTGTATAAACGCAATGTTTGCCATATATATTAGTGAGATGGTCGATACGTTCCAAAATTTTAAACACAAGTGAAATTGTCTCAGGAGTATCTGCAAATCTATTCGATATTGGTCGTTTTATTTATTCTAGCCAGATAGTAATTTAAAAATGACTTCTTATCTCGGTCTAACATTTGAAGTAGTCGAGATATTTTTTTGCCCTTTTTAAATTTCTTATTCAGGCTCTTTTTTTATAACACTGCCCCTTTACGTAATAAAAAAATAACACGTTCACAAACTAATATAATTAATCGCTTATTTTGTTATAATATTTAACTCGTTAGTGATTATTTCGATTTGACTGGAGTTAAGTGTAAGATGATTATTGATTTGTTTAACTGACATTCATTTATCGTTAATTGAATTTCCATTTTTTTTTACTGCTTGTATAGCTTAAATAAGACAAGGCACATTTTACGTGGTAATTTTACTGCCTTATCCTGTA
This sequence comes from Dendrolimus houi, assembly GCA_039645545.1. Taxonomy (NCBI): domain Eukaryota; kingdom Metazoa; phylum Arthropoda; class Insecta; order Lepidoptera; family Lasiocampidae; genus Dendrolimus; species Dendrolimus houi. Next base: position 4,702,998 of record CM077126.1, on the reverse strand, counting down.
AATAATTGTTTTTTTTTTGTATACAGCTATTTATTTAAAGAACGTTAAACGAGAGTGATGGACATCATTTTTCATTGTGTAATGATTGGTCATCAATAATATACTACCGATAGTATATGGTATGCAAATATTGTATTAAAAAGCATAACGAAATAATATTGAATTTCATATTATTCTGTGGTTTTATTTTGTTTCCTATTTTTAAGCCGATATTAGACGACTCATTTGTCTTTCAATTTGGATGGATCAACCAGTGATATAAACTTGAATTATTCAATGAAATAGAATACCGTCGTCTTTTCACTTATGTCCCATTCAATCTAATTGGTTCAATTTGGTTCTCGCATTTAATATCATCATTATAGCTCATGAGAGACATTCAGCATTTCCAGCAGCGGAACGTTTCACCCGCAAGCCGGCCACGCGCGGACGGCGAGTGAACCGCTGTTACAAGTCCGCTGCTAATGGTTCTCGTATAGATGCTAACAGACTGCTCGGTGGCAATCCATGGCTTACACGAGGTTAACTCGTTGATCACGCGAGGTTCACTGGTTGACAATGCGGTGTTCACCCGAGGACGGCGGCACCTGTCCGGTTCTGCGCAGCTCAAATGAGCTATGACCGCAAGTCTCGCATTATACATCAGGTGAACGAACACGTGTATAAACTAATATGTTCGTTAAACCAACAAACAGAAAAGAATCTTTTATTTAATAGAAACAACAGACCGTAATGTTTTATACGTTCTTTAAAAAAGAAATACACAATACTGGCTACATTTTAATCATTATATTCAACATAAATTGACATAATACAATCATTCATTGACCTTATATATACCTCCTATTATCAATCAATTCAACAATTAAAAAATCAAGTTACCTAATACGAGATCCATTTTATGCTATGTTAATAAAAAATTACAATGTCCTTTTCAAAAATTTCTATTTTATATGCCAATGAAACCAGTTAGCACCGTGATTAAAATTACGTATTAACGATTTGCATGTTATTCTACATTCTAGTCAGTGAGTTGTGTCACAAGCTATTTATTCAGATTCTTTTTATGGCAACACACAACTGTCAAGCGAACAATCACAAATATCTCTTTGCGTGTTGTTTTTGTGGAAAATTTTCGATAAGCAATTGCGAAACCGAAAAGAAGTAGTTACATTAATATAAAAAGACAAAAGTACTAAATCGGGTTTATCATGTTATATTTAATGTTGCCAGTTTAAGATATTTTGAATTTGCCGCCATTTGGTTGTGCCACGACTCGCTGGCCAGACTCATCACAGACTGACTTATAACTAAAATCAAAACGTAGTTTCAAGTCTTGAAAATTCCTTAGAAACAATTTACTTTCAAAACTAGGAATACATTTTTGTTTAACAGACATATTGCCTGCTTGATGGAAAGTGTTCACCGACGCTTATGGACGTTATGTCAAACTTTACGGTAAACATATTTCCGGAGGTTCGACCATGTTCAAGGTATTTTATTAAATTTAGGTAAAGACCTATATTTAAATGCAAGCCATAAATATGTTCTAAGCTTATCGATTATAGTCTGCCAAATTTATCTGTTTAGATATCTATAAGAAGACTAACAACAAATTTTTCTATGACTATACGTCTATTATTACACAGTTATCTATTGCAAAGTAGGAGGCTGTAAATTTTGGCGCTTTATACACCATCAAAACTACGTTCCAAATCGTTGATACGTAATAATGAAAATTTAAGTGTTTTTCTACAGTTGAAAATATCGCGTTGATAGTTGGGATAGTCTGACAAATGTGCTATTCCATAAATCTGAGCACATAATAAAAAGGACGATTGCATTACATCTTAAATAATACAATTAGAATCATTATAGATCAATTAAATAATCAGCATATTAAAAAATTATATTGTTTCTTTGAAAAAATTATCACATTTTATCTGAATCTATTTGAGAAAATTATCCAACAAATGTTTTTTCATAAATATCTTTAAGTAATTAAAATAGTGTTGCAACAACTGCTATCAAATAAGAAACAATGAAGGAAAATCAGTGATTTAATAACGTTAAAAACAGTTTATATTATTCTGAGTACCTACTTGATAACTAAAAAGGATATCTCAACATAAATGACATTGTGACAAGTAAATTAATATTTAAGGTAATACTTTCGGAACTACAACGCCCCTGGCGGTGACTAGTAGGTATCAATAGGAATATCGTTGTTATTATTTCCCACCAGGGGCGCTATACCTTCAATATTTGAAAAAATGTGGAATAATTATAAATTACTGAATAGCGTAAAACATAAAAGCGTAAACTATAGGAGTTAAATTTCCACTTATGCATCGACTTAAAAACTTAATTATAATTATTCGAAATTAAAGATGACTATCCTGAACCACCGCTTTTGTCACGAAACTCCATACAAGTAACTTCAAAATTAACCGATGGTAAGGCAAGTGAATATTAACATATAGGAGCCGGCCGTAAGGAAGGAGGAGGAGGCAAGGAGTATATATTAACGGGGTTAAAATTGAGTATTGGAGCAGTGAACATAAATATTAGTTCAAAAACTGACCAAAATAGCGCTAGTGTACAAAATGTGGGTCTATATCTGCTAACTTCACTTCATCTATAACTTAGAGACGGGAGTGAAGTGAGCTGATTTTACCTTCTAGCTACAGTGGCGGCCTCACGTTAATGCCGTTGTACGGATATTATTAATATGGAGATTGTACTCCTTGTTTTCGAGTTACCTTTTACTAGGCCACTAGGACTCCTATTTATTTCTTCCATGGTAAACAGCAGGAGTGGATGTAACGACACCATAAAGATGAACAAATGACAGTGTTTAATTAATAAGAAATTTAAAGTCTCTCACAAATCTTATTGCAATTACTGGTTTGTATCAAACTGTAGCAAAAATAAAAGCTTAACTCTATAATATCACACTAATATATAAACGTGAGCAGAAATCTGTATTATTCAATCTGAATGATTACAAAGGTTCAGAGTCTGGGAATGAGCAAAGGATATTTTTATAATGGAAATGAATATTCCGTCATATGGAACCGTGTTAACTTTAACGATACATGGTTTCCATATGAAAAGTGCTATAACTTCAATAACAATTATGTCATTTTACCAAATTAATTTTACTTGCTAAAACCCTAACAGAAATTTTTTTTTGTTTGTTCATTTTTTTATTTATATATGGCTAAGCGTGACGAGTACACAAGGAATGCTATCTTAAAAACTGGGGGAAGGAGGGATGAAGCTATGGCAACTAATATTTTAAGAATTACATTAAGAAATATTAATATTTATTATTTTCTAGCTATACAATAGGAATATTTTGATAGTAATCTCTTATTATTGTATGGCTACTAAATAAAAAAAACTAAGACTTCTTAATATCTTGCATAAATTGATAGGCTGCCAATCGCTTAGGTGTCGAGTGTCGATATTCCATTTCCAAAGGATATTCAGAGAAGACGAACAAACTAGTTCTCATTAATATATTATAGACCATGACAAACAAAACTCTATGACCTCTTCCGCATATATGTATTGCGCACCCACAAATTTCTCAGTAACAACGATCATAAACTGTATGGCGCAGACTTATAGTATGGATTTAACAAATATATATTTAAAAGTAAATGTCAACTTGTCTCTTAAATTAATCACTTATTATCTACAACTCTGAGTGTGGTTGGTATTTTAAATGTTACTTTTATTGCTTCATTACATACAAAGACTAGAAACTATGTATTTTGTACTATTATCCTCTTCACTAAATCCATTTATTTCAATAGGTATTGTCTGTCCGTCTTGAGTTACCACCTGCAAAACGCAATGTAATAAAATTTATAGATTAAATGTGCCAAGGGCCGGCCCTCCCTAAGAATAAATTCTTTAATAATATGCAAATTAAGTCAGAAAACTGCCCAAGTTGTGCATGCGTTCCGCCCAGGATTCGAACCCGCGTCTTTTGAGTAGATGCGAGATTATTAACCACTAAACTATCACGGTTTGTATAAGATAACTTAATAATTAACAGTAAAGAATCATCTATCTGTCTATTAATTTATCTTATACTCTGATTTTTAATTACCTGGAATAAAATGACAAATGTCATCGCCCTTGTTTTTAGTAGTAGTAGAATTCGCCACAAAGGCAGGCAAAGGAATCTTAGTCCATACAGCCAATTCTGAAGTACAAGTCTTGGTATAGGTAGCGCAGTTGAATTGTAGGCTACATCTGACGCCATTCAACGCAGTTCTTGTGAAAATTCGAAACGCAACATTTGACTAGACAGTTCACATTTCTCACAAAAACACATAATTGCTACTCAAAAACTATCAATATCCTACACTTATTGTTCATTTTAGAGTAATTTTACGCATGTTTAGAAAATAAAACTGCACAGCACAACGTCCCCTCTCAGATCCCGCCAAAAACTCCCCCTTGTTTTAAAACATAAGTGACTTGAATGAACAACACACCACTGCGAGTTGGATCCCACAGAATTAAAGTCACAGTGGTGAGTTCCTCCATGCTCGTAACATTACAAAAGGTCAATCGCTGTCATTTTAGTCCAGGTATTTAAAAATCAGAGTATAGTTGAGGCCTGGCAATACATGGCACAATATATTGATTTTTTCTATAGTTGGGTGGACTAAGTTTGCCGGCCTACCTGACTGCAGCGCAGTGGCTCCGGGTTCGATTCCTCGCATGATAAATTTCGCACACAAACTTTTCGCCATTTACTATGGTCTGGATGGCTGGGATCGACCCAGAGTGGTCCGTTGTATATTTCTCATAACACAAGTAACTTGCTTAGCTTGGCAATAAACAACGTGTGGGTTTGTCTGTCTATAATAATAATAATTATTATTTATTATATTACCTGTAAAGATTTTCCATCGACCGACGTGATGGCGAGTTTGGTCCCGTCTTGCATCGTGAACTGCAGCGGGTTGCCTTCTTCGTCTGTCACCTGAAACATAATCAATATGGGTCAACTACACCATTGTTGGCAGCCCGCCCAATTATTTGAACCCAGTCAATTTATTCGAGATATTAAAAAAATCTTCATATTTTTTTATTTTGAAGCCATAATATTAATATTTAAAAAATCAGTTTGAGTTAATCATTTTTTAGTTAGACGTGTTGCTGGCAAGTTTCTTGCCGCTTCTTCTTCTTAACAGCAATAACACGTTGCAAAGCGGTGTGCATAGAATAGGAAGTAAAATTAAATTTTAACTTATATGTATGACTACAAAAAGTGTTCTCCAGTGGAACTTATTTTCAACAAAAACTTTTGAATTTAAATTTATTATTATTATCATTGTATGGTTACAAAAAAAATGTATATAAGACTTAACATCTTGAATAAATTGACACGATGCCAATAACTGAGTAGGTGCCAACAATAGAATAGTTTCCCCTATTATGATTAGAACATATTATACCAAGAAAAAATCGTTTCAAAATGTACAAGGCATTAAATAAATATCTCTTAATGTTTTGTTATTAAAAAAAGAAATCTGTATATATGTAATGGGCAATTTGATAAACACAGTCGCTGAATAATGACCCACCTGTATACATACATAATGCCCGCGTCGAGTGGGCAATATAAATAAAACTGTATGATTAATCACTTTTCCCAGTCAGTATGAATAATGATAACCTTATCTTGGGTAATACAATAAAACACAGATGAACTGTAGTTTTTTGTCTATTAAATGCGATTACGGTCTAGTTATATGGCACTTTTATTTATTATCTGAGATATAAAGTGAATTTTGGGTGGCTATAAAAAATAACCACAAGGAGGCTTCTTCTAATCTATATTAAAAAAATCGGATCTGTTCATAATAAATAAAAGTGCCATATAATTATGACCCACCTTTAAATGAATTTAACTAACATAATTCTTGTGGAAAGGTAACCTTATTTATCACATTGTTCGGCTAGAAGTAGGGAAGTATTCATACTGCCCGGTTCAAGTGATAAATTCGAGTTATATCAAAGCATGATTTTTCAAAAAAGACCACGGGCCTTTGTGCATTATTAATACAGGCGGGCGAAAGTAATAAATTTATCAAATCGACCGACGCTCTTGGCCATTATTCGTAATGAGCGGTCCATATTAATATTGCCCGATTAATCAAATTGCCCGTAATATATACACATCTTGAACAATTTTAAACAAATCAACACCCTATTGAAGTCTAATTTCAAATAGTTTTTGTTATTTGCAGACAAAACACATAAACGTTCTTCACATTTCTATCTTGGTAAACGAAAGAAACACCACATTGGAGCCATACTAATAATGTTAACCCTATATTGTATTTACTTTGCAGTAAGCAGAATTTGAAAAAATACTTAAAATTTGTTATCTGTTTTCAAAATCGAGTGTAGCAAATTCACATTTCCAACTCGAAAATAATTATTTTTCGCTAGTTTATTATAACTGACACACATTTCAGGAGTTATTTCTACTCCTAAGAGGATTTGGATGACAAAAGGTGTCATTCTTCTTCCTTACAAGTGTTAAATCTTTCTCCTTACCGAGTTCTATCAAAATTCGTACAGTAATTTTGCCGCGAAAGTATAACAGACGTACAGAGGTAAGCCAAAGTAGCTCTTCTTCATTAGTAAACTTTACACCAAATTTTACTGCTACCAAAAGCTTCTAGCTATCAAAAGGTGCCTGCAATATAAAACATTTTTAAACAAATTCAGTTACTGCGCAGTCTTCCATATCTACTCTGGAGTCTATAAAGATTAACGCCATCTATATAGAATTATGACTCAACTTACGGGTATATGTTGGGGTGTTGTTTCGACGACTATATGGTGGGGAATGTCGTCGGGGTCTTCCTGCAAGATCTCCTCCTCTTCCTCTTGGTGCTGGAGGACCAGCTCCTGTCGCGGCACCAGCAAGGACTCCCCGGAGTACAGTGCACAAGTGGTCACTAACCTGCTCTCTTCTACATCGGTAGCCTAAACAATATATTAATTAAATCTATTATTCATATGTAATGCATAGACTTTGATAAGTAAAACTAACTTTCTTACTTGGAATTTCAAAATCTATGATTTACATAATTTGATAGATACGACAGGTTTGATGTAATAGGAGAGTCAACTGAGCAATTTCAAAACCTAGTAACTGATGTTGTTGTTTACTAGACATTTGCTTATGTACTGATCTTACAAAACCTCGTAAAGACTTTCAAAATATGATATCATATTGAACATGCATATTTGTAAAGTTCATGGCGCTTTTTGTACTGTATTTTAAAATTTCTTGGGAAGTATTTGGTAGATTTTGAAATTGCACAGCTGAGATGTTTATTATTATAAAGAGAGCAAATTATTTTATTAAGCAGTGTTACCAGATTAAAATTCTAAAAATATAGTGATGTAGATATTACAGTGTTAGCAAGATGAATAAAGTTATAGTTAAACAATGCTACACCGGTTAGAACTTGACCCATACCATTGATAAGGTGAAAGAATGAATGACATATAGAAACTCAGTTTTTATGATTAATGGCAAGTCATGTTATGTCTATTACACCAACACTGTTCTTCGTTTCTCATGGAATTATTATGTCGCAACACGAGAGGTGAAAGTGACCTATTTAGGCAGGAGTGCCCAAATAGGCCTTTCATCCGAGATTAACACTCTGCTTCTCATTTTGAATATGAGGACGGTAAATAAAAAGTGACTGGTTAAACAAACAAACACTTCTCTAATGAAATCAGGCGTTAAACCCATATCTATGTCTGATGAACTCATTTAATATGTCACATATGAAACGTCAAGTAAATTTCTTTTTCTGTGGTGGCATTCTACCAGCCAGTACTTTTTTTTATCACTAATGATAGTAAATATTTAGCTCAAATTTATGTAAATACATTTTAATATTTTAGTGAAACGTAATTTATAAGTATAAAATAATATTACAACATTGTTGATTTTTTAAAATTACAATTTATGCCGCGATTACATAGTGGTTGTAACAAAAGACATGAGTCGCAAGTATTATCTATAGTTCGCATAGTATTTAAATTTTTTGACAACAGGGAAAATCGTTTCCCAGGGACGAAAAGTACTGTTTTCGTCCCTGTGATCAGGCAACTCCAACTCTACTTTCACATCACTTTCATATTTAATTCATAGTTTATTTATATGTTTAATTTGTGTATAGGTCTAATTTTGTTAACAGACTGACCCCTTTTCGTAATAAAAGCAACTCCCAAGTTGAGATACGATGATCTGGACCTACATAGACTTGTCCCTCACCTCCTCAGGGTCCAGTATATGGTAAGCTGGAGTGTCCTCATCGTCCACGTCGTAAGTGACGTAGATGACGCGTTCCTCGGGCTGCTCCTCCTCCACCTTCGGCACCGGCTTTGGACTAATGGCAATTGGATTCGCGACCACTTGTTGGACTATTCTGCTGTTCACGGTTTTGACCACTGTTTTAGGAGTTTGGACGACTTGCTGAAGAACTTGCTGGACAAGCTCGGGGCTCACTTCACCCTGTTGGGATATTTGCGAGTGGGTTTGGTTCGCTGACGCCAGTAAGCTGACTTGCTTGTGGACTTGCTAGAATGAACAAGTAAATTATTTTCTTAAATTTTTAATACAGTGTAGCAACGAGAGGTAGGTTAAATAATACTTTAGATGGTAGAGAATAGTATTCACTATCGAGTGCTAATGAGAACTGAAGTGAACTTTACTTGGAAACTGTAACCGGTATATACAAATATTAACATATCGGATAGCTATTGCAATATACAGCACAATGTCTGAGCGAGATAGAGCAACTATTAATATGGGCGCTCCCGCGTAGCGCTATTTAGTTGTCCGTTGTCCGCTGCGATGACTAGATGTATGCAGCTCCCATAACAGTAACAAATCTAATGCCCCTGTTTCACCTGCGTTAACCTTCCGCTTACAAGGTGGGGTATATTTAATTCCACAATTTTTAAAATGCTTTGATTACACATTAAGCTTAAACTTTATTTACTTGTTTAATAGGTATAATATTTTTTACTAGATCCGTCCGCGACTTCGTTCACGTGGGACAGGTAACATAGATTATAGCTGTTTTGTAATATTTAAAATCAAAAGGACATTTCCGGCAGGACAAGAGATTTTTAGTATGTAAATGCATTAATTCCTGAAACTCCTGTAAAAACCCGTTATGAATAATATAACTAAAGGCTTACATAACTACAACTGTTCTACTAAATATAGAAAAAGACACAGTGAAATTTTTTTTATTGAAATCAGATTTTTTTACACTTTGGCCACTTTAAATCATTCCCAGGAAAATTCTCGCGGGATTCCCGGGATAAAAAGTACCGCAGATTTTAAGCCTGAGAATTTTCTATTAATTAAGGAAAACTGCGTCGAAATCGGCCCAGTAGTTTTTATGTGAATCCCGAACAAATAGACAAACACAAAAGTCTAAAAACAACAGACTACCTTTTACAATTTTATATTATAAAGATTGCATGACTTCAGCAGACAGGAAGAGAGCTCACCTAATTAATGGAATGTACTGCCGCTCTCTAAATGGAGATTGGAGCCTAACCAGTAATGCCGGAACACAACTCAAGGTTGTTATGGCGGCATACTCTAGACTCTGGACCATCTAGACCAGAGGTGTTAGCCATCTAGATGGGTAAATACTGATCACCTGGCTGTGTGTTATTTTACCGCCTCCTACGACAGGCCGCCCGAAGAAGGACATTCTATTCTTTCTCCATACCTCCACGGATAAATCTATACTAATATATAAAGCTGAAGAGTTTGTTTGTTTGTTTGCTTGAACTTGCTAATCTCGGGAACTACTGGACTGATTTGAAAAAAAAATTCAGTGTTAGATAACCCATTTATCGAGGAAGGCTATAGGCTATATATCATCACGCTAAGACTAATAGGCTCTCCTATTAGTCTTAGTCTAGCATCAATGAAGAATGTTTCAAAATCGGGGGTTTTTTTAAACTTATTTTTTTTTAATTATTCCATGCGGACGAAATCGCGGGCAGAAGCTAGTAAGAATATATTAAAAATTATTTTTAGTAAATAATAGAATATCATACATTTTGCTGTGGGGTTAATATGACCCTAACTTGTATGGGTGAGGATTTTTTTCAAACTGTACGCTGAGGGTTAATATTACTCATTATGTCCAAAAAGTCCAAATGTGTCTTATTTATAGCGTTAAGATAAGCTACGTTGGTGAAGTTCACCTTCTTGTGCTTGTTGAGGTTGGAGTTGTCGGCGAAGAGGCGCGGGCAGTGGGGGCACTTGAAGGGGCGCTCGCCGGTGTGCAGCCGCGCGTGCTTCTGCAGCGTCCACTTGTCGGCGAAGGCGCGCGCGCAGACGCCGCAGCGCTGCGGCAGCGCGCCCGCCTCGCGGCGCATGTGCGACGACCACGAGCTGTGCGTCGTGAACCTAACCACCACCAGCGTACTTGTAATATCATCGTAATAGATTTATAAAAATTACCGAGAACTTAAGACAGCTATAAATACATATGACCAATAGGTAGGAAGTAGTTGATAAATAAATAGCTATGTAAGATATAATAACAGCCCATAAACGTCTCACTGCTGGGCTCGGGCCTCCCACTATAGGCAAACGGACAATAAACGCGCCACACTTGTCCAAGGCGGCTTGACAGCTTTGACACGTCGGTTATCTCGATGTGCAGGTGGCATCACCATGTTTTCCTTCACCGTTGTTAGCACGTGGTAATTGTAATAATATGCACATTAGGTCATAAAACGGCTTAAGTGGTGCATGCGTTCCGGCCAGGATCGAACCCGCGCCCTTTGAGTTTGGGACGCGAGCTCCAGCCATTACGCTACCACGACTTAATGTAAGATAATAAACAGTACCTGGGGGGATGGGCGCATCATACGTGATGTGCCCCGTCTCTGCAGCCAAAGCCATCGCCGAGCGGGGCCACCTTCTGGTGGGCTTCACCTCGGCGAAGGTGGAGGCTCTGGAAGCCCGGCCCATACGTTGTTACCGTTGTTTCAACGTCGGCCACGGCACCCAGACTTGCCCGGACTCGTGCCCGGACCGGACCGGCTTGTGTCTCCGCTGCGGTAAGAGCGGACACAAGCAGCCGGACTACAGCCCGCGACCCCCACTGCGCCGTCTGCGCGGCGGGGGGCAAACGCGCTACCCACCCGACGTTGGCGAGGCACTGCCAGCCCCCATACGTCAAGGGTAAATTCGTCCACCCGAGGGCGAATAAACGACCGGCGAGTGGAAGGGGGGTACCTATGGACACCTAAATGCCCAGTACACCCTTAACACTCTTCCAAGTTAATGTTAACCACTCCCCGACGCCCAGGACTTGTGCCTGCAGGCGATGGCGGAGTGGCAAGAAACTTGGCCGTAATAAGCGAACCTTATTACGTACCCCCAGCCAGGAACTGGGTGGGGGATCTCGATGATGTGGTGGCCGTGGTCGCCAGAGCCGGATCTGGCACACCGCTCACCAGTCTCGAAAGAGGAAAGGGCTACGCGGTGGCGGAAAGCGGAGGTTACGTCATCATAGGCGTGTACCTCACGCGCAGCCGCCCCTGGCGGAGTACGAGCTCGCCTTGACTCCATTAGGGCAGCCGTCGGCAGACTAGCGCCGAAGACGATATTCGTCCTAGGCGACTTCAATGCCAAGCACCAATCCTGGGGAAACGCGATTACCGATGTTAGGGGACGGACGGTTGAAGACTGGGCGCTTCAATCCAACCTGTCCATCCTGAACCAGGGGTCGGTCCAGACCTGCGTACGTGCGCGGGGTGGATCGATCATCGACTTGTCATTCGCCACACATGCGGCCGCCCGCAGAGTGGTAGGATGGAGAGTGCTGGAGGAGGTGGAGACTCTGTCTGATCACTTGTACATCAGATTCGAGCTCTCCCCTCGCCTAGCGCTAACCCTGTTCAGGGCCCTCCCGGCTCCCGCGCTGGGCTCTTACCAAGCTCGACGCGGAGCAGGCCGAGGAGAGGGCCATCATCGAATGCTGGACCTATCCAGCCGACCTGGGGAATCTGGAGGCGCAGGCTGAGCACATGCGCAAATCCCTCAAAAGGATTTGCGACGCTGCTATGCCTCGAGCCAAACGACCGCCGCCGCGTACATCGGTCCACTGGTGGACTGAGGAGCTGGCTGAACTGCGGAGGGCAGTCCGCAGAATCAGCCACAGGCTCAAACGCAGCAGAGCGCGTCGTCCTCCAGACTATGTTGAGGAGAATGGACTCGTGGGGAGTTCAGAGAGGCCAGAAAGGCCCTTTCGATCGCAATTTTGCGAGCGAAAGCCCGGGCTCGGGAGGAGCTCGAGACACTGGACCGGGACCCTTGGGGCGTCCGTACCGTGCGGCCCGCAACACGTTGCGGCCCTGCACCTCCACGGCTACGGAAACGCTCGAACCCGAGGTCCTCCGGTCGGTTATCGATGGGCTCTTCCCGGATCCGGGGATCTTCACTCCCCCGATATGGGTCCAATCATTCCCGACACCTCGGAGGTGGAGCCTCACTCCATCACCGAGGAAGAGTTAGACGTCGCCCTGGACCGGCTCCGGGGCAGGAAGACGGCTCCGGGACCCGACGGGGTTCCGGGTCGGCTCCTCTTCCTGGCTGCCAAACACCTACGCGGCCAGCTGCGGGAACTGTTCGATGCCTGTATTCGCGCAGGCCAGTTCCCGTCGCAATGGAAGGAGGGCCGATTATGCCTGATTCCCAAGGGAGGCCGTCCTCCCAACGATCCGTCCGCCTACAGGCCCATAGTGTTGCTTAACGAGGTCGCCAAGGTCTTCGAGAAGATCTTAGCGGAACGCCTCGTTAAGCATCTCGATACTGTGGAGCCGGGGCCAGCACAGACGCAGTTCGGGTTTCGGCGGAGGCGCTCCACGTTGACGCCTTCGAGACACTGCGATCTGTAACGGACGACGCAGTCCAAGCAAAGGATACTGTCCTGGCAGTTTCGCTAGACATAGCGAACGCCTTTAACAGCCTCCCACACGAGACGATCAGGAGGGGCTTCGTGCACACGGAGTCCCCGTACCTCACGAGGCTGTTGGGCGCGTACCTCCAGGACAGATACATCCTTTGGGAGGGCGGCGAGTCCGAGAATCGCGCGATAGGTCGGCGACGCGTCGCGTGCGGCGTCCCACAGGATCGGTCCTCGGGCCGGTTCTTTGGAACGTCGGTTATGACTGGATCCTTCGGGTTCCGGTCCTGCCCGGAATAGGGCTAATCTGCTTTGCGGATGACACCCTACTCACGGCACGCGCTGCGTCATTCGCGGAATCCGTGGACCTTGCCAACGCCGGGCTGGCGATCGTGGTCCGAAGAATAGGTAGGCTGGGCTTGAAGGTCTCCCCGCGAAAACGGAGGCCATCATGTTCCATAGGCGGTTTCGTAACCCCCGCGGACTTGTCCGTTACAGTCCAAGGGGTGGACATTCGTGTAGGCCCCAGATGAAATATCTGGGGCTAATTCTTGATGGGAAATGGCTGTTCAAAGCGCACTTTGAGCAGCTAGTTCCCAAGCTCGTGAGGTCCGCAGGCGCCCTCTCTCGGCTTCTTCCCAACGTGGGGGGACCGGGGGGGACGACTAGGAAACTCTACATGGGCATCCTTAGGAGTATGGCCCTGTACGGTGCACCCGTATGGTCCACTGCACTTCACCGCCATAATAGGACTTTGTTGTGCCGCGCACAACGGGTCCTGGCGGTGAGGACCATCCGAGGATACCGTACAGTGTCGTGGACGGCGTCGACACTTTGGCAGGCGATCCGCCCTGGCCTCTCCAGGCGGACGTGATAGCCAAAGTTCGGCGCTCCCGACAGGACGCCCTCGCCCGTGGCCTGGTCTATGGCCAGGCCGAACTCCAGGTGATCAGGACGCGGGAAACCGCGGCCATGATCCAAGCTTGGTCAGTAGAGTTGGAAAACCCTGTTGCTGGCATTGACACGGTGGAGGCGGTTCGACCGCAGCTGTTGCGATGGCTCTCGCGGAAACGCGGGACCCTGACCTTCAGAATGACACAGATACTTACCGGGCACGGCTGCTTCGATAAGTATCTGTGTCAGATTGCGGGCTGCTTGCCTTCACCCCAATGCCGCCAATGTGGCGCGCTAGACACGGCGTTACACACGCTAGTCGAGTGCGCAGCATGGGCACCTCAGAGGTTTGAACTCGAGACACTTGTAGGACCGATCGAATCGCTGGGCGATCTGGTGCAAGCCATGCTGCACAGCGACGATTGGTGGGTGGGTGCGGCCAATTTCTGCGAGGCGGTAGTGTCTCATAAGGAGGCCGCGGAACGAGATAGGGAGAGAGATGGTAGTGCGCATGCGTCTCGCGGGCGCCGACGTCAGTTGGGAGCCCGGAGGCGCAGGTATGCGCATGACCTCCTCCTGAAATACCGCTGCAGGGGCCCTCTAGCATCTAGGGAGCAGAGTTCACCCCTGTTGACGAAGTGAGTTTGCCTCTCCCGGGCATTCTCAAGCACTTGTGCGCTAGGATCGGTGTGGGCGTAACTACGTTCTGTATCTCACGCCTTTCCTGCCATAAGCGCAAGGGCACATGGGAGGAGGGTGGTTTTAGTGGGGTATTGATTAGTCGAGTCTCCACACAAGCCGGTTGATTATTGTTTGGATTGCCTCAGTGGAAAGCCTCCATGATCAACAACGGTCTAATCCCTAGCAAAGGACCCGGTATGTGCGAAATGCATTTCCCCCTTAAAAAAAAGATAATAAACAGTAAAATACGAGTTTTATGTACATAAAAAATAGAAGTAGTAAAATGTAATAGACAACAAGAATTACGTATAAGAAGCTTTATTAGAGATAAGTATTTTTGAAAAAAGAAACCATTACATTCCTAGTGTTAGTAGTAAAATAAAAGATTGAAGAAAACCCTCTTTCATGACAAGAGACAGGAGGGCGAGAAAAAAAAAATCACTTAAGACCTATCAAAGTGCATACTATTTGACAGTAAAGGAGACAGATACGCTTTCATACATTGTTGAGTCCAGATTGTACAAAGATGAGAGTGATTTTAAGATTTATTTTCATCATGTTGATATTATTTGTAAATGTGGTGGATTTAATTATTTTGAATGAATTAATCGTGTGGTGTCATTGTTTTCATATCACCAATTGCTGAAATTCATTCGTATAAATCGATTTATCAATAATATATTTTATTTATGACCTTATTTTTAATATTTCTCATCTTCCGGATATAATTTAAGGCTGATATTTTCCATTTTGTAATAGAAAAATATAACGCTTTTTTAAAGCCATATCTCAACTCATTGCATTTCTTTGGCCCAAAAGTCCCCGTCTCCTTTCATATGTTACAATTGTCATAATTCCTTGTTGCACGCCACGTAATAGTGACGTTCTGTTGAGTTATCTAACGCACAGATTATAAGCTAAATATAACCCTAATGAATAGTTTTGAAATGAAAAGATTATAATTTAAAAAAATAAACTGGTATTTCATTAAATTTAAAAGTTATAAATTTGTTTTTATTTCACTTTTAAATGTAAACACACAACCATGGGTTAAGGCATTTGGCCGTCTAGATGGGTAACACTTGTGGTCTAGAGTATACCCTGACAACCTCGGGTTGTGTTGCCGCAATAGTGGCTAGATTCCAGTAACCCCTTCGAGGGCGTCAGCAGCACATTCGCAGTACATTTGGTATTACAAATGTCCATAGACAACATCAGCTGCTTTCCATCAAGTGAGCCATCGGAATAAACTCAATTGAACTTGAGCAAGATTTTTTTGTAACCTAAATAGTTTTTTGTTACCTGAATATATTTTTATTACCTAAATCGTTTTTGTAACCTAAATATGTAGTTTTTGTTACATAAACTGTTTTTGTTATCTTAATAGTTTTTTTGTTACCTGAATATGTTTTTATTACCTAGATAGTTTTTGTTATTTAATAGTTTTTTGTAACCTAAATTTTCTTGTTACCTAAATGATTTTTTTTTCTTTCTCAGCTGTGAATGCGCAGACTTATCTAAAATCGTCGAACCGACGAGGAGTCCTGTACATAATGAATTAAGAGCGGTCACCTCTTAGGGCAGTTGGGGCAGGCGTAGGGCTTGTCGGCGCTGTGCCGGCGCAGGTGCAGCCGGTGCTGCGAGGAGGTGGTGAACCGGCGCAGGCAGTGCTCGCACTCGAACGGCTTCTCGCCCGTGTGGATGCGCTCGTGCTCCGAAAGGTTGCCCTTCTGGCTGAAGCTCTTGCCACAAATCTGGCACGAGTACGGCTTCTGACCTGGAGTCCAATTCAAAGGTCAAAGTCACCGGACGCTATTTTCTCAATCGTAGGTTTGTCTGATTTCGGTATTCTGTGAACTCCAATCGCGTGCCTGCGACATGCCATTCTATCTTATTAAATAGTTATAAGCGAAAACTCGCGAAATAAATGTTTAAAATCTTTGGTAGCTTTTTACGATTCATTTCAGTTAACGCCATTTCTGCTAATGGTAATAATATATCGCGGATTTACTAGAATACGATTTTTTTACAGTATCCCAATGGAATCGTACTTTGGATATCTTCGCAATATTGAAATAACACAATTTGGACCACTGATCGGTTATCATATGGATTAAGTTAGGTTAAGAAGGCATATTTGAAATTGATAAACCAGTTCCTTCCGTCCTAACCAAAGAAAGGTCAATAAATGTATAGGAGCGCATCGAATTTATACAATGAACTTTTAAAAAAATTGAATAATATTGCCTGGCTGCCTGTATGAGCATCACGTGAAAACTATAGAACGGATCTAAATGAAACTCAACAGAAAGCTAGCTTATATCCCGAGTCAATCCTTAGGATATTTTATCTTTTATCACAATAAATTACATCATTTCCATGGGATAGACGAATATAGTCAACAAATTTTTTTTTTTTTTTTTAAACCGCAATCGATGTAGATAAACTATGTTCCTTACGAGTTTGTTACGCCGCTTCTTCTAGTAACAAAATTTCTTTGGAAGTGGCGATAGATTTATAATAAGTAAAAATCTGTCAGATTTCATTTTGAAATAAATTTTCCATGCAATAAAAACGTATTGATAACCGGCTAGCAATGTGGGAAACAAATGTTTAGCCGTACTACCTCTGCCAAATCCCAGTAGAAGAGGTACACCCAATAAATGATGTCGTGACAGATGACATGCATACAAATGATCTCAAAACAAGCCGTGCCGAACACCGCGCCAAACGGAGAAGTGGGAAAGCAGATTCCGAACGCATTTAACACTCAAATGATGATAATGTTACAACTTAGGCTCCGACAAACATAACTTTCACGTACAGATCTATTTTATTACCTGTTGGCATTTTAACTAATTGTAAACCTTTTAGGATCGTCTTCTTTTGTTCACTCATTTATTGGCATACGTTTCTAGTTATTGTGGAGAACAGTCTATTGTCCTATTGTACTCGTTTACGACCGCTCAGGAGCATCATTAGCCACGTCTTGTGGATTACAAGTACAAGCTAATTCTAGGAAATTATGTCGATGTTGGCGAGCGGGCGTTGTGAAGTATAAAACGGTGGCCTGATTGAGAGAGGGGGTCAGTTGAGCTATAACTACGATCTAGGCGTGACGTGTGTACATTCGGGAATCTAATATTGACGGACTTTGCGCGTTGTATTGAATCACGGCCTTCTGCATTACGTTTGGATTTGTTGTATTCGGTTATATTTGTACCTGTTTTATACGTGTTTGTATAGTTCTAATAAACTACAATAATTCTAACGGCATTTTAATTCGAGTCCCGCAAACTCGTAAAAATAATAACTCAGCATAAAAACACGAGTAAAAGTATGACATACCCGTGTGCCAGCGCATGTGCAAAGTGAGACTCGTCTTGTGCGCGAACTTGTGCTTGCACAATTCACAGGAGAACTTCTTCACACCAGAGTGCAGCAGCTGGTGGTTGAGCAGATTCGCCTTCGTCTTGAAGGTCGAATTGCATGTCTAAATAGCAAAACAAATAGAATATGGTGAATAACAGTTTTGACGGCTTAGTGCGAGTTTTTTTTTACTATCCGATCACGTATTAGTTAACGCAATTTTCTATGGGAATACTTAGCGCCATCTCGTGTCGCGTGAAGAGAAACCTATTTCGTGCCACACAAAATTACGTTAACTTGAACGTGACCGAGTAGTAAAAAACTCGCTATTCCATATCGCATTGCATATTGCATTCCTTTTATCTGGTTAAATATCTACGTCCTTTCTGCCATCTCATCTCTTTTATCCCATTTCTTCTGTAGACGCAGGAACGGAGGATATCCAAACTCGTTTTTTACAATAATCGTTACGTTGGTATTTTGAACGAATGTAATGAAGTGACATAATGACATAAAAGTTATGAAAGTGACGTTTTATCTATCAGTGTTGATGTGACGTTTAAGTATGTTAAATTCCTAGATGTCGTTGTTATCGATGGCTATGACCATGAAGCCAAAGTGGTTGGAGCCAGAATTAAAATAAGCGTATTGTGTCTGAATACTTCTATTGCTTTAGTTTCGCAATTAAAAAAAAAAAGAAGAAGAACCTCTTCTGGTGAGCATACATCGTTTAGAAAATTTTTATAAACTAAGGCTAGCTGGTACACACACAAGTTTCACTCGGACTCGGACTTAGCCTTAGAGGAATATGTGTGCAAACCTTTACATGTGTCAAATCAGGCTAACACACTAAGGTTATAGATAGGAAATAAAAAACATTAGATTTTAAGTGTTTTTGAAAAAAAGAGAAAAAGATACTAATATAAAAGGAATCCCCCAGTAGAAAACACACACACACGCACACACAGACACACACACACACACACACACACACACAAAAAAACCTTTTCAATTAATAATAAATGTGCTGTTTGACTCCTTTTACTTGTACCTACTTATGACGTCATAGGTAGGTACGCTCGTACAAAATGTATGGGGTTAAGAGACGTTTCATAACATGATTAGAAGTATGCGAGTAGATTTGGCTGTCGGAGCATCTGACCTTGCAGGTGAACGGCCTCAGCTGCGAGTGCACCAGCTGGTGCTTCCTGAGCAGCTGCTTGTGCCTGAAGCACTTCCCGCAGGTGTTGCACACGAACCGGGTGCCCGCGTGTTCGGCCTGCTTGTGGTACACCACCGAGGACGGGTGGTTCAGCACCTGCACCGTTATTTATTGCATGAGTTCAACAGACCTGATGGAAAGCGTCCGCCATCGCTTATGGACATTTGTAAATTTGTACCAATGCTACTAATGTGCTGCCGCTCTCTAAAGGGAGACTGGAAGCTGGCCACTAATGCCGGAACACAACTCAAGGTTGTTATGCATACTCTAGACCAGGGGTGGTAGCCATCTAGACGGGCAAATACCCTACCACCTGTCTGTGGTTTGTTTTATCGCCTGTTACGACAGGCTACCCCAACGCAAGAAATTACATTCTTTCTCCGCTTCTACACGGATAAAGCAATTTCTCAGTTCTAAAGCCTGAAACGAGAATTTAGCCATTGGAATAGTCTCTATGGAAAAGCCAGCGATTATATTGTGTTTCTTGTGAATGTATAGTTAGCCTAAATCATGAACATTTAATGAATATTACACGACAAAATGGGCAACTGAACTTGTCTATTTATTCTGGTCTGGGTGTTTCGTATAAATTTAGCAACAATGGCGGCTATAATTTAATTTCTGTGGAGGGACATTTTTTTATATGGAGATTATAGTTCTTGTCTGTATCTACCATGACAGACAATTAATGTCTAATATTCAATTATTATAATAATTCAATTAAAAAGTGTTATTCAATTTTTTTTAAATATTCCATATAATTATATTCAATTTTATGCGGCGACGGCTCCAACGCTTTAATACGCGTAGATTTTGACAATGTTGCAGCAACTATGGACGCGATCCGTTAGTAGCTCACAACGGTCAAAATGTTCCGTCAGCTGTTTCACATGGCGACTACGGTCGTTATGGTCGTCGTGAAAACTTCACTAATGACGTCATCATTTTCTATCACACTGCGCTCACAACGACCCATGTCATGAGGTGGGTCGAGGTGGGCATTGACCACAGAGCATTCATTTTCTCTATCTCTTGACATTGAAAAAGGCGCGATTTTCAAATCAACCAATGACTTTTGTGTATTTCGTTGTTTAGGACAGCAACGCCCTATAATCCGTTCCACTAGAGTTTATGATTGTAAAGTCCGCAAGCAAGTGCGGGAAAAATTGCGGTCGTGAACGTGGTCGTTGTGAGTCTCTTGTGGAACTCAGCCTATGTAAAAATTACAGGTGTAGAAGTTTTTGGCGGGAACTGAAACGGGGCGTCGTGCTGTGCAGTCTTATTTTCTAAAAATATGTAAAATTACTCTAAAATAAACAATAGTTGTAGGATATTGATAGGTTTTGAGTAGTAATTATGTTTTTGTGAGAAATGTAAACTGTATAGCCAAATGTGGCCTTTCGAGTTTTCTCAAGAACTCCGTTGAATGGCGTCAGTTGTAACCTACAATACAACTGCTCCTGGCTTAAAGGCCTAGTTGCCAAGCCATAAACATATTAAAAAATACAGGTGAATGATCGGAAATTAATTTATAATTACATAACTTTGATATTCAAAATATTGAGACAAATTTTTGAAATTCACAAAAATAAGTCTATCTCCTATTGTCTACGTACACCACAGTGTTATCAAACGTGTCTATCTCAGGCATCCGTGTGGGTGTTGTGGGTTACCTTCCCGCAGAGGTCGCAGGCGTAGCCCTTGGCGCCGCGGTGCTTGCGGTGGGAGATGGCGTGCAGCGCGAGCGAGCGCGGGTACGCGAACTTGGCGCCGCACTCCGCGCACGCGTACGGACGCTCCCCGTTGTGCGTCGCCTAACCATACACAATAAATAACAGTCTAAAAACGGCGTGTCTGTACATTGAAGTTATTTTAAAAAAACAGCGACTATCTATAACGAGTGCGATCTATAGGTCGTTGGTTCATATGCGGCTCGAAGGACCAGAAAACCGTAGTGTGTATACAGTTTTAGTATAGAAAGGAAGGGTAAAATGTAAGAAATACCAAACCCAACGAGCGGTGTAATACTGATTTTATTAGCGAAAATATACGAATATAAATGTGTTGTTGTTAAGCATTAGGCCACAGTTGTTTATTTGTACTGCTGACTATTGTACATACTTTGTACAACTGGAATACACTATATAAACGATGAACAACACGATGCATTTTTGTTAGAATCTTGTCTTTGTTCGGGATTCCATGTCAAAACTACTGGGCCGATTTCGATGCGGTTTTCGCTGATCGACAGTAAATTCTTAGACTTAACATCTGCTTTACTTTTTATCCCGAGAATCCCGCGGGAATTTTCTCGCGAGCGGTTTATAGTTGTTCGGGTGCACAAAAATTAGCTTATGCCGACAGTTTTCACTAAAACGATAGCTTACATTATTTTCTAATGCTGTGGTACTATGTGTACCGGGAATTTCAAATCAAGCGTGGACGATGTCGCGAGCATATCCTAGTTATTTATAATAATAATTTACTTCTATTTCTGATAAATTACATCCATTATTTATCTATTAGGACGGACACGACAGAACACAAAAGAAGAAAAAATGGCCACCCTCCTCCAACACAAGACAAGTAGCCTCACCCAGCATCGAAAGAAAGGGGAGGCCATTCTCTCTATGAACACCCTCAGAATACTGCTAGTGCCAGCCCGGACTTTGAAAAGTAAAGACGCGGCTTTCTTACACCTGATGGCGTAAAGGTCATCAGTGGCAAAGACAGTAGATGCACTGCAGAATCGAGGCAGCCCCAGAGCAACATTCTGATGATGTTATGAATACAGATGGCGCTAACAGCTCTCAGTATAAACGATCCAGAGGCTGCTGGCATAAAAAGATCGACAGTATGCTTTAAATAATGTTATTTTGCCTTCTGTCTAAGTGTGAAAATCTCCGGTCATCATCATCGTCCAAATTTTCATTGACCAAATTGCTGGACAACACCAGACACGCTGACGGACCACCTTCTAGAAAGTGGTTACTATTGTCTATGGACATTTGCAACACCAAAGGCGCTACCAATTTGAGCTTCACTCTAAAGTTTTCAAGTTTAGTACACAACTCTTACTTCGCTCGTGGTTATCGCTAGACTGCCAATCTCTCCATTGGGGCATTGCTTTATGCTGCACAGATGTAATATGTCTGCCTGACCACGTAGACCGAATTTCTTAGAATCACACCTGGCTAAAGACTACCATAAAAGATTACAATACAAAATGGGCTGTTTTTCTAATAATAAATTTTAAACACAAAGTAAACAAAAGAAGTTCAAATGCCGAAAGGTAATAAAATGTCTACAGGTATGCAGGTGTGAATTTGTCTTTTGTCGGCGTTCAGGTTGTAACAGTATGTATATTTAAATTGTACAGTCCATCTTTTTTCTGCTCCACCTACATCACCAGATTAGTTAAGAATTTATTTTAAGCCTGGTTGCCTGGAAGAGGTCGCTTTTAGCGATAAGGCCGCCTGTTGTTTTGAAAAAAGTATTGTAATTATGCATTTTATCTTTGTATTTATTTATTTTGGTGAGCAATAGTGTTATCTATCTATCTAAATATCTCTCTCTGTCTATTCTCAGTATTGAGACTACATATGTACCAAACATTTAATGAGCCGGTGGGGTTATCCTTGAATACATCACAGACTGAGTGTTGCTTTCGCATTTATAACATTATTAACATCGATATGTTTGTCTACCGATTATATATTTATTATTTACGTGGATGTATTAATAAAAACGTGTCCAACCTTAAGATGCATCGACCTGCTCTGTTTACTGCTGAATAGTTTATCGCAAAGTGGACATTTCAGTTTGATCGGCGCTTTTTCATTTGTTTCAGTTGTAACCACTGATTTTTCAGGACTGAGAGTCACTTGGATTACGCCGCCTGTAATAGCACAAAACAATGAACATTATTAAATATAACTATAAATATATCTCGTACATGCATTCGTTTAATGACCTCGTCAAACAGCACTGTCTCAAATTGTAACTGAATAATAATATTATTTAGTTGTATGCTTGGGATGGCGTTGTTTGACGACACACAACTTGTATATTTAGATAAATATTGTTACGAGCTACAGGACTCGAATTAAAAATGCCGTTGGAACTACTACAGAATTTATTAGAACTGTACAAATACGTATAAAACAAATACAAATAAAACTGGATGCAACCAGTTCACACTGCACGATTCAATACAATTCGACACGCGCAAAGTCCGTCGTCTATATCGCTAATCGAGAGTACTAGAAAACGTCTTACTCGTTTCGTAGTTGTCGCTTGACTGCCCACCCCTCCATTCGGGCATTGTCTTATACTCACTACACAGTACAAAAAAATTGGCCGCGCGCACTGAGTTTCCGAGAAATAGTAATTTGCACACCTGCGAACGGCCACAAAGTCGAAAACAATAACAACAAGGATTAGTTCGACGCTAATGATGGTTATAAAACAAGTAGAAAAATAATAGCATGTTTTTCTTAATTACAAATTCAAAACACAAAAGAATTCCTAAATCCAGGAAGACAATAAACTGCGCTTACGACAGGCAGCTGTGCGCTTATCTTTGACGGCATGTAACAATATGTATGTTTATATTATAATTTAGTAACATTTTCCTTTATATTTACGTATATATTAGTATGTCATATCTATTGTATACTTACCCCCATCCATACCGAGTTTCTGTCCATCCAAAGGTTGTCTGGAAGAAATAGCTTCCAGCGATAAGACCGCCCATTGTACTTATCATTACGATTGTATGTATTTACGAATTTATTTTGTAACATTGTGTGCAATAAAATATATTCTATTCTATATATAATTAAATATACTGCAAGAGGGTTAGACTTCCTATTAAGGAATAATAATAATTATTAATATAATTTATTTTAAAAAATTAGGTGACGGAGATGACAAAGCCGCTAACTCTAACCTAACATTTCTAGAGGACATCACAATCGGCGTCTATCTTCTGTCATGTTTTAGTACAAAAATGCTTCACTAGACTTTCATTATTTAAAATATATTTTTAGACTGTTAGTTAAAAAATGGTAGGATTAAGAAAAATATTTACAAAGAATAGTGAACTGGACACACATGTTACAAACCGTTCCGCTAGAGTTAATTATTGTAACGCCCGCGAGCAAGTGGAACGCAAAAAATCGCGGTCGTGAGCGTGGTTGTTGTGAGCCACTAGTGGAACGTAGTCATAATGACTTATCGTAGTAACTAGTTTCGTACATAATATATGAGAAATTATCATAGTGACGTCACACACGCACTCGGCGTGTTTTTGACACTTGGGTACTTCGGATTCAAAAAACTATTTTCAATTTGATATAACTTTTTATTATTGCGAATAAAAATAAAATAATCGTTTGTTATTAAAACTTGTTAAATACGATGTTTTATTTTTATTACAAAAAAATTGATTAAAAAACCCACTTATACAGAAGAAAAAGTTGGGTGGTAATACCACAAGCTTACCATTCTTCTCGGGCTTATTGTCATCAGAACTGGGTTCTTCTTTAGCGGACTTTAATTTATCATCTTCATTCTTTATATTTTTCACATCACCAATTGGCTGGTGATCTAATTTTGGTAGTTCATCCGGAGTTATTGATTTATTACTAGTTTTACATTTATTATCTAGAGGATCTTCGACTTTTGGTTCGTTGTCTTTACTAGGTGAGGATTTCCCTTTGGACTCCTAAAGTTAGAAATTATATATTTTTATAATATGGTCGTACAGTCGCGGTATGAGAAGGTTCGTCACCTTAAAATCGACTGTTGCTTGTACGAGTACAAGAAACAGAACCACCAACATTTTGATAAATGTTACGTGAAAAAAGAAAATTGGAATGTTGACAATGACAGACACTGAGATTAACAATAGTTTTAATCATCAAAAACAAAGAGGATATAATCATTACACTTATCATAAATATTAAAACCAATAAAAAGGTTTTACATCTCTAAACAATCTTTTTAGACAAGATAGAAAATCAAATAACTTCAAACTAAGTAATTTTAAACTTTATTGTTTAACAGTTAACCATAATATTTTATGAACAGTCTGTTCTGTAACTTAGTTTGAAAAGGTAACATGTGCTTGCGGAACGTTAAACGAATCAATTAGAAAAGTGGCGAACCTTTTCATACCGCGACTGTACATTGTGGAGTTTCGTTTCTTTGTGACATATATGCAGCCTATTTATCACGAAGCTTTAGAAATATTTTGAACAAAGATGGAATTACTTGCATTATGTGGAATGATCTGATTGAAATGGAGAAGAAAAGTATGAACGTAGATATTAGGCTAGAATTGCAAGTGGGATATAATTAATCAAATATCACAGAGTATTGTTTTAAAAATAATCCACATCCTTCCAGTAATGCTCATACTTAATTAATAATACACTTTTTTCTTAATAAAACTCAACAACAAACAACAACAGGTCTTAAAATTCCCACCAAACTAGTGAAAAATCAATTTAAAGTTGGTTGTGTTAGTAGTATAAACCTTAAACCTTCCTGTAGAATCAGTTCAACTGACGCAAGTAGTCTCTTGGAGAAATCTCTAGTAAGAAGTAAACCAAAATTACAAAATAGTGGAGAACAATTGGCTACGCACATGTGACAGTAGATAAACTTCAATATAAAAGAGCGAGCACTAAAACACCATTCTATACTGCGTTACTTTTAAAATATGATAAAATAAATGATAATTACTGTTTACACCATAACTACCACACTATTTGAATCGTTAAGTTATGACCTCATAACTTTCCACGTTCATGCAAAATCGAGGCTATGATGTTTTGTTGGCTGATAAAGTCATGCAGGCTGTTTTACTTTGGAACTCTTTGCCCACTGATGTCAGAAAAGCTAAATCTTTTGCCATATTTATAAATTCACTTAGGAATCCTTACGCAATAATGTATGTGCTAGTTTACAATACTTTAGACTGTAATTGCAGTCCATGTATGTCATTTTTATTTAATTTATTTATTTTCCTTTTTCTTTGTTGCGTAATAATTATAGATAATTTAAGAAATTCCTTTGAGTCAGGTTGCCTGGATGAGATCGCTTTTAGCGATAAGGCCGCCTTTTGTTTTACCAAGTAACTATTGCCTTGTTGTGCATTTTTGTAATTTTTGTTTTGGTGAACAATAAAGTGTTGTCTATGTATATGTCTAAAAAGTATTTTAGTTGGTTTGAAAATCAATCACCCTACTGAAATAAAAATAAAACAACACTCACATTCTCCTTTTGTGAAAGCAATACATTCTGGCCCTCGTGACCAGTTTGGGTCTGGTGCTCCTTGAAATTGATGAGTGTTGTGAATAGTTGCGAACACGCCTTGCACTGATACGTGACCGGGCCGTGCTGGGCCACGTGCGACATGTACCGGCCCACGCTGAAGAATTCCTTCCCGCAGATAGCACACTTCTCGTGGGTCGGTCGCATGCGGCCTAACACATTTAATACTTTACTAGCTGACCCGTGCACACTTCGCTGGGCAGTATTATAAAATACAAACGCACGCAAATCAAAATTTAACTAAGCTTTGTACTAGCCTGATGTATCATATTTTATACATACACAGTGTAAACTCCATGTAACGTCACTCGATTTAACGACAAACTCCCTTAAGCGTCCAAATCACTTGGCTTTGGTTGGTTAAGCTTGTCTTCCATACAATGATACACTCTATATAGCATGACACCCACTCTCAATAACGACAACAATTAAGTAATAAAAAGTACCTTTTAAATTCCCAAAATTAGTAAAAACTGCGCAGCTGTGTACGTTTTTTTAGCGCTTTATTATAGCCCGTAATAAACTCGAGTGTCGGCATCATGCATACCGATATTTCTAAGTACTTTCTTTATCACCAAGATACCTCAATATCGCAAGATATGAATAAAATAAGTAAAAAAATACAATTAAGTTACTGGTGCAGCAAAAGATGTCAGAGAAAATAAACAAAATAACAGATTTCTCTCCATTTAACGACAACCCTCTATAACGCCATAAAATGCACGGTCCCTTTAGTGTCGTTATATAGAGTTTACACTGTATTTTAATTGACTTTTTATTCTCATTGTCAAAGATATCACTATCATTTCAGCGTTAAACTCCCCATTTTAGCCATGCAGGAATGGAGAAAGAATATAATTTACTGCGGCTGGGCGACCTGTCGTAAGAGCCGACTAAACAACTCATAGCCAGGTCGTAGGGCTTTATGCTCGTCTAGATTGCTACCACCCCTGGTCTAGAGTATGCCGACATAACAACCTTCAGTTGTGTTCCGGCATTGCTGGTCGGGTTCCAGCAATGCCGGAACACAACCAGTCTCCGTTTAGAGAGCAGCAGCACACTGATAGCGCCTTTGGTGTCGCCAATGTCTATAGGCGACCGTAAGTGCTTTCCATCAGATGAGCTGTCTGCCTGTCTGCTGAACTCACACAATAAAAAAAATAGAGCATCAACTTTTGATTATTTAATAGTATAACTAATATTATTTTCAGGAATTGTCTGTAGACTGACCTTTGGGTCTGCCGCGTCCTTTGCCCTTGACCACGAAAACAAGCTCTCCGGAGTTCTCCATGTGGCCAATGACCTCTGGCTCTTTAGAAACTGGCACCTTTGGAGCAGCATCTTCCACTATTTTAATATCTTGGTCGCTGTCTTCAGCATCTGTCACACCTTCTTCCTTGAATATTCGTTCAAGTTCTTTACCCTAAAATAATTATAATTCAAAGTAGAATAGTACCAGGTCATTACTATACTA
This sequence comes from Dendrolimus houi, assembly GCA_039645545.1. NCBI lineage: Eukaryota > Metazoa > Arthropoda > Insecta > Lepidoptera > Lasiocampidae > Dendrolimus > Dendrolimus houi. The sequence continues at coordinate 4,675,007 of CM077126.1, read as the reverse complement.
TGAGTGATCAAGGACCTATTGAATCTTCAGATATACTTCTGATATGGGTAGTCCATTTTTATAATAAAGCTGGTCTGTCTGCTCATCCTCCTCCCCAACAGTTTTGGGGGTTTCCTGCTTCGTCATAAAGTCTTCGCAGAAGCCAACACTGGCCAATTCAAATCGCTGTGCAGCGAGAGATTTAGACCAACAAACGACCTCATATCGCACTGCTGGAGTCCAATGAAGCTGGCCCTAGCAGTTATCTAAGTGGTGCTGACTTTTTAATCGCAGTCAATAAGCGGTGGTGGAAATAGTTTCCAATGTAGGGCAATCTGCAGAACATTAAAAATTTGTGCAATATATTTATAAATGTTCTTGTTTATAAGTAATTAGTTTAATACACACCTGAACAACTTCTTTAAATCTGCATGGTGTTTTCCTCCTTCGTTTGCCATTAATCTCTTCATCCTTATCATCTTTGATATCAGTTTTTTCAATTTGTTCTTTCAATGATGTCTCTTGGGCTAGTTCTTCTGGGGTTTTCTGCTTCTTTGGGGGTCTGCCGCGTTTTCGTTTTGGCCGGTCGAGGCCGCCCACCTGGAGTGCTATAGGATGCTCCACTTTGTACACTCCTGTGCTTGTGTTTACTGCAGAAAGAAATTGCACTTATTTTTAAACAGACCTTCCAGTGCAGCTTCACTGATTAAATAAATAAATCGGCAGACAGATACATTGTGTATTACCAAGCTAATTGAGTTACTTTTGTGTTATGGAAAATATAAAATGGACCACTCTGGGCCAATCCGAGACACCTAGACCATAAGTAAATAACTGAAAGTTTGTTTATAAAATTTACCATACTAGAAAGCAAATACGGAGTCTGTTAGTTCCAGTGAGTTCGGCCGGCAAAGCCTTAGCCCACTCTTATATCCTATTTTCTGGGATGAAAACTGGCTGGTATTATCTATATCAAAATTAAGTATACATATATCAAATTTCATAATCATTAATTCAGATCCCTTTATGTGAATTTGAATATTAATCCCATGGGCACTACATGCATTACGAATAATACTTAGATTAAGTTGGTATGGGCATATAATGAGGAGGGATGAAAATCACATGGCCAAAAGAATGTTAAACTTCAAGATAGATGGGTACAAATGTAAAGGTAGACCAAAAAAAGATGGATGGATTGTGTGAAGGATGATATGATGATATGTGGTGTGACAGAAGATGTATGTTAGAGTAGAGGAGTGTGGAAGGAAAAGACATATTGTGCCGACCCCAAATAATTGGGATATAATGAAAGAAAAGAGAAAGAGAGAGGCACTACATGCTTTACCTAAATTATAATTATTGATTTTCATTTTATCTTATTTAGAGGGCTAGCTGCTATGATATTTACTAGACTACAAACTATGACAAGAGAAGCTATTAATAAGCCTCCACAGATAACAAGAAAATAGTAAAAAAAACGTTAAAACTCAACAAAGAAATAATAACAAAACTATAGAGATAAAAAGTACTTAAACAGATAAATTTCAGTTTAAATGAAATTTAGTCAACTTTGCGCTGAATGATGCTATACTGTTACTAAATAGGTCTATGTCTTCTAACTTACTTATTAAATACATTTGCTGTTCTGATAGTGATATGGAACATACTACGTCCGCAAACAATATGTGTAATAATTTCCTAAGGCGAACATAAGTTGGGGGAACAAATGTTCCAAAGGCCATTGGACCAAATGTAATCAGGCATAAACAAACAAATTCACTTTCACATTTGTACTTGAGTATGGATGTTATAAAATTCACCTTGCTAAAGAAATGGTATTTGAGAATAAGTCATGAAACTAATTATTATACAGTGAGTTTCATTTATAAAAACCTCTGTTATAACATATTTTTGGTTATAGCTATGTAACACATACATTTCCCACCCAGTGCAACTTGACAACTTAAGAAATCAATATTTATTACTAGACTATTCAGCTGTATTGTCTAGTAATAAATATTGATTTCTTTCTTTCTACCCACATCTATAGTGGCTTCTGGATACAGCTACAAATTAAAGTGGTGCCTTCATCATCATTATAACTGAAATCCACTGTATAACAATTGTATACAATTTATTTACATATTATCACCTTCATAAATAATATTCTCTGTAATAATCTGTTGCTCGGCTGGTTTGTTAATTAAGGATTTCTTGTATTCTTTCTCACGCTGATGAATTTCTCTTATTACTTTCTGAAAATTGATAACACATATATATGTTTTTTAAATTTAAATCTGTTGTCAAAGATATGTATTTAGTCATTTATTGTATTAAGCTTTTATAGAAAAAAAAAGCCTAGTGTTAGAATATTGGGCTGCTTCACAATAGTCTTAAGCTTCTTCTGTATATTTCAATAAATAAATCAAAGTAATAATCTGATTATTATTGTATAATAATAGTCTTATTCATATTGAGTAAGAAAAACTTTCAAGGCTTCTTTAAGGTTTTCAAAGCTATCAAATTTGCTCTTGCTCTAACTCAATATGAATAAGACTGTTAGTAGGTACCTAAGTGCCTAGTTCTGGAGAAAGACAATGATTATCACTTTCTCTATTCAATGATTAAAAAAACAAAAAAGTAGTACTTATAAGAATTTATGTGAGTCTGTGTATAGATTTAATTGTAAGAAATGATTGGCGATATTCCACCTGTCCATTGATGATGAGATTTAAGAATTCTACGGTGGCTTCCAGTTGAATGGTACATCCTGGACAAATTGTACGTGGCAGCTGGCCATCATCTGAAACCTGAAATATAACTATTTCTCCGTTTCTAGAATTAAACTATCAAACAGTTTTAGTTGAGAGTTATATCTTGATTCATGTCAAATTTGACTGCTAGCAACCTGTGGCAGCGCAGTATATCAGCAGAAAATTGACATAAGATGACTTCGACTTCCTTTGACAAAATTATGTAAACACAGCTCGTTTGAGCCTAAGCTTAATGAAAGCTAATAAAAATGAGATTATATAATTCAAATGTAAATAATGAAATTATTTTCATAAGCTAATATGGAACGTAAGATTTATTATAGACATGAACATGATAATACTGCACATAAGCGTCAGCCATCTTTGATTCGAAAAGGAGTCAATACAATCACAATAAAAGTGGAAGATGTACCTTGATCGGCAAATACGCATTAATTACTTCACTCAAATCTTCATTATTTTCTTCACGTGAATACAGTAATGTTCCATTGTCATTTTCTTCCCCACATAATCTACAAACCGTAGAATTGTAAAGGAATACTTCCATGATTCCTTTACAAAATGTACGCCATCTACATCCTTTTCTGTTTTTGAATCTTGTACACTAACGTTCATATTTTGTAGTAGCAATACTATCAAAAAATAAAATAATATTAAGTTTTTTTTTGTATGGTAATAATTCCTTGGATAAATGTAATTTTTCAAGTATCTAATGGACTGGTCATAATGCTCATCATAATTATATAATTATGGTTTTGGTCATAATTATTATTAAGGATGAACTAGTCAAAGTAGACTTCAACAAAACAACAACTTTTCATTGTAGGGAGAAGTACTGGAGTACAGGCATTTGCTCAATTTTATATGTATATGTTGTCTCAGCGTTCACACCTAGATCAAACACTTATGACAATGAAGGGTTCTTTGTGGAACGTCAACTGTTTAGCTTTGGACATTTGGATATCTATAGAATCCTATCAAAACACTCCAAGAATACCTCATGACTCAAAAAATAATAGGTTTGAGGATTCAAAGCATCATAAATCTTATAAACTAAACATGTTTCAAAAAACAATAAATTCCAGTTAAAAGTATTTTTAATACTCTAACATTGTTTTATTCCAACATTTTCGACTTTAAAGCTAGAATTTTCTACTCCTTCGTTCAGGCTTTTAAGCAGACTCTCCGAACGTAACCGGGATTTATCACCTAGATATTGGTGAAAATGGGGTAAAACGAATGCAATTGTAGGGTTTTGATTCATACATTAAACAATGGAATTCTTGTGGCCACTATACCACCCACCACCACAAGTCACATTTCATTAAAGAGTACTATTGTTAATTTTTCACTCCTATTATATGTAACTAATAGTATACGTTTTTAAAGTGAACTGAAAACGTGTAATTTAAGTTCCCGCCAAAAAGCTGAATGATTGCCGAGGTTTACTTTCATATGACATCTGACAATAATGGCAATACTGGTGAACTTTTTTCTTTTGAAAGCCCTTTCCGGTTTAGTTCTTGGGGGCTACGGGCCGTAGTTTCGGTTTTTATTATTTTAAATCGCCTTTAATCCAATAAAATGAGAATCTATAAGGATATTATTACTGGTAATTACGATTATTGTGTTAATATAACGAGTGTTTGATGAATATTTTCATTATTGTGTACACTTTTGATATCAGTTGTTTTTGACATTTCATCGAAGTGATGTCTCATCACCGTCAATTTTCAGCGTTTCATTGCCACATCAACATAAAGAATGGGTTCAAGAAATAATGATGAAGGTTTTCTAAATTGCAGGTGACGAGATGTTCTCGGACACGTACAAAATGAAACTGGTCGATGAAGTGATTTACGAAGTCACCGGTAAATTGGTGACAAGATCACAAGGCGATATTCAAATAGAGGGTTTCAACCCCTCAGCCGAGGAGGCTGACGAGGGCACAGACTCTGCCGTCGAAAGTGGTGTAGACATAGTCCTGAATCACAGGCTAGTCGAAACGTATGCCTTTGGCGATAAGAAATCCTACACATTATACCTTAAAGACTACATGAAAAAGTGAGTGAAATCAGTGTTATACTGAAGTGTTATTCATAGTTTTAAACTTCGCGATGCTAAGTGGCGTATATATAAAAAATTAAGTGTTGCAGTGTCAATGAACTTGCGGTCATGAAAATTTCCTTGGCAGTACCGTAATAATCAAAGATATCTGAAAATGAAACCTCACTAAACATCCCACAGCAGTTCATAAATGGATTGGGTGTCACTAGATTTTGCAGTATTGATCAATGTCTTTAAGGTTATTTTTGGTTTGCATGGATCATTGTGACTCATTTCGTATTATTGGTATCTTTATTAGAGTTTATTTAGTATTTATTTACTTTATATGAGTTAGTAAAGTGGTAAATATTGTGTAGTGTTTACAGCTTGTCAGAATATTAAATGTCCACAAGCTTTTCAGTGTTAAAGTATGCTATGTTTAACTGAAAGGACAATACCAAGACAAACTATAATTGGACCATTAAGTTTCTCTTATGTTAGTATCTGGCAGGCCGTAAAATCTATGTTATCTTCTGTATGTCTCTAGGTTTTAGGTTTGTTTATAAATCTTTCCACTTAACTAAGGAACTATCTCATACAGAAAGTCCCTATTTATATATTATTAAAGTTTCCTATGTTTAATCCCCTTGTTTGAAATTATAATCAATTTAAATTCAACCTTAAGGTATTAAAGGAACAAAGAAGTAATTGCCAAGATTATTTCTCAGAACTAAAATGTCCAAAATATCTCAATTCTATTACTACACTTGTGAAAAGTTGAAGTAAGAGTTTGTTTACTAAATTGATGTCAACACTATATATCTTATCAGTAAAGGTTAATGTCACAAGGCAGATATTATCAGATTATTGTTACATAATGCTCAATATAAGAATTGTTCAATAGTCATTTCCTGCTTAGCCTTCTGTTATATATACAGTAGAGTCTCACTAATCCAGCACTTCAGTAGCCTGGTACATCCAATAATCTGTCACCCTCTGTTCACATCACCTACTCTTGTTTCGCATGTGATGCATCGGCATCAATATAACCTCAAGTTGAAATTTGAACATAATGTAGATACATATGTCAAATACACAGCATCATGTTCTATTATATGTTACATATTATTAATTATTCTTTACTGCCTCTGTGGTTGAGCAGGCTAAGCCTTTGCCAGCTTACCTCACTGTAACACAGAGGCTCCGGGTTTGATTCCTGGTATAGTCAATTTCAGAAACATATTTTCTTGGTTATTTACTATGGTCCGGGTGTCTGGGATCAGCCCCAGAGTAGTCTGTTGTATATTACCCATAACACAAGCGTAACTTGCTTAATTTGGGGATATACAATATGTGTGTTTGTCTGCCGATTATTATTATTATTATTACAATCCAATAATCTGGTACCCCTAGTTTTTATTAGTGCTGGATTAGTGAGACTAACTAATATATTATATTAAAGCTTTCCATTTAGTGTTGCTTCTGTAACCTATGAAATTATATCCTATGGAAACAGCTATTGTTGTATTAGAAATATTCTACTGTCATCCATTATGAGATTATAAGTATGTATAACTTCAGTTCCTATAGTTTAGAAGTCTAAAGCAGTGTTCCGCAAAGTATGTACCATGGCACATTGGTGTACTGTGGTCATTAATTGGTGTGCCTCAGAAAAATAAGGTTATGTTATAAACTGAGTGGTTGGCGTTTTGTTTCATTTGACTTACTTAAAAAATGATTATTATTTGTAGTGTACCTCCAAAAATTTTCCTAGATTAGATTATTATTTCCACCTTGAACACAAGAAGTTTGTGGAACACTGGTCTAAAGCATTAGCCTACTTAATTCATCTTTGTAGTGATCACTGGTACTATTTCAGTTGGGGTAAATATTCATAATTAACTTTTCATAATGTTTCTCTACTCTATGTTTTGTTGTATAACTAGATAACTTGCTTGTTTGTTTACTATAAAGATGTTTTTGTTTGTCAATTCAATGAATTTCATATTCATATGAAATTCAATGATCAATAAACAGACAAAATTCAAATTTCGTATCTTGTCCTGTCTTTGCATTCAACATCAGCAAACATATACTAAAATCATTTTCTCATTTATCATAATGTTAATTTCATGTAATATGAATAACTCACAAAAGCAGGCAGGCTTTACTCTCTGTTAAATGTGTACATGCACATTATGATAGTGTATGTGTGGGACAGAACAATCAGTTGCAGACATATCTGCTTTTAGTCTCATACATACATGTTTACCACAAGTAAAGCCTGTTTGGTTTTTGCAAATTGAAGAAATTGCAAGAACTATATTATGATTGCTTTATTGACAGTGCACAGTTTTACTACTTATATCTATCTCTTGGTAATTTACTTATGTAGTAAGTGTGATATATTAAGTCTAATTGGTGAGAGATCTTAATGCATTTATGAAGCAAATATGGTAATAGCTGCCACTTTCAACTTACATCTCCTTTACTATAGTTATGTATAGATAATGCATTATATATTAATAACATTGATTTTAATACTTGTACTAACATATGCATCATCTAATACCACTGGCAGATGTTCAATATCTACCTATGGAGCTATTGATGCAAGATCAATATGAACTCTAGTGAAAAAACATTCATTGTTATAATGTTTGTTCATGAAATGGAGATTACAATTTCGTGATTTAACATTTGTATAAATTAGATTTATGAATAGAAAATTTGGTGCAGGCTTCCTTAAATTCTTTTGCTGCTATTTCAGTCTAATTCTTGGTATATTTCTTTTTCATATGATTCTTGATCTACGGAGCCAGTGATTCTTTACTGTATTCAGTTTTTGTTTCTATTTGTAGATGTATTGGCATAATTTATTTATCTTACATTTGAAAGTTGATATAGTAACAAGTTTTGTATGAAAAACTAACAGCAAGTGATAAAGTTTGGTTGAGTGTATGAAATATGTCAAATTGCAATCTTTGCTGGATTTTGTAGTTTACTTTCCATTCGAAATTGAAGATGTAAATAGCATTTAATTATATTTTGAGTCTGTTATTTTTCTTATTTCAAGGCTTCATAGTTTAATAAAAGGTATATTTTTATGTTAGTGTATAATCTAAATTGTATGTAAAAATCATTTTAGAGGGCGACATGGTAAAAGAGACAATTGACTCAATACTATATCAATTTAAGGAAACCTCGTTGGTATTAGGTATTTGGCAAACAGTTTAAAAGGATAAATGAACTGTGCATTCATACTTTTTCGTACAATTTATTGTATCAATATTTACAATTTAAAATGTCTTAATTTCAGATTAGTAGCAAAATTGGAAGAGAAGGCACCAGACCAGGTAGATGTCTTCAAGACGAACATGAATAAAGTAATGAAGGACATCCTCGGGAGGTTTAAGGAGCTCCAATTCTTCACTGGGGAGTCCATGGACTGTGATGGCATGGTAGCCATGTGCGAGTACAGGGATATAGATGGAAACCAAGTCCCAATCATGATGTTCTTCAAACATGGCCTGGAGGAGGAGAAGTTCTAAGTTATTCTATATACTCGTCACGATTCCAATATCAGCGCCTAATTTTGTTTCCTAATTTATTTAAATCATGTCTGCGTCAAGCTGGGAACGGCTGCTCCGATCACAAGGCTGAACAATTTTGTAATACTAATGTTACATTAATAAATTTATGGACAATTCTTTTTGCTCGTTTTATTGCATATATTGTTACATTACCACGTGCTGACGGTGAAGGAATACGTTGTGAGAAACCCGTACACGGAGATGACCGATGTGACAAAACCGCCAGACGCCCGAGATAAGCGTGGCGGGTATGCTGTTCATTCGTCTAAGAAATTAGGCCCCGTGCCCAGCAGTGGGCCAATTAGGCGGTTGTTATTATTATATATATTTATACATAACTAGATCGTGGCTTCGCCTGCGTAAACTTTAGACTTGAATGTCATGGGAATTATTTTTCATTTTAACAATAATCATCGTTCTCGGGCCTCTTAAAATACTATCAATATTTAAATAATACCTACTGTCTGGCCCAGCACACGTTAGGGCACACACTTGAACATTTAACAACCACAAGAAACATCAACATTGATCCAACTGTTTATAAGTTCAGTGACATACAGACGAACGGAAGAATTTTAAATAAAAGATAGCCTTATGTACACGTTTTCATTGAAAGTCTTGAAGAAGGAATAAGAAATATTGCCTCACACATGATTTTTATATAATAAATTCAATGGGATAAATATTTGACAGGTAGATCGATGGAGATACTTTCTATCGACATACAAAACGTTACAGCCTCCTTGATTTTAAGTCCTGGGTTATGACATCATAATGTTAATAATCAAATATATAAAATAACAGTCCATGAACGTCCCATTGCTGGGCTTGGGCCTCCCATTAATAGAGGTGCAGATAGTATACCCGCCATGCTTGTCCAAGGCGGGTTTAAAACATCAGTCGTATAACTATGTTCAAGTTTCCTCACACTATTTGCCTTTTCCCTGCCTGGATTGGAACCTACGTCATTAGTATAAGACCCGTTAGCTACTAAGCTACCAGGACTTTTAAGAGTAGGGTAATTTACAAGTAAAACACATATAAAGATTTGAGGTATGTTTATTTATCGAGTTTGTATGTAGGTAATAACTACAATAAAGTACAGAAAATGACCGATGACTCTATTACAATGTGTTAGATCGCAAATAACTAATTCGATGATACAAAGAGTTTTTACTATTTAATTAATAAATAGGTAATACCATTGGCTGTTGTCACTTTGTTTTTGTTCCTGTTTGATCGGCGCCATATTGGCGCTGAGTGCGACGGTTCCAGTGAACTTAAAAGTTAGTTTGTTGGTACTGATATTAGTTCTAGAGACTTCCGCTAGTGGCGCATCAAGCTACTCTAGTGGTAATAGTACTAGTGGGTACAATAAAAACTTCTCGCTTAAAATAGCATCTAGAAATACTAAATAGTGCTTATAGAATTTAACTTTTTACTAGTGTATTTAAATTAATTAGATCAAATTAGTAACTCCAAAAAAATACTTGACGGGTATATGTTAACAAAATGTCTATTTAAAAGCATGAATCTGAGCGCTCTACTGTAAATAGAGGGTATAAACAACTCAGTTTCACCCCATCTCTTAGTGGTTATAGGCGGAGTGGTCTTAGTATATAATAGATAGCCTTTACTGGTTAATTTATGAACAATTACTTATGCTCATTACTATTTCTGGACACTTTTTCAGTTTAACCCCCATAATAGATGCTCCCGATTTACCTTCAATCTCCGTAGTTATTCGGTGATTACCTTTATTTAGCATTTCTGAGTTTTAAAAAGTTATTTCCAGAAAGTGAATTTCATATAAGTATGTACGTAATCTACATAATACTTATGTACTATCGATTTAATTATTTGCGACTAAAATGATGACAAATCTAATCACAATTTTTCTCATATGTTATAATTTCCTCTTGTATACTTTGTTTAGGCATTCACTAGGCACTAAAATGCCTTTTATTATTCGCTTAGTCTTTAATTTCTCCATTATTTACAACAAAGAAAGATACATCAAAAATTTTATTCACACAACGCAAGTAGGAGAATTATGGAGAATATATAATACACTTAACAATAATCATTACCGTGTTCCGTGAAGATACGTGAAGATAGAATTTGTTTTTCAAATTTTCATTGTATGAAGAATGTGACTTTCAAGACATAGAACCAGTGATAAAATTCACTCGGAAAAAACGAATAAAATAAGTTAAATCATAATTAATTATGTTTTATATTGAGATAAGTTAATATCTACATATATACCTAATCTCATTTATTGAAGGGACAAAGATTATTTGGCAGAATAGTTAAAAACTATTTCATTTCATTACAACATTTTCATTTTGGCGGCTTCTGTAATTGAGCGGGTTAAGCCTTTGCCAGCTTACCTCACTGCGACGCAGAGGCTCCAGGTTCAATAAAATCATGGTAAATTTCAGAAACGAATTTTCCGTTATTTACTATGGTCTGTGTGTGGGATCGGCCCCAGAGTACTCAAGCAACACAAGCGTAACTTACTTAATTTCGGGATATACAATGTACGTGTTTGTCTGCCGATTATTATTATTATTATTATTTATAATTACTTATATAATGATTATAAAAACAGTAAATATTTGCTCTTCTGAAAAATAATCGTTAGTCCCATTAGACCAGCCATACTCAACCTTTTTTATACTGACCGCTTAGAGGTATTAGATCGAGTGCCACGGGCCGCAACTATATTTTATTTAGGTGTTTTTTATTATTAAAATACGTAGCAGATGGACTGATGGCTCACGTGATGAAAAGCGGTTATATCGTTTATGGATATTTGCAACTCCAGAGGGGTTGCCTCTGCAAATGCAAATTCATTATTTTGTACAAGTCTGTAGTATGTCAGGCGGGCCACTCACAAAAGCCCGAAGGGCAACATGCGGCCCGCGGGCCATAGGTTGAGTATCGCGGCATTAGACAATAGATAGGTATGCAGATACATGTTACAATAAATTCGTAAATTATTTACATATTTAAAAGAACAGCCGTTAAAATAACATCTTACCATCTTACTTTTATAATATCGTGACAGAAATAACTTAAATTACTGTTTAAACAATGATGAATGCGCTATTTGACTCTACTTGTACAAACTTATGACGACATATTAGCTGGTATGTACACTCGTAGAAAATCAATGAGGTTGCGACATTTTGTAAGATGATAAAAAGTATAAATTGATTTCTCTGTTCGCGTGCGCGCGGTAACGCTGACATAAACAAGGTTTATTTATCTATGGTTTATGTCAGCGCAGCCGCGTGATATCTTTAGACGCCGTAGTTTATGATAAAATAAACGTAACTTAAAAGAATTATTAAACTAAATACAACGTGTATTTTCAATCACGGTGCTATAGACAGATCTGAGGGACTAAAGGGGCCATTTTTGCACATTCGTATTACGAATACGACAAGTTTCAAAATAAGGTAAGTACATCTAGGCTACGTTCCATTAGAGACTCATAACGACCACGTTCACGACCGCGATTTTTCGCGTTCCATTTGCTTGCCGGCGTTACAATCGTAAACCCAAGTGGAACGGTTATTCGACATACCCCTTGGCATGGGTCGTTGTGAGCGTTGTGTGATCGAAAATGATGACGTCATTAGTGACGTTTTCGCCACGATCACAACGACCGCGGTCGCCTTGTGGAACGACTAACGGAGCATTTTGGGCGTTGTGAGCTACTATTGGAACGCGCTGCTAGACTGCTAGACACGTATCAATTTCACTAAGCGATCGAATTGGAGTGTTTGGCGGGAACTGAAAGGCGATGTTGTGCTGTGCAGTTTTATTTTCTAAAAATGTGTAAAATTACTCTAAAATGAACAATAGTTGTATATAATTTTTGAGTAGTAATTATGTGTTTTGTGAGAAATGTGAACTGTATAGTTGAATGTGGCCTTTTGAGTTGTCACAAAAACTCCGTTGAATGGCACCAGCTGATAATCTACAGTTCAGCTGTGCTACACATAGGCTTAAGAAAATGAAGAAACTACATTATAATCTAAGATCTGGCTTAAAGGCTTAGCTGCCAAGCCATAAACCTAAATAAAATAAAAAGCGATCGAATGTCAATTTCACTGCTGAGAATCGCTTATTGAAATTGGCACGTGTCTAGATATACTGGTAGTTGTAAGACAGAGCATAATAGTCTACTTTATTTTGACATTTGTCACGATCGTCTTGTAAATCTGCGAAGGCGTCCGTTTTAAATTCTTCAGAGAGTCCAACTATTTAGGAGATAATATGATTTTCCACAAAAACCGCTTATAAATACAAAGTTCACAAAAAACACATTTCGAAGTAATTCGAAGAGATCTTGAATTGGCTCGATCCATATAATATTATTGTTAAACGAGTACAGATGTAATAAAATTGTATCATGTTGGAACACGGCCAGCCGGTTGAATAAAGTTTTACAGCAAAATCAAGGGGGATATAAAATATTCATGATTGTATTACGTGAATACTTTCGCAATTTTGCAGTTATCAGGCACATACATGTATCTTGGAGTTCTTATTTAATTATTATATATTCTATCTATACGTTTTTACATAGACATCGTTTGGAAGTGGTGTCGTAGTTAAGAGCTTACTCTAAAACGCCGTTCGTCGTTCATTTTCGAACAATGAATACGTTTGAAAGTAAGCCCTCTGATGTCATGAGCGCCCCAGGTGAGTTTTGAATTTAGCACCCATGCGTCTACTTTGGGTTTTGTCTCCTGGGAAGCTACCAGCTATGAACCTATTTCCAAACGAGGGTATGACAATGACTAATTACTTAGCAGTAATATTAAAATAGGTTTCGTATTTAGAGATGTACAACATAAATGTGTTGTTTATCTTATACTAATATATAAAGCTGAAGAGTTAGTTTGTTTGCTTGAACGCGCTAATATCAGGAACTACTGGTCTGATTTGAAAAATTCTTTCAGTGTTAGATAGCCCTTTTATCGAGGAAGGCTATAGGCTATATATATATCATCACGCTAAGACCAATAGCAGCGGAGCACCAATGAAGAATGTTTCAAAATCGGAGGTTTTGAAAACAAATTCCACGCGGACGACGTCGCGGGCATAGCTACTCAGTATATATATTGATTACCTACAGTGTTGTAGTCACTAAATACACATTTCTTTTTACGTGCTTTGAGTGAAATGTATATATGTACATAGAAACTTACAGACTTATGGTCGGTTCCTATATCTTACCCACCGTTCATTTGCCGATAGTAACAGTTAAAACTTGACATAAGCTTTATAAGTAATATCAAATTTCAACCGATGGTAAGGCAAATGAACGGTTGGTAATAGGGACCGGCCATTAGTCGTGAGACACTGTTTAATTGTCAAATTGAAAAGAAACTTATACCCGGTCCAATGTTTATGTTACTTTTGACAGGGCGATCATTGATCAATTCTTGATGCCCTAAGCCCTTAAGTATTAACAATTTGATTTTATTTAAAAAACGAGAATAAATTTTAATCAATTTGGTGCACCTGTCATTTGCTAAAAATACTGTGTTGCGTAATAAATAAGCCGTATAACCCATAATAATATATTTATATTTAAAAGTGAAACAAAAGCAAGAATATGAGTTTTTAGATATAAATAAATACCGTGTTTATTTGCATTTAATTAAAACATTTTCAATTCAAAATGATTAATTATGATTAAATTTAGATATGATGAGGATCGTTTATAATCTATGCATTAGATCATTCGCAGAATGGACGGCACTACGACGGACGTTTCCACGAGAAACTCACAACGACCACGTCCACGACCGCGATTTTTCCCGTTCCACTTGTTTGCCGGCGTCACAATCGTAAACTCAAGTGGAACGGTTATTCGGCCCACCTATTGACATGGGTCTTTGTGAATGCTGCGTGAGCGAAAATCATGCCGTCATTAGTGATGTTTTCGCCACGACCGTAACGACCGTGGGCGCCATGTGGAACGGTAGACGGGGCATTTTGGGCGTTGTGAGATACTAAAGGCACGCACTGTATGAGAAATTATCATTTACAGTCAAAAATGTGTAACATAATGGGCGTGTAAACGTCAAAAGTAAAATAAATCGTAGGACAGGGTAGAGATTTTAAATTTTTGATTGTTTTCGTCTAAAGTATTGTTTTAAATATTAAAATGTTTGTTGAAAGTCTAATTTATCAAGACGAGAGAGGCTTGAGGCGTCCTCTAACAAGTACGATTTAGGAGCTTTTTTAGAGTTACATTTTACTAGGATTATAATTCATAGTTATTCTTGTTTCTTAGTACTGTTTAATAAAAACAACAAATAATTTTCATTTCATATTTATTTGCTTAAAGTAAAAAGTAAAATAAGTGTTCAACATTACTTTTTCATAAAACTTATGAAAGTACGAAAGGTTTTCTTTTCATTTTGTAAAAGAGTTTTCATTTTAATACAAAGAAATAACTGAAACGCCTTAGTACGTAAATATTTTATATTTAGTACAAAAAATAAGAACTCCTTAAAAGTATATGATCTATTCTATAGAATTATTTATTGAATAATTCTACTTACTCACGTTTCTTTGAAGTGAACAAAATCTCTTTGAATGATTATGTTTGATAATGAATTTGAATTTTTATTGTTTGGATTTACAAAAATAAATTCGTACTCATTACTAATATTTCTTATAGCTGTTTTTTAGTAATATGTATTTTGTAAATCGAATTGAAAATAGCGCTTTTAATTTGTATATTTACCTATTTAAAATATAATGTACCTATTTAAATTGTAATGGTCTACGTGACTATGATATTATTTTATAGTATTTATAGAAAAACAAGATTTACACAAGATGTTTTGGTTATCGTGCAGAATAATAGAGTCTGGATAATAAAAGTACAGAATGAAAACCACGACAATATAAAATTAAAAATACCAATATGGCAACTCCAAATTACCACAGAGCATTTATACAATCCGTAAACAATCTTGTTTTTTCTTTGAATGCAATATCTTTCTTCTGTTGCTTTGTCTCGGTATTTTAAAGCCCATTTTTTATATGTAAAGAATGTTTCAATTTACATTTGTCATCTAGCCAATGACAAATATAGTAAAATAATAATTCCCAGATATGCACATTAAGTAAGCAAGGCTGGAATGATCACAAGGCAACGTTACTACTGTTCATTAAAGTGTCAATTGACAAATCCAATTATCACATTAATTGCCAGCTTAATTAATTCATGTCATAATCAGATAATGTTGTCGGTTAATTAGTATTGAAGATTATTGCAACTTTTGTATCAATATATTACGAGATTATTTGTTAATAAGTTATTTTATAAGTACGTAAAATCTATATAATTACTGCAATCTGTGATAGAATCCCGTGGTAACATGCTATCTCCTTCTATGCAGGAACATTAGAAAGGGTTAAGAGCCCATCGTGAAATTATATAAAATTATTAAAATTTGCAGTAGAGTTGAAATTTCTCTCAGAACAATAACAGAATTTTTGTTTAATAACAGCTATAGTTATTGATTTAAATTAAAAAAATATACATTATTAATAAACCATAATAAATATTAATAATATTTTTCAAATGACGTCTTCTGACAGTGACGTTTATATGATTTAGGCGAAAAGATGCTGATACGAGTGCCAATACAACAAACATCATCATTATATTTTTAAACATAGAATATGTTATAATGAGTAGTTAAAAATGAAAACTGGTGTACTAAAAGATGAATTTATATAGAACAGATCATACACTTATTGTAAATACATTAATGGCCAATTGAATACAAATTACGGAAGCGCAGTAATTAGTGATTCAAAGATAGCATTTTAGATAAATCGTTCTAAAATATTTGGATTATATTAGCCATACTAATTACTATACCGTATTTAATAATATTGTTTATTCTTATAAAACAAAAACAATTTTTCCGTTTGCTTTAGAGTTTAAATGGTTCTGGAAAGTAAGCCTTTTCGACCAAGTGTTGTTTTTTAATTTATAGTCCTATAGTATTTATAGACCCTTTACAGAAATTAATTTCTCTATCAAATTCGATACAGTAAGAAGTTCACCGTTTATTAATCCATTATATACAATAGTTTGAGCATGAAGTGTTCGATCGAAAGTATCGATATCGGAAAGAGTAGGTGCGTTACATATCTACTTACAATTACGTAAGTATCTATTATATAGTGAGAGTTAAGGAATCACATAATTAGGATATCAGTCAATATAGCAAACAATATCGAAACAACTTGAAAGATAATTTTAGAAGAACAAGATCGAATTAAATTTTATAAATATCTCAATATAATATAAATATATTTACACGCATTAACTTCTAATATGTATTTCTCATATTGGTGTCTTATTTAACGCACACTTAACTTTATTCGTTTATAAATAAAATATTAGACATTAAAAAGATTTCATATGGAATGGTTTTTTGTACAAAAACAAATACAAAATCCACCGCACTGGTAGAAAAAATACAAATCACAATATTTCATGATGTATACGTACAAATGGCGCGGGCCCCGACGGGCGCGCTTCGGCCGCGCGAGGCGGCTCGGCCCCGGGGCGCGGCCACCGACGCGACTAGTCGTACATTGTACTGTCTCCGATGAAAGTCTAACTTTCATACGCCCCATCCCTCGACATATTATTGAAAAATAGATCCATCACTACTTAAATTTATAATTTACAAATAAGGTACTCTTTTAAACCGAATTCGATACAGGATAGTTAGTCCTCACTGGTCGAACGTACACCGGGCCCCGAAATACTAAAGTCACTAACCGCTCTAGAGCTATACTATACGTCCCACCTCAACTCACACCGTCCATAGAAAAACTTAATGGAATGAAGATTTATTGCTAGAATTACAAGATCACAAACGATTGAAACAGTTCATCGGGCGAACACTCAACAGTTGAATGTGTTCGAATGGGTACAGGAGCGCGGGTACTCGTAGCTCTCGGGAATAACCGAATACTCGGGCTCGCTATAATCCCCGCGGTCGCGCTCGTAATCACGCTCGTTGCGTGGAAACCCGATTATAGTCTCCGAATTGCGCATGTAGCCGTTCTCCTGCTTTCTTGAATAGCGCGTGTCCAGGTTTCGTTGGAAGTTTTCCGGGTGGCACACGACCCCGTTGCGATTAGACTTTTTATCAGGCAGCGAGCGAAGGGAGCCGTTGTTGAGGTGGTGGGCAGGAGCGCCATTGTTGAGCGTGAGCGGCTGGTGCGGGTGGTGGTAGCGCTTGTCGCCGCCGATGTAGGTAAACCCGTCTGCGGGTAGCGTGCCCCCGCCGCCCCCCGAGCGCTGCGGCCGCCGCGCGGAGCCCTGTCCGCCGGGGCCAGACATGAAAAACACGCTCGGTGAGGCGTAAAGCTCTAGCTACAGCTCCGTGACGGGAATTGGCCTAAGGCCGGGCGTGTGTGGCGGCGGGGCGGGATACTGCGACGGATGAATGCCTCGCACTATGCAGTCTTCTTCCGTGGATATTGGCTTGTGGTACTCAAGATTCTTTCGCCCTTTATTCCATTTGTAGTCCTTCAGTTTTTCTTGCATGCTCTTGCGGTATCGATACAGTATAAGAACTAGAGCAGCAATAGTGGCGACGCATACAACTACCGTAATGCAAATTATTGTTTGTTGTCGGGTGTCGTGGAGCATACATCCCAAATCGTCGGCGGTGAGAGTCCGTAAGTATTTATCTTTCAAGTGCTCAGGGCTGGCGCACTGGATTTGTGTGAAATTGCTTCTATCGTGGAGGAGTTCCTGAAGCCATAGCAGGTGGCAATCACAAAATATTGGGTTATCAGTCAAGTCTAAATGTCTCAGTTCTTTTCCGATAAACACGTTCTCACTAAGGCTTAATATAGCGTTATCTCTCAGTGATACATGTTTGAGTTTTGGAAGTCCCAAAAACGTACATTCTTCAATGGTAGATAGTCTTTTGTTGTTAGCTAATACAACAGTCTCCAAGTTAATGTTATCTTCAAAAGCTCCCTTTTCGACGCGTTCAAGTTGAGCTGCACCTGTGATATCTAAGAGCTTCAAGTTTTTCAAGCCCTTAAATGAGAGGCTCTCTAAGTCTAAAAAATCATTCTGTCCGACATACAGTTCTTCGAGCCTCGTCAAACAGGATATTTGATGTGTGGGGACTACGCTTAGTCTATTTCCTAATAGATTTAGACTCCTAAGTCCTGGAAGACCTCTGAAAGCGTACTCGCTAATATTAAAGAGTCCAGCTCCATTTAAGTCCAACACTGTCAGTCTATTAAGACCAGCAAAAGCGTCATCGGGCAGGTTAGAGAACGCGTTTAACCCGACATGAAGTTCTGCAAGGCTCCCCAACAAACTAAAAGATAGCGTCGGGACTGAGCTTAGTTGATTATCGTCCAAATACAATATTCTTAATGCAGACAAACCGGCAAAGGCTCTAGGCTCGATTCTTGATATTCTGTTCTGACCCAGGTTTAGTTCCTCTAATCTGGGCAGAGTCGCGAATACTCCGTTTGTGAGCTCCCCGAGGAAGTTGCGTTTGAGGTTTAAGACAGTCAGTGAGTTTAAGCCATAAAAGGTATTGTTAGTTACTGATGATAATTTGTTATGATTCAAATGCAACTCTTGGAGTTTGCGTTGATATGCGAAACTTTTTATGGGTATGTTAACCAGCTGGTTTTGGGAAAGGTCCAAGTGTTGTAGCTCCGCATAAAATTGCATGGAACTGTCGATTGTTTTGATTTTGTTGTTGCGAATGATGAGTCGCTGGATTGAAGGGTTGAGGGCAATTGGTAGGACGTCCAAGCGACTTTCTTCGCAAACCACGACCAGGGTATCGTCATTGCAGTTGCACCCGCTGGGACAATTGGCAAGAGCAGCCGCTCCACTTTTCCACGCAAGTAGCTCCAGGGATATCAGCAATACCTGGAATAGATAATAGGCTTGATTAAAAAACAATCCAAAACTCAATTTTAGAGATTCTGTTTTGACTCAGATTTAATTTGGGCAGATTTGCAAATACACCGTTCACGAGCTCCTCGAGGAAGTTGCATTTGATATTGAATATGGTCAACGCATTGAAAGCACAGAATGTATTGTTAGTTAATTCAAATGTAACTCCTGGAGGTTGCGTTGATACAAGAAACATCTTGTGTTAATTTTATGAAGCTGATTTTAAGAAAGATCCAAATGTGGTAGCTTTGAATAGCACAGAACTGTCAATCGCTTTGATTTCGCTGTTATTAGATTGCTGGATATACGGATGAAGGGTGATTGTTAAGATATACAAGTGGCTCTATTTCCAAATTATGATCAGGCTGTTGTCGCTGTAATTGAACCCGCTAGAGTTGTCAAGAGCAGCCATGCGGTTTTTGCATATAAGCAGATCTAGGGGATAACAGCATCACCTGGTATAGATAACAAGCTTGATTAAGCAAACATACAAAATTGGATGATGTCGGCCACTTTCACCTAATACGATTGAACACGGTTGGTTGAAGTAATTTGCTAGGTCACAATTTAACTTGTTATACGTAAGCCAATAAAGGGATTTGCTTCGGTTCTTTAGGCAACTTTATTAAAGTCGATCCTCTATTATGCTGATGAAAAATTATTTTACTTGTTGCTAGTTAAGAGGTAGATTTTTAGGTGAATATTAACAAATACTGCAGTAGTAAATACTAATACACAAGCTAGGTTAGGAGGTAATAAATAGGCAATTAATGATAAATAATATTTATTTGATTTGTTTCAGTAATTTAGTTAAAATATAATGTTTAAAAGGGAAACGATTCATAATATTGTTACATACCGTCAAAGATAAACGCACAGCTGCCTGTCGTAAGCGCAGTTTATTATCTTCTCGGATTTAGGAATTCTTTTGTGTTTTGAATTGTAATTAAGAAAAACATGCTATTGTTTTTCTACTTGTTTTATGACCATCATTAGCGTCGAACTAATCCTTATTGTTATTGTTTTCGACTTTGTTAGCCGTTCGCAGGTGTGCAAATTACTATTACTCGGAAACTCAGTGCGCGCGACCAATTTTTTTTGCTGTGTAGTTAGTATAAGACAATGCCCGAATGGAGGGGTGGGGCAGTCAAGCGACGACTACAAAACGAGTAAGACGTTTTGTAGTACTCTCGATTAGCGATATAGACGACGGACTTTGCGTGTGTCGAATTACATTGAATCGTGCAGTATGAACTGGTTGCAACCATGAACATGGTTGATTGTTTTATTTGTATTTGTTTTATACGTGTTTGTGCAGTTCTAGTAAATTCTATAGTAATTCTAACGGCATTTTTTTCGAGTCCTGTAGCTCGTAACAATATGGTGAAATTTCATAACGTTAAGCGTGAATCGGACCACTAACATCTGACCAAAACGTACTAGAAACTTTTTGACGATATCACATTCATTTCAATTACCAAACTAAACACAGTATCTTCGAAACACGTGTAGTGGTTTTAATACCACAAAAATGTCTATAACTAGATCGACGGTTCCGGCAAAATGATTTCAAAGTAAGGAAACTCTGAGGAACGGACGTGAAATGGAATGATATCGAAATGGAAATTTTGCGCAGTTTTAATTTATTAAAATACGCTCTCGACGGCGGCGCTCGAGGCGTTCTTTGCTTCAAAGAGCGGCGCTTTTATTGCGTTTCCTCTTTCCGACAATTAGCAGCGAGATCTAAGATACGACTCACAACGTCGGCTCTAATTCTGTTACCTATAGATGCAACGTTGACAATCTGTAGACTTTAAAACACAAAGCTAGCAGTAGTTTGTCGGATAAGTGAGTTTATTAGCGTCCGATGGGGGCCGGCCTCGGATTATAACTCGATTGGACCGAGACGACAACGAGTAAGCTGCAAGTTTTTTGACTGTTTCTATTTATATGATTAAAACAGGAACTTTATCCTAAATTTGAGGTGATCTGATCGGGGTTTCAAAGGAGACGGATACGCTTTTATGTATATTCTAGGGCCCAGATTATAAAAAGATGAGAATGATTTTAACATATCTTTTTATTATATTTGTAGTGGATTTAGTAAATTTGAATGAATTAATCGTGTGGTGTGTTTTCACATTTTTATCAATTGTTGAAATTCATTCACTAGTTAATTAGCATCTATTATGTTGCTAATCGATAACTTGTTTTAATATTTGTGATCTCATTTTTAAGATTTCTCGTCTTCCAGATAAAATTTAGGCGTGTTGTTTTCCATTTTGTAAAAGAAACATATAACACATTTTTAAAGCCATAACTTATTCCCCCATCTCCTTTGAGTTTAGAAAATCCATACTTTATAAACTTATTATAAACGCGTAAGTAACTCTTGTGTCTGTCTGGATATAGGATACTTTCATTCCAGAAAATGAGATACTTTATTTATTGTCAAATTTATTAGGGGCAAATAGGGCCTAGATATTTTTTTTTATCTAATGTAACCAGTGTGAATGCTTGCTTTCTAAAAAGACTAGGGTGTGTTCATTAGGGATTGACCTGCGGCGAAATTCCTGGTAGAAATATAAAGTAAAAGTAGAAAGTGTCGGCTACAGCTAGTCCATAATATATATAATATTATAATTGTAAAGTGGTTGTTTTAAAATGGTTAGAATTTAAAATATATGATGAAATAGAAATGTTGATTAATTCCTCACTAATACACGATGCACATATTTAAAAATCAGACACACACACACAGCCACACACACACACACACACACACACACACGCACGCACGCACGCACGCACGCACACACACACACACACACACACACACACACACACACACACACACACACACACACACACACACTGCGCAAATGTTTTTTATGCTTGTAATAGATATATAAATTTGTAGTAGCAGTTATTTGTCATAAAGTGAAAGGTGGAATCTTCTGATACAGGTATTTCATACTTACAAGAAGATTCCCACCACCATTGTATTCTAGAGTTTAGGCAGAAACTTCAATAAAGAATTATTATTATTTTATTATAATGTTTTGTTTTGTTTTGTTTTATTTGGGGCTAACAGCTATCATTAACAATAACTAGAAATAAACTAAATTAAGAAAAGCTAATAATAAGCCTCCACAGATAACAGTAAAATAAAAAAAAAGGAAATTAAACAAAGAAACAATAAAAAAATAAAAAATGTGCATTGGTAGGTACTTAAACTGATAAATCCGAGTTTGAATAGAACTTGACCAACTTCGCGCTAAACAATGCTACACTATTCGTAAATAAGTCTAAGTCTATATCTTCCAACTTACTTAACTTATTAAATTCATTTGCTGTTCTGATACAGAACGAATTCCGTCGGTAAACTGTGCGCGTCAATGGTGTGTGTAATAATTTCCTAGGGCGAACATTAGTAGGGGGAACATACAAATGTAGTTTCTCAATGAGATTTGCACAATCAATTTTAGATTGAGTAATTTTGACTAAGAAACGTAAATCAGCAATCTTTCTTCTAGTTTTAAGAGGTAAAAGGTGAAATAAAGTACAGCGCTCAACGTAACATTTCTGTGGTAATTTAAATTTAAAATTGATAAACCTAGTAAATTTCTTTTGAATATTTTCTAGTCTAGTGGAATGTATTTCATAGTTAGGATTTCAAATTTGACTAGCATATTCGAGGTGACTGCGGACGAAAGCACAATACAGAACTTTGAGAGGTTTCATTGCCTTAAACGAGCTAACGTTGCGAATGAGGAAACCCAAAGACGATGAAGCTTTTTTGGCAATATGATCAATATGGTGATTATAAATAAGTCGATTATCTAAATACAAACCAAGGTCACGTATTACTGTAACTCTGGCTAGTGGCTCATTATTAATACTATAGTGATAATTAAAAGCCGTATTTTTTTCGAGTAAACGTAATTACTGAACATTTGGATATATTTAAATCTAATTTATTACGTTTACAATAATCGGATACACGTGTGATATCATCCTGAAGTTGTGATGCATCAGTTTTAAACTATTGATGGATTTGTAAATTTTCATATCGTCAGCAAATAGCTGAAATTGAGAATGATGCATACAAGTATAAATATCGTTAATAAATAGAACAAATAGCAGGGGGCCCAAAAGCGATCCTTGAGGTACTCCTGAAGGAATCTCAATCCACGAAGAAGTGAAACCACAAAGGACAACTGCTTGGGACCTATTGGCAACATAGGAAGAAAACCAGCGGTATAAGTCTCCTCTAATACCTAATACGAGAAGTTTCATTAGCAATATTTTGTGGTCGATTCTGTCGAAAGCTTTGCTAAAATCTGTGTAGATAGCATCGCATTGTAAACCACTATCCATACTGTCAGATACATAATCGGTAAATAGCATAAGATTAGTGACGGTTGATCTACCTTTTAAGAAACCGTGTTGATGAGGGCTGAGATGTGGTTGCAAAGTATTATATAGTTGATTGTAAACTATTCGTTCAAGGATCTTGGCGATTAAACAAATCTTGGAAATTGGTCTATAGTTTTCTACTTTATCTTTGGGTCCTTTTTTATGGATGGGTGAGATAAATGCCGATTTCTAAACTGACGGTACGATACCTTCACTTAAAGAGCGTTGAAAGAGAATGGATATTGGATGTGTTAACTGATCAGAACATTTTACAATAAAAAGTGCTGGGAGATGATCTGGCCCAGCAGATTTGTTCAAATCGAGCGATTTCAAATACTTGCGAACGATCGCAGGATCGATTTCAATAGACGTTATATCACATGAGGATTCAGAATAGTGAGGTGAACAGGGGTCCATTGATGAAGTGTTCGAGTAACTTGAATTAAGAAAAGTAGATTTGAAGTAATTGGAAAAAAGTTGGCATATTCCTTGACCCGTGTCACAAGTTGTATTTGTATAAGACATAGTCGCAGAATAATTGGAGTTATCCGCTTACTTTTAATGTATGACCAAAATAATTTCGGATTGAGATTGATGGAAGACTCAATTTTGTCTATGTATATCTTATAACAATTTTTTTCAACTAAATTGACTCGATCTCGTAGAAGTTGAAATGTAGTCAGATCGCACAAATTGCCATAAATCTTATGTTTTATAAAATATTTATGTTTTTCCTTAATTAACTTGATAAGAGCAATGTTGTACCAACGAGGAAATTTGCAGTCTTTCTTGCGTCGCTGTGGAATGTGAGTATCTCTAATATCGTATAAAGTCTTATAGAATGTTGCCACAGCTTCATCTAGCCTTCAAGTCCCGTGTGAATAGGTATCTTCTAGATTAGCGTGCCCCGTCTTAGACCATATCTCTGCCTAGCATCAGGCGCGATCATGGTCAGACACAAACTTATTTTACAATAAAAAAAAGTCCAAATATACAACAAAGCCAACTTAACTTTGTTGGTAAAATATAACAGAATAACCAGTAAATAATTTATCATATTATATTCACTACAATAAATCCATAGAAAAGCGTGATACTCGTTATATTGTATACACGTGCCGTGAAATTCGGTGAATCTGAAATATATTCGCTGAATCATTCTATCAATTGCTGAATCCGAAAAGCCTTAAATATTATATTCAAGAAGAACTTAATATTAAATAATTGAATCGGGTGATGGAAATTGAAAGTGAGGCTTTGATAACTTACTTACTTACTTACACAATCATTTTTCGTGCTAGTAGTTCTAGAAAAAAGTTTTAATAAACTAAGTTTTATCGAAGTTAAGTAATTCGAATTGTCGTTTTCAGTCCAAAGTCGAAACTATACTATAAACACAATTTTGTCATTGAAAATACTCCATACTCTACGAAACAACAATAATAATATATAATGAACAACAAATAAGCACAATAAAACTACGTTTTAAACGCGTTATTTTATTTGACATTTATTCCGACGTTTCGGTCACTTTTCACTACCCGTGATCGCGGTTACTCGGAAAGTGGCTGAATCGTCGCAAAAAATCAAATGGAATGTCGCGTTTAAAACCGTAAAAAGTAGTCTTATTACGTGTACTAGTCGTGAAAACTTAAGAAAATACTAAACAAATAAGCAGTCAAAAAAGGTCACATGTGCAATCTGTTTTAACACTTACGTTCGTTTATTTTCTAAAGTTGACAATTTACACCACACCGCCTAATTTCTAACAAAATTGAAAAACAGATATGAACTGTCTATTTTCGGCTTAACGTTTTGGTCCTTGTTGAATTTCTGTTATCACAGAATACATATCAAAACTGAGGCTGGGCGCAAACGGGCCACCGACCACAACCACTGGTGGCCAGCCACAAGCAGTTTGTTAAGGCCAACCAGTTTCGTCGCGGAAAGAAGCGCCGCAGGCGGTGCAGTCCTCCACACATCATCCGGAGACGCATACACTAACCACATAGATGTAATATCTTCTAATAAAGCTCATCTAATCGTCCGTTAATCATTCAAGAGCCTATAGCAACCACAACCAATCTACACAGTTCACGTGCTTTTTAAAAGTTTTGTGGGGACTCGCGTCACACGTGTCAACGTTGGCGGCTACACGCCACCGCCGATGTTGCTCGCGCCAGCGTAGCCGCTACTAGGTATATTCAATTATCCGTTTGCGCGCAGCCTTAAGAAGATTTTTAAGAGTTTAATATTAAAATGTATTTGTTATGCCACCGAGATAAGATTAAGAATCTCGGTCTGTCAACTGACCGTAGAAGAAGTAAATTATTTTATTTTTATTTCTCATTATATTTTTACTTCTAAAATAATATGAGTATTATAAAGGAACCAACTAATAAATTATTTTGTACAATGTCCACTGTCATGGATGTATGTGGCATGATATTTTGTATTCTATTTGTTCGTATTTGCCGTGCCATTAGGTTCGTGTACCTATTATTGGAATTTATAGGGTTTGCAATGTAGGATTTACCATAATTAAAACAATTTTTAAGATTACGAATATGTTTAAAGTATTTCGTTTTACATTTTTCACATACATACATTTTACATTAATAGTGTTTTTTTATATAAAATCTAATCTATTTTATTACGTATATTATATGATTTTAAATTAGTATAAAGGCAAATTTTATTATTTTTTTTTTTTATGACGTGTATTCAGTTTTTCTTAAAGATTTATATTTCAAAAAATAATTTCAGTACATAATATTATTTATAAAACAGTATCCACTTTAAAAAGGATAAACCAAAAAAATTGTAACATTTTGAGGCTAATTTTCTAATGAACGACCGGGCCATTTTTATGGTCCGTGGTCTCTACAGACATACAATAATAATAATAATTTATTTATTTCAGACACAAAGTTACATAATAACAACAGATTTTATACAGACAATATTATAATTAAATTAAACCTTAAAAATTCAAATTAATAAATGTCCATCAGTCAGTCTGTTTGTTCGGGGTTCACGAAAAATCGACAGCTAATTCTTAAACCTATATACTAAATATACTCTGCGCTATTTTTTATTCCGGGAATTTTTCTGGAAATGATACAGAGTAGCCAGATTAAAAATAAATCGAATACCAATGTGATTTTTTACTGATCGATAGAAAATTTAATTTAATATTTCCGGGAGCGGTTTGAAGTTGTTCCGGTGCTTAAAAATTAGCTCATTCCGACACAGTTTCCACTAAAACGATAGCTTACATTCTATTTTAAAATGCTGCGATACTTTGTGACCTGGGAATCCCGCGGCAATTTCAAGTCCAGCGTGGACGAGGTCGCAAGCAAATCCTAGTATATTAATATAATTTAAAAAATCAGTTACAGGTTTTAATTACTAAACATAAAACTATTCTATAGATCAAACTAACTTAATATATACATACCTACAATAGTAAAAAAAAACCTACGCTAAAACAGTCCAGCTCCACCAGACTACTGACGCTGGGCAGTGTATCTAGAAGACTGGCAGCATTACCTCGCTGGATACAGAGGCAAATCCTTTGAGCGAGGTAAGCTCCAGCCTTCCGGTCTCCTGTTATATTGAATTACGTACTGAACTTTATTTCCAAGCGGAAAGGGCTGTGTCGCTATGTATTCTTAACTCAGTCCCGCTTACAAGATTCGTATATTGTCACGCGCTATTAAAATTGGTCTACTGCGTTGGTAAATCGAGAGGAACTATTAGTTGTGTACAGCTGTACTCACAATAAATCGAAATGTAAAAAAATAAAGAATACTGACATTTTAAAATATTTTTACGACCGACAAAGACCAATGCACAACTGCAGTTTATTACCTTTTCGGTATTTGGACTTCTTTTGTTTACATTGTGTTTAAAATTTGTAATTAGAAAATAGCCTATTGTGTATTGTACTCGTTTATGGCCGTTTGCAGGCATAATTAGGCAGGTGTGCAGGTTACGAATTCTAAGAAATTCGATCTACGCGGGCGGGCAGCCATATTGTACCGGTGTAGTATATAGCAATGGCCCAATGGGGAGATCGGCAGTCTAGCGATGGTCACAAGCCGGACAAGACTTGTGTACATTCGATAATCTATATAGTGACGGACTTTGCGCGTGTTATTAAATCGTACATATTACGTAATTTACGATATTACATATCGTAAATTACGTTTGTACTGGTTGTGTCCAGTTATATTTGTACCTGTGTTATACGTGTTTGTATAGTTCTAATAAATTCTATAGTAATTACAAACGGCATTTTAATTCGAGTCCCGTAACTCGTAACAATATTATTGTATGACATGTTCGTTATGGTTCAAATAAAAAGGCTATCTATTTTAATTTTATTTTAAAGCTGTACACCCAAAATGATGCTGAATGCAACACCCTCGTGCTGCCCATTTCCTGGTACTTTTCCACTCGCTGCCGTGGAAGTAAATATAATACAAAAGAGAGTTAAGAGCATCTATTGAAATTTAAAAAAAGATAAAATGCCAACCCTACGAACACGTCAGTTGCGTTTCGATACAAATCAAATCCAAATTCGATATGCAGCGTGATATGCAAACATTGGATGCGTTTTGCTCGTTGCATAGTTGTAGGTTGCATGTCGAAATTTCCTCTAAAATCCAATAAACCGTCATGTTTTCGTGGGCGACTGAGTGTGTCACTTTTCGGCTGGGATTTGCGACTATTTAATTTGCCTATGTTTTTATAGACAATTTATATAATTGATTTATATAATTGTCGGCAGACAAACACACACACTGTATATCCCCAAATTAAGCAAGTTACGCTTGTGTTATGGGTAATATACAACGGACCATTCTGGGGCCGATCCCAGACACCCAGACCATAGTAAATAACGTAGAAAATACGTTTTCGAAATTTACTATACCAGGAATCGAACCCGGAGCCTCTGCGCTGCAGTGAGGTAAGCCGGCAAAGGCTTAGCCCACTCAACCACAGAGGCCGTCAAATTATCGAGACAGAGCATATTGACTCCACTAATTGTAAATTTACTCGATGGTATATTAAAATAATTATAGACTTGTTGCTTACTGTTTAGGCTGTCTCAATATAATAAATACATGGCGGTAATTTTTTGCTTCAATTTAGCGTAGTTAGGTTTATCATATAACTAGTTGAACGATGACCACTTCGCTGGGCTTCATTAAAAAATATACATGCATGCACCCAGGCACACATGGACGCATATCAAGGTTTAATTAAGCTTTGTAACCTTTAATTAATTCATAAACGCAGAAAGCACTCGCAGTGCCTCGTATAAGGATGTACACAATTCTTGCGTGGAACGTTATTGCTGTTACATATTTGACAGGCGTTCCAATGCCCACTTCACCGGGGGTCATAAAAAAATTAAACAATATTATTAATCACAATCAAATACATGATACCTATGTCACTCGGGAATACTGTAGCTTTCCATTGGCCCCGCTGCGGATGCGGCCCCGGTTCCCGCTGTAACGGCGGAACCGGGTCCCGTGCCCGCTAAGCGGAAGGCCAAGGCCGCCGCGGCGGAAAAAGTCCCGGCCCCCGAGCCGGTTCATATATCCGCCGCGGTCCCCAGAACGGTTCCGGCTACCGCCGCTGTGGCGGAGCCGGTTCCTACACCAACCGCTGCGCACACCGGTGTGGATTATGATATGCTCACGCATATCATCGCCCGCACGGTGGGCGCGATGTTGGACGCTCGGCTTGCCGGGATTGAGGAGCGGCTGCCGCCCGCGCCAATTCTTCGCCCGCCGCTTGCGGCGGACAGGAAAAAGGCCGCGGAGACACAACCGCTGCCTAAAACGGCGGGAGCTGCCGCCGCCGCCCACCGGGCCCCGGGGGAATTCCCCCGGTACCGATGGAGGTGGTGGTAGCCCCCGTCGTCGGGGTGGCGGACTCCCCACCGCCACCCCCTTCCCCCAAGAAGAAGGTGAAGAGGGGGGGAGTAAAGCAGAGGGCGAAGAATCTGCGCCGAGCCGCAGCTCTCGCCGCCGCCTCTGCTCCGGCGCCTAAGCCCGGGCCACCGGCCCCCAAGCCGGCCCCCAGGCTCATGGCTAAACCGGCGGCCGCGACACCGGCCGTCGCGGCACCCGCCGTCGCGGCACGCGCCGTCGCGGCACCTGCCGTCACGCCACCATCGGCTGCGGTGGCCCCTGCCCCCGCCCCCGTTCCGGAGGGGGGGGCGTGGTCCACGGTCGTCCGAAGGAAGAAGGGCAGGGGCGGGGCGGAAACGCCCCGCCCCCTCCCTCGGCGCAAGCACCGGCTTCGCCATCGGGGCGGAAACCGGCGCGCAAGCCACGGGCTACGAAGCCCGTGGTATTTCAGGAGCCGAGATCGGCAGCAATTATCATTAAGTTGCTGCCGGAATCGGCCAAAAACGGTATTGGCTACCGGGAGGTCTTCGCGAAGGCCGCCTCGGTGGTCAATATCACCGAGCTAGGCCTCAGAGAGGGGCTGAAAGTGACGCGGACCGCCCGGGACGCTCGACTCCTGGACTTCCCCCCAGGACCCGAGAGCGCGACTAGGGCGAACCGCGTCGCCGAGGCCCTTCGAGGGGCGCTCCAAGGGATGGCCGAAGTCATCCGCCCCGTAAAGCGTGGGGAGCTTTACGTCTCAGGGCTGGATGAGTCGGCCACAGTAGATGGGCTTCGCAGTGCCATCGCCAGCGTGGGCAACTGCCTGCGCGACGATGTTAAGGCGAGGCACATCGGCATAGGACCTGGGAGGATGGGCGCATCCTACGTGATGTGCCCCGTCTCTGCAGCCAAAGCCATCGCCGAGCGGGGCCACCTTTTGGTGGGCTTCACCTCGGCGAAGGTGGAGGCTCTGGAAGCCCGGCCCATACGTTGTTACCGTTGTTTCAACGTCGGCCACGGCACCCAGACTTGCCCGGACTCGTGCCCGGACCGGACCGGCTTGTGTCTCCGCTGCGGTAAGAGCGGACACAAGCAGCCGGACTGCACAGCCCGCGACCCCCACTGTGCCGTCTGCGCGGCGGGGGGCAAACGCGCTACCCACCCGACGTTGGCGAGGCACTGCCAGCCCCCATATGTCAAGGGTAAATTCGTCCACCCGAGGGCGAATAAACGACCGGCGAGTGGAAAGGGGGTACCTATGGACACCTAAATGCCCAGTACACCCCTAACACTCTTCCAAGCTAATGTTAACCACTCCCCAGACGCCCAGGACCTGTGCCTGCAGGCGATGGCGGAGTGGCAAGCAAACTTGGCCGTAATAAGCGAACCTTATTACGTACCCCCAGCCAGGAACTGGGTGGGGGATCTCGACGATGTGGTAGCCGTGGTCGCCAGAGCCGGATCTGGCACACCGCTCACCAGTCTCGAAAGAGGAAAGGGCTACGCGGTGGCGGAAAGCGGAGGTTACGTCATCATAGGCGTGTACCTCACGCGGAGCCGCCTCCTGGCGGAGTACGAGCTCGCCTTGGACTCCATTAGGGCAGCCGTCGGCAGACTAGCGCCGAAGACGATATTCGTCCTAGGCGACTTCAATGCCAAGCACCAATCCTGGGGGAACGCGATTACCGATGTTAGGGGACGGGCGGTTGAAGACTGGGCGCTTCAATCCAACCTGTCCATCCTGAACCAGGGGTCGGTCCAGACCTGCGTACGTGCGCGGGGTGGATCGATCATCGACTTGTCATTCGCCACACATGCGGCCGTCCGCAGAGTGGTAGGATGGAGAGTGCTGGAGGAGGTGGAGACTCTGTCTGATCACTTGTACATCAGATTCGAGCTCTCCCCCTCGCCTAGCGCTAACGCTGTTCAGGGCCCCTCCCGGCTCCCGCGCTGGGCTCTTACCAAGCTCGACGCGGGGCAGGCCGAGGAGAGGGCTATCATCGAATGCTGGACCTATCCAGCCGACCTGGGGAATCTGGAGGCGCAGGCTGAGCACATGCGCAAATCCTCAAAGGATTTGTGACGCTGCTATGCCTCGAGCCAAACGACCGCCGCCGCGTACATCGGTCCACTGGTGGACTGAGGAGCTGGCTGAACTGCGGAGGGCAGTCCGCAGAATCAGCCACAGGCTCAAACGCAGCAGAGCGCGTCGTCCTCCAGACTATGTTGAGGAGAATGGACTCGTGGGGAGTTCAGAGAGGCCAGAAAGGCCCTTTCGATCGCAATTCTGCGAGCGAAAGCCCGGGCTCGGGAGGAGCTCCTCGAGACACTGGACCGGGACCCTTGGGGCGTCCGTACCGTGCGGCCCGCAACACGTTGCGGCCCTGCACCTCCACGGCTACGGAAACGCTCGAACCCGAGGTCCTCCGGTCGGTTATCGATGGGCTCTTCCCGGATCCGGGGATCTTCACTCCCCCCGATATGGGTCCAATCATTCCCGATACCTCGGAGGTGGAGCCTCACTCCATCACCGAGGAAGAGTTAGACGTCGCCCTGAACCGGCTCCGGGACCCGACGTGGTTCCGGGTCGGCTCCTCTTCCTGGCCGCCAAACACCTACGCGGCCAGCTGCGGGAACTGTTCGATGCCTGTATTCGCGCAGGTCAGTTCCCGTCGCAATGGAAGGAGGGCCGATTATGCCTGATTCCCAAGGGAGGCCGTCCTCCCAACGATCCGTCCGCCTACAGGCCCATAGTGTTGCTTAACGAGGTCGCCAAGGTTTTCGAGAAGATCTTAGCGGAACGCCTCGTTAAGCATCTCGATACTGTGGAGCCGGGGCTAGCACAGACGCAGTTCGGGTTTCGGCGGAGGCGCTCCACGTTGGACGCCTTCGAGACACTGCGATCTGTAACGGACGACGCAGTCCAAGCAAAGGATACTGTCCTGGCGGTTTCGCTAGACATAGCGAACGCCTTTAACAGCCTCCCTCACGAAACGATTAGGGAGGGGCTTCGTGCACACGGAGTCCCCCCGTACCTCACGAGGCTGTTGGGCGCGTACCTCCAAGATAGATACATCCTTTGGGAGGGCGGCGAGTCCAAGAATCGCGCGATAGGTCGGCGACGCGTCGCGTGCGGCGTACCACAGGGATCGGTCCTCGGGCCGGTTCTTTGGAACGTCGGTTACGACTGGATCCTTCGGGTTCCGGTCCTGCCCGGAATAGGGCTAATCTGCTTTGCGGATGACACCCTACTCACGGCACGCGCTGCGTCATTCGCGGAATCCGTGGACCTCGCCAACGCCGGGCTGGCGATCGTGGTCCGAAGAATAGGTAGGCTGGGCTTGAAGGTCTCCCCCGCGAAAACGGAGGCCATCATGTTCCATAGGCGGTTTCGTAATCCCCCCGCGGACTTGTCCGTTACAGTCCAAGGGGTGGACATTCGTGTAGGCCCCCAGATGAAATATCTGGGGCTAATTCTTGATGGGAAATGGCTGTTCAAAGCGCACTTTAAGCAGCTAGTTCCCAAGCTCGTGAGGTCCGCAGGCGCCCTCTCTCGGCTTCTTCCCAACGTGGGGGGACCGGGGGGGACGACTAGGAAACTCTACATGGGCATCTTTAGGAGTATGGCCCTGTACGATGCACCCGTATGGTCCACTGCACTTCACCGCCACAATAGGACTTTGTTGTGCCGCGCACAACGGGTCCTGGCGGTGAGGACCATCCGAGGATACCGTACAGTGTCGTGGACGGCGTCGACACTCTTGGCAGGCGATCCGCCCTGGCGTCTCCAGGCGGACGTGATAGCCAAAGTTCGGCGCTCCCGACAGGATG
The DNA here is from genome assembly GCA_039645545.1 of Dendrolimus houi. Classification (NCBI taxonomy): domain Eukaryota; kingdom Metazoa; phylum Arthropoda; class Insecta; order Lepidoptera; family Lasiocampidae; genus Dendrolimus; species Dendrolimus houi. The sequence goes on along the minus strand of CM077126.1, from coordinate 4,641,445 downwards.
CCCTCGCCCGTGGCCTGGTCTATGGCCAGGCCGAACTCTAGGTGATCAGGACGCGGGAAACCGCGGCCATGATCCAATCTTGGTCAGTAGAGTTGGAAAACCCTGTTGCTGGCATTGACACGGTGGAGGCGGTTCGACCGCAGCTGTTGCGATGGCTCTCGCGGAAACGCGGGACCCTGACCTTCAGAATGACACAGATACTTACCGGGCACGGTTGCTTCGATAAGTATCTGTGTCAGATTGCGGGCTGCTTGCCTTCACCCCAATGCCGCCAGTGTGGCGCGCTGGACACGGCGTTACACACGCTAGTCGAGTGCGCAGCATGGGCAACTCAGAGGTTTGAACTCGAGACACTTGTAGGACCGATCGAATCGCTGGGCGATCTGGTGCAAGCCATGCTGCACAGCGACGATTGGTGGGTGGGTGCGGCCAATTTCTGCGAGACGGTAGTGTCTCATAAGGAGGCCGCGGAACAAGATAGGGAGAGAGATGGTAGTGCGCATGCGTCTCGCGGGCGCCGACGTCAGTTGGGAGCCCGGAGGCGCAGGTATGCGCATGACCTCCCTCCCTGAAATACCGCTGCAGGGGCCCTCTAGCATATAGGGAGCAGAGGAGTCTTCACCCCTGTTGACGAAGTGAGTTTGCCTCTCCCGGGGCATTCTCAAGCACTTGTGCGCTAGGATCGGTGTGGGCGTAACTACGTTCTGTATCTCACGCCTTTCCTGCCATAAGCGCGGGGCACATGGGAGGAGGGTGGTTTTAGTGGGGTATTGATTAGTGGAGTCTCCACACAAGCCGGTTGATTATTGTTTGGATTGCCTCAGTGGAAAGCCTCCATGATCAACAACGGTCTAATCCCTAGCAAAGGACCCGGTATGTGCGAAATGCATTTCCCCCGCCTTAAAAAAAAAAAAAAAAAGCTTTCCATTGGTGAAATAATTTTCAAAATCGGTTCAGTAGTACCGGAGATTAACCGAACATCCAAACTCACAAGCATTACCTCTTTATAATATAGATAGATTATATTCACTAAGTTTAGTCGTTATTTATATATGATGAAGGTAATACCCAAGTTATATACTGTCGTTAAAAGGGAAGAACACAAATTATTTTAATTGTAGAAAACCGGACCGATTCGAAGTTTACGCAAGCGGATATGTTTGCGTAAACTTGCGTGGAAAGCCAATGTTGCTCAAGTAATACATTTGTCATTTTAATAAATTGGCATGCAAATACACTATATGTATGTATATGCATATATTAGACCACCTTGAGGCCGATCCCAGACACCTAGATTAAATACGTAATTTACCGTACCAGTATATGAAGTCCGATTAATTTTAAAATTGACCTCTCTGTGTTTTAAAATCGTTCTTTAAGTTATTTAGGCGCAACAGTGCAACGTTCAGTTTGCTTCGTAATTTGTAAAATAAATGAATTTAACGTTGGCAAAACTAATCATACTCAAGACGGCCTCTGTAGTCGAGTGGGCTTTATTGGTCTACCTCCTCCTACAACGCAGAGGCTCCGGGTTCGATTACTACCATGTTATATTTCGTAAATGTATAATCTGTCCCAGACACTCTCTCTCATGTTTTATGCAGCTCTTCCAACTTTCAGTCTGCCCGCTGGTGGCTCTTTCCTCATACTCTTCTTTTCCAGGTAATGATCTATAACATATTGGCGGCGATGGGGGGTTACACGCCGGATTCTTCGGAAAAATTGTTGCATTAAATGAATGTATCTATTGTTCGAATGTATATATATATTATAATATCATCGTATATCTAATCATATATGTATATCTGTATATATAAGTATATTTATTTTATTTTTAATAGTATTTGATTGTGATTTTATTACTTTTATTTTAGTTTTGTGCACCACCAAAAATATATTGAAATTTCCTTTAAAATCTCCTTAGACACTGGGTTGTCTGGGCCTTGTGTTTAAACGCCTACCAGAAATGCACCTATTTTACTACCAACAAATTCGAAATACCTGCTAGAATGGATAAATGCTCACCAAATTGTGTTTCATGAAGTACTATAGAAATGAAGCTATTTTCCTTTTTATGCTATGCCATAAAAATATATAAACGCCTTTAAAGCTAATTTCAGACCAAATATTTTATATTATCGCTAAATAGATATTACCAATATTTTGTTTCACCACTTTCAATTTAGTAATTCTTGCTGAGGCAAAAAAGCAAACGGTCGAACGTACAGTTATTTTAAAATACCAAATATAATATTGCGTATTCCAAACACATGTTGCTTGTTTATTGTTTTATGAATTTGATTAAAATATGGTAATATAGCCAAATAAATACTTCACTCTCAATATTACTGCAACATAAATGATTAAGGTAGGTAAAAAATGAATCATTACTTTCCATTCACTAAAAAACTGTTGCTTAAAATCATCAAAAATTTCCCAGTGGACATCAAAACTTTTGGAAACTGGCTGGAATCCTGTAATATGTCGCTAATTCAGTTGTCTATTTGACTTTTAGGCAATTTAGCCTATTGGTACGCTGCACTCCATTGTTTGAGAGTAATGGTAGGTTGTTGGGAAACGGACTTATTAATAGGTTGGGGAAAAAGTCTTTTCGCATATAGTATGTATGAACTTATAATACGATCTCTTTGGCTATACCATTTGTATCTGGCTGGTTTTGGTATCATTAAAAAGTTTTAATTTTAAAGAAGACAATTCCAAATTCAAATTAGGAAAATGTGTGATTTTCATTTGTTTTTCTTATTGTTAAAATGAGTGAATCTAATGAAGAAATTCGATACATTTTAAAAAATTTCTACAAAAAAGGTAGAAATGCAACACAAGCCGTGAAAAAAATTTGTGATGTTTATGGACCTAATGCAGTATCTGTGAGAGTAGCGCAAATTTGGTTTAAGCGTTTTCAATCCGAAAATTTTGATATCAAAGATGCACGTCGCTCTGGTCACCCTGTTACGGACAAAATTGATGCCATTTTTTAAAAAGTGGAGCAAGATCGGCATATTAGTAGTTACGATGTAACTCGAGAACTGGGAATTGACCACAAAACGGTTTCGGCGCATTTGAAAAAAGCTGGGTACACAAAAAGCTCGATATTTGGGTGCCTCATGAGCTCACTGAAAGAAACCTAATGCACAGTGTACTCATTTGTGATTCTTTATTACGACGTAATGAAACCGAACCATTTTTGAAGAAGCTGATAACTGGTGATGAAAAGTGGATCACGTACGACAAGAACGTGCGAAAAAGATCGTGGTCAAAGGCCGGTCAAGCGTCACAGACTGTGGCGAAACCCGGGTTAACTCGCAACAAGGTGATGCTGTGTGTATGGTGGGATTGGAAGGGCATTATTCATTATGAGCTGTTACCGCCAGGCAGGACCATCGATTCTGAACTGTACTGCGAACAACTGATGAGATTAAAGCAAAAAGTTGAGAGAAAGCGGCCGGAATTAATCAACAGAAGGGATGTGGTTTTTCACCATGATAACGCTACACCTCACACAACTTTAGCCACTCAGCAAAAATTACGAGAGTGTGGCTGGGAGGTGTTAATGCATCCGCCGTATAGTCCTGACCTTGCACCTTTAGATTTTCACCTGTTTCGGTCTCTGCAGAATTCCTTAGGCAGTGTCAGGTTAACATCACGAGAGGACTGCTAAAACCACTTGTCGCAGTTTTTTGATCAGAAGCCCCAAATTTTTATAGCAATGGGATCACGTCCCCACCTACAAGATTTTAAAAAGTTATCAATAAAATGGCATCATACTTTAGTCAAATGTAAATAAACTTTATAAAAAAACCTTTTGAGTTTTTATATAAAATGCGAATAAACTTTTTCCCCAACCTAATATTTACAACATAAATGTTAGACCACTCTGCCACCATATCTTTCGCTATCACCAGGAAGCGTGACAATGTGTGACGCTCCCGGAAGGTATTTTCGTCTTTTATCGTTCGATTAAATGCTTCCAGTGCATTGTTAGTTGCCGGAGTACTTGGAAGGACTCCTAAGTTGCAGGGTAAATAAGTAAAGGGAAACGACTGTAATCTTAGTTTAACAATAATATATTTTGGGTCAGGTTGGCCAATTTGATTACACTAAAACTATTTAGAACTGTAATTTTCGGTTTGAATGCTAGTGTTTTAGTAAAATAATATTTGGTGAGCATTTATCCATTTTTATAAGCAAACAGAATTTAAATACAAAACGTACAATTATTCTGATGAGTGTATATTTATTTTGGAACGTAAAACGTTGTTTTTTAGGCACATCGGCATAGAGTGGATTAAATTTATATGAAGTTAATATATTTTACTTGGTACTTAGTCTTAGGGACATAAAAATATTTTGGTGAGCATTTAAATTGTACCCGTTGTCTGAAAGAGATCGCTATAAGCGATAAGGCCGCCCAATGTTCTAATGCAAATGTATATATTGGTGGCAGTTGCTTCTTCTTTGGAAATGAACACGATATAAAATTGGATTGTATTATTATTATTAAACTATTTATATAACTTAGAATATACATAAAGAAGTACATATTAAAAATGACAAATTGTGCGAGAGAGGCGAGAAAGAAAATGGTAAGTCGTCAATGAGAATTGTAATGAAGAATTAATTGAGAATAATAATTTTTGCCTCCAAGGCCGCTCCTATATTCTGCGTACCGTCCGACGCTTAGCTGCTAATTGTGCGAGCTATGGGCGTCGGCGGTAAGCGAGGCGCGGAGAGTAGGTGTGCTCCGGCGGGCGGGTCAGGGTGGTCTCTCTCCGCAACAGTATCCATATCAATTGTCTAGATTTAAATTTATGGTGAACAATAAAGAGTTTTCATTCATTCATTCATTCTTCTCCTGTATTGGTCTCCTTCCGCAACGTCTAACATCTAGGTGTCTGGGATCGGCCCTAGAGTTGTCCATTGTATATTACCCGTAACAAAGCGTACCTTGCTTAACTTAGGAATATACATGTGTTTGTATGCCCATTATATAATTATTATCTAAACATCTATCAACAAGTATCCACAATAAATAGATATACCGAGAACCAAATATATTATATAATAAGCTTAACTGAACGAAATAAAGTAATTCGAAGAACAAGCTCTCGAGAAACAGTTACAACGTGATCTAATTGCTTTTCCTTATAAGACTTTTCTTGGAAAAATAATATTGGTATAGAACTTATAATGTGCCTTTAATATTAATATAATTAATAGAGAATATAAAACAACACAAAGTTGTTTACTATAACAAAATTGTTTTTCTTGGTAGGTAAATTTCCAAATATATATCTGAAGGCCTAAAGCTTAAGTTTATGGCTGATTCCTATACTTACTAACCGTTAATTTGCTTTGCTTATTAATTAAAATTCGACATAAATTCCATACAAGTAATTAACTTAATTCAAACTTCCGTTAGTGTTTTTTTTATTTTTACTTAAAATATATTAAATACTAGCTGGGCCCGCGGCTTCGTCCGCGTGGAAGTCTAAAAAATAGTAGCCTAATTTACTCCTTATAACATCAGCTATCTACCAGTGAAAGTCCCGTCAAAATTGGTCCAGCCGCTTCAGAGATTAGCCGGAACACCCAGACAGACACAAAAATTCAAAAAAATTCATTTTCGGAATCTTTTGGTCCGAATTATCCCCCTGATTTATTACATATTTTTATTTTGACATTATAAACTTTTGTTTATCTGTAGAGATTTGCAAGAGCCATTTCGTAAACACTTCTCCAAATGGTTGAATACTAAGATATAAGGAACAGGGCATTAGTGAAATTGATACATATCATATACTGGTAAGACGTACTATAAAGTTCCACTTTATTCTGATATTTGTCATATTCATCAAACGAATGAATGAATGAATGAAAACACTTTATTAATCACCAACAATTAAAATTACGTTCTTAAAACTAGGTACAGTGAATGTTGAACAAAGGGCGGCCTTATCGCTTAAAGCGATCTCTTCCAGGCAACCCCCTAAACTAAGGAAAATATTAAGACAACAGTGGCGGTGAAGACAATAAATAATATGAAACTTTCCAAGAATAAGTGAGAATTAATAAAATAAAAAATAATATACTTTATATACTATACAAAAATAGGATATATCATACTATTGTTACGAGCTACAGGACTCGAATTAAAAATGCCGTTGGAACTACTATAGAATTTATTAAAACTGTACAAACACGTATAAAACAAATACAAATAAAACTGGATGCAACCAGTTCACACTGCACGATTCAATGTAGTTCGACACGCGCAAAGTCAGTCGTCTATATCGCTAATCGAGAGTACTACAAACGTCTTATTCGTCTCGTAGTCGTCGCTTGACTGCCCCACCCCTCTATTCGGGCATTGTCTTATATTAACTATACAGTACAAAAAAAATCAGCCGTGCGCACTGAGTTTCCGAGAAATAGTAATTTAAACACCTGGTTGTCTGTTCCTACCAACGGCCAACAAAGCCGAAAACTATAACAATAGGCTATTGTCTAATTGCAAATTTAAATACGAAGTAATAAAAAGAACTCCGAATACGGGAGGGGCAATAAACAAGATGCACTGCATTTCTTTGTCGGTATGTGACAATAGGTATGGTGGTGGCCCAACTTGTAACACTATATATAGAATCAGTAGCATGTTTTAGACTTGCGAGGATCAAAGATATTTAGTAACCATTAGTTTAAAAGACGATATGGATTTAGTTTGTCTGATGTTGAGTGGCAGTGAGTCCCATAAACGGACACCCTGTACTGTGAAAGAGTTATCAACGAAGGAAGAAGTATATACAAGTGTCATTAAGGAGAGATTATTACTAAAGCGCAAATATTATTATTATTGTCCCGTCTGGATGGCTACCACCCCAGGTTTAGAATATGCCAAAGACCTTGAGTTATGTTCTGGGATTAGTAGCCAGGTTCCAGCCTCTTGGTAGCACGTTTGGTGTAACAAATGTCTATAGGCGATGGTAACTACTAACTAAGACTCTGCCTATCTGCTGAACTCAAGCAATAAAAAAGTATGGTCAGAGAAATTCCTTAAGCGTTGTATGCTTCCTGGCCAAGATTCGAACTTATGTCGCTGGAATGACACAGGGTGCGTTAGCTAGCTACCAAAACTACATTTACTTTGACACTGTTGCGAATTACAGGCTGAAAAGAGTAAATTTAGAAAATCAAAGTTCTCTATTTAAAGTTAATGTATACGACTCTGAGAACGGCAATAAAAGATAGATAATAAACGCTTATTTCTTGGCTTGAGCAACGATGTAGGACATTGTTGTTTAATGTGAACTTTAAATCCCGAGATTTTATGAGCGAAGCGGAGCCCGAATGCATTAGCGTGTGCAATAAAACATATACAAGTAAAACCAAGACAACAAATAAAGCCTACTACATTGTGTCAAAACACATATTTGGTATCTTCAAGGTGACGTTTTGTAGTGCTGTCTTATTTTCATAAAATGTACCTATTGACGTTTTGTTGTGCTGTCTTATTTTCATAAAATGTACCTATCGACATTGTGTTGTGCTGTCTTTTTTTTATAAAATTTGCCTATTGATGTTTTGTTGTGCTGTCTTATTTTCATAACATGTACCTATCGACATTGTGTTGTGCTGTCTTATTTTTATAAAATGTACCTACTGACGTTTTGTAGTGCTGTCTTATTTTCATAAAATGTACCTATTGACGTTTTGTTGTGCTGTCTTATTTTCATAAAATGTACCTATCGACATTGTGTTGTGCGGTCTTATTTTTATAAAATGTACCTATTAACATTTTGTAGTGCTGTCTTATTTTCATAAAATGTGCCTATTGACGTTTTGTTGTGCTGTCTTATTTTCATAAAATGTACCTATCGACATTGTGTTGTGCTGTCTTTTTTTTATAAAATTTGCCTATTGATATTTTGTTGTGCTGTCTTATTTTCATAACATGTACCTACTGACGTTTTGTAGTGCTGTCTTATTTTCATAAAATGTACCTATTGACGTTTTGTTGTGCTGTCTTCTTTTCATAAAATGTACGTATCGACATTGTGTTGTGCTGTCTTTTTTTTCATAAAATTTGCCTATTGATGTTTTGTTGTGCTGTCTTATTTTCATAACATGTACCTATCGATATTGTGTTGTGCTGTCTTATTTTCATAAAATGTACCTATTGGTTGTTTTGTTGTGCTGTCTTATTTTATTTTAAAATATAGCTATAATCCTAACTAATATTATAAATGGGAATGTGAGATAGTGCAACAGATAGTGACGAAATTTTGCATACACTTTTGCAGAGGAAGAATACATGGAATAATATAAAAAGTATATTTTAAATTGAAAGGGTACTTTCACCCAAAAAAAGTACTAATCCCGAGGGGTAAATGAACACAGATGAAAAGTCGGCGCTCGACTCGTGTTTTGTTGTCTACATTAACGGAAGGCAAGCCGCGGGCAAAAGCTAGTATTGGTTATAATTGGTTGTAGAAAATGAATTTATATTCAAAAATTTTCTTTGTGTTGAAAATATTAACTAATTAGTGAAATGTGCCTTTTACAACTGTTGATGAACAATTTAGTTGAGTTTACTTCTGTTACATGGGACAAATTTTATTCAATGCTTAAAGATTAGAGAGAGTAACACTCTCCTACCAGCTCAAGGCATAGGTACCATTTTATAATTGCGTTCTGTACCTTGGACGTGTACGAAGTTCAAAGACACATTTAGTTTTGGCTCGCATTGATACATCTATCTTCATCTTTACACTTTATCCTTAGAAGATCATTTTAGTACATTATAAACAGGATTTTTGCAATGAATTATACGATTGAATGATGTTTAAATGACTTATGCCCGGTTTCTGTGACACTTTTAACTGTAGTTTATCTACTCGTTAGCGCTATCGGTTCAATAACTTATAAAATTCCATTTTAGGCGTTTATCCATTCCATATCTTTTGTTTGACGTTTTGTTGTTGACGTTCTTGTTTGAAGAAAATCGAACGCTTCCATACGTATTCAAAAACTCAATGACAGTTAACCTAAGTTTATCTATTACATAACTTCATGGAATTAATTGTTATTGAAATCATAACTGGTAACCTCAGAAACTGGGCATTAGACTAGTTAAGCCACATCTAAAGTTAGATATAACAGTACAAAATGTTTCAAATTCACATTTAAAAGTTTTATTCAAAATAAGTTTCACTAGAGAACACTTTTTGAAGGTCATACATGTAAGTCAAAATTTAAATCTACTTCCTATTCTATGTACAACACTTCGCAACGTGTTATCGCTGTTTAAAGGAGAAGAAGCGGCAAGAAACTCCCCAGTAACACGTCTAATTTTTTTTTATCATAATTATTTATCTATCTCAGGCTCTTTTAAAAAAATACATATAGAAGTTGTATTACAATTACTTTTCAAAGAATTAATGGAGTTGTAAGAAACGAAACATATTGTCACCGAAGCAATAATGACACAATAAAAATTCATACTGCAACAAATCTCCATAGATTCCTTAAATGCTTTGCAAAATATAAAACGTTATACAGAAGATAGTATAAAAGGTTGGAGCAAGCAGCTATGTAAATGTAGTTTTGTCATTTAAATATTCTTCAATTGTGTTTTATATTAATCATCTAAATACACAATTTACTAAAACTTTATGCCAAGTCTAGCAAGAGAAACGAGGTATATAATTAATATTATGTACGTACAACCTTTATCGATCGAAATCAACAAAAAAAAAACAAATGCATATAAAGTACAGCGTACTAGTTTGCAAAGTTTTTCTAGGCAATAATTTATTAAGGGTCGTTTCCACAAAGGCTTTAGTTTGCAGGGAACAAACACGCGGCGGTTTCGGCCTCTAGATATGCAAATCACATAATTGCGAGCTTCCACCGAGGAATCGGTGAAAAATTACTGGGAAGCGTACATTCGGTACAATTCGGTTTTTATTATATTGAATTTGTTTCTGGTGAAAGGCTTTTAAATGGGAAAATATGCTTGTGGTCGTAATTTTCATGAATTCCTTTGTTTGTATTATACAGTTTTGATTGGATTTTAACAAGTGAACACGACGCTGCTGAACTGCCTTGCAAGTAGATAAGTGATCTACTATGCTTAGGCTTAGAAATAATTATAAGTAGACATTTCAAAAGGATCTAGTTGATGTATGTAACAACAAATTATGTAAATAAAGGCTTTGTAAGACCAATTGTTAAACTAGAAGAAAATACCTAACGAATATGATAATACAAGGATATTGCAAGAACTAAATTGATATTACAAACTTTTACTAAAGCTGGGGCTTCATTTGCGTAAGTGTTAAAAATTTAGGCTGTGGCCTAATGCGTCTTATTTAATGCGTTAAAAAACGTCATTAACACATAGCCACATCAGTCGATACACATACGTTATCTGTCAATATTTAACATCATTAACAATGTCACATCTCAAATAACGCATTAAGCCCATCGCCATATTTGCGTAAAACGGCCTAAATCTTTAACAATAACCGAGATGAAACCCCACCTCAGAAAATTTGGCTATAAAATAGACCATCATATCACCACATACAAATCTACGATGATAATAAAGGATGAATTAGTATAAAAGAATAAAAGTATAAAAGATAGAAAAGTATAAAAGATGAAAGAAAGACTTTTGATTTGACGGAGGACGTACCTCACAATAGAGGAGTATGGATGATAATGACAAAAGGCGAAATTAACGAGAAATGTGGTCCTTTAAGAAGGACGTCATAAAATTTTACGTTAACCACATTCTATCAGAAGCACATCTGCCTGATTGCCTGCTTTTATAAATAAAACAAGAACAATTGCGGAGATCAAGTCCGTCAGCGACAACCTGAAGTTTCGCCGTTAATAATGGCGACACCTAGTACTGGACATTGTCATGTAACATACAAGAAAAAAACAATTATTACTTTTCTGTCCTGTCGTATCTAATAAAATACTACATCGATGTTAAGATTTGTGTTAATATTTTTTTTTTAATATTTTGACGGCCTCTGTCTTTTAGCGGGCTAAGGGTTCCGGATTCGATTCCTGGCATGCTAAATTTTGGAAACGACTTTTCACCGTTATTTACTATGATCTGGGTGTCTGGGATCGGCCCCAGACTAGTCCGTTGTATATTACCCATAACACAAGCGTAACTTGCTTAATTTGGGGATGTATAATATGGTCTACCGATTATTAGTATTATATTGTTACGTATTGCGGGACTCGAATTAAAATGCCGTTGGAATTATTATAGAGTTTATTAGAACTTTACAAACACGTATAACACAGGCACAAATATAACCGAACACAACAAATCCAAACGTAATGCAGAAGGTCATAATTCAATAAAACGCGCAAAATGCGTCACTATTAGATTCCAGATTGTACACACGTCACGCCTTGATCATGTTTCTCGCTCAACTGACTTCTCTCTCAATCAGCCCGTCGTTTTATACTTAACAAATGCGAATATGCCCGCCTGGCAACGTCTACCCAATTTCCTAGTAATCGTAATCCGCACACCTAGCTAATGATGCCTGGAAGCGGCCATAAACGAGGACAATAGGCTGTTCTCCACAATAACTAGAAACGTATGCCAATAAATAAGTGAACAAAAGAAGATAATCATAAAAGGATTACAATTAGCTCAAATGCCGACAGGTAATAAAATGTGCTTTTACAGATTTGTACGTGGCATTTGTCTTTGGCGGGGCCTAGGTTGTAACAATATAATTCTACAGATCTGGGGCAAACACATGCCTAATGCTTAATATATATAATAGCTTTTGAATCACGTGATGGAATCCACATGAAATTATTGGCGTCACAAATGAAAACGAGTTAACAAAGGGACGGTTGTTGATTAAAAATTCGGGATAGAGACGAGTGGCGGGTAACAGGCTGAATAACAAATCGGATAGGAATTAGGTCGGGCGCTGTTAAGAATGATAAAACACGCCCCCAGAGTGCTCTGTGCCACTCGGAATTTTACGGTTACGAGACTCTTGAACAACGTGACCACTTTTTGTTAATATTGAAAATATATTTTCTTACCTATTCGATATTTTTTTTTATTAATGAAGTACAGTAGACGGGCTGATGACCCACCCGATGGAAGGTGGTTACGCCTATGGACATTTTTAACACCAAATATGTTGAAAACATGCTAGTGACCTGGAATGGCGGACTGCATCCTAGCCAATGATGCCGGAACACAACTCAAAGTTATGGCGGCATACTCTAAGATTAGAGGCGCTAAAATAAATATTCTCGCGTAATAGAAAAGTTTTCTACAAATACATATTTTTTTATTTTTTTTATTTCTAGTAATAAATACATATGTATGTGCTTTGTACCCCTTTTTACGAAAATTGTGCGAACGGAGTAGTATGAAATTTCGCATACTTATAGTTTATATAGAGAAGGAGTGCAGAATGCTAATATAATTTTTTAAATTATGCATAAAAAATACATTAAAACAAGATAAAAAAACATGACACACTACTATGTATTTGAAACACACACAATATATACCCTTTTGTTTATTGTTAAAATTCAAATTACCAGTGTAGCCTTGGCGAAATCTGTGATTATAGAAGTATAGTCTGACAACAGATCCTTAATAATGTTCAAACTTGTAATTTAAATTAATTATGGTCGAATTCCGACCACTAGGCGATCACTAGTACTGATAAATAACAGACTAATATTTTTTCAATAAAATGTGTCTCATAGAAATGTGTATAGATTATAAAAGAGGTGGGAACTGAAAATCAGTTCTGTGTCAAATTAACTTTCGGCACAACAATGTACTGAGTGTCAACTTCATTTGTTCAATTGCGGCATGCAACTCTAGAAATGTTATGATTATGATTAACTTTATTTTGTGTGTGCCACCTTTGACAAATAAACGTTTCTTTCTTTCTATTTATAGTTAGAACCAACAATACTATGTTTTTTTCCATAGTTGCACTTGTATTAAAAATAAAAGGTATTTTGATGCTTAGAGTGCGTCTCATGAAACAAGTCCCACGGCAAGAAATGGAACTTATTATAAAAGATAGCCCAGCCATGTTGTTACGTTCTTTTATAATATAAATCTTACATTATATTATTATTCTATTCTGATAAAAGAAAATGTGTGAAGTGTAAATACTAAATTTAGTGAAGTCACATTTCATGTATTATATCGTTATAACATATTTAAACTTTAAACCGCGAAATATGAAGTATTGACGAAAAACTTCAAATCATTTTCAACTCTTATCTATATAAGCATAGTATTTAAATTATTAAATACAATATATCCTATTTCATTATCTCGCAGACTTAGTCCTAAATATTTACGTGTTTATCTCTTTTTAGTGTCGCTTTTTCGTTTCATCGAGTTTCAAATCACAACTATTCTAAAAAAGTTTCACTTCTAAAATGTTATTTCTATTCTTATAAAAATGTTAAATCGGAATTTTCTAACTTTCCGTTGCACGACTGCAGCGCCCCGTCTGCGTGACTTTTTTCGTGAGACAGAGTCTACTATGAAATTTTGTTAAATTCATTTAGGTCTTGATGGTTAACCGTCGATATTGTATAGTTTTCTCGATAAGACGAAAAAAAAACAACAGCTTCTATTGAAAATGTAGGAGTGTTTAATTTAATATTGTGGCGTAGATCGAGTGTTAGATATATTACGTATTCACCAATGTTAGGTATACTTAGTTTGCGAGACTAAACGTACCTGAATTAATTAACGCTTGATTGATTTACATAACGCGCAGATTCTGTGCGGTGGGAGATTAAGGTCTCGCCAACAAATGTTGCTAACTTAATCCATAATATTTCATATCAAAACAGAATCGAATGATTTACTATTAAATCTAATTATATTAATTAA